>OY728131.1:1552514358-1553813108 GCA_963277665.1 Viscum album
AATTTTGTAAATTTTATCTTTCAAACTGGACTTCAATTTTGGATTCGGAGTATCGAAATTATCCTTGGGTGAAATTTTGGTATTTTTCTGAAAACTTTCAATTTTTGATGAATAGTGAAAACACTAGGTTACTATTTAAAAATGGAATTTTTATTTAATTAATTATTTATTTTATTTAAATTTATTTTATGTCAAAATTGATACATAATAACTATATAAGTTCAAAGTAATTCATTAGAGTCATTTTATAATATATAAAAATTTATTGAACTTTTCACCATCTTTTACCCACCTCCTAGGGTAATTTGCAAATTTACATAAAACTTAATTTTACCGCTTCTGTGAATGGAATTTCAAAAATCTGAAAGATGTGGTTGATGTCAGTAAGTAAAATTTGGTTCAATGAGATGAAAATATTTTTTGGTGAATAGTAAATTTTTACTTTTATTTACCACGGTTAAAAGTAAATAGTGTAATTAAGGGTAAAAATGATATTATTATTACCCTAAAACATGTCCTAATTCTATTGGATAAGTGTAATTCGACCAAAAACAACCTTAGGGATAAAATATTACCCTTTAGTTCCACTTGGATTAGATTAGGACATTTAATATAATTTTATTTAAAGAAGAGTTAAAATAGTTAAAATCAAAGTTTAATAACTAAAACATTTTTAATATAGGGTTATAAATAAGATAAATTCGACAATTAATATTCATTATAAATATAAAAAAATTTCCTACATAATGGAATTTTGTTTATAATTGTTAGACATTAAATAATTTAATTTATTTATGACACAATGATGATGCAGTAACTACCTTATTAATGAAATATTAAAATAATTGATGTTATAAATACCAAAATAAATATAATTTGAGACTTTTTATGAATTCCACTAATTTTCTAGGTTAATAAGACATGTTAGTATTTATTTAATTAACTTTTTTAGAAATAATCATTTTGTTATGATTTTCACAAAAATCAATTACCAAATAGTGTCAAAAATGACAAAAAATAGTTTTTAAAACAAATATTATATTATCAATTGTTATTTTATTCCTAAAAATCTAAGGTTAGTCCAAATGACTTATATAAGGTTATATATATTAATAATAAACAACTTGGGGTTCTTTTGGCTTGTTATAGTAAGTTTATTAACCTTATAGTGTAAGAAAACAATAATACACGGTAAAAGTAAAATTATTTAACTTGAAGTTAAATCTAAATGATAAGGTTAAAATAGAAACCTAAACTTGTCTAAATTCTATTGGATGAGATTATTTTGACCCATCCCCACCTTAGTTTATAAATAAATTAATTTTGAGCTATTAAAAACTAAATATGACTTTATAATAAAATAATATTTTTTGTTTTTCCTAAGATTCCCCTCTCCTCCCTTATAAAAGGGCACCTCCTACCTCTCCTCCTCACACCACTTTGAGGCTTCAAGCTCGACCAACCCCTGCCAATTTCTCTTCTTCACTTCCCTAGAAACATCATATAGGCTCTGGTCTTATTCAAAGACCATATTTATTGCCCAAAGAGGAGGTTAAGAATAGACGCTTCAAAGAAGAGGTAATGTCCGTTACCGATTCTTTCAAATTTATTCCTTCTTCTACTTCTTCTTATTTAGTTGTTTCATTATGAAGTAATAACATAAGTATCACTAATATACTGATATGTTATTATAAGTATGAAACAACCCTATTTCACCATCTATCCATCCTATGGAAAACGAAATCACCACGCGTGTGTACGTACGGAATACCATCTCCACGTCGTGGTGTAATCTATTTTCCACCAGCACCTTACTTGGATGGGTATAATGGTGTAAATAATAAATATATATGATTATTTTAGAGTGATATTAATTCTGAAATATTATACATACACTTCAATACAATTCCACGATCATGGGAACGATATCATCGCTCGTACGTACGTATGGCCTACCGTCTCCACTATGTGATGCGACTCGTTATACATGATCTTCATTGAATAATGATTATATAAATGAATTTAATGAATAAATATGATATATATTACACTAATACCATTCTGAAAATGAGTTATTTATAACCTAAAAAGAATAATAAGAATTTATTTGACAAGACATGCATAAGAACATAAAGCAATGAACACCCGAATAATAAGCAGCAATCAAATATTACTAATAAGAAGATAAGAATATGACTATGTATGATATCATAACAATGAATATGATTCTATAATAAGTCAATGACATTATTTAAATCATTATACAAGAGTTTCGGACACATACAAAGCAAATCGGACCTAAGGTAAGGGAAAATCTCGCAATCTCATTTTTATCTTAGATTGTTTATACTTCAGAATTTACTGGGGAATATGTATCATCCAAGTCCATGTTTCCTCAATATGTAATATTATTTCTATCCTCCTACAATTGGTTAAATCCAATTTTACCAATTGGTGAGTTTTTAGTAAAAGATATGAAAGGAATCTTTTGTCGTTTTTGGTACGAGGTACTTTTTGAATTTTCCGGTCAAAGTACGAGAAGAATGTTTTTCTTAACTTATATGGAATGAATGGATTTTTAGAACATTATTTCCATGAAGCTTCCTTTACAAGTTCTCAAAGTTATTTTTAATCAACTTCTTTTAGTTTAAAATTATATGACATGTTAATAAAGGAAAATGTTTTTGAAGTAGAAAGGATATTTTCCTCAAGAATGGAGTTCAAGTGTTTTATCAAAATTAATATCCATCTAAGATAATATAGGGTTCTGTTTCTATCCCTATTTTTACATTGTTTTGATTATGTTATGATGTAATTATTTTTATGATTTCCTTTTATCTTATATGGATTTTTTTATGATGGAATGATGATTAAGAATCCCATTTTTATTACATGGGTTATGCTATGATGTATGATTTATGATTTTATGGCACACATAAGAATGGTTTCATTATGAGATGGGTGGGACCGATATCTCCCTCCAATGAATTGGGTAAAGATTTATATCTCATGAGATAGATATGGCTGGAATGGCAGGTTAATCTGGTTCAGTGAAACAGGACTGAAACGAGGCGTGAACTCGGTTCAGAAATGGACTTTGTCCGCTAAGATAGTCTTGGCAATGAGTCTTGACTAATAAGAAATGATTCTCTATGATTATGTGTGTATGCAACAAAAGTTTCATGTTTTACGTTATGATTATTGGGATTACATTTCACTACTATGATTTATCCCATGTTATGAAATTATGATTTCTTTTGCAGGTTAAGATTTCCAAAATGTTATGTTCTTATGAATATGATGTGATTGATATTTCTTTTGTTTACCCTTAATGAGCATTTGAGCTCACCCTTATTGTATATTTTCTTTCCCCAGATCAGGAACAAGGTTATTAAGTAGGATATTCCAAAAAGGGACTCTAGATATGATGAAATAAATGGGAGACATTGTAGATGCTTTATGAACCAATTGTTTATGTTTCCCAGTTTCTAAAGACACTATACCTATATGGCCCTTTCATGGTTTTGTTATATGTTGTAATAAGTGTGCTTCAGTTTTGAATCAATAACAATGTATGTAAAGTATGGGTCGTTATAGTTAGTATCAGAGGCAAAGGAGGTAGGAATGTATCCGATCCTTGGGAACTCTCACATGTGAGCGTTGGACGAAGAATGGCTCTCCACCCAAGGGCTTCATGAGGAAATGGCTGCCATTGGGGATGGTGGTTTTTCCCGCCCAGGGGGTGTATCCGCCCATGGAGTTCCCTGATAGGTATCAATTATAGTCCACTGGAAGTAATTCAAGACCGCTATAGTTGGTATCAGAGGAAAGGTATAGTCAACCTTTGGAAACTAGGATATGAAAGCCTTAGTAAGAACCCTAAGGATAAGTCTAATCATAGAACACAATCTTAGTGTTTTAGAAATGGCCATGAAAAACCTATGATAAGACCTTAAGTGTAAAATTTTATTCTTGATTATGTGGTTTTCCTATTATAACTAGTGTTTCTCACACTATTCTTCTTGGTTTTAGTCAATGGTTGGAACCTGAAGGAACTGTGTTAACGCGGAATGCGACGGGCAATGCAATGATTGTCCACCTGAGCAACCAAACATTATGGGAGCTGGAATGAAAAATCTTGTAGCCATGCTCACACAACTTTCTCAAGCTATGAATCATGCAGGACTTCCAAACGAGCAAATAAAGGAGAAACATTCAGTTGAATCCTTCATGAGGCAGCGTCCACCCTCATTCAGCGGGTCTACTGATCCATTAGTTACTGAAAAATGGATCAGTACTACTAAAAAGATATTTTCAGTTCTTCAATGTTCTGAGCATGATAAAATTATCTTAGCAGTATATCATTTGGAAGGTGAAGCTGATCAATGGTGGAATCTTATCAAGAATACGAGACAAAGGGATGAAATTGAATCCATGGAATGGGACGAGTTCAAGAACTTATTTTTCAATAAGTAATTTCCTTGTATTCTTCAAACAAAGATGGAGAAGGAGTTTCTTGAACTGAAGCAAAAGGATGATGAATCTATTGGTACCTACGAAGAAAATTTTACAAGACTTGCAAGGTATGCTTCTGGAATTATTATCCAACCTGAGAGTAAGATCGATCGATTCTTTAGTGGCTTAAAACCAAGTCTTCGAAGGGCGTTAGCCATAAGGGACTTCAATAGCTATGAGGAAATCATTTGATGTGCTCTCAAGGTTGAGATGGAGATTAGAGTAACCCATCAGTCATATGCATTTGATAAGAAGAGGAAAATGAAATTCAAAGGGAAATCTAAAGACCACACTGAAAAGAAGATGATTTTTCCCTTATGCTCAAAGTGTGTAAAGAAACATGAAGGGAGTTGTATTAAAGGGACAAGTAAATGTTTCAAATGTGGAAAATAAGGTCATCGGGCATTTGAATGCCGCAATGATGGGAAGAATATGTCTAGTGATGAGAACAAAGAAAAGGCTACACAGGGTGCGCCTCCTAAACTTCAATGTTACAAGTGAAAGTAAATGGGGTATTATGCAAATCAATGCCCTAATCCAATGGTTTTTGACGATGATCGACGTCAAAAAACTCTTAAGGCCAAAGACAAAGGAAAGTCACATGAAATTTCTATCAGCGATGTGGAGTACGATAACAAAGTGGTGAAAGGTACACTTACTATCCACTCTAAAGTTGCAAATGTTTTATTTGATTCTGGATCCACCCACTCTTTTATTTCTGAAGAATTTTCTAAGGGTATCGTTGTATTACCTCAACAATTAGATGTTAAGTTAGCTGTGACAACCCCTAATGTCACAACAGTCGCATCAAAAGTTTATAATTATTCTCCAATTGAAGTTTGTGGGAAAGTGCTTCCTGCAAATCTTGTGATACTTCCTATAGTGGAATTTGATGTGATTATTGGCATGGATTGGCTTTCTTTATATGGATCTCATATCAATTTCCAAATAAGGGAAGTCACATTTCATATTCTAGATCAATCTATGATCATCTATCGATGCAAGGATGAACATTGCCTTCCAGTGGAAATTTTTTCCATCTTATGGGTCTTGATTCCACTAAATTAAGGTTATTTATCTCAAATGGTTGGTGAGAAACTCACAATTAATAACATTCCCATTTTATGGGAGTTTGATGAAGTCTTTCCAGAGAAATTTCCTGGTCTTCCACCAAATCGTGAAGTTGAGTTTTCAATAGAACTCATACCGGGTTCTTTGCCTATTTCAAAGACACCTTATATAATGGCCCCAATTGAGTTGTAGGAATTAAAGAAGCAACTCCAAGAGAATATTGATAAGGGACTCATATGCCCCAGTGCGTCACCTTGGGGAGCACCTGTTCTGTTTGTTAAGAAGAAAGATGGATCAATGAGACTCTGCATTGATTATCAAGAACTTAACAAGATCACTATCAAGAAAAAATATCCTCTCCCACGCATTGATGACTTATTTGACTAAATACGCGGAGCTCAATACTTTTCCAAGATTGATCTTCGTTCAGAGTATCATTAATTAAGGTTCAAAAGGGAGGATATACCAAAGATGGATTTCTGTACAAGTTATGGACACTATGAATTTATATTGATGCCATTTGGTCTTACTAATTCCCCTTCTATCTTCATGGATCTGATGAATAGAGTCATTAGAGACTATCTTGATCAGTTTTTGGTAGTCGTTATAGATGAAATTATTGTCTATTCAAAGAGAAAGGAAGAACATGAAGATCACTTGAGAATTATATTGAAGACCCTGAGAAAGGAGAATATTTATGCCAAATTTACCAAGTCTGAATTTTGGCTTCAAAAAGTTTCATTTTTGGGTCACATAATCTCAAAAGAGGGGATATCTATGGATCCAGCAAAAACAGAGGTTATCGAAAGATGGTTGAGACCAACAACAGTAACTGAGATCCGAAGTTTTCTTGGTTTGGCTGGATATTATCGATGTTTTGTGAAAGATTCTTCACGATTATCTAATCCACTCACCAGGTTGACTCGAAAAGGAGTTAAGTTCGTGTGGAAGGAGGAATGTGAAGAGAATTTCAAGGAGTTAAAAATAAGGTTATCCAGTGCACCTGTGCTCACACTACCTTGTAGTGGAGAAAGGTTTGTGATCTATAGTGATGCATCCAAGAATATATTGGGGTGTTTTCTCATGCAAAATGATATGGTGATAGCTTATGCCTCACGACAGTTGAAAATCCATGAGCAAAATTACCCAACTCATGATTTGGAGTTAGCTACGGTAATATTTGCATTAAAGATTTGAAGGCATTATCTTTATGGTGAAAGATGTGATATTTATACTGATCATAAAAGTTTAAAGTATATTTTCACACAAAAGGAGATGAATATGCGCCAAAAAAGATGGTTGGAGTTGATTAAGGATTACGACTGCTCAATTCATTATCACCCTGGGAAAGCAAACAGGGTGGTAGACGCATTAAGTCGACAAGACCATGCCAGCTTATCCATGATGAGGATCACAAAAGATCCAATATTTATGGATTTACAAAGGATGGATCTTGGAATTATAATGGAAGGGGAAAAATATTATCTTTATCAAATGAATGTTCAGCCATCTATACATGCGAAGATTAAAGAGGCACAGAAAGAAGATGTAGAGTTACAAAAGAAGGTGAGAAATGTTCCTGAATTTAACCTTGATTGTGATGGGATAATAAGGTTCAGTAATCGGGTTTGTGTTCCTCCCATCCCAGAATTAAAGAAGGAGTTTTTGGATGAGGCTCATAGTTCTTCATTCTCTATTCATCCTAGAAGCATGAAGATGTATAGGGACCTGAAAGAGTACTTATGGTGGGATGGCATGAAAAGAGATGTTGCTGAATATGTCTCTCAATGCTTGGTTTGTTAGCAAGTTAAAGTTGACAGACAGAAGTCTAAGGGGATGTTACAACCATTACCCATACCTGAATGGAAATGGGAAAACATCACTATGGACTTTGTCACTGGACTTCCTAAAACATCCAAAGGAAATACTGCTATCTGGGTTATAGTTTATCGTCTTACGAAGTCGGCACACTTCATTGCTATTAGAGAGGATTTCTCTCTTGATCAGCTTGACAGGATATATGTAAATGAAGTGGTAAGATTGCATGGAGTACCACTTTCCATTATATCTGATCGGGATCTGAGGTTTACCTCAAAGCTCCGTCAAAGTCTTCAGCATACTCTGGATACTGAGTTGAGTTTCAGCACTGCTTATCATCCTCAGACAGATGGTCAGTCTGAGAGAACAATTCAAACTCTAGAAGATATGTTAATAGCTTGATCTATGGATTTCAAGGGTGGTTGGGATCAACACCTACCTTTGGTGGAATTTTCTTATAATAATAGCTTTCACTCCAGTATTCAGATGAATCCTTATGAATCTCTTTATGGAAAGAAATGCATAACTCCAACTTGCTGGGATGAAGTTGGGGAAAGAAAGCTATTAGGACCTGATCTTGTTAATGTGATGGAAAAAAAGGTCAGATCTATTCAACAACACATTAGAGTAGCTCAGAGTCGACAAAAAAGTTATGTCGATAATCGAAGAAAATACCTATAGTTTGAAGTTGGTGATAAAGTGTTCCTACGAATATCTCCTTGGAAGAGAGTAATGAGATTTGGAAAGAAGGGAAAGCTGAGCCCTAGGTATATTGGTCCTTTCGAAATACCGTATCGTGTTGGGAAGGTAGCTTATCGATTGGCGCTTCCACCGAATCTCTCTCAAGTTCATGATGTGTTCCATGTATCTCTCTTGAGAAAGTACATACCCCATCATTCACATGTACTCAGCTCAGAAGTTGTACCGCTGGAGAAAGATCTTTCTTATGAAGAACAGCCGATAGAGATTCTAGATCGTAGCGAAAAAGACCTACGGAACAAGACCACTCGCCTGGTGAAATTTTTATGGAGGAACCACTAATTATAAGAAGCTACATGGGAGCTTGAGGATATGATGAGGGAGAGGTATCCTCATCTGTTTGTTACCAAGTGACGAATTTTGAGGGCGAAATTCATTTTAAGGGGAGTAGAATGTAACACCCGAGATTTTTATGAGAAATATTTTGTTTTTATGTTATATACATCATCAAAGAAATATTTCACTACACACAACACTAGCTTGGCTTGCTTTATACACAACAACGGCCTTCCTCAATAGCTTGCGTTGTACGTAATACCGAGTTTCACTAAACAACGATATGCTATTAAAATATTATTAAAACTAGCCGTTATGAATAGTAATACCCACTTTTTGAAATTTTGTAAATTTTATCTTTTATAATGGACTTCATTTTTGGATTCGAAGTATCGAAATTAGCCTAGGGTGAAATTTTGGTATTTTTCTGAAAACTTTCAATTTTTGATGAATAGCGAAAACACTGGGTTACTATTTAAAAATGGAATTTTTATTTAATTAATTATTTATTTTATTTAAATTTATTTTAGGTCAAAATTGATACATAATACCTATATAATTTCAAAGTAATTCATTGGAGTCATTTTATAATATATAAAAAATTTATTGAACTTTTCACTGTCTTTTACCCACCTCCTAGGAGAATTTGCAAATTTACATAAAACTTAATTTTACCACTTCTGTGAATGGAATTTCAAAAATCTGAGAGACACGATTGATGTCAGTAAGTAAAATGTGGTTCAATGAGATGAAAATAATTTTTGGTGAATAGTAACTTTTTACTTTTATTTATCACGGTTAAAAGTAAATAGGGTAATTAAGGGTAAAAATGATATTATTATTACCCTAACACATGTCCTAATTCTATTGGATAAGTGTAATTCGACCAAAAACAACCTTAGGGATAAAATTTTACCCTTTAGGTCCACTTGGATTAGATTAGGACATTTAATATTATTTTATTTGAAGAAGAGTAAAAATAGTTAAAATCAAAGTTTAATAACTAAAACATTTTTAATATAGGGTTATACATAAGATAAATTCGACTATAAATATTCATTAGAAATCTCAAAAGATTTAATACATAATGGAATTTTATTTATAATTTTTAGACAATAAATAATTTAATTTATTTACGACACAATGATGATGCAGTAATTACCTTATTAAAGAAATATTAACATAATTGATGTTATAAATACCAAAATAAATGTATTTTGAGACTTTTTATGGATTACACTAATTTTCTACGTTAATAAGACATGTTAGTATTGATTTAATTAACTTTTTTTGAGCTAATCATTCTGTTATAATTTTCACAAAAATCAATTACCAAATAGTGTCAAAATTGACATAAAATTGTTTTTAAAACAAATATTATATTATTAATTGTTATTTTATTCCTAAAAATCTAAGGTTTGGAAAAATGACTTAGATAAGGTTATATATATTAATAATAAACAACTTGGGGTTCGTTTGTCTTGTTATAGTAAGTTTATTAACCTTATAGTGTAAGAAAACAAGAAGACACGGTAAAAGTAAAATTATTTAACTTGAAGTTAAATCTAAATGATAAGGTTAAAATAGAAACCTAAACTTGTATAAATTATATTTTATGAGATTATTTCAACCCATCCCCACCTTAGATTCTAAATAAATTAATTTAGAGCTATTAAAAACTGAATATGACTTTATAATAAAATAATATTTTTAGTTTTTCGTAAGGTTCCCCTCTCCTCCATTATAAAAGGGAACCTCCTCCCTCTCCTCCTCACACCACTTTGAGCCTTCAAGCTCGGCCAACCCCTGCCAATTTCTCTTCTCCACTTCCCTAGAAACATCCTAGAGGTTCTGGTCTTCTTCAAATACCATCTTTAGTGCCCAAAGAGAAGGTTAAGAAGAGGTGCTTCAAAGAAGAGGTAATGTATGTTACCGATTATTTCAACTTTATACCTTCTTCTACTTCTTCTTATTTAGTTGTTTCATTATGAAGTAATAAAATCAGTATCACTCATATACTGAAATGTAATTATAAGTATTAAACAACCCTATTTCACCATCTATCCATCCTACGGAAAACGAAATCACCGCGCGTGCGTACGTACGGAATACCGTCTCCAAGCCGTGGTGTAATCTATTTTCCACCACCACCTTACTTGGATGGTTATAATGGTGTAAATAATAACTATATATGATTATTTTAAAGTGATATTAATTATTAAATATTATACATACACTTCAATACAATTCCATGATCATGGGAACGATATCATCGCTCGTGCATACGTACGGCCTACCGTCTCCACGATGTGATGTGACTCGTTCTACATGATCTTCATTGCATAATGATTATATAAATGAATTTAATGAATAAATATGATATATATTACACTAATACCATTATGTAAATTATTTATCTATAACCTAAAAAGAATAATAAGAATTTATTCGACAAGACATGCATAAGAACATAAAGTAATGAACACCCGAATAATAAGCAGCAATCAAATATTACTAATAAGAAGATAAGAATATGACCATATATGATATCATAACAATTAATATGATTCTTTAATAAGTCAATGAAATTATTTAAATAATTATACAGGAGGTTCTAACACATACAAAGCAAATCAGACCTAAGGTAAGGGAAAATCTTGCAATCTCATTTTTATCCGAGAATGTTTATACTTTAGAATTTACTGGGGAATATTTATCATCCACACCCATGTTTCCTCAATATTTAATATTATTTCTCTCCTCATACAATTTTTTAAATCCAATTTTACCCATTGGTGAGTTTTTAGTAAAATATATGAAAGGAATCTTTTTTCGTTTTTGGTACGAGGTACTTTTTGACTTTTCCAGCCAAAGTACAAGAAGAATGTTTTTTTTAACTTATACGGCATGAATGGATTTTTAGAACATTATTTCCATTAAGCTTACTTTACAAGTTATCAAATTTATTTTTAATCAAATTCTTTTAGTTTAAAATTATATGACATGTTAAGAAAGGAAAATGTTTTTGAAGTAGAAAGGATATTTTCCTCAAGAATGGAGTTCATGTGTTTTATCAAAATTATTTTCCATCTAAGATAATATAGGGTTCTGTTTCTATCCCTATTTTTACATTGTTTTGATTATGTTATGATGGAATTATTTTTATGATGTCCTTTTATCTTATATGTATTTTTTTATGATGGTGTGATGATTAAGAATCCCATTTTTATTACATGGGTTATGATATGATGTATGATTTATGATTTTGTGGCACACATAAGAGTGGTTTCATTATGAGATGGGTGGGACCTATATCTCCCTCCAATGTATTGCATAAAGATTTATATCTCATGAGATAGACATGGCTGGAATGGCAGGTTAATCTGGTTCAGTGAAACGGGACTGAAACGAGGTGTGAACTCGGTTCAGAAATGGACTTTGTCCGCTAAGATAGTCTTGGAAATGAGTCTTTACTAATAAGAAATGATTCTATATGATTATGTGTGTATGACAAAAAAGTTTCATGTTTTAAGTTATGATTATTGGGATTACATTTCACTACTATGATTTATCCCATGTTATGAAATTATGATTTCTTTTACAGGTTAAGATTTCCAAAATGTTATGTTCTTATGAATATGATGTGATTGATATTTCTTTTGTTTACCCTTACTGAGCATTTGAGCTCACCCTTTTTGTATGTTTTCTTTCCCCAGGTCAGGAAGAAGGTTATTAAGTAGGATATGCCAAAAAGGGACTCTAGATATGATGAAATCAATGGGAGACAATGTAGATGCTTTATGAACCAGTTATTTATGTTTCTCAGTTTCTAAATACACTATACATATACGGTCCTTTCATGGTTTTGTTATATGTTTTAATAAGTGTGCTTCAATTTTGAAGCAATAACAATGTATGTAAAGTATGGGTCGTTATAACTCACATTCCATAATTCGAGTCCCGAATAAGGATATATGGGAGAATGAAGTTAAAGGAGAGAATACACTATGTGTATGGGGGTCTATATGATGTGTGACCCCACCTCATCGATTTTTATTGTTTTCTTTGGGACATGGATTTAGAATCCAAGTCATATTAAATGGTGTGTACATGTGGTAAATATTGTGTCTCGTCCACTCAAGGTATTCCTGTGTGTAAGGACCCAATTTTTATATAAGGTATGGACCCTTTTAATTTCAGTTTAATTCATATATCTTGACCTAATATGAATGCCTAGTGAGGATATAGAGGAAACAAAGGTATCTAAAACTTATTCAGATCCATGAGATCCAATTTTAGGAGAAAATTGTTGGGATGCATGGTTAGTAGAAATTGTACCACCCATTCCACATATTTAGAGTAAACTGTGGGGGTGTTTCAGTGCACAACAAAGAGCACGTAGTATCTCCTAACCATGAAACCCAAGACACACACCCATGTGAAGGCACTATAGTTTTTAGAAAATCTAAGTAGAATAGTTTATGCATGGATTTTCAAATTGTGTACATGAACTGTGTGATCTCCCTCTTTGGACAATAGGCCATGCACTGTTAGCACACTATTTGGCTAACCATGTGGCCAAACCATATGACCCCTGTAATTTGGGGAAATGAACATTTTTTACTCAATGTATTTTATGTTTAAACTTATTCCTTCTTTCTTATTTCTAGCATACATCCCCATATTTTTTCTCCCATGAAGATCTTCTCAAGATTCCACAACCAAGGTTCTTGGATAACTCTCCAATCCGGACTCCGATTCAAACACCATCAGTCTCATCAGATAGCCACTAGTGAGTTCTTAATTTATTAGGATCCCTTCATAATTTTCTTTTATATCAATGATGTTATTTTGGTGGAATCTAATATTCCATTTTTTTTTGTTCATCCTTTCTTCTATTTTCCTATGATTTGGACCGAATCAGAGAATGATACTAGATGAGTACTCCTCTATGGGATTATGGTAGGTGGTTTATACCTTTTCTTGAAAATTATAGTTATTTATAGATTGTTTTCATTTTGCATCATGCCTGAATTTATGGATGATGTTTCCTAAAATAATAAACCATTCAATTAATTGATAAATTCATGTTTAAGACTTTCTATGGAACCCTTATACTCGGTTAAAGGTTGTTGACCTCAACTCGAGTCACCCATGGGGTAAGTTATTCGTTTTTACCATGTTTATACCACCCTTGGGGTGTGTTTAGTTGTATCTAAATATTTAGTAACTGAATATGGTAATTAAGAGTATTTTTAAAGGTTTTAAGAACCTTGTATCACCTTTTAATATGTATATAAAAGGTATGATATGGTTAATCACTTGGATTGTAAATGATTACAAAGGGATTAGTGAAATGGTTAATGAAATGTTTGATGATATGATTTTTGAAATTTTTTATGAAGATATAGGTTTCGTGATATGGCATCGATAACCCACTTGTATTCCTTGGAAATTTCTACTCCAAGGATCCATCTTACTTAGATGCCTTGGACGTTTCTACTCCAAGGATCTAATTTAACTAAATTACATGACTTGATAGGATTCCATGGAAATTTCTACTCCTTGGATCTAAGGACGTATTAGGATTCCATGGATATTTATACTCCTTGGATCTAGTAGACCTGACCACTATGATTCCTTGGACATTTCTACTCCTTAGATCTGACTCATTAGGATGCCTTAGACATTTATACTCCTT
This sequence comes from Viscum album, assembly GCA_963277665.1. NCBI lineage: Eukaryota > Viridiplantae > Streptophyta > Magnoliopsida > Santalales > Viscaceae > Viscum > Viscum album. Next base: position 1,552,528,499 of record OY728131.1, read on the forward strand.
GGATCATGTTTAGTTGATTTAATTAGCTCAATTGGATTCCTTGGAAATTTATACTCCATGGATCATGTTTACATGTTTTACTTAGCTTACTGAGATGCCTTGGATATTTATACTCCTTAGATCCTATCCCACATAGGACTGATCCTCGATTACATGATGTAGGTTGTTAATGATACTTATCATGATTTACTAATATCCCTTATGATTTAGTTTCTTTTTCATAGTGAGTCTTGATAGACTGTAAAATATTGCTTCTAGTATTATTACTTGTACTCCTGTTATATCTTAACACTACTTCAGCTTATATTCACAAACTGGACTTGTTAAAGACAATGTTGATGGTGGACTACTGAGTGTTATCTCACTCCCTATTCGTGTAGTCATTGGGTACCTAGAAAGACTTCATGGATGCAGGTAGGGATAGGGGAAATTTCCCACTTTAAAGCTCTTGATTTATAGTGGAATTGGAATTGGAGAGCATAGGACCAGGATATGGATCTTGATGTTATCTAAGATAGTTCTTTTTTGTATTTTTGTACTTTTGATACATGTATTATACTGGATGCTTTTTTACATGTATTTACTTTATTTTTTTCCACATGAAATGATCATCATTTTTATATTATGTTGATGGATGAGATTACATGGTTATTTATATGATGGATTTTTATTCTTCATATGTTCAGTTATTTTATTTTCTTCCTCTATTTATTGATATGATTATACCATTGTGTTAAACTCTTATCATAAGGGTATAGTATCCCCACTATTCCACTATGTACCCTCACTATTAGTTAGTAACCTCTAGCATATGGGGAGGTGCACTTGAGGCTATATGACCCACTAGCTCAGGGAACCATTTATGTCTCTCGTTTCAGGATGTTATAAAGTTGTATTAGATATTTTTTTCTTATTGTTTGGGAGTATTAGACAAGATATTAGGAATGTGTTGGAATTTAGTAATGAGGTGTGCATGGGAGTAGCTAACCCATGTGCAGGAAAATTCCAAATTTCCTGGGATGGGATATGATGTTCTAGTTTATACCAGTTATAGTTGATTTTATTCCACTGTTGGGCGATGCACTTGATGTTTTATGTTCCTTATGATTACATATTCTTATCTTTATCCTGGTATGGAAATGAAAAAGTGCATCATGCATCATCATAGGCACTTCAGGATTTATATGTCATAAATTAATCCATGCCACATTTACTTATTGTGTGCATTACTTATAGCATGCCTTGGTGATTTATTACTATATCCATGAAATTGTGATAACATTTCATATAGGGACTTGATAAATGAGTGGTTTTGATTAAATTTATTCCATAATTCAATTTACAAGGTGTATGGACCCTTAAAAATTGGAAGTGGTGATCCATATAGTTCATTATTTTTAATAGAATTGTTATATGAAATATAATGAACTTAAAATAAATGGAATTATGAAATGAAATGGTCATTGTTAAATAGGGATTAAATTTGAAATTTAATTGGTGTTTTACTCTATAAATTATAATTGAAACTATATATACCAGGACCTTAAACTTATAGCAGAGAACTTGACCCTGACCCAGCCTTAGTATTGGGTAGTAGGAAATGTATTTTCTTATCTTCTGATTTGTATGTCACCTAGACCAAGATTTAGGAGCAGGAATAGGGGTGTTACCTATGTTGAGGAAGGATTTTTCCTGTCCTAGTAGTATATATATGATCATGACATTATCAAATCTTATATGAGGCATGTTCTTGGAATTTTTAGAGATATGACTTCATGATGTCCTCCAGTTGTGTGCATGGAGGGTGGAAATGACCATGCTTCATAGGTAATGGGATCTGGTCCACTTATAGAACCTCATGCAGTGCCTCTTGTAGAACCACCAGTTATACCTGATATGAGCGTCGAATCCCAGTTTCAAGATAGATTCCTACACTTTATGAAGACCATTTAGGGAGCCCCATGACCTTCCTTGTCTATGGAATAGTTGACATGTGAGTTCTAAAAGTAGCATCCACCCATGTTTTGGGGGGATTGAAGACCATGGGATATAGAGTAATGGATAGAGGCCATGCTATCGATTTTAAAGCATCTTGATATGCCTCCTGAGAGGAGAGTGAATCTCCCTATGTTTATGATTCTAGATTCTGCCAAGAGATTGTGGGATGTTATTAATTGGATGGATTTCCATAGGGGTATGTCCTGGAGGGATTTCCAAATAGTCTTCTATGACTATTTTTATCCCAAGACATTGAGGGTCGATAGAGCCAAAGAATTTATCCACTTAGAGAAGAGTGTCTTATAATTCATGGACTATTTAGTCCATTTCATAGAGATCTAGCATTTAAAACCTATTATATTAGTTTATGAGTTATCTAAATCTGGGAAATTTTAGGATAGTCTCGGGTATGACATCTAATTTCAGTTGAACATGTTTTGGTTGGATACTATAATTGAGATAGTAAATTAGGATCTGATTACTAAGTGTAACCTGAAGAAATATGGGGGTTCAGAGTAAGGAAATTCAGCTTCTTGACCCAATGGAATGGTGTCAGGTGGTAGGAAGCATTGCTTTTGAGACTTTTCATGAGAGGAATACTAGTCAGGGAATGAGCACTGGTATTTTTTTCTCTGTCATAGATGTGGGAGGTAGGGGCACATGAGGAGGCAGAGTGATAAAACCCAGTTGAGTGTCGATCCTATAGTTGGATGGTCTATCTAAAATGGTTTTATAGGACCTTTTCTCTTGTATAAAATGAGATAGGGTATGCACATACTCCATGTTCAGGAGCGAGGTTAGAAAATTCTCTTCAATAAGGGAGCTGGAGTGTGACTGGCTAATCAGGCGGAGGTGGTGGCCATGGATAGGGCATCAAGACACTAGGTTTTTAGTGACAGTAAAGCAGACCTACTTAGGGTAGTCAGGCTATATCTCAAGGCCACAGATTAGGCCATATGTATGCAGTATAGATGATACCTAAGGAGTAGAGTGTTGGACCTTTTATAGTGAGAGGTACTTTTTTGGTAGCCTCTAAATTAGTATCATCTCTTTTTGATGCAGGTGTTTCTCATTCTTCATATTTGTACCTATTTTGGAGACACTTAGGCTCAATGTTTAATTTTCTTATGCAATAATGACACTCTATACTCCATTGGGGATACTATAAGAGAGTGTACACCAATGTAAGGAGTGCCCCTTGAAATGTGTGGGTGTCACTTTGTATGGGACCTCCTTATCCTCAAGATGACAGGGTTTGATATTATTCTCAGGATGAACTGGTTGGTTCCCTTCCATGATTACATTGATTAATATCCTCAAATGGTGACCTTTACATCACCATAGGGTGGAGTGTTTATTCACAAAGGTGAATGGGATGTCTAGGTGAGTCAATCTGGACTCGAGCATCATGGGATGGGAAGGATGATAGGCCATATTTCTAGCTTATATTTGGATGATCAAGGAACACATTATGCTAATTTCCCTCCAATTTTTGATCTTTTCCTAGATGTTTTCCCATATGAAATTTCAAGACTACCTATTGAGATATAGGTATAGTTTCGTATCGATATAGTTCCTAGAACTGCACTGCTATCCAATCCTATTTATGGGATGGATATTACTGAGTTTCAGGGGATCAAGAGGAAACTAGAGGACTTCTATGAAAAGGGGATTATACAACCCATTACTTATCTATGGTTTTCACCAGTCCTTTTCACCAAGAAGGTGGATGGAACCCTTCCTCTATGTGTGAATTACTAGAAATTGAACTAGTTGGATCTTAAGAATATGTATCCTTTTGTTTAGATATATGACTTCATAGACCAGCTTTGAGGAGCTTAAGTTTTCATAAATATTGATTTGACATAAGTTTATTACCAAGTGTGTGTTAGACCATCAGATATACCATGTACAACATTCTTTAATATATATTTCTTGTATGAGTATTTTTTTTCATGTCATTTAGTCTCACAAACATGTTATTAGCTTTCATATCATTGACGAACTAGGTTTTCTATCCATATCTGGATTCATTTTTTGTGGTTTTTGTGGAAGATATCTTGGTGTATTTTCAAACTCGAAATGACCATGTTAAACATCATAACATCATATTGTATACATTGAGAGAGAATCAGTTATATTCTAAGATCCCAAGGTGACACTTTTGTATATATAATATTCACTTCATAGGTCACATTATCTCATATACAAGAGTATAAATTGACCCATAGAAGGTGTGTAACATCCCATTACCCTCTTTTAAGAAATTCCCTTCTCTTTTATTATTTTCTTCTTTAATTGGGTGTGTCTTGGGACTCCTAAGTATGAAGATCATTTGTTGGGGGAAATGACCTAAAGTTTAGGGATGTGTGTTGGTTTGAATTAATGGAATCCAGGTATAAATGTATTAATGTCCTTGTGGGGTTATCCCCAAGTTCGGAGGATGACCAAGTTTGTTTTGAATTTTTCTACTGTACGTTGGGCTATTACATAACATATAAAGGGGTTACAGAACATATACCTGGTATCCAGACAAAATTCTTGAAATGTGTACATATAGTTAAAGGATTACTCATCATGGAATGGTTACATGATGTGTAATGCTAAAATATTGGTTTTAATTAAAAAGGTTATGGGTTTTTTAGCTTACTTTGTCGTTGTGAATTCATGACATGTAAAGAAGTTACACATCATGTAAATATTAGGGGGTCATATTTTAGGGTGCATATTGGTTGAAATTTTATTTCATTCTCCCATATATCCTTTGGATCTTGACCTATAAGGCTTCTATAATAATTTTGGGAGTCTATGTTCATTTTGGATTGGTCTGTTCGACATTGGATCACCATAATAGTTAGGTTATGTCTCTATGGGTGAGTAGGGATTTCAGATTCTTTATTTCATTGATCACAGTAGCATTGTGGCATTGAATTATCATATTCTTTGATCTATAATGGTGTTTTCTCTTGTTCTTATTCTATATTTGTGTTGTGATCTTCCTCTAGGGGATATTTCCTTTGTTGGTTATGGTGAAGAGGGTGCGCATTCATGAGGTATGTATGGATTCCTCTACTCTATCAACCCTTTTATTTAATTTAATAAATCCTAAGATGTGTAGATTATATCTTGGTCCTTTGATTCCATTGTTACATTTCCTCTTATTGGTGGATCCTTCATAGGTGTGTGTGACCTCATGTTTTGAGGTAGGTGGTTCTATCTCTAGAAATTTTGGATGAATTTTATTAATCAGGTTTTTATAAATTGATTTTTAAATAAAATGGAATGATTGTTTTGTGTGTGTAAATGGATTTTTGATACAATTTTGTTTTCCTTGGTTTTTGAAAAATGGAAAAAAGGCTTATTTTCAAAGAATTGAAATGATTTATGAAATGAATCACATGGGAAGCCTTGGGTATATAGGTGGAAGGTATAGCTTAGGGTCATATTCCATGTTTCCATTAGGGGATTTTCTCATGGTGCTTTTCTCTTCTCCTGTAACCTGTTGTTCTAGGGACTTGATTGACATTATTGGGGGGTTCACTCATGGGGTGTTTCTCTACTCCTTAGGCTTGTGTTATAGGGACTTGTTGTGCACTAGTCGTTATTGTGGTACAAGTAGTATACTATACTAACCTATTGATTTCCTTGGAATGATTTACCTATTATTTGTATTTTAACTATTTTGGCTTTTGATATGCATGCTTTGGATTTGAAATTAATATACCTGCATTTGTTTTTGAATTTTTTAAAAGGGGAAATATTTACCATGATTTTAATAAAACTTATTTATTTCTTATCATTCCATGTTTTATTTGAAATGAGAATACTTGAATAGTGTGGATAAATACTTGTTATGGAACACCTGGGTGGGACCCTACTGATCTTATTAGCTCACACCCTGTGAACTTCTTTAGTGGTGCATAGAAATTTGTATGTATTTTGATGTAAAGAAAGTAAAGGAACCAGAATGAGGTCGTGAGGTTTTGGTTAGACGAGTATGGGTATATGGATGGTGATATGGTGTGGGTTTTCCAACATTGTCACTTAGAGTAATTGGTTTTTTCTATTTTTTTAGTCCTTTGTGGTTGGACTTAAAATTGGAGATTTTTCTACTTCTTTTTTTATTTGGTTTCCATTATATTATTTTAGTTATGGAATATATATCCCTTCTTATATTGTATCTTTATCTATATATGTGTCATGTCATTGCTTCAATTTGGGTGAAATTGTTCCCTCAGTTTGTTGTTCAATGCTTTGGTGCTAGTCTCCAGCCCATGGGAATCAGGAAATCCCTTCAAGTATGTGGTGTATCAGGTTGGGTACTAGTTTGGACAGTTTTTTATAGTTTGGAATCAAAGGTGGTATTTCCTCACGATTCCTTATCTTGGTGCATTTTGTATATTGTAGATAGGATTGTCAGGACTTGAGAGGTATATTGTGGTGAGTGTCCGGATAGCCCTTATCGTTATGAGACTCAAGTTACCATGGGATTTCAGGATGTGTGTCTCTTATTTTGAGTTCTTAATGTTAATATCAGTTTTTTCTTATGGGTTTTCAGGATGGAATTAATATTTTTCAATTTTATGATCATTTCCTTTGTTTAGGTGTGAAACAGTATGCCTCCGAGATGTGTTCTATGGGTTCCTCAGGAGGATGCATCTAATTCTCCTCAAGGGAATGCTCTAATAGATCAAAACTTTATCAAGGATATCATGTGGAAATTTTGTATTTTTGACCAGAATGGGGCACAAGTTCATAATGAAATTTTTAAAGTACATCCAGGATCTGTATGAGAAAGGGATTAATCATGGTAATTATTTCGTGAGAATCATCCATCCTTTAAAGGTATGAATGCACCTCAAGAGGTGGAGGACTAGCTTGATAAGATCAATAAAATCTAGGAATTTATAGAAAAAACCTAAGAATATAAATGTGAATTGTGTATTATTTAGGCTTGAGGGTCCTAGAAATTGGTGGGATTCTATGGTATACATGGATAGGCATGTGGGTTTAGACTGGAAGGGTTTCAAGACTCTCCTCTAACAACAATTTTTTCTAGAGTTATTTGGGATGGTAAAGTCTCTAGAGTCCCTCTCTTTACTTAAAAGAGAGTGTGTGGTGTCGGCATACACCAATTTTTTTGCTGAGCTAGTTCATTTTTCACCATAGGTAGTGAAGAATGACCAGCTAAAGGCTCAAAAGTACTAGTAGGGTTTGTGGATGAATATTATATCATAGTTATTATTGATAAAGATTTAGACCAATGTGGTGACAGTAGATAGGTAAATGATGGAAGAGATGAATATAGAAGGCAAGGTTGTATATTCCTCCCCTTTTCTTCCACATAGTGGCAGCGTCAGTGGAATTATAAAGAAAAAGAGGAAGTGGAAGATTATAGTAGGAGCGGTGGAGGTAGTTCTCGGCAGCAGGCCTCTTCAACACCTTCAGTTTCAACTAGTGGTGTGCCTATGAATTTCTATCAGTGTATAAAGGTTGGAAACATTTGGAATTCTTTCCCTTAACCTACTAATATGTGTAACATTTGTGGGCATTATGTTCATCTATAGCGTTTCTATTAGGCTATGTATACTCCTTGATATGGTCTGGGATTGTTAGCTCTAAAGGCTATTATGGTGTAGTCTGATTATTTAAAGACTATAGGGCTCTACCCATATACCTCAGGATTGAATCACCTTCATGTAGTAGATGATTTTTCAGTGGAGGTAGATATAGTTCCAGCAACAGTTAGTGGTACCATATTTATTTCATCCTCAGTAGAAATTTATTTATTTGATACTGGTGATTCCAACTCATTTATATCTAGTCATTTTTTTATATGTGTAACGTTACAATAGAACTCTTGTACTTTTTTATGGATTTATCAACACCTCTAAGGAATAGGAAATATTAGGGGTTTTTGTGTCCTTGTTGTGCATTATCTATCGTTGATACGGATTTAGTTTGGGATTTTCTTATTCTCAATATGGATATGTTTGATGTCATCATTAGGATAGATTGGATTATTTCTTATCAAGATGAGGTCGATTGTTATGATTGGAATATTTCATTTATTGATGCTGATGGGAGCTTGCAGTTGTTTCAAGTGGAGTGGGATCTGAGGTCTGTTCATGCAGGTCCTTCCCACCTAGAGCTCATGAGTTTTTTAATTGTTGTTTCAGTTGAACCCAATGACATTTTTTCTATTGTTTATATTCCGATCATTATTTAGGGTTTCTTTGACATTTTACTAGATGAATTATATAGGATTAATCCATAGTGAGAGGTAGAGTTCATGATTGACCTGGTGTCAGGAATTCAGTCGATATCTGCACATTCTTATCATATGGAACCAACATAGTTGAAAGAGATCAAAATGTAGTTGGAAGATCTGGTGAAAAATGGTAATATTCTCCCTAATGTTTCTCCTTGGGAATCCCTAATTCTCTTTTCCAAGAAGGGAGATGGTTCACTCTAGTTGTGTATGGACTAAAAAAATTTGAAATGAGTAATAATTAATAACAAGTATCATTTTCTTCATGTGGATGATTTTTCTGATCAGTTAAAGGGGAAAAGTGGTTTTTGAAGATTGATCTTCAGTCAGATTATCATCATATTAGAGTTCAAGGGTGTGGTATACCAAAAATAGCTTTCATGAGTAGGTATAGCCATTATGAAGATCTTTTGATGTCATTTGGTCTGGCTAACACACCTATAGTTTTTATGGATTTAATGAATCGGATATTCCATAAATATCTCAGTACTTTTGTGGTATTGTTTTTGGATGATATTTTGGTTTACTCGAGATCTAAGAATCAGCACAAGCAGTATCTGAGTTTGGTCTTGGAAATCCTGATAAGTCACAGTTTTTGTGGAAGGCTTTCGAAATGAAACTTCAATATTCAAGAAGTGAAATTATTGGGCACATGATTTCTGAGCATGAATTATCAGTTGATCCTTAAAAGGTAAAGATTTTCTTATCATGGGAATAGCCACAGAATTTATTTGAAATTTAGAGCTTCCTTGGTCTTTCTGGATATTATCAAAGATTCGTCAAGGATTTCTCAAATTTTTCATCACTTTTGACTATTATTACTAGTAAAGGGGTGAAATTCACATGGTATGTAGAGTGTCAAACTTATTTTGATGAGCTAAAAATACTTCTGACATCGGCCCCTATTCTGATCATACCTAAGCTTGGTAAGAGGTAAGTGGTTTTTTGTGATTATTTTGGTGCTACTTTGGGTTGTGTGCTCATGCATGATGATTATGTGGAGGATTATGGATCTCATCAGCTTTTACCTCATAATAATAATTACCCCACTCATGATTTAGAGATTCCCATGGTTATATATGTGCTTAAGTTTTTGTGGAATTATCTTTTTGGGGAAATATTCCCAGTATTTTCTGACCATAATATTTTAAGTTATATCTTATCTTATAAAGACTTAAATATTATGCATAGGTGGTGGGTGGAATACCTTCATACATTTGACTTTGATATCACCTACACCTTGAGTAAGGGGAATGTCATGGAAGATGCTCTAAACAGGGAAATTATCATCGTAAGCTATTTTGGAATTGAAGGGATAATGTAACCTTATAGGGAATTTTTCTCAGTTTCACCTAGATGATCAGAAGGATGTTTCTCGTGTGGATATAACCAGTGTTCAATTATCATCATATATCCGTGATTCTATTTTGTAGAGTCAGTAGCAATATGTAGAGTTCAGAGGAATTCGAGAAAGCCTACATGGTAGGGTGAGCATTTATGGTTCTCTTTAGATGGTATTCTCAGTTTTAGGGATCATTTTTCATTCTATCATCTGTGAGGAGCTTGTTTTTTCTGATTTTCATAGTTATTCATGTTCCATTCATCTGGGTGCTATAAATATATATTATGAAATGAGATGGTGATTCTGGTGGCTGGTTATAAAGTGTGACATTTCTGATTTTGTGGTCCACTATTGCACCTACCAATAGATAAAGGTATAGAATTTTAAACCTTCTAGTTTTCTCTAACCACTTCTGATTCTTGTTTGGAAATTTGATGAGGTATCTATATACTTTTTTGTAGGATTAACATGGAATCCCAAATGAATAGATTCTATCTGAGAATTGATTGATCATTTGAAAAAGTTAGCTTGTTTCATTCTGATCAGGGACACTAGTGAAGTTAGAGTTATGGGTAACATGTATATTCATGAAGTTGTGAGGTTATATGCTGTTTCTTATTCAATTGTTTTAGACAGGGACCCTAGGTTTACTTTGAGGTTTTGGAAAGGTCTCCAAGAGGCAATGGGAACTCAGGTCTAGTAATGTAAAATGGTCCCATGGCCCATGGGCTTTATGGATATAGGAATTATATAGGGTGGGTGGGCCTAAAAAATTTCACTGTTTTGATTATAGGCTTATGTAGGTTATGGGTGAAGGTCGGTAAGATCATGTGGGTTCGGGCTTAATCATGGAAGTAATTTAAAAAAATGGTAGAATTAGTCTGAACACACTGCCGAATTTTGTGGGTCAATAAATCCTTTGATCAGATTCTCTCTTTCTTATAACTCAACACAAATCTTATAGAGAAAAATTGATCCCTTTGTTCATCACCCATATTAACATCCAATATCATCTTAGCAAAAAATAATTCATTTAACCATGCTACACCTTCAATTCTTCACTCTTACATAAGTCCTTAAGTCTCAGTGCCTTTATATATAATTCCTTCTACATATCTCACAGGTGATTCAACAATCACATAGTGTGTGGTCCAATATTCTCTTTAAGATGGAACAATTTAATAGCATATCCCCTTTCACACTCTCTATATTGAGCTTCAAGAGGAATAATTGAGTAGGTAAGAACTCGATAGTGACACTATTTCATAGGTGATACTATTCTTTATCTATGATAATTTTCATCATTTCAAGTTGTCTTCTTCCAAGTTTAGTAGGAATTATACCTTTATGTGTGTGTCTTGGATTTGTTTACATGGATTTTTTGGCCATTACTTTAGTTCAATGTCTACTCTTGATCCTAATTCAATAATTGTGCATGGTTATTTTCCTTAAACTTGAATGGTCTTTGTATTTTACAATATAGATGCATCAGATTCAATGTGTTGAGAAAAAGTTGAGATCACACATAAAAATTCTTCTAGTTCAATCATCATTAATACATCTCATGAGTATTCATGGTCAATCTGAAATTAAGATTCATCTACCTTACATCGGTTCAACACCTTGTCTTCTTTAAAATCATTGAAGCATCAAACCATGTTTTCTAACTTAGAGACACCAATGAGACCAAGAATGAATAGAAAAAATGAAAAATTAGTTGTCTAATCTATAAAGAGATCAAATGAAACTGAATACTGGAGATCAAACTGAGTGAGGTTAGTGGAAACTGATGGTGTAGGACTAAGGTATAGGGAATTGGGCAGAAGTGGGTGAGATATGGACAAAAGAATCTAGAAGTGTGGGATTATCCATGGGATTATGCATGTGGGAAGAAATAATATATTATTTAAGTACATATAATTAATAATTTTAATTTTTTTAAATGTGGGAAATCCCCTGGGCTACTCGCTGGGTTATGAAATGTGGGGCAGGCTTAACATTTTTTCGTATTGTATGTGGGATTTTACATATAAACACGTGTGGGATCAAACTCACATGGTATTAGACCGACCCTCCCCACCCCACCCATTTCACATTACTACTCAAGTAAGATTGATTACATCTTATCAGCCACAGACAGAGTGTGTTATTCTAATTCTATAGGATATGCTTCATGCATGTGTCTTGGATTTTACTGGATCTTACTATATCCATCTGTGACTGGTTTAGTTTTCTTAACAAAAAAACTTATCATTAATCAATTAGATTGGATCATTTTTAGGATTTCTATGGTTGTACATGCAGTACACCTCTTTGTTGGGTAGAGGTGGGTGAAGCTTCTTTGGTTGGACTGATACTGGTTCAGGAGATGTCTGAAAAGATTCAGGATATACATTGGTATATGGTTATAGCACAGAGTCAACGGAAATCTTATACGGATCAACGACATCATCCTTTGTAGTTTTTTGTAGGTGACTAGGTTCTCTGTAAAATTAATCCTCGTTTGGGTCACCTTCGGCTTATAAAATAGGGAAAGTTGGCTCCGAGATATATAGGACCATTTGAGGTCATTGGGAAGCTTAGGTAGGTTGCTTATCGATAGGAATTTTCATATCAATTTATGGTAATTCATGACATTTTCCACATATCATAGCTTAGGAAATATCATCTTGGTCCCTCTCACATTCTAATTTGGGAGGAGATTGAGTTAGAGTTAGATGTTTCTTTTTTTGAACAGCCTATTGAGATCGTTGACTCTCAAGTGAAATTCTTGCATGGGAAGTTGATTCTGTTAGTTAGAGTGTTATGAATGCATGAATCATATTCTCATGATACTTGGGAGTGTGATTTTTTTGTGAGTGAGAAGTTTTTTCACCTCTTTACTGGACTTCATTCTTCCACATGGATTCTCAGGGACATAGAGTCTTGTGGTGGGGAGTTTGTGACATATTGTTACCCTATTTTAGGTAATTCCATTATATTTTCTTGTTTTCCTATTTAATTGGGTGCATCTTGGGAATCTTGAAGATAGAGATAATTTTTTTGGGGAAATGACCTAAATTTAAAATATTTGTTTTGGTTTGAATTAATGAAATCTAGATATAAATGTGTTAATGTCCTTATGGGATTCTCCCTGTGTTCAGAGGATGCCCGTGTTGGTTTTGAAGTTTTCTATTGTACACTCGGTTGTTACATGATGTGTAAATGGGTTGCATGATGTTTACTTGGTCTCCAAACACAATTTGTGAAATGTGTACATAGTGTGAAAGGATTGCACTATTTGTAATGGTTACATGATGCATAATTCTAAAAGATTGATTTTAATTAAAAATTTGGCAGGTTTTTTGGTGTACTTGATCATAATGGATTACACGATGTATAAAAGAGTTACACATTGTGTAACTATCAGGGATTCATATTTTAGGGTGCCAATAAACTTAAATTTCATTTCATTCTCCTACGAATCCTTTGTCTCTTGAACTAGAAGTCTTCTCTGAGGATTTTGGGAGTCTTCGTTCATTCCAGATTGATCTATTTGACATTGGATCACCATAGCTGTTTGGTTATGTCTCTCTAAGTGAGTAGGCATTTCTTATTCTTTGTTTCCTTGATCACGGTAGCATTGTGGAATTGCGTTATCATAATTTTTGATCTGTAATGGGGTTTACTATTGTTAATCTTATATATCTATGGTGCGATATTTTTTTGGGGGTCATTTCCTTTATTGGTTGTGTTGAAGCAGGAGTACGTTCTTGAGGTATGTATGGTTTTCTATTCTCTGCCAACCCTTTTGTTAAATTGAATCAATTATAAGATGTTTAGATTAGTTTTAGGGCCTCTGTTTTCATTTTTGTGTTTCCTCTTGTTGGTGGATGATTTGTGGGCATATGTTACCCCATGTTTTGAGGTAGGTGGTTCTGTATCTAGCCTATATTGGATGAATTGTATTTCTTCTATTTTTATAAATTTATTTATAAATAAATTGGCATCATTTTTTTGTGTGTGTAAATGTATTTGTGATAAAAGTTTGTTTTTCCCTAGTTTTTGATAAATGAAAAAAAGGGGTATATTCAAATCATTCAGATGATTTATGAAATACATCACATGGGAAGCCTTAGGTACATAGGTGGAAGGTGTATCTTAGGGACACTTTCCATGTTAACATTGATAGATTCTATAATATATCTTTTCTCTTCCCCCTGGATTTTTTGTTCTAGGTACTTGTTTGATATTATTGGGGGGTTCACTCATGGGGTGTTTCTATGCTCTTTAGGCCTATATTCTAGGGACTTGTTTTGCACTATTAATTATTGTGGTACAAGTAGTTTGCTATCCTATCCTATTGAGTTCCTTGGTGTGATTTACCTATGCTTTGAATTGTACAGTTTTTTGTATATTCATGATTTGAATTTAAAATTTATATACTTACCTTTTTTGGAATTGTTTAAAAATGGAAAATATTTACCATGATTTTGATAAAACTACTTTATTACTTATCATTCCATATTTCATTTGAAATGATCATGCTTGAATTGTGTGTATAGATACTTTTTATGGAACACTATGGTGGGACCCTACTAAGACTATTATCTCACACTCTATGCACTTATTTGGTGGTGTGTAGGTATTTTTATGTATTTTGATATAGGGAAAGGTAGGGCACCACGGTGAGGTGGTGGGGTTTTTTTCAGCTGAGTCTGGGTAACTAGAAGATTAGATGGTGTGGTTTTTCCTATGATATCACTTGGAGTAGTTTATTTTTACTATTTTGTTAGTCCATTTTGGTTGGACTTATACTTGGTGATTATTCTACTCTTTTTTATTTGGTTTCCCTTGTCTTCTTTCAATTATGGAATATATATTCCATCTATTGTTGTCTATTTTTCTAAATATGTTCCATGTCATTGATTCAAGTTGGGAAAATTTATTCCGTCTATTTTTTGTTTGATCCCAAAGTTCTATTCACCAGCCTGTGGGGATCAATAACTCTCTTCAGGTATGTGGCGTATCGAGTCAGATACCAATTTGAGAGGGTATTTAGGTTTATTTGTTATAAAGAGAGAGCTATAGTTTTCTGGGATTATCCCAATCATGTATTTGATATATGGAGTTTATTAGGTCCATCTGGTTATTATAGGTGATTCATACATAACTTATCATTCTTATAAACAACTCTTATAGGCTTGACTAAGAAGGGTGTGAAGTTCTCATGGTCAAAAGCCTATGAGAAATCTATTCAGGAGCTGAAAGGGAGATTGACTTCAGTGATGATCTAGATTCTACTAGAGCCTAGTAGGAGAAATATAGTATATTTTTATGTATCGTGTATTAGGTTAGAAGAAATTCCAATGCAGGATAATTAAGTCATTGCATGAAGGTCTCATCAGTTGATCCCACATAGGATTAACTACCTAACGCATGATCTCAAGTTAGATGTTATTGTGCATGTTTTTCACTATTGGAGGCATTATTTACTCAGAGATAATTTTCTAGTGTATACAGACCACAAAAGACTCAAATATATATTTACATAGCATGAATTGAATATTGGTCAATGAAGGTTGGTTAAATACCTTCTTTCCTTCAACTTCAAACTTTCTTATACGCCTGGGAAGGGAAATGCAATTGATGATGCTCTGACAAGGAGGACTCAGATGCAGGCAATTCTTGAGGCTAGTAAAAAGTGGCAGCTTATGGCCCTATTTTTTGAGATTCATTTAGAGGTTTAGGACTATCGTGGATAGTCTATACTTAAATCATTCTCAGTGACATATTCACTTATTGATATAGTAAAGATAGGGAAGTTGTCATATTTTTAGGTCTTGGTCCTATAGAAGATCGTTTCAGGTGATGAACCACCTCCAATTTAGATCATTGATGGGGATGAGATCTTGTGCATCCATGGACATGTATGGGTTCCTATAGATGTCTAAGAGAATATAATGTGAGAGTCCCATACCTCTATATGGGAAGTACATCCCAGTCTTAACAAGATGTATCATGACTTACACTATTAATATTGGTGGATGTGGATGAAGAGAGAAATAGTTGGGTTTGTTGCTCAGTGTTCCACCTATTAGAAAGTGAAGGAATAGAACTAGTAACCCATGGGAATTTTACATATGTTACTTATTCCTAAGTGGAAATGGGATGATGCCACCATGGATTTTGTGAAGGTATTTTCTAGATCACCTCAGGGAAGTTATGTTGTATGGGTGATCATAGGAAAATTGAAAAAAGTATCCCATTTCTTACTTATTCAGGAGAATTTATAAGTTTATGGGATTGGGAGGCTCTGTATTCATGAGATCATACACCTCCACATAATTCCATGTTGTTCTATATCGAACATAAATGCTCGATTCACATCGCAGTTCTAGAAGGGGCTGCATAGGGAACTGGGTTCATAGGTACTGCTGAGTATAGTTTATCACCCATAGATCAATGGTCAGTTAGAGAATATGATAAATGTTTTTCAGGAAATTCTCTAAGAATTTATCTTTGATTTTGAGGGTTATTGGGAGAAGCACTTATATCTTGTCGAGTTTTCTTATAATAACAGCTTCTAGGTGACCATATAGATGGATCCTTACGAGGCCTTATATGGTAGGTAATTATATTCACCCCTATGTTGGTTAGAGGTATGAGAGGCAATGATATTGGTTCCTCATCTCGTTTAGGATACTTCAAAGTTGTTTCATCTTATTAGGAAGTTAATTTCTAGAGCTTAGTCTAAAAATAAATCATACGCCAATTGTCACCATCAACCTCTACAGTTTGAGGTGTGGAGTTGGGTTTTCTTACAAATTTCACCTAGATTTGGGAATATGTGGATTCAAAATTAAGGTAAGTTATCACCTCATTATGTTGGGACCTTTGAGATTATGGAGATAGTTGGTTTGGTAGCCTATCAGTTGTAGTTACCTCAGAAGTATCGGACTATGCACGATGTCTTCTACATATCTCGGATTCACTGATATCATTATAATCTATCACATATTATTCATCCTGTGGGAGTTTAGTTGGAGTTAGATACATCCTTTTAGGATCATCCTATTTATATTGTTGATCTAGGAACAAAGCTTCTCCTAGGATGATCGGTTCCTCTGGTATGAGGGTTATTATTTTACATCTATGTGCAATATGAGACTTGGGAGTGGGAGGCCAACGTATGTTCCCATTAGCCAAAATTATTCTCATACAATGCTTTAAAACCCTTGTAGTGTCAATTTGGGTGTGAATTAATTTAAGGGGGGATGATTGTAAGGATACAATTTTTCTATGAGTTATAGACCCTTTTAGTTTTGGTTTAATCCCTTGGTTTTGACCTAGTATGAATGCCTAGTGAGGCTATGGACAAAACAAGAGTGTCTAATCCTTGGTCAGAGACTAAATCACTACTTTTTGGAGAAAACAATAGGGCTATGTGGTTAGTAAAAACCGTATATCCCAGTCCATAGAGTTAGATTAAATTGTGCATGGTGTTTCAGTGCATAGTAAAGGGAGCAAAGTTTTCCCAAATAGTATGACCCAGGCCGCATGCCCATGTGAAGGAAATTCAGTTTTTAATAGATCCAAGAAGCATGGTTTGCATACAGTTTCCCAAATTGTGCTCATGAGAAATGAAATCTTCCTCTTTGGACATTAGGCCATGCATTATTGGTGTACAGTTTTTTTAATCATGCATCCAAACTATGTGACCCCTATAAGTTAGGGAAATGACTATTTTTCCTTAAGGTATTTTATGTTTAAACTCCTTAATTCTTTCTTATTTTTAGTGGATATCCCCCTCCTTTTTCTCCCATGAAGAGATCCTTAAGCTTCCTCAACCTTTGTTCTTGGATAACTCTTTGATCTAGACTCTGATTAGAACATTGTCAGTCTCATTAGATAGATTTTGGTGAGTTATTCATTCCCTAAGATCCTTTCATCATTTTTATTTATATCAAAAATGCTATTTTGGTGCAAGATAATATGACATATTTTCTTGGTGTTCATATATTATTATTATTTCTTCTAATTTTAACTGAATCGGAGGCTAAGACTGGATGATTACTCCTCTATAGGATTTTTTTAGGTAGTCTATAACTTTTCCAAAAAATTCTAGTTGTTTATATCTTGTTATCCTTATACCACACACTATACTTTTAGGGTGATGCTTCCTAAATTAACAAACCCTTTATTTAATTGATAAATTCATGTTTAAGACTTATCATGAAACCCTTATATTAGGTTGGAGGTTTTTTACCTCAACCAAGGTCAAACAAGGGGTGAGTTATTCCCTTTTACCATGTTTATGCCACCCTTTGGGTGTGTTGAGTTCGCTCTACATAATTGGGAACTGAATATGGTAATTAAGATAATTGTTAAAGGTTGTAAGAACCATGTATCACCTTTTCATTTTTAGATAAAAGGTATAAGATGGTTAATCATTTGGATTATAAATTATTATGAAGGTATTAATGAAATGATTGAGGAGATGATTTATGAAATGGTTTATGATGATAATGGGGTTTGTGGTATGGCACCAATGACCCACTTAGATTCCTTGGACATTTTTACTCTAAGGATCTAGGTTACTTGGATTAGTTGGATGTTTCTACTCTAAGGATCCAATTTAACTAAATTACTTGACTTTATAGTATTCTATGTACATTTATACTATGTTGATATGATGACCTATTAGGATTCCATGGACATTTCTACTCCTTGGATCCAGTTGACTTGGCCAATATGATGCTTTAGACATTTATACTCTGTATATCTGACTTGTTATGATTTCATAGAAATCTATACTCCTTGGATCCTATTTACTTGATTTACTTTTCTCACTTGGATTCCTTGAACACTTCTACTCCTTGGAACATGTTTACATGATTTAATTAGTGTACTGAGATGCCTTGTACATTTCTACTCCTTGGATCCTAACCCATGTAGGCCTGATCCTCAATTACATGGAATAAGAAATTGATGATGGTTATCGTGCTTTAATGATAACCCTTATGATTTAGTTGCTTATTCATAGTGATTCTTGATAGACTGTACAATATTTATTTTATTGTTCTTACTTGTACTCTTATTATATATGCACACTACTTCATCTTATATGAACATAATAGACTTATTATAGACACAATTGTTGATGGCCTACTGAGTGTTATCTCAAACCCTATTTGGGCCATCGTTGGATACCCAGATAGACTTCATAGATGTAGTTCATGACATGGGAAAGTGCCCGCTTGATAGTGCTTGATTGATTGTGGCATAGTAATAGGAGAGAACAAGATTGGGTTATGGATTATGATGCTATATGGGATGGTTATTTTTGGTATTTTTATACTTTTGATATATGTATTATACCGGATACCTATTTCCATGTATTTCCTATCTTTTTTATGGCATGCCATGATCATCATTTTCATATGACACTGATGAAAAGTTAGTTATTTATATAAATGATGTTTATTATTTAGATATTTAGTTATATCATTTGATTTTTCTATTTATTTATATGATTATACCACTATGTTACACTCTGATCATGAGGGTATAGTATCCACACTATTCCACCATTAACCCATGCTACTATTTGATAGCATCTAGCATACAGGGAGGCAAGCTTGAGGCCATGAGACCCACCAGCTTGGAGCACCATTTAGTGGATCCCAGTTCAAGATGTTACACAATGTACATATGTCCATTCCCATGTACATATGTTCATGGCTGTGTAATTAGGGTTGTTCTCTTGTACAATAATGTTCTGAAGTATCAGGTCATACTTGTGTAGCTCTTAATATTCTTGTGTACTCCCAGAGTACACATCGTGTCATACCCCATGGGGTCCTGGGCATGTGTAGGTGGCATATTCCTTGGCTATCTGGGTAGAATCACACAGTGTGTGGTCCTATCCACATGATGTGTGATCCTTAACTCGATTGAAAACCCCATCCTCTTTGAAATCTGAAGAACAAGCCATGTGTTCATCCATACTACACAGTGTGTAGACATGTTTTTAGCAGAAAGTTTAGTTCCTTCATGTGGATCCCAGATCCACAATTTCCACCATCAATTATGCCTTTTGACCACTCAAAATCTACTGAAATTTAATATTAGGTCACTGGTCATCGATCTTTGGCCTTCGATGGCCAAAAATCAGGAATTTGATCACCCACTTAAAGCCCACAACACGGCTTGGGAACCTCCCATAACCCTTATCACTATGGATCCAAGATCTATGAAGAATCACCCAAAACCCATCTAGATCAATCCTAAAAGAACCAATATATTCTACATGCACACAACCACCATGAATCCAGAGGTTTGATCATGCTCAAACCTACCCCAATAAAGTTGAATTGTGACTTCATGGTCCAATGAGGAATAATGAGAAGAACAGGTGGTGGAAAGCACAAGAACAAAGTTGAAACCATCAATTTTCCAAGATTTCTAGACCAATAATCACATAAACAAGATATACTGGGTGATATCACAGCATACCAAGATTAAATTGGATTAAAAAAATAATCCATATATCAGGATTATGTGAAGAACATGTGATTTCCAGATAATAAATAAAGAAGATAAAATCCATACTTTAATAATTTAATTAAGAGGGAGGAAACCATAGTTGATAATACCTACCTCATTTATGGATCATTTATTTGTGAATGATGCATTTGACAGTAAAGGATAAGTCTCATAGCATTCATTGCTTATCAATCCACCTTGATCGGATCACCTATCTTCCTCTAATGCAATCTAAAAATGAAAAAAAAAGTGGTTTCCTACTCTAAAATTTCCTAGGGTTATGTGGATATCCTTGAAATTTTGATATAACAACAATCATATAAAGTATTTTAAGTCATGGGAATTTCAAATAGAATAAATAATTTATTTATTTTAATTAAATGCACCACCAATTATGGATTTCCTCATAATATCTAATGATAACAGCCTTAGGTCATGCCTAGTATAAACCCCACATTTCAAATTCAACATTCATCTCAAATTTTTCATTTGAGGTCCCAAAAAATGGTAAAAACAAAACAATGCGCATGCATGATATAATATAATTAATATTTTTAATATATCAATTATGAGTCTCTCTAGGGACAATAATCTCATGTTTACTTGGCTCTTACCTCTAAAAATATTCCTTAATACATTCCAAAGTCCTACAAGGAAAAAATATAGTCATTACATTCTCCCATATATCATGGATTTTCACCCCAAAAAGGACAGGTTGTATAAAAAGGTAGGGGTACTGAGCTTTTATATGACTATCTTGCTCTCAGGATCTCTCTTGTATGTTCTTGTGCTACCATATCACATGAACTAAGAGAACGATCCATCATCACACTATCATATCCTGTCGATCCTCGATCCCCACTGGGTACTTTGTGAAGGTGGATCTATCCTCGATGTCCAACACATACCAAACAATAATGTGTGTCATATCATGCATGTATCTCCTTATCTATGACACGTGGAAGATGTTATATACCCAATCCAATTGTGGGGGAAAGGGTATACAGTAATTGACCTCACCAACTATCCATAGGATCTTGAACAGCCTGATGAACCTTGGAGATAGCTTACCTCCAATAATGAATATCTATAATGCTTATTGTGGGGAGACTCTTAGTAAATCAAAGTATCGCTACTCAAACTCCAAATGACTATGTTTTCAATCTGCATAATATTTCTATTGGATCTGGGTTTTCCTCATATGCTCATGTATCACATAAACCTTCTCTTTCATAGTCTGCACAATATCTGGCCCAGCAAGAGAAGCCTCTCTAACCTTAGACCAGCATAAGGGTGACATGTAAGGTATCCCATATAGGGCCTCCAAAGGTTTCATGATGATAGTAGAGTGATAGATATTATTATAAGAAAACTATAATAATGAAAAGTGATCCTCATAAATCTAGATGATTTTTAACACACAATATTTCATCATATCCTCTAGCACCTAGATAGTACACACAATCTGCTTATTCATATAGGGGTGAAACATTGTACCCATCCTCAACTAGGTCCCAAAGGCCTCCCACAATTCACTCCAAAACCGTGATGTGAATCGAGCATCATGGTCAGATACAATCATCGAGGGTTCCCCCATGAAACTATATGATCTCCCACATGTACAACTACCCTGAAATCTCCACCAAGTTTTGTTCCCTGATGGAAAGAAAGTGTTCTGACTTTGTGGGTCATTCAACAATCACCTAAATATCATTGCGACCTCTCATTTTCCATGGAATACCCCTCACAAAGCCCATGTATTTTCAATTCCATTTCTACTCTAGGGTCTCAAGAGGTTGTGTCAACCTTTCCATAACATTATGTTCAGCCTTTATCTACTGAAATTTGAAACACCGAGAAACAAACTCGACAACACACAACCTCAATCCATCCCACCAAAACTACCACTAAAGGTCCTTTTACATATTCAGTTATCTTATTTTTACATCCAAAATATAATTATAAAACTCCCTAATAACCTCATCTCACATCATCACCAAAACCCTCATCCATCTGTGAAAAAGGATGATGTGCTCCCCTTCTTCATAGAATATTTCTTGTGCATCCCCTAAAGATATTTAGTCATGAAGAACCTCATAATCGATGCCTCCAAAAAAACTTCCCTCACATAATGAAGAAGCATAGGATTCAATGCCATAAACTAAAGAAAATCCACACCCATCACCTCCACCAGGTTCAGGTACAAGGAATCCAACTGCTTAGAAACCACCTCTACCAAGAGAGAATGGTACTTACTTCTAAGGGAATCTACCACTATGTTACCCTTACCAAGAGTGTTGACCATATCAATTTCATAGTCTTGTGGGAAATCCAACCAATTCCTTTGTCTCAAGTTCATATCTCTCTATGTGAAGATGTACCTAAGAATCTAGTGGTATGAGTAAAAAAACCTTCCAAGAAGATAGTGCATCCATATCTTTAGAGCTAATACTACTACTTCCAACTCTAGGTCGTTAGTTGTGTAGTTCTACTCATGGGGACTCAACTACCTTGAACCATAAGTGATAATTATCTTCCTTTACATCAACACACAACTAAACCTAGCTCTATAGGTATCACAAAACAATATGTACTCAACACCCTCCATTGGTAGTCTCAACATGGGAGCACTGGTCAGCCTCAGCCTAAACTCCTCAAAGGATCTTTAACACTACTCAGTCTAGGAAAATAGATTCCATTTCCATATCAAGGTGGTCAAAGGGTATGTAATCCTAGATAATTCTACCACAAACCTTATGAATCTAGAACTGAATCTATGAGATATTACCATAAAGCTATTATTCTCAAAGTATGCTTGAAACCATCCTCTAGAATCTCACATGCTCCACCTCAGATACTGAGTATTCTAGGATTTCACCAAATAAGACTACCATGAAATGATCCAGAAAATGTTTATAGAGCTAATTCATAAGCCCCATGACTCTGCTATGGTGTTTCACACACCTAAGGGTATCACTATGAACTCAAAGAAACTATAGTGGCATTGTAAAGCCACTTTAGATATAAAAACCTCATGAACTTAGAGCTAGTTATGACTCATACTAAGGTCAAACTCCGATAATCACTTCACCCCAATACACTAGTTGAAGAATTCATCAATTATCAGGGGTGGATACTCCTCCCTGACCATCACTTGGATCAGGTGGCTTCAATCCACAACTAACATCAATCTCTCATCCACCTACTAGGAGAAAATCATTGGGATGTCTAGGAAAACACACTGGGTATTATGAATCCCCACCTTTATAAGTCTTGCAACTACACCTTTAGCTCTCACAACTCTATGGGGCCATATAATATGATAGAATAAATATTATATCATCCTTAGGTGTAGGTCTATGTAAAAAAACTCTCAATGGGAGGTCAACTTGGAACATCCTAAAGAATTACATCCCCATACTCCTCCACCATCATAGGAAACTGAAATCTCAAAATATTCACAGATCCAAGGTTCATAATATCTAACTAATTGCGTCATTTATATCCTCATACAAATTATCTCCACATGTTCTACTTTAGTTTCCTTCTCAACTCATAAGTAAAATCATGTACCTCCACCTCAGGTACTTTGTAACCCTCACTAGTGATAGTCAACTTGTCATAAACAGGAGAAAACTAGTCCATACTAAGGAAAACTTCATAAGTTCTCACCACCAGTTATGAGATGATTCCATGTGAGGCTCCCTCTCCTCCCAGAGTTAAATCACCCTATCAATAAAAGTGTTTGATCATGAATCCTCTCTATAGTAGCATCTGAACATAAGGGTTGCTCTAAAAGGATCCACTAGTATCTCTAGGTCTTGTATAGTGGATATTTATATGTAAACGTTTCTTATGACTTCATACCAAAAATGAAATTGGAGCAGATAAGACATGGTTCATCCTCTAACCACACCCAGAGTCTTGAGGTCACAAGCCCCTACTACTCGAATCTTTCTTTTCCCTTTCTCACCTTCCCTTCTTACCTAGGGCCTACTCTAACACCTAAGAACATCAAAATGACATCAAACACACAATTTTAAGGAACTTATCCACTACACGTTGAAACTATCTTCTTTGGGTAAAACTGGATCACCCACATGGTTTTGGGTCGCGTCACAAGGATGCATCTCGGTGGAGGAAGTGTCTCTCTTCCTTGTGTTCTCGAATCCACAACATAAATCACCAACACAAGGCTCTAATGACACCCAATATCACCCAGGAGGGTCTCACTGTGAGTACCAACATTTATATGCATCTTAACCAAGCATAATCCCCACACCACAAGTTTTTTCTTATGTTGTACCACATAATAAGGGGTCAAACCCACCAAAAAACATGGGAGATATCTATATCTATAACTCATGAAGTGCACACTACATAGATTAATCTTCTGTTAGTAACACCAAAGCCAACTACTTCCCCATGGAGGAGACTAGTTTCAAGCATAACCACCTGATCGATTGGGTTTCGTGTAACCCTAAAAACCTAGACCGCTACCTCGATCCAATCCTCTACTACTTGAGAGTCTAAAATTATACAAAAAATCAATGGTACATATAACTATAACTCATGAAATATGAAAATCATATATACACTATCATCTTGTCCTACTAGAGTCATCTACTACTCAACACATAGAAAATCATCTACTCAGACCATTAGAGGAGGGTTTGTGAACTACTCAATAGGTGGTAACAGTTCTCTTTACCCGCCTGGAGGAAACACATCATGAGTGGGTCCCTAAACTGGGGATTCATCATTCAATTGGTCATCATAATGACACTATCTTAATATCCTATTTAGATTTTATAACAGATATATCTTTAAAATTTTTAGGATGTACCATGTTCAAAGTGAATATCTAGGGAGCTAACCTAATAAGAATAGTCAAAAGACTCAATCCTATATGATGCATGTACCAATGATTCCCTTAAACTAGTGTCTCAGTATATTGAGTCAACAAGAAGGTTGTTAGATTCCTAGTATATGGATGTGTTGCCTTCTATACCAACACCGGGTTCCCTGGCCTGAAAGTCTCACTCAAGACACCCTGACACCATTTCTCTAAGTCCCAACCAATCCTCATAAGGGGGAATCTTCAAATGCTATCTCAAGGAATGAATTGCTCTAATTCCACTCTATCCTAAGCCAACCAACCAGATCCCACCTATCTAGTATAATGTTGAGTTTTCATAACCCTAATCCCATCTCTAATAGTCTAGGGGATATCGATTAGTACCAAGAAGGCATAACTAAAATGGGATTAATTTTTCTAATGTATATATATACATGTACCCAACCATCTACATGAAATAGTAAAAACTAATAATAATGAAAATACAGTACATCTAAAGTATAAACATGCATGAAACCAAATCAAGGGAATACATAAATGTACCATAGTATAACCCAAATAATAAAGGTAAATATACACGTCCAACTAGAAAAGAGGTCCCAACTTGACAAAACAAGAAAAAAGTGAATATTGAATGATCTTAGATCCTGATCTTTGGGGCTGACCACTGAATGCAATCTATGAACCCAAGTACCACTATGATCCACCATAATCAGCTCAATGTTCCTATCATCTTCGTAAGACACAAAACATGCATGAAAATCCCATGTAGGGGTGAGTATATAGATACCTAGTAGGATTCCCTAAAAATTAAATAGGGGGTAATAGAAAGATATCAATTTTTTCTCAAACCATAAGGGAATGTCAATCAATATATTAAATGATATAATAATGATCCAAATACGCTCAATAAGAAGCCCAAATGAGAGAGAAATGGGTTCTCCATCTCCACAACCTAGCTAAGAATTATGAGTCTGCCAATAGCTCTAAAAGTATATCTATGGTGCCCAGCATCATTCAAAAATGTACAAGAATTGATGTGGAGGGGCCTTAACCACACCACTACACACCACAGCTAAGGGGGACACAACTTCAGTCAATATTCCCACATAACCTCACCGGAATCTCTATAGAGGGGTAAACACCTCACACTTGTGCTCCATAGTAAAGGCATAACTCACTCGCATGGAGGACCCACTCACCACTTCAACTTGAAGATGGGGGGATTAACACTATGTAGATAGATAAATCATGCCCAATATAGGGTAATACCATCAATACCTTTATAAATAGTATAGGGGACCCACACACTGGTGTGATAGGGGTGTTGAAACCCTAGCATCTCTCTGATGATCTTTCCCAGACCACTACCATCATCATGCATCGCCTAAAGAGTTTTCATTATTGGAACACTTAACAATATATCTTTTATTCCATAATAAATTCTATCATTACATTATGTGTGGAAAAATAATCAGGATATTCTACTCACAGGCCAAAATTTCAGTCCTAAAGAAAGACATATGAAAGGAAGAAGTTAAATGAGGGAATTCATGGAATGTATGGAGGTCCACACGGCATGTGACCCTACCTCATTTCTTAACCATGTTCTCCTCTAGACATGTCTTGGGAACTAATTACATACTACATGATGTGTACAGGTGGTACACAGCATGTCTCAGCCACTTGGGGTCTACATGTAAACATCTGGCCATGCCCATGTACATATGGCCATGTCCATGCACTTCATGTCGTGACAATGTACCTAGCCATATACCTGGCCATGCCCAGGTACCGGGCTATGCTTGTGTACCTTTGGGAATGCTCGTGTACTCCCGGAGTACACATCATGTCATTTCTTACTAGGCCTTGGATGTGTGTAGGCAGCACATGGACTAGCTTCCTAGGTTGGGTGACACAACTTGTGGGCCCAACCACATGGTATATGATCCTTAACTCAACTAAAACCCCTAGTCACTGTGAAATCCAATGAACTCGCCATGTGTTCTTCCACACTACATGATTTGTAGTCGTGTTTTTTACAGAAAGTTTAGTTCCTTTATGTGAATCCCAGATCTACCATTCCCACCACTGATTTCACTATTTAACCACTCGAAATATAAAAAAATATAAGGTTAATTCACTAGTTGTTGATCTCCATCCTCTAATGGCCAGAAATTGGGAAATGAGTCACCCACTCTAAGCCTTCGGTGCATCCCATGGCACCTCCAATCATTGTTGTCACTTCAGGTCTGAAAACCATGAAGCATCACCCAAAATCCATCCCAATCCATCCACAAATCACCAATATATTCATTTTTTACACAACCACCATGATTGTGGGGGTTTTATCATGCTTGAACCTACCCCGACAATGTCAAATCATGACCCTGTAGTCCAATGATGAAGAACACCTAGTACGGGTAGGGGGAAAGCATAAGAACAAAAGTAAAACTATCATTGGTCAACCATTTTCAACAAATGATCATATAAATAGTATATATAGTGTGAAATCATGTCATACCAAGATTAAATTGGATTAATAATTTTAATTCATATATCGTTCTCATGTGAAGAACATATGAATGACTAACAATAAATAAAGTAGAAAAAACCATCCTTTACCAATTTAATTAATAGGAATAAAACCAAAATTGAAGACCCAAACCTTGTTTATGGATCATTTTTTGTGAAGAATGTGTTCACTAGTGAAGTATAAGTCTCACTGAATTTTTTGCCTCTCGATCCACCTCGATCGGATCACCCATTATCATCTGATGTGATCTGCCAATGAATAATGGTGGTTTCCTATGCTCAAAACTCCCAAGGTTATGCGGATAAACCTGAATAATTTCTATAAAAAAATATTTAGAGTACTTTAAGTCATGGGAATTTAAAATAAAATAAATAATTTATTTATTTTCATTAAATGCAACTCCAATGAAGGCTTTCCTTGGAATGTACGATGTCAACCAACCTTAGTTCATGCATAGGGTAAACCCTATATTTCATATTCAACTATGGTCTCATATTTTTATTCCAAGTACTTGAATAATGGGGGGTTGATATATGTGCTTGATATAATACAATTATTATTTTTAATATATCAATTTTGAGTCTCTATGGGATTTTGAATCTCATTCTAACTTAGCATCTGGCTTTGAAAATATTTATTAATATATTCCAAATTATCACAAGGAAAAAATAGAGTCACTATACTGAATATTATTGATGATGGTTTAATGTGGAACATTAGGGAGACTATTACCTATATCAAAGTGCACAACAATAATAAATAAACAAACATGTAAACAATATACAATCAGAGTTAACAGAAAACCCATAATATAGAAACTATATGAGTGAATACAGAAACAAAATACTCAATGATCATAAATGGATACATACATGATCATCCACCTGGTCAATCACATACATTATAGAAATAATAAAAGTGCAAGGTATATGATCCCACTATAATCCACATCTCACCCTAGTTTCTAGACTCATAGTGAGTTATGCTCTTTCCAGTGTTATTTTTTCTCACTCGTACACACCCAGGGAAACTTCTCAGGATTTCACTCATCCTGATCACTACTCTATTCAAAACCTCTTTTAACTATAGATTTATAATCAGGTAGGATCCTAAAAAGAAAATTGTGCCTTTCTGACATGGGTACTAATATTTGTATATTTAAACCTTTAACTTCATGGGGTGTTACAGTCACCCCCACCCCCCCCCCCCCCCCGCTTAGAGAACAACATCCTCATTGTGGACCCAAATCTTAACCTTGGAAGTTCCATTGCACTTTCAGTTGGGTTACTCCTCTAATACCAATTTATAATGCCCTAAAATGAACCATTTTATACAACCTAGAGTGTCATATGACCTCATGTTCACCTCCTTATATGAAAGAGACTTCAAACTAATAGAGACTGTAATTCTATCATTGGGGAGACTATACCCTCAGTATCATGTCCTGAGATAAATGATAATATAACAAAATATAATAATAAAAGTAAACATGTGGAAACTAAGTTGATATCACAACAATTGTACAATTAATAAAAGGTATTTCAACATTGAAAGACAAACCTAAGTAAATGTGTTGCAAGTAATAAATAAATAAAACATTAGTAATCATTCATATTTTATCCCAATATTTCTCCCAACTCCATACTTTTAGCTCAGCCATCTACCACGGTCCCCTTACACTTTCTCAAATCCCTATACATGAAATATACATGTGCATCGAGATATCTGTATATGGTGTGAGTAATAAACCTATTAGGACACCACCAATTCATACTTAATAAATGTGCACATGTATAATATGTGTATTACATAATAATAATAAACAAAAAATCAATCGTAACAAATATTCAACATTGTATTGAGTGATTTTTTGGTAACCAAGACACTAAAAACCCCCAGTCGTACCTTCTTTGGCTTCATGTTCGAAATATGATCAAGGTTCATCAAAATAAATCAAGAACTAGCCTCAAGGTTGTTGATATAAAACTTTTTATCCAAAATGCTCACTAATTTTTTAAAATAATTCTCAGTATCCACGAGTTGTATCAAGTATCGACATGTTACTTGGTATCCACAGCATGCATCGAGTTGTTGATATGCTACTCAGTATCCACAAGGTGCATCACATATTGACACATTACTCAGTATCCAAAAGGTACATCGAGTTTCAGAATGGACTATCATGATCCACCTTTATCGTCATCTCACATCATGCACACTCCCCCTCTAAGGGTAAATCATACCCTGACGGTCACTTATCATGTGTACCAAGCATTAAACCTCTAAAGGTACGATAATACACAATAAAGTAAAGCATGATAAAAAAACATAGCATAGAATCAAATAAATATTTTAGAATTATATAATGACATGATAATCAACATCAAACATGGTGAAATCTACTCTATTAATTCTCATGGAAACAAGGATCATATATGGGTATCACAACAACACACACACCCATAAGTAATCACTATCAAGGGAGGACGCAAACTATTCAAACACATGAATAATACCTTGGAAACAAGTGTATACGAGAACCCCAAATGGTAACTTTCTACCTCAAGTTTATCAATGTCAACATTATGGTTAGTCAAGTAAACATCACCTAAATCATGTCCAGGAATTAATTGTTTTAAACTACTCTCCAATGATTCCTAGAACTGATTATAATTACTTTATTTCCAAAACAAATAAAACACCACATGAAATAACATATTTCCATCTCCTGGAAAATTACAAATTATCATTTTATGTTATAGAATGAGGTAATAGTTTCTTTCCCTAGTTTCCTCGTATTCATGTGTTTCCCCCTCCCTGGGACCCACCCACATGCTTGAATGGGACATCAAACTATTTATTGTCCCCATAGTTCAACACATGTTCTTTATAGTTTTCTTTGTCCTCACTCACACAAACCCTATGAAATTCCTATTAGGTCACTCATCTTGATCGATAATCTAATCCAAAACTATTTAATAGTGGATTTTTAATCAAGTAGGCTCCTAAAAAGAAAGGTGTGTCATATTGATATGGGCATTAATATTTAGTCTTTAAACTCTTTAACATTATGGGATTACATTCACCCCCTTTTAGAGTGAAACATCCTCTTTTTGGACCCTACATCTCAACCTAGGTAGTACCACCAAACTTCTAAATGGGTTCCTCCTCTAATATCAATGTAACAACCCTCGGTTTCACCACATACACGTGTTGTCCCCTCCTTGGAGCCTACCCACATGCCCAAATGGGTTATCAGAATAATGAATACCCCCACAGGCTAACACATGTTGTTTCTAGTAGGTCACTCATCCTGATCACTCCTCCATGATAAACCTATTTATATTTAGAGTTTTAATCCAGTAGGATCCTAAAAATAAAGGTGTGACTTGTTGATATGGGCAGTAATATTTAGTATTTTAACCCTTTAACATTATGGGGTGTTATATTCACCCCCTTTAGGGAACAATGTACTAATTATGGACCCTACATATCAACCCAGGCAGTTCCACCACACTTTTAGTAAAGTTTCTCCACTGATACTAATGAATCAATTGGGCCCTACATGCACACTAGTTTCTTAAAGATACATGTTTTCCCTCCCCTAAAGCTCACCCACATGTCCAAATGGGTCATGAGACTAATGAACATCCCCACATGCCAATATATATTCTTTCTTATGTGATATTTCCTCACTCACACACACCCTATGAAACCTCCGAAGTGGTTACCCATCATGATCACTACTTCAAGACAAACCTCTTTAAATATGGAGTTCTAATCAGGTAGAATCCCAAAATTAAAGGTGCACCTTGTTGACATGGGTAGTAATATTTAGTATTTTAACCCTTTAAATTTTTGGGGTGTTATAATTATGAATTAATATAAACATTTATTTTGAAAACAATTTGTTTATTTTTATGATGTCAATTTTTTTTTAATTTTTAGTGATGGTATAATTACATTAAATGCTTACACAATGCGGACACAGTGCTTGTGCAAGCAGTTGAAAAATCAAAGTAAATGATTTTAAAAATATCCAAATTAATATTTTTTTTGATAAATTATGTTGTCACATGAATTTTATGGTTAATAATAATATATAATTTTTATTAAAAGTTTTTATATTAAAATTTCATTCCCCTCTTGGTCTCTTTAAATTCAAAATATGTGAATAGTTCTTAAAATGACTTTAATAGTATTTATGTGAAATAATATTATATTAAATTATTTAAAAATCATAAAAATATTAAAATAGGATAAGAGGAATGGGATGTGGTTTAAAAATTCATACCTTGACCTTTTTTTAGCCAATTATTAAATTATAAGTAAATTTATAACCCTTTAATAATTAAAAGGTTATTACCATGGTTAAGGTAAAAATTGGTTAACGAAGGGGTTAAAACAAATGATAAAGTTTAAAATTAAACATGAAGATATAAAAAATTATTTTTTGGAGGTATTTCAAACATAACCTATCTTAGATTCTAATTTCTTTCTACATAGTTCCACTTTCACATGAAAAATAATTTATTATATTTAAATCATTTAAGTAATTCTAAGTGCATTTGTTCCTTCACTGTAAAAGGACACCACCTATCCTCTATTTTTTACACCACATTAGGATACATATATTGAAAAAAAAAAAAAATCCCCCCAACACCATTATTTGTGTTTTATATGTTCTTGTATTCTCAAAATACTAACCCTAGGGTCCTTAAGTAAATATCTAAAAGAAGTTCTACAAAGAAGAGGTAATCATTTTAACAAACTCTTGTCTAGTTCATTTATTCTTTTATCTACTATAAATATTATTTTACCATAAAAATATGATAACTCTAGTATAATTATATTACTTAATTTTTATTATGTTTATGTTATTTCCCTTTTCAAATGCTCATCCATAAAATGTAAAATTGAAATATCACTTATGCGTACGTGTAGACTATAGCCTCATGAGTTGATGTATTTAATTTTTCATCACCAACACACATGGATGGTATATATAGGTGTATTTAAATAAATAACATGATATTTATAACATTAATATCATTATTAGGATGATGAAACTATAACTTATGCAAAATAATTGGAATTTCCATGATGAAACATGCATGAGAAAACTAAACAGTTAACATATGATGATTAATTTTACAAAGAATTGGTAATTAATGGGTAATGAGAATATAAATTAATTAATATAAATATTAATATGGTTATAATATGAGTTAATAACAAGTTTAAAACCATTGTACATGAGGTTAAATCATGTTCAACTAAGTGTAAGCATGAGTTAAGGAGTTTTCATCTCAATTTTCACTTCATTAAGACATATTTTGTATTATCCACATATTTCATTTTATATGGTGTATATAATTACCCTTTGATATATTTAATATGAATCTAAATTTATTCATTGTATTTAAAGTTTTAATTAAATTTTACTCTTTTAAGGGGTTACAATTCAAAATTTACCAAAGGGTGTGAATTTCTTTTTACAATATATTTTTTGGGATTAATTATATTTTTATTGAAGGAGTATTATAATTTATCATTCATATAAAACTTTTATATTATTATAATATATAAATTTAAGTATTTTCCTTGTTCTATTCTAACTTTTCTTCTCTTTGGGACTTGAATCGATTGAATGCATGTTTAAAATAAAATTCAAATGTATTTCTCTTCTTATTCGGGAATATTTTCTTCCATATCTATATTTTTTAAAAAAACATTTACAAAATCCCTTTATATTTAATTAAATAGTTTATTAAGGACATAATATTTCATATTTGACTTCCATCACAAGGTTTTAATGTAATATTTTCAATTTTATCTGAAAGGGTTATTTTCAAAAAAAATGAAAAGGTAAAATGGAAGGTTTCTTTTTAACATATATAACGTTAATATATTTTCCCACTTCCATAAATTTTTTATGGTATTTAAATTATTATACAAATTTTATATGGATTTATAAAGAAAATTATTTAATTAAAATTTATTTTAAATGTTTTTATTCCATTTTCTTTAGTTTTTCAAAAGGCTTGATTTTATTGCAAGACCTATATTTTTGATGAATTGATGGTCATATTTTATATTTTATAAATGTTGTCTCCATTAATTTTTTCTTAAAACATTTATGTTATTGTGAACATATTTAATAAAAAATTACATTTCTATTCCATATCCATATTATTTTTATCATGGGTATGCTTACTTCCTAAACCATGTACCATTTATCAATACAGTGTTTTACTTTGAAATTTTGTTGATTTAATAGGGAATTATTAATATTTTTTATTCTTTAATAAATATGGATATTATTATTAAGGAATATTATTTATGAATTAAATTTATTATTCAATATATGAGGAATTAATTGGACATGAAGTTATGGGTGCAACCCCTTTATAGATATACCCACAATGCATCTAAAAGTCTCATAAGACAAACTAGTTTTCTAGCCTTATTAAATGGGTTTTGGTATATACCTACCCATATTTAAAAGTATATTAGAATAAGGCCTTGATCAATACATCTAATATTATGCATTTACTTTAATGAAAATTCAGTTATTATTATCCATGAAATCACTACATTTTTATTATCCATGTATGTATTTCGTGCTCAAGTTATTTATTAAAGGTAATATATTTTCAATTTTATACTTTACCATATTGATTATGCCATATTTACTAATGATATCTTCTATTGTATGTAACACTTAGTGAGCATTTTATATCACCCTTATTTTTTTCCTTTCCCTGGGATATGAAGAAAGAATATTTGAATGAGTTTCAAGGATTCATATTGTTTAATTTTACTAAATTTTATATTTTATTTCATTGTAAAAAGGGAGTTATGTATGTATCTTGTTCTTAAAGACTACTAAAATGATTAGTCCTTGGTGATGTTATCCCTTGTATCTTGTGATAATGTAATAAAGTAGACATTGACTCAAGGTTACCATAGTTGAGGTTGTTTCAGTTGGTATCATAGAAATTTTAGTAGAAACCTTGGGAACAAGATTTAAAAAATCATAGATTAAAGAACATAATACTATGATAGATTCCAGGGATAAGTATAAGTATATATTAATATCATAAAGCTTTGGTAAATTATATATTGTTTTTTTTTCTAGAAAATACATCCTTGTCTAGATACTAGAAATTGGATGCGGTTCTGGCACAAATGCACCTAGGGGTAACAACTCTGAAATGGGAGTATTGTCTATTAACTTGATTGCCACTAGTGCATGATGAGTAGGCCCAAGACTACACACCTAGATAGATATCCCCAAGGGATATGTTTTTTTATTTACATACTATTTATAAACAATTATAAATGATTTGAAAACAATCTTATGATTTCAAGATATTCCCAAAGAAATAATGTTTATGATTCTGATATTATCTATGCATAAAATTTCAATTTATGTTAAGTGTTACACTAGATTTATAATTATATACTCTGATTTAAAATTCATAATGTTATGAGATAATTTATTACGTTCCATTTTTTAGAAATGGAACATGGAATAAGGAATGGTATCAATACTCATGTCCAATGTAGATATTTTCCTATGGAGTAAGCCAATTAAATTAGTGTTGGAGTTGATAATATCATGGTCATATTAGGGTATTTGGCCTAGGTTATTAATAATATACTTTCACATATAGAGAAAAATGATGTTTTGTGACATGATTAACCTATATTATATCATTTAATATGATAGAAGACTCCATATTTTAGTGTAACTGCTAATATATTGGTAGATAAGTAATAGATTAAGTCCTTGGAAAAGTTTTTCTACCCTTAGGATACAATAAAAGGGAAAAGGTTATACTGGCAGTTTATTTTTTTAATGTCAATGTCGATCCACAGTGGTCATTGATCCAGAATACTAGAGAGGAAAAACAAATAGAACATATGGAAAGGAGATCTTTTAAAGTAACATTCTCAAAAAATATTTCCTTCATGAGTACTAAACTGAAATGAAGAGAAAGTTCCTCAACTTAAAGAAAAAGAAAGAGGGTAGTGTTTTATAGTATGAGGCCACATTTACAAGACTATCTAGGTATGTTTCAGATTATATATGTAATCCAAAAATAAATATTGATCATTTTTTTGAAGGGATTAAGAAAATCCTTTAAAGGAAATTTATTTCTCAAAAATATTCATCATATGATGAAATAATATTATATTCCATCAAAATAGAGAAATAATTTTTTAAAACCTACATCTTCAAGTGAAATCAAGAGAATAAGAGGTCAGCTAAGCACCAAGAAAAAGAGAATGCATCAAAAAAGAAGAAGGGAATGAAGAAATTTCCATCCTATGAAAATTTTGGGAAGAAACAACCTGGAAAATACTTGAAGGGTGTGGGAGTTTGTTACAAGTTAGAAGATAAAGGTCATCTAGCTAATGAATGAAAACAAAATAAAGAAACCATTGTTATCTAGTAATTCAATTGTAGATAAATGGGGCATTATTCAAACAAAAATCCCATGTATCAAGTGAACCTATCATAAAATACTTCAAGGGGATAAGGACAAGCTTATATAATCACTATAGTTGAGGTTGAATTTCCTAAATATGTGGTGGCATGTACTTTAATAATAGCCTCAAATTTATTTAATTAATTATTTGATTCTATAGTTTTTACTCTTTTATACCTTCCATGTTTTCTAATAAAATTATATATTTCACTAGAATCATAAGAAGAGAGTTGTTAGTCAAGACTTCTAGTAGAAATATTACAATAATAATAATGTTTTTCCAGTTCCAATTATAACACATAGATTTACCCTATTTGAAAACTTGATTATTATACCTATAGTAAACTTTGATATAATGAATATCATTGATTTTATTTAAAATTATAAGGACAAATCTATTACCAAGAGAAGAATTTAAAAATTCAAGATTGAGATGTATAATCCCTTGTATTTATAGGGGATACTTTATAATATAGGACATGTCTAGATCCACCTATAGTATCTCTTCTAAATAAGATTCTTGAGGAAGAATATTGGAAACAATATACAGATGTAAAAGGTAATATTAAAATTGAATAAGTACTTATTTTATAGGAATACATTGATCTTCTTTGTAATGAATTTTCTGGACATACACCAAAGATTGAATTTTATTTTTCATTTGATTTAATCCCTGATGAAATACCTATATCAAAAACTCTCTATAGAATGAACAAAATGGAATTAATGGGAATAAAGAAAAAAACTATGTGAGTTGTGTTATAAGGTATTTATAATCCCTAGTGTTTTACATTGGGTATCCCCTATTCTTTTCATTAAGAAGAAAGATGGATCTATGAGTTTTTCCATTTATTGTAAAGAAACAATTAATATTACAATAAAGAAAAATTATTATCTACCGCACATTGATGACTTGTTCGATTAACTTCAAGGAGATCAATATTTTTTAAAGATTGAAGTTCATTATGGGTATCATCAATTATGAGTGAAGAAGTAAGATATTATAAATACAAAATTTCATATGAGGTATGGAAATTATGAGTTTATAGTAATTTCCTTTGGATTGACTAATGCCCCATTTATTTTTATGGATCTGATGGACAGTGTATTCAAGGAATATATTTATAATTTTTTTGTGGAATTTATTAATAATATTTTATTGTGCTCTAAAATATATGGGGACCATGAGAATCGCTTTCAAATCATTCTTGAGGCTCTTATAGAAAAAGGGTTATATGGGAAATTTAGCAAGTGATAATTTTGGCTTCCAAAATTTTCTTTTCTTAGATACATTTTCTCCATGGATAGAATCTAATATGATCTTTTAAAGATAAAGTTATTCAAATAATTTTTTATATTAATGAACATAATTGAGGTACATGGTTTCCTTGGATTGGCATGTTACTATTTTGAATTTTTTCAAAATTTTACCTGATTGAGTAACCCATTAACCAAGTTAGCATATAAAGGGGCTAAGTTTATATAGATAAATTAATGTTAAGAATTTTTTTAATAATTGAATAAAAGAGTGTCCAATTCTTTGATGTTGACTCTACCATCCAAAAGGGATGAATTTTTTTATATATAGTGATTCATCAAAGAAAGTACTCGGGTGTGTCCTTATGTAGAATTATAAAGTTATTATCTATGAATAAATAAAGTCAAAGAATCATGAATAAAACTATCCAACCCATGATCTTTATTTGGTAGTCATAATCCTTTCTTTAAAAAATTTGAGGCATTATCTCTATAGTAGAGGATGAGAGATATACATAGATCATAAGAGTTTTAAATATATCACTTCATAGAAAAAACTCAATATGAGGGAATGTAAATGACATGAGCTACTCAGGGATTATGATTTTTCAATACACTACCACTCAGGGAAGTAAAAAAGGTAGATGATTAATTAAATATGAAAGATCATATAGTCCAAAATAAAATGAGGATTAACAAGGATCATATGTTTGAGGATTTATTAATGATGGATATGATAAATATTAGGGAAGGGGAAAATCACTCCTTTTTTTAATAATTTACAAACCATATATATTAGAAAATATAAAAAGTTCTCAGTCTGATGATTATAATTTTCAAAATAAAATTAAAACCATGAATGATGGGAAATAATAATACTTTGTTTATGAAGATGGTGTTATCAATTTGGAAAGAGGATATGTGTTTAATCTATACCTTAGATAAAAATGGAATTATTATATGATGATCATATCTTGAATTTCTCTTTGCACCCTAGTAGTACCAAGATGTATAAGGATTTTAAGAAACATTATTGATTGGAAAATATAAAGAGGGAAATTGCTGATTATATATCAAGATGGTTGGTTTTTCAATAGTTAAAGGCTGATAGATAACATCATAATAGATTCATGAAAACTATAACTAATCCTATGTGAAAATTGTATGATATCACTTTGGAATTTTTTACTGGATTTCAAAAGACTATCAGAAAGAATGATCTCATATGGGTTATTGTTGACTGAATTACCAAATATTTACATTTCCTTGCTATAAGAGATGGTTTACCTCTCCAGAATCTTGAACAAATCTATATTAATTAAGTTGTAAGACTTAATGGTGAACCTCTTTCAATTGTTTCTGATCTTGATCCATGATTTATATTTAAATTCAGCAAAAGTAGTCAAGAGGTTCTTTAAACTGAGCTTCATTTGAACACTACCTATCATCATCAAACCGATTGATAGTCCATAAGTACTATGCAAACATTTTAAGAAAATTTTTGGTCATTATCACTTGACTTTCAAGGTATATGGGATCCATATTTACCTTTTTTTACTTTTTACAATAATAGTATATTCTATTTAAGTATTCAAATGGAATATTATGAATCATTTTACGGAAATAGATTTTATACTTCAACTTGTTTTGATAAAGTTAGCGAAAGTAAGCTTGTAGCACTATAGCTTATTGAGAATAAAATGATGAAGTTAAAGACTATTCATACCCATATTAAAGAAAATCAATATAGGAAAAAGAGAAATGTTGATAACTAAATTAAATGTTTATAATTTCAAGTAGAGATCAAACTTACTTGAAAGTACCTCTTCGCAAGTGTGTTATAATATTCGAAAAGAAAGGGAAATTGAGCCCTGGGTACATCAGACCTAATAAATTATAGAAAGAATTAGAGTAATGGATTACTATTTGGTAATGCCATTGAGCCTTTATAAAGTACATTTTGGGTTTCATATATCATTATTAAGGAATTATATGTTATGCCCAACACATGTGCTCACCCCTGAAGAAATATAATTGGAACTAGATCTATCTTATTGTGAAGATTCTATCCAGATTCATGACACTGGAGAATAAGTGTTGCAGAATAAAATGACTAAAATGGTAAAGTAACTTTAAAGAAATCATAAAATATAGGAAGAAACATCAGAACCTTAGAAATTTATAAAGAAGAACCACCCTCATTTGTTTATAAAGTAATATGCATGAAAATTTCAAGGATGAAATTTTTGGATGGAATAATGTAACTCTCGAGACTTAATTATAGTAATTAAATTTTAACTTAATGAAATTATAATGCAATGTACATTTTAATATTCTGTGGAACAAAAATTCTAATTTGATATGATGAATATCAACTTTGAACTTACTATGTCAAAATAATCCTAGAATGAATTTTTGAAGGTTTCCCTTAAAAATATGATTTTATGAATAATTTAAAATGTTTTATTTAGATAATTATCATTTTATTTATAATAATGTTTTATAATTAATCATATATTTATTATCAATTTTATAGAAATACAAAAAGATCATTTGTAGGTAAAAAGGTATATTTTTTAGAAAATTGTTTTTAAGTGTGAAATTTTTTTACATTATAATTAATAAAAATAATCCTCAGTGATTAATGATTTAAATGAAATTTATAGATTATATATATGTCTATAATAATTTAAATTCATATAATTATGATTACTAGTCATATAGTTAATGTAAGATCATCTTATGCTTGAAAATTGTATTTTCCTGAAAAATCATTTTTCATCAAATTTTGTAGGTTTATTTTTAAATTAATATATAACACTTAAGAAAATTTAATTTAATAAAAAGGATTTCATATTTTTAATAAATAGGATAAAAAAAATTTAATAGGTACCTTTTTTTAGGAATTATGAATATTAACCGTGGTAAAATTTATCACCTTGGTAAAGGGTAAAATTGGATAAATAAGGTTAAAATTATAGAATAAGGCTTAAAAATAATCCATAAACTTGATTATATTTCATTTGATAGGTTTAATTTTACCACACCATCTTATTTTTTAAAATATGGCATCTTAGTGCCATTTTTCTTTAATAAAGACCAGTATATTATTTCAAGGAAAATTCCAAAATATCATTCTCATGCTTTTAATTTCTCTTATGTGTTCACATAGGGATAAGAAGATGTTTTAATGACTCTAAATGTTTATTTTGAACATAATTTATTTATTTTTACTATGTTAATTTATTTTTAAGTTTTAGTGATGATATAATTACCATAAATTCTCACACAACACCGACACAGTGCATGTGCAAGAAAAAGAAAAATCAAATTAAATTATAATGTCCCGAACACAAATGTCACTCAAAAGTTCCCCAAGACAAATGGGTCACATTTACTCAAGTGTATCTCCCCAAACTCTAGAGTCTTATGACTAGAAGCGAGGTCCTAGGTGTATCTGTGGGGAGACAATTCCCTCATTACCAAAGTGTAGCATAGTGGATAACAATAAGATACAAATAGCAGAAGTAGTAAACAACCAACTGATGACAAGGTAAATAGAAAAATATTGATAATATAAATAAACCAGAATTTATCTCGTATAAAATGATGATACATGTCATATGTCTATATTAAAGCATCCAAAACAGTTACACAGCAGTCATATACAATACATGTAGAAAAAATTAGAAATTTCCAAAAGTATCCTAGAAACATCACAAGGCTAGTCTTGGTCTTATTCTCTCTTTCTCCAAATTATAAAATCAAGTACCTGTAGTAGGGATCTTTCCCTTATCAATAACTTCAATCATGTAGCCTTTTTAGGTCCCAAAAGGCGAACCAAATAGGGTGTTAGACTAAATACCAGTAGTAAACCACCCAAGGTCTATTCCAATCTATTAGTGAAAATATATATTAAGTTTGAAGGTAATATAACAATAAATAAAGGAAGTACTCAAAAGTAAACATCCTATAAGTTCAATTTCTAATTTAATTTTCAAAAAATTTAATCAATTTCATTTAATTTATAAGGATAGAGACTTGGCTCAAATCCCAGAGTCCCCTGTGTAATCAAATGTATCCAAGGATACCTAAATAGGTCATCCATAAAATATAAATTAAATACTGAATTCAATATTATGCTTTGTCTTGGAAGATTCATCATAAATTCATTTCATTATTTATTCAATTTATAACCTGAGTTTTTCCTTGACATCCCTAAGTTTGAATTCAAGTATCACTCTAGGTTAAATATCAACCAACACCTCACAAGACTATCCCTAGAGAACCTCTTATGAACCCGATATCACTCTGGGTGTGGTATAACATTACTTCCAATTGAGTCCATCCTCAGTAGTCTACTAAGGTGGCTCGATTGTCACCCATGGCGTATAGTCAAATTACCTTTTTGATTCCATCCATGGCATTCTCATTTGAATACATGTATCACTCAGTATATAATCCAAACCTCAATGAGTCCATCTAGGTCATCCTTCATTTGGATTCACGTATCATGTAACGACCCAAAAATTCATTAATAAAAATTTATATTGGTCTATTTAAAAGACTTATTATGGTTATGTAAAACGTATTCACTTATTTGGTTTTATGTTTTGGATTTTAAAATTCCATTAAGAATTGTGATCATTGATAATATATTCGTTGAACAATGATCACATGATTAGTATAAATATAGGGCTTTAACAAATCTAATTTACTCACAAAAAGGAAGCGATGGCCTCATCCAGTAGACTTTCCCTATATGAAGCCCATTTTTCAGAGCTCGGAAAGGATTTGGAATCATTTGTATTCTCTCTTGACCAATCCCAAGCCGATCTTGAACACGTTAAGCTTGAGCGGAACCGACTATGGGATAAGTGGAAGTTAATAGAGATTACCACCCGAGCGATGTTATCCAAGCCACCCAAAGAGTATATCACCATCGTACACCTTACCCTTCGGTATTATGCAGGTGTTATAAGAGGTTATGTAAGGAGACCCTAGCACTATGACTATGTACATTATTCTTGTATATAGAATATACATTCTTTTTATTGTTACTTTGTAAATAGTTTTTAAAGAACAAATAGTATTTTTAGTTGATATTCAACTAAGAAATCTATTTTGATTAATTAATGGATTTTTGAATTAAATAATATTTTAATAAAATATTATCATTATTATTATTATTAAATTATTTTTTATTAAATATAAATTATCATATAATTTTAAAAATACAATTATAATTTTTATTATGGTTTGAAAGCAGTTTTTGTCAAAACCCATGAATTTTCGATAAATGGCAGTTTTTATTTTAAAAGTAAAAATTTAAATATTTAGAAAAAAAATTAGATAAAATGAATATTATTTTTGGAATCCGGATGTCAAAATTATCCAGCGGTGAATTTTTCATAATTTTATGAGATAGTCAAATTTTTGGGTTAAAATTAAATACAGTTTAAATATATAATGCGTTTTATGACATCATAATGACCTAATAGTGATGTAATAAAATATATAAAAATTATGTTTGTAAAATATATGTTTTACCATTAAAATAATGTGATTTTGGGTTTGTTTGATTTATTTTACAAAGCTTTAGTGGAACCTTCAAGACTTATAAAACATTTTTTCTTTTTAGATTGTTTTCCTTGAGAGTGTGACTCAACTCCACATAATCAACCCTATTATTTTAAGAATTTAGGTCATTGGCCTTATAAAATATTTTTTTCAATCCCCTTTTTCAAAAACCATGGGCAAAAATCATGGTTTGTTTTATGGTTTTAATTAGTTTAATGTGAGGTGTACCAAACCTAAATAATAAAGAATTCCCTCTCCTTTCTTATATAAACCCACCCAAGATCCCACTTCTTCTTCACTCAAAGCCTTTTGAGTTAGAAAAAACCCTGACCTCCTCTTTCTATAATACTCCCATGGTTCCCCAAACTCCCAATAAGCCACCCTCAATCCTCTCTCAAGCCTTTGAGATCACACTTCCAAGTAAGGGATTTCTTCCTTTCTCATTTTTGTCTAATTTTATTTAAGTGGTTTTACCATTTTGTTTTCAATTAAAAATGTTGGGGTATGATTTATAACCTCCCTCATA
Source organism: Viscum album (assembly GCA_963277665.1). Classification (NCBI taxonomy): domain Eukaryota; kingdom Viridiplantae; phylum Streptophyta; class Magnoliopsida; order Santalales; family Viscaceae; genus Viscum; species Viscum album. Next base: position 1,552,571,892 of record OY728131.1, read on the forward strand.
CTTTCTGTTTTATGCTTGGATGATGAGAGACCCATTTATCTCTCATTAATTCCTCCCATGTACACTTGTTTCCATGCCGAAATTCCGTGAGGGATTTCTCTCTCCTCTTTTACATCCAAGTAATTATTTTGAATTATGCATCTAATTTCCCTTAAGTTTGTTGGTACATGTATCTATATGACCCCATTACTTTACATTTTATGTAAATATTATGAGACACTAATTTCTCTCTCATCAACCATTTTTTATGAGTTCTTATTTCACGTCGTTATGCTGCCGAAATTGCACTACGATTTTCCAAGCCAATGCCATTGTGTAGTGAATACCATGATCATTTCTCTATCAATGGTATTCACCTTTGTAAACATTAACTTATTTATTATAAATATTAATTTATGTATTCCACATCCCTTTATCGTGGAATAAATGATGATGATTGATTCCATGTTGTATGATCCATGTGGCACACTTATGCATGAAATGAAATGTTTAAGAAGGGGGTGCCCTGATACACTCCAATGCATTGGGTAAAGTATAGTATCATGATACGTCATGTAAAATGGGTGTTGACTCATTCTAATTCAAGTGAAATGAGTTTTTACTCATGCTTCATGTGCAATGAGGGTTTACGCATGCTCCATGTGCAATGAGCCTTGGCTCATGATAATTCCATGTTAAGTGTTGTTGCCACATTTACATGTTATGATTATCAGGCTTTATCATGCCTTTATGTTCATGTTTCTCTTGTGCTCTATTGATATGCCTATTTTATAACATGTATTGTATTCCTCATGTTATTCCATGTTTATTCCCTTACTGGGATTTATAGCTCGCCCTTTTCTTATGCATGTCCTCATGTTGTCCCATGAAATGCTAAGTATGAGGGAATGTAGTGGTCATGTAAAGGAATTTTTCAATAAATATGTTGTATTTCATGTTTTAAGTTGTTATGTAATGATTATAATCCCCAAATAAACTATAACTCTCGATCTTCCATGTTGTATCAAGTGAATAGTTTATTTAATAAATCATGTTTAAGTTTGTAATAAATGTAGGGTTGTTATAGTTGGTATCAGAGGATAGGTTTAGTTATTTTTGGGATTAGGATTAGAAAACCCTAGTAAATACTTAGAGACAAGAATAAGTATAATAAAAACATCTCTAAGTTTTGGTGAGTATTGATTAATTGATTTATCAATAAAATACATCCCTGCTGGGATACGAGCAGGTAGAGGCGGCTCTGGCACAGATGTATCCTAGGGGTAAAACCTGAAAACACCGCTTTGAGCTAGACTCGAACAGGAACTAGTGTACGACAATGGTCCTTGCTTCACTCTTGGTTACAACACTCCTAGGGGATATGCTTTGGTAAATTCAAAAGCTTATTATGAACCCTTATTAAGGGAATTAAAAAAATCCCTTATGAATATATGTTAGAAAGTAGATCATGAATAGCATAGATTGAAGCCTTTGGATTCATAAGTTATGGAAATAAGAGTTATTTATAAGTCATCAGTTTTTTCCTTAGATTACCCTTTATGTATTACCCCTAACTTTCCTTTTATTTCAGCCAATGGCCAGTAATAGGAGGACTCAATCTAACAAACGATGTGAAGATAAATGTGATGATTGTGCTAATGAGATGCCCAATCTGATGGGAGCAAGAATCATGAACTTTGTCACACTTCTCTCTCACTTAACTCAAGATTTGAATAGAAACATGGGTCAAGAGGAATGTTCACCCCCCCCCCAAGAAAGAACAATTCACTATCGAGAGCTTCATGAGACAAAGGCCTCCTACTTTTAATATATCATCTGATCCCTCAATCATAGAACAATGGATCAACTCCATTGAAAATATCTTCTTCATCCTTCAATGTTCTGAACAAGGGAAGGTTCTTCTAGATGCTTATCGTATAGAGGGTGAATCCGATCAATGGTGTACATTGATCAAAAATATGAAGCCTGAAGAGGAGATTGAGGTGCTATAATGGAAGGATTTTCAGAAGATATTTTTTGATAAATATTCTTCATGCACCCTCCGACTTAAGATGGAAAGGGACTTCCTTTCCCTCAAGAAAAAAGATGACGAATTTGTCAGAGCGTACGAGGCAAACTTCACAAGGCTTTCACGATATGCTTCTGGATTTTTCATTTCCCCTGAATACAAGGTTGACCACTTCTTTGGTGGGCTGAAACCTATCCTGTAGAAATCCCTAGTGATCCACAACTTTGATAGCTATGAGGAAATTGTCTAATGTGCCCTCAAGGTCAAAATAGAGATTGGAGAATCTCAGGGGTATCATGGGGAAAAGAAGCTCAAGGTGGACTTCAATGTTGGTGGTCCGGTGGATAAATCCAATGGTGCTAAGAAGATCCAACACCCCACTTGACAAAGGTGTAGAAAGAAGCACCCTAAAAATTGCTTTAGGAAATGCTTTAGGTGTAGAAGAGAAGGGCACCTAGCTGTTAACTGCCGACAAGAAAAACTCATGACTTCAACATAGGAAAGGAATTCTTCATTTGAACCTCAACACATTTTTTATTGATATAACTGTAAAGAAATAGGGAATCTTCCAAATCAGTGCCCTAAGCCAAGGGTTTTTGGAGGCAACCAACAACCTCCAAGGCATCAAGGGAGAGCTTTTTCCATCACTACTGCCAAAGTGAACCCCAACAACGAAGTGGTGACAGGTATGCTAGTCATTCATTCAATAATAGTGAACAAAATTTTTGATTCAGGTTCTACACATTCTTTTATATCCCAAATGTTTAGTAGAACAATCCCAACACCACCAAAAATCATGGAAGTAAAGATGTCGGTGAGTACGGAAAATGGTGAAATCATTGCATCCCATGAATATAACTCCTCCCCTATCATAATATATGGATTGAATTTCCTTGAGAACTTCGTCATACTCCCTCTGGTGGAATTTGATGCAATTCTTGGCATGGATTGGATTTCCTTATATAGAGCCAACATAAATTGGTGTAAGAGGGAAATCACTCTCCATGTGAAGAATCAACCCCCGATTCCTTACAAGTGCAAGGAGTAAGATGAATCTTAATTAGCTCCATCATCTCAAGAGTGGATATTACGGACCTATGAGAATACGTATCTGGCTCAGATGATTGAGTCTAAGGAGGCAACCATCCTTGAATACATGCCTATTATGAGGGAATTTGTTGAAGTGTTTCCTGAGGAATTTACTGGTCTTAATCTTAGAAGAGATGTTGAATTATCAATTGATCTTATACCTGGGGTGTTTCCAATATCCAAGACTCTGTATAGAATGGATGTTTTAGAGCTTGAGGAGCTGAAGAAATAACTATAGGAGAATCTGGATAAAGGGTTTATACGCCCAAGTGCTTCACCATGGGTTGCACCAGTCCTCTTCGTCAAGAAGAAAGATGGGTCAATGCACCTTTGTATTGATTATCATTATCTTAACAAAATCATGATAAAGAACAAGTATCCTCTCCCACGAATCGATGACTTGTTCGATATGCTGCATGGAGCACAATACTTCCCCAAGGTGGATTTTCGGTTGGGATATTATCAAGTAAGGGTGAAGAAGGAAGATATCCCCAAGAGTGCTTTTTGTACAAGATACGGGCACTATTAATTTATAATAATGCCTTTCAGACTCACTAATACTCTAGAAATCTTCATGGAATTAATGAATAGAGTATTTAGGGATTACCTTAACAAATTTTTGGTAATCTTTATAGATGATATTCTGATATACTCCAAAACCAAGGAGGATCATGTGGAGCATCTAAGAACTATACTAAAGACCTTGCGAAAGGAGAATATCTATGAAAAGTACATAAAGTGTGGGTTATTTTTGAAGGAGGTCTCATTCTTGGGCCATATCATCACAAGCAATGGGATATTTGTGGATCCCTCTGAAATAGATGCAATTGAGGGATGGTTGAGGCCAACATCGGTAATGGATATCCGTAGATTCTTAGGGTTAGCTAGATATTATTGACGATTTGTGAGAAATTTCTCACAATTGTCCAACCCTCTTACCAAACTAACTTGGAAGGGAGTAAAGTTTGCTTGGACTGATGAATGAGAAGAAAGATTCAAGGAGTTAAAAAGGAGTCTTATCACTGTGCCTGTGCTCACTTTACCCACAAGTGGAGAACTTTTTGTGGTATTCAGTGATGCATCGAAGAAGGGATTGGGTTGTGTGTTGATGCAAAATGAAAAAGTCATTTCCTATGCTTCAAGGTAATTGAAATTTTATGATCATAATTATTCAACACGTGATTTGGAATTGGTTTTGGTGATCTTCACTTTAAAAATTTGGTGGCATTATCTCTTTGGGGAGAAGTGTGAAATGTATACATACCACAAAAGCCTCAAGTATATATTCACACATAAATAGTTGAACATGAGGCAACAAATATGGTTAGAGCTGATCAAAGACTATGACTGCTCAATCCATTACCACCCTGGAAAAGAGAACAAGGTGGCAGATTCTCTAAGTAGAAAGGACCCAGCGATTCTATCATTGATGAGAATTGAGAAGGATCCAATCTTCTTAGATTTGATGAAGATGGACATGGGAATCATAAATAAGGGAACATCATCAATCCTTGCACAAATTATTGCTCAACCGTCTCTTTTGAAAAAGTTAAAGGATGATCAAAAGGATTATGTGGGAATTTAGAAGAAAGTGGAAGCTATCAGAAAAGGTAAATCCTCAGATTTCAATGTTAATGAATAATGAATTTTGAGATTTGGGAAAAGACTAATTGTTCCATCAAGTCCAGAGCTGAAGAAGGAACTTTTGAATGATTCACATAGTTCAAATTTCTCTATTCACCCAGGAAACAAAAGGATGTATCAAGATCTCCGAGAGAATTATTGGTGGGATAATATGAAGAAGGATATTGCTGAGTATACATCAAAGTTACTGGTGTGTCAGCAAGTGAAGGAAGAGAGGTAGAAGTCTAAGGGGATAATGCAACCATTTCCCATACCAGCATGGAAATGGGAGAACATCACCATGGACTTTATCACCAGACTTCTGAAGACATCCAAAGGCCAAAACGCAATATGGGTTTTTGTGTATCATCTTAAAAAGTCTGCGCACTTTATTTCAATTTGGGAGGATTTCTCGTTGGATCAACTGGCACAGATATATATCAGGAAATTGGTAAGGCTGTATGGAGTACCACTATATATTGTATCCGATCGAGATCCAAGATTCACCTCTAAGTTTTGGAAGAGTCTTCAACATGCTCTGGATACTGAACTGAACTTCAGTATGGCCTATAATCCTCAAACTGATGGACAATCTGAGCGAACTATTCAGAAACTAGAGTATATGTTAAGATCATTTTCTATAGACTTCAAAGGAGGGTGGGACCAACATCTTCCACTGGTTGAATTCTCCTACAATAACAGTTTCCAATTGAGTATCTGAATGGCACCTTATGAAGCCCTTTATGGGAAGAGGTGTAGAACACCAGTATGTTGGGATGAAGTCAGTGAGCATAAGCTGCTAGGACTAGAAATGGTTGAATAAATGCTAGAAAAGGTGAAAACCATTCAACAGTATATCAAGGTATCCCATAGTGGATAGAAGAGTTATGAAGATAACCATCGATGAAACCTTGAGTTTAAAGTTGGAGACATGGTATTTCTACACATATCTCCATGGAAGATGGTTGTAAGTTTTGTAAAGAATGGGAAGTTAAGTCCTAGGTACATCGGCCCCTTTGAGATTCTTGATCGTGTTGGAGTTTTGGCCTATTGACTAGCACTTCCACCTACCATGGAAAAATTACATGATGTATTTCATGTATCCATGTTAAGGACGTACATACCATACCCTTGACATGTACTCTCTTCAGAGGTAGTACAGCTAGATGATTATCTTTCTTACGAGGAGCAACCATTTAAGATCTTACATCGTAGATAAAAAGTTCTACAAAATAAGACAATTCCCCTCATCAAGGTGTTGTGGTGAAACCACAATCTTAAAGAAGAGACATGGGAATCAAAGAAAATGATGAAGCAGAGTTACCCACATTTGTTTTAGTTTTGGAAAATGAAATTTCAAGGGTGAAATTTCTTAAGGGGGGAATATTGTAACGACCCAAAAATTCATTAATGAAAATTTATCTTGGTCTATTTAAATGTATTATTATGGTTACGTAAAACGTATGAACTTATTTGGTTTTGTGTTTTGGATTTTAAAATTTCTTTAAGAATTGTGACCATTTCTAATATAACTGTTGAACAGTTATCATGTGATTAGTATAAATATAGGGCTTTAAAAAATCCAATTTACTTAGACAAAGGAAGCGATGGCCTCATCCAATATACTTTCCCCATACAAAGCTCATTTGTCAGAGCTCGGAAAGGAGGTGGAATCATTGGGATTCGCTCTTGACCAAGCCTAATCTGAGCTTGAACATTTTAATCTTGATTGGAATCGACTATGGGATAAGTGTAAGTTAATAGAGATTACCATCCAATCGATGTTATCTGAGCCACCCCAAGAGTCGGTCACCATCACGCACCTTAGCCTTCAGTCTTATACAGGTGTTATAAGAGGTTATGTAACAATACCCTATCACTATTACTATGTACATTATTCTTGTATAGAGAATATACATTCTTTTTATTGTTACTTTGTAAATAGTTTTTAAAGCACAAATAGTATTTTTAGTTGATATTCAAATAAGAAATCTATTTTGATGAATTAATGGATTTATGAACTAAATAATATTTTAATAAAATATTATTATTATTATTATTATTATTAAATTAATTTTTATTAAATATAAATTATCATATAATTTTATGAATGCAATTATAATTTTTATTAAGGTTTGAAAGCAGTTTTTGTCAAAACCCATGAATTTTCAATAAATGGCAGTTTTTATTTTAAAATTAAAAAATCACATATTTAGAAAAAATAGATAAAATGAATACTATTTTTGGAATTAGGACATAGAAATTATCCGATGGTGAATTTTTCATAAGTTTCTAAGACAATCAAATTTTTGGGTAAAAATTAAATACCGTTTAAATATATAATGTGTTTTATGACATCATAATGACCCAATAGTGCGGAAATAAAATACTATAAACATTATGTTAGGCCAATTCATGTTTTACCATTAAAAAATTTTATTTTGGGTTTGTTTGATTTATTTTACAAAGCTTTAGTGGACCCTTCAATACTTATAAAACATTTTTCCTTTTTAAATTGTTTTCCTCGAGAGTGTGACTCAACTCCACATAAGAAACCCTATTATTTTAAGAATTTATGACATTGAACTTATCAAATATTTTTTTCCACTCCCCTTTGGCAAAAACCATGGGCTGGTTTTTGGTTTTGATTATTTTAATGTGAGGGGTCCCAAACCTAAGTAATAAAGAATTCCCTCTTCTTTCCTATATAAACTCACCCAAGCTCCCACTTCCTCTTCACTAAAAGCCTTTGGAGTTCTACCAACCCCTTCCCTAATCTCTCTATAATCCTCCCAAGGTGCCCCAATCTCCCAAGAAGCCTCTCTCAAGCCTCTCCCAAGCCTTTGGGATCACACTTCCAAGTAAGGGATTTCTTCCTTTCTCATTTTTTGTCCAATTTTCGTTAAGTTGTTATGCCCTTTTTTTCAATTAAAAATGTTGGGGTATGATTCCTCACCTCCCCCATACTTCCCTATTTATGTTTGGATTATTGGAGACCCATTTATCTCTCATTAATGCCTCCCATGTACACCTGTTACCATGCCGAAATTCCATGAGGGATTTCTCTCTCCTCTTTTACATCCAAGTAATTATTTTGAATTATGAATCTAAATTACATTATGTTTGTTGGTACATGTATTTATATGACCCATTACTATTCATTTCAATTAAATATTATGAGACACCCCTTTTTCTCTCATCAACCATTTTTTTATGAGTTCTTATTTCATGTTGTTATGCTGCCGAAATTGCACTACGATTCTCCAAGACAATGTCATTATGTAGTGAATATCATGCTCATTTCTCTATCAAGGGTATTCACCTTTATGAACATTTACTTATTTATTATAAAGATTCATGTATGTATTCCACATCCCTTTATCATGGAATAAATTATGATGATTGATTTCATGTTGTATGATCCATGTGGCACACTTATGCATGAAATGAAATGTTTAAGAAGGGTGTGCCCTAATAGCACTCCAATGCATTGGCTAAAGTATAGTATCATGATACGTCATGTGAAATGGGTGTTTAATCATTCTAATTCATGTGCAACAAGGTTTTACTCATTATTCATGTGCAATTAGGGTTTACTCATGCTTCATGTGCAATGAGCCTTGGCTCATGCTAATTCCATGTTAAGTGTTGTTGCCACATTTCCATGTTATGATTGTCATGCTTTATCATGACTTTATGTTCATGTTTCTCTTTTGATCCATTGATATGCCTATTGTCTAACATTTATTTTACTCCTCATGATATTCCATGTTTATTCCCTTACTAGGATTTATAGCTCACCCTTTTCTTATGCATGTCCTCAGGTTATCCCATGCAATGCTAAGTATGAGGGAATGTAGTGGTCATGTAAAAGAAGTTTTCAATAAAGATGTTATATTTCATGTTTTATGTTGTTATGTAATTATCCTAATTCCCAAAGACACTAGGCCTGTCGATCTTCCATGTTGTATCAAGTGAAAAGTTTATTTAATAAATCATGTTTAAGTTTGTAATAAAAGAAGGGTTGTTATATATCACCCATGTAATAATAAAGGTTCAAGCCATTGAGTTTGTCCATGGAATTCTAATGTGAATCCACGTATCACCCAAGGCATAAAGGTCAATAGAAAAATGATTATTTCCATGGAATTCTAAGTTGAATCCATGTATCATATATGGATATTAATCATTTCACCATGTCAAAAACATTTAATAAATTCATTTAACATTATAAGTTCAAAACCAAAATCATCCAATTCAATCTCACCTAGAAAGGTGGATCAATATTTTTCCAACCTTATAAGGGTTATTCTTTCAGTTACTCACAATGGAATTTTTAATATAACAAGCATCGCATGCATAACAAACTAACCCATGGACTTAACATCATATTACTCATGTGATAAAACCATTATAAAGATCAATTCAAGCTAAATCAGCTAATTTCATAGCATGGTCTCTATATAACTCACTTGGGAAAGATACATAAAAAAAGCTTCAGTAATATTAATAAGTGAAGGTACAAGGTTCATGCTCACTCATACCTTCCCATTTAACCATTTAAATTTCTATTCATTCTTTTTGAAATCCAATTCACATTTAAATTTACATTGACATCCCATGTGAGGGGGGTAAAGGCACACCTAAGGGTTTCCAAGTCCAAAATCCACCAAAAGGTCCATTTAACAATTAACACACTCAAGGGGTGGTTCCAAATCAAGGTTCAATACCTATAAACACCCATTAAGAATCCTTTTTAATTTAATAGGCTATACCTATCAACTCTAGGATTTAATTTTATTTAAGGCGAAGCTCGAAAAATGGGTGTGCGACATGAAAACATATATAAATAGCTCAACTTTAATTGAAAGGAAAAATACCATCTATTGTTGGTCTATGGTTGATAGATCATCCAGAATCATCTCATGATTCATCTTAGATCAGGAGAAATCTAAATAACGGATTAAGAACCTAATATTATAGAAAATCAGATTTCACCTAAATATCATAGCTGGTATCTAGAGGAATGGAGAATGGCTAAATTGAAATTGAGGTCTTACCATTATGGATCCAACAAGATGAACCGTGCTTGAATTGATTATCAGACTAGTGAGTTACCTTAATTCCTAGTTTAGACACCAAAAAGTATATCTAAAATGTTAACTCTACTATGTGGGTGAAGAAACTCAACTTTAGGTATAATAAGATTTTATTTTAATTTAAAATTATTAAATTTTCCCAAAATTAAGGGATTTCATGGTTTAGGCACACGATTATATATAGAAGAAGGGGTATTTGTATGGTTTCCTCACATAATTTGACTAATCATGTGGAAATCATGAAAAAAGCCTCTTTAAATTTTATAGATATGGCCACACAACTATGTGGCCCATTCCACACAGTTTGGCCTAATCATGTGACCACTCCCTAATCTCTTCCCAGCCTCACATAGTTTAGTCAAACCATGTGGCCTCCCCTGCATGGTTTACACTAACCGTGCACTAGGATTAAATCACCTCAAAGCTTGGGTTATGGGCTTCAAAATATCCTTGGACACCCATGTTACCTTTATATCCTTAATGGGAATTAAAATTAGGCCATATTTAAACAATTAAACTGGGAAGTGATGGAAATGAAAGGATATTTACCTCAAAGAAGAACTAGGTTCTTACAAACATCCCCCCTTAAATAAATCCATCCCTAAATTTCCCTTATAAGGGTGGTGAATCATGATCTGAGAATAAATCTTGCCATTGTGATTGTATATCGGCCTCCCACTCCCAGGTCTCATCCTGCACTCAGTCATGTCGCCATAGCACCTGTACTAGAGTAATGGAATGGACTCAGAGAACCTTTTTTCTACAGTACACAATACATATGGGATGATCCTCAAAGGATGAATCCTCCTACAATTCAACCTACTTATGATGAAAGGCATGAGATGGGTCTAAATAGTAACATCAGAACTGAGAAACATGTAAGGTTTCATGCATGGCCCAGTACCTCTGAGGTAACTACAACTGATAGGATATCGACCCAACTCTCTCTAGAATCTCGAATATACAAACATATCTTGGTGAAAGCTTATTATGTCTCCTGATCCTATTGCGTCCTAGCTTCAATGAATCACATAGGAAAACCCAATCCCCAACCTCAAACTCTAGAAGTCATATGTGGTGATTGACATATGATTTCTGAAAAGATTGTACAATATCCATCCACTTATGAATCAACTAAACTTGTTTTGTGGTCTATTCAACAAGATGAGGTCCAAGCATAGATACCTATACCACCTCTAACCAACACAGGGATGATTGTCATTTCCTACCGTACAAAGCCTCATATAGTCTCATCTAAATAGTATCCCGAAAGTTATTTTTTGTAGTCAAATTAAAATAGGGGTATATAGATCTCCCATGAAACCTCAAAATCCTGGAAACATGCTCACATCATGTCCTCAAGAACCTAAATCGTGTTCTTGGACTATCCATCTATCTAGGGGTGTTATGGCATTCTCAAAAGCACCTGTGTACCCAACACCCTCTATATCCCTTGAGAGAATCAAGAAGTAAATCGGGCATCCCTATTTGAAATGATAGAATGTGGGACCCCATTAACTAATACTATATCATGGATATAAAACCTCCCAAGCTCATAAACACTGAAGGTTTCCTTGATTGGTAAGAAATGAGAAACCTTCATGAGCCTGTCAACAACCCATATGGAATCATTACCTCAAGGCGACCTTGGTATACCCATCATGAAATCCATCGTGATGTCATTCTACTTCCACTCTGGAATGGGTATCTTCTATAGAAGTCAAGATTGCCATTGGCGTTATTCCATTACCTACTGATAGGTGGAATACCTCATGAAAAATCCAGCTACATCTCTTTCCATACCTGTCCACCAGTACTGACGATGTAAATCTCAATACATCTTGGTGACACTAGGATGCACTGCCCAAACTAAAGCATAAAATTCCAACATCATCTCCTCATGCATATCTTTTAAAAACCATATGTGACTATATATATATAGAATTTAATCTTCACCTATGGCCCAACTAGGAGGATTATCTTCACCTTCCATACTCTCTCGTAGAACTAAGACCTTAGAATCTGATAGATTCCTCATCCTCACTCTATCCAGAATGGTAGATGTAATAGCTAGGGTGGATAGATACGTCTACCTATGACTATCATGAACCTCCAAGTGTGTCTCATAGTACAAATTCATAAGTTGTAACTCACTAATGACCTACTGCACTACCTATATCTAAGTCCTCCAGCTTAGTGCATCAGCCATTGTATTACCTTTACCAAGCTTATAGGCATGCTCAAAGTCAAAATACTATAGGTACTCCACCAACATTCACTACCTCGGGTTCATATCACATTGGGTAAAAATGTACATGAGGATGTTGTGGTCCGTATGCACCAAAAAGCGCTCTCCCAGTAATTAATGTCTCTTACATGAGGCATTAGGTAATTCCTCTCATGTGGCTTCAACTTCCAAGACCTGTATGCCATGACTCTATCATCCTATATAATAACTACTCCTATCCTGATACATAATGTATCATAGTAGATAGTGTAACTCCTTCCCAACTCTGGTAAAATCAGTATCGGTACTGAAGTTGATATCCCTTTCAAATTCTGAAAGGCTGTCTCAAAGGAATTTGTTCATACTAACTTCACACCCTTCTTATTCAATATCGTCAATGGAACTACTAAGCGTGATAAGTCCTATATAAAACACTTGTAGTAACCAACTAGTCCTAGGAAACTTTATACCTCAAATATGCTCTTGTGATTATCTTAGGAAACTACAGCTCTCACCTTCTCTAGGTCTATTGATACTCATATCTCTAAGATAATGTGACCCATGAAGTGTATTTGATCCATCCAGAAGTGGAACTTTGTGAGCTTAGCATATAACTGATGCTCTCTCAGCGTATTCAATATGATCTCAATATTTTTGGCATGGTCATGTTAATTACAAGAATACATCAAGATATCATCCATGAAAACCACCAAAAACAAATAAAAATAAGGATTGAACACTTGGTTCATCAGTTCCATGAAGACCATCGGTGCATTCATGAGGCTGAATGTCATAACCAAATACTCATATAAACCATAGCTACTCTGAAAGTCTATGTGAGGTATGTATGATGGTATAACCTGCACCTGATGATAACCAAATCTCAAATAAATCCTTTAGAAGTCCCAAACTCCTCAGATATGGTTTAATAGATCATCTATATGTGGCATAGGATACCAGTTCTTAACCATCAACTGATTCAATTTTCAGTAATCCACACATAGCTTGAGAGTTCCGTCTGCCTTTTATAAAAAAAATATTGGTGAACCCCGTGGAGAAGTATTGGGTCAAATAAAACCCTTTTCCTCTAAATCATCTAACTTCCTCTTGAGCTCTTATATCACAGTAGTATCTATCTTGTAATGAGGAATGAATATAGGTGCAGCTCCTGGAACTAGGTTGATAGATAACTCTACCTCTCTCACTAGAGGTAATTCTGAAAAGAAGTCTGGGAAAATATACTTGAAATGATCAACCAAAATAGGGAAAACTACCTGATGTGTTCTCTAATCATCTAGATATAAACTCACAAATTGAGTTTTCATCCCATCCAACCCACGATACTCGGGTCTACCTTGGCTCGCCTGGACATCCCATTCACCTTGGTGAATAAACTCACCACCCTCTGGTGATGTGAAGGTCACCCTTCAGTGATAAAAATAAACAATAACATAAAAGGGAACCAACCAATACATCCCAATAATGATATAAAATCCTATCATTTGAGGACAATGAGGTCCCATAAGAAGTGACATTGTCCTATCACAAGGGGGATGTAACGACCCAATGTTTTTCAATGGAAATTTCCTTATTATGATTAATTCATATAATCACATTAAATCACATCACAATGAACTACTAAGTAATATGTGACCATTAAACATAATTTTGGAACTTTTATGATTTGAATTTTTAAAATCTGTCATATACGGTTGCGATCAGTAAGTTATTTGGAGTCTAATATGACAAACTTAATTTTTAGTGAATAGTAACATACCCTTATGAATAGTAATTTTACCCTTATGAATATTGATATACCCTAATTAATATTAAACTTACCTATGATAGTATATAAATAAGATTCAAGTGAAAGTATGATGCACCTATATTTTGGAATAAGTAAATAAATGTTTTAAAATTGGTTTTTTTAAAAGAAATTATGATTTTAATTAAATATTAAATTAATAATATTGAGAAAATTATTTTTTAAAAATGGATTTAATTTTTGGATTCTACACATCAAAAAATGGTTAGGGTGAATTTTTGGGATTTTTCTGAAATACTTGAATTTTTTGTGAATAGTAAAATACATTAATTTACCGTATAAATACATTATAATTTAAATAAACTATCCCTAAAATCATAGGTTATTTAATCACCCAAATCTAGAAATAAAATAAATTTATTACTATTCTTGGTCATGGAATCATCACTATTTCTTGTCTTATGGAAAAATAATAAACTAATGATTATAATATTATGAAAACCCTCATATCCTACACTATAAATACCACCCCTCCTTACCTCTTTTCTTTACTCCTATCAACCATTGTTCCTTGCCTATATTATTCACAAATAACTCTTAAATATCATCTCCCATGTCCACCAACCCTTGGCCTACTCAAAAGACCAAATACTCTCCCCTTAAGAGTCTCTCAAGGAAGATTGCTTCAATAGGTAAATTTCTCTTTTCAATTCTTTTACTTTCTTTTCAAGTTATTTTGTTTACTTTTCTATCCTTATCTCACCTCATCCAAAATGTTATGAAAACTCCATTACCTTAAATTTACTATAATTTTATTATGATAATGGAATAATTTATTATCATCTCTCCTTTACCCTTCTTTTATTTTAGTAGTAAAGACATCATCTGAGATGTGTTAATTTACCACATTCAAGGATGATGGGTTTTCAATTTCCATTATCATCCTCAATTCTGGTCATGAAACAATTTTCATGGTTTAAATAGATCATAATATATATATATATATATTATGTCTCATCTATGGTTTTAGAATCCTTTTTTATACATCATTTTGATTTATAAAACAAAACATGTTCATTGTGGCCAAAAACCGCCAATTAACCCAAAATGTTATCATTAAAGTTTTATACAATTATTCTACTTAACTAAAAGCAAAAAAATTAAATTTAAAAAAATTTAATATCATTTATTTTTACTAATTTCATATAACTTTAATTATATACAACCACTTTCATCTTACATGTTTATCCATTCTGGAAAATAAGTAAACCGATCATAAAAACCAAGAAAACAAATGGACCCAAACAATGAAATTGAACCACTTAACCCATCAAAAAGGTCATTAATGAACTTAAAAATGTTATAATAAATATTTTAAATATATAATAGTCTCTAGAATTATTAATTAATGAACTTAATTTGATTATTCAGGTCCTTAATATCAAGTGGAGAACACCATCGGACTTAAGTTAAGAGATCCTCTCTATTTCACTTTTATTCAAGATTGTCCTCTATGTTATTACCTTTAATTTGTAATTACTAGTGATGGGGTATGATTACACACCTCTCCCATATTTTCCTCATGATTTTTAATTGATGATAAAGCCATATCTCTCTCATTAATACCTCTTAAGTACACATGATACCATGTCGATATTCCATAAGGGATTCAACTCGAACCTCCTTTATTCCTTTGGGTTTCTTTATCTTTATTTTTACCAAAATTAGGTTATATATTATTCTTATGTTCATATTATAAATTATATTTTAATGTTACAAACTCATGTATCAAGTTTTATTCATTATTCTCTTTTGGTTATATACATGTTTTTAAGTGATTCCCTTCTCAATACTTCCCGATAAGGAAACCTGTTTTGAGGGAGCTTCCCGAATTATTACCTGATTTCAAGTACACTCTATCTTATATTTTAAGACACCATTTTCTTTATAAAACAAGTATTTTTAATGAAAAAACCTTCTTGGTTCACTTCTGTTTTTTTATAAAGGATTGTTCCCTTTTCTATTTTAAAGGCTCTATAGTATTTTCCTTAAAATCGCTCAAAAATGTTTTTATGCTAAAATTTCTTGAATACTTTTATTACATGTTTTCACTTCTAATTGAAATCACTAACCATGATACATATCTATTTTACCTTATTAATTTCCATGTATAATTTATTTCCCTTCTTTCATGGACACTTTTGTGTTACGCCCATCTGTTATGCTTTGTGTCATGATTATGGTTCCCAATTCTTTCCATGGGTAATCCTTATGTTTATGTAAGATTGATTATGTATGATTCTTTATATGGAAAACATATTCATGAAAATTTAATATGGGTGTTCCTAGATAGCACTCCAATGCATTGGTTAAATTTAAGTCTCATGAGATTTTATGTGTTATGGTCTTGGCGGTTAGCCTTGACTCGTACTAAAGTCATGTTTTATGTTGCTTCCACATTTATATAACTCCATGTTTATATGATCCCATGTTTATATGATATGATTCCATATGTTACATGATTTTTATCATTATTCATGCCTTCTAACCCATATGCTAAAGCCTTATTCTTATGTTTATTCCCTTACTAGTCTATTTAGCTCATCCCTTTGTTCATGTGTTCCCTAGGGTACCCTATGTAGATGTTTAATCACAATAGAAGTTAGGAGATCAATTTTAAGATTAAATAAAGAAGTGTTTTTTAGTCCCATTTTTTAATTTTTATGTACCTAGTATTCAAAGACACTAGACTTCATGATCCTTGTATTGTACTCTGATCTGTAGTTATTCTTAAAACCATGTAATGATATGTGAAAAGGATGGGTCATTATAGGGGAACTCTCTATACTGACGTAAACCCTTTGTTATAATACCCAACGGAGTTTCAAGTACCTTGACATCATCAAAGGTTTGAACACTAATACCAAGGCTCTCCACAACAGGCATAGATATAAAGCTACAAGAAACCCTTATATCAAAAGTGAAAATACTAAACTAGCGCTACTAGAATAATACCTCCGAAAGTATAAGGTTTGGCATCATTATCCTCATGGGTCTATTGCACTGTATATACCTGGATAGAATTGTGGCCTTGAAATACTACCTGGCTACCTTGAGAAGATCCACCATATTGTCACTACATAAGTGGGGTCTGACTACCACATCCATGACCACCACCTCATCCTGATCATCGAAATTTATTCCAACTCCCTACCTGATGAGAAGCTATTGAACATACTCCTAAACATGAAGTTGGTGCAGACCTTCTCTCACTGGATTCGGGTGGAAACATTTTGTATAAGCACTATAGATGGCCCATCTTGTCTTAGGATCGACACTCGATTGGGTCCCTCGTACATTGTGGCCTCGTATGTCCATGCCTACCATACTGGTATCACCTCACCTAGCTACATGAGTATGTTCTCTGGATACTGGTATCACCTCATGGAAGATCCAAATTATGTTTCCTACTACTGGTCGATGCAGTACCAAATCTCAGTGTTGAACCTCCCTAGCTCGCACCTCCAACCTCCCTCGGGTTATGCTCTATGATAAGCGCTTGATTCACTATTATATAAAAGTTAGTCAGCCAGAAAACATTTACCTATGATCAGATGTTATACTTGATACCATCCTCAAATATCTTAGCTTTAGATAGATCGTCACCCATCAGAATAGGTGTGAAGTGTTGAAGATTAGTAAAACGGGCTGATTAATCCATAACTGATAGCACGCCCTACTCCATATGCATGAACTCATAGGATTTATTGGCCCTCAATGTCTTGGTATAGAAGTATTAATAGAATTACATTAAAAAAATACCTTCAATATGTCTCTCGATGATGTTCTATCTGAGTAATAACATCCCCCAATCTCTTGGAAGAATCACGCAAAATATACATAGTGGGCTTGACCATCCCCTCATGAGGCATATCAAGACACTCTAAGATAGATAGCATGGACTCTAGACATGACTCTGTATCCTGTGGTCCTCCATCCCTATAAAACATAGGTGGATGTTACTACTGGAACACATGCATCAGCTCAGCCATAGATGTGTCAGGCTATAGTACTCCTTGAAAGGTCTGCATGAATCACATAAATCCTTTATAGAACTGTGCATCAGCACCTACGTTCATCATATCAGCTGGTGTCACATCTGGAACTACTGAAGGATCCACTGGTATCACATGGCCCACCACCAATGGAGTGTGGTTGTTGCCACCCTCCTAGAATACTATTGGATGTCATCATGGTGGCATGCCTCTACAATGCCAAACACATGCCTCAGATCAAGATTTTTATCAAGTTTTACAGCTCAAAAACATATAAATAGACATAGGATATGTACAAGACATACTATATAAGAACACACGCCATTTTTTCCCTTGTTCCAGGTTTGGGAATCATATAGATCAAGAATAAGCCAGTGACACTACCAAAAGCCCGCTACTAAGTTAAGGTCTGGTCAAGTTCTCAACTATAATCCATTTCAATTTTCTATTTGATTCCATATTTCATTTTACATTTCATTTTATCTTGAATTCACAATTTCATTCTCATTTTAATTCATTTATTTCCAAGGATAAACCAATGGTTCACCAAGTTCCAATCCATGAGGTCCCATAACACCTCATGAACCAAAATTTGGTTCCCGTATATTCCATCTCATATCTCATTCACATTAATGGTTAGGAAATGGTTCACAAAATTCTGATCCAAGAGGGACCATACACCTTAGGGACCAAAATATGGAATCTACCTATTTCATAACATAACACAGTTCAAAATACCTATCACAATAGTAGGTATATAGCTATCACAGCATCAATCACAATAACATGAAACAAGTAATGCATCCTAAATGGAATATCATAATACATGGAATGTGAAATCTAGTTGGTTCCTATATGATACATGATATGGAACACCCTCATCTCACCATTTTTCAACACAATAGAACCAAAATCATACAAATAATAATATCACAATTAAAATTCATCAACCAATGGTGGAATAAAATCAATGGTTATAGTCAAAATCCATAATAAAACAATTTTATTAGATGAAATTTGGATTTTTCCTATATGTGTGGTATCTACTACCGGGAACATATCATTACCAAATCCAAATTTTTTCCTATCATTTTCTATTATCTCAAAATAGTAAGGCAAACCATAAAAGGACCTACGCTCTAATACCAATTTGTAAATTCCCAAATCTGGATGCCACTCATATCACATTTATGATTTCATTTTGAGGTATTTTTCTATTTATTTTTTGTCTTACATTTGTCCTTGATTTTTCCTTGGGTTTTGGAGAAAAATGGAATTTTTTTTAGTCAATAGAAGGTGACACACGTTTGGTGTTTAGTTTGGAAAACCACGCACCCTTGCCCCGGAAATCATGCAGCCAAAGTGACATTTTGGATAGTGGCTAACCACATGGTTCGCACAAGTTTTTTAAACCATGTGGGATAACCATGCAGAATTTACTTCTTGGATAGATAGGGGCGCACGGTTGCCGCACAATTTGGAAAACCATGCGACTTGTCCAAGTCATTAAAAATTGGTTTTTTCCTTTTCCCCACTTTTATTTTTAACCCTAAACAACCCAAATCCTCCCCACTCAAGATTCTATAGCTTAGTCACCTCACCCTCCTCCCTTGTCTCCCTTGGACCTCCATTTTGGTGGTTATTTTTCGGTGGTTTCTCCTTGATTCTTCAAGTAAGTTCCTTTATTCATTGGTTTCTCCCTCTTTCTAGGGTTCTTTATTTTTCTTTCTTAGGGTTTTACTTTTCCATCTAGTAGGGTGACATTTTTAGGGTTGGATCTTATTATTTAGGGATCAATGTTGATGTTTTTGGTACAATTTTTCCTCTATAGGGTCTCTTGGTGGGGCAATTGTGGTTTAGCACCAATTTCTAGAAGTTTCTACACTTAAGGTAGGTGGTTCCATGCTTAATCATTATTTTATGATTTTTATATACATTCTTGAGTGTTTTAATATGTTTTATTATTTATGTGTATAGTGAGAATGGTATTTTTGAAGGGTTTTAATATGTGTGTGGCTTGAAATTGGTTTTTCTGAAGAAAATTAGTTGTTTTTCAAGTGTGTCTACTTGTTCTACTTCTTGAAAGTGGTTTATAAATTTTGAAAGTGATTTAGTAAGATGTGAAAGTAGTTTGAATCCTATTTTTAAGTGGGTTTGGTGTTCATGTGAAATTAAAATAGATTTTGGCCTATGATAAATGGTGGTTTTAAATATATATTCATATTTCTTGTGTATACATGTGAATATAGTGACATGTGTGACATGTAAAATGGAAATTGAGAAAAAATGGAATCCTAGGTATCTAGGTGAGTGCACTAGGACTAGTATTCTAATTTACTCAGAAGTGGCTTGGCCCAGATTCATCTAGAAAGATTTATGATTAAAACACTAACTAAATATTTATGATGATTGGAGACCACTATAATTTTGGATGATGATCCTCCCTAGTGGATCATGCATGGGAACATTGTTGGTGTGGTTATTATACCACATTTCAACGAGATATGATGTTCCTAGTGTCCCATTTTACCTAGTGCCTATAGGGATCTCCCATGACTTAGTGATATTTTGTGATGTGGTGTCATCCATCGATATACGGTGGACCTTGAGTATAATTCCTTTTTAAAAACAATATTATTTGAGAAAATAGTTTTTTTTTTAAAATTGATTTCCTTTAAAAATATTTTTCTTTAAAATGATTTCTATGAAAATGGTTCTATACCCTCTTTATAAAACTTTCATGTCAATTTTCCTATAATGTTTTTGGCATGGAATTTATTTTATTGGGTGGTATCCTACTGGGTTTTGGATCAAGCCTTGTATGCACCTTTGGGTGTATGTATACTTAGTTTTGTTTGACTCTGGTAAAGGCAAGATGTATCATGATCATGGTTCAGGTTTCTAGTGGTCTTCTCTTGAGGATGTTAGTGGTAGTGGCATGTGGATGATGCTCCTCTTACTGCATGGAGATTTATGAAATAGGCTTGTTATTTCCACTTTATTGTATCTCTTTTGGTTTTTTTCTAAAATTGTAAAATTTTAAACCTGAAAGTTGTTATGCCTTGTTTGTATTTTTTCATTTATCATTGTATTATTTATTTTTATAGATCGGTTATGATTATATAAATGGGTTAAATAAACCCTGTGATGTATTATTGATACCCAGAAACTGGTTTCCATCTCATGGGGATCAAGAACACCCTTCGAACCATTCCATAAACTGGTTCGGATGTCGGGTTGGATGGAATTCCAACTTGATTCATGAAAAAATGGTATCAAATCCATCTTACGCTCTTTTTTGGGTCAAGATATTTGGGAAAGAGTTTGGATAGATTGGATCTATAATTTTTGGGGCTTGAGGTTCTGGTTGCGAGTAGGGTTCCTGGCTAGCACACCTCATGACGGGTCTTGAGTCTCCATGGGATGTTGGGATTTTGTTTGACTTCTCCTCCAAGTGAGACATACAGGCTGCAGACTGTATATGGACACTAGGTGGAGGTGGAGTGGTTTGGTTTTTTGACTTTTTATTGAAATTAATTTGGTTGTGTCTTGGTTTGTGGAAGTGTTTAAGATCTATTGTTATTGATGAAAATTTTCTGAATTGTGGTATTGGTGGTTTTCCTTGTGGTTATTGATTGTGTAGAAAAATTCCTCCTCAAAGAATTCCTATGAAACAATAGGAAGAGAATGGAGAGAGTTCTCCCTCAACAGTTTATCAAAAAATAGTGAAATTTATGGTTCAGGCTATCCGGGATTTTGGACGGGGAGTGGTTTTTGGTCCTGCTCTAGTTAGAGAAGTTGAACCAAGTCCTGGGAAGTAAAAATATTAGGATTTTCTTAAGAACAAGACTCCCTCTTTCCAAGGAAGGATTGAACCTTAGAAAGTAGTGGAGTGGATTGAGAAGATAGAATAAATTTTCGAGTTCCTTGATACTATTGAGGTTGTTAGGGTTAAGTTTTCCTTGTTCATATTCGAAGATACCAATCAGAAGTGGTGGGACTCAGTGGTGTAATCTATAAAGCATGAGAAGATGAGTTGTAAAGACTTTAAGGTCGTTTTCAGTGAGCATTATTGTCCTGAGGTCTTGTCCAATTTCAGATCTTAGGATTTTATCTATCTTACCAAAGGATAGAAAAATATGATGGAGTATTCTAATCACTTTTCTGATCTAGTTCAGTACGTACCTGAGCTCGTTTTTAATGAGAAAATGAAGGCTCAAAGGTTCGAGAGGGGGTTACGACCAGAAATCATATCTCAAGCCTTCTTGTTTAAGATAAAGACTTATGTTATGGTGGTTGATCGTGCCATAATGGTATAGATTGATCGTAATGAATAGTATGGTTTCCATGGATTAGTTTAATATATGGGAAGTAGCAGTTCATAAGAAAAGAAGAGGAAGTAGGATGAGTAGGGGAAGAAGGGAGGTGGTAGCTCAGGTCATCCTTCCCAGTTGTCTTCATCTATGGATTCTGATGTTGGGTCAGTTATGTGTCATCGGTGTTGGAAGTTAGGGTACATATTACCCATGTGTACATATATTCCAAGATCTTTTTACTGATGTGGAGATATGGGGCACTTTTAGTCATTTTTTAGGGCCACGCGTCCTTACCATAGTGGTGTAGGGTTTGTAGCTTTTAGAGGAATGTTGGCCAAGTCAGAGTCATCCAGGATAGCAGGTTCTTGATTCAGAGGTCATGGTGGTTGGGCTAGATCATCTTCTGGGCAGAGTCAATTTAGGGAAGAATCATAGGCTAGTGGTCATTCTTAGGCTTAGGCTGAGAAGAAATAGTTTCATGTAGTAGATCGACCACCAGCAGAATCAGATACAGGGCCTACTACAGTTTGAGGTACTATTCTCATTGAATCATATTTAGTTGTTGTTCTCTTTGATAATAGTTCTTCTGTATCTTTTATTTATTCCCTCATTTTTGATGTGTTAAAGTTTCCAATTTATCTTATTTCATATGCGATGGAGTTGGTAATGCTTCTTGGTAAAAATTAAGTACATGGTTTCAGGTTTCTGTCTTGTGCACTAACCATATCAGGGGTTGAGCTAGAATGGTATTTCCTTATTTTGGAGATGGAAATATTTGATGTAATCCTCATTATATATTAGATGGTTCACATTCATGCACACATCGATTTTTATAGGTGGTGATTAATTTTGGTGGCACCTGATGGTAGTGAACAGGTTTTTCTTGGTGAATGGGACCCTCGATCAGGATGTGATAGTCCTCCACATCCAAAATTGGGAAAACTAGTTTTTCATTTATCATCACACATGTTGGTGGAAAATAGTGGTGCACCTAATGGTAGATTACCTCCTATGGTGGACGAGTTTCTAGAATATTTTTGGGCTTGCCTATGGAGTGGGATATGGAATTTACCATTGATTTGGTGTTGGGAACATAATCAATAACTCTTCCCTCATACCATATGACCCCCACCAAGTTGATGGAATTAAAGGTATAACTAGATGATTTAGAATCCAAAGGATTCATTTTCCTGAGCATATCACCATGGGCCACCCCAATTTTGTTTTCAAATAATACTAATGGATCTCTCTAGTTTTTTATAGATTACAATAATTTGAATAAGGTAACTATCAAGAACAAGTACTATTTGCCCAGTATTGATGAACTTTTCGATCATCTTAAGGTAAAAGGTGGTTTTCTAAAATAGACTTGTGTTCTAGTTACCATCGAGTGATAGTTAAGGAGGAGGATGTTCCAAAAATAGTCTTCTAAAGTAGGTACAAACATTTTGATTATTTTTTCATTCCCTTCGGGTTGACGAATGCTCCAGCGGTCTTCATGGAGCTCATAAATAGGGTGTTCCACCAGTACCTCGATTTCTTTTTTTTTGGTATTCATGGAAGACATTCTAGTTTATTCCGAGACCAAGGAGGAGCATGAGTAGCATTTGAGAATCATTTTGGGCACCCTGCAGGATCATCATATTTATAATAAATTATCAAAATGAACCTTCTGGATTAAAGAGGTGAATTTTATGGGTCATATGGTCTTGGAATGAGGGGTATCTGTTGACCCCCATAAGCAGAGTGTAGTGATGTCATGATAGAATCTAAATAATTTTTTTGAGATCAAGAGATTTTTGGTTTTATAAGGGTACTACATGTGGTTTGTTCAATATTTATCTTGACTTTATTCACCCATGACGCTGCTCACCTAGAAGGGGGTGAATTTTGAATGGATCTTGGAGTGTTAAGTGTCCTTCGAGGATCTTAATAGGTAGTTAATCACCACACCTATTTTGATCTTGAAAAAATATGGACATCAGTATGTAGTTTATAGTGATGCCTTGGGTGTGGGCCTTAGGTGTGTGTTAATATATAATGACCATGTAGTGGATTATGGTTCTCACCATCTTCGACCACATAAAAATAATTACCTGTCCCATGGCTTGGAGTTAGTAGTGATGATGCATTCCTTGAAGGCGTGGTGCCATTAAATCTTTGGGGAGAAATTTTTGGATTATTCTGATCATAAGATTTTTTATTATATTTTCTCCCAAAAATATTTTAACTTGAGGTAGCATCGTTGGGTTAAGTATCTTTAGAGGTTCGATTTTGATATTGTGTATACCCCAGGAAAATGATATGTAGTAGAAGATGCTCTATGTATAAAAGTGTTAGTGTAGGAATTGAAGAAGTCCAATGATGAGTGGACATTGATGGGGATTTTTTCTCAGATACACTTGGAGACCAAGGGGCATAGTGGAGGTGTGTTCTTGTCCAATGTCCAATTGACACCTTCTTTTTAGGAACCAATTTGGTAGTAATAGCCTAATGATGATTTATGTTGGAATTCTATGCAGTTTCTTCATAGTGGGGACACACCTTGTGATTGTTCATTATCTCCCAAGGGAGTTTTGTGCTTTAAGGTTCACTTTGTGGTTTTGTTGTCTATAAGGAAGGTGGTGATTAAGGATAGCCACTAGTCTTAGTGGGATATTCATCCTAGTGCTACCAAGATGTATTATGATATATGTCGATAGTTTTGGTGGCTAGGTATGAGACGAGACATAGCTAACTTTGTATCGTGGTGTTATACATGTCAGCAGGTTAAAGAAGATCACCAAAGACCCTCTGGTTTGCTTCATCCACTACCCATTCCAACCTGGAAGTTGGATGAGATTTCTATGGACTTCATTATTAGCTTACCTCATACACCCCAAGGGATGAATTCTATATGGTTTGTGATTGATCATTTTAACAAATCAATCATTTAATTTTAATCAAATCTTTGGATAAAGTGCATGAGTTGGTCCAGTTTTATGTTTAGGAGGTAGTGAGGCTTCATGGTGTACTGTCAGCTATTGTTTCAGATAGGGACCCTCGTTTTACCTCTCAATTTTTGGAATTCCTTAAAAGGGAAATGGGTTATTAGGTCAAGTTGAGCATGGAATACCACCCTCAAATGGATGGTCAGAAAGAGTAGGATAATCAAATTTTGGAAGACATGCTTTAGGAATGTGTCTTGGATTTCAGAGGATCATGGGATAGCCACTTGGGATTGGTTGAATTTTCATATAACAATAGTCACCAATAATTGATTTAAATGACTCCTTTTTAGGCACTATGTGGATGACCATGTTGATCTCCTTTATGTTGGGTTGAGGTGGGTGATACATCGTTATTGGAACCAAGCTTAGTGAAAGAGTCATATGAGAAATTCAAACTGGTCAGGCAGTAATTGTTAATGTCTCAGAGTTACCATAAAGCTTATGTCTATTAGAGGCATTGAACCTTGGAGTTTTTTGTGGGTTATCGTGTGTTCCTGAAAGTGGCACCTCGTTTGGGTCATCCTCGCTTGGATAAATAAGGGAAGATAATTCCAAGGTATATCGGACCTTTTGAGATCACCAAGTGGGTTGTTAAGGTGGAATATAGGTTATATTTTCCTATAAATTTTATGTCAATTCATGATTTTTTTCATGTTTCTCATCTGAAAAAGTACAACCTAGACCCATCTCATGTGATAAACTGGGAAGAGTTAGAAATAGAGCCTGATTTATTGGTGTTTGAGTGGCTAGTGTAGATTATAGATTCCCAAGAGAAACTACTTTATAGGAAGTCTATTCAGTTAGTCCGATTTATTTAGCAACATGGTAACGATGCGCATGAGAAATGGGAGAAAAAGTTGTGGGTTGAGAAAGAATATCCATTTTTATTATCTGATCCAGCTATGAAGTGACTTTCCAAGGGTGGAAAGTTTTCATGGTGGGAGAATTATCACATATGTGATTTCATTTTGAGGTATTTTTATATTTATTTTTTTTCTTAAATTTTTCCATGAGTTTTCCTTGGGTTTTGGTGAAAAATGGAAATTTTTGAGTCAACATTAGGTGGCACATAGTTTGGAAAATCATGTTCCCTTTCCCAGGAAACTATGTATCCAAAGTGACATTTTGGATAGTGGCTAACCACATAGTGTATGTTTTCTAAACCGTGCAATATAATTTTATGATGTGTCCTTATTGGATAGATAAGGGCGCACAGTTTGGAAAACTGTGTGGGAAAACCATGTGACTTGTCCATGTCATTAAAAATTAGGTTTTTACCTTTTCCCCCTTTTATTTTTAACCCTAAACACCTCAAATTCTCCCCATTGAGGATAATCTAGCCTATGTGTCTCTCCCTCCTCCCTTGTATCCCTTGGACCTCTATTTTGGTGGTGATTTTGGTGTGGTTTCTACTTGATTATTCAAGTAATTGCCTTTATTCCCTGGTTTCTCCCTCTTTATAGGGTTCTTTATACTTCTTTATTTGGGTTTCACTTTTCTAGTGGGTAGGGTGACATTTTTAGGGTTGAATCTTGTTCTTTAGGGATAAATCTTGATGTTTTTGGTTCAATATTTCCTCTATAGGGTCTCTTGGTGGTACGGTTGTGGTTGAGAACTGATTTTTTGAAGTTTCTACACTTGAGGTAGGTGGTTCTGTGCTTAAACATTATTTGATAATTTTTTATTTGTTTTTATGAGTCTTTAAATATGTTATATGATTTATGTGTATGGTGAAAAAGGTGTTTTTGAAGGTTTTTTATATCAATATGGATTGAAAGTTGTTTTTCTAAAGAAAATTATTTATTTTTTAAGTTTTCATCTTTTTTGTGCTTCTTGAAAGTGGTTTATAAATTATGAAAGTGGTTTAGTAAGATGTGAAAGTGGTGCAAAACCTATTTTTAAGTAGATTTGGTGTGAGTGTTAAATTAAAAGAGGTTTTTTCCTATGAGAAATGGTGGTTATATATATTTATATATATATATTCATCTTGATTGTGTGTGGATGTGAATGTTGTGACCTATGTGACATGTGAAATGAAAATTGAGCATGAAGGGAATCCTATGTGTCTAAGTGAGCAGACTGGGACTAGTATGCTAGATGACTCAGAAGTGTATTAGCCCAAATTCATCTAGTGAGATTGAAAATTACAATAATAAATAAATATTTATAATGATTAGATACCACTAGAAGTTTGGATGATACTCCTCTATAGTGGCTCATGCATGGGAACACTATTGGTGCGGTTAATATACCAATTTTCACCGAGATACAATGTACCTAGTGTCCCATTTTATCTAGTGCATATAGGGATATCCTATGACTTAGTGCTCTTTTGTGATGTGGTTCCATCTGTCGGCATACATTGGGCCTTGAGTATACTTCCTTTTTCAAAACAATCTTATTTGAGAAAAAAGGGTTTTATTTAAATGTGATTTCCTTTAAAAATGGTTTTATTTAAAATTATTTCTATGAAAATGGTTCTATCCCCTCTTTACAAAACATTCATTTAAATTTTCCTAAAATGTTTTTGGAATGGAATCTATTTTATTGGGTGGAATCCTACTGGGCTTTGTCTCACACCTTGCATACACCTTTGTATGTATGTAGACTTGGTTGTGTTTGACTCGGGTAAACAAAAGATGTATCATGATGGTGGTTCGGGTTGCTAGTGGTATTCTCTGGTAGGTGTTGGTGGTAGTGGCATGGGGATGATTCCCCTATTATTTCATGGATATTTTTGGGATAGTATTTTTGTTCCCACTTTTTTTTATCTCTTTTGGTTTTTGTCTTAAGTTGTAAAATCTTAAACCTGAAAGTTTTCATGCCTTGTTTGGATTTGGTCATTTATTGTTGTTTCATTTATTTATGTTCATTAGTAATGATTATTTAAATGGATTAAATAATTCCCATTATGTATTATTGATACCCATGAACTATTTTCTAGCCTGTGGGGATCATAAATGCCCTTAGGTCCATGATATGAATTGGTTCATGTGTTGGGTTGGATATAAATATAGATTGGTTTGTGAAAACTCAATAGTTCCCCATGCCTGGTGGGTTACACGGCCTCAAGCACATCTCCACAGACTCTAAAGGCTTTTGAATAGAAGAGAGTTTAGCACAGTAGATAATAATGAGATACAAGTAGTGGAAGTAGTAAACAACCAAAAGACAACAAGGTAAATGGTGAAAGACTTATAATATAAATAAAACCATAAGTTATCTCATATAATAATGATGATGCATGTCATATGTCTCTATTAAATCATACAAAATAGGTACACAGTAGTCATATACAATACATGTGACAAAAAGAAAAAAATTCCACAAGTATCCCAACTGCATCACAAGCCTCATATTGGTCCCATGCTCTCCCAATATTAAGTAGAAAATCAAGTACCTATAGCAGGGCTATTTCCCTTATCAATACCTACAATAATATAGTATCTTTGGGTCCTAAAAGGTGTCTAAAATAGAGTGTGAGACTAAATCTCTGTAGGAAACCACCCAAGGTCTGTGCCAATCTATTAGTGAATATATATAGTAAGTGTGCAAGCAGTATAATAATAAATAAAGGAAATAATCAAAAGTAAACATCCTATAAGTTCAAGTTCTAATTTAATGTTCAAAAAATTTAATCAATTTAATTTAATTTATAAGTATAGAGACTTGGCTCAAAGATCAGAGTCCCCTATATAAGCACATGTATCCAAGGATGCTTAAACAGACTATCCATAAAGTATAAAGTAAATACTGAATCAAATCTTGTTCTTTGTCTTGGAAGGTGTGTCATAAAGTTATTTCATTCTTTATTCAATTTAGAACCTGAGTCTGTCCTTAACATTCCAAATTTGGAATTCAAGTATCACTCTAGGTGTAATATCAACTAACACCTTACAAGTCCATCCCTGGAGAACCTCTCAGAAACCCGATATCGCTCTGGGTGTGGTACAACATCACTCCTAATCGAGTTTGTCCTTGATGATCCACTAAGGGAGCCAAAGTATCACCCATGGTGTATAGATCAAATGCCCTTTTTGATTCCATCAATGGAATTATCATTTGAATCCATTTATCACTCGAAATATAAGTCAATCCTCATTGATTCTATCCATGGAATCCTTCATTTGGATCCATGTATTACCCATGGCATAATTAAGGTTCAAGCCATTGAGTCTGTCTATGTTATTCTCATGTTAATCCACATATCACCAAAGGAATAAAAGTAAATAGAAAAATGATTCCGTCCATGGAATTCTAGGTTTAATCCATGTATAACCCATGGATATTAATAATTTCACCAATTCAAAAACATTTAATCAAATCATTTAACATACCAAGGTCAAAACCAATAGCATCCAATTCAATCTCACTAAGAAAGGTGACTCAAGCTTTTGACAACCTTATGAGGCTTGGAATTTCAATTACTCACATGGGAATTTTTAATATAACAAGAATCACATGCATAAAAAACTAACACATAGACTTAACATCATATAACTCACATGGAAAAACCATTATAAAGAGAAATTCAAGCTAAATCAACCAATTACATAGCATGGTCTCTATATAACTCACATGGGAAAATACTTTAAAATAACCAAGCTTCAACAATCTTAACAAGCCAAGGGTCAAGGGCCATGCTCACTCATCCCTTCCCATTTAACCATTTCAATTGCAATTCATTCAGGTTTCAATCCAATTCACATGTAATTTCACATTGAAATCACATACGAGGGGGGTAAAGGAACACCTAAGGGTTTCTAAGTCCAAAATCCACCAAAAGGCCCATTTAACAATTAACACACTCAAGGTATGGTTCTAAATCAAGGTGGAAGACCTATAAACACCCATTAACAGTCCTCTTTAATTTAATAGGCAATACCTATAAAATTTAGGATTCAATTTCATTTAAGGTGAAGCCCATAAAATGGGTACATAGCATGATAGAATATATAAACAACTTGACTTTAAGTGAAAGGCATGAGACCACCTACCATTGGTCTGTGGTTGATTGTTCATCTAGTATCAGCTCCTAATTCGGCACAAATTGGGAGAAATATGAAGAATAAACAAAGAACCTAATATTAGTGAAAATCATATTGCACTTAAATAATGAAACCAATATCCATAAGAATGTATAATGGCTAAAAAAGAATAAGGACTTACCGTTATGGATCTAATGAGATGAACCATGCTTGAATCGGAGATTGGACGAGAGAGTAACCTCAATTTCTAGTTTGGAAACCAATAAGGATCTCTCAAATTTTAACTTTGTTTTGTGGGAGAAGAAACTCAACTTTATGTTTAATAAGATTTTATTTCAATTTAAAGTTATTAATTTTTTCAAAAATTAAGGGGCTGCACTATTATCTGTAGAAGAAGGGGCACCTGCAGGTTTTCCTCATACAGTTTGAATAACCATGTGGAAACCATGAAAAATCCTATGTAAAAGTTTAAGAGATGTCCACACATTTTTGTGGCCCATTCTGAATGGTTTTTCCTAACTAGGTGGCTATTCCCTACTCTCTATCCAGCCTTGCACGGTTTGGTCAAACTGTGTAGCCTGCCCCGTAAGGTTTTCACTAACCATGCGCCAGGTTTAAATCACCTCAAAGCTTAGGTTCCAGACTTAAAATGAGCCACAGACACCCCTTTTACTTTTATAACTTAAAAGGGAATTCACATTAGTCCATATTTAAACAATTAAACTGATAAGTGATGGAAATGAAAGGATATATACCTCAAATAAGAACCAAGTTCTTACATAGATGATTTTAGAAACATCAAAAGTAATGTTGTTTTGATAGATAATGGTTTAAAATGAATTTTATGTTTAATAATAATGTATTATTGATGGTGAAATATTTTATATTTGAATTCCATTACTTTCTTTATGTATTTAAATTCAAAATAAGTTAATAGTTCTTAAAATGAATTTCATGGTATTTTATGTTAAATAATATTCTATTAAATGATTTAAAATAAAAAAAATATTGAAATAAGACAATATAGATGAGATATGGTCTTTAATTTCATCCCTTAACCTTTTTTGAGATAATTTTTACCTTATAAGTGAATTTATAATCCTTTAAGAATGAAAAATTTGTTACCACAATTAAGGTTAAAATTGATTAATAAAAGGGGTTAAACAAAAAGATAAGGTTTAAAATGCAACATAAACTTGTCCAAAAATTTTTAGTTGAAGGTATTTAAACCTTAAAATATATTAGATTCTAAATTTTTTCCACTTGGTTCCACTTTCACATGAAAAATAATTTATTATATTTAAATATTTTAAGCAATTACAAGTGTGTCCTTTCCTTCACTATAAAAGGACACCACCTCTCCTCTATTCTTCACACCACCATGTGAAACTTACCTAAACTAAACACGACCAATATATATCCCCAAAATAATTATAAAATTTCTAGAGGTTTTGGTCTTTCAAAATACCAAACCTAGGGTCCTTAAGTAAAGATTTAATGGAGGTTCCACAAAGAAGTGGTAATTGTCTTAACCGATTCTTTTGAAGTTAATTTATTCTTATAAATCCTAAAAATATTATTTTACCATAATTAAATAATAACACCAGTATAATTATATTAATTTAATCTTATTATGTTTATAGTATTACCCTTTTTCATATACACATCCATCTAATGGAAAATGGAAACATCGCTTGTACGTACGTGCAGACTACCACCTCACGAGTCAATATATTTCATTTTTCATCGCCACATCACATTACTGGTATATATATGTGGATTTAAAGAAATAAAATGATATTTATAACATTAATATCATTATTTATATGATTAAACAATAACATATTCATAATAATTAGAACTTTTGTGATGAAACATGCATGAGAAAACTAAATAGTTAACACTTGATAATTAACTTTATTAAGAATTGGCAAAGAATGGGTAATGATAATATATATAAATTAATTTAAATATGAATATGGTTCTATTATTAATTAATATAAATTTTAAAATCATTATACATGATGTTAAATCACATTCAACTAAGTGAAAACGTGAGGTAAGGAGTTTTCCTCTCAATTTCCACTTCATTGACACATATTTTGTATTATACGCCTATTTCTTTTTATGCGGTGTATATACTTCTCCTTTGATATATTTTACATGAATCTATATTTATTCATAGTATTTAATGTTTCAATTCATGTGTAATATTTCAATCGATTACAATTAAAAATTTACCAAAGATGTATGAATTTATTTTTACAATCTAACTGAAGAGTCTTTTTTTCAAAGAGTGCAGGATACAACCATAAAACAAAGAACCACATGGGAATGAAAAAAACTGAAACTAATGAGGCATAAAATAATGGAGATTTAGATAATCCCCTCTCATAAGGTTCACCTCCTCAGGTGGCATGGAGATCATGCCAGGGAAGCAAGTAATCCTGTCACCTTATACTACCACTGATGCTAGGAAATCCGTGAATTTTATACCCTCTCTCTAAGTGTGGAGAACACTCATACGGTTATTGATAAGGAAATGGAACCATATAATAATGTAGGATAGTGACCAAGGGGTGGGTCCTGAACTAATTAGGGACTTGAATAGCATTATAGAATTTGTTTCAACCGCCGCCAGCTATATATTTTCCTACCTGCATAATATAAGACCAGTGACCATCGAATTCGCCTTAGCTTATAGGGAGTATCTGCTGCCAAAGTAATTAGTGAATGAAAATATGAAACCACACCAAGGATCACAAACGACACTACCACTGCTTGTGAAACCCATAATACACAACCCATCTGTGGTGAGTTTAGGACCAAAAAAGTGGGGATGCCAGCAGACCCAATGGCCCTGGTTGGTTATCATGTTAGAGTGAATGGGGTTCCTTCCCGCAAGGATTGGTCTAAGGGTAAGGGATTATTACCAATTTTTTCATAGTTGTTTCATGTATACTAATAGGTTCCTGGTTTGGATGATGAGAGCTCTCTCTATGCAAGATTTATCATCAACCCAGGCTGTGTTCCTTGCCTTCTAGATACACCAACATCCTACTAATAGAACCATAGCTCTAACCTTCTTCTCCAACCCCACCATACCCACTCCCTAGAACTAGTGTTCAAAAAATTAGAATCCTCATAGCTCATGGGATTAAATACCAATAAATTCTCTGAACACATTTCACACTGATTGTACCCAATCACCTTCAATGAATAGATGTGCCGATATATCCTCCCAACACTTATCACAACATGAACACATCGAAACAAGATTGATACATGTTCTTTTTATGTTATAATTAGTGGGTAAATCTTGAATACTTATCCTCCAGATAAGTAAGTTTTATTTTTTAGTAAACTCCTTACACAAAAGCACCTCACCCTAGTTATCCTAATGGTCAGGGGATATCATCTCCCTTAGTAATTCCTTCACAGAGAACGCACCCTATGAGGAACCAGTAAAGAAGTACTTGTCTAGCCCAGTATTAATATCAATGAGGTCGAAAATATCATGTTGTTTCCTATCTAAAATAGCATTTATGGTGTTTAAATGCATGCACACACTCCTAAAGGTAATATCTAGAAATAGGCAGCCGAGGAAACCAAGATTAGAGATAGCCTAATGGTGGTTCTAGAATGAGATGTCACCCCCACCCACTATACACTAAGTGTGGATTTGCAGAATTGGGATATGTGGATGAATAAAAGAACATAATGATAAGGATATCTCTCTTTCCATAGCCATATCCCTATTATATTTTTTCACTATGAACCTTCCCTAGAGATTTCATTCCTCAAGAATATCCCATGCCATTTTTACATGTAGGATTTGAAGCATGTCTGAAATGTTTCTAATATTGATTTATACCTCCTTTACAGGCCTATCCATCCACACCCAAGTGGCCCAGTGGTAAATTTCCTTCAAATTCACATCCCATATAAACAATTCCAAGATATTATCGATGTGAGAGATGAATCCCTTTAGTAACTTGGTTACTGAGAGAGAATAGATCAGTATGGATGAGATAAAACTACTCACCAAGGTTATTCTACTACTGAAGGATAGGTATTGGTTTTTCCAATTCATAATTATTTCTATGAACCTTCCCATAATTTCATAAAAATGATGGATGTGCAGTTTTCTAGAGGAGATAAGGGAACCCTGATAATCCATGGTAAGGTCTCTTCTCTACATGTCAAGACAATTTCTCAGTAAGCTTACCCGCCTATTCAAGAACCTTCTTGAGATATAGCAGCTACTCTTCACCCAATTAATAACTTAGACACTCCATCTTCAATAGTCATCAAGAAGGAAATTAATTCCCCAAACTGGTCTCTTATTGGTATTTGTAAATATAATATTATTTTTAGTAAACATAATGTGGGAAATGGTCCATGAGTGAGGCTTACACTAGTAAGGGAGCACATTTCCCCACATGATACTCATTCTAATGAGGTGGCTGAGAATGTTTTTTTATAATGAATAAGGTTGAGAACAATAGGTCACCTTATCTCTACCCTCAAATTGTCTTGAAGAAGCTACAATTTTTTCCCAATAAGGAGATTAAGATCCAAGAGGAATTAATGAATCTAAACATGTGGTTGGATACCCAGGAGGAAAACTCCATGCTAGTAATCTTCTTGATGATAAAGTTCCATTTGACTCGGATATATCCTTTATCCATATCTATCTTGATTTCCATGTTAGAGTTGGGAACCTTTCGATTAATGTCACTGATCACTTATTATGCCAAAGAAATGGACCCCTGAATATTTCTCCCCTTCATAAACCCATGTTGTTCTTTAG
Organism: Viscum album; assembly: GCA_963277665.1. Classification (NCBI taxonomy): domain Eukaryota; kingdom Viridiplantae; phylum Streptophyta; class Magnoliopsida; order Santalales; family Viscaceae; genus Viscum; species Viscum album. Next base: position 1,552,606,865 of record OY728131.1, read on the forward strand.
AGATCTAGCAGGGGATGTGGGTGGAGAGTTGTTTGTTAAGAACATTGGTCAACACCTTGTAAGGGTAATTGAACATGCTTATCATTTGATAGTGATTTAGAGATAATGGATTATTGATATTGTGGATAAGCACCAAGGTAGTAGCACATTCCACATGAGGGGGACCACCACCTTGGAAAAAATCATGCACAACATTCACCAGGTCAGTCCTAATGTGGTCCCAAGAATCCCTATAGATAGAGCCTAAAAACCCATCTGGTCCTGGCTCACTCTCCGGGTTAAGGCTTCACATTTCCTCGTATATCTCCTTATCCTCAGGTATTCCTTCAAATAATGTGTTTTCATGACTAGAGACCACATGAGGAATAGCATTAAAAAGGCCTACATAGCCCCTCGGATATCCCCCTGCATACAAGGGTTGGGTTCAACAAGAAGAGTTTTAAAACAGGTTTCATCTAGACCTCTAACCACACCCCTATCATTAGGGTAGGTTCTATCCTTAATCAAAATTTTGGGTCTTGTGATCTGTCATTTCTATTTTATATATACATGGAATAATGTTGTATTACGGTTTCCTTTGCAAATCTATTTTATTCTTGACTTCTCACACACTACCCACTCGTGATTCAGTATCATGTCAGCTAAGATATCCTTTTTGTTAGTGAGCTCACATAACACAATTTTATTCTAGTCACTTTCCAGTCCAGATTCCAGGCGTTCAATGTTCTCCATCACCGCATCAATGTCATGGAATCGGGGAGGTTTCATCAAAATAAATGATTTAAGGTCACCTTTGAGCCTATGATGCTTATTATAAATCCCATTCCATTCTAGTTCTTATGATGTATTATTCCAAGAATCGCTCACCTCCTGATGGTAGCGTGGGTTGTTGATCCATAGTTCTGAGAAAGAGAATCACCTGCCTCTTTCCTACCTAGGGGATAATACAACCAATAGCGAATAATTATCAAAGAAACTTCAAACAAGGTGTATTACCTTAGCATTTGGATATATGGAGATAGTGTGGAAATTGGAAAGGCATTGATCCAAGTGACACTAGGTGTGAAGATCCCATTTCTGATTATTACACCAAGTAAAATAATCACCTATGTATCCCATGTCCGGAAGACCACTACAGGACATGAATAAGATGAAATCCTAACTGGCCTTCCGAGGGAAGTATACTCTCCCCTTCTTCTCCGTAGAATCATCCATGATGTTAAAGTATCCTCCCAAAAACCATATAGATTCCCTGTATTGAAGGAGTTGATACCATTCCACAGATAATTCCTTATATGAGTGTCACAACTGCCATAAACAAATGATAAAAATAAGATTTGTGGACCAATTGTGATTTTTATAGTGAATAACTAATTTAAGGCCTCAATTAGATCCACTAAAATGATAGAGTTTAATAATATCCATATATAGTAATTTTTACAGTTGGCATTCATACAATCACACATTTTAACTTTATGTGCAAAATCTTCAATTTTAGAGGAGCATTGATTGGGCTCAAGCACTGAAACTATGAAAGCCTTACTTTTCTAGAGTTAATTAGCAATGAAGTCCATATTTACCCGAGCACCCAAGCCTTGAGAATTCCAAATGATGAAGGATATCATTGAGGAGAGCTTCACTTGACTTTGGCCCTAGACGACATTCCAAACTTATCCTAACGGGGAGTCCACACCACTACTCATAGAGCCCTACTGGAAAAAATCATGAGTTGGCATGATGATGTTTCTTGCACACTGGTAGAGAATTCCATTGAAGCTGAGAAAATGAGCATAATATGGGAGACAAGAGATAAAAAAGATCTTGGGACCATTCAAATGATCCCTAAATGAAAAGAAATATCCAATCCTAGAGGGTTTGAGAAATTTCCATATCCACACAGATCCAAGAAACCCAGGACTCCTAGAATCATAGGGTACGATTAGACACATAGATAAATCCCCCTAATGAGTCTCTGATGGCGTGTAGTATAGAGATGTTTTAGAATGGGAGGGGAAGTCTAGGGAGGTTGATCAATACCGCCACAAAATGGGTGTCCCTTCCATGGTGGATCTCCATCATCTAACAGAAAAGATTGAACCACCACCAACCAAAGAATAAGGGAGACTTGCACCACACCTGCACTATTACTTTGAATCCATCACAGCACGTAACAATTTTTAGTTTAGGATAGAGACACAAGTTGGGGTATCCAAACCCCAAGGCCCCATAAAACTCTAGAAAAGTGGGAGTGTCAGCTTGTCCACTCCAAAACATGCCACCAAAGTCCACTTGAGGTGATCTAAAGCTTTCTCAAAGGCTGAATCTAGAACATCCAGATAGCTGTCATCAAGGATTTTTACCAGTATCCTCATGAAGATATCAGGGAAACACTGCTGAGAGTACTGAGAGGTCTAAATGAGGGCGTCGATATAGTATGCGTCGAGATGCGGGGCAATATCAAGGGAACAAGAGTCATCATGCCATGTCACAGATGGGACACCATTTAGCGAAGGCTCTAGAAGACAAGGGAGATGAGTTAGATTGACTGGAGATGCGTGCACCACCTGGGAGGAGGAGGCCATCAAGGAAGAAATGGTCAAATAATTTTGAAAATGGGATGACGCATAAGGCATGTTCATTTTTGGTATTGCTTATATTTTCATCAAATTAATATTATAATATATTATTCATAAACCCCTTCTATATTCATCTCCTCTAAATATTTAAGGATTTTACATGTTTTCTTATAACTTTTATTATCATTGGAACTTGAATCAAGAAAATAAATGTTTAAAGGAAATTAAAATATTATTTCTCTTATTGATTGAGAATATTTTCTTCCATATCCATATTTAAATAAAAATTTAAATCCATTTTTATTTAATTAAATAATTATTAAGGATATAATATGTTATCTTTGACTTCCTTCATAATGTTTGAAAGAAATATTTCCAATGTTCCCTGAAAGGTTCATTTTCTACTTTCTTTTCAAAAATTAAAAGGGAATGTTTCTTTGTATCATGGGTGTTCTTATTTCCTTAACATTAGACTAGATCTACATATGATGTTTTACTATAAAATTTATTTGATTAACTGGGGAATTATTTATATTCCATATTCTTTACTCAATACAAATATTTGTTGATATGGAAGATTGTTTATGAATTAAATTGGTCATTAAATATATGAGGAATGCATTAGACATGCAGTTATGAGTGGGGCCCAGTTACAGATAGTTCATCGATTTATCAAAAAGTCTTCTATGACAACCCAATTGGCTATCCTTATTAAATGGATTTTGATTTATACCTACCCATATTTGAAAGTATCTTGGCATAAGGCCTTGATCAAGACATCCAACATTACGCATATCCTTCATTGTAAATTTAGTTATTATTATTCATGAAATCACTTTATTAATATTATCTCTAGATGCATTTCATGATCAATTTTTTGATTAAATAGAATGTGTTTTGAGTCTACTTTTCTATATTTATTTTTCCTTATTTACTCATGATAGATTCCATTGTACACAACCCTTACTGGGTATTTGAGCTCACCCTTATTTTGTTGTCTTTTCCCTAGTATATTATGAAGGAATCTTTGAATGAGTTTCAAGGATGCATATTATTTACTTTTACTGTGTTTTATATTTTATTTCCAATGTAAAATGGGAATCATGTATGTATATGTTTCTTTAAAAATACTAAATTGATCGGTCTTTAATTATGTGATATCTTGTATCTTATGCCAATGTAATAAAGTAGACACTAGCTTTGGGTTACCAGGGTTAGGGTTATTACATATGGAATAAAAAATGGTGATCAAGTGTATACCACATTGTGGTACTCTATATTTTGGGATTATAGAATCTCTATGTAAAACAGACAGGCCTACTATGACCATTTTGCAAGATGTGGAGAACCTGATGAAAATGTTACTAATTTATTATAAGGGTGATCAAAATGAGAAAACAAAATTCAAAATTCCATAGAGGTTGGTGTGTTGTATTGGGATATTTCTTTTGTAAAATGAGGCACAACTCTATGATCATTTTAGTGGTTGTGGATGTAGATGGTTCAATCATTAGGATTTCTAAAGATTGTGAAACACAGGAAAGTGAGTGTTTCACAAGTCATGTTGAAGAGCTTTTTTTTTTGGAAGTATCTCTACACCATGGTCAATAGATTACCACCCCATTATCTATTATTTTTGGAGCAAAAAATGTTCATTTTGAGTATGGAACACACTATGGTGTTTGAAAATATGGGATTTATGACAGTTTTTGAAGGTTTGGTGCTTTTAGAAGAGTTTGGCAGTTTTGACTCAAAACTAATCAACCCAAATGGATTTCAATGGTGATTATATGATAAAATATTATTCAATGACCAGATTTGAATGATTTTAAGCATGATTTTAAGTGATATTTGAATTTTGAATTGAAATTTAAATTATTCCCATGAGATGTGCATTATGACTGTATATAAAAAGAAAATATAGAGTAGAATATAGGATGCATAAATTTTCCAGAATTATTAGAAAATAAGAAGTTTGGTTTTGGGAAAAAACTAGAATGTGATAATAAAAGGAAAAGGATTTCTATAAGTTCATCTCATTGGATGTTTGTTTGGATTACTAAATTGTTCAAGATTTATTTTTCTTATCTATCATTCGTGAAGAAGATAGTGATTGTAGGAGGAGCTGTGAGTTCTACCATATGAGAAGAGCATTGTGTTATTCAAATCTCTTTAAGTTTATAAACTAGGAGATTAAATGTGTAACATCCTGAGTTTTTAAAATGAAACACTATATTTGATAGTGTACAGGATATGTCACATCGATCTTAAGTGAACAACTGAATAATATTATTTAAATGTTGTCATTATAACCTAATCATTAGAATGGAGGGAATGACCATGATTAACTGAATTATGAAAATATGGTTTACACATGTATATATAATTAATTATTTTGTGACTAAATAATTATAAATAAAAATAAAACCCTTTTTAAAATAAAAGGAAATGTCTTTCTAACAAATATTTAAATGTGAACAAGTGTGTTTTGTACCAATAAATAAAAAAATCACTCTTGTTGGATTATATTAATTAAATATATATATAATATATTCAATATAATTTTTAAAATTCATGCTATGTGTTTTCTATACATGATATAATAATAAATCTAGTTTTACACTTAAAAATTGTAGTTCTCTAAAAAGTAGTTTTACCGTCTTTTGATGGTGCACTTTTTTTAAATATAGTTTTTGACACTTTTATAAATTATATTTGAAAAAAACCTTATTCTTTGAAATTTTAATGTCAAAATTTACTTTATTTGAATTTTTTATATTTTTTTGATAAGTTTCATCATTTGATGAATAATGAAAAATACTGAATTTTAATTGAAAACACTTTTTTCTTCTAAATAATTTATAGTGATAAATTATATTTTTTATTGGTTTTAAAGTATAATTAGATAAATTTTATATAATTTAATCCAATTTAGTTCATTGGAATCAATTTCATGTTTATTTTTTATATAAAAACTTTTTAATCTTTTGAATGTTTTCACTTTAAAAACTTGTTTTCTAGTTCCTTCATTAGGATTAATTTTAAATTAATTTTATCCAATTATGTATTTTGGATTTTAAAAAAATGGATTCCATATTTTGAATAATAAGGTCCAAATATTGTAGATATGTCCTATAATGGCTCAAACCTCCCTAGTCCATTGCTTTTTCAAAATCCAGTGTTTGGGGTGTTCTGGGAGGCAACGGTAGCTCATTTCAAGAGTTTTCCAAATTTCTAGTTTTCCATCGGTGAGTTGTGTCTATATCTTAGGGTGTCGGTAGTTCATGGAATTGGTAGTTCATGGCATCAGTAGGTTAAGGCATCAGTAGGTCAAGAAATTGGTAAGTTAGGTGTCAGTAGGTTGATGTGTCGGTAGGTTGAGGCATCGGTAGGTCGAGGTGTTGGTAGATCGAGGCATTGGTAGGTTGGTCGTTGGTGAGTGGCGTTGGTGAGTGGTGTCAGTGAGTGGAATCGGTAAATATTGATGGTGAGTCACGTTAGTGACTTGTTTCGGTGATTTAGGCATCGGTGAATCACTGTCAGTGACTCATGTCGGTGATTCACCCATCGGTGAGTCATTTCCAGTTTTTTTTCCAGTTTTGTTTTCCAGTTTTTTCAGTTTTACCCCTTTGACATTTCCTTTGACATTAAATGAGTTAAATTCCATATTTAATGAGTTTTTGGGCCATTTAAAATGATATTTATCTCCTAAAAACCTGAATCTTCCTTTGACTGCTAAATTGCGTGGTCTTGATTGTGATTCGGCTTTAATGGCCTTTAAAATGGCTTCCCTCGTAGATTTAAGATCTAACCTTTCTAAATTCAAGATCCTCTCTTCCTTTGAACCCTTCTATTTTCTCTTGGTGTGTTGAGAACCGTTCTTCCCCAAGGATTCGTGCGCCTATGTTGTAGCTATTTGGTTTTCCCCTAGAGTCTCTCCTGCTACTCACACAACCCCCTGTTTTGGCGTGAGGAAGAATTGTTGATTGTCTATTGTTTCAAGTAGGGATTCCTTCATCTCTATTTCTTTTGTGCATCATGCGGGGTGGGTGTAATTATGTCCCCTTTTCAATATGGTTGAAACCTATTTAATGAATATAATAAGAAGTAATAAATGTGGTGTTGGGAGTACGATGGTGATGATTCCTTTGTTTTATATGTTATCCTTGATCCATGTCATGTTTTTTGTGGGTTGTATTCTTCTAAAAATCATGGTCGTTGGTGGTCTCTGTTTGTGCACTTGTATGATATGTGAATCACTACTGTAAGAATTAGAATCTGGTTAATCATGTATATTCAGTTAAATAAATGGATTCTCTAGGATTGAACTTGTTCTGTGATTAACCCTATTTTATCAAGTGGGATTAAAAAATGAGTTCTACTAGATCTGAAGAAACCTTTCCTTGTTGGTGTGGTTGTGTGTTGTGTGTGGTTCTGTTTGGCCTTGTGTCTGTTTTTTTCACGTGGTGTTGTGGCTGGGAGTGTGGTTATGAGTATGGGGTGGTATGGGTGGTGTAATGGTATCTCACATTGAGGGATTAGTTGTTTGTGGAATGAATGAACTTGTTATACAGTGGGACTGTATCTGGGCAGTGGTTGGGTAGCAAGGTTGTAGGACTAGGTTGTGCCATGTCAATGTTTATAGGTGTGATGGGTGTGGTGTTGTTGTACATTCGAGCTATCGAGTGTGGTAGTAATGAGGTGTGTTGGGGTCTTTTCTTGTTGAGATTAAGGACAAGGCGGTGTGACTTTGAAGAATAAATATGGAAGTGTTAAAAGGGTGCTCAAGAGAGGGGAGTGTACAATGGGACTGGAAGCTGGGTGAGTTTTATTTTGTTGAATGTGGTTATTTTCGTATAACGGGGATTTCGGGGATGGTTTAGGAGGGATGATTTTGGAGAGGAATGGTGTTACCCTGTGTGGGCCTTTCACCCAGAGTTTCCAAAAACCATCATTTCATGAATGGGTGTTAGAATGGATTCTTTTACCATGGCCTTTCTTTACTTGTTTGGATTTGGTAGTGGTTGGTATGGTTGCTTCACCTTATAATGTTTTTAGTATTTGGTATTTTCTTGGGTAGGGATGGAATAAATAAATAAATAATTTGAATGTAGAATGACAACAGGTTAAATGAACTAGATGGGGGTATGCTTCGAGTTTTGACTTATAGTGAAGTAGTGTTCATTTACTGAAATCCTAAGTGACTGTTGGCGGTGTTGATAAATTCATTTAGAGGTGAAAGTAAGGGAATTTTTGTGTAGGATAGGTTTTTTTTTGAAAACCCATAGGTTGGGATGAGTGTTTAGTACACATGTATATATACATGAAGTTCCTTGTAATTTCTATACGCACCCCACCCGTGTTGAGCACTACGTGCCAAAAACCCCCATTGGTATGGGGGAGGCTTTCCTTTCCCAATATCCTGGTGGGAGGATGGATGGATAGTTATTGTCTCTTCTCTTCTCCCTCTTCTAGGCATTGGTAGCCCTAAACTCTTTAGGCAGGTTGTGTTGTGGTTGTGAGTCCCAGGTGTCTGCGAATGAGGTGTTCTTCCCAGGTGTCTTTGGAATGAGTTGTGTGGTGATTCCTAGGTTTCTTTGGGATGGGTTTGTGGTTTGTGGACCAGGTGTTTGTGAGAGATATGTGATGTGGTATGTGTCCCAGGTGTGTGCGGGTAGGTTGTGACGGTGGATCTTGTGGAAGAGTGTGGTAGCACCAGGATGTTCACCGCTAAGGATGATAAGTTAACCTGTGGGAAGTGGTTTAGGGTACCCTATCATCAATGTTCTTGTATTATTAACTTACTTGACTTTCATTATTTGGTGAGTGTGTCTTAGTGAGGCTGGGGTGGTCAGTATACCTTGTTATGTGCTTTTGATTTTTTGTTGTTTTCTCATAAGGGAATTAGTATGCTTCTCCCACTTATGAATGAGAGATTTTGGATTTTCCTACTGAGTATACTTGTGTACTTAACCTATTTATATAAAACTATTTTCAAGTTTCTAGGTAGATTATGCTGACTATATTGGATCTTACTATCTCGTATGTTGGAGAGGATTGTTGTGTCGCTGCTTAGTTTTATTTTGGTATTTACTTTGGAGATTTTCATTATATTTTTAGTAGATTTACTTTAAACATGCATATGGGATGGATTTTGATTTATTTTATATATATTTTCTTGGAGTTGTTATGAGGTTGATAAATCTTATCCCCCAATCTTATTTTCATTAAAAAGGGTAATGCCTCCCATCTTGTGTGAATGTTTACCTACCCTTGATGCTAGTCGCCACCCTAGGGCCTATTGGAGGCGGGGCTCTGAGGGTCATTATCTCTCCTTCATATTGAGGAAGAAGGGTATCAACATCTTTCTATCCCTTCCCTCATATTGAAGAAGGCAATTCATGATATAATGGTATCATAGGTGATGGTTGAGAGATAGGATGGAGTTTTCAGTTAGGCACAATGAGGATTGCATGGGTAGGTAGGTAAATAGTGCTAGGTGATCTTGGTGCATGACATAGTCCAGGGAAGACCGGATTGGACATGGGATTTTAGGGCCCCCCATGATTTGATGATGATTTGTCTTCTTATTTGTTTTTTTTTTTTGGAAATTAAAATAAATAATGAGTTAAAATGAATCCTAAATAAATTTCATACTACTCGGGCTTAGAAATTCCTTGTTTACCTTTCAGTTATATCACCTGGTCATCGTCCATGAGTAGATCAGGTAGTGGAGGATTGGTAGGACAATTCGGCTGATCGGCATGGGGTTGATCCAGAGGAAGAGGACAATCAGTGGCAGAAGATGCTTCATTATTTCTAGTGAGAGACTCTGGGAAAGTACGAGGGAAGTGTCTTGGACATGGAGATGGAGAGTTGTATTGAGGAGCTGGTGATCACTTTCAACTTGATCTGGGCTCTGATAGAGTGCTAGGTAACCCTAGTAGTGAGCCAGATGAGGGGAATAGTTCATTAGTGGTGGATTTTTTACTATAGGGAGAGGAAGGAGACCTATATTCTATGGGTCGACTTTGAGAAGGGGTTTCGGGAGGAATTCCTTTCTTCAACCATGAAGGATGAGAAGATATAGGAGCTAATCGCCCACTAGTAGGGGAGTATGTCAGTATAGGAGTTGGGGATCAAGTTCAAGGATCTCCTTCACATTACTTTGGATCTCTTTCTAGATGAGAATTCTCAGGTGATATGTTTAAAGGCGGCACTCCATCCTTCCCTCTGGTATGCGGTTAGTCCCTTAACCCTACCTATATACTTATAGGTTCAAAATAAGTATGAGGTAGTGGAAATGATTCACTCATGAGGAGGTTTACCACGAGGATCAAGTTGAGTTCTTCAAAGGGGAAGGTTGTCAGCAACCGGTCTCCAACATCAGGGTCTTCCAAGTTTTGACTAGTGGGTAGTCGACCTCAGTAGTTTCAGTTCCGAACTTCGGGTCCTCATCCTTTTCCTGTAGTCTTGGGACCAAGGTGTTTCACTTATAGAGTCCATGGGAACCTTCAGATTCAGTGCCCAGTTCAAGCTCAGTACGGTGGAGGTGAGTAGGTACAGTGCCCACCTCAGCAGTAGTTATCAACCAGGCCATTTTAGCAGTAGGGATAATAGGCTCTTGCTCTACCGAGGGGAGATAGAGTATGAAGAGACTGACTTAAGGGTTTTCTATAGGGACCTCAACCTGAGCATGGTTGGGGAGGTGGTTGAAATCAGAGGGGCGGAGTATCTGGGTGTGGTCAGTTGCATGTCGTAGAGGCAGAAGTTCTAGTAGGGCTAGAGATCATTCAAGGTACGATCAATTTGTTCGATACTCTTGTTTTTTCCTTGTTTGATTTAGGAGCTTCACACTCTTTTGTTGCACCTAATCTATCCCATGCTCTGGAACTGGACATAGAGAGACTTTTCATGCCCCTAGTGTTGAGTACACCAGTCGAAGGTTAGACTAGCTTGTTTTATGTTTACTGGGTATATAGACTAATGTTGGGGCCGCACCAGTCCAGTGGGGATCTCTATCTTCTATAGATGTATCCATACGGTGTTATCCTTATTATCAACTAGTTGTACTTTGTGTGTGGTGTTATCGACTACTTCTAGAGAGGAGTCTTGTTTTCAAACATGAGTGGCCAGTGTGTAGCTTTTATTGGCGAGCAGAGTTTTCAGATGGGAAATCGGCGTGTGGAGCCTTTCATTTCCTTATTAGTCGAGTTGTCATTGGAATTGGTGGATTTTGAGATGGTGGAGGTTTCGGGAGTTTTCAGGTAATTCTTGGATGTTTTCTCCAATAAGGTTGTGACTCTACCCTCTCAACATGATGTTGAGTTCGGGATAGACTTACAACCTTGTGCTAGTCTAATTTTGATGGATCCTTATCGGATGTCACATTATAAGTTTTGGGAGTTGCAGATCCAGATTGAAAATATAATGAAGAAGGGATTTATTTGGCTTATTGTGTCATTGTGGGGGTGCTCTAGTCTTGTTTCAAAAGAAGGAAGATGGTGGTCTGAGGCTGTGTATAGACTACCGGAGGCTAAATTAGTTAACAGTCAAGAACCGTTACACTCTCCCAAGGATAGATGATATTTTCGATCAGCAAAGGGGAGAAAGTTTGTTTTCTAAGATCAAACTGTGGTTAGGGTATCACCAGTTGAGGGAGAAGAAGGGTGACATCCTAAAGACTGCTTTCAGGTGCAGGTATGGGTACTTTGAGTTCATGGTTATGTCATTCGGTGTTATGAATTCACCAGTCATGTTCATGGGGATTATGAACTCTATCTTTCATGAGTTCTTATATCGTTTTGTTATCGTATTCATCAATGACATCCTGATCTACTTGAAGTTAGAGAAGAATCATACCGAGCATCTCAAGGTTTCCCTAGAGGTCCTTTGACACCACCAGCTCTATGGAAAGCTATCCAAGTGAATGTTTTGGACATGGGAGCTCCACTTCCTTGGGAATGTGGTGTCTCGGTAGGGTGTAGTAGTGGATCTGTCGAAGTTCAAGGTAGTTTTTTTTTGGGAAACACCCAATAATGTAGTAGAAGTTCGTAGTTTTCTCAGTCTGGTAGGCTATTAACGAAGTTTTGGACCTGATTTTTCTCAAGTAGCATCCCCATTGATAACTCTGACTAAAAAATGACAAGATTTTGTGTATAGTGATCAGTTCCTGGAAGTGGTCAACAATATGAAGGGGAAGTTGGTCAGTGCCCCAGTGCTTAGGATGCTATAGTAAGGGGTGACGTTTGAGTTGTTTTTACGATGCTTCTCGTATAGGTGTAGGGTGTGTGCTAATGCATCAATGGGGAGTGATATCATATGGGTCTAGGAAGTTATGTCCCCATGAATGTAACTTTTCCACCCATGATCTGGAGCTATAAGCAGTTGTATTTGCGCTAAATTTGTGGCTACATTACCTCATTGGGGAGTGCTTTGTGGTCTTCATGGATCACAAGAGCTTGAGGTACATCTTTTCCCAGTGATATCTGAATGTGTGAAAGTGTAGGTGGATTTAGTTTCTCTAGGATTATGATTTTGAGATCTCCTAAACCTCATGAAAGGGGAATGTTGTCGTTGATGCTTTGAGTAGGAAGTCGCAGAAGGAAGTGGTTTGAGAATCTGTAGACGCTTGGAGAGAAATAGAGGAGTTGGCTACCTTGCACTTAGATGTAGGAATGGATGGAAGTAGAGGATATCTGTTTCAGATGACGGTGTATTAATCTATAATAAAGTAGGTGGAGGAGTCTCATTGGGGAGACTTTGAGGCAAAGGTAAGGCGTGATCACTTTGACCAGGGTGATGCTCCAGAGGGACGGTCAGAGGATGGTCAGAATCAGATGTTGTTCCATGAGAAGTTATTTTTTCCAGTGGTGATGCACGATGGAGTTCTCCATGAGTTTCATAGCTCACCCCTATAGGTACACCTAGAAGTTTTCAAGATGTACTGTGGCTTGAAGGAACAATTTTGGTGGCTCGGGATGAAGTGGGAAGTGGAGAAGTTTATGGAAAAGTGCTTGGTGTGCCAACAAGTGAAGTCTTAGCACTATGTTCTCAGTGGTTTGTTTCTTCCCTTAAATGTCCCTAAGTGGAAGTGGGATGACAAATCAATGGATTTTTTCATAGGATTACCCAGGGATCAGGGATGCTGTAATGAAATCTAGGTAGTAGTGGATCGGTTGATGAAATGGGATCACTTATTAGAGATCAAGGAGTCGAGTGAAATAGATGAATTAGCGTAGAGGTATGTGGATGAGGTGGTGTGGATACATAGGGTTATAAGATCCATAATCTTGAATCGGGATATGTTTTTTACCATGTGATTCTAGAGGGGATTGCAGCATGATTTTGGTACTCAGTTATGTCACAGCACTACTTTCCACCCTCAGATGAATGGAAAAACTGAGAGGACTATCCAGATGTTAAAGTAAATGTTGAGATCATGTGTTCTAGACTTTAGCGGGTATTGTGGTTGACATTTTCCCTTGGTATAGTTTGTTTAAAATAATATATATCACTCTTTCATTAGCACAACTCTGTTTGAAGCTTTATACCGAAGATCATGTCGTTCACCCTTGTGCTGGATGGAAGTTGGGGAGGCAGTTGTTCTTGGTCTAGACGTGGTGTAGAGTATGATGGATAAGGTACAACTTGTCTATGAAAGGATGAAGACAGCACATGACTGGTATAAGTCGTATGTCGATCATAGAAGAAGGCCCTTAGAGTTAGAGTTTGGGTACCACATGTTCTTGAAGGTTTCCCCTCAACGTGGGCAGTAGAGGTTCTACAAAGGGAGTAATCTTTATCCCAGGTCCATCAGACCCTTCCAAGTGTTGGTATGAGTTGGAGAGTTGTCATACCATTTGGTATTTCCACCTCATTTGGAGTGGATCCATGAGTTATTTCATGTCTCTCAGGTTTGTCGGTATCTTCATGATGACTCCCATGTCATTGATTGGAGAGAGTTGGATATCAAGGACGACACAATGTTCACGAAGTGACCAGTGTAGATCTAGGATCTTTGAGAAAAGGTGCTTCATGGATGGACCATTTCTTTGGTTCATGTGTTGTGGAGTCATGGTGGCCTGGAAGAGAGTATTTGGGAGCGAGAAGTGTAGATGCGTGCCCAATACCCGAAGTTGTTTTGAATTTTTCTTATGTGCCTTGATTTGTGATGTAATGCTTGAACCTTATTACAATAATATGGGTTACTTCCTTGTATCTTAGTGTGTGATGAAGTCCTAACATGTGAAAATGGGGAGACTTAATTCCTAATCGAGATGAATTAATTGAGATGCGATTAAACCAGTGTGAGAGAGTCAGTGCTGCCCATAGCGGATGGTATATTGACATGGAAGAAGGAATTCCCTAATTCATGTGTTTGGATTGTTGGTTATTGTGTTGGGTATCTTGTGGATTTTTGGTTTAGTAGATGTGGGAGGATGTGTTCTTGGATGTTGAGGTTTCACTCCAGCATTTAAACAACAGAGGGTGGTTTATCCTTGAGAGGTATCTTATAGAGTGGTTGTTCAGACCCCTCTTTCTCCTAGGTTTGTTTTTAACTTCTCGAGGGAGAGAATAGTTTGAGAGGTATTTGATGTAATGTCTCAGACCTCCCTGGTCCATTACTTTGTCAAAATCCAGTGTTTGGGGTGTTCTGGGAGGCAACGGTAGCTCGTTTCAAGAGTCTTCTAAATTTCCAGTTTTCCATAGGTGGGTCGTTTCGGTATATCAAGGTGTCAATAGGTCAGGGAATCTATAGGTCATGGTATCAATAGGTCAAGGCATCAGTAGGTCAAGGCATCAGTAGGTGGAGGTGTCAGTAGGTCGAGGCGTCGGTAGGTCAAGGCGTCGGTAGGTCAGGCGTCGGTGAGTGGCATCGGTGAGGGGTGTTAGTGAGTGGCATCAGTGAGTGGTTTCGGTGATTCGCATTGGTGAATCGCATCAGTGAGTCAGGCATCGGTGACTCACTATTGATGACTCGTGTCAGTGACTCACCCATCGTTGAGTTATTTCCAATTTTTCCAATTTCTCCCCTTTGGCATTTCCTTTAACGTTAAATGAGTTAAATGTCATATTTAATGAGTTTTTGGTCCATTTAAAATTATATTTATCTCCTAAAATTTTGAAGATTCCTTTAACTCCTAAAACACATGGTCTTGATCATGATCAGACTTTAATGGACTTTGAAACAGTTTCCCCAATAGATTTAGGATCTGGCCTTTCTAAAGTCAAAATCCTCTCTTCCTTTGAACCCTTATGTTTTCTCTCAGTGCACCAAGAACCCTTCTTCCTTGAAGATCCATGCACCTATGCTATAGATATTTGTTTTTTCCCTGTATTCTCTCCTGTCACTCGTGCGACCCCCTGTTTTGGCACAAGGAAGAATTTTTGATTGTCTATTGTTGCAAGCAGGGATTCCTTCGTCTCTCTTTCTTTTATGCATCATACAGGGTGTTTGTACTTATGTCCCCTTATAAATACGGTTGAAAAAAATTTAATGAATATAATATGAAGTAAGAAATGAGGTAAAGGGCATATGATGGTGATGATTTCTTTATTTTTTATGTTATCCTTGATCAATGCGGTGTTTTTTGTGGGTTGTATTCTTCTGAAAATCATGGTCGTTAGTGGTCTATGTTTGTGAACCTATATGATTTATGAATCACTATAGTAAGAATTATAATTCAGTTAATCACGTATATTCGGTAAAATAAATGGATGCCCTGGTATCGGACTTGTTCTGTGATAACCCCTATTTTATCAAGCGGAATTAAAGAATGAGTGTTTCTAAATTTGAATAAACCTTGCCTTGTTGGTGTGGTTGTGTGATGTGTGTGGTTCTATTCAACCTTGTGTCTGTATTGTTCATGTGGTGTTGTAGATGGGAGTGTGGTTGTGAGTATGGGTTGGTATGGGTGGTTTAATGGTATATCACATTGATGGATTGGTTGCTTGCGGAATGGATGAACTTGTTATGTAGTGGGACTGCATCTGGGAAGTGGTTGGACAGTAGGGATGCAGGACTGGGTTGTGTCATGTTAATTTTTTTGGGTGTGTTGGGCATGGTATTGTTGTACATCTAGACTAATGAGTGTGGTATTAATGTTGTTTTTTGGGAGTTTTTCTTATTTAGAGGAAGGACTAGGTGGAATGAATTTGAAGAATGATAGTGGTAGTGTTAAACAAGTGTTCAAGAGAGGGGAGTGTGCATTGAGATTTCAAGATGGGTGAGTTTTTTTTTTGCTTAATGTGGTGATTTTAGTGCAGTGGGGTTGCTGGGAATGGTTTAGGAGGGATAATTTTGTATAGGGATGGTGTTAACTTCCATGGTCCTTTCACCCAGAGTTTCCATAAACCGTTGTTTTATAAATGGGTGTTAGAATGGATTCTTTTACCTTGTCCCTTCTTTCCTTGTTTGGATTTGGTAGTGGTTGGTATTATTGGTTCTCTTTATTACATTTGTAGTGTTTGGTATTTTCCTGACTAAGGATGGAATAAATAAATAAATAATTTGATAATGCAGAATGACAATTGGTTAGATGAACTGGTTGGGGGTATGCTTTGAGTTGTGACTTATAGTGAAGTGGCGTTCATTTACTGACTTCCGAATTGACTTTTGGTGGTGTTGATAAATGCATTTAGAGGTGTCAGTAAGGTAAGTTTGGTGTGGGGTGGTAGTTTGTTTTGAAAACCCATAGGTTAGGCTGAGTTTTGGTATATATATATATACATGTAGTTCCTTGTGATTTTTATATGCTCCCCACCTGTGTTGAACACTATGTGTTGAACACCCCCATTGTTATGGGGGTGGGTTTCCTTTCCCAACATTCCTGTGGGAGGATGGATGGATGGTTATTGGATCTTCTCTACTCCCTCTTCTAGGCATTGGTATCCCTAGACTCTTTAGGTAGGTTGTGGTGTGGTTGTGAGGCCCAGGTGTCTGCGGGTGAGGTGTGCTTCCCAAGTGTCTTCGGGATGAGTTGTGTGTTGATTCCTAGGTGTATTCATGATGGGGTTGTGGTTTTTGGACCAAGTGTTTTCGGGCGAGATGTGATGTGGTATGTGACCCAAGTGTGTGCAGGTAGGTTGTGACAGTAGGTTTGTGGAAGAGCATAGTAGCATCAAGGCATTTTTCTGTTAGGGGTGAGCAGTTAACCAGTGAGAAGTGGAGTAGGGTACCCTATCATTGATGTGTTTTTATTATTACATTACTTGACTTGCGTTATTTGGTGAGTGTGACTTGGTGAGTCTTGGTTGGTTAGTATACTATGTTAGGTACTTTTGAGTTTCTGTTGTTTTCTCACAGGGGAATTAGTATGTTTCTCCCACTTATGCATGAGAGACTTTGGATTTTCCTACTGAGTATACTTATATGCTCACCCTACGTATATAAAATTGTTTTCAGGTTTCCTAGGATATTACACAAACTGTGTTGGACCTTACTAGCACGGACTTTGGGGATGGTTGTTGTGTCACTACATAGTTTTATTTTGATATTTACTTTGGAGATTTTCATTGTATAATTAGCAGTTTTACTTTAAACATGCATGTGGGATGGATTTTGGTTTCTTTTATATGTTTTTCTTGGAGTTTTTTGAGGTCGGTACATCTTATATCCCAATCTTGTTTTCATTAAAAAGGTTAATGCCTCCCATCTTGTGTGAATGTTTGCCTACCCTTGATGCTAGTCGCCACCTCGGGGCCTATTGGAGGTGGGACTTGGGGGTAATTATATCTCCTTCATCTTGAGGAAGTAAGGTCTCAAAATCTTTCTATACCTTCCATCATCTTGAAGAAGGTGGGTCATGACATTTCCCTTTTATTTTTTGCCAATATGAATAGTAAACTTATTGATTTTATTACCACAGTTAAGGGTAAATTGGGTAATTGTGGGTAAAAATAATATTATAAATATTATAAAATGACCCTAACCCTTGACCAATTTTTATTAGATGATTATTTTCGCCCATAATCATTAAATTATTGGTTATGTGATCATTTATGTTCATTTGGATGATATTATAACTTTAATAATATTTTATTCAAAGAAGAGTCAAATTTGTCATACTCTTGTTTTTAACAAGTGAAATATTTTTAATATGGGGTTATATAGAGGATATGTTCGACTATATAAATTCATTTGAAAAATAAAAAATTTATCTACATCATGGTAATTTATTTATAATTTTTAAGTGATAAAATAATTACCTTAAATATTAACACAATGATGACATAGTAATTGTTTAATTAATAGAGATATCAAATAAATGATATTAAAAATATTAAAATAAATATTATTTGAAATAATTAATGTCATACATGAATTTGATAGATGTCTTTGACATTTTTTTGATGTTTTAGAATAATTTTTTTAAATTTATCTTGTTGTTATGATATTTTTAAATAATCAAGTAATGAATAGTGTCAAAATTGACATTAATGATATTTTAAAATAAATTATATTTTATTAAATGATATAAAATTTATAAAAAAATAAAATTTGGAAAACTAATTTGGATAATGTTTAAATGATCATCCATGATTAATTTATGGTTTTTTGGAATTTTATAGTAACTATATTAACCTTCAAAGAGTAAAAACGCATGTTGTCACGGTAAAAGTTAAAGAGGTTTAATAAGGAATAAAACCAAAAGACAAGGATTAAAAAATAGTCAAAACTTATCTAATTTTTATTGTATGAAGTTATTTATATTAATAATCATCCTATATTTTAAATAAATTAGTTTAGAGCCATTTGGAATAGAAAAGTAATTTATATTAATTTAATATTTTTGATAAATTCCAAGAGTGTCGCTCTCCTCTCAAATAAAAGGTCACATCTTCTTCTCATTTCTTCACACTTAAAAACCCATTTGGTTCAAAAAATATCTACCCAAATACCTTCTTAGAATATATTCCCACATTATATATCTCTTATTTTACGAAGAAAATTATCCTTAATGGTCTTAAGGTGTTAAGAAAAGAAGATTTTCCAAAGAAGAGGTGTCATTTTTAATCAACTATTTCTATTTTTTTCTTCTTCCACTTCCCTTAAACCTTATTCAACCATGAAAAAATAATAAATCAAATATCTTCCATATACTGATATGTTATTTTGTTATTATCACAACATAAATCCATCTTCACTTCCATCAAATGGGAAAAGAATTTATCATTCGTGTGTACGATGAACTATCGCCTCGTGAACTGATGAAATTCATTTTGCATCATCATCTCTCAAGACTGGTTATAATGATGGAATTAATATTTATATATGATATTCATGAAATATTTATCATTATGAAAATATAATATATCATTTTTTTTCTTACCATTTCATGCATAGAAAAATGATAACGTTGTTCATGCGTACATGCAAACTATCACCTCCTCGAAGCAATGTGATTCATTTTTCATCACAACATCATATAGATGGTATATATGAGTATATTTAAATTATTAATATTATATTAATGATATTATGATCATTTTGGAAATATAAAATTATACTTACCTTCTTTCCATAACGATCATTAAAAAATGAAAATGTTACTCATGGATACGTACGGTTTACCGTTTCCATGATTGTAACGTATATAATTTTTTATACCCATAATTAATGAATGAATTTAAAATAATAATTGATGTATAAAATTTATGGTTATTTTATGAATATTATTTTTTATATGATGGACTAATGATCACTTTGACTATAGACATCATATCAAAGTCATTTTGGACTCAAGTATCAAAAATCTTCAAAACATACGACGTGAACATAAATACTTAATTAATTGTTATAATATGTAAATAAGTTATATACCAGGAATAATAAACTTGAAAAATAATCTAAATAAAATAATTAATTAATTTTATTTTATTATTCATTAAGATAAATAACGTACGTGATCAGTCAGGCTCAAGGTAAGAGACTTTTTAATTAAATAAATCTTATTTTAAATGTTTTAAAAATCTATTTTCTAAATATTTCACTTTTATGCTCATGTTTTTAAAATGATTTTTATAAATGTATTCATATGGGCATGAATTTTTTGAAATGTGAATTTTTGAGTTTCTCTCAAATGTTTTCAAAAATGAATCTTTTTAAGGTTTTATGTAAAGGGATTTATTTTAAAAAAAATCTCTTTTAATTCCTTTTTCAGATATTTTTACAAAAGTGAAAAGAAATGTTTTTTCTTAACTTATATGGCATGAACGGTTTCTCTTGATTTCATGATGCTATATTACTTTAATATTTTTTTATAAGTTTTCATAGTTATTTTTGAATAAAATTATTTCATTATTATGTGTGTAGTTTTTATATTTAAAAAGTGATTTTTATAAGAAAATGGTATTTTGATATCTGAAAGTGTTTTTCTCATGGGTTTAAAAGAGTTTTCAAGGGTTTTATTCATGATATGTTCCTTGGACGTTGTTTATTATGGGTTGATCCCATTATATCCCAAGATATGATGCTTTGAGCCCCATTATAGCTCAAGATATAACGGGTTGAGCCCCATTATAGCTCAAGATATAATGGGTGGGTCCCATTATAGCTCTCCAATATATTGGGTACTCTAAAGATGGAATTTCATCATATAGTTATTCCATTTTTAATGGTAAATGTAATATTGATATGGTATTGATGTCCCAAGTCACCTATGTGATTTTTCTATTCTTGCTAATGAGTTTTTCAGAAAAGGGTTTTAATGGGTTTTTATGTTTTCACTGGACAAAACAATTTACTTTTTTTATATCTCTTACTGAGTTTTTTGTGATCATCCCAAGTTTTAAAATGTCTTTCAAAGGTCTTAAAGATTGGTAAGGAAAAAGAAGATGTCATTATTAAAGTATTGAATATGTTTCAAGAAAAGAAATCATGTTTTATTTTAAAAGGGTTTTCTTTGGTGAAAAAATGGATACTGAGTATAAGTGTTCGCTTGTAATGTATGGGTTTACTTTGTAAGAGTTTGTCCTAATTCTATAAAACTCTAAACTGAAAAGATCCTTGAATTTTAATTTTAATTTAAAAACACTAGAATAAGTAATGTTTAAGGTTGGGTCCTTACACAGTGTGTCTGCTCCAAAATTATAATCAAAGTAGTAAGTTTGATGTTTCATGTGCATATGCTCATTGTCATGCATGCTCCTTGGATTAGGTCATTTAGGTTAACCAAGTAAAAACATGTGTGTTTATTCTTTTCTACTTTATTGCTCTATATAATCTGTGTGAAAGCGAGAGGTGTTCCTATTAAAAAGAGAATAAGATCATTACCAAGGGTTGTGTGTAAGAATTTAATATGTCTTAATTCACCCCCAGGGTATTTACCCTTGTTTGGGACTAACAAAACCAATGACTAGACAAACTACAAATAATGATATATCATATTGCTTCAAACAACATGTGACCCATGTTTAAATAGTGGGTGCCCTAGACCCAACTATGTAGTACTTTTGATTGTCGTATCATGTGTACAGTTAGATATGCATGATGATATCTTACCATTATAGTGCATAATTTTCTGCATCCACTATAATAATGGTAATGTCCAAAGGTTAATTGTCGTGTCAAGAGGTTATAGCAGATCCCAGGCTATAATGAGAACCTCGAGATATAATGACATTGATCTTAAATATATGTTCTATAGTATAGATACATCTTACTGACTGGACACAGTAGATGTCTGACTATCAGGTGCTGGGGCTCATAAGTGTTGAGACTTCTTCTCATGAAGTTCGCACTTGGTGATCTCTAGTAGTGAGATCATGAGGACAGACCCGTCAATAGGAACACCACATGTTTTGGGTGTCATTGGTTGTTCCTATCTACGGACATGTGTATTGGTCTCCTGACTTGAGACCATTACCAATGTATATCATTTAATTACGTACTTTGATGCAAGGAAAAAACCATGGCAGTAATGTCATGGCGAGGTAGTTTGTGTCGGGTGTGTCGTTAGTGGTATAACGTTGGTTGAATGGTCAAGAAAGGATTTGTTGCTTCCAAGTTTAAGAAGTTTTATATCTCAGGCCTGGTTGATCAGGATGGTGCTGCCTTCATAAGTCTTTGGCCAAAGCAGTAGAAAGGCAAATCCATCTAGGTAGATCAACAAATAATAAAACAAGATAAGGACGATGACACAAGAGTGTGTCCTGCTTTATGAGATATTTAATGACAAATAGATTATAGTACACAGTCAATGTTCGTAGGATGGTAGTCGTTTCTATGACTATCCTTATCTCTTTAGGGGTCATAATAAGTTGCTAGACTCCACTCTTAGTCTGTGGATTTTATTCACTGCTATCGATATAAGGGCCTAGAGGGTCACACACAACAACGTATTCAAGAATCCACACCAATTCAGTTGAATAGTTATATGGACATAGTGGGCCCCACCACGGGGTCTGAGCATTTTCCAAGTTGTCGATCACCAAAAGAATTAAATAAATTCATTAATATTCAAGTTACAAATATTTGGGATTGAATTTATTTAATGTACTTACGAGTTTAGTAAATACGAGAAAATATTAATCAAACGAATATTATTTTAATATTCAAGGTTAATTTAATATTAAGCGGGACATCGAGTCGAGTTAAATGGATCGGTTTTATCACGTAATATATTATATATATATATATATATTACAAGTATTTGATAAAATATTAAATAATATTGATGCAGTTTAGTCTGTCAAAATTATTTATTTAGAGAACGTTGATATTAATGGGGGTCGGGGAACCCTACCGGTTATTTATCAATGTCTCTATAAATAAGAGAGGAGGCTCTCTCTCTTGGGTGTGCAATTCACTATTCATTATTTTGCATGGAATGAAAGTTGAGAGCCTCTCTCTCCTCCCACTTCTTAGAGAGAGAAGCTCTCGATCCAAGATGCTCAGATCGTGATCTCTATTATGCATCAAAGTCTTCTTGATGCAGTGATCATCGGGATGTCTAAAGCATCATCGGATTGCTACACTAGCACCCGGTATTTGACGATCGACGTTCTAGTGGATTTTGGAGCGCGTGTGGACGATCTAGAGGGATCCTGCTTTGGATCCTTCATACGGCGATCGACATCGACTAGTTGCAGTCGACCGCACCTTCATATTTAAAATGGGTACATTTTCAAATTAATTTTTTTATTCTCTTAATAATCTATGCGAGATCCTCAGACCTCTCTGGGGCTCGGATCGTTGGCGACGACAATTTTCGTCATCCTGCCGATGAAAATTTTAAAATCCCCGGCCCACTGGCTTCCGCTGTGGGCCCCAGATACCTAACAGTGGTATCTGAGGGAGTCGCGTAGATTTTCTGAGCCAAATAAAATTAATTTGCATAAAATTAAGTAAAGGGTACAAAATCGGTCACAACAGTTCAAACCACGCGTTGATCCGATTTCAAACGGCCAAGATATGGTCATTTGAAATTTTAAGAAAGGATCGCGTTTTTGGTATGAACACGGGTGTTAAAATTTCAAATATTATTATAATTATTATAATTAATATTATTATTATAATGTAATTATAATAATATAATTATAATAATTTAGTTATAATAATATAATTATAATAATAATAAATGTATTATATTATTATAATAATTTATTATTATTATATTTATAAAGGCTAATTATAGCCTTTAGAAAGTTTTAAAAAAGGAATACCCCAAAGGGGGTCTTCCCACGTGGAGAACCCAAAGCAAGACCCATTGGGTCTTGCTGCGGTTTATTTAAAAAAACGCGTGAAGTGAAACAGCAAAAAAAAAGTGGAAGTCGCGGCCAGCCTGGCCGCGGCGCGTCTTCTCCCTCGGGACGCCGCAAAGGAGGGTCACCGCCCCCCATGCAGGCACCGCCAGCTTCCGCAATGCCGCAGGGCGCCTCACCTCCTCCATCGGGACGCCGTAACGGGCGCCGCCTGCTCCAGCCGGTGCGTAAGCCTGCAGCGACCCGGCATCGGCCCGTCGCCCCTCCTTCTATCCGCCGCTCGGGCCGCCCCATCCAGAACAGCCCCGCCCTTCCCCATGCAGCGCCGCTCCTCCAACAGGCCGCCCCGGCCGTCCTCATGCAGCGCCGCATGCCCCTCGCGCCGCCGCCCTGCAGGTGTCGTCTCAGCCACCGCGAACATCCGGCCTCCCGCTAGTCAACCACCCTCCGCGGCAGCAACTCCAGCTGCCGACCACCCTGCTCCTCCACAGCCCCTCACCAAGACGGTCGCCTCCCATGCTCCAGCACACCGGCAGCCGGTGCCTGCTGCTGCGGGTCCAAGCTAGCCAGTCTCTATCTTTGCTGCTGAGGATCGTAGGTAGCACACCAGTCCTCTTATGGAGAGGGATTCGAGCATAGTAGGTACACCTGACCTGATTTATTTTGACACACCCTGAAATAGGTCTGGGCAGGTTTTTCTGGTCAAGTACGGACATAACGAACCTTCCTGGTCCAGGAGAAGCCAAGGACAGGCTTTTCCTAACCTGTTGCGGATCTACGCAGGTTCAGTGCGACCCGCAACAGATCAAAATAATGTTTCAGGGGTTCGGTTAATTAATTAATTTAATTAATTAATTAAATTAAATTAAATTAATTAATATATTAATTGTGGTTTAAAAATATTAAATTTTAATACCCGAGGTTAAAATTAATTTAATTTTAAGTATTAAAATTAAGTTAATTACATGACCGATAATTAATTAAATTATTTGAATTTATTAATTCATTTAATTTAATTAAATTTAATAACCCTCGTACTTATTTATGCATTTTATTTTTTAATCGCGTTGTAGTTACCCGTCTACTGGTCTTGATCACCGATCCTAGAATGTCTACTTTTAATTATTTATTTATTTAATTTTTTAAACTGCGTGTGATATCTATAAATTAATTTAAATACGGTCTGTGCATCATCTATTTTTCGGTTAAAATGTATAAGGACCTGTGTGTCCAATTTATTTGATGTACATTTATACCCGAGTTCCCCTCGCCTGCGCGCAAGTATCTTTGTACTTCGGATGAAGACGGCGAGCGACGTAGACCCCGCCAAGATGAGGCGGTGTACGACGGTGCAAGACGACACGTGGATTCCACCAAGATGAGGCAGTACTCCAAGACATGACGTAGGCCCCGCCAAGACATGGCGATACTGCAGAAGACCAGCAAACATACAATACAAGGGGAAAACTGCATTTTGAGTCAAGCTTCGACTTAGGTATGATGCCCCTTAGGTCGTTTAGATGCTCAAGACCAGTTGGGTAGTAGTTTTACCTTTCTGCATTTATTTATTATTTTATGCATTTTAGAACAGCTGGAAAAATACATAAAATAATAGATAATAAAATGCATAAAGAAGCGGTGTATGTTTTTCTATTAAAGTTCAGTTGTGAGCACGAAAATATAGATGATAAAGTTTAATAGAAATAGATCACATTCGTCGAGAGAAAACCAATAAAAACCTCAAAGAAAATATTAATTCACAAACAGCCTTCCATCATTAAAGTTTGAACAAAACCAGGTGTTTGAGGTGTCGGTTCATGCCCCAGCTGAGGGTGCCTCTTACTACCGGGGAGTTCTTATTCGTGTGGTGGGTCAACTTAACTAAAATTACAGCAATGGAATAGCCTTAGATAGCTTTTTGTAATTTTATAGGCAAGCATTGAGTAAATCATTAAATGATTTTTGAAGCTGGTACTTCACTCAACAGATCAAGGAACCGTGACCTAATGCGGTTGGATAGTCAAAAACCTACCTTGGACCCTCTGACTAGTGGTGTAGCCCTATCTTGTAGACTATGAGGGAGGTTCAGGGATCCTTGCCACTATAATACTCAAGAGTATTCCGATTCTAGTACAGAGGGTTCCTAGAATTTGAAAAATTAGTGGGAGACATTTAATGATCAGTAATGTCACATTAGGTAATCACATAAAAGTACAATCTGTTAAAGTATATTTGTAGATAATGGCAATAAATACCATAATAAAACTGCGATAAATGATGGACAAAGTTAATTTCCAAACAAATACGAAATTTCAAGTTTAGCATAGGAGCTTGCGCACATTACTACCATAATGGAAATTCAAGGTGCTTGTGTCCCAACCTGTTAAGCCACCTCAGGAAGCGAGGGTATAAAATTGCTTTCAGGAGACTCATGAATAAAGCATATGATGGTTCTGTCATAATGCTATCATCAAATTCTAATGTTAGTTGTGGTCTCTACATCAAGACTTGGATGATGATCACATGTAGTCTCATCTCCAAGATCCTTTTGAGGAGAAAGAAAAGAAAGATTTGAATGTGATGGTTTCACTTGGTTTGTGTAAAGTGAAAGACGGTTCACAATCTTTTATGCCATCCCATTTCTTATACCTCTTTCACTCAATTAATCTAGTTTTTTTTAGAGGTACAAATGAACGGTATAGAGTAATTGATTCATTACCTTTAAGGTAATATTTTCAGAGTAATAAGAATATTGGAGATAACGCCATCTTTTATTCTTATGGAAAATACATTTAATGGCACCTTCGTCATGTCCATCAATAAAACTAGTTGGTTATTTAATAGGA
The DNA here is from genome assembly GCA_963277665.1 of Viscum album. NCBI lineage: Eukaryota > Viridiplantae > Streptophyta > Magnoliopsida > Santalales > Viscaceae > Viscum > Viscum album. Next base: position 1,552,632,993 of record OY728131.1, read on the forward strand.
GGTTATTTTCATTACATAATGAAATAAATTCATGGAAGTTTAAAAACTGAAATACAAGAAGCAAGTACCCGCTTCTCGTTCAGTTTATATTCATTAAATAAAGGTATTGTTTTCTCGAATACTTCTTGGGTATTAAAATACAATATGCTTTTCACATATATGTATTGAAATAAAATAACCAAGTAAGTCGAGAAACATTAATAGAAGTAAAGTTTCTTCTTCAAGCAGCTGAGAAAGGGTGATTCCTAAGTCAACGGGGAGAAACACATAACTTTTAATTACCAAGTGATTGATTCAAATTGAACAAGTTATGGAGTATAACCAAAAACATTTATCTCATGTGACCATTTGGACATGATGAGACATTATTCCATGTTTTGGAATGAATGATTTTTTAGGTAACATACTCAACAAATAGTTCACTACTATTTGAATCAATGGAAATACATGATGAATATAAAATGTAAGACCTACCCAGTTGTGGCAATGTGATTCTTTGTCAAGTAAAACTAAAAGCGGACGTCAACTATATACCCAGTATGGTATTTAGGCTCGGCACAGCTAAACACATATGGTATTATTGACACCCTTAGTTTACACAAAGAAACCTTTAGAAATAAAGGTATTCCATAAATATTTCCGAGGTTAGTTCAACAAGACAGTGTAAACTAGTCCAAAGAAAGCAAGAGGTAAAGATACTTCATAAGTTTCCTTTAATTCATTAAGTAATATTGAAGTATAAGTTTGGTCAAAATATATGATTTGATTCAGATCGGCAGGCCGAAGAATATCTTGAACAAGCAATCATTGATCATGATAATGTAGCATGGAGTAATTCCTAAACGCATGTTACCTTATCTACATCACCATGTTGAATTTCATAAGAAGGATCGATGATAAATTCTTACATATTAACATTGATCAACAAACATGTAGCGTTGAGCAATTCCTAAATGCATATGTTACACATCAAAGTTATGATGTAAGTTGTATCAATGTTGCAACTTTCGGAAACTTCCATCATATTTCAAAATGTGATTTGCAAATAACAGCGTAAACCCATAACCAATATGCCAACTAAAATGAAAAATGGATATCATACGAGTCATAGTATGATGTAAATCCATTATGTCATAGGACGAGTTTAGATGAAAAGCATTTGTTAGGATTTGAACAAACCTGCATCAAGTTAAACACGTTGTGCATCTAAGATAATTATCCTAATAGTTTCTTAAGATATTACCTAAATCCCTAAGATAGAGAAGATGTAGTCAAGTATTAGAATACATTTCTATACAAGGGTGCACATCTCTATTAGAGATAGTGGGAACTGAATTAACTTGGACTTAGTTAATGCTCGAGATGCACAAATGGTTGGAATAGGGAACAAGTTCCACAAGTACATGTGGAATAGGAATGTTCCAGAGACACATACTACATAGGAAGAATGAAACCATTGTGATGGTTTTATATTCACTGTGGTCGTTGATATATTATTCATTAAGAATAATAAATCCTACAAGTAAGCAGTATAAGGCAACGAGCTAAGATTGACAAGATCAACTAAAATTCAATAATGGATTCCATGTATCAAATTTCAAAGGGGCTTATAAATTGAATAATGTGGTGGGTATTCAAATCAAATGATACATGTATGGTACAAATATGCTACCAATAAGGCTCGATTGGTTATACCAAGTCGGCACACCTAAATATATTAGAATTTTACTTTTCATAACTAAACTACTAATATCTTTTTTTTATTGGTCATTGGATGTCAAGATCATTTTTCGTGGAAGGTGTCTATACAACGCAACCAGAAAGAGATGATGACATCAAATGATGCCAATAAGGGTTGAAAGTTACTGAAATCCAATTCTGGATTAAAGTAAGCGACAAGATCTTAGAGCATTCATTATGAATGAATATTTTCCTTGTGTCTACCAAAGGTTAGTGGAAGTGTCAATGTTTTCCAAATGAAATATGAATGGCAACATATGGAAAACAAATTTTGATCTTACAATTAGATAAGATCAGGTTAAAAGTAATTCTCCAATGATTGACTTCAAGTAGAAACCTAAGTTCTAGGGAACAAAATCCGCTGAGGAAGATCCAAAGGTTGCTTGGTCCTAGTCAATCATACATATAGTGACATTGTATTGAAAAAAAAATAAAAGTTGGAACAATTCAAGTTCAGAATTTTTGCCTATATCACATGGCTTAATCTCTCCAAGTTAACATGTTCGGAGCATGTGTAGAGATTAAAGTTGTGAATTGATACCATATGCTTTAGCGATGGATCAATCACATATTCCATATTTTGTACAATAATTGATACTGCCATGATATAATTATTTATAGGCAGATATCAATTATTTCCAAGAGCACTGCAAGTGATGCAGTCAGAACTATCATCTTATAATTCGGTAAGTACAAATGATATGTACCTGGAATATGGAGAGGAAAGTATACTAGTTGTGGCGGGACACATACTAGTATTCCTTAGATCAATTTGATCTAGTATCACAGTTAGGAAAAGGAGATGAGTGATTCAAGCTCATAAAAGCTTGTGGTAGCCATACCTACAAATACCGAGTACGTTGCAGCTTCTAAGGCAGCTAAGAAGCAGTTATCAATCGCAACGATTTGTTCCAGTTCTTGGATTCTCACCTAGTGAGAAAAGTATTATGATATTCTTACTAGCCAAATTTTCAAGTTGTGACAATGGACAAAAGTAATATACTCTGGAACACCTTATCTTGAGAAGTTTTACTCAAGTCGATGAGGTCGCATATAGCAGATATGCCACGCGGTGAAAACGTGGTAGGCCCAGTAGTTAAAGCCATTACTCAGCAGAAGCGTGGTATTTATCATGTGAGTAGCTAACAAGTTTAGTTAGCAAGTTGCCTCTAGTGCAAGTGGGAGTATTGAAATAGTGGGTGCCCTAGACCCAACTATGTAGTACTTTTGATTACCGTATCATGTGTACAGTTAGATATGCATGATGATATCTTACCATTATAGTGCATACTTTTCTGCATCCACTATAATAATGGTAATGTCCAAAGGTTAATTGTTGTGTCAAGAGGTTATAGCAGATCCCAGGCTATAATGAGAACCTAGAGATATAATGACATTGATCTTAAATATATGTTCTATAGTCTAGATACATCTTACTGACTGGATACAGTAGATGTCTGACTATCAGGTGCTGGGGGCTCATAAGCATTGAGACTTCTTCTCATGAAGTTCACAATTGGTGATCTCTAGTAGTGAGATCATGAGGACAGACCTGTCAATAGGAACACCACATGTTTTGGGTGTCATTGGTTGTTCCTATCTACGGACATGTGCATTGGTCTCCTGACTTGATACCATTACCAATGTATATCATTTAATTACGTACTTTGATGCAAGGCGAAAACCATGGTAGTAATGTCGTGGCGAGGTAGTTTGTGTCGGGTGCATCGTTAGTGGTATAACGTTGGTTGAATGGTCAAGAAAGGATTTGTCGCTTCCAAGTTTAGGAAGTTGTATATCTCAGGCCTGGTTGATCAGGATGGTGACGCCTTCATAAGTCTTTGGCCAAAGCAGTAGAAAGGAAAATCCATCCGGGTATATCAACAAATAATAAAGCAAGATAAGAACGATGACACAAGAGTGCGTCCTGCATTATGAGATATTTAATGACAAAGATATTATAGTACACAGTCAGTGTTCGTAGGATGGTAGTCGTTTCTATGACTATCATTATCTCTTTAGGGGCCATGATGCGTTGCTAGACTCCTCTCTTGGTCTGTGGATTTTAGTCACTACTATCAAGATAAGGGCCTAGAGGGTCACACACAACAGCGTATTCAAGAATCCGCACCTATTCAGCTGAATAGGTATATGAACATAGTGGGCCCCACCACGGGGTCCGAGCATTGTCCAAGTTGTCGATCACCAAAAGAATTAAATAAATTCATTAATATTCAAGTTACGAATATTTGGGATTGAATTTATTTAATGTATTTAGAAGTTTAGTAAATACGAGAAAATATTAATCGAATGAATATTATTTTAATATTTAAGGTTCATTTAATATTAAGCGGGACAGTGGGTCAAGTTAAATGGCCTGGTTTTATCACGTAATATTATATATATATATATATATTACAAGTATGTGATAAAATATTAAATAATATTGGCGCATTTTAGTCCGTAGAAATTATTTATTTAGAGAACGTTGATATTAACGGGGGTCGGGGAACCCTACTGAGTATTTATCAATGTCTATATAAATAAGAGAGGAGGATCTCTCTCTTAGGTGTGCAATTCACTATTCATTCTTTTGCATGGAATGAAAGTTGAGAGCATCTCTCTCCTCTCGCTTCTTAGAGAGATAAGCTCTCGATCCAAGATGCTCGGATCGTGATCACTCTTCTGCATCGAAGGCTTCTTGATGCGGTGATCATCGGGACGTCGAAAGCATCATCGTATCGCCATGCTAGCACCCGATATTCGACGATCGATGTTCCATCGGATTTTGGAGCACGTGTGGACGATCTAGAGGGATCCTATTATGGATCCTTCAAGCGACGATCACCATCGACTAGTTGCAGTCAACCGCACCTTAGAATTTGAAACGAGTATGTTTTCAAATTAATATTTTGTGCTCTTAATAATCTACGCGAGATCCACGGACCTCTTCGGGGCTCGGATCATTGGTGATGACAAGTTTCATCGTCCCGCCGATGAAAAATTTAAAATCCCCGGCCCACCGGCTTCCGTTGCGGGCCCCGGATACCTAACAACCCAATGGTTAAAATTTTCTCCATGTCAAACGCATTGATATTACACCTAGAGATATCAACAAATTACAACATTTTGAGTAGGGGGATTACAAAAAACAAAAGATAACTACTGCACCTATAAACACTCGGGGGGACTTTACCCTGAGACTAATCATGAGACCCCTCAAAGGTGTAACCACTAGTCTACGCCCCTGAGGGCAGCGATATCAACATACCATCGCTCGTGATGTCATGTTTTGCATGTTTTTTCTTCAAAATTCAGATTTCACAAAAACTTCAATGTATTTTAATCATATCATCTTTGGAAACATCTAACATGTTTAGATGAAACATTAAAAAAAACAAAAGATCAATACGGTTTTTTATAAGTCATTGACATGTCCTGATGATATGATTGCCTGAGATTAGACATGAATTTTTTTTTCTTTCGTGTTCGTTAAAAAAATATTATAACGACCCATAATTTACATACATTGTTATTTCTTCATAATTGAATCACACTTATTACAACATATAACAAAACCATGAAAGGACCGTATAGGTATAGTGTCTTTAGAAACTGGGAAACATAAACAACTGGTTCATAAATCATCTACATTGTCTCCCATTTATTTCGTCATATCTAGAGTCCCTTTTGGCATATCCTACTTAATAACCTTCTTCTTGACCTGGGGAAAGGAAAACATACAAAAGTGTGAGCTCAAATTCTCAGTAAGGGTAAACAAAATAAATATCAATCATAAGAACCTAACATTTTGGAAATCTTAACCTGCAAAAGAGATCATAATATCACATCATGGGATAAATCATAGTAGTGAAATGTAATACCAATAATCATAACTTAAAACATGAAACATTGTGGCATACACACATAATCATAAAGAATCATTTCTTATTACTCAAGACTCATTACCAAGACTATCTTAGCGGACAAAGTCCATTTCTGAACCGAGTTCACTCCTCATTTCAGTCTTGTATCACTGAACCGGTTTAACCTTCCATTCCAGCCATGTCTATCTCATGAGATATAAATCTTTACCCAATGCATTGGATGGAGATATAGGTCCCACCCATCTTATAATGAAACCATTCTTATGTGTGCCACAAAATCATAAATCATACATCATAGCATAACACATGTAATAAAAATGGGATTCTTAATCATCATGTCATCATAACACAATCCATATAAGATAAAAGGACATCATAAAAATAATTCCATCATAACATAATCAAAACAATGTAAAAATAGGGATAGAAACAGAACCCTATATTATCTTAGATGGAAAATAATTCTGATAAAACTCTTGAACTCCATTCTTGAGGAAAATATCCTTTCTACTTCAAAAACATTTTCCTTTATTAATATGTCACATAATTTTAAACTAAAATAAGTTGATTAAAAATAAACTTGAAAACTTTTAAAGGAATCTTCATGGAAATCCATATAAGTTAAAAAACATTCTTCTTGTACTTTGGCTGGAAAAGTCAAAAAGTACCTCGTACAAAAAACGACAAAAGATTCCTTTAATATCCTTTACTAAAAACTCACCGAAGGGTAAAATTGGATTTAAACAATTATAGGAGGATATAAATAATAGTACATATTGAGGAAACATGGATGTGGATGATAAATATTCCCCAGTAAATTCTGAATTATAAACAATCTCGGATAAAAATTGAGATTGCAAGATTTTCCCTTACCTTAGGTCTGATTTGCTTTGTAAGTGTCCGAACCTTCTGTATAATGATTTAAATAATGTCATTGACTTATTCCATAATTGTACTCATTGTTATGATATCATATATGTTCATATTCTCAGCTTCTTATTAGTAATATTGCATTGTTACTTGTTATTTGAGTGCTTATTTCTTTTTGTTCTTATGTGTGTTTTGTCGAATAAATTCTTATTATTCTTTTTAGGTTATAGATAACTCATTTCCAGAATGTTATTAGTGTAATATATATCATATTTATTCATTAAATTCATTTATATAATCATTATGCAATGAAGATCATGTAGAACGAGTCGCATCACATCATGAAGATGGTAGGTCGTACGGACGCACGAGCGATGATATCGTTCTCATGATCGTGGAATTTTATTGAAGTGTATGTATACTATTTCAGAATCAATATAACTTTACAATAATCATGTATACTTATTATTTATACCATTATACCCATCCATGTAAGGTGGTGGTGGAAAACAGATTACACCACGGCGTGGAGACGGTATTCCGTACGTACGCACGCGCGGTGATTTCGTTTTCCATAGGATGGATAGATGGTTAAATAGGGTTGTTTAATACTTATAATAACATATCAGTATATGATTGATACTTATGTTATTACTTCATAATTAAACAACTAAAGAAGAATAAGTATAGGAATAAATAAAATTGAAAGAATCGGTAATGGACATTACCTCTTCTTTGAAGCGCCTCTTCTTAACCTCCTCTTAGGGCACTAAAAAAATGCTCTTTGAAGAATACCAGGACCTATAGGATGTTTTTAGGGAAGTGTAGAAGAGAAATTGGCAGGGTTTGGCCGAGCTTAAAGGCTCAAAGTGGTGTGAGGAAGAGAGGGAGGAGGTGCCCTTTTATAAGGGAGGAGAGGGGCACCTTTGGAAAAACAAAAAATATTATTTTATTATAAAGTCATATTCGGTTTTTAATAGCTCCAAATTGATTTATTTAGAATCTAAGGTAGTTATGGGTCGAAATAATCTCATCAAATAGAATTTATACAAGTTTAGGTTACTATTTTAACCTTATCCTTTAGATTTAACTTTAAGTTCAATAATTTTACTTTTACCGTGTCTTCTTGTTTTCTTACACTATAAGGTTAATAAACTTACTATAACAAGCCAAAAGAACCCCAAGTTGTTCATTATTAATATATATAACCTTATATAAGTCATTTGGCGGAACCTTAGATTTTTATAAATAAAATAACAATTAATAATATAATATTTGTTTTAAAAACTATTTTATGTCAATTTTGACACTATTTGGTAATTTATTTTTGTGAAAATCATAACAGAATTATTAGTTCTAAAAAAGTTAATTAAATCAATAATAACATGTCATATTAACCTATAAAATTATTTTAATTCATAAAAAGTCTCAAATTACATTTATTTGGGTATTTATAACATCAATTATGTCAATATTTCATTAATAAGATAATTACTGCATCATCATTGTGTCATAAATAAATTAAATTATTTAATGTCTAAAAATTATAAATAAAATACCATTATGTAGGAAATCTTTTTATATTTCTAATGAATATTTATAGTCGAATTTATCTTATTTATAACCCTATATTAAAAATGTTTTAGTTATTAAACTTTGATTTTAACTATTTTAACTATTCTTTAAATAAAATAATATTAAATGTCCTAATCTAATCCAAGTGGACCTAAAGGGTAATATTATATCCCTAAGATTGTTTTTGTTCAAATTACACTTATCCAATAGAATTATGATATGTGTTAGGGTAATAATAATATCATTTTTACCCTTAATTACCCTATTTACTTTTAACCGTGGTAAATAAAAGTAAAAAGTTACTATTCACCAAAAATTATTTTCATCTCATTGAACCACATTTTACTTTCTGACATCAACCGTGTCTCTCAGATTTTTGAAATTTTATTCACAGAAGCGGTAAAATTAAGTTTTATGTAAATTTTCAAATTCTCCTAGGAGGTGGGTAAAAGACGGTGAAAAGTTCAATAAAATTTTTATATATCTAAAATTATTATAAAATGACTCTAATGAATTAAATTGAACTTATATAGGTGTTATGTATCAATTTTTACCTAAAATAAATTTAAATAAAATAAATAATTATTTAAATAAAAATTCGGTTTTTAAATAGTAACCCAGTGTTTTCACTATTCATCAAAATTGAAAGTTTTCAGAAAAATACCAAAATTTCACCCTAGGATAATTTCAATATTTCAAATCCAAAAATGAAGTCCATTTTGAAAAATAAAATTTATAAAATTTCAAAAAGTGGTTATTACTATTCATAACGGCTAGTTTTAATAATATTTTAATATCATATCGTTGTTTAGTGAAACTCGGTATTGCGTACAACGCAAGCTATCGAGGAAGGCCGCGATTGTGTGTAAAGCAATCCAAGATAGTGTTGTGTGTAGTGAAAGATTCCTTTGATGATGTATAAAAACAAAATATTTCTCATAATAATCTCGGGTGTTACATTCTACCCCCCTTAAAATAAATTTCGCCCTCGAAATTCGTCACTTGGTAACAAAAAGATGAGGATTCCTCTCCCTCATCATATCCTCAAGCTCCCATGTAGCTTCTTCTAATTGGTGGTTCCTCCATAAAACTTTCACCAAGCGAGTGGTCTTGTTTCATAGAACTTTTTCGCTACGATCCAGAATCTCTATCGGTTGTTCTTCATAAGAAAGATCTTGCTCCAGCGGTACAACTTCTGAGCTGAGTACATGTGAAGGATCGGGTATGTACTTTCTCAAGAGAGATACATGGAACACATCATGAACTTGAGATAGATTCGGTGGAATCGCCAATCGGTAAGCTACCTTTCTAACACGATCCAGTATTTCGAAAGGACCGATAAACCTAGTGCTCAGCTTTCCCTTCTTTCCAAATCTCATTACTCTCTTCCAAGGAGATATTCGTAAGAACACTTTATCACCCACTTCAAACTCTAGGTCTTTTCTTCTATTATCAGCATAACTTTTTTGTCGACTCTGGGCTGATCTTATGTATTTTTGAATAGATATGACCTTTTCTGCCATCTCATCAAAAAGATTAGGTCCTAATAGCTTTCTTTCCCCAACTTCTTCCCAGAAAGTTGGAGTCCTGCATTTCATTCCATAGAGAGCTTCATAAGGAGCCATCTGAATACTAGAGTGAAAGCTATTATTGTAAGAAAATTCCACCAAATGTAGGTGTTGATCCCAACCACCTTTTAAATTCATAGAGCAAGCTCTTAATATATCTTCTAGAGTTTGAATTGTTCTCTCAGACTGACCGTCTGTCTGAGGATGATAAGCAGTGCTGAAACTCAACTCTGTATCCAGAGTATGGTAAAGACTTCGCTAGAACTTTGAGGTAAACCTCAGATCCCGATCAGATATAATGGAAAGTGGTACTCCATGCAATCTTACCACTTCCTTTACATATATCCTGGCAAGCTGATCCAGAGAGAAATCTTCTCTAATAGCAATGAAGTGTGCTGACTTTATAAGACGATCAACTATGACCCAGATAGCATTATTGTCTTTGGATGTTTTAGGAAGTCCAGTGACAAAGTCCATGGTGATGTTTTCCCATTTATATTCGGGTATGGGTAATGGTTGTAACATCCCCTTAGACTTCTGTCTCTCAGCTTTAACTTGCTGACAAACCAAGCATCGAGAGACATATTTAGCAACATCTCTTTTCATGTCATCCCACCAGAAGTACTCTTTCAGGTCCCTATACATCTTCGTGCTTCCAGGATGAATAGAGAATGAAGAACTATGAGCCTCATCTAGTATCTCCTTCTTTAATTTTGGGATGGGAGGAACACAAACCCGATTCCTGAACCTTATTATCCCATCACAATCAAGGTTGAATTCAGGAACATTTCTCACCTTCTTTTGTAACTCTACATATTCTTTATGTGCCTCTTTAATCTTCACATGTATAGATGGTTGAACATTCATTTGAGAAAGATAAGATGTCTCCCCTTCCATTATAATTCCAAGATCCATCCTTTATAAATCCATAAATATTGGATCTTTTGTGATCCTCATCATGGATAAGCTATCATGGTCCTGTCGACTTAATGCGTCTGCCACCTTGTTTGCTTTCTCTGGGTGGTAATGAATTGAGCAGTCATAATCCTTAATCAACTCCAACCATCTTCTTTGGCGCATATTCAGCTCCTTTTGTGTGAAAATATACTTTAAACTTTTATGATCAGTATAAATATCACACCTTTCACCATAAAGATAATGCCTCTAAATCTTTAATGCAAAGATTACCGCAGCTAACTCCAAATCATGAGTTGGGTAATTTTGATCATGGATTTTCAACTATCTTGAGGCATAATCTATCACCATATCGTTTTGCATAAGAACACACCCCAGCCCCTTCTTGGATGCATCACTGTAGATCACAAACCTTTCTCCACTACAAGGAAGTGTGAGTACAGGTGCACTGGATAACCTTCTTTTCAACTCCTTGAAATTCTCTTCACATTCCTCCGTCCACACGAACTTAACTCCTTTTCGAGTCAACCTGGTGAGTGGATTAGATAATCGTGAAAAATCTTTCACAAAACACCGATAATATCCAGCCAAATGAAGAAAACTTCGGATCTCAGTTATTGTTATTGGTCTCGACCATCTTTTGACAACCTCTGTTTTTGCTGGATCCACAGATATCCCCTCTTTTGAGATTATGTGACCCAAAAATGCAACTTTTTGAAGCCAAAATTTACACTTGGTAAATTTGGCATAAAGATTCTCCTTTCTCAGGGTCTTCAATACAATTCTCAAGTGATCTTCATGTTCTTTCTTGCTCTTTGAATAGACAAGAATATCGTCTATAAAGACTACCACAAACTAATCAATATAGTCTCTAAAGACTCTATTCGTCAGATCCATGAAGATAGCAGGGGCATTAGTAAGACCAAATGGCATCACTATAAATTCATAGTGTCCATACCGTGTACGGAAAGCCGTCTTTGGTATATACTCCCTTTTGACCCTTAATTGATGATACCCTGAACGAAGATCAATCTTGTAAAAGTATTGAGCTCTGCGTAGTTGGTCAAATAAGTCATCAATGCGTGGGAGAGGATATTTGTTCTTGATAGTGATCTTGTTAAGTTCTCGATAATCAATGTAGATTCTCATTGATCCATCTTTCTTCTTAACAAACAGAACAAGTGCTCCCCAAGGTGACGCACTAGGTCGTATGAATCCCTTATCAAGATTCTCTTGGATTTGCTTCTTCAATTCCTACAACTCAATTGGGGCCATTCTATAAGGTGTCTTTGAAATAGGCAAAGCACCCAGTACGAGTTCTATTGAAAAATCAACTTCACGATTTGGTGGAAGACCCGGAAATTCCTCCGAAAAGACATCATCAAACTCTCGTACAATGGGCATATTCTTAATTGTGAGTTTCTCTCCAACCATTTGAGATAAATAACCTTCATTTGGTGGAATCAAGACCCATAAGATGGAAGAAATTTCCACTGTAAGGTTATATTCATCCTTGCATCGATAGAAGATCATAGATTGATCTAGAATATGAAATGTGACTTCCCTTATTTGGAAATTGATATGAGCTCCATATAAATAAATCCAATTCATGCCAAGAATCACATCAAATTCCACTATAGGAAGTATCACAAGATTTGCAGGAAGCACTTTCCCACAAACTTCAATCGGAGAAGAATTATAAACTTTTGATGTGACTGTTGTGCCATTAGGGGTTGTCACAGCTAACTCAACATCTAATTGTTGAGGTAACATGGACATACCCTTAGAAAATTCTTCATAAATAAAAGAGTTGGTGGATCCATAATCAAATAAAACATTTTCTACTTTAGAGTGGATGGTAAGTGTACCTTTCACCACTTCGTTCTCATACTCCACATCGCTGATAGAAATTGCATGTGACTTTCCTTTTTCTTTATCCTTAAGAGTTTGTTGATGTTGATCGTCATCAACAACCCTTGGATTAGGGCATTGATTAGCATAATGCCCCATTTCCTTGCACTTGTAACATTGAAGTGTAGGAGGTGCACCCTGTGTAGCCTTTTCTTTGTTCGCATCACTAGACATCTTCTTCCCATCATTGCGGCATTCAAATGCCCGATGACCTTCTTTTCCACATTTGAAACATTTACTTGTCCCTTTAATACAACTCCCTCCATGTTTCTTTACACACTTTGAGCATAAGGGAAAACTCATCTTCTTTTCAGTGTGCTCTTTAGATTTTCCTTTGAATTCCATTTTCCTCTTCTTATCAAACCCATATGAATGATGTGTTACTCCAATATCCATCTCAACCTTGAGAGCACATCGAACGATTTCCTCGTATCTATTGAAGTCCCTTATGGCTAACGCCCTTTGAAGACTTGGTTTTAAGCCACTAAATAATTGATCAATCTTACTCTCAGGTTGGATAATAATCCCAGGAGCGTACCTTGAAATTCTTTTAAAATTTGCTTTGTAGGTACCAACAGATTCATCATCCTTTTGATTTAGTTTAAGAAACTCCTTCTCCATCTTTGTTCAAAGAATACGAGGGAAGTACTTATTGAAAAATAAGTTCTTGAACTCGTCCCATTCCATGGACTCAATTTCATCCCTTTGCCTCATATTCTTGATAAGATTCCACCATTGATCAGCTTCACCTTCCAAATGATATACTGCTAAGATGACTCAATCATGTTCAGAACATTGAAGAACTGAAAATATCTTTTCAGTAGTACTGATCCATTGTTTAGAAACTAACGGATCAATAGACCCATTAAAATAAGGCGGACGCTGCCTCATGAAGGATTCAACAGAATGTTGCTCCTTCCTTTTCTCGTTTGGAAGTCTTGTATGATTCATAGCTTGAGAAAGTTGTGTGAGCATGGCTGTAAGATTTTACTTTCCAACTCCCATAACGTTTGGTTGCTCATGGGGGAAATCATTGCATTGCCCGTCGCATTCCGCTTTAACACAGTTCCTTTGGGTTCCAGCCATTGACTAAAACCAAGAAGAAAAGTGTGAGCAACACTAATTATAATAGGAAAACCACATAATCAAGAATAAAATTTTACACTTAAGGTCTTATCATAGGTTGTTCATGGCCATTTCTAAAACACTGAGATTGTGTTCTATGCTTAGACATATCCTTAGGGTTTTTACTAAGGCTTTCACATCCTAGTTTCCAAAGGTTGACTATACCTTTCCTCTGATACCAACTATAACGATCTGGAATTACTTCCAGTAGACTACAATTGATACCTATCAGGGCACTCCATGGGTGGCTACACCCCCTGAGCGGCACACACCACCATCCCCAGTGGCATCCATTTCCTCATGAAGCCCTTGGGCGGAGAGTCATGCTTCTTCCAACACTCACATGTGAGAGTTCCCAAGGATCAGATTCATTCCTACCTCCTTTGCCTCAGATACCAACTATAACAACCCATAATTTACATACATTGTTATTTCTTCATAATTGAAGCACACTTATTACAACATATAACAAAACCATGAAAGGACTGTATAGGTATAGTGTCTTTAGAAACTGGGAAACATAAACAATTGGTTCATAAATCATCTACACTGTCTCCCATTTATTTCATCATATCTAGAGTCCCTTTTGGCATATCCTACTTAATACCCTTCTTCTTGACCTGGGGAAAAGAAAACATACAAAGGGGTGAGCTCAAATGCTCAGTAAGGATAAACAAAAGAAATATCAATCATAAGAACCTAACATTTTGGAAATCTTAACCTGCAAAAGAGATCATAATATCATATCATGGGATAAATCATAGTAGTGAAATGTAATCCCAATAATCATAACTTAAAACATGAAACATTGTGGCATACATACATAATCATAGAGAATAATTTCTTAGTAGTCAAGACTCATTGCCAAGACTATCTTAGCGGACAAAGTCTATTTCTGAACCGAGTTCACTCCTCGTTTCAGTCTTGTATCACTGAACCGATTTAACCTGCCGTTTTATCCATGTCTATCTCATGAGATATAAATCTTTACCCAATGAATTGGAGGGAGATATAGGTCACACCCATCTCATAATGAAACCATTCTTATGTGTGCCACAAAATCATAAATCATACATCATAGCATAACCCGTGTAATAAAAATGGGATTCTTAATCATCATGCCATCATAACACAATCCATATAAGATAAAAGGGCATCATAAAAATAATTCCATCATAACATAATCAAAACAATGTAAAAATAGGGATATAAACAGAACCCTATATTATCTTAGATGGAAAATAATTTTGATAAAACACTTGAACTCCATTCTTGAGGAAAATATCCTTTCTACTTCAAAAACATTTTCCTTTCTTAACATGTCACATAATTTTAAACTAAAAGAAGTTGATTAAAAATAAACTTGAAAACTTGTTAAGTAATCTTCATGGAAATCCGTATAAGTTAAAAAACATTCTTCTCGTACTTTGGCCGGAAAATTCAAAAAGTACCTCATATGAAAAACGATAAAAGATTTCTTTCATATCTTTTACTAAAAACTCACTGAAGGGTAAAATTGGATTTAAAAAATTGTAGGAGGATATAAATAATATTAAATATTGAGGAAACATGGATGTGGATGACAAATATTCCCCAGTAAATTCTGAAGTATAAACAATCTCAGATAAAAATTGAGATTGCGAGATTTTCCCTTACCTTAGGTCCGATTTGCTTCGTAAGTGTCCGAACCTCCTGTATAATGATTTAAATAATGTCATTGACTTATTCCATAATTGTACTCATTGTTATGATATCATATATGGTCATATTCTTAGCTTCTTATTAGTAATATTGCATTGTTACTTGTTATTCGGGTGTTTATTTCTTTTTGTTCTTATGCGTGTTTTGTCGAATAAATTATTATTCTTCTTTTTAGGTTATAGAAAACTCATTTCCAGAATGGTATTAGTGTAATATATATCATATTTATTCATTAAATTCATTTATATAATCATTATGCAATGAAGATCATGTAGAACGAGTCGCATCACATCGTGGAGACGGTAGGCTGTACGTACGCACGAGCGATGATATCGTTCCCATGATCATGGAATTTTATTAAAGTGTATGTATACTATTTCAGAATCAATATAACTTTACAATAATCATGTATAATTATTCTTTACACCATTATACCCATCCATGTAAGGTGGTGGTGGAAAACAGATTACATCACGGCGTGGAGACGGTATTCCGTACGTACGCACGTGCGGTGATTTCATTTTTCCGTAGGATGGATAGATAGTGAAATAGGGTTGTTTCATACTTATAATAACATATCAGTATATGAGAGATACTTATTTTATTACTTCATAATGAAACAACTAAAGAAGAAGAAGAAGAATAATAAATAAAATTGAAAGGATCGGTAACGGACATTACCTCTTCTTTGAAGCGCCTCTTCTTAACCTCCTCTTAGGCCACTAAAAAAATGGTCTTTGAAGAAGACCAGGACATCTAGGATGTTTTTAGGGAAGTGGAGGAGAGAAATTGGTAGGGGTTGGCCGAGCTTGAAGGCTCAAAGTGGTGTGAGGAAGAGAGGGAGGATGTGCCCTTTTATAAGGGAGAAGAGGGGCACCTTTGGAAAAACAAAAAATATTATTTTATTATAAAGTCATATTTGGTTTTTAATAGCTCCAAATTGATTTATTTCGAAGCTAAGGTGGGGATGGGTAGAAATCCTCTCATCCAATAGAATTTAGACAAGTTTATGTTACTATTTTAACCTTATCATTTAGATTTAACATTAAGTTCAATAATTTTACTTTTACCGTGTCTTCTTGTTTTCTTACACTATAAAGTTAATAAACTTACTATAACAAGTCAAACGAACCCCAAGTTGTTCATTATTAATATATATAACCTTATCTAAGTCATTTGGCCGAACCTTAGATTTTTAGGAATAAAATAACAATTAATAATATAATATTTGTTTTAAAAACTATTTTATATCAATTTTGACACTATTTGGAAACTGATTTTTGTGAAAATCATAACAGAATGATTAGTTCAAACAAATTTAATTAAATCAATACTAACATGTCATATTAACCTAGAAAATTAGTGGAATTCATAAAAAGTTTCAAATTACATTTATTTGGGTATTTATAACATCAATTATGTCAATATTTCATTAATAAGATAATTACTACATCATCATTGTGTCATAAATAAATTAAATTATTTAATGTCTAAAAATTATAAATAAAATACCATTATGTAGGAAATTTTTTTAACTTTCTAATGAATATTTATAGTCGAAATTATCTTATTTATAACCCTATATTAAAAATGTTTTAGTTATTAAACTTTGATTTTAACTATTTTAACTATTCTTTAAATAAAATAATATTAAATGTCCTAATCTAATCCAAGTAGACCTAAAGGGTAATATTATATCCCTAAGGTTGTTTTTGGTCGAATTACACTTATCCAATAGAATTAAGACACGTGTTAGGGTAATAATAATATCATTTTTACCCTTAATTACCCTATTTACTTTTAACCGTGGTAAATAAAAGTAAAAAGTTACTATTCACCAAAAAATATTTTCATCTCATTGAACCACATTTTACTTAATGACATCAACTGTGTCTCTCGAATTTTTGAAATTCCATTCACAGAAGCGGTAAAATTAAGTTTTATGTAAATTTTCAAATTCTCCTAGGAGGTGGGTAAAAGACGATGAAAAGTTCAATAAAATTTTTATATATCTAAAATTATTATAAAATGGCTCCAATGAATTACATTGAACTTATATAGGTGTTATGTATCAATTTTTACCTAAAATAAATTTAAATAAAATAAATAATTATTTAAATAAAAAGTCGGTTTTTAAATAGTAACACAGTGTTTTCACTATTCATCAAAAATTGAAAGTTTTCAGAAAAATACCAAAATTTCACCCTAAACTAATTTCGATATTCCGAATCCAAAAATGAAGTCCATTTTGAAAAATAAAATATATAAAATTTCAAAAGGTGGTTATTACTATTCATAACGGCTAGTTTTAATAATATTTTAATAGCATATCGTTGTTTAGTGAAACTCGGTATTTCGTACAACGCAAGCTATCGAGGCAGGCCGCGATTGCGTGTAAAGCAAGTCAAGCTAGTGTTGTGTGTAGTGAAAAATTTCTTTGATGATGTATAAAAACAAAATATTTCTCATAATAATCTCGGGTGTTACAAATATCACAAAGTAAAAATCAAAGAAGAAGAGTGGACGATTGCTCCCTACCTCGCTAGTTTCCCTAGCTTGGGGTTGTTGGACTTGTTTCAGGATTGACCCTACACAAGAACAACTAGAGAGATTTAAGAGAAATGAAAAACATAAAGAAATGTGTGTTCTTTCTTGGCTAATATAGGATACATATTGATACCGAAACGTCGGGAGCAACAACGATAATTGATTTTCTAGAAGAAAAAAAAGCAAAAGGGGAAAAGGGAATAAGAGTAAGATCACAAGATACATTGATTTGCATAGTTCGAAAATAACCTCTACATCGATAGAGAGGCAGAACAATTCACTAACTTCAAGAGCAAGATACACGGCACAAAGTGTAGAAATCCTAACTCAAAATATGCTCATAAAGCAACACAATCCAATAGTAAGCCACGTTGATGCGTACATGTGCTACAATATTGGTGACAATAAGTCTACCAATGTATTGATTTCTATGATTTTAAAATTCACTATCACATTTGTCACAAGTAAAAGTTCAATATGCATTTATCGGAGTTCAATCTATCGTAACATATGATATATATTACCCAAATGTAATTATAATATAAAATATATTTTAAATTCGGGTGAGGATTTCCCTACACTCCCTGGTACCCGAGTAATTCTGATGAGCGCAGAGCTAATAATTTAAGCGTGGGTTGCGAAACCCCGTCCGGCCGCCGCAGCAATGGCGGTGAAGACGGTGGTAGTTTTTGATTTCGATCAGACGATTCTCGACGGAGACAGCGATAATTGGGTGGTGGTGCGGATGGGCTTGACCCAACTCTTCCAGCAGCTACTCCCCACCATGTCATGGAACGCTCTGATGGTTCGGTTTTTTGTTTCCTTTTCCCCTTTTCTTCTTTCTTTTTTCATTTTTTGGTTCGGAAGACTTATTTTAGTCTGTAACGAAGGTTCATTGACATCTTGAAGTTACAAATTGCAGTATTGAATTGTGAAATTCTCAGTTGTTCCATGATCGACGCTTACAGGATCGTCTGATGAAAGAGATTCACTCGCAGGGCAAAACTGTAGAGGAAATTGCGTTGTGTTTGAAAGGTATTCCTCTGCATCCACGGATTACCGAAGCGATTAAGTCGGCCTACGCTCTTGGGTATTTCGCATCCATCATCTTCATTATTCGTCGTCACTTTCATGTTTAAATTTACCATTGCATTGTGCACTAGTGAAAAGTTTTTAACGCTCGATCAGTATCAGGGGAAGGATATTGGTATTGAATCTGGTTTTGAAAAAACGGAGGGAAACAAAAAAGCATACGAGTTTGAGCATCTCGAATCCAAAACTTCAAATTGGAGTCAGGTTAATCCAAAATGGTGTATATACACTGAAATTATCTCTAACACAATTGCTAGAAACGTGGGTTGGATATGGTTTTTAACACTAAAGTAGCCTTTTCAAGCTATATTAACGGGGTTGGAGATGATTTTACCAATTCACGAGTTTTTATTTTATTGAAAATATGATTTTTTTTTTCAAAAATCAATATCACACCTTGATTTTTGAAAACTCTATTTTCATTTTTCAAGTGTGCATTAAAATATATAGATATTAGAAAACGTTTTGAAAATTGAAAGGAAAACATAAAAGCACATGATTTACATTTTCAATTCATTTTATTGGAAATATGATAACAGAAATTTCCCTAAACAACCCATCATTTTTATTTTCATTTTCTAATTTATGTACTGCAATGCATTTTCTAATAGTTTTATAGAAAATAAAATCAGTAAATGTTTTCCAAAACCCAAACACAAACCACCATTTTCATTTTAATTTACATAATCCAATACATTTTATAATTCACAACAACAGACAAGACTTATACCCAATTAAATGAGATCAGTTATATCGATCAAACGTCACAAATTAGCTTTATTGAAGACCATATTTTCAATGAAATCATTTAGAACAAGATCATCTGAAGTGATTTGTTTAATAGTCATGTTAAGTTTATCTTTACCTCTTTTAATAAGTGAATTTGTCATTAAACTTACCATATTAACAAGTGCATCCCCAAATCTTCTTCCAACCCGTCCAAACTATCTTAATTTGGTCTTAGTCATCTTTTCATCAATCAGAGCCACTCCAATTTTCTGTTGAACATATTTATTTATAGTCTTATCCATCTTACTAGCATATCCATCTATACATTTTCATTTTTGTCACATGTCCATCTTAAGATTTTCTAATTCAAATTCAGAAATTAAATAATAAAATTAAAAAACCAAAACAACCTAAATTTTTTGAACTTTAGTTATAAATCTTAACTCATTGGAATACTTGTTTTCTAAGTTACGTAAATATCAAGGAAAAACAAAAAATGTTTTAATGCTTTAAATAAATTAACCCTGTTGGAAAATTAAGCTTAAAATATGAAATTAGAAATTGAAAAAGCTTTCCATGACCATGGATTTGTTAAGTTTAAGGAAGGGGAGGGAAATTAATGAGGGGGAGTGGAGGGATGTTACCTTGTTTGATCTTGGAGGGAAGGGTGGGGTCAAAAGTAATTTAGATACTACCTACCTCAGCTATTGTACTGTTAATGCATTATTCATATTTTTCTAAGACTGGGTGTTCTTTTAAAGCTTTTTTTTTTGGGTTACTCAACATGGGTTGCTTTAGATGTGATCTAAGGATAGTGAGCGATGCGAATCGGTTTTTCATTGAGAGCATACTTGAGCATCATGGCTTGTTTGGCTGTTTCTCCGAGATCATTACAAACCCAACCTTAATTGATGAAGAAGGCCGGCTTAGGATCTTCCCCTATCATGATTTCAATGCAAGTCCTCATGGTTGCAGCTGTTGCCCTTCCAACATGTGCAAGGTATCCCATTTTGTTATTTGTGTTCTATTGATGGTTTCATTCCCTAAATAAGAGGCAACCAAACAGGGCCTAGATGGATAAAACCATGTGAATTGATGGAGAAAAGAATGATTTGAAGAAACAGTTTCATGCTTTCATTTCTGCTGAGCTTTCTAAGCGTGGATTGATTCCACATTAGGGTCTGGTGCTTGAACAGATGAGGGCCTCTCTCTGTAAAAGTGGTAAGAACAGATTCATCTACCTTGGAGATGGAAATGGAGACTTCTGCCCAACATTGAAGCTGAGAAAAGGGGACCATGTGATGCCCAGAAAAAATTATCCTCTGTGGAAGAGGATTTGCATCAATCGAATGCTCATCGATGCCGAGGTTCATGAGTGGTTTGATGGGGATGAGCTTGAGACGACCCTAGCCCGCCTCATCGAGCCTCGTTCTTTCCAAGAAAATGCATGCTGTGAGTTTTTAATTTGTTGAATTGAATTCTTTTGATTGTAAGTTCCCACTCAGGTGGCTGTTCATATCCCTTATGCTCTTTTCCAACACAGTTGTAATCATTTTTTGTTATATAAAACAAACAACTTGTTCTTGTTTATATATATGTTTTTTCTTTAGAAAACAAGTTTGGCATTTTTATTATTTTTAATTAGAGAACACATTTTTTTTTTTGGTGCTGAGTTTTTGTATGACAATATGTTTTTTATCCAAAAAAATACGTGTTAGAACATGTTTAATGACACCGCAACAAAGTGCTCGAGTGGTTTTGATAAAACACTTGATGTTGGTGTGTCATGGGAGGGGTGAGGTTTTTGTTAAAAAAATATTAAAAAATTGTTTTTAATGATAAAACTCATGCTATCTTATATATTTATCACATATATATATTAATCACAACATGTTTTAATTTAAAAGTTTTGGAAAAGTTAATTTTTCTATTATTAATTTTAATGGCAACATGTGTTCTTTAGGGATGATTAAAGGACTGGATTGGGACGGAGCGGGTCCAGCCCGCTTGGACTGGCTCTAAAAATGCTCGGTTCATTTAGACTAGCATTTAATGCGGACCTAGAAGATTAATTTTGGTGTAGTTCGCATTTTAAGTAGACCTGCAGGGCACCCTGAATTTGTAATTAATATTAAAAATAATTTTACAAAATTAAACACTTTTGTTAAGAAATATTATAATATTAAACACATAATATGCGACATGTGTGTTCGTATATTTGGGTGTTATACCTGAGCCGACATGCGACATTGTTACACAATACAAATGACCAAATTGATAAAATGAAGAACCCAACTATCCTTGTATGACGCACGATCTTTCGCATGTCTTCACCTCTATTGTTCCATAATTGAGTTAATGGTCCACTCTTAGATAGGATCAATAATCATACCCGTAAAGCAATCCAAGAAAATACAGGGCTACATACATACCAGGGTGTGAGTTAAATCTATTAGGATTCCACCAAATATTCTACCTATTTCTTTTCTTTGAAAAACCAAACATGCTAGTCTTAAAACACAATATATGAACATACCTTTTAAGCTTTTATTAAATACAAGTAACAATATAAAACATATCTTTCTAAACCAAGTCGCACAAAGGAAATCATTTTAATGTTACTTTTAAAAGTAAAAATACTTGAACATGTAAATGGAAGGTGCATAAATAAACTCAAAATACACAAGTAGAAAGATTTAAGCACAATTGAAACCCTTCATTTAAAAAACCACCAAAGCATCGTGAGAGAGTACCAACAGGACTAAGGGAAACCAGTTGTATCCATAATGGAACTAGCTAGAATGGGATACTAAACTAGTTCACATTAGTCAGAGCATAATACTAACCTAGACCGTGCGAAACTGGATAGAGTGAAATCATTTTCTAAAAAGCAAGTATTCTAAAATCTTGCCCAAGTACCCAAGACATTCCCATGAGAGTTTTTTATAATCAAAGAAACCGTCGATTCAAAGGAACAAGCATGTAACAACTACCCTTTGAAGTATCCTTCATTCATCAATGATGAAACATAGTTCTATAATCACATTTCATAAAAATCAAATCTGGGTATAATGAGATAAACATAGTCCGCAAGCCCGTGGCAAAGGCCATAGTTGACTGGTACTCAATTGCGGTACTACATTCGACAGGTTTGGGGTTCAAACCCCAACCTGTACAAAATTGACCTGCATAGCGGGCGTTTCGTTCTCGACGACGTGCTTGAGGGGGACAGAAAGTGTGGAGGCGGTGGAGTGACTTGGGATTGTCGACGAGGCGATATGATACTAGGGCCGCGCTTTGCGGCGGGTGATGATGAGGTGCATGGTGGTGCAACGACGAAATCTCAAGAGAAGGGCAATATGAAATTTGGGCTTTGCTTTTGCGGCGGTCTGACGCACAATGGTGTGTGAGACAACGGTTGCTGACGGGACCGTCAGTGGTGATGAGCGATTCATGACAGCCAGTTTGTAGTAGATCCAACGGTGGTGGTGCAGGTGTTGGACCAATGGTGATGACGATAAGGGGCTCGATGCGACTTTGAGTATCGTTCCCTCGTTGACGCGACTTTGGTGCACCTTTGGGCACCAGGCTTGCACGGTGGATGACCACCTGAGGTGCGGCGACGGGGGCTAATGGCCTAATGGTGGAGGCTGGTCACGATGGTTGGCTGCTGCCGATGGATGGTGTGACATACATTATTTGGGGCAGAGGCAGTGTTCTTTAATGGCAACGGTGGTGGAGGTGACAGAATCGAGGATGGTAGTGGATGCAATTGGTTTGATGAAATAGGTCCATTGCGAGACGGTGGTGTGCGATGCGCATGTGTGGCTGGCGCCAGAGGGCAGGCATGGGGGGCGACTGTCAGTGGAGGGCGACAACAGGGATTCGACTGTCGGTGCCTACTGGTTGGATCACAGAGGTGGCCTATGAGTGTTGTTTGATATGGGTCTACAGGCCAAGTGTCATGTGTGGGCCTACAACCCAGGTTACAGGGTGTGTGTGTGTGGGGGGGGGGGGCTTTGGGCTGTTATGCAGGCATTCAAGGCCTATATATAATAGGGGGTTGATAGGCCTATATAATAATTATAAATAAAAGGTTAGAGTGCATGGATTATCCCTTGGGGGGTGGGGGCTATAACATGTCCTCCTAGCCTAAAGGGTGTGTGGTGCGTGTGAATTTCATTGTAATTGTACCCCCAAATATATACCCAGTATATTCCACAAGCCAAACAAACTCCCAAGAGGACAAACACCACTTTGCCTTTCAAAACATTAATAAAAGAAAACCCCATAAGACATCTACAACATTGTTTAAAACATAATAAACCCCACAACATTTTATAGAACACCTCATGTTTCCAAAGCATAACTTTTATAAACAAATTCCATGTTCCATGGAAAACCTCCCTTTAATAACCAAAAGCTCTTTAATTCAAGCAAAATGAGCCCTTAAACCTTTAAAATATTATTAAAATCAAAATACCATTTCGATAAATATGATAAGAAACTACCCAGGTAATTTTTTTTATTTCTCAAGAAAAACTTGATAGACATTTCATTGAACACCCTGAGGGCATAATAATTCAAGTGCAGAATTTTGTACAAAGAATCCATGAAAACATCCATGACATAACATGAAAAGAACATAAAGATTGTATAAAACTTCCATAAATCATTCATAGATAATCTATACAAACATTTTACAAATAAATAAATAATTAAATTCACTAAACACCCATGGTTAACTCGAAGGGGGAGAATAATAGAATCACCTACTCTGAATTAACAAAATTTTGTTGCCTTCCACAACCAAGGGTATACTAGGGCTAGATAGAAGGTTCACATCCCTTTGACGCCAAAAGCTTCATAGAAAATGAGGTCTTTTCCTTGACATGGAAAAACCTCAACATTTCCATAAACCTTAGGGTGAAGAACCCATAAGAGAAAGAAGGAGAAGCATAGAGGATGAAAAGGGAGATGAAAATCAAGGATAAGAACATCATACCCAGGCTTCGTTGATGAATCACCATGGAATAAGAGGCAAAGAGGATGAGAAGGAGACTCCACCTACGTCCACCCTTCACCGAAATAGAAGAGGATTAGAGAGAGTGGTGTGATTCCCTCTTTTATGTAAATAAGGTTTATAATAATAATATTAAAAATATCAAATGGAATGATAATCACCAATCTACCGTCTTCTAGGAATGTCTATACAACCACAATTTTCCATTCACTAACTTATTTTAATATAATAATAATAACAATAACAAGAATCATATCTGTTATAATACAAATACACAGAAATTGAAATCCACATGTATATTTTGTAAAATCACAAAACTAAAATATTAGTAACAATAATTGTAAACATCATGAAAACATTTAATGGTCAACGATATCATCATGATAATCCATAAATTATTTGTAATGGGTCTTAGGAAGTCAAGATTTGAAAAACAATATTTTTGGGTCAAAATTCAACTGTGGTATAATTAGTACGCATGATTAGTCAGACTGTGAATCTAACAGTGCAGAGTTACTGCCTTCAAAAACAGTATAGACAATTAGTATGCATGGTCTCCATGACCATGCGTATAACTGTGCTTCTCAATAAAATTTTAAAATTTTCCATCTTTGAACCAAATTACTGAAATATTAAATTAAATTCAATGGAGAAAAATAGTGGTATTAGATAATAATTATCACACACACACACACACATATAAATTCATCACATACATGATATATATATATATATATGATTGTGTTGGACTCACCTATTTTGATAAATACCAAATCATGTTTCAGTTATATAAAGCATCTTGTTTCTCCTACAGGATAATCATTTATGTGAAAATCATGCTTATCTCAAAGTAATACCTGTGTACTGTTAATCTCACTGCTCTCATTTTAAGCTTACAGTTCAGAATTTATCTAAGTACAAGGTCGCCGATACAAGGTCACCGATACAAGGTCACCGATACAAGGTCACCTATACAAGGTCACCGATGCATGGTTACCAATGCAAGACTACCGATGGAAGGTTACAATTGGAGGTTGTTGATGTGCACCTACTGTTGAAGCCTACTGATATGAAGGCTACCGTTATTAGTCCACCGATGCTTACTCTTCCATACTTTGTCAAATTCTTAATATTATTCTAACGGTCATATTTGATAAATTAAATGCTTTTGACATTAATTAATGCTAATTGTAGACGTTTCAAGAGACCGTACCTGGGACAATACGAGGTACGAGAAAGATCACACGTGATCTACTCATTCCTATTGTCGGACCTCAATTATAAAAAGAGAAGACCAAGAAAGAAATAAGAGACTGATGTGTATATGAAGCAGTGTGGCATACAAAGTGGGAGAGAGCTTACTCGCTAGAAAGAAAAGCAGAATCATTCAACACTAACACTGTGAACTCACAAGCATTACAAAGATCATTTTGGGACAAAATCACTTCTGTCTTCTGTGCCTCATCAACTCTTGATCAACACCAGAAGCAGAACACTGAATGCTAGAACCTGGAGTTGCAACACTCTGTTTTGAAGACAAGTTTCAGATAAAGACTCCAATATCAAATTCTCCACTCCGAGGAGACAAGAGCTGAACTGCTAACACATAGATCTTTCTGAACTCAAGCTTATTATCTTGAGCTCTATTGTGTTCCTTTATTTTACATCCGTGAGAAGTGTGTTTGTCTGTCTGTTTCACACACTATCTCTTATGCTTGAATTGGAGGATACTGAATATCCTCACATCAAACTTCACATACTTTTTGCTTCCCACGTATAACTGTGGAAGAGACCGTGTGTGGTCTGTGCTGTTTGTTTTTCCCATGAAGAACTGTGGAAGAGGGTGTGAACCCTGGATAGTTTGTGAAAAATGTTGTAAAGCCCGATACAAGTTTTGTATCAAGTTTATTGTTAATATAAACTGCTTGGTTTCAGGTGATTACCAAGTGGAGAGGATTAAATCTTGGCTTGAGACTGAACCTCTTGTTTAAATTGTTGTGTGTTGTACTTTCAAGTACTCTGTTTTTCAATTATCTGCTGCTTATCTTTTTAAAGACAGAAAAATGTTTTTGTATTCTCTTTGATAGTTATTTTTGGTTAGTGTGTGTATATGTTGAATTCAGTAAACTTGTTTCAAAATTTGAAGAAGTGTTTTTACACCAATTCAACTAAGGACCAATCACCCTTGAGAAACCTATTGACCAACTAGACATTTACATCTCTACTACCTAAATTAACTGGACCATTTTGAATTTGGGGGATCTCTTTTTAACACATGTTTTAAACAGAAATTTTATGTAGGAACTCAATTCACCCCCCTCTTGATATTCCACTCCGACCAACATTTGGTATCAGATGCCATTTATCCAGTGTTCAAATTATTTTCAACTGTGATTTTAGTTGTATCTTAAAGATCTTAAAATTTCTATCATATCTAAATTTTTAGTTCTTTGAATTCCAAGTAACTATGGAAAATAGATTTGAGGGTGTTGCTACTAACATGCCACCTTTCTTTAATGGAAATAACTATGCTCAGTGGAAATTAAAAATAAAAATGTATCTAGAGAGCATGGGACCTGAAATCTGGGACACAATTGAAGAACAACATATATTGCCTGCTACTACTAGAGACACATGGTCTTAGTTGACTAAAGCCACATATAATAATAAATGTAAAGAATTGAATGCCTTGTACTATTCTCTAGGTGATTAGGAATTCAATAGAATATCTACTTGTAAAACTACATATGAAATTTGGGATACTTTAGCTATTTCTCATGAAGGAACAACCAATGTTAAAGAAATGAGATTAAATACATATACTATTAAATATGATAATTTAAAAATGAAGCCTGATGAACTTATTTCTGAAATGTATCTCAGGTTAAATAAAATATTGAATACTATGAGTCTTCTTGGGAAACCAGTTGACAACAAGGACCAGATTATGATATTACTTCGATGCCTACTTGACAAATGGAGAGGAACTTCTGTTTCTATCCGAGAATCTTGTGACATAGGAAAACTACCAGTGAATGAACTAATTAGAAAACTTATGATGTATGGAGAATAACTTAAAGTGAATCAAGAAGTAGATGAAGAACCAAGGAAGAAATCTGTAGCATTCAATACTACTACCACAAAGAACAAAGATAAAGAAAAAGTTCAAGCTCCTGTAGATACTTCCACAAGTGAAGACTCAGACTCTGATAGTGATGATGAGATGACTCATCTTGCAAGGATATTCAAGAAGTTTTACCGAAAGAAAAATTTATTTAGACAATCAAACTACAAAGGAAGGTATGACACTAAAGGATAGTGGAAAAAGGACAGAAAATGGAATGATAACACAACTAATATAGTCTGTTATGAGTGTAAATGCAAAGGTCATGTGAAGGCTGATTTCCCCAAGCATAAGTTTAAGAAGAAGTATGAAGACAAGGGAAATGCTTATAAAAAGGCTATGAAAGCCACCTGGAGTGCCTCAGAAGACAACTCAAGTGGATCTGACACTTCTGATAGTGACAAGAATAAACATGCAAATCTGTGTTTCATGATAGAGGCATTAGAGGTAACACCCAATTCCCATATACCTAATGATTATTAATCTGGGAATGAAGATGAATCAAAAAATGATGAAAATATGACTAAGGATGAACTATTAGAATACTGTGGAATGCTTGAGGATACCTTTAATGAACTCAAGGATAAATATAAACTATTGAAAATACAACATGCTTTAAATGCTAATTACAAATCTGATCTAGATATTGAGAAAGAAAAACGTTCTCAGCTGTTAAAAGAAAATACCAAACTCAAATTATCAAATGATCAATTAAAAAGGGATTTGGAAAAATTTACTGCTGGTAGAGATACCTTGACTCAGTTTCTAGGGAAACAAATTTCTCCAAAATACACAACTGGTATAGGATATCAACCAGGACAGAGAAGGATTATTAAAACTAAATTTGTTCCAAAATCTGGACAGTTCACAGCTAGTTGAAGTTCTGGACCATCTTTTGAAAAACAATTCTCTAAAGGACCAAATAAAGTGTTCATGTCTCAAAACATATATGTTAGTTATTGGAAATATGTAAGAAAAGTATGGGTTCCCGAAGTTTTACTTGCTAACCTCTCTGGACCCAAGAAAATCTGGGTACCAAAGTTACCCCACACTTAATCTGTTTTGCAGGAAAATTGTCTGAAGAGCTCCTGTAAAACTCTGTGGTACTTGGATAGTGGATGTTCAAGATATATGACAGGAGACAATTCATGTTTCAAAATAATAATTAAATTTGATGGTGGATATGACACATTCGGTGATAATTAAAAAAGGAAGATTGTCGGCTTAGGCCAAATTAGTAACCCTAATACTGTATTAATTTCAAAATTACTTTTTATTGATGGGTTAAAATAAAATCTTCTAAGTATTTCTCATTTATGTGATGATGGATTCAATGTTAAATTTGAAAATGATGCATGCAATGTTTTTAATTCTAAAAAAGATTTAATATTTACTGCTCTTAGAAATGAGAATGTATATGTTGTTGATATAGATTCTATAGTTAGGAAAAATGTTTCTTGTTTAAATGCGTTTCATAAGGAATCATGGCTGTGGCATAGAAGACTAGGACACTACAATGTGCACTCACTTAGGAAACTGACTAGGAAAGGTTTAGTTAGAGACTTACCAAAATTGGAATTACCTCTTAACAAAGTGTGCAATCCTTGTCAAAAGGGAAAACAACACAAGGTTTCTTTCAAACCAAAGAAAGAAGTTTCAACTTCTCAACTGCTTGAGTTGGTTCACATGGACTTGTTTGGACCATCTAGAGTTTCAAGTTTAAATGGGAAGCACTATGTTTATGTTCTTGTAGATGATTTTTCTAGATATACCTGAGTATACTTTCTAGATCATAAAAGTGAAGCATGTTCTTACTTTATTAAACATTCCAAGTCTGTAGAAAATCTTAGTGGACTTAGAATTAAGACCTTGAGAAGTGATCATGACCGTGAGTTTGAAAATCAGGAGTTTGAATCTTATTGATCACACAATGGCTATAGTCAAAATTTCTCTGCTCCCAGAACACCTCAACAGAATGGAGTCTTGGAAAGAAGAAATATGACCCTTCAAGAAATTGCTAGGACGATGCTCAATGAATACGACTTGCCAATTTTTTTTTGGGCTGAGGCAGTAAATACAACTTGCTATATCATCAATAGAGTTTTAATTAGACCTCTTCTTAAGAAAACCCCTTATGAGATATGGAATAATAGGAAGCTTAAGGTTAATTACTTCAGAGTTTTTGGTTGCAAAGTCTTTATCCTTAACACTAAAGATAATCTTGACAAATTTGCTTCAAAAAGTGATGAAAGAATTTTCCTAGGTTACTCAATCTCCAGTAAAGCCTATAGAGTATTCAATAAGAGAACCAAATGTGTGGAAGAATCAGTTCATATCAAATTTTATGAGACTGATCCACATGAACCCAAGACCCCTCTTGATCATCTTGAGGAATATATGTCAATTCTGGACCTTAATGACAAAGACAGTGAACCCTTAGTCAAAACAACCAGTTCTGAAAACTTTCTAGAATCTATGCATGGTGAATCTGAACCTAAAAATAATCACGAGGAGTTTAGTTCAACTCTTTCTAGAGGTATAAGAACTCTCAAAAATCATCCTTTAGATGCTGTAGTTGGTGATCTAAATAGAGAGACACAAACTAGAGCTTCTCTAAGAAACCAGGTTGAACATCAATCTTTTCTTTCATAGCTTGAACCCAAAAATATTAATGATGTAATCAGTGATGAATTTTGGGTGATAGCTATGCAAGAAGAATTAAATCAATTTGAAAGAAACAAAGTTTGGGAATTAGTAGACAGACCTAAAGATACCTTGACCATAGGCACTAAATGGGTGCTTAGAAATAAAGTTGATGAATCTGGAAATATAGTTAGAAACAAGGATAGACTAGTTGCACAAGGATATAATCAAGAAGAAGGAATAGATTATGAGGAAATCTTTGCTCCTGTATCTAGACTAGAATCCATTAGGATATTACTTGCTTATGAAACTCATCTTAATTTCAAACTTTATCAAATGGATGTCAAAAGTGCATTTTTAAATGGGTAAATAGTTGAAGATGTATTTGTTGAACAACCCCCTGGTTTTATAAATCCCCATTTTCCAAATCGTGTTTTTAAACTGTCGAAAGCCCTATATGGTCTAAAACAAGCTCCAAGAGCTTGGTATGACAGACTTAGTTCTTTCCTTATTTCAAAAAGTTTTACTAAATGAATAGAGGATCCTACTTTGTTTATTAAAAGGATTTTCAAAGATGTTTTAATAGTAAAAAATTTATGTAGATGATATAATTTTTGGATCCTCTAAAAAATCTTTTTGTACTGATTTTTCAAAAATGATGCAAGATGAATTTGAAACGAGTTTAATGGGGGAACTTAAATTTTTCCTTGGATTTCACATTCTTCAAAATAAAAATGGTATTGTTTTAAATCAAAGTAAATATACTAAGGATATTTTGAAATGTTTTGGTTTGGATAGTAGCAAAGGTAGTGATACACCTATGAGTACCACTTGCAAGCTGGATGCTGATGAAACTGGTAAATCAATGGATGAAACTAATTACCGAGGTATGATCGGGAGTCTGCTCTATCTTACTGCTAGCAGACCTGACATTATGTTCAGTGTATGCATGCGTGCTATATTTCAAGCCAATCGCAAAGAGTCTCACTTAAATACTATTAAAAGTATTTTTAAATATCTCAAGTATACTATAAATTTAGGACTTTTTTATCCAAGAGGACAACTGTTTGATTTAATAATTTATTCAAATGCTGACTTTGATGGTTGCAAGTTAGACAGAAAAAGAACCTCTGGAACATGTCACATTTTAGGCAAGTCACTAGTATCATGGTGTAGTAAGAAACAAAATTCTGTTGCATTATCTACTGCAGAGGCTGAATATATAGCTGTTGGTAGTTGTTGTGCTCAAATTCTGTGGATGAAACACACTTTACTAGACTATGGATATCAATTCAAACATGTCTAAATAAAGTGTGATAATAAAAGTGATATTAACATCTCTAAAAATCCAATATCTCGTGCTAGGACAAAGAATATTGATGTGAGACATCACTTCTTGAGAGATCATTATCAAATAGGTGATATCATTCTTGAATTCATTGGTACTGAACACCAATTGGATGATATATTCACAAAGCCATTGAATTCTGAGATATTAAACTACATCAAACATGAGTTGGGAATGATAAACTGTTGAGGTTTTAAACCTCACAGTTAAGGACCTCACCGTTAGACCTTATCGATAGGACCTCACCGTTAAATCTTACCAACAGAACCTCACCGTTAGATCTTACCAATAGAACCTCACTATCAGACCTTACCGATAGAACCTCACCATTAGACCTTACTAATAGGACCTCACCATTAGACCTTACCGATAGGACCTCATCGTTAGACCTTACCGATAGGACCTCACCGTTAGACCTTATCGATAGGACCTCACCATTAGACCTTACCAATAGGACCTCACCGTTAGACCTTACCGATGGGAACTCACTGTTAGACCTTACTGATAGGACCTCACCGTTAGATCTTACTGAAAGGACCTCACCAATAGACGACTTGAGTCAGGGACATTGCGTTTCTGTGTTCT
Source organism: Viscum album (assembly GCA_963277665.1). Lineage (NCBI taxonomy): Eukaryota > Viridiplantae > Streptophyta > Magnoliopsida > Santalales > Viscaceae > Viscum > Viscum album. The sequence goes on from OY728131.1 coordinate 1,552,665,376, forward strand.
CAGCCAGAATCTGAAATGTTTTTTTCATTTACTTATTTATTTTATCTGTTTCGCTTTTCGATCCCTAAATGATAAAATTAAAATAGAGACCACATTTTGATCCACATCAAACCCTCTCACGAATCTTTTTCTCCCCAATCTCAGAACCTAAACCTCTACTGAAACCTTGAACCACTCCAGATCGATGGAAAGAGTAAAAAGGCCATCGGTTGCTGATGAAGGAGACACACCGGATCCTAAGAGACCTAGATCTGAGTCGAGTAGTAGAAGCCAGATAGTGGTAAAGGTGCTTAACCCGCATTTATCGAAGAGGGAAATAATGGTTGAGAAGGAGTTAAGTTCATAGTGGCTGCTGTCAAGCTAGTCTTTAGTACTGAAGGCACTTGAAGATTAGGGCTGGGGTGAGTGTTTTGCAAACAATAATGGACCCGATTACCCTAATTTAGTGAAGGAATTTTATGAGTATCTCAAATTTGAGCAGTCTATGGTTGAGCACCAGATAACTTCCAGAGTAAATGGAGTAAGTTTGAGCTTCTCCTCTACTGAATGGGCTGAATGTTTGAGAGTACCACATGAAGGGATTTTTGACTATTACTCAAAAGTGGTGCCTCCCACTACTGAGTTCTTTTGTTATGAAGAAGATCTTGCTGAAGTAACAGGGAGTGGGATCCCTAGAAAGGTTATTGCTGCTGATATGGAAGGAGAAAATAAGCAGCTGTTCAAGTTTGTCCAGGATGTTTTAAGTCCCAGGAGAGGGGACTTTGAAACTTTAAAGTTTTAGGATGTTTTTCTCTTATATCTGTTAAAGAATGAACTGAAAATCAACTTATGTAGGCTGTTGATGATTCAACTTGAATACATGACCAAATCTAGTTCCAAATCCAATTCCCTATTTCATGATAAGTTGATATCTCTTATGTTGAAAGTGAAAGGAGTTTCTAGAGCTAAGGAGGAAACTATTGTTGTGCAAGATAACCACTGCATCACCAAAGTGATTTGAAAGATGATGAAGATCAACAGGAATCCATGGCCGAGGAGATGGGTGAATGATGAGGCTAAGGTATATGAAGAGTTTAACCCTGTTGATCATCCTACTAGGCCTAAAAACAAGAGAGACCCTAGTCTTAAGCCTGGTGAAGTAGAGCCTGCTTATTCAGATGAAGAAGGAGAAGAAGTTGCTGTTGTGCAAGAAAGATAGGATTCTCCTATAGATGACAGGAGTGATCCCGAACTTCCCTCAAATCCTCGTAATAGTACTGTATCCTTTGATGAGCCTAGCCCACCAAAGAGATTGCCTAGAAGGGAGACTATCCTAAGGGACAGTGATGAGGAAACCAGTGAAGAAGAAGGGGCTGAAAATGTCTTAAGAGACATTAGAGATACCTCAGATGAGGATGAGGACACTGATTCAAGTCAAGATGACTTTGAGATAGCTGCTGCTGAAAGTAAAGATGAATTTTTAAGTCTCAGTCCTCTAATAGGACATACAGAAAGGGTAAAAAGTGGAGATGAAGAAGTCGCTGATTCAGTTGAAGCTGGACTTGTTTTGAAAGTCGTTGAAGATTCTGTGGAGGAAGTGTAAGTGGACCTTTATATTAATGAAGTTGATCAAGGAGGTCTAGTGGAGATGGATGTGGCTGATCAGGAGATTGCTCCAATTGAGAGGGAGGAACCTATTGCTACAAGATCAGTTGCTGTTGCTCATGAGATAAAGGACTGGACAGAAGCTCCTACCTTGTGGTATTAGGCTTAGATTATGGAGATTTTGAAGATGACCAGCCTATCAGAAGTCCTCCAATTCCTACTATTTCGGAAACTACTATTATGCAGCCAGTAGTACTTCTGCCTCGAGACTATGTGAAGAAGGAAGATTTGGAATCAATAAAGTTAGATCTGAGGAGCCACATTGATGTGAGATTGGTTGGTTTAGAGAGGGACGTGACTCAAAATCAAGAATTTGTCACATATACAATGGAAAGGCTAGTTTCTACCTCTCACTCAGCTATGTTACATGAGGTCAAGGAATGTCAGAATCAAGTAAAAGCATTGGAAGATTCTATGGACTCAGTGAAGCAGTCTATTTCTAGCTTAGATGCATATATGTCTTTAAGGGCTCAGGTGGATAGAGATATTAGATATATCAATAGTGTGCTTCAGCAGTTGGTAACTGTGTTTTAGGACTTCAAGAAGTCTATGGAAACTCATGTGAAAGGCCAAGATGATGACGTGACAAGGCTGATCAGTGGCTTGGACAAATCTTTCAAGGAGACAGTGGCTTTATCTATAGCACCTCTAGCTGCATCTGCTTCCACTTCAGCCTCTCCTCTAGTTGACATTGAATCTTTCAGGACCATTGTTAGAGAAGAAGTGGAAAAGTTCTCTAGTGCTAGTACCTCAGGCTCTCAGGTCATTTCCATTACTAGGGAAATTCATAATCTTGTGGGATATTATCTAAGGGAATTTACTCAATATTATTAGGCCATCAAGGATCAAGTTTAATTATATTATAAAAGGGTATACACTATTCATCAAATGGATGGTCACTTTAAATTTTTGTTGGAGAACTTAAGGATTCCACCTGTCACTTAGGCCTTTAAGGACCGGGTTAGCAGGATCAGGGAATTGACTCCTGCCTCAGAGAGATTCATGGAAAACAAAGATGATTTATCTATGCTATGGAAAGAGGAGGAAGTATTATTATGGATTTTTGAAATCTTCTTTTTCCATTCCTCCATGTGGACTGCACTCCCATCATTGTTCCTCCAGCCTTTCCTTCTACCACAACTGCTTCAGGGTCTGCCATTACTACACCTTTGATGACTCATGCACAGGCCATTAGAAGCTTGACCCTAATGATTCCTCAGAGATCTACTCACTATAGGTCTACTGATGCCTCAGTGGCTGCTCCTCCTACGCTGCTCACTGCCATCTCTCGACCTATCCCTCCACCTTCAGAACCTACATCCTCAGATTCCAAAGACAAATCTCCATTGGACATATCTGTTGTGGATTGCGTGTGGAATGTCTTAGCTGATAGGTATTGGTGTATTCTTTTTGTCTAGTGTACTACTATTTTATTAATACAAACACTCTCATTTATCTCTTTTTGTTATGTATGCTTTTTGTTAATCCCAAAGGGGGAGAAGTGTTCAGTGTTTCAGTTTTCTATCATCAATTTATATGTTCTGAATTCAATTTAATTTTAATGATTTACTAATATGTGTATGCTAACATCACTAATGGAATTAACAGATGTGTTTAAACTTGATTCAAAACTACTTAAAACCTAAAAATTCAATGACATGATTTGTGATTATCAAAAAGGGGGAGATTGTTGGACTCACCTGTTTTGATAAATCCCAAATCATGTTTCAGTTATATAAAGCATCTTGTTTCTCCTATAGGATAATATTTTATGTGAAAATCATGCCTATCTCAAAGTAATACCTGTGTACTATTAATCTCACTGATCTCATTTTAAGCTTACAGTTCAGAATTTATCTAAGTACAAGGTCACCGATACAAGGTCATCGATACAAGGTCACCGATACAAGGTCACCGATACAAGGTCACTGATACAAGATCACCGATACAAGGTCACCGATACAAAGTCACCAATATAAGGTCACCTATACAAGGTCACCGATGCATGGTTACCGATGCAAGGCTACCGATGGAATGTTACATTTAGAGGTTGCCGATATGCACCTACTGTTAAAGCCTACCGATATGAAGGCTACTGTTACCAGTCTACCAATGCTTACTCTTCCATACTTTTCAAATTCTTAATATTATTATAATGGTCATATTTGATAAATTAAAATCTTCTGACATTAATTAATGCTGATTATAGACATTTTAGGAGACCGTACATGGGATAGTACGAGGTACGAGAAAGATCACACGTGATCTACTCATTCCTATTATCAGACCTCAATTATAAAAAGAGAAGACCAATAAAGAAATAAGATATAGACACGTATATGAAGTAGTGTGTCATACAAAGTGGGAGAGAGCTTACTCGCTAGAAAGAAAAGAATAATCATTCAACACTAACACTATGAACTCACAAGCATCACGAAGATCATTTTGGGACAAACTCACTTCTGCTTTCTGTGCCTCATCAACTCTTGATCAACACCAGAAGCTGAACACTGAATTCTAGAACCTAGAGTTGTGACAATCTGTTTTGAAGACAAGTTTCATAGAAAGACTCCAACATCAAATTCTCCACTCCGAGGAGTCAAGAGCTGAACTGCTAAAACATAGAGCTTTCTGAACTCAAGCTTATTATCTTAAGCTCTATTATGTTCCTTTATTTTACATCTGTGAGAAGTGTGTATGTCTATCTGTTTCACACACTATCTCCTGTGATTGAACTAGAGGATACTGAATATCCTCACATCAAACTTCACATACTTTTTTTCCCACATATAACTATAGAAGAGACCATGTATGGTCTGTGCTGTTTGTTTTTCCCACGAAGAACTGTGGAAGAGGGTGTGAACCCTGGACAGTTTGTGAAAACTATTGTAAAGCCTGATACAGGCTGTGTATCAAGTTTATTATTAATATAAACTACTTGGTGGCAGGTGATCACCAATTGGAGAGGATTAAGTCTCATCTTGAGACTGAACCTCTTGTTTAAATTATTGTGTGTTGTACTTTCAAGTACTCCATTTTTCAATTATCTGCTGCTTATCTTTTTAAAGACAAAATATTGTTTTTTCATTCTCTTTGATAGTTAGTTTTGGTTAGTGTGTGTATATGTTGAATTCAGTAAACTTGTTTAAAATGTTGAAGAAGTGTTTTTATACCAATTCAACTAAGGACTAATCAACCTTGAGAAACCTGTTGACCAACTAGACATTTACATCTCTACTACCTTAATTAACTGGGCCATTTTGAATTTGGTGGATCTCTTTTTAACACAAGTTTTAAATAGAAATTTTAAGTAGGAACTCAATTCACCCCCTCTTGAGATTCCACTCTGACCAACAGATTGTTATAAAAATGATACATTAAACTAAAATAACATTAAAATAAAATATTAAAAAAATAGTCTCGGCACACGGGGAGACCTTTATATATTGAGGTTGGCCTGATTATGCCCATATGTGGCACCCCTAGCCTGAGACTACTCATTAGTTTCTTGTTCAGAGTATTATGTGATCTCAGGCACGCCTCCCTGTACGTTAGAGGGTGATGACTAGCTGTGAGAGTCTAAGGTGATACCGTGGGGAGACTATACCATAATACCAGAGTAATATAATAACAAAAATAACCAATCAATATTTTCAACAATAATAATAGCATAGAGAAGCAATAAAACATATACGTTCTATAACAAATGAATATGTAGAAGCATACTATCATGCATCGACTAATCGCCCACCATACCGACCACATATACAAAATAAATAAAAGTAAATAAATACATCGAGGCTCTAATACCATCCCCAAACCTCATCTCCTTTGAAACATATCTAGATTGGTTCTCCCTCATATGATTGGGTGGTTATGTGACCTCAAACACCCCTCCATGTGTACCGGAGGTTTCCAACTAGCAGCGAGGGTGTAAGAAATATATTTGTGAGACTATACCCTCTATAAAAAAGTTGCAATAACAATAGAAATAAAATAAACACACAATAACATCAACCTAGTGGATAATCAAACAACCAAAATCAATCTAAATATATAATAGTAAACCATGTCATTCCATACTAAATTTCAACCAAATGTCAAGATGAAATCATATAAGTAAGAAACTAAATGGTAGACTCCAACATAAACACTCCCAAAAATCCCAATCCCAAACCCTATGCCTAGTCATGTCACTATGATCCAATCCCATCCTGTAAGAAACCAATCAAGCATATATTCCCTTTTCCTTGACCAAACCTACATTCATGAAATTTTCCTGGGTACCAAATGACGCCCAAACAGGGTGTGAGTACAACTCAGTAGGCCGACGCCCACAATGTCTAAATAACCCAGACTGGATAAATAGTTCATTAAATAGTATGATAAACAAGGCATTAATCCATAAATTAATGCATGACATAAAATAACCCACTGACCCTTGAGCTTAGGGTTGACACTTGGGGTTATCCCAACCTACATCAGCATGATGCCATCTATCTCTATCCTTGCAACCCAGTGAAAGTAACTAGAAATTAATGCCATGTCTAACCCATAATCTCTCCCTTAGGAATTCAATAAAAACCTTCATATTTCCCCCAGGCATCAATTAGCTATGCATCTAACCCTCAGGTGGCATGTACACATGCATCCAACCCATTGGTTAGTATGTACCCATGTATCTAGCCCTCAGGCTATATGTAACTATGAAACTATCCCTCAAGTGGTAAATCACCATGAATCTAGCCCTCAGGGGGTATGTGACCATTCAGCTAGCCCACAAACATCAAACATAATCAAATATCCACACAAGACAATATGCCAAGTAATCCATTTGTAACACTAAACCCCAAAATACCAACATGTGATATAAGTCATATTAGTCAATTAATCAATTTACCAATTAACAAGCTAATTATAATATCAACAAAAAACATGCCCAACATGATGATATAAGACACATTAGTAAATTACTCTGAATTAACAATTATCAAACATTTATTCAATTATTCAAAGTTACAATTATCAAAACAATTGTAACAATTCCATTTCTTAAATCAAATAAGCCTAATTTCCATTCCTAATTCATTATATCCATATTCCATCACATTATCATGCCAATTCCAATTACATACCAACTAACCACTTTCAATCCAAGTGATTATTTATCAAGACATTTACATAAATTTATAAGAAATTCCAATTCACATTATTAATCCACTCTATACCCAATTTTCAATTCATCCTAGGTATTTTTTTAATACATAATAATTTCAAACCTAGGTTCAAAGGTTGGCACACCTATTGGGTGGCCATAAGTCCCGATCTCAATTCCAACTGACCTAATGGGATCCATGGGAGGTTTAGGAATATTGATTCATCAATTACAATGGGATACCAATTAGATTAGGTCATGTGTACAATGTGCTAGCGTGATCACATAGGTTGAAAATTCTAGAAAAATTAAATAGACCTTAGAGAGTTGTTTGAGACCACTCACCTCTAGAAATAAAGAATAAGGGAGCCGATATTGAGTACCAAATCAACATGAAACACCAAAATCTATTATGGATAGTTTTTGACACATTCTGTCAAGGATGGAAGAAGTGGATTCAAGGAGACAAGAGGATTTTATCAACTCTAAGAATAAATCACTATTTCAAGTTGTCCAGATTGAAGAATGGATCAAGAGATCAAGGAGAAGTGTTGGAGGATTAATAGAAGCCCTGTAAAATCCTCAAAATTTTCTAATCCTGTATTAGGGAAAAACAAGGGGATTAATAGGATTAAACATGAGTTTTTTGGGGGGATATAATTTTATAACTTGATTACATGGCCCATCCTGACACCACTTGGTAGCAGGTGGGCACCATCAGCTAGGAGGTGGTGTCCTCCAGCGTACCTGCATAGCTGGAGACCCTAATGATAGGACAATGGGTCTCCATCAGCGAGCCGACATGTCTCCTATAGGATAACCATTTCTGTCCAAGCCTACCAGCTAGCCAGTGGCTCTACAGTCTTTTCAAGATTGCAAACACTTCTAGCCACTGCTAGTCATCTGCTAGTTCGGATTATTTGAGACCCCGAACACCTATGAACCTACATTTAAAAAAAAATAATGGACTTAATTTCAGAAATTAAATAGGATCAATTTTTTTTAAAGAGGTACATACCAGGGAAAAGATAAGATCTTATAGCCTCCCCACAATATAACAGCTCATCTTCAAGCTATTCTCCCAAGCATCACTGTGGGGTGTCAAGAAACAAGTTGTTCCACTAGGTCCACATATCAAACTCCCTTTATTATGTCTCCAATTTCACTCTACCGTGATTCCATTACACTCACACAAGGGTAATGATCCTTACTTGTAGATTCTTATCACTATGGTCCATGATACAGATCAGATGCTCCTAAAAGGCTATATCAACATCAAGCTCAACATCATCAATATATATCATGTGAGTAGTGTTATGATGATATCTTCAAAGCTGTGACATGTGAAACATGTCATGAATAGCACTATTGTGTCGTGGAAGGGACAATTATCATGCCACTAGATCAACCCTCTCCACTATCTCACATGGTCTTAAAAACATGGGTGTTGGATTTACTTACTTATGGATACAATGTTTCCCTACCCTAGGTGACACCTGAAGAAAAACATAATGACCAACCTCGAACTTTATAGGATGTCTCCGATGGTTAACATATAACTTCTTCTTGCTATGTGTAGTTTCCAACTTCTTCTGGATCAACTGGACCTACTTAGATGTCTCTGACATGATACTAGGAAACAAGAGTTGAATCACCCACCTCTAACCAATTTAAAGAGGAACAACATGAACTTATATATAATTCCTCAAAAGGATCCATATGGATCAATTCTTGAATGCTATTATTATACATGAACTCCATCAGTGCCAGATGATACTCCCAAGAACCACTGAAATAAAAAAAGGCGCATATCATATCCTCTAGAATCTGAATCATCTATTCAGACCACCAGTTCGAGGATGGTAGGTTGTACTCATAAGAACCTATAATTCCAAATACTTATGAAGGCCCTGATAGAACCATAATGTGAAATGGTGATATCGGTCCGAAATGTTACTACTCAGAACACCGTGCAATTGAAATATCTCCCACACATATAGATTGACCATATAATTGATGATGAAGGTCTATTTGATGGGTAAGAAGTGTGATAACTTCATTAGTCAATCCATGATCACCCATATAACATCATTTTTCAAGGTTTCCTGGGTAACCCTATCATGAATCCCATGGTGACATCATCCTAATTCCATTCTGGAATGGGTAAAGGCTATAGTAACCCAATGGGCCTCTAATGCCCGACCTTCACTTAATGACAGGTAAAATATCATGCTAAATAACTTGATATCTCCTTCTTAATCCCTTAAAACCAGTATTAACTATGGAGATCATGATACATCATTTTCAACACAGGATTTACCACCGATTTAGAATCACATAATTCACCCACCATCTTCTCATGTAAACCTATAGGAATCCAAATATGACCATGGAAAAGAAGAACATCATCTCTACCAAAAGACCAACACTACCACAAAACAGAGTAAGGGAAGTGCTGCCTTTTATCAGCACTAAACAGAAAGCACTGATAAAGGGGTGGGCCTTTATCAGTGATAGATAAAAACACTAATAAATGTAACCTCTATCAGTGATAAAAAATCACCGATAAAGGTGTACCCATTATCTGCGCTATTATTAGTGTTGATAAATTTTTTTAATAAAAAATATTATTAATTTATATAAAATTATTAAATAAAAAACTCATGTTTATAATTAATATATATATTTTAATAATTCAAAATATATATAATGTTATAATTATTAATAAATAGATATATATTTATCTTATATATCATTTTAAATAAATATATGATAATATAAATAAATTGTTTAAATTATACCTTTATCAGTGCTAAAAAACCATTGATAAAATATATCTTTATCAGCGCTATAATTTTATTACTGATAAATATATCTTTTATCAGTGCTTTTTTAGCACTAATAAATGCCTATCTTTATCAGCGCTAAAATTATAGCAATGATAAAGGTATGCTTTATCAGCACTTTTTATTTTAGCGCTGATAAAACATACCTTTATCATCACTTTTAACTAGCGCTGATAAAGGTTCCAACAAGTTTTATAAAAGAACCCTAATAGGCTACTCCTCACTCACACCCTTTAAAACCTTTGTGGAAGTTGACCCCTGTGCCGTCGGGCCCTCCTCCGCCGTGACCCCTCCTCCTTCTCCGTCATCGATGCCTTCTCCTCCTCCTCCACCGTAACCCCTCCTCCACCGCGACCCATCCTCCTCCTACTCCTCTGCTGCCTCCTCCTCCTCCTCTGCCGCTGCTGCCTCCTCCTCCTCTATCACTACAGCCTCCTCCTCCCCTCCCCCTTCTCCTCCTCCTCCTTGCATGCCCCCCTTGTCCACGTGACCTGCTCTAGTGCACCCTCCTCATCCGACAACCGTCCTGACAACCTCCTCTACAGTGCACGGATTCCCCCCGACGAGTCTCTATTGCAGTTTCTCTAGTTTCCATAGGGTGCATAGGGTTTGGGGGAGTTTTTCATATAATTGTTGGTATATCATTGAGTTTAGGGGGATTTTTTATCCTAATTGTTGGTATATCTATTCAGTATGCTTGTTCACTCTTTGATTATTATTGTTTACTATTATTTATTATTTAACTTAGGTGGAGATTCTTATTATATATATTCCATTACTATTATTTTTTATTACCTTTTTTTATTTTTATTTTCAATGTACTGCTTTTAGTTTTATTATCTTTTTTATCATACAAAAATGGGGAGAGATATTCAAATTTTGGGAGAGTTTATTGGATTTTGTAATTATCAAAAGGTTTAAATAGTTCCTTGACACTCTGTCTATGTTTTGATAAATTCATATCCCCTCTCAATTTGATTATTTTTTATTTTGATAATTACTTATTCCTCTCTTAGTTTATAGTTTATTATTCTTTATTATTATTCTCTCATTATTTATTCTTATTCATTATTTAATATTATTATTTATTATAGTATTATCATATTTTATGTTGAAGCAATTTTTTTAAGTACATAATCTTACATATTGAATTTTGGAAAAGGAAAACACTCTTATATATGATGAAAGTACCTTTATGTATGATGAAAGTTTGGAATATTGGAAAAGAGTTGGACATTTACATATCAAGTATTGAATTTTACATATTCAAATTATTAACTCTATGTATCAACCTTATTCATAGATAACCTTTATATATTAATATATTACACTTATGTATTGGAGGACCCTTATATAAGAAGGAAGAAGTTGGAAATTTTGATAAGGAAAAAACTCTTATGTAATGAATTTTTACTCTTTTTCATTACATAGATTTAGGAATTTTGAAGAGTATAAACTCTTATATATGAAGAGAATATTACCTTTATATGTTGATAATTTAATAAAGATATGAATCTTACATGTTATAGTGCATTAAGAGATGAATTTTATGTATTCAGTGGATTTAATTTTATGTATTATCATAACTTATGTGATGTTAATTTTATATAAGAAGGAACATCAATCATATTTTATGATAGGATCATCAATAATAGTCTATGATAGATAATTTTGAGAATTTAAATAATATTATTCATAATGAACCTGAGGAAACCTTCATGAATATTTAAATAATGATTCTTAGTTCAAATATTATTGAGATTATTTTTAATCCTGAATGGCTATGGATATATTAAAAGAATATAATTCAACTCTAAAGTAGTTTTATATTCAAAGGTGTTATTTCATGTGATTATAGGTATTATTCAATGTTTTTAATATCAATATTTATGGAGGGTTTGAATGATGATTATTATGTAGATTAGTTGATGTGAAGAATTATCATTCATGATCAATGACTAATAAAATAAAAGTTCAGATCATTTCAAGAATTATGGTAGTAATATTATTTATATTTTAATTATTTTAATGGTAATAGGTTGTTGTAATTTCATCTATAAATAGAGGTCAAATAAAAATAGTACAAAGATTACTGAAGTGTTGTAAAGTTTGAAATCCACATTGTTTATACTATTGTGCTAGATTTCCCAAAGCTACATATTTCAATTACATATTTTAAGGGTCAAAGATCACTATTTCTATACTAGTAGCATCATATAAAATATTTCATTGGTTTAACAATTTTATATTTCATTGGGTTGTATTTTTTGTATAGAAATTTTTTTATTGAGTTGTAATCACTCAACTCACACACCGGTTATACCTCCATTAAAAGGTATGTGACTTTGTTATGCTAACCTAACCAAAAAGCAGATCATAGGTTGTGCCTTGTCATTGGAAAAAGGCATATGTATGGATTATGCCTCTAGTTGTGTAAAAGGAAAGGGGTTTTTATTCATGCCTTGGTATGGTGAAAGATAGATATTAAAGAGTTATAATCTCCATCAAAAGTGGGTTCTATCTAGTGCATATCCATGCGACACCCTTGTATTTTAAAGAATAACCTAGGGTTGGTTTTGAAGGTGAAAGAGGGAAGTTGAACCAATTTTTCAAATGGAACCAGATTCCATGACATGGTGAATATTCTACATCGTAGAGGTTGTGCTTGTGCCATGGTTTGGGAACTATGATGTAGAAGATAGTTTTTATGGTTCTAGTTGTTTTGTAATAGTTGTGTCATGGAGTGTTGGTTGTGGTGTGAAGTCTTATAATGTAGAGTTCACACAATTCTTCCAATTTTGGTATTATTTCACTGTGGAGGGTGTGAGGGCTTAGAGGTTATGGTGTAGTGATGACCAATGCATCATAGTCCCTTTCCCCTAGATCATATTATCTCATTGTTGACCGTACATGAGGATTATTGATGTGTTTTTACCAGGAACCATTATGGTGTGGCCATCTCCTTTGTGTCATAGTTCTTTCTCATTTGGGACCCATTTCGGCATGGACCTATGCGTTGTGTTGTGTTGTGATGCATGTTTTCCCATATTTCATATGTGTTGTGTTGTGATGCATGTCTTGTTCTCCCTTATATTTAGGTCCTTTCCGATTAAGTCCATTTGATGCTTGGATGCTTGATGCACCTCTTCTTATTGAACCTCATGATGGAATAACACAACCAACCTAAATATAATTACTTAAACCAACCTCATTATAATGAAAAATATATAATGAATATTTAAACACACTACCACATCATCATTTCCATCAACATCTCCACATCATTAAGCTCCCCCAAGCTTATCGTTTAAACATTCCACATCACTTGTAACTATATAATGAATAAAACCAAACCTATTAAGATTAAATGAGGTTTGTAATATATTTCCTATGTGTTTGTCCATAGGTTATGAATTCATAACATAATTTTTAATCATATATTAGTTTCTGATGTCTACTTCACACACTAGGTTCAACAAACATTACTACCATACAAATCAATAAATCCTTAGTAGTGACTACTATAATGTCCAATCTATAAAATATTTATCAGATATGATATTACCAGGACCCAAACCCATAATAACTCTAGTGGATTTGGGAATATATTAGTGTATAACCCCCCCAAATCCTATATTTAAATGGACATGGGTCAGTTACAATTGGAAATGTAATGATACGGCCCATGCTGGTATCATAACCAACAACTGACCCGACTTTCCACTAACCTAAGAGACATTCATGATCCCTAAGGGATAGTAACGATCCTCTGGAAAAAAGATACAACTAATGTGGAATATTTTACCCCTAAATTAGAGTAGATTAAAAATGATATTTCTCTTAAAAACTATACATGTCCCATTCAAAAGTTGAACATCTAGGAAAATAGTAGATACAAAAAAATAAATAAAAAATAAATAGGAAGTAGATATCATAGATGGAAAATAAAATCCCACTATTGACCAATAAAACTATTTATCCAAACATTTCCCATTCCTAAATCTCATTGGAACTATTTTGGATAGGTATAATATATGATTTCTCATTTTATGTTTTCTTTTCAGTTGAAAATATCTTCTACCACGCACCTCTTATCTGCCGCGAACGCACCTCCGCCACATGCTAAACGACACCTTCACAGTAATTTTTCTTCTCTCACTCGTTGGTTTCCTCCTGTTCACATGTTATTAATGTTTGATATTGATGGTTATGTTGTGAAATGTACGGGCTAAACGCCCTACTGAAAATCGTGGTCGTTGGTGGCCCTTGTTTTCGCACTAAATGAATTTCACGTTGGTTGGTTCTTGTTGAACATTTGAATATAGAAATTGGTAATTTACATATACTTGGATAATGAATGAATGAAACAGGATGATAAAACTTCTATGATAACCCCTGAATTAACAAGAGAAATTGAATAAGGGATGTTTTTTTAAATCTGAAATTGTGTTTGTTTGGTTTGTATAGTGTTGCGATTGTGAGAAAGATTGTGTGTTTGTATGGTGTTGTGGTTGTTGGCATGATTGGTATGATTTTTTTTCATGTTTTAGTTCCTCCACCATTGAATATCAATCCAAACCTTACCCATTTCAATGGCACCACCACTTTGTTACTAGTGAAATTCCACTGAATCTTAGAAAACCACTTCATTAGAGGAATATATGGGACATTTTATGGACACCCTAGTCAAATAACTATAACAACACATGTAATGAATCCTTCCACCTGCAATCACTCTATGTAAAATCATACCATCTATTAGTTTAGTACCATATTTCTTGACTCGAGACATTATGTTTCTAGAGAAACACTAAAAAACCGGTTTAAAATAATGTATATAGATTACATGTGGGATACTAAAACATTCTAGTGCAAGGGATTATCATAACTAGTTACATTGATCAGGTGGTTGGAAGATGGGTGTGATCTAATTAGGTCCTGAGTAATTCATAGAGAGGTAAGGGTATTGTTTACCATAACTAGATCCATTGATTATAGTTGGATGATGACCATAGTTGAACATATTTTGTGTAATTATTTTGTTAAATATTAATATTACTGAATAAAATAGGATGAATATGAATAAATAATGGATGAATTCCAATCAGTTGAAAAAATATTATGAAGATGGCGTGAAAGATTTTATCAAGTTTTTCAAAATATCATGCACATTACCCTTCTCAAATCCTTTGTTCGTGTTTACGCTGTTATTATTCAATACAAATTAGTCTAGAGGAGTTAGAATAACACTTGATCTGTCATGGAATAAATCGATGTTATACATGTTGGAATAAACACGGAGAAAAAACGAATGTAGGTAGTGGATGGGATAACATTTTGTTTTATGGATCATCTGATATGAGTACAAGCGTGAAAAATAAAGACGACTGTATGGAGGATGTGATTACAAATGTGAATGATGATGAAGATTGTATTGAGAAAATTAAAAGGACAGTTGAAGATGAATTTCATGATTGACCAAAATTGTTTAAGAAGATAAAGATTTGTGCAAAGATGCTATTATATGATGGTTGCACTATATACATCATTGTCAGCCATACTGAAGCTGTATAATTTGAAAGTAGGCAGTGGGTGGAGTGATTCTAGTTTTACAGAACTACTTGATCTCCTGAATGACATTCACCCAGAATATAATGAGCTCTCGAGCTGAATATACGATTCCAAAAGAATGCTACAATCGATGGGTATGATATCTGAAAGAATACACACCTGCCCGAATGACTGTATACTATTTTTCAAGGACTGCAAATCACTTAAAGAATGCCAAAATTGTAGTGCTTCTCGATACAAGAGAGATGAATCTAAACCTATGAAATTTTTATGGTACTTTCCAACCATTCCAAGGTTTAGGCGCCTATATGGAAGTGAGAATAATGTAGGACAATTGACATGAAATACATATACAATAATTAAAGATGGTAAAATATGTCACCTAACAGACTCTCTTCAGTGGAAGAGAATTGATCATGAGTATCCAGAATTTGGAAACGAGCTAAGAAACCTTCGTCTTTCATTATCTACAGATGGATTAAATCCTTTTGGTTTTGAAAATAGCAGTCATAGTACATGGCCAGTTATGTTGGTAAATTATAACTTACCACCGTGGTTATGAATGAAATGAAAATACATCATGTTATCTATGCTTATATCAAGACCAAAACAACCAAGTAATGATATTTATGTTTATTTGTATCCATTAATTGAGGATTTGAAATAATTGTAGGATTCAGGTGTTGTGTTGTATGATTCTTACAAAAATGAATATTTCAATTTGAGAGCCATGTTGTACGGGATGATAAATAACTTTCCTTCTTATGAAAATTTGTCAGGATATAGCATTAAAGGAACTCAAGGGTGTCCCGTTTGTGAAAAAGTTACACAATCAATTAGGTTGAAACATTCATCGAAAACCGTGTTTATAGTACATCGTAGATTTATACCCCGATGTTATAAGTACCGATCTTGGACAACATCATTCGATAGAAATTTAGAATAATGTACAACACTGTCTCTACTAACAAGTGATCAATTATTTGAGAAAGTAAAATATGTGGACACAAATTTTGGTAAACCATTTTCAAAAAACCATACAAAAACTAGTTAGAAAAAGTGATCATTTTTTTTGAATTATCATACTGGAATTGTCTATATGTCAGACATTTTCTTGATGTTATGCATGTTAAAAAAATGTATGTGATAGTGTTATCAACACATTGATAAATGAACCAAAAAAACAAAGGATGGAATTAAGGATAGGTTGGACATTGTTGAGATGGGAATACGAGAAGAGTTGGCACCAGTGAAGGGTTAAAAATGAACATTTCTTCCCTTTACTACTTACACTCTTTCCAAGTAAGAGAGATATCAGTTTTGAAACTTCTTGAAAAGCATAAAGGTTCTAGAGGGGTATTCATCAAATATCAAGAACATCATGTCAATGAGTGATTTAATGTTTAAGGGTCTAAAATCACACGAATGTCATGTTTTTACGCAATATCTAATTCCTATAGCTTTATGTTGAATTTTCCCCAAGAATTTCCACCATACATTAACGAATCTCTATTTCTTATTCAAAGCTATATGTAACAAAGTTATAGACCCGATGAAATTTCAAACTATGGAAAGATAAATTACCATCATATTATGTGAAATGGAAATGTTCTTCCCACTGAAATTATTTGATATGATGGTTCACTTGGTGAGAGAGATTTGACCATGTGGTTCTGTATATTATAGATGGATATACCCCATTGAATGGTATGTGAAGATTTTGAAAGGGTATGTCAAAAATCAAAGTCGGCCAGAGGGTTGTATTGAAGAGTGATATATTGTTGAGGAAGCCATTGAATTCTATACTGAATACCTATATGGTGTGGAAATCATTGTAATACTGAATTCTCATCACACTAGGAAACTTGAGGGTGAAGGAATTTCTGGAAGAGAGGTTGTCAAAATCAATATTACAGATCGGGAGTAGGACCATATTTATATTTTTCATAACAGTTTCGATGTTGATCCATATGTTCAAACTCACAAATAAATTATTAGGCATTTGAATCCATCTAGGGATGAAAAATGGATATTAGATACACATAATCAACATTTTATAGGATGGTTTAGGGACCATATTTTTAAGAAGTCAGATAAAAATCTGGACACAATTTCAGAACAACTTCGATGGTTAGCCGGAATATTGAGTGTGTATGTATTATCTTAAAATTATTATGTAGTTAATGCTTATAAATTCTATACTAATAAACATGATGAAGATAGTACCATGCAGAATAGTGGGGTTTCACTTATGGATGAAGCGATGCATGTTTCTGGTGCTAAGGATAGAAATCCAATTTATGCGAATATGTCATACTTTGGCATCATCAAACAAATATGAGAGTTAAATTATACGAAATTACAAGTGACAATTTTTCAATGCAAGTGGGTTGATAACATGAGTGTTGTTAAAATAGATGAATTGGGATATGTAAAAGTTGATTTCAGTAAATAAGGGGATAAATGCAAACCATTTATAATGGCATCATAGGCAGTATAGGTATTTTATGTTCCATATCCCGCAAACCGAAACTAGTCAATTGTTCTGTTATCAACCAAAAAAACCGAAGGGTCAGATGAAAATTCAACAGTGGATGACCCTTTCATTGGGACTTTGCAGTCATTTTGCAATGGTCCCAATGTATACAATGTTTTGTATGTCATAGGAGACCAAAATGAAGGGATTTTTATAGTCGATAGGGGGGTTAAATCTCTTCAGCCTTAAAAAAAGAGAGTTCAATAATCAGGTTATTTTTTTTATTGAAATATACATTGTGTTACCTTATGTTATTATCTATTCGCTATTACTTTTATGTAATCTAAATTAAATGTTAAACCACTTCTGTAGATAATGACTTCTGCACCTACTGATGCGCCCAATCTCAAGGCACAATAGGTCTCTCAACCTACTGCTCCTGGTCCCAGTGAAGAGGAACAATAAGTTTATCAACCTGTTACTGCTAGCCCTAGTTCCTAGGTACAATAGGTTTCTCAACCTATTTCTGCTGGTCCTAGTGCCGATGCTAGTGCTCCGGAGGAACATGTTGGAGTTGGTGGTCTAGAACCAACTACTTTTTACTTTATTCATTAATAAATACTTTATCACATCTTTATTTTTCTTCTGCGTGAAAATGCATGTGATAAGGTCCTGAGAATAGTTGTTTCATTAAAGGGTCATAGAGGATCCCTGCTATGATGAGAACTCGGAATTACCATAACACTGTTCTTGAATATATGTTCTATGGATGGATGATGTTATTTGAGGGACAAAAATAATATAGGCCATTAGGGGTGAGGACTCATACAACTTTGAGGCACCTTCTCATGGTGTGCGCCCTTGGTAATATCTAGGAGGATATTATGAGAATGAGACCCACCAGTAGGAAATCCACATTTCATAGTGTCATTGGATATTCCTATCTGTGGATGTGTGTATTGGTCCTTAGACTTTAAGATTATTATTAATGGGTATTAAAACTTGTACACTTAGATGTATTAACAAAAGATTTAATGACACACTATTCACAATGAGGTAGGATATGTTGGGTGCATCATGAGTAATACTGCATTAATAGATAACGCGAGAAAGGATTTGTCCATTCTGTTCTATAATAGAAGTATATATCTTAGGCCCTTTGATGGAATTGATATAGCCTAAATAAATACATCTATGTGGTAAGGAATGGAAGATTTCAATTCTGGAAAGTCAAATAAAGAATAATCGAGTACATGGGTTGATGACACTATCATGAAACCCACTTGATTTGAGATATTGAGACAAAGGGATTACATTACACGGTAAGCGTTTGTAGGAGGTGACACATCATTGTATCATTAACTACTTTATATATGGGTACCTTGGTGTGTTTCTAGATTCTAAACTTGGAATTTAGGTAGTATCCACTTAATTCCACTGAGAAAGAGGCCTAGAGGGTCACACACTAAGTGTGTCCAAGTATCTCAGTTAAATATTAATTTAACAAGTTGAATAAAGATTATTCCCGATTGTGGTTTAATAATTATTCAAGGATGCCTAATTTCATTTATTTCGACACTAGTTATTTGAGAGAATATATTGTGGGAGAAATAATATATTTATTAGCGAGTAATGCAGTAATATTTATTTGAGAAATAAATAGCCATTATTGAAGGCCTAATAAATATAGTGGAGGAAATAATGAAAATGGAAAAACAAAAGTACACATCGTGTATATTAATATACATGCCATGTAGTTTTTCTAGGGACATGTGAGAAATAATATTATTTATTTAATTAAATAATATTAGGTGTAATACACTGGGTGCATGTCAAGTAATAATAATAGTTAACTTTTATTATTAGACATGAGGTCTTACTAAGAATTAAATAAAATGAATAAATGCTTTCAGGTAATTAATTCATTTTATTATTCTAAGTAATTAAAATCCCTATTATATAATTCTCATTAGACTAGCCATTTTTTAGAGTTGTGCATAATGGATCTAGAGAAAGATCTCAAGCCAAGATAGAATTCTTTTCTTCCAAGAATGATACCAAGCTACGAGAGATAGATCATTCTCCACCGGATCAAGGTGATTGAAGGCGAACATCGCAAGTGAAGTATCTTACATGCTAGCACCCAAAGATCCCTTTGGCGATGTCTAGAGATATATAGAGAATATGTGGATCACTAATTGAAGAATCCTACACTTGTATTCTTTGACGCAATGACATATCACATCAGATCGTGACCGGAAATATCAATGGAGAGAGAATTCCATCAAGGTAATTCTTGTCTTTTAATAAAATTAATTATAACCAACATATGATGATCCTCTCTATGGTTCCGAGACTCCCTTATTTTTTTCCATTCTTCATTCTATTCTGAAGATCTGGCATTTTATTATCATGCCAGATCTCGGATTAAATGTCGTTAACAACAAAAATTAAAGTTAAGTACACCCTCCAACGCGCTTCCGCTGCGCCCAGAACCTACAAGTGGTATCAGAGGGGTTATATCGTTGATTATAATTATTTAGTTTTTTGTTGGTGATTTACGCATTTAATAATTTATTTGTTTCAATTCAAGTTAATCGTTATTTAAATCTGAAGCTCGAGATCTATTCCTCCTCTTTCATTTCTCATCACCTTACAGAAACAATTTTTTCTTTTAATATTGATTAAAATAAAACAAAGGATCTCATTCGGAGGTACCAAATCTTTCTGGACGTACAACACTAGAATACACAATGTGTATTCGGCAGTACATGCCATGTAGTATAGGTTTAATACACTGGGACAGTCCACCGAACTAGACCGTGTCATTGGATCCTATCTAAGTCTTTAAGACTCCGTGTGTTGACCAGGAACATGTGACACACAGTTTTTAGATTACACTCCATGTGGCCCATTGAACATGGCGTGTAACCCCTTCGGGTTTGGGTAGGACCGTGTACCCCGTACACGGCTTGCCCGACTGGAAACTGTATAATACATATACTACATGGTGTGTGTCCCATAGAACATGCCATGTACTCTGAAGATTTCCAAAGTATATCTATATGCCATGTCCCCAGGTTTGTACTTCGGATGAACGGTGAAAAAAAGTACACACCGTGTAGTCGGAACTACACGCTGTATACTCATCCAAATTATGCAGATTTATTAAAATTTATTATTATATTATACAAACCCTTGAGATGTGTACCATAGTGTAGGCGTAAAGTTGAGGCACAACACGTGATAGGTATTTTATATATATGTGTTTAATTTAACATCTGTGTAATGTTCATTTCTACTCATTGGGTAGTTATGAATGATAATTCACCAGGTTGCCTCCAAGGTACAAGTTACGTACAAAGATAATTTTAAATGAATTTATTTGTTTAAAATTATGATGGATGAGAATCTAAAGGAAATTCAAAAAAAGGGTTTAAGATAAAAGGATTGATCAATTAAAGATAATTAATTGATTCGAGCATGATTTATCTTAAACAAGAACGATTAAAGAATTGAATGCTAGTTTTATTTATGTGTAAATATCGTTGCATGTATGGATGATCATGGGAAAGACCAAGACCTTTGTATGTGAATGGTTTCTTTTAATTTATTTATATAATTTTTTTGGCCTACTAGCCTTCTCCTCATTAATATATAGGGCGTTCATGCCCAAGGTTTCTTTTATGTAAAACCCTGTTTTACCCCTCACCTACATGTGAGATAAAATCATATGTAATGGATGGAGCTCCCAAGCTAGTGGAGGTGGCTCAAGTTAGGATCCAAGGTGAAACCAATCCAAGGAGATACAAAGGTGGACAAGTGGAAAGATGTAAACATGAACCCAAAAGGTTCAAGGTGTTTATCCCCTAGGTCTTGGGTTAGTTTATCAACCAATAGAACAAGCTCATGATCATACCATTTATTTTATTTCTGTCAGTTGCATGGTTTATTTATTTGGGTGTGTTGTCACGATCACACAATTAATGAATTAAACAAGCATGAAATATGGAACTAAAATAAGATTGGATTATGAGTAAATATTATCTTAGACATGGTTAACCACTTAAGTATATCCCACTTAATATTAACAAGCATGTAATCAAAGATAATAAAATGGAAATTTATGTATAAGGATCAAACCCCTCAAAGAAATATTAAGTCGGTATAACCTTCTATAATCTTGGTTAGAATCGAACCATAGTTCAAAGTGCTTGACCAACCCTAGTTGGGGTGATTTCAATTATCGGGAAATTATAATTCAAGGTTTTGGGTTGACTTGAATTGGTCCACATCAAGGGTTGACTTCCACATCAGTACTTGGTATGACCAAGATTCAAATGTTGAGGAAATCCAAAATAAAAGGGTTTCAGGATTGGGGAGTCCACTCAACAGATCAAGGAGCTGCGAGTTAATACAGTTGGAATTTGGAATTCCTACCTAAAAACCTTCAAGTTTCTTTAACAACCCTAGTTAGGGTAATGCTAAGGGAAATATGGATCCTTTCCACTAGAATATTCAGGTAACATAATATTCTGAAGTCAATGGTGAGGGCTATTGGATTTCGATAAAATAATGGGAGACTAATAAGTATTAATTTATTTATTTGTCTCAGTTTTTATCATTATAAAGAAATAAAATTTTTCTCATCTTAATTTGTAGAAATGAAAAGAAAAATGACTTCAAAAATATCATTATGAACCATACTCGATAAGGAAAACCTTCTCACCAAAACCAATTTCCAGGAATGGCAGAGGCGTTTACGCGTCATTCGTCGCCACGATAAGAAATTATATGAGCTGGAAGAGCCTATTCCAGTTGCACCTGGAAAAGAGGCCAGTGATGAGGAACTATCTCTCTATATGAAACATATGGATGATTCCATAGATATCCAATGTTTCATGCTATCATCCATGTCTAATGATCTCTTGAAGCAACATGAAAACATGGATGTGTATAGCATGATGTCTCACATTACGAATATCTACCAAGAGAAGGTGATACAGGAGAGATATGAGATCTCTAACGATTTGTTTACAACTAATCTTGGAGAGTCTACACTAGTTGGGAATCATGTAGTCAAGCTTATTGGCTACATTGAACGCCTGGACATCTTAGGGATTAAGTTCCCAGATGAGTTGCATACAGATCTCATCCTATCATCACTGCCCAAGAACTTCTCTAGCTTTATTGTCAAATATAACATGAGAAACAATTAAAAGGGTCTATCGAAACTTCTGAAATTAATTCTCCAGGTATATAAGGATATGGGGAATAACAAACCCACAATCCTTATGGTGAATAAGAAAAGGAAGGACAAGGAAAAGGGGCCAAGTACTTATAAATGGTCTGAATCCTTCGAGCACCATCCCTCCAAGAAGGGGAAGATCCAGAGGCAGGGCAAGGAATGACAGGCGATATGTTTTTCATGTGAAAAGCAAGGCCACTGGAATAGTAACTGCACCTAGAAGTGTGGGGACTCTAAAGGTGCATTCATTATTGAGTGTAATATTTCCATTTCTACACATTGGGTATTAGATAAAGCTTGTGGGGATCACATTGGTATTAAAAAGCAGGAACCAAGTAGATTTAGAATGATTTACATAGGAGAGGTGGATCTTTGAGCTTCCAATGGCGCGAGACTGGCTGCGTTAGCCATTGGTGATTACCACCTCTCATTGTCAACTGGGATTATTTTGGTTTTACATAACTGTTATTATGTACCTAGTGTTACCAAAACATAATTTCTATATCATGTTTGGATATGGATGGATTTATTTTTAAGTTTGGAAATAAGGGTTGCTTATTTTATAAGAACAACATATATTATGGTGTGGAACATTTAAATAATGGTTTGTATGTATTAAATTATGAAAACCAAGTATTGGCAATCGATAATAAAACAAACTCACATGACTCATACATCACCCAGTCGTGGCATCACCGTCTCGGTCATGTAAATGAGAAGCACTTGACAAGGCTCTGCCAAGATGGCTATTTAGACTCTACTGAGCTAAAATAACTTGATAGATGTCACGCTTGTTTATAAGGTAAAATGACTAAGCTGCCTTTCGATGGACAGTGTGAAAGGGCCACAAAGCTTCTAGGATTGGTGCACACAGATGTGTGTGGACCATTACCAGTAGAAGCTGTAGGTGGATATTATTACTTCATTACTTTTACTGATGATTTGAGTAGATATGGATATGTCTACCCAATGAGGTATAATTCAGAAGCCTTAGATAAATTTAAGGAATTCAAGAATTAAGTCGAGAATCAACTTGGTAAGAAGATAAAGAAGCTTTGATCAGATCGAGGTAGAGAATATCTAAACCAAGAGTTCATCGATATTCTACGGGAGTCTGAGATTATATCTCAGCTCACTACTCCTTATACACCATAGTAAAATGGTGTTAGTGAAAGGAGGATCCGCACCTTGTTGGACATGGTGAGGTCGACGATGAGTCATGGAGATCTTCCATTATCCTTTTGGGGATATGCATTACAAACTGTAGCATACACATTAAACTGAGTACCAACTAAGATGGAAAATGGAATTACCTCTGAGTTATGGAATGGAAAGAAACCCATTTTGTCATAAACACATGTATGGGGATGAGAGGTGTTTGTTAAGGACTTCTCAGGAAACAAACTAGCACCCGGGGCATGAGGTGTATCTTTATAGGATATACTAAGGAAACAAAAGGATATTACCTATATAACCCTTCAGATAAGAAAGTGACTGTTTCCAGACAAGCCGTCTTTCTTGAGAGGGAGCACATCCTCAAAAAGGATAGTAGGAGAAAGATTGACTTCGACGAATTTGATGCTCAAGATACACATGAGTTGGTATAGGAACAAGTTCCATAGGTCCCCATGGAAGAGGTTCCAGAAACACAAGTACTGCGTAGGAGCTCAAGAGAGGTAAGGAAATGAGAGAGATTTGGTTTCCTAGTCACTGATAATGTTGAATCATTATTTTTGGACAATGATTAACCTCTCTCTTACAAGGAAGAAGTATAAATATCAGAAGCTACAAGATGGATAAAAGCTATGAATTCTGAGATGGATTCCATGTATTAGAACCAAGTCTAGGTTTTGGTTGATGATCCAGTTGATGTAAATCCTATTGGATGAAAATGGGTATTCAAGAGAAAACTAGACATGGAAGGTCAAGTTAGCACCTATAAATTAAGGATAGTGGATAAAGGATTCAGACAACATCAAGGAATTGACTACGATGAAATATTATCACCAGTTTCCATGTTTAAATCCATAAGAATCATACTTTCCATAGCAGCTTACCATGACTATGAGATTTGGAAGATGGATGTCAAAACAAAATTCCTTAATGGGAACCTTCAGGAAGATGTCTATATGACACAACAAGAAGGTTTTGTGACACCAGGTGAAGACAAACAGGTTTTCAAGTTTCAAAAATCCATTTATGGATTAACGCAAGCATCCAGGTCATGGAACATTCTATTTGATGAATACATAAAAGAATTTGGATTCATTAATAATGAATTTGATCCATGTGTTTATAATCGGTTTAATGGGAATGCGTTCGTTATCCTAGTAGTATATATTTATGACATATTGCTTATTGGAAATGATGTACCAGTCTTATAGTCAGTTAAGGACTGGTTGAACAAGTGTTTCTCCTTGAAAGAATTAGGTGAAGCAACCTACATTCTAGGGATTAAGATCATTCATGATATATCCAAGAGGCTTCTTGGACTAAGTCAAGGTACATACATTGACCAGATACTAAAGAGATTTAGTATGGAACAATCCAAGAGGGGATTGGTTCGAGTGTCACATGGCCTAAATCTTTCTAAGAAAATGTGTCTGTAGACATAACATGAGAAAGATTGAATGAGTAAGATCCCATAAACTTCAGCTATAGGATCCATCATGTATGCGATGTTATGCACCAGACTTGATGTTGCCTATGCACTGAGCATGGTAGGTAGATATCAATCAGATCCAGGAGAGTAGCATTAGACTACTGTTAAGAACATCCTTAAGTATCTGATAAGAACTAAGGATATGTTCTTGGTGTATGGTGGTGATAAGGAGCTTGTAATCAAAGGGTATGCTGATGCTAGTTTTTAGACAGATCAAAACGATATGAAGTCACAATCTGGATATGATTTCTGTCTCAATGGAGGAGCTGTGAGTTGGAAGAATTCAAAGAAACTAGTTGTCTCTGATTCTACATTAGAGTCCAAATATATAGTAGAATCTGATACAGCCAAGGAAGCCGTATGGATTTAGAAATTTTTCTAAGAGCTTGATGTGGTGCCTAGAAGTAAAAATCCTATCACATTATATTGTGATAATACTACAACAGTTTCTCTTTCAAAAGAACAAAGGTCACATCAACGGACAAAGCACATACTCTGGAAGTATCACCTCTTGAAGGATTTATATCAAAGGGGTGAAGTTGCAATGATCAGAGTGTCCATGAAATAGAACAAGATAGACCTCATGACTAAAAGCCTATCTCAGCAAAAGCACAAATATCATGTGAGATCTAGCGGGTTAAGGGTTGTTAACAGTTGTCTCTAGTCCAAGTGGGATTCTATTGGAGTTGGTGGATTAGAACCAACTACTTTGTAATTTATTCATTAATAAATACCTCATCACATCTTGATTGTTCTTCTGCGTGACAATGAATGTGATAATGTCCTAAGGATAACTGTTTCATTAAAGGTTCATAGCAGATTCCTACTATGATGAGAACCCAGAAGTTTCATAACACTGTTCTTGAATATATGTTCTATGGACAGATGATGTTATTTGAGGGACACAAATAATACAAAATATTAGGGGCGGGGACTCATAAAACCTTGAGGTACCTTCTCATGGTACGTTCCCTTGGTAATATCCAGGAGGATATTATGAGAATGAGACCCTCCAGTAGGAAATTCACATTTCATAATGTCATTGAATATTCCTATATGCGGACGTGTGTATTGGTCCTTAGACTTTAAGATTATTATTAATGGGTATTACAACTCATGCACTTATATGTATTAGATAAAAATGTGATGACACACTATTCGTAGTGAGGTAGGATATGTTGAGTTCATCATGAGTAATGCTGTAATAATAGATAACACAAGAAAGGATTTGTCCCTTTTGTTCCATAACATAAGTAAATATCTCAGGCCCTTTGATGGAATTGATATATCCTAAATAAATCCATGGCCATGGTAAGGAATGAGTGAGTTATATTCTGGAAGTTTAAAGAAATAATAATTGAGTACATGGGTTGATGGTACTAGCATGAAACCCGCTTGATTCGAGATATCGAGACAAAGGGATTACATTACACGATAAGCATTCGTAGGAGGTGACACATCATTACAGTGTTAACTTATTTCTCTATGAGTGGCTTGGCATGTTTCTAGATTCTAACCTTGGAATTTAGGTAGTATTTTCCTAATGCCACTGAGAAAGAGTCCTAGAGGGTCACACACTAAGTGTATCCAAGTATCTCAGTTAAATATTAATTTAATAAGCTGAATAAAGATTATTCCCGATTGTGGTTTAATAATTATTCAAGGATTCCTAATCACATTTATTTCAACATTAGTTATTCAAGAGAATATATTGTGGGTGAAATAATATATTTATTAGTGATTAATGCAGTGATATTTATTTGAGAAATAAATAGCCATTATTCAAGGCCTAATAAATATGGTGGAGGAAATAAAGAAAATGAAAAAAAAACAAAAGTACACATTGTGTATATTAATATACATGCCATGTAGTTTTTCTGGAGACATGTGAGAAATAATATTATTTATTTAATTAAATAATATTAGGTGTAATATGCTGGGCGCATGTCAAGTAATAATAATAGTCAACTGTTATTATTAGGCATGGGGTCTTACTGACAATTAAATGAAATGAATAAATGCTTTCAGGTAATTAATTCATTTTATTATTCTAATTAATTAAAATACCTATTATATAATTCTCATTAGCCTAGATATTTTTTAGAGTTGTGCACAACGGATCTAGAGAAATCTCTCAGGCCAAGAGAGGATTATTTTCTTCCAAGAATGATCTCAAGCTACGAGAGAGAGATCCTTCTCCACCAGATCAAGGCGATCGAAGGCGGACATCGCAAGTGAAGGCTCTTCTGTGCTAGCACCCATAGATAACTTCGACAATGTCCATAGATATGTGGAGCATGTGCTGATCACCGATAGAGGAATCCTACACTTGGATTCTATGACGCAATGAAAGATCACATCAGATCGTGACCGAAAACATCAATGAAGAGAGAATTACATCAAGGTAATTCTTGTATTTTAATTAAATTAATTATAACCAACATATGATGATCCTTTCTATGGTTCCAGGACTCATTTTTTTTATCATTATTTGTTCTATTCTGAAGATCCAACATTTTATTATCGTGTTGAATCTCAGATTAAACTTTGTTAACAACAAAAATTAAAGTTGAGTACACCCACCAATGCACTTATGCTGCGCCTGAAACCTACAGAACATAACGATGATTCTGAAATTGAGGAAATGGTAGGCAATAAAACCCTAGAAGAGCAAAAAAACAAACAAACAAGAGTTCCATAGTTTTATAGTGTTAGAAAAAATCCTTAAGGCAAAAGAAAAAGGCATCAAATTTGAGGTGGGATGGAATTACCAAAGCCAACATGTTAACCCCAGAAAATCCATGTTTAGTAGATACATTGGAATCATCACTCGGAAACACGTATTGATTGATGTATAGTCGTGGCACCATGTTGTCACTGAGCTTAAGACACTAATGTGGGAAGATATTATGGTAACATTACGATATAATTTATTTAATTTATTATAATAAAATAAAATACTAAAAAATCGACTCACTCTTCATCATCCCTTGCAGAGTGCATTTATAGTATATGCCTCGCATAAGGAATATGTATTAAGAGTTATAGGAAGGATTCATAGAGGCTTCCACATAATTTTAACAAAATATCATCTTGAAGATACTGAATGGAAAATCAAGCTACACCCACCTTCTCTTTATGCACACTTGATATCCCAAGGATCATGGGATGCATTTATCAGCTGTCATGTAAAGTAGAATTTTCAGGTACATTGTGTCTAGTAATATGTTTTTTGACATTTCTTGTATTCATCACATTGATTGATAGTTTTTTATTTATGAAACAACAATTGAGTGCTAAAAATAAGGAACAAGCAGCAAAACCAGTGTACCCCTACTGTAAAGTAAGGATGAGGTATACTTTACTTGAGAAAAATTGGTACGTATTTTAAATCTATTGTAATACTTTTATGTGACATAAAACAACACCATAACCATGTTTTTTTATTTATATTTAGATTGATGAATTGAAATCAAAATTCACTTCCATCCCACTCCATGTGCTATGGAAGGACTCTCGTGTAAATAAAGAGGGAATACTGATAAATGAAAACACACAAAAAGTGTGGGAAACATGTGTAAGTATAATCTAATATAATTTTTTTTACTTTAAATCTCTATTACATAACAATGATTACTTATTTTACTATTTTTTCTATCTGAAATAGTCACAGGAATAAACAAAACTGAAACTAGATGTAGACATACTCTCAACAGCCTTGAAGAAGCTAGAACAGTATGGCCGCGTCAGAGGTGTGGGTTTTGGGGTGACACCCCGAACATATTTTTAGAAAAAAAAACAAGAGGAGGATCAAACTGAGGAAATGAAAAATATTAGAGAAACATTAGCTATGTTTCAATAAGAATTACAATACCATAGAGATATGACATAAAGTTTGACAGGGGGAGGCAAAGATAAGAAACAACTCAAGAACAACCCATGCGTGAAGATCCCACCCCACCCCCACCAGTTTTGAGGTGATCCATTCCCCTCAAAAACCTAAATTAGATGAGGTAATCAATGTTCTAATAATTGTTTTTGTGAAATGTGAATCACATAGGTACTGATACATTTTCTTTAATGATATTCTACTGGGTGAAAATGGCTGTGATTTATATCTATTAACTCCCACCCATCACCTTGTAGCGAGGGATACACTGTTCAATATGCAGAAAGACATGCTACAAAACATACCAATCACTACAAGTCATGTCAAAGTGTTGATTAATGTAATTCATGATCCGAGCACTGAGCTATATGTTCCAAATGGTAATGATGACATTCATACAGTTGAACAAACTATTGGAACATTCATCATATGGCCATCAATTCTTGTAAGAAAACATGTCGACAAGGAGGTATTTGTTTACAATTTATTTTTCAAGCTTAACCTTTAACATTTAATGAAAAAAGGTCTGAAACAATGAATGTTATTATAGAACAACAATGAGAAGGGGGTGAAAGGAAAGATCGGCTCAAAACTATCTCAAGGATCAACCAACCGATTGAAACGATATACATAGAGAACCTTCACCCCACCTGTTCTATATCTATATTTAGTATCATTGTAGGCTCATGTGGATACAAAGTTGATAGACAAAAATAGTCACACAAATTATTTTGAAAAAAATATGTATGGAGGGGAAGAATCAAATTACATTAGTACTGAAAACGTAAATTAAATCCCCAAGCATGAATAGCTAGGTGCCTCAGTTGTAAATGTATACATGAGGTATGTTTTCATGATTTGATTTTAAAAAAGCTGATATACTATGATAATTATGACTAAATACATTTCATATTTTTTGTAGGTGTATATAGGAAAAAAATTGAAGGGATTCCCCATGAATAGAAATTTGAACTTGTAAGTCCTCACATCACCTCTTCAAAAGAAGAAATAAATTCCGATAAAGAGAGTGAAATAATGTCATCCCTACTCAAATTGTTTGAAAACAAAATTACGGATGACAGACTCTTTTTAATACCAATGATGTAGGGGTAAAACTCTACAATTTAATCATATCAACTGTATTTTCATTTCTTTCATTACTTATTCCTTTTTGTGTTTTTAGGGAGCATTGGATACTCATTGTAGTCAATTTGGATACTCCAAAGATTTACTTTCTGGATTCAATTCATAGATATCCAACAACCCAACCATTCATGATGGAGTTTGTCAATTTTTAATACACTAGATCCAACATTTTAGATCTAAACACCTAGTTATATAATTTATATTATATTTTAATAAGGATTCTGTTATGATAGGGTGGTGCATCAATATTTCCTACTTCATGGAATGAATCCAAGGCCTAAGGATAAGAACAATGACAAGATATAAAATTGGAAAAGTATTAGGGTATATATAATAATATTTCACTATCCAAACACATATAAAAAAAATTAATTATTTTTATAGATTTTTCTATAGTGTACAAAACAAAAAAAAAACAGAAAGGATTGTGGTTATTATGTTTGTAAATTTATGAAAGAGATCATATTTCATCAATAAACTAGCATCCCTGAAGATATATTTTTGAAAATAGTTACTAGTTCATTTAAAATATTTATTAATCCTTTGTGTATTTATATTTTTTAGTACTACCATGACTATTGCAAAAACTCATATTCACAAGATAATATAGATGTGTTTAGAAACGAATGGGGAGAATACCTGATGAAATATTATACACACATAGGATGAAGGTGAATTCCTACTACTTATTTTATCCTTATATGATCATTGATATCTCCCTTATTTACACTTATTTAGCATATATGATCATAATTTATTATGTTTCATATCCTTAGGTTATAAAGAATAGTTGTAGAAATAATTTTCTATTCTAGTAAAGAATAACATAATGAGAGAATTTTATGAACTAGTTATTTATGTTTCCATGTTTCTAAAAGCACTAGACCAAAACTATTATGGTATGGATCATTTATATTATGTATTTTGGTTATTTATGATGCTATTTCTACTGATGTGGTGTGTTGGAAGAATATTGGTTGTGAATCACTCACAAATTTAATAACAAAACTAAATATTCTTCACTACTGTTGGTTAACTACTGCTTATCATATCATCTGATCTGAACTTTCCATCCAACATCCCTATGATTCTCTCATCCCACACAATCTCTATGATATCATCATTCACCGTTCACTTTTCCTTATCTTCCTCCACCCATTTAAATGGGTGCAGGAAGGGAAGGAAAAGTGAAGGCTGAATGATGATATCATAGAGATGGTATTGGATGAGAGAATCAAGGGGACACCAGATCAGAAGTTCAGATCAAATGCTATGCTAAGCGGTTGTTAACCAACCGTAGTGAAAAATCATTAGTTTTGTTATTAGATTATATCCAGACTAAAGAAACCAGTTGGAGAGATTTAAAGGTAATGTTATGATATAATATCTATATTTTAACAAAAAATTATATAATGAAATGTTGATTTTATTTTCATTATTCCTTGTAGGGTTTTTTTATTTTAGAAGATTCCTATCCATGTGAAATGCCTTTGCAGGAAGAGAAACGACGCTGTATCTGCTCAATCACAGAGGTAATATTGATGTTTTCATAGTAAAATCATTTTCCATAGAATTAATTATTTGTTTAATATTTATGTTTAATTTATTTATTTTATGTAAGGAATATTAATCTACTGATATGTGATATCAATGTATGAAATGTTTAGGTCATTATAGTTGGTATCCGAGTTACTAACCTATTCAAAATTGAGAAAACACATTAATTTGTTTTGATACTTTAAGGAGATTATCCATAAGTCATTTTAAATGTGTAATAATCAACCCCACCTCAATATGACACATGATGAAACCGGTATGACTCAAAGTGTCTTTTTTTAATTTAAAATTGACGTTGTTTTTAGTAAAAAAACACAACTGACAAACTGAAAACTGAGAAAATGCATTAAGAATATTTTGATACTTTAGGTAAATGATTCATAAGTTATTTGTGACCTGTAAGAATTTACCACACCTTAATTAAATTCACAATGCGACTGTTATGACTCAAAGTGTCTCTTTTTATTTAAAATTGACATTAATTTTAGAAAAAAACACAAGTGACATACTGAAAACTGAGAAAACACATTTGTATTGTTTTTATACTTTAGTAAAATGATCCATGATTCATTTTTAATGTTAAATAATAAACCACACCTCAATCTAATGCATGGTGTGACCAGTATGGATAAAAGTGTCTGTTATCAGTTTAAAATTGACATTTTAGCTCAAAAAGTGTCACTCCCTAAAAACTAAGACAACCTACTCCAATTTTCTTCATAATTTAGGATAATGATTCATAAGTTATTTGTGATGTTTATGAAGCAGTATCATATCAAACCAACACACGATGCGACCAAAATGACTCAAAATGCGTGTTTCCAGTTTGAAATGACATTTTTAGTAAAAAAACACAACTGACATACTGAAAAATGAGAAAACACATTCTGATTGTTTTGATACTTTAGGGAAATGATCCATAAGTAATTTTTTACCTGTAATAATCAACCTCACCTTAATTTAATGCACAATGAGACTGGTATGACTCAAAGTGTCTCTTTTTATTCAAAATTGACATTAATTTTAGAAAAAAACACAAGCGACGTAATGAAAACCAAGAAAATGAATTAGGATTGTTTTTATACTTTTGGAAAATGATCCATAAGTAATTTGTGAAGTGTAAGGATAAAATTCACCTCAATCCAATGCATGGTGTGACCGATATGAATAAAAGTGTCTGTTATCAATTTAAAATTGATATTTTAGCTCAAAACGTGTCACTCACTGAAAACCAAGACAACCCAATCAAATCATCTTCATAATTTTTGATAAATATTAATAAGTTTTTTGTGATGTGTATAAAGTATTCTCATATCAAACCAATACATGATGCGACCGATATGACTCAAAGTGTGTGTTTCTAGTTTGAAATGACATTTTTAGTAAAAAAAACAGAACTGAAATACTGAAAACTAAGCAAACGCATTCCAATTGTTTTGATACTTTAATAAAACGATCCATAAATCATTACTTACATGTAGGAATTGAAATCACCTCAATTAAATGCACAATTCTACTTTTATGACTCAAAGTGTCTCTTTTTATTTAAAATTGACATTAATTTTAGAAAAAACACAAGTGACATACTGAAAACCGAGTAAACACATTCATATTGTTTTGATACTTTAAGAAAATGAACCATGAGTCATTTGTAACATGTAAGAATCAACCTCACCTCAATCCGATGCACCATGTGACTGGTATAGCTAAAAGTGTAATTTAAATTTGATATTAATTTCAGTAAAAGAACAAGTGACATACTCAAAACCGAGCAAACCCATTCATATTGTTTTAATATTTTAAAAAAATAATATATGACTCATTTTTTATGTGTATTAATTAACCCCACCTCAATATGATGCATGATGTGACTGGTATAACTCCAAATGGGTCTTTTTTATTAAAAATTGACATTTTATTAATGTATTATTTCATATTAATGTTTAATTTATTTCATTATTGTATTAATAACATAATAATTATTTTCTTATATAGGTGGATTTTTTTTCTTGAGTTCAGATGCTTTGTTTGGAAACTAATACCACAAATTTTTTTTGAGAGGAGATCATGAATGCCAAAGGATTAAACATTAATGCTATTTGTTGGATAATTATATTTGTAACCATATAAAACATTGTTTGAAATGTATATAGAAGTGTGGTTTTTTTTATTCTTGATGTTAAGTAAATGTGTATAGCATTGTTTGTGAAAACTCTTGTGTGCGCTGTTTCATTCTTCTGTGATTTTTTCATTTGTAGGTCTGGTTTTGTGCAGGTGTGCTGGTTCTGGGTGTGCTATTAAATAAAAAGCACATCACAGGAAACTAGGCCTCTATCAGTGCTATTTTGAGCGATGATAAAGGTGACCCTTTATCCATGCTAAAAAATCACTGATAAAGGGGGGGGGGGACCTTTATCAGATCTTTTTTTAGTGAGGATAAAGGGCCCCCTTTATGAGTGTTTTTTAGCACTGTTAAAGGGGACCCCCTTTATCTTCACCATAATTAACAAAGCTTTTCTAGCGCTATTAAAAGCTGTTTCTAGAACTTTTAAAATCCTTTTTTATAGTAGTGAAACTTAGTGGTGGATCCCCGCTATATAAGCTATCCCTCATATCCAAGCCCTCTAGATCAGATAAACACCCTATATTGATCTGTTCTAGGATAATGGGAACAACAAATGTTGATGATAGAGTCGTTCGCACCTAAGAATCACATACATCCAAATGTATATCACCAAATAGAGCAATCAACTTCCACTCATCATAAGATTCCCACAATGCCTCTTTCTACATATTCATAATCAAGGCATTGACAATGAAATTTACCTTTCCTAGAGCATATTCCAATATGAAGTTGAAAGACCACATATACTCGACCCACCTCCTATGTTGAAGGTTTTGGTACCGCTATGAAAAAATATATTGAGGATCTTGTGATCTGTATACACCAAAAACCTCTAACCCAAAAGATAGTTTCACCGATATCTCAGGACGTTTACCACCATAACTAACTCCATATCATGAGTCTGGTAATTCCACTTATATGGACTCAGTTTCCTAGAGTCATATGTAGCAATCAATCCTCCTATATCAGAACTATTCTGATCCCAACTCCATATGAATCTCTATATAAGGTATATTCCTTACCCAACTTAGGTAAGGTGATGATCGTTTTTGAGGTCAACTTGCTTTTCAGCTCTTGAAAATCCTCCTTACAAAAATTTCACCAAACAAAATCCACCCCTTTCTTGGTCATCCCAGACATAGATTCTTCCAAATGGGATAAGTCCTAGATGAAATTCCGGTAATAGCCTGCTAGATCCAGAAAGATATGAATCTCTAATATGTTCATGGGTTACTCCCAAGATACCAAATTTGAAACCTTCTCTGGGTATATTGACACTACATTCTTAGAGATAACGTGACATAGGAAGTGCATTTTTTTAATCTAGAAGAAAAATTTAGATATATTGATGTATAGATGATGCTCTCTCAGTATACTCATGATGATGTCAAGATGTTAGGCATGATAATATCTTGATCGGGAGTATAGTAAGACATCATCAACAAAAACAACCCCAAAAACGATCCAAAAACATATGAAATATTTGATTCATCAAGGCCATGAATACCGATGATGCATTTGTTAGACCAAACGACATCACCAAAAACTCATACAGGCCATACCTGCTCTTAAAATCAGTCCAAAGTATGTTAGAAGATCTCTGTAATGACCCAAAATTTTATCAATGAAATTGTTTCCCCTATTATAATTATGTGATATAGTATAAAATACATACACATAATAGGGATCCTAATAAAAACATCATTCTCATAAATAAATAATGAAATAAGTGATATGCATGGAAATTAAGGAACCTATACTGATGGAATAGTAAATTGACACTTGGAATAATAACATGAACCTTGGGAATTGTAATCCAGCTAATAGAATAGTAAACTCACTTATGAAAGTATAAATAAAATTTATTCATCTTATAAATGAAAATATGTTATAATTATATCATAGTATAAGTAAATAAATGTTTTAAAAAAGATAAATTAGTTATTGGTATTTTTATAAAACATAAATGATTATTTACAATTTTAGAATTAATATAATTATTTAAAATAAAATTTATTTTCATAAAATGTATCAATAAATTATTATTTTGTTACCTTATGATTATAAGATAATTTTATGAGACCTTAATTAAATTTTCAAAGTGTTGTAAAATCAATTATAGTACTAAAATAATTATTTTTCAAATAAATGATAATTTTAATTAAAAATTAAATTTCACATATTTAGAAAATTATTTTCATAAAATGGAGTGAATTTTTCTAATTACACACATCGAAAAAATGGTTAGGGTGAAGTTTTGGGATTTTTCTAAAATAATAGAATTTCTGGTGAAAAGTGAAATATGATAATTTATAGTATTTAACAAACTAAATGAATTATGGAGTCATAGATGATGTATGGATGATGTAAGATGATAATATAAAACTAAAATTCATTATTTAATATATTTAGTGACAATGTTCAAACTATTGATATTCTTGAACCAAAATAATAAAACATTGAATAAAATGATAAAAAACACCCCTCTCATCCCCTATAAATACCACCCCTCACCACCTCTTCTCCTCACACCTCCAAAGATTTTGATATTATACCAATTCTACCCAATACCCTTCCTAAGCCTCTTACCCAGATCTAGTATTACTTAGTCTCAACAAAATAATAAAACCAATCTCTCTAAGGAGGTTCTCAAGGAGAAGAATTCAAGAGGTAAAATCCTCTTTATTTTCTTTTAATTTATTTTCAATTTTTATTATTTTATTATTATCTCCTCATATCCCCTTATCCAAGTGGAATTATAACTATAGTATCTTATATATACTGTAATTTTATCATTTTAGTGGAATAATCTATTATCAAAACTCTTCTCCTCTCCTTTTTATTCTAAAAATGGAAATGTTGTCCATGAGGTGTTGATTTATCACCTTCGAGGACGACAATTTTTCGTTTTCCTTTACATACTTCAAGGATGGTCATAAAAATATAATAATGGTAGAAAAATATTGTAAAATTTATGTTATAACCTTTTTTATTTACTGGAACTAACTTATATACATAATATTAAATAATAAAACAAAATGAGTTTATTGTGATCAAAAGCCACTAAAATTAATTTAAACAATTATCATTAACATTTTGTCTAATGAATCATCATCATATATGAAAATAATAATATATAAGACCAATTAAACTTATTTAATTTCACTAATAACATATAATTTTAATTCTTGATAATAACTATCATCTTACAAGAACTTCTATACTTGTATACAAGCGAATAGACCATGAAAACCAAGAAATAAACACTCTTAGAACGACAAAATTGAACTCTATAACTAATCATAATGGCCATAAATGAACTTAATAAAATTATAATAAATAAAATAAATATATAATAGGTTATGTATTTATTAATTAATGAATCTAATTTGATTATCCAGGATATTAATGTGAATAAAACATTCATATATAATGTAAGGGGCCTCTCAAACCCAATTTTATTTCTTTGAGTTATTCCTATTTCATGCCAAATTTTAGCGTGGATGTGAATTTAATACTCCTTAATTATAATATCATTTTTCTTAACTTTTATTTTTTGTGATATACATGTTTCTAATCTGGTTTCATGAAAAATAAAAATATTTTACAAAAGAACTCTTCCTTCTAAAAACACATATTTTACTTATCTTGAGATTGTTTCTTCTTTACTCAATATTGATGATTATTATTCCATTTTTGTAACCCAAAAGTTTGTTCATGAATGTATTATTTATGAAATTAAACCCATTACTTTCCATGGGTTATTTTTTTTCTAATATTGATATACATTCTATGTGGAATGCATGATTACGTAAATGTTATGATGTGATAGGTGCGCCCATAATTATATAGTGCTCTAATTCCTTGTGTAATGTGATGTATATCATGATATAAGGTGAAATATAAATGAACATGATGTTATATTTGTTAATAATGACGATGTTATTATTATGAACACATGTTATGCGTGAACATGAAGCTAGATTTGTTCACAAGCACGTGTGGTATTGACCACTAAGACATGATGTTTCATTTTTATGAATTAACACATTTAATGAATTTATCTAATATTTTTTATCATGATTATGATGATGATACCATTCTTATGTTATGATGATTATGACTATTCTCACCCATTTTATATTGATTCATGTTCTTATCTATCCTCTTACTGGGCTTTTAGATCACCCCTTTCTTTGATGTATATCCTCAAGTGGCTACTTATACTAAGGAGTACATTAGGTCCACTAAGAATCTAGAGAAGAAGGAATTAAATAACGTTTATGTTTTATTATGTAAATGTTATGTTTGGTCCTAATTTTCCCAAGGCACTAAACATTTGGATCTTGGTTTTGTAACACTATTATATTATTTATCTTTAAAATGATGTAATAGTAATATAAGAAAAGTAGGGTCACTTTAGTGTCACCCTAAACTGATGGTACCCTGAACTTAAGTCAATCTTAGAGAAAATATGGGTGCCACTAAGCCAATCTAAGATATTTTAAATTCATGGAAGGGGATACCGGTTCTTTACCATTATCTGGTTTAGTCTTCATTAATCCACATATGATCACAAACTCCCATCGAACTTCTTGAAAAAAACTAATCCCATGGTGAAGTTCTAGGATGTATGAATCCCTTATAATCTATATCCTACAATTTCACTTTCAACTCTTGAATCTCCACTAGTTCCATCTTGTAAGGTGGGATAGAAATTGGTTCATCTCCTGAAACAAACTCAATAGTGAACTTGATCTCCTTATTTGGTGGTAATCCAAATAAATCCTTAGGAAGGACATCATAAAAGTAGTCCAATAATGGAGGAAAGGTACTATGAAACATCTCAACATCTTCTAGAATAAGGATTAATATCTGATCCATGATACATTCTAATATACATTGAATTAGTCCTTCATGAAAATCCTAAATACCCTATTCAACCTGATGGATATAACTGCCCCCTTCTAGTGATAAAAAGGTCACCCTACTATGATAAAATTTGATATGATCCTGCTATAGAAATATTCAATCCATAAATAAAATCAAATCGAACCCTTACATTTCCATAATGAACAACTCCCCAAAGAAATGGTATCCACCAATTTCAAGAGAATACTCCTTACAAAATCTAATACCCTCAGACCGTAACCCTAACGGTGTGCCAATGGTCATAACCCCATTTGAGTTTTCCATAGCCAAACACAATCTATTAGAAAATTGAGTAGATATTAAGGAATGCGATGAGATTATATCAACCAAAACACAAGAAAGGGTATATGACAAGAATTGTACATCTAATGGAAGAAGGTCCTACATCCAGATTGGTTAGATTAGATTGTAGATAATTCATTTGGCTTTCCAATCTGTTATGGGATCCATTATGATTCCACTGAGATACTTCCTCCTATTGGTACCATCTCTCTTGTTTCAGGGTACAACATCCTCAACCCTGACCCGAGTGTCTGGTGGAACTCCAACAAACTATCTACTAAGGGGAAGTTGATTCATTCCTAGAGTCTATCCTAATCCTATTCCACCACTTGACTAATAATTACTCCTACAAAATCATTGCAAGTGGACCATACTTCCATAATAGTGACACTCCAAAGCTAATAAAGGACACTAAAAACACCCATGTCCAACCCTGCCATATTGAAAGAACTTTTTCCTGAACGTGGTACTAAGGTGGTTATCCACTCCCCTAGCTGCTATTCTCACTACTAACTTGGTGGAAACTGATGTAGTGACACTTATTAATGCTTGAAGAAGAGCTCCCCAATCATACTTCTAAGACTACCAACTTGAAACCTAAGGCCTACTTCAGGTTCCCTTCTATGATGATAGACTGATTCATCACATCAACAGAGATACCTAGGATAAATTTGTTCACTTGTGACTTAATATCACATCAAATCCTATATTGGAAGTGGTTTACCCTTACAATATCATCTGATACCAAATATATAGAAAAATTTTGTAGGTCAATAAAACATCAAATACATTCCATCATTGGAATTATTCCCCATGTCAGGTTTATGAAATCTCGAGCCCTCTCATCCCATAGTGTCTCTGGATAGAAGTGGATTAGGAAATTATCTTTAAAGTACTTCCAGGAAATCTCCTGTTTCTTCCCATATTTCTATTGGAAATTCCACCAATTATTGGATAATACTCATAACATATAAGTATATTCCTTAACCTTACTTTATGTGAGTGTCTTGAGGTGTTAAAATATCATCTAGACAGACTCAATCCAGAACTCATCTTCCTAGAGTCTTCCCTCCCCAGTGAACATGAATGAGTGAAGTATCTAAAAATATCTCATCATATTAGACATAAAAGGAATGCTACAAGCAGTATCCCTCTCCATGGATCACATGATCCATAGAAAATTATTGTAAAGCTGATTATCCCTATGGTTTCCTAGAGCTTTAAGAAGTTTCATATCAACCACATGAGGAGTGTGATGAATACTACTATCCTGACAATCAACCTAAAGACAACACAAATTCATTTTCTCTATAAAGTTCAAAAAAATCCTTAGGTCACATGGCACAATATAAGATCAACCTTAGAAGGTAAATACAATAATCGAGAACCATTTTCACATGATTAATCTCAAACTTGGATTAATAATTGAATCAATATGACATAACTGTTCCATTTTTACCTTTTTATCAGATATATCAAGGGATTTCTATTCACATTTCATATAGGAATACATGTTACATGAAATTAATATTTCCCTTTCATGAACATTTAAAATCATCATAATCCCCCATGTTACCACCATAATTCATTCACAATAACCTCATGCCATACCAAACCATGAGAAAAATCTCATAAAATGATATCATCACACAACAAGTGAATCATCAAAGGTAAAATATCATCACAAATATTACAAGATAACATCATGAATAGTAATACTATCCCTAGGTACTTGGGTTTATCCCCACACATGGGTTGGATACTCTCACTAAGTATCTCATTACTAAGCCCCGATACATCGTAATCTCCAGTCCACCTTTCCCAAATAGTAAAGAAATAAAAAAGACCTAATATCTGATACAACTTTGTAACATCCCCAACCTGATTCTCCCTTACATGACTGAGTTAGGTTTTTACATGACCTCGATCATAACTACTCACATTCCAGTGGTTTTTTAATAGTAGTTAGGTTGTAAAAAATATACTGGGGAGACTATAACCTCTGAAATATAGTTTCAATAATATAAAAAAAACAAAAAAAAAACAATTTAATCAACCTAGTAGATAATAAAACAACCTAAATCAATCCAAATATATACTAATAAACCATTTCATGCTATACTGAATGTTAACTAAATGTCAGGTTGAAGTCATATAATAAAGAAACTAAAAGTTAGACCCAAACATAAAGAATACTAAAAATATTGATCCCAAACCCCATGCCCAGTCCTGTCTCCATGCTCCAATACAATCTCAAAAGCAACCAATCAAGCCCAAGGCCCCTTTCCATTTTCTAGACCTTCATCCATAAAATATTCCCGAGTACTAAATGGTGCCCGAACAAGGTGTGAGTACAACTTAGTAGGACAACAACTATGATGTCTAAATAGTACAATTTGAATAAAAATATCATAAAACAATACAATAAAGGTAATTAATTCATAAATTAATTCATAACATCAAATAAACTGATGACCCTTAAGCTCTGGGTTGACACCTAGGGTCATCCCAATCTGCTTCGACATGATTCCAGATGTCTTTGTCCTTGAAACCTAGTGCAAATAACTGAAAAATAAATTCCATGTCCAACCCACAATATTTTCCTATTGTATTCAATAAAAACATTCATATCACCCTTAGGTATTAGGTAACTATGCATATAGCCTTCAGGTGGTATGTAACCATGCAACTATCCCTGAAGTAGTATGTTACCATGAATTTTGACCTCAGGCAGTATGTGACCATGCACCTATCCCTCATGAATGAAACATAATAAAAGATTCACATTGGAAAATATTATAATAAATCCATTTATAACACCAAACATAAAACTTGCTAACACGTTCTATAAGCTATATTGGTCAATTCATCAAATTACCAATTAAAAATCCATTTCTAATACTAACTCCAAACATTCCCAACATAATGATATAAAACACAATGGTAAATTAATCCAAATTACCAATTATAAATCATTTAGTAAATTATTCCATGTTATCAATTATCTAAATAATTGTAACAATTCCATTTCTCAAATTAACTATGTCCAATTACTATTCATAAGTATCCATATTCCAACACATTATCATGCTAATTCCAATTGCATGTCAATTAACTTATTGTAATCTAAGTGTTTCTTTATCAATACATTTACATCAATTTATAATCTATTCTAATTCACTTTGATAAGACACTTCATACCCAATTTTAAATTCATCATAGGGATCTAGGTTTATACATCCCCATTTCTAACATAGGTTCAATGGATGGAACACCACTCCAATGGAAAAAATCCTTGATCTCATTTCCAAATGAACCAATGGGATCCATGGGATGTCTAGTAATATGGATACATCAATTAAAGCGGGTTTCCAATTAGAATATGTCACTTTCATGGAGTGTTGTTGTGATCGCATATGTATAAAACGAATGGATCAGGCAAGGACACTGAGGGGGGGGGGGGTGAATTAGTGTACCCAAATTTTATGTAGTTTTAATTTTTTTTTTCAATTATACCCTCTTACTCTCAAACGTCTACCATAATTAAGAGGAATAGATATGAAATTCACTCTAAAAAATCACATAAACATGTAATGAAGATAATAAAAGAAACAATAACACATAGAGATTATAAAAGGTTCGACCTTAATGAGAAATCCTACTCTTTTTTTGATCAACCTGTGGTTGTTTCATGAATTTTATTATCACTAAAATTATAGTTATTAAAAGTGCAGTACAATTCACAC
This sequence comes from Viscum album, assembly GCA_963277665.1. Taxonomy (NCBI): domain Eukaryota; kingdom Viridiplantae; phylum Streptophyta; class Magnoliopsida; order Santalales; family Viscaceae; genus Viscum; species Viscum album. The sequence goes on from OY728131.1 coordinate 1,552,708,655, forward strand.
ACAAGTGTTGGACATGAATCATCCACTTCCCATAAGTGACACTGTTTATACCATTACCACTAGTTATTCAATGGTATTGTTTATACTGGAAGCACCCATTCTTATAAGATCTTATAATAGATTTATGAATTAGATCTTTCAGTCAACTTAATTATTTTATTGAATCACATTGAATAAGATATTCTTCCTTAAAAAAATATCTTCAAAAACCAAAGTAATATCCAAGGTATTGTATGCTTGTTGGTCCTGCTATATTAGATCACTAGAAAAATGATCAGTTCTTGTTGAATTAAGAATAATACATGCCTCCTTCTTCCTCAATAGTCAAATAATTTGGGAAATAATGTTCTCCTTTTGACTATGAATCTTCCAACCTCAATGATATTTTTGAAATTTATGCACATAATTACTTCAGAAATATATTATTTAAGATATAAATTTCACAAACTTAGTATAATCTATATTTTAATTCTCAACTCACCGATAAATAGGGTATAAATTCCTTATGAAATATTGATTGAATTTTTTCCTCAGGTTCAGTATAAACTTATTTCACACTATTCATGCAATGTATATTGAATGTGTATTTATCAATTTTCATGCATGTATCTCAAACACTTTCCCAAAACAAAATACATGATACATTTTCCCCTTATTTATTATTTATGTATTAGTATACACAATAAATTCTTCTTATCCTTCTTGAAACATAATGTGGATGTAGACATTGGATCGTGGGATAATCCTCCTTTACGTTAACAAATCACATGGGATATTCTTCCTGTGAATAATTCATGTGGGTGTATTCTCCTTAGCATGAATAGATCATGAGAAATTATCTTAATTTATGTGAATAGAACACACAAGTGATCTCAATTATCAGAATAACAACAAAGATTATCATCCATGTTCCCTTTGTATTTATATATGAGAACTCTCCATGTTTTCTCTAAGTTTCAGGTCAAGTCAAGGCTTTTAAATGCCCCAAGATATCTATGTATCTATGTTATTTCAAATGATAAAATTATTGGTTTCTTCATTCAATATTTCACATGATATTTAATTATACAATATATCTAAAATTACTCAAATATTTCTTATTCAAACACAAATGAGACATCCACATCTTCCTACAATAGGATACATTGCTCAATTGGATGTGTGGCTCACATTGTACTTCAGATAATTTTCTGAAATGAATACTTGGTTATCATTTTATGGAAGGGAACCAAAAATTAACTCCAATTACCTTTGTGGCATAGGAATTAAATTCATGGTGTAGTTCTATATTATTTTTAAAAAATACACATCTTTAAACACCCTCCATCGCGCATGTCGTGTCCCTGTGGCATGTGAAAACTATCATAAACTTGACTTCACAGAGGCTACATCATGGAATATACTTCTATACTATAGCCTTCATACCTTTGGATTTGATGTGGTGTCATCTCCCTAATTACAGTGTACTCCAAGATAAGAGATCATGAATTATCCATTTTTTTAACTTTAGATAATCCATGAAGCATGAATAAGCTGTGGCATGGGACTATCTATTTACACAAGACTTCTATGGTGAGGTGATCATCCTTGTGTTATAGTTGGTGTTGAGTTAAAAACTCTCAAATATTTAACTTACAAAACTTACCCTTACATAATCAGAGCACTAACCTTACACGAGTTGAGTAATCTTATGACTACCCTTACACAGTGCTTGAATTACCTTTACATAGCACATAAGAAGCACTTTAATTACCTTTTCAAAACACCACCTACCCTTATGCAGTTCTTTAACCACCTTTATGCAACATTAGATACCCTTACACAATTCTTATATTACCTTTACAAAGTTCCAACTACCCATAAACATCACTCAACATAACTTTATAGAACACTAACTACACTTATGTAGCCTCACATCTACCCTTACACAGCACAATATCAACTCGGTACAATTATACAGCCTCACATGATTTACCATTATATGGGTAATGGAATACCTAGTCTACCTTTATGCATTGGGAATGCTACCCTTATTCAAGACACGAATACCCTTACAAGATCTTCCATATGAATATATTTCTCACACTAAAATTCTTTATCACATTTTATATACTTTAATAATATCACACCAATCATCACAATTAATATGGAAAATTTTCTTACCTAATAACATCCAATGAATCGATAATAAAACTCAAAGATAATAAACCTCCAAGATTCATCACCAATATTATTAAATATTTATAAAATTATTTCCATATTTCTCTTTCCATTATTAATCACTAAGCAAAGAGGAATTTATAAAACATTGACTTTGATTCCATATTATATATATCTATAACAAATATAACCATACTCATCAACCATCCACATGGTCTCTTCAATATAACCCTTTGATTTTATTGTTAATACTATTTACTTAAATAAATTCAATGTATCCTCTCCTCATTATTAATAATAAATTAAAAGGATTCATTTGGTAAACTTGTGATGAGGAGGATGATACCACATGTTTCTATAATAATGAATCTTTAGCTAGTCTACTCTAAGTGTATGTGGTCTAACTCGATGTAGAAAACAAGAGTGATTTCCCAAAGACATCAATTCTATCTATTAACTAATTTATCATGAGATACACTTTATATATTTTTCATCCTTGGGAAAGTAAAAAATAATTCTTCTTCAAGAGATATATACACTACACTTTAATCAAAAAATACATTAGAAATTTAAAGTGCAAAGATAATTTACTCCCCCTTCCTATGAGCTTAATCATACACCAACAATCCCCCCCTTTTACACATATTTGATATAATCAAGGCAAGGTTAAGAAGTGTAATTGGGTTACCTCCATTTTTAGCTTCTATAGAGATGACATGAGATTCTAGATATTCATGGAATAAAACTTGAAAGAATATTCTTTTTATTTTATCCCCCTAAAGGGGTACACTCACTTCAGTTTACCTGGTGGATAATTTCATCAGATAGTCTTCAAGATGTTAATTTTGATGATCCACCATTTTCCAAAAAAACTCATGTTTTTATTAGATATTGAAAAATCAGTCCAACTTTTTATCTTCTATTTTTTTTCATTTAGTTATCCTCTTAAGATTGATCCTAATTTTTTATTACCATCAATGTAAAAACACAAATACTACACATGAGAGTAATGTAATAGGGATTAACACTTATGGGATTCTTAGTAAGTGCAACTGGGTTGAGTATTTTCTCTCAACCTATATAATATTTGACTTATAGCTCTAAAGTATCTGGTACTATTCATGATTTTTTCCACTTTAACAACCTAATTTTTCTTAGCCAGTATATACTTTTTTACTTTCATTCATATTCATGTTGTGTGGATTATTTCTCCTCACATATTCTAGTAGTGCAGTAGATTCCCCAGATGCTTATTTTTCTATCTTCAGTATCTATTCTTGAGTAGGTATAAGATTCATACAATTTATTTCATTATGTCTATTATACTTTCAACTTCCACAAAATTTTCTTAAAACACTTTATTTTTCATTTTTTGATAACCTCTCATGAAATTAGAGTTCTTCTTCATGTGGAACCACCCATTTTCCGTTTTCTCTTTTCTGTAGCTGGTGCTTCATCTTCAGTTTTTTTCATTTATTTGGAAGATTTAACTTGATAAGGAAAAATAATTAGGAATTATTTTTTAACATATTATTTGGATATTTCATATGTATTCTTCATTTTTTTTGAGTTACCTTTCTTGGGTAACATATCAAATTATTATTCAAGAATGTATTCAATCAATCCTCTCTTCTAGTTTTATCTTGGAATGATTCTCTTATTCATTTCAGATTGCTTCTATTCATTTTAATTTCCATGTCTTATTTGCAGTGGTCCATGGTATAAAATATTTTTTTATAGTAGAAGCATATTTTCTTGGTTGACATGACATTATTGTAATCTATCCTCTCATTCTTTTTAGGAGTGGGTTGTTTAGTTATTTTTATCTGTTGAAAAAAATTCCTTTACCATTTTATCTCCCAAGGTAGCTTATTATCCTTTCTTTATAATTTTCTTATTTTTGAGTTGTGTCCCTATATTAACACTAGTATAATAGTTGTAATTGTATATTACATACCAATAATCTTATTTTTTGTGACCACTTATGTTATAGTACTAATAGAAATCTTCAAGGAATTTGAATATGTTTATAGTGTATAAATTCATTTTATTTTATGAAACACGATTATGTTTAGAAGGTTTTTTTATTTATACACCTCAACTCCCATGATTTTAGGCCTTTTTTAGTCTTTATACATTATCTTGTTGTATCAAAAAACATCAACCCAATTTCCAAAATTTCTACAGTACCAACAGTAGCAAATAAATCTCCTTCTTTTTCTTGTGGTACCAGTCTGACTATATTTAATATATTTCTATTTATGGGTTTTAATTTACTTATTTGGAGCATCATTTTGGGAGTAATTTTTTTTGATATTTCTATTATCCACCTATGGTGTTTTGGTAGATTTATCATAATATTTATCTTCCCACATCTTCCCAGCTTTTGGATTTTATCCTGCACTAGAAGATGAGACTGCATTAGTAGAAACATAATTAACTATGTTATGGATTACATTATTCCATGATATTTTAAAAGGTTTATCAAGTGATAATTTTGATATATTATTTCCATAAAAACAAGTATCTTTAGATAGAAAAATATCATCAAAATTTTGTACAACAACATCCATTTTTGGGGATTGAATCTCTTCATATGTTTAGGTGGAATAATTCTTATTAGCAACATGGAAAGTTCCGACATGTGTCTCCTTAAAATTTCTCAATTTAACCTATTATTCAAGAAATTTACATTGGAGGGAAAAATTCTCATTTTCAACTGACATTAGCCTTATATCCAATTAAATATTAATTTTATTAATATGATCTTCATGCTATATAATACCTTGATTCAAAGAGTTTTCAAGGTCTTTGATTCTTTTGGATTTAACTTCTAATTGGGATTAATTTACATTAATAGAATATTTATGTGGTTATTATTGAGAATGGATATTTTCAATATAGTATTCATGTAAATTGGTATTTTCTTCCAATAAAATGTAAATATCTTTACCTTATAAGTTTTGTCTTCAAGATGAGAATCTCTGATATTCATGAAAGCATTGAACAAACTTTCAAGTTCATGGATTAATTCACCAAAAATATGTTTAATCACTATGATCTCATAAATATGGATTTTAAATTATTCTTTATTTAATGAAATCATTTCATTTAAAGAGTCAAATATTATTCATTTTCTTTAATTAGTCCCATGAGAGCATTACACCTTTTTAATTTCTTAACAATAAAATCCTCCAATTTCTTAATTTCTTCATCAAGCTATGCTTTTTAATCAATAATATCCTTGAAAAAATTAAGTATATATAGAACCACTTTATTAGTAACATTTTCATATATATTTGAAATTGAGAGTATAAGTTTTCAATAGTTTTGATGGTCTCATTTTCCTCATATTCTCTATAGCTTGAGATTCAATAGGATTACCTTCAAAATAATTTTGAAATGTATTCTTATCACTTTGTTGATATTTGGGAAGTGATGGATACTTCTTGTTTTTTGAGATTTTTTATTAACTTATTTGCCTCTATATATCTCTTGTTTTTTAGAGTAACGACATAAAAATTCATGTCTTCTTCAACAGGAGTGGAGACTAAGTCTTCTACCTGAGGAACTTCAAAATAAAATTAAAATATACACTTCATATAAACCTTATCAAATCAATTGGGGTTAATTTTATTTTTGATCCAACTAGAGGAAAAACTCACTCTAGCACCACTTGTAGAGTCTAGATAGATCATGTAGGGACAATGAGGTTGGGGGAGATGGTGGGATTGAATTAATGTACCTAACTTTTATTGGGACTTACTTTTTTTTTTCAATTATACCCTTTCACTCTCAAACCTCTTCCCAGGTTAAGAGTAATGGATATAATATGCAATTTCAATAATCACATACACATTTAATGAAAATAATAAATGAAACAACATCACACAAAGATTTTACAAGGTTCATCCTTAATGAGAAATTATAATCCTTTCCATGATAATACTATGGTTGTTTTATGAATTTTATTATCACTAAAATTGTAGGGATTATAAGTGAAGTAAAATTCTCACAAAGTGTTGGGAAGGAATCATATACTTCTTAGAAATGACATTGTTTATATTGGTACCACCAGTTCTTCAATGGAATTATTTATACTATGACCACCAATTCTTTAGAGATATTCTAACAAAATTATGAATAAGAACTTTCATTCACCTCAAGGATGTTATGAAATCAAATTAAATAATATCTTATTCCTTAAAAAATAGATTTTAATAGCCAAAGTAATATAAAAGTTACTATATGTTTGTCAGTCCTTCCATATTAGATCACTGTCAGAATGATCAATGCTTATTGAAATTAGAATACTCCATGCTTCCTTCCTCCTCACTAGTTAAATGATAAGTAAAAAATGTTCTCATTATGATGATGAAGTTATCATACTCAATGAGACATGTGTAAGTGAAGCACATAATTACTTAAATAATATTTTATGCAAGACCAAACTTTCACAAAATCAGTATAATATTTCTTTGAATTTTTAGCACACTGATAACTCACGTATAAATTAATTTTCACATAATAATTGAAATTCTACCCTAGATTCAATCTAAACACATTTCATATTATTCATGCAATGTATATTTCATGTGATTTTCTCATTTTCATGCATGTATATCAAACATCTACTCATAAAAGAATACATGATACATTATTACATTATTTATTCTTCATGTATCATTATTCACAGTAACTTATATTATCATTCATAAAACATAGTGTGGATGTATAAATGTCTCACATGATACTCCTCCTTTTCATGAAAAAATCACATGATATCTTCTTTAAATTAAAAAGTTATGAATATGTATCCTCCTTCATGTGAATAGATTATGAAAGCTTCTATTACATCCAATAAATAGATCACATAGGTGATCTCAATAATCAAAATAGAGAAAATATTATCTACCAAGGTCCCATAGTATTTATAGATGACAACTCTCCATGTTTTCTCTGATTTTCATTCGGAGTCAAGGTTTTTTAAATTCTTAAAGATTTCTCCATATCTTTAGTATTTCAAATGAATAAACTATTGGATTATTCATTTGATATTTATGTGATATTTAAATATCCATGATCTATTTAATTCTTTAAATTTTTCTTCTTAAAAAAACTGAGATATCCATGTCTTTATAAAATATACCACATCACACAATTAGCTACGTGGATCAAATTATACTTCATCTAGGTTTCTAAAATGGATACATAGTTCTCATGAAATGAAAAAAACATATAAAATTAAATCTACTTATTTTTTCAGAATAACCATTAACTCTATAGTGTAATTCCCAAATATTTTCTAGAATAAAAAATCTCCAAACATCTTCCACAGTGCAAGATGTGTCTCTACGATGTGTATAAATTATCATAACATGGACTTCACATAGGCTATATCGTAGAATATTATTCTACATGATTTAATTTATCTCTTTGTATTTACTACAGTGTAATCTCCCTAATTAAGGCATATTCCACTATAGAATAAGAGATCCCAAATTATTTACTTCTCTTAAATTTGAACCCTCTATGACACAGGACGAAGTTACATCATGGGAATCTTGATTTAATTGGGACTTCTACAATGAGGTGATCATACCTGTTGTATAGTTGGTTTGAGTTCAAAAACCTCAAATAATCCCCTTACATGAATTACCCATATTTGAGTAGGGCACTACCATTATGTGAGCAGAGGAAGCTAATGACTATTCTTACACAATGCTTGAATTTCCTTTACACATTGCATAAGGTGTGCGTGAATTACCTTTATGCAACACTGGATAACATTACGCAGTGATCAACCTACCAATAATCAATGGTGACTACCCTTACATAGTGTTCAACCTACCTTTATGTAGCACTAACTACCCTTAAAAAGTGCTCGAACTACCTTTACACAATATCAATTACCCATATGAAGCCTCGCGATTACCCTTATGTAATTAATTATAAACTCATTACCCTTTTCTCATGGGGTACCTTTACATGGGTAATGGAAGAACCAATCTACCTTTATGAATTGGAAGTGATTCCCTTACACAATACAAGAATACCATTACACAAGAATACATATGAACAAAGTTCTCACACCAAACTTCTTTAGCACTTGTTCTATGCTTTAATAATAGCACACCAATCATCATAATTAACATGGGTAATTGTATTACCAAATAACATCCAATGAATCTATAAAAAATTTCTAAGCTTTATCCCTAGCCTTCTTCAATATTTCTCAAAATATTTCCATCTTTCTCCTTCCATGATTAATCACTAATAATAGAGGACTTAATCATACAATAACTTTGATGTCATGTTATATATATTGAAAAAAAATAAAACCTTACTCATTAATGATCCACAAGGGTTCTTCAGGATAGCTTTCACATACTAGAAAAATGAAATAGACTTAAAGGAGTTGTTTTATACCACCCACCTTAAGAAATGAAGAGGAAGGAATCCAAGATCAACAAATAGATCAATGTGTAATAGAAAATTTTTATAAATTATTTCAAGGCTCGAAGAATAGGATTTAGGAAAGATATAAGAGTAATTAATCAAATCCAAGAATAAATCACCATTTCAATTTGTCCAAATTGATTAATTGATCAAGTGATAAAGGATAAGTGTTGGAAAAGTCTCAAAAGCACTAGAGAACCTTTAAAATTCACTAATATTATATTAGGGTCAATCAAGATGATTAATAGGCTTAAATAAGAGTTTAAGGGGGAGGGATACAATTTTACCCCTTACTTACATAGCCTATCCCAACACCATAGGGTATCTAGTGGGAACCATCAGCTAACCGGTGGTGTCCTCCAGTGTACCTGCATGGATGGAGACCCTATTGACGGGCTGATGGGTCTCCACCAACAGTCTGGTGGTCTCCATCAAGAGACCCCTTTCTGGCCAAGACCACTGGCTAGCTAGTGTCTTGTAGTCTTTCCAATAATATAACCACCACTAGCCACTGCTAGTCCTCCACTTTTCCGGCTTCTCGGAGCCCCCGAACACTTATGAACCCACATTTCACACAAATAAAGGGTTCTATTTTAGAACTTAAATAAGATAAAAAAAGATTTAAATAGGGACATACTTAGGAAAATATGGGATATTACATATTTAATCTGTACAAGATATCTATATTGACCACAGAACAATATGCCACTACCCTACTTTTACCTATGACCATGAGGCCAACTTTGGTACTTAAGTGTCTGGGTTTCCCAAGTAGGGTGTGAGTAAAAATTAGCAGCCTAAAACCAATAGTTTCCCTAACATAACTAGTGAATAACATGTATGGACATTCTATATGATAAAAATAGATAATACAATGCATAATCATAGTAAAATAATCATTATTGATCCTCAGGTTCTAAGGTGACAACTTAGGTCAACCATACCAACTTCATCTAGTTCCAGATGTATCTAAACATAATGAATACCCATCAGGGGGATAATGACCCACCTTGGAATTAGTCATTACCATATCATTAGGGTAAATGTCACTATACCCTAGAATCATATATATAGTCACTGATGAGATAAAAAACCACCTTAGAATCATATTACATTAGGGGGAATAATGCCACTCCCTTGAAATAATTTATACATAATCTAAATTAGGGTTATATCCCCAAAACAAAACTATCATATATTATCCAACCAAAATATCGGATCCCCTATCCAGGACCATCACATCATGGTGGAACTATACCCCACCTTGTAATAAAATATCATATCAAGGGGGAATAATTCCACACCCTGGAATCACATATCACATTAGGGGGGAATGATACCCATCATACTCTAGCTCACTGTAATATCATCAGGGAGAATGAAACCCCTCTATGGAATCAACTTTATAAAATATAAGAGTGAATGATTCCCCACATGGAATCACATATAAAACTAAGGAGGAATTTCACCATACTATGATAAATCTCACTATAATATCATTAGGGGGAATAATGCCCACCTTTGAATTATCTTTAAAAATCATCTGGGAGAATGATGCCCCACCCATAATCATATATAACATCAAGGGGGAATGATTCCCCATAAAATATAATAACACATACATATCCCCATGGGGACCACATCCCAATCTAAAAAATCATATCACATATACATAAATAGGGCATTAAATACCACCCCACAATCTCACCCTCTCATCACCGAGGTCATCTTCACTCGAGATCTAGCTCATATCTCGAAGCATGTCTTATCATCCAACCATCCTGACATGCTATTCCCTTCATGATTGTCCTAGTTTCACAAGTACATCATGTTGAACCCATCCACAATATTATATTTCCTACATGGTCATCCAATAGGGTCTTTCATACCCATTTTAGCCTCTAATCATTGGCACCAAGCCATACCCAACACCCAATAATGTTATTTTTGGATCGTAGGCCCTTTCTTGACCCTAGCCTCAAGTGTCTGGTCAAAATACTAACCCAAATTTTGTATCATAAGTCAGTACCACTAACCAAAGACTATCCTAACCTATCTTGATCCAAGACTCATTAAATTTCTATGGTAATCCATCTATAAATATCTATAAACCATAATTGGGTACCAACTCACTTCTCCTTTAGGAGATGTTTCAATCCCACCAACCAAAGGAAAAATTTCACACCATATCTAGTCTATAGGGAATTATCCAGCTAATGGAACCCACCATGACTCCAATCCACCCTCAAGATGGTGTTCCCTATATGAATGAGACCTATGATCATCCTTCCCATATCAACTAGGCCTAAACCTTCTATATCTTTCCAACTAGACTTGGGAAACTAACCTAGGATATGAAAATATTCTCTAAAGCTTGAGGACCCATCTTAGGTTCTCTATGACCTCAACTAACAACTTTTACCCTAGTTACATTATCACCAAGTGATTTTTTTTCCCAAAACAATCATTGGAGGACCTGTTTTAAACTTAGGAGGCTCATAAACACCCAATATCTAGTCCCAATAGGTCTCATTAAACTCTTAAAATTTATACCCCATGTGGGTCTATTTTTCATATAACACACATCCATGGTCAAGACCTTAACCATTCACATTCAAGTAATTAAGTGAGTGTCAATGGTCTATTGTGTCCTATGCAATTTTTGTTCATTTTATGGGAGTTTAATGAAAAAATTCACATTCATTTTTAAGTTCAATCACCCAAAATTGGTGAGTCTACATATTATATGAACACCACATGAAACATAAACCTTAGGAAGATGTTTTGGGACAACCTAACTCATTCATGAATTCATTACCCCAAAGATAATCTCTACTATCATTAAATAATCTCATCCTATCCTAGTTCAAGTTTTTACCAACACCTAAGACCATATCTCAAGTCATAAAATACAAAATAATTAATTATAACACTTTATAATTAATTATTTAACTTAATTAAAAAATGCACAAATGCCTAAAAATTGATTGAACAACATCCAGTTGTTGAAACCTTGGGAAGATACATTCCAAAATCTCTTGGCATGATCCCATCATCTCTATGAGAAAAAGACCTATCAATAAGATCTTGTTCAGTTACCAATTTTATCCAATTTAATTTAAAACCCTATTAAAATTCAAATTGTGGAATATCTCCAACCAAATAGCGATAAATAATGGGTGTTCATCCTCCCGATAAATTCTCTATCCATCGCATGAAAAATCCCCATCAAATCAGATTAATTCCACTATGGTCCAATGGACTAAGTGTCAAGTCTTAATCTGAATCATCCCAAAATCAGCGTCAAAAGATGGATACAATAATTAATGAAATTAGAGGAATATCATACCTAAAAATTACTATGAAAAGATCATAATATTTCCCATATGTAATGGGGATCAAGAGAGGAAGGAAGAGGGGGGGGGGGTGGCTAAGATGGACCTCCTCCAATGGCCTGAAGGCCTTCATTTTTTTATTGATTTTTCATAATACACCTTTCAAGGGGTGAGGTGGAACCCATACAAGGCCTGTAGGCATAAGTATTACATGGACCGTAGGCCTTAGAAGTTCATTTTCCGTAGTCTTCAAACATTACATGCAACCTAGACTCACTACTTGGAACTTATCCTCCCCAGCATCTTCATCGTGAAATCAGATCTCCACCTTTACATGGCTATTCGGCTAGGCTTTCCTGTGCATGCATAGGCTTGTCCCGATGGCAGGTGCCATACCCTCTCATTCATGCAATCCGTTTAGCTTCTGATATGGTGAAAGCTCCTTGATCCTCCTCCTTCTAAAGCCTGTTCCTTGTAGTTTGTCTAGTTTGCATCTGCACTTAAGGTGGACCAAAGGCCTTGAGGTGGCCCGAAGGCCTTACTGACCCGAAGGCCTTAAAGGACTCGGGGACCAAATCGGTGGGGGGTCTGAAGTTCCATAGGATTGTATAATAGTTGTGGGGGGGGGGGGTTGAATTGGTTTTTTTAATTTTTATGAGTTTTAAAACATTTATAAACATAACCCATGAAACCTGTTAATATTTATTTCCTTATCAAATTTTAGTAAATAATCATGCATGAAAAAGTAGGAAAAAATGTAAATCACATAAAATTTATAAGGTTCGACCTTAGTGTGAGAACCTACATCATTTCCATAGCCACTCCCATGGGTCTATAGATATTCAGTATTAATAAGAAGTGAATACAACTTGTGCTAACTCCCATTATACATATTCTATTTTCTAATAGGAAATATTATAATAACTCCCATCAATTTAAAAATTTGATTACAAAAAAATTGAACCAAACAGAAGAATAAAGTCTTTGTTGAAACTACTCCACAATTTCTCAATTAAAATCCTCATTCTGATTTGGCTAGATCTGATTTTATCAATACGATGAGGTAAATACGATTGTTCCTTACTCAATCTACCCTTCTCAAACTTTTCTCAGATTCTCAATATGATCTTTCTCAATCCGATCTACTAAATAAAATATTCTCAATATGATGAACCCATTCTCAATTTGAAAAACTCAAACTCTGCACAAATTCTCAATATGATTTTCTTTAGTCTTATTAACTCAATATTATTGACTCAATATGATTCTCCTATATGATAAACAAAACTTTCAGGTGTCTGGTCTACTTCTGAGATATCAGTCTAGAAATAAATTTCACTTAAATTCTTCAGTGCTCCTCTTTTTCTGCTTATGTAACAGTTTTAAATGAATGAATTATACAAGAAAGTATTTATTGGAAACTGAGAAAATGAAGAGTGGGAAACGTGAAATCATCCCCCAATTTCTTAAATTTCAAAACATTAAAAATATCTATCAATTAAAATTCAAATTTGACCTCTTCAAACCTTATCACATTTCTCTAAGATTTAAACAAAATTGAATTTCAAGTTTGACCACTTAAACACCTCACATAACTTCTTCTCCATAATTTTCTTTCTTGAAATTCCAATGTTTTCTTTAGTACGATGAAACCTCCTCATCTCATTATGATGAAAAATCTTTCTCATCTCATTACGATATGCCTTTTTTCTCAACTCATTACGATCTTACTTTCTTTCTCAGGTCATTATGATATACATTTATTTCTCATCTCATTATGTTGAACTTACTTAGATTCATCCCAATGGAATCCTAATAATGATGTAATTTATATTATTAAGGAATTCCCATTATGATGGATTTTTCCATTATGATGGAAATCCCATTACTATGGATTTTTCCATTATGATGGAAATTCCATTATGATTATTTTTCAATAAATATGGAAAGTATTCAATGATGAATCCACTTAGAAACTTTAAACTTCTTCAAACTTTATCAACTTCACACATTATGACTTCTAGATCTGATCTTCTATTTCTGGTACTTCTGTATCTGATAAAAACATTATCTTGATCATTAAAACAGATTCAATCACTATTATTCTTCCATTACTTTAAAATATTTTAGCATGGGTATGTTTCATTCATTATAAGAACTTCATGATCCTTAAAGCCTCATCTAGATTTTATTAGAAAGTTTGAGAAATTTCTAACTCCTAACTTCACTTTCTTCAACAAAACATTTCAACATCATTATGATTTCTTCACTCAGTAATATTTGTCTTTCTAACTCAAATATTTCTTTCTTTATCTGATTATGATAGAGGAAAAATTATGGAAAATAAAATTTTTTGCCTCCAATTGTTTTGGATTAGATGAACTGAATCCAATTTTTATGGATCCAATACTCTAAGTCTGGTTCTTCTCAATCTGAAAATGTGAGTCCTGAAACTTGTGTATGGAAAACAATTTTCTTAAATACAAAAAACATTTCTCCTCCTTTATGTTTGTGTTTGAAAATTCAGCAACTCTCAACTTTCTTACAAAACTCATTATGATGGACTGGTGCTGATTCCTGAAAAAAAAATTCTTATACAAAAAAGTTTAGTTGTCAATAAATAAACAAAACTTTGTTAAAAAAATTTATCACAAAGGTTCTTCAATATCTCCATTTGGATTTTTTGAAAAACCTTTTTAACAAAATTTTAAACTCAAATTTTTTTCACAAATCATCTTTGGTAAAAAAAGTTTTTGAATTTTATAAAAATATATCCTTTCTCAAAATACAGCTTCTTGACACCACACTACCGGATAAAGTAATGTTTTTAAATAAATTCCATCCTTCAGTGACAAGTAAAATTTTTAGCCATGTAAAGATAAACTCTCCCTCAATTTTCTTTTTCTCTCACTTTTCTTTTTCTCTCCAAAATTTTATGATAACCACAACTTTAGATTCATTAATGAAAGATAAGTAAAAAATTCTTACAAAGTATAATGTTATTAATTTCTCTCCCCCTTTGTCAATATAATACAAATCATGGTGAGGGAAATTCCTTATGATGTTTAGGAAGTCATGGAAGGAGTCTGAACATGAAGTTGTAGCTTCAATTCCACAAATCTTTATTTTGGCATGTATTTTGTAAAAATATCAGCAATTTGATAATTTGTTGAGATGTATTCTAACATAAAATCTCCAATAATAACTTTATCTTTTATAAAGAGAAACTTTATATCAATGTGTTTTGATCTTTAATGTTGGACATAATTTTTAGAAAGATCAATTTCACTCTGATTATCACAAAGTATCTTCAATGGTTTAGAAACTTTTAATTTCAAATCTTCCAGCTAAACTTTCATCCACAACATTTGAGTATAAGACCGAGTAACTACAAAATATTTAGATTCATCTGTGCTCAAATTTAATAAACTTTGTTTCTTACTATTCCAACTCACACGACATTCACCCAAAAAAATGTTCCTCTTGAGTTTAATTTTCTATCATTACAATCTCCATCCCAATCGGCATTAGTAAACCCCTAAAAATTTATATCACTATTTATTTTGTATAACAACCCATGTAAATTTGTTCCTTTGACATATATCAGAATTAGTTTCACTTCTAACATATGTGAATCTTTCAGATTACTTTGATACCTGACATAAAAAATCACAACATAAACAATATCATGACTTGAGGCTGTAAGACAAAGTATACTTCCAATCAACTTCCAAAAATATTTCTAATTCACACCTTTTCTAGATTCATATTTACTCAACTTTTTTCTCACTGAAATAGGAGTAGAAAATTCTTTAGATTCTTCTAGGCCAAACTTATTTAACAATTCCTTGGAATAATTTTATTGAGTTAAGAAAATGTATTTTTCTTTTTGTTGAACTTGTAAGACAAGTAAGAAAGTTAATTCTCCCAACACTGACATTTCAAAATTATTATTTATTTCTTCAGAAAATGTTTTACAAACATCTTATCTATCCCCATAAAAAATTATTTCATCCACATAAAAAATTAAAATCAGTGTTCTAGAGTCAAACTCATTTACATATATGTTACTATCAACTTTTCCTTTAGAAAAATTTAACATTCTCAAAAAAATTTCAGGTTTTGAATACTGATCACGTGGAGCTTGTTTGATCCCATAAAAACATTTCTTCAGTTTACAAAATTTGTTTTAATCATCATCAAGTATAAACCCACAAGGTTTTTCAATGTAAACATCTTCTTCAATCTCACCATTTAAGAAAGATGACTTTACATCCATCTGATAAACTATATAATTTTAATGTGAGACCACTAAAAGAAACATTCTAATAGTTTATAATCTTGAAAATGGGGAAAAAGTTTCTTTAAAATCCACACCTTCTACCTATGCATAACGTTTACAAACAATTCCGAATTAGTTTCTTAAAACTTCTCCATGTTAATTTAACTTGTCTCTATAAACTCACTTGATTCCAATAAAATTTTTATTAGGTGGACATGAAATAAGTTCCCATGTTTCATTTTTCTCAATCTGATGCAACTCTCCATTCATAGTATCCACCCATTCATTGTATTCAATAGATTTTGAAACTGATTTTCGTTTAATTTTTGAGATAAGTGAAGTTTGATTTTCTAATATCAATTTTCTTATTGTATAAACTTAATCCTTTTAATTTTCAATAATGTTTTCAGACTGAACATGTTTTTTTAAATTAGGAAATTTCAAAGTTTCTTTCCCAACTGAACTTTCATCATTACATGAATTTTCTAAATCTTGATAAGGATATTTTGACTTACTTTCACTATTGTTGGAAATATCCTATTTATCCTCCTCAACATGATTAATAAATTTTGTTAAGGAATATTTATTTTCAATTACCTTAACATTATATAAGTCCACAAACTTTTGTAAATATTTGTTCCAACACTTGTAACTTCTTACATTTGGTGAATAACCCATAAAAGTTCCTTCCTCATCTTTCTCATCAAACTTTCCTAAATCCTATTTTTTGATTTTAAGTAAAAATGGACTTCCAAAAACATTGAAGTACTTCAATGAAGGTTTTTTTATACCACATTTCATAAGTAGTCATATTGGATTATGGTCTCAAAAAACATCGATTCTGAATATGTACAAGTGTACTAACAAATTCTTTCTAGTAAAACATTGAAAGTTTGTCTTATATGAACACACTTCTTCCCATTTCCACCAAGATTATATTCATTATTTCTACTACTATATTTTTATATGGAGTATAGAGATCACTATATTGATGTTTGATACCATGTTTTCTTAGATAAGCTTCAAAATAATTATTAGTGAATTTCATACCATTATCTATTCTCAACTTCTTTATATAAACCCCCATTCATTTATCAAATTATTCTCTAAAAAACTTGAACATTTAAACATCCTATGACTTATGTATCATAGACATGAAATTTTTCATCCAAGTGAAATCATTAATAAAAGTTATAAAGTATAAATATTATTTTTTTGATTAACATCTCATTATCCCACATAAATTGGAATTAATAAGTTCCAGAGGTCTGGTAGAATGAATCTCAACTCTCTTATGACTTTTATTATTCATTTTCCCTTTTGAAAATTAATAAAAAAACTTATTATATTCTTTTCAATTTTGGAAATATTCTAACAACATCAAATTAAGAATGTTTTTTCATGTTTTTATTTCCAAGATAGCCAAGTTTTTGGTGCCATAATTTATTTTCATCTTCAGCACTTAAGTAACAGAAGTTTTTAAATTCTCAAATTTTGAAAATATTCCCACTAGTTATTTCTCCTTTTGTAATCACTTTTCCATATTTCACAATTTTGATAACACAAGAATATTTTTTTAATATTACTTATTTTACATCATCACAAAGTTTACTTACACTAAGTAAGTTATGTTTTAGCCCATCAAAAAATAAAACTTCCTTAGATTTCAAATTTTCTGCTTCAATATCATATGTTCTAATTCCTATGATTTTTAAGTAACTATCATTACCAAAGGTAAATTCTCCTCCATCATGACTTTAAAAATGTTTCAATATTTTCACATCACCTTTAATATGTGAATAATAACCACTATAAAGTATCAATTGTTTGTTCCTTTTACTTGCTTTTAAATCCATCTTAATAAAAATGATCTTTCTTTAACTTTCTTCTTTCCAAATTCATTTTCTTTTCCCCTATAGGAAACATGTTACAAAAGAAGTGTAATACATTTTTTTGGCATGATGACCAGGCACATCACATCTTCCATAAACCTATTTCAAACATTCAAATTGATTTTTTTGAATCATTCCTCACATCTTGAGATTTTTAATTTTTTATCTTTCTATGTATTAGGAAAGTTATTAATTATTCTTTAATAAAAACTTATTCTAGGAAGAGATATGTTATTACAAAAATTATAATATTTGTTTCCATAGATTCCACAACACCAACAATAGCCATAAAATCTTGAATTTATATTGAAGTAAGATCTTTATTTGTAGAATCCTTGTTGAGTTTGATAACCTCTTCCTATTTCAACATAATCTGGTCATGGACCATATTTCCTCCTAGGTGAGTTTTAAAATTTTGTACTTGTGATAGGTTTCTCACATCCCTTTTCCACCCAATATTTCCCAATACTTTTTCTAGAACCTGAAACATTAGAAAAATTAATGAAACATTTTTTTGGTGGGTAAATATTTCACCTGATTCTTGTTTTGATCCTTCTCACAAACTTTAGAAGTCTTATATTTTATTTATGATGCTTTTTTTAAGTTTTAATTCATCTTCCTCAGGGTATTTTCAAACTCAATAATTGTTTATTGAAACTTGTTAACTTTTTCCTCCTTTCCTTCCAACTTCTTACTGAGATATTCAATCGTCTTTCCCTATTCATCAATTCTAAAATTGTAATTTAAGATCACTTGAATGTATTCATCCTCATACTTGATGAAATATTTTATTCCTTCAGTAACTTCTTCACAATATTTATGTATCATTTTTATTTATTTCTTGAGAGATTTTTTTGATCCATATATGCAATAAGTTCTATCTTGAGATGATATTATCTATAAATTCTTCACCACATTCTTAATTATCTGATAAATATTTTGTTTTATCAAATTTTAAAATAAAGTTATGAATTTTTCTGAACATTCATCTTTATAAGAATTGTTTTCAATCGAGTCTGATTCTATTTTCTTACTCAAAATACTCCTTTTTTTTCCAGTAAACTTCTCCTTGTATTTTTTGGATGACTTTTATTCTTTATCATTTTTGTTCCAATTATTGTATTGGTATTTTTCATCACAATCATCTTGATATTCACCAAATTTAATCTTGGGGAAATTCACAGAAATGTTTTTTATTCCACCACAGTCAAAACATTTGAGAGTAAGTTTAACTCTATATTTTCCTCTTCCACTCTGATAGTTTTTAGAGATAAGAGATAGAATCTTATCATTCAACTCATCATATTATCTATCTTTGAACTCACAAGATGAATCTTCTTCAACATATTTGATTTTCAGCCTTCTCATAGCATCAAAATCCATTTCATCTTCTTTTTAAACATTGGATATTTCCTCATTTCATAAGCAACAAGAAATTTATAAAATTCATTAAGAGGTAAGTCATCCTTATCTTCTAAAGAGGAAATTTTATAATCAAACCTTTATGGAATGTTTCTAATAAGTTTATTCACAATTATATAATCTTCTAGAAAATATATAAATCCTCTAATGTTGCAAAAAAATTTCATTTAACCTAGTGAAGTATACATCAATGGTTTCTTCATCTCTCATTATGATGTCTTCATACTTACTACGCCATATTTCTAGCTTTTCTTCATTCACTTTAGTATTACCTTCAAAAATACTTTCCATATTATGACACATAATTTTTGAAGTATTGAGACCCATCACCTTATGATAAAAATTCTATGATAAGGACTTAAAGATTTAATTTCTATCCTTTCCATTGAATTCTATATTTATCTTATCAGCAAATGTCACAGGAGAATATTTCTTAAAAGGTGGAAAACTAATAGTAGGAACATCAAAAAATTATAGGAAAATAGATATGAGATAAGAAATCATCATATTTTTCAATACATAATATTTTTTCCTATAAAATTAGGAATTCTTATACTATTTGAAAAATTTATATTATCCATGATAAGGATTTGATCAGATTGTTGAGTGCGTAAAATTAGATTTTTATTTTTTACTAGAATTTCTGTAATATAGAAGGAACCCTAGGTCGCCTCTCAACAGAGACTTAGATCATTTATAAAAAAGGTTTTGATTATGAAAATAAAAGGGGAATGGGATTTTTGAAAACTTGCGGTTGAAAAATTAATATATCAACATAAAAATTAAAGTGATAATATAAATAGGAAATTAACAGAATTAATTAAGTATGATCAACATGGGGAAATATCATGATGATCATCAATAATCACTTTAAGAGATAGGATTATGATCTTTTAATCCCTAGTTTTTAACACCTAAAACTAGGTTATTACAGATTTTACACAAGGACACCTCATAGGGTTTAGACGAAAACATAAAATGATTCATCGAATACCGTCGATGATTGGGTAAATTGTGTTCAAATTCATAACTAAAACACACCAAGGAAACACATGAAGAACTCAATGTGCTATCCAGGTATGTTTGTTATTTATTTTAAATAACATTAAATAAATTTTTATGGAATTTATAGTGTTTATGAGAGTTTAATTGACCAATATGAACCACACAAACACCGCAATTGAAAGGGGGAAGGAAAAGGGATGAAAGATGTGTGAAACATCACATGAAAGGGTACCCTCAAACATGATCATATGAGTTTGATCATGAAATACCAGTACATAACTCAGTTAAATAAGAATAGTGGATGAAGAAAAACAATATACAACCTAGAATTAAAAAGATAATTCAAAATAGTACAAACATGAATCTCGGGATTACATCACATTCCTCCTCGAGTTATCATAAGGAGTTTAGAACCCCATAGAAAAGAAGAAAGACATAGATGTTGAAGTAGCACTTACCATAGCCTCTAGAACTACTATTAATGATAAGAGGACTTATTTGGGACTCCAAAATTTTATAACCTTTCCTGATGGTTGAACTCTTAAATGAGGCACCCAATGTGTTCTTTTAAAGACAAAATGGAATGTGGTTTTGGGCACCCTTATTTCAAGAAACCACTTGGTCCATGGTTTTAGGACATTAAAAAATATTATCATGCTTTAAAAAAAACTAAAAAACTTTTTTTTAGATATATTTCCTTTCTTTATGTCAAATATGGTGGCCAAATATTGTTTATAATAAGATATATTTCCAAAATATAGAGGCAAACTTTTGTCTCTGTATAAATTCATTTTATTAGATAGATTGATTTTTTGGGCCTTTTAATGGATAAATTGGGATTTTTTTTATTTAATAAAGTTGTAGAAAAATGAATTTTGGATCATCCCACAAAAGTTTAGCTCAATTGGATGCACATATTAGTAGAAGTATGCGGTTGAGTTAATAGAAGTTCTTGGATTCCTGTGCAATTTGGCCCATTTTTCATCAACTTCATCTTGGGCTTTCCAAATCACCTCCAACTTTAAAAAAAACATCAAAAGAAGTAAAATATACATTTTTCAATGTGATAATAATTAAATTATTAAACCAGAAATGAATTTAATTTTGTAATTATACTTGTAATTTTCAATACAAAACTAGTTTAATACATTGGTATAAGGGTGAAATAAAATAGTGAATCATGGTACGATCACACCCCCACACCCAAACATTTTCACTCCTGGGAAAAGTCACATTTTAAAGAATTATGAATGGGGATATTTCCAACTTCATGAAGATTTATCATTGAAAATTAAAATCTTGATAGCAATGTGAGCGAAGGAAAAATCACCCCAATGATTTATTCTCAATATTTATGGAAAAAGGTGTCTCATAAATTGTATCATAATGAAATTCAAAGAGATACATGATACCAATATGATAAAGGAATTAAAAATTCAACCATGCCACTAAATCTACACACATGTTTGTGAAAACCATTCAATGTTGTTGTTTTCACTTTATATCCAGTAAAAATAGGTTATTTTAACATTTTTCTGCAAAAATAATTTTGTCCACCGAACCTACCCTACATCCTTTGTAATCAAATTTCAAGACCCACTCACTTAAGAATTCATAAAAGTCAAAATTTAATATCCTGACCTAGATATCCTTATATTTTTCACATTTCATCACTCCACTAATTTATTACTATTTTTGTTGTTACTTTTTTTCAAAAGTTGAACTTGGAACAAATCTCACACTCATTACTCAACCCTTGTTTGATCTCCTCACAACACTAATTATAATAGTTATTACAAGATAAAAGGTTTAGTAGGAGTGGATTTTGACCTTCCTAATATACAACTCTTATATTTGGGTGTTTTTATTTTATTTTTTAGTTATAGTTTTTTAGGGCATACAACAGTCGAATAATAGGTACACATGCATAGGTCAATCCGACACAGTAATGAAACGGACCAGATAAGGACTGAATGTATGGAAAAATAATTTTATAAAGAAGATAAATATTAAACTAACTTATATTTACCTTTTATTAATTAATAAATATTCACACTTCATGGTTTGGTGTAAAAGTGTGCAGAGATATTAAGTGGAACAATTTTCCCTAAAAATAATCACATAAGGGGTATCAATCATCTTAGATGTTTCACGTAGATACATCCATTTATATCATTGAAAAACAAAAAATTTACTCAAAATCACTCACTAATGATAAATTCATGCCAAAACACACATTCTACCAGTTATTTTTTTTTAAAACAACATGAAATAGAGAAATTCCTCATGAATTTTCAATAACTTACATGATTAAGTGGGAATCATTTTCCATGACAAAGTGGGAATTAAAAATTAACATTCTTTAATAAAAGTGTGGGTGGGGGGGATAGAGGGGAAAGTAATAATACTATTTAGAAAGAAAAAAATAATAAATAGGAAAGATGATGAAAATTTATAACTAACCTGGGAATATACCCATCCCCCCACACCTAGAGTGTGTAGTGTTCTCATTGTAATAAAATAGAATGTGGGAAGGAAGGATAAAACCTGGCGGGATTCACTGGTATATTTCTTCTTAAAGGTGGATTTCCTCCACTAGATGCTTTGAAAAATTCTCATAAAAGTGTTTAAGTATCTTCCCATTTATGGTAACACTTCAGCCACTCTACACATATAAAACCTGTATTGCACCAAAAGAGTAAACATTAGTAATAGTATAAGGACTAGGCCATTAGGAACAAAGCTTAATTGGGTGTAGCTTTATCCAAGAATTGTACATTAGGACCTTCTCACCAGTATGAAACTTCCACTGATGAATCATCCCATCATGGATAGCCTTTTTCTTCTCTTTATTGATTCGGGAGTTCTCATATGAATCATGCCAAATTTATTCCGAATCATGAATATAAAAATTCTTATAATAACCCGCATCTGATAAATTCATATTACATTGTTTAATATCCCAATATTCACAGTGCTCTACCTTAACCGAGAGGTGAAAATCCTTTACAAACACAATTCTGTATGGTTAAATTCTGATTGGGGTTTTAAAAGCTACTTGGTATGCCCAAAGTGCATCCTCCAAGAATAAAATCCAATATTACCTATTGGGTTGTATTGTTTTTCCAAGATCCTCCTAACTTTTTGATTTTATATTTCTACTTATTCATTAGTTTGAGGGTGATATTCATTGAAGACTTTATGAAAAACCTCATACTTATAGAGCAATTTTTTCATGTTTCGATTGCAAAAATGTGAACCCTGATCACTAATGATGGATCTTGGCAAACCAAACCGACTGAAAATTTGGGACCTCATAAAATCAGTAACCACTCAAGAGTCATCATTCCTGGTAGCCTTTTCTTCCACCCATTTATATACATAGTCAACAACTAGTAATATGTACATGAATCCAAAATGATTTGTAAAAATCCCATGAAGTCAATGCCCCATGCATCGATGATTTCACAAAACAACATGGGATATTGGGTAATTTCATTCCTCTTAGATATATTCCCTATAAATTGACATCAAACACACTATTTAACAAATTCATGGGAATATCCATAAAATTTTGGTCAATAATGTCTCGAGTCAAAGGACTTTAGAGCTATTTTTTGAGATCCAAAGTGGCCCCCACAAGCCAAAGTGTGGAAGAAGGTCAAAATAGAGGCAAAATCATGGTTAGGGACACACTGATGAATAAATTGTTCACTAGAAATTCTCCACAAATATGGGTCATACCAAATGTACCATCTTGAATCATGCTTAAGTCTCTGGGACAGTGAAGTGCTAAAATATGTGGGGACCCTAAATGATGCTAGAAAATTCACAATGTCCACATACCAAGGGGTAAGGTTCAAAACATCAAAAAGGTTATCATGATAGAAGAATTCTAGAATGGGGAGGGGTGAATGAACATGATGGTCTAGTGGTGGTGAAATACTAATAATATGTTCAACTACCACATTTTACACTCCTCTCTTATCTCTAATCTCAAGTTCAAACTCCTGGAGGAGGAGCATCCACTGAATGAGGAAGATCTTAGCTTTACATTTCTTTAGTATAAAATGAAGGTAACCATGATCATAAAAGACAATTATTTTTGACCTAATAAGATATGAATGGAATTTTTCCAAGGAAAACATAATAGAAAAAAGTTCTTTTTCAATGGTTGTGTAGTTTTCCTGGGTAGGGTCAAGGGTATGTGAGGCATATGCAATGAAATGATGATCCTTCTCAACCCTTTGTAATAAAACTACCCCAAATACAAAGTTAGAGGTATCACACATAAGTTTTAAGGGGATATACCACCTTGGTGGTGGGATAATGGTAGGTGATGTGAAACTCCTTTTTAGTGAAATGAAAGCATCCTCACAATTTTTATCAAAAAAATCAGAATCCTTTTGCAATAATCAATATAAGGGAAGTGCGTTCTTACTAAAGTATTTAACAAATCAATGGTAAAAACCAGTATGAACCAAGAAATATCGCACCACATGAACAAATTTTGGATATGGAAGGGTTGAAATTAATTCTATTTTTGATTTATCCACTTGAATTCCCTCATTTGAAATAACATTCCCAAGAACTATCCCCTGATCAACCATGAAATGAAATTTCTTGTAATTTAATATAAAATCTTTTTCTATGCAATGATGAAGGATAAAACCTAGGTGTTCCAAACAGTCATAAAAGGAAGTTCCATAAAATGTGAAATCATCCATAAAAATTTCCATGAAATTCTCAAGATACTCTAAAAATAAACTGAACATACAATGCTAAAAAGTACCAGGAGCATTATAGAGACCAAAATGTGTCCTTCTATATAAAAATGTGACAAATGGATAGGTAAATGTTGTCTTTTCTTGATCCTAAGAGGCTATATAGATTTAAAAATAACCGGAATATCCATCAAGGAAACAATAATGAGACTTAACAACCAATATTTCTAGAATTTGGTCAATGAAAGGTAGAGGAAAGTGGTCCTTTCACGTGGATCGATTTAGTCTACGGTAGTCAATACTGACTCACCAATTATTTTTCACATGTGTTAAATCCAATTAATTCCTTTCATTTGACACTACTTTTATTCTAGTTTTTTAGGAATAATTTGTACTGGGATATCCCATTTAATATTAGATACATGATAAATGATCCCATTAACAATTAATTTAAAGAATTCTAATTTTACCACTTTAAGGAGAGTGGTATTCAACCAGTGTTGATCATACCTTATGATTTTATCCTTATAATATAAAAGTATATGATACATACAAATAGATGGGATAATCCCAAAAATATCATCCAATGTCCATCCTATCGCCTTTTTACACTCTCTCAAAATTTCAAGCAATTTTGATTCTTGCTGTAGAGAGAGGTTATTTGAAATAATGACAGGAAATTGGTCAATAACCTCAAGATAGACATATTTTAAATTATATGAAAGTTGTTTTAGTTCAAACACCAGTGGTTTTTGGATTGAGGGAGGGGATTTAGGGGGAGTGAGATCCACAAAACTTTCTATTTTCCCATGTTTATTCTTTAATGAAAGATAATGAATGGAAATAATATTTGAAGAATCATCGATGATCATGGGTACCTCAGAATGAACACACTCATCAATTGAAGCACAAAATTTACACTTTTTTGAACCCACAAAACACTCAAAACATGAATCAAAAATAAAATCATCCTAGGGTGAAGAATATGAAAATGAATCAGAGTATGGGTTGAGGAGATAATTTTGTGCATGTGTGTCATTTGAGATCACTTCCATCAAATATATATGAAGTGTGGAGTGTTCTTCAACTGGGTGTTTCATAGCCTCAAGGATGTTAAAAATTACTTGTTATCCACCAAACTCTATGGGAAATGTATGGTTGTGGACAATGATGATAATATTTTTTTTCAATAATATACTCCCTTGTATAAGAGGGGAATTTATTTGGGTTTAGGTATCTTCCATCTCCAGAATGTAGAAGTCTTCTGGGAAAATGAGTTTATTCACTCTTATGAGGATGACCTCAATCACTCGGGATGGGTGTGTTATGCTCTGGTTGGAAAGTTTCACTATGATTAATATCATTTGAAGCTATCCAATCTATATATAAGTGTATGCAATTTAATAAATTACATTAATTGAAGCACTTAAATCTAACATAACATCTAAAAGTAATTTCTCCCCTATGGTTCAAGGTATCATGAAAGTCCCCAGATCCTTGCATTTGGTTAGAATTGATGGTTGAATCAAGGATAATACATTCATTCCTAGGTTGAATCTATCATTCCCCTTCAGCCTTTATCTATGGGTGAAAATTTCTTTAAGAAATTTGGCATAATGGGTAATATACTTAACTATATCCAATAAAGGAATGTTAAATTGAACTTTTTTAAATGTATCCATTATTTCATTATTAT
Organism: Viscum album; assembly: GCA_963277665.1. NCBI lineage: Eukaryota > Viridiplantae > Streptophyta > Magnoliopsida > Santalales > Viscaceae > Viscum > Viscum album. The sequence continues at coordinate 1,552,735,630 of OY728131.1, forward strand.
TATCATTATCAAAATTTATAATAGGTTTATGGAGTCTTTGGGGGGAAGGAAGAGGAATGTATTATTCAGTATAATCCTTAATAATAACTTGCTTACCCATTTTGTTTTTTTATTCTTCATTAGAATCTTTTATGGGTATTGAAAGAGTGTTTTCAAGTGGGGGACTTAACTATTTTGTAGAATCAGTGGAAGAAGAAACTTCTTTACCACTACAAAGTGTGATTTTAGAAACATTACCTTTGTATTTTGGATTAGAAATAGGCTGTTATGGTAGTTTTCTAGAACCTTTTATCTTTATCTCACTGATGGTGTTTTACAGTTATACCACTTGAGTTCATAGGTCTTGAATAACTGATTGTGTGTTCTATTGGAACTAGAGGTTTTGGGATGCCGTTTTCTTCACCATATCCTCAATTCTTGGTTTATATTTGGTAGGAGGATTATTTTTTTGAGATGTTTAAGGATAAGAAGGTTTCATACCATGGCCTTGTTGATACCAGTGCTGTTTATGGTAGTTCAAGTTTCCACCTTGTTAGTATTGTGGTTGTTGTTTCCACCCGAGGTTTGGATTTTTCCTAAATGGTTATTTCTTGAAAGATAGTGCTTGTTGGAATGGACGCCTAGGGAATAATACTACACAGGACTCAAATGAATTCTGAAGTTGCAGGCACTAGTCATAAAAATGAGTGTTATCAGAACAAATACCATAATGTAATGGAATATGTGGAGAGTGTGAATTACCTTGTACTTGAGATAATTGACTTAGAAGGGTATGAATCTCATCAATTTTATTATCTAACTTTTTTTCTAGGGATGAATGAATTACCTCATGAATTCCTTGGGTTGGTGCAATTTCTCATGTACCAAATTGTTGTGCATTTTGAGCCATGTTGGTTATTAAATCATGAGAAACAGAAGGAGTTTTATCAATAAGGGAACCACCAACTACAACATCTGTCATTACACTATCCATAGAGATAATTCCCACATAAAATTATTAAATTAATTTTGTTTCACTTATTTGGTGGCATGGGAAACTTTAGAAAAGTCTTTTTAATCTTTCTTAATATTCATGAAGGGTCTCTCCTTGTGATTTCCTAATTCCATAGATTTCTTTTCTAATTGATGCAGTTTGGGAGGTAGTGAATAACTTCTATAGAAAGTGTCATTTAAGGATATTCCAGCCCCAAATTGTGGTAGTTAAGTAGTATATCCAATATTTGGCTACAACATTAAAGGATAAAGGTAAGGCCCTAAACTTAATGAGATACTTAGAAACATTTTGGGGTTTCATGGTGGAGAACACTATGTGAAACTCCTTAAGATGTTTGTGAGGGTCCTCCCCAATAAGACCATGTAATTTAGGAATAACATATATAAGTCTTGATCTAAACTCAAATTTTACTTCTTCCTCTGTATATTGGATGTATTAAAGTTGGTACTCCACATTTGGGGTGGTTAGTTCTTTTAAAATTTGATTATTTATAGCCATGATTTTTGGGGTTTGATTTGGTTCAATTTTTGATTGTTTTAGGACCACATGAGGTTCCAAAAAAGGTTCCTTAATGTTACTTTATTGTCTTACTCTTGATGAACTAATCTATGTGTGAAGTGTCTTTTCAATTTATGGGTCAAATTGAAGCAGTTTTTCTTTTTTCTGATCGGGTCATGAAAATAAGTTGTGATGTTTTTTTTATTTTTTATGTTATTGAACATGGATAAAATAAAATCACTTAATAAGGGTGAAATAATAAAATAAAATATATTTCTATAATATATAATTATAGATAGAGAGATATGAAGAGAGAGAAAAAGAAACATATAAAAGAAAACAAAATAAAAAACAAAAACAAAAATAATAAAAAGGGATGGGGGATATTTAAGGGAGTACTAATTAAGAAGTAAAATAAATAAATAAAAGGAAATAAGGAAATAATAAATATCTTATCTCCCCGACAATGGTTCCCAAATTTGATCGTTTTGTTGAGCAAGCCAAATTAGTTGTTTAGTTTTTACTAGAATTTATGTAGTATAATAGGAAACCTAGGTCGTCTCGCAATGAAGAATTTGATCATTTATAAAATAAAAAGGTTTTGATTATGAAAATAAAATGGGTATGGGATTTTAGAAAACTAGGGGTTGATAATTTAAGAAGTAAATAAAAAAATTAAAGTTATAAAACATAAAGGAAATTAACAGAATTGATTAAGTGTGGTCAACCTGAGGAAATCCCCCAATTCTCATCATTCATCACTTAAAGAGATAGAATTATGATCATTTAATTTCTTGTTTTTAACACCTAAAACTATGTTATTACTGATTTTACACTAGGATACCTCCTAGGATTCAATCGGAAACACAAAATGATTCACCAGATATCGCCAATGATTGGGTGAATTGTGTTCAACTTCATAACCAAAACTCACCAAGGCAACACACGAAGAAATTGAGGTAATGTAAATGTTTGTATGTTATTTATTTATGATACCTTGAAATAAATTTTCATGGCCTTTACAATGTTTATGGGATTTTAATTGACCAATATGAACCACACAAACACCGCAATTGAAAGGGGGGAGAAAAAGGGATGAGCGGTGTGTGAAACATCACATGAAAGGGTACACCCAAACATGATCATATGAGTTTGATAATGACATACCAGTACATAACCAAATTAAATAATAAGATAGGATAAATAAAAATAAAATTAAACCTAGAATTTAAAATATCATTCAAAATAATACAAACATGAAGCTCGGGATTACATCATGTTCCTCACTGGGTGATCACAAGGAGTTTAGAATCCCATGGAAAGGGAGGAAGCCATAGATGTTTAAGTATAACTTACCATAGACTCTAGAACCGCTAAGAATAATTATATAAATCATTTAGGACTCCAAAATGGAAACACCTTGCCTCATGTTCGAACTCCTAAATTAGGTGCCCAAGGCGTTCTTTTATAGAAAAAATGGGAGGTTGTTTTGGGAACCCTTATTTATAGAAGCCACTTGGAATATGATTTTCAAACAATATAAAATATTATCTTGCTTTAAATAAAACTAAAAACTTGTTGTAAGACCTCTTTTATTTCCTCAAGTCAAATATGAAGGCCATATATTATTTATAATAAGATATATTTCCAAAATACAGAGGCAAACTTTTGACTCTGTGCCGATTCATTTTATTGGAAAGATATTTTTTTGGGAATTTTAATGGAATAATTAGGCTTTGGTTTCTTCATAAGAGTTGTATCACACTAAATTCTAGATCATAAAACAAAAATTTCAGACAAATTGGATGCATGGATCAGTATAATTATGTCGTTGAGTCCATAGAAGTTCTTGGATTCCTGGGAAATTTGACCCATTTTTCATCAACTTCATCTTGGAACTTCCAAATCACCTCCAACTATAAAAAAAAATAAATAAAGTGAAATATAACTTTTTAAAAGTGATAATCATTAAATTATTGAACCAAAATGAAGTGAAAAATTTCATTATATTGTAATTTTCAATACAAAATTAGTTTAATACATTGGTATAAGGGTGAAATAAAATAGTGAATCATGGTACGATAATGATTCAACAAGGAAACCTTACTCTGATTCGAATTGAAGTTATAAAGGATTGAATAACAATTGATAGGGGGGGTGAATCATTTGTTCACTTTTTTTGAGTTTCAAAAGTTTTAGAAACTTAACCCCTGCAACTTAATAAGATTTATTTCCTTATCAAATGTTAATAAATACTCATGCATGTAAAAGTTGGAAAGAAAGTAAAGTACACAAGATTTACAAGGTTTAGCCTTATTATGAGAACCTACATCCTTTCTATGTCCAATACCACTAGTCTATAAAAATTCACTATTATGAAGAAGTGAATAAAACTTGTAAAAACTATCATTAGAGATCTTCTATCCCCTGATAGGAAATATTATACTGAATCCCATTATTTTAAAAATTTTCTTATAAAAAAATTGATCCAAATATAAAAATAAAGACGTTGTTGAAACTACTACACAACTTCTTAGTTTGAATCCTCATTCCGATTTGGATTGATCTGATTTTCTCAATCTGATGGAGTCAATATGATTCGTCCTTACTCAATATGCACTTCTTAAACTATTATAAGAAATTCAATATGATATTTATTAATCCAATCAACTCAATAAAATCTTCTCAATATGATGAACCCATTCTCAATATGAAAAAATAAAACTATGATCAAATTCTTAATATAATCTTCTTCAATTTTATTGACTCAATCTAATTGACTCAATATGATTCTATTATCCAATAAACAAAACTTTTAGGTGTCTGATCTTATTTTGAGATCTCAGTCTGGAAGTAACTTTCACTCGAATTATTCACCATTCTATATTTTCTACTTATTTAAAAGTTATTTATGATCAAATGATCTGATAAAGTATTTATAGGAGACTGAGAAAAGAAAGAGTGGTAAAATTGAAAACTTTCTCTACTTTCTTAGATTCCAAAACCCTAAAAATCTCCCGCATTTAAACTTAAACTTGTAATTCCTCAAGCCTTCTCATATTTCTCCAAGATTTACAAAAAACTGAATTTCAAGTTTGAACACTTCAACTCTTCACATAAATTCTTCCCCATAATAAGATTTCTTGAAATTCCTGTCTTTTCTTTAGTATGGTGAAACCTCCTCATCTCATTATGATGAAACTTCTTTCTTAGCTCATTACAATCTATATTTCTTTCTCAGATCATTATGATCTAACTTTCTTTCTCAGCTCATTATTATTTTCCTTTCATTATTATCTCATTACAATGAACTTTCTTAGCTTAACCCCAATGGAATCCTCATAATTATGTAATTTAGATTACAATGAAATTTCTATTATGATGGATTTTACCATTATGATGGAAATCCCATTATGATGTAAATCTCATTATGATTATTTTTTAATAAATATGTAAAGTATTAAATGATTAATCCACTTAGAAAACTTTAACTTATTCACACCTTATCATCTTCACACATTCTAAATTCTTGATCCAATCTTATATTTCTAGTACTTTTGGATCCGATGAAAACTTTGTCTTGATCATTGGAACCGATTCAATCATTATGATTCCTCTATTTTTTAAAAATATTTTATCATGATTTTGTTTCATTACATAAGAATTTCATGATCAGAAAATCATCATATGACTTTGATTAGAATTTTTGAGAACTTTATAACTTATGACTTCACTTTCTTCAACAAACCTTTTCAGCATCCTTCCGAATTCTTCACTCAGAAAAATATATCTTTATAACTCAATAAATTATTTATTTATTTGATTACAATAAAGTAAAACTTCTATAAATTTTTTTTAACTCCAATTCTTTTGGATCCGATGATCTGAATCCAATGATGATGGATCCGATACTCCGAGTTTGGTGCTTCTTAGTATGAAAACATGAGTCCAGAAACCAATGTTTGGAAATTTTTTTTCTTAAAGACAAAAAAATTTCTTTCCCCTTTATGTTTAGGTTTGAACATTCATCAACTTTAAAATTTCTTACAAAACACATTATGATGGACAAGGTCCGATTCCTGAATAACAAAAAAAAATTTATATAGAACGGTTAGTTTTCAAAAAATACAAAAAAACTTTGTTAAAAAAATTTATTACAAAGGTTCTTCAAGGTAAAACATGATAATACAAGACAAACATCATTTTAAAACAAGTTAGGCATCCTATTACATCATGGACATAGGGGAAATGATACAGTATCCATCATTTAGGGTTTTCTTGTGGCGCAACCCACTGGGTTTTGGGAAAAAGTCTTACCCCCAGACACTTGTTGTAGTGAAAGATAGGCTCTATAACATGAGCTTCCACATAAAATATTCGAACATAATTTCCCCCTAATGACTCTCCAAGATATAGCTCCATGGATATAGATTAATGATTCCACCTTGATCACCCATCACAAAATATCATCTTAGGCTGCAATGTGATCTCCTTCTATATGAATAATTCGCAAATTCATACATAATATTTTACTTCTTTGTGGTATAGTGACCTCCTCCGTGACATGAATCCATATTTAAGATATTTTCATTTGAAAGATATCCTCACATAGACACCCACCATGGTAAACCCACCCTCATTGTAGTAAAAAAATTTACCCCATGATATCCTCATGACATAACTCATTTTTTTGCGGTGTGATTTCCCCATATGTAAGGTTTTTTCCTCAAACAAAAACCTACACACACACTCCACACAATGACTAAAATTGGTCATGATATGAACTACCCTCTATAATAAAATCCAGTAATGGGATCTATTATAAATCACTTTGATAGTCACTTGAGCACCCAAAACATCTACCCGGTCTTTAACCGTGTTTAAAAACATATCCTTGAGACGTATAAACCCTCAGAATCTTAATCAAAATCATGATTCTCAAAATATCCTTTACATTTGGATCAAAATTTTAAATTTCCCCTAAATCTCACAACCTGTAAAAACACAGTTCATTACAAACTCCCCACCATAAAGCTTCTTATCCTCAATAGGTCTCGGTGGTCTTTCCAATATTAATTCAAACCAACCTCATTCTTCAATTCACTACTAACTCACTATGTTCCATCATTGAATTCCAAATGAAATTCCACCACAAAAATAAAAATGCTAAGGCACATCATTCATCACAAGCCGAGATACCCAATCATCACCATTATAAATACTGAGATAGAACTCAATAACACCCATCCATACTGAGACACCAATACATATTCAACCGATTCATTCCTAGTATTATGGTTCTACCCACTATAATAATAAACTCATAAAGGTTGATTCCATGTCACAATTATACCCACTATATGAATCTCCTACAAAAAATGTGATTTTAGCAGTTTATCGACAAAATCAATATAGTTTCCACCTCACTACTCCCAATTCCATAAAAAAAATACCATGTAGTCCTCCTCTAGCCAACCTCTTCACAAAATACTCTATCTAATACACTAATTCACTATTACATCACCTGATCAAGATGCCTTAAATTCCAAACCCAATAATCAGTGTAATTTTATGGTGGGGTCCTTAACTACAGACAATATCCATCATAATATCACCATGATCATTGGAACATACCTAATACAAATCACTTTCATATCATTTTAATTCTATCCTGAGTCTGATGCCAACACTAAGACTCCATCAAACCCCACATCTGAATCCTAAATTTAGAATTTACTAAGAAACCAGATAAAATAAAACCTACTTACACTCTAGTATCCCAGTTCCATTTCAACCATCCACCAACTAGTAATACAATATATAAAAACCTATTAACATGAGTGTTGTACATCCATTATTGATATGATACTTCCCACCATAAGAGTATCCTTATTTTTTCTCTACTAAACCAAAATGCCTTATCTCTACAGCCCATGCTCTATCCATAATTGAGCATAATGATTGTACATGATCATCCCACTAATACCTAATTGAAAATAGGAAACTCTAATCGCTACCCATTCTCAACTCATCAGGAATATCATCATTGACATCTGCTGAAATTGTATCTGAAATGAGAGTCAAACCCAATAAAAACCAATTGTTCATTCCCCAATATATTATTTCCCTTACAAAAATCCTTGAGAACTAACTCAGATGGGCCCCAAAATAACATGCATGATTCTACTCCCGAGTCACACTCACCCATCCAGACAATCCTTATCAAGGAACATTCTTTGATTGATAATACCATGATACTTCAATCCATCTATGATTTCACCATATGTTGTAGGGAAACATCTATGATACTAACCTCAAACATTGAGCCACCATGACCACATGTGTTTCATCAAATCCATTAATCCTTAACCTACACATGGCCTTTTATCTATCTACAACCAAATGGGAACTGTGGATTACCAATGCGTATGTTCCTTCACACATCAAGGATTTTCTAAAAAATCTACACCAACACTCACTTTACTCCTCTAAGGTAGAGTGAATCTATAATGAACCTTCTCGTAGGTCTTACCCAATATTCAAATAAACCTAATCCAAACCCAATAGGCATACCCTCCCATAAAAACTAATTAAAAAACTAGACTCATGCTTCAATGAGTCACATACCATAGATCCTAGGCTCACACACCTAACCCACTGACCATGCACATCTCACATGTCAATCTCATCTAGGAGAAATAAATCCTTTATGATTTCTTTCTAAAAATATTGATGCATTTAAATTATGGAAACCATACAATCACTCACAACCTATGAATCATTCATAAACTAGAGTGTCTACCCTCACTTTATCCATCCTAGAACCTACCACCTAGGATATCGATCCATAATATCATCATAAGTTTCAACTGAAATCAATAGGTCCAAGAATTCAACTAATACTTCTCTAAAACCCAACCTCAATATAATTTAATCACTTTGCTTCAAATAATCCCAAATCATATCACATGCCATTCCTCTACCCTCTAAAGGGAATCTGATATCTCAGGGAAACCCATGTTCTAATACAACCACTCCAGGGCTCTCATATATACATATCATGCATCACTTACTAAGTCAACCAACCGCTATAGGGAACCAATCCTCATTGGGAATCCGTATAATAGATTCCCCCTTTGAGGATCAAGATTGTATCCATGCATATAAAAAAATAACTGTATGATTATTCATCTCAAGTAAAATACCTAGTATCAAAATCACCCACAAGGGGTCCATCAACAGAACATAAAATACCTCTATCGAACCACTACGCATCACTATACATCCCTTGCATAAAGGGACTATATAACCATCACTGAAGAACATTCCAGATGGGATACACATGACCTTCCATTAAAAGGAAATACCATGATTCAGATAATTATAATACCACCAATAATTTATATTTTAAAACACTATATAAGATTCTATTAACACTTTAAACAACTGAACCCTTTGTATCTAGTGCAATAAATCACACACAAGAACAAAAATTTCATGTTAATCCTATATTCCAAATATGATGCTTGTACATAGGCCTATTTCTACTAGTGTCCAACAACTGAAACATAAATAAAAATATCAAATACATGTATCATATTTAAATAAATATCTCAATCACAATAGTGAAAGACAGGAATAGAAATCCCATAACCCTGGTAACCTGGACTTCCCATCGAAAAAGTATTCATGAATAACTAGTTTGAGGTCCATCACAAGATCTGAAAATTCATATTCCCTTATTACTATATCAAGTATTTATATTATTTTTTTTGGGTAAAACACACACACTCAGTTTTGGGGCTAGAAACCTCGACCTTTTCACCACCCCCTACATCTGTTCCAACCCATACGAAGGTGGGGGTACCTTTTTTAATATATCCCAAATATTAAAACAAATAAAAGATACCTTAATAACAATTTGTGAATCCCTAGACTTATATCACTCATCAATTTCACATTTGAAGTGTTATGTGACTTTAAGAATTCATCCAAGTGTACTAAAGCCTCCAAATTAGTAGAAAGGGTATAAAGTGATACTGTAGGGAGACTATAACCTTATATCGAAGTAAAAAAATAAATTAATAAATAAATTAATATCCAAAATAATAACATGATTATGCATAAGAAATAAGAAAAATCTATATTCTACTAGATGAATATGCAGAATCATACAATCATACATCAACCAAATTCCCATTAGGCTAATAACATAAAGAAAATAAAAAAATAAAATAAACACATAAAGGATATACTACCATCAAAAATACATATTTCATAACTCCATCCAAGATATCTAGATCGGCTATGAAACTTTGTACCTTTTTCCTACCTATACATGCGATCATGAGGTTTGATTAGGCACTAAAAACCCAAGGATTCCCAATTAGGGTGTGAGTAAAACTTACTAGTCCATTACCAAATATGAACCTAAAATAACTAGTAAATACTATGTATGAACATGTGATATTATTAGAATACATAATACAATGTATAATTATAATAAAATAATCACTATTTATCCTTGGGTTCTACGGTTACACCTAGGGTTGACCATACTTTCTTTGGATATTACTTAATTTCTATGAGCATAACACATACCCATTAAGGGGGATCAAAACCCACATTGGAATTAGTATTCACCATATCATCAGGGGAATGGAACCCCCAAGATGGATTCATATATATAGTCATAAGATGGATAAGCACCCTCCCTAGAATCATATCACATGGGCATGGGGGGGGGGGATAATGTACCTCCCTAGAAACAATTCATATATTACCCACCTAGGGGTTTACATCCCCAATATAGAACCATCGTATACCATCCACCCAGGGGGTCCCATCCCCTACCTAAAACTATCACATAATGGGGGAATGAAGCCCCACCCCATAATAAAATATTAAATTATTAGGGAATCTCACCTTACCCTGCCCCAGTTCCCCATAATATCATTGGGGGAATGGTGCCTCACCATGGAATCACCTTCATAAATCATTGAGGGGAATAGATCCCCACCCTTAATTTTATATAACATTAGGGGGTAATGAAACCCCAACCTACTCTATCTCACCATAATATCATTAGGGGGAATGAATCCCCACTTTGGAATCACCTTAATAAAACATTAGAAGGAATGTATCCTTACTCAGAATCACATATAACATCTAGGTGAAAATCATGCCCCAACTTAAAATCTGATATCCATACATATTCACAGGGGTCCATATCCCACCCAAGAACATTGTATAACATACACACAAGTAGATAATTGTTGACAACCCCACAATCTCACCCACACATCATTAGGGTTCTTATCACTCAAGACCTAGATCACTTTTCAACACACATCTAATCATCCTAAAAGCCTCACATGATAATCCATTGAATATTGTCTTGGTCATACAAGAATATTATGTTAAACCCATTTACATTTTCATCTCACCCACATGGGTATATACTAGTGTCCTTTAAACCCATCATAATCTCTACTCACTAGAATCAAGACATACCCAACATCCCATGATGTTCTCTTAGTCCGTAATCCCTTTTCTAAACTCATCCTTAAGAGGAAGGTCCAAATACCAACCGATATTACACATCATAACTTGGCCCCACTATCTAGAGACCATCCAGATCCATTCCACTCCAAGAACATTATCATTCTAATGACAAGCTATCCATTAATCCCTATGACCCATACTTGGGTCCCATATCACTTATCCATTATGTGATATCTTGGGCCCATAAATTAGAGGAAAATATTCCATCACACATCATATTGTTTTGGGGGAATTATCCTACCAATTAAACCAACAATGACTCTAATACACCACTAATAGTGTGTTCTCAACATAGGTTAGATGTATGATCATCCCACCCATCTCTATTATGACTAAGCCTTCCATACTTTTCCAACTAGACTTAGGAAACTAACTTAGGCTACGTGAATCTACTCCCAAGATTGAAGACCCATTTTTGGCCTCCCATGACCTCAACTAACATATTCAACCCTGGTGTCATAATCACTTGGTGTAACACCCTGATATTTTATGATATATTTTTCTTTTAAAAAATCTAATTTATTTGATAGTTTACTTTACATACAATACTGAGTTTAAAAGAACCATAGAAAACTATTGAAATATTATCATGTAAAAATTATATAATTTTTTAAATCATTATGTAAATATTATCTTAGTTTTTATTTTTTATATTTTTCTAAAAATATACATTTTTCAACGAATGGAGAAAAATATTGATTTTTGTAAAATTATCATTTCTTTTCTTTATATATAGTAATTTAAACTTCCCATTATATTTTGTATTTGGTATTAAAGTGATATAATATCCATTTTATTTAAAATAATATAATTAATTCCATTTGGATCATCATTTTACATGATTTTTATATAAGTTAATTTTTAGGCTTAAAATGTGTTTTTATAAAAAAATATTTTTCATTTTATTTTATGATTTTGCATTAAAATTAATTTATAACAATTATAAAAATTTAATCATGAATAATGAATCACATATTTATAATAATTTGGTTCAAACTGGGTTAATATGTCACTTTTATTTTTAGGCATCATGAATAATAACTCTAGAAAAAATTATCACTTTGGTAAATAGTGAATCTTGTAATTAATGTTAAAAATAATGTGATAAGGAATTCAAAATCTATTTTTTTATTTCATGATATTAATTCTACCATATTTTTCATAACTTTTAATATATTGAAATTTTGTGCCATTTTTCTTTGATAATGTCATTTATATTATTTTAAGTAAAGAAAAATACAAAATGTCACTCTAATGAATTTAAATTTATATTATGAGTTCACATAGGGATAAAAATATGTTTTGAGTGAATATTAAATTTTATATTTATAATAACTATATTATTCTAATGATGGTATTTTTTTTAAAATTTTATTTATTATATAATTTCATTAAACGCTTATCCAATGATGACATAATGCTTGTGAAAGTAGTGGAATAAATGTAAATAATTTTGAAAACATTAAAAGTAATTTATTTAGGATAAGTTATGGTGAAAAAATAATTTTATAGTTAATAATGTTGTATTATCGATTGTTAAATTCACTATATTCTAATTTTATCTTCGTATTTATGTATTTAAAGACAAAATATGTGAATAGTTATCAAAATTACTTTAATAGTATTTTATGTTAAATAATATTTTATTAAATTATTTAAAAGTAATTAAAACATTTCAAGAATAAAAGTATGAAAATAAATGGTCAAAAATATCATTCCTTTTCCATTTATGAGTAAATTATACATTATAATTCAAATTAAAATTCTTTAATATTGGAAAATTTGTCACTGCGGTTAAGGTTAAAATTGGTTAATAGAGGGGTTAAACCAGGATATAATGTTTAAAATACCACTTAAACCTATAAAAATTTTATTGTATTAATGTATTTAAACCATATTATTTATTATCTTGGAAATTATGGTGTCATGGTTCCACTTCTACATGAAAATGAATTTATTATATTGAAATATTTTTATTAATTCTATGAGTGTCCTTTCATTCACTATAAAACGCATCCTCTCTTGTATACACCACCTAGTTCCACTTAGTTCGACCAAACCCTAAAAAAACTCTTTTAACCATAATTTTACAAGTTATATAGGTGTTTTTCTTCCAAAAATAACAACCCCTAGGTCCCTTAAGATGATATTTAAAGGAGATCTTTGAAAGAATAAGTAATCATCTTCTCTGAGCACTTTCATTTTCTCCTACTTTTACCACCTTAAATAATTTCATAATCATTCAGATATAATAAAAATATTATCTATAATATATAGTTATGTTAATATATTTGTGGAATAATATTTATCCATCTCATTCTCCATCAAATGGAAAGAAAAACCATCACCCGTGTGTACGACGAACTACCGCCTCATGAACCGATGCAATTTGTTTTCCAACACCTCCTCACATGGATTATCATAATTATAGAACTAATAAATATATATGATACTTATTAAATAATTATAATTGTATAATTATAATATATAATCTACTTACTTACCCATTCACCGATTAGAAAATTTTAACGTCTCTCGTGCATACGTACAACCTACCATCTCCACGAAGCAATGCGATTCATTTTTCACGTATGTTTCTCACAGATGATTTTAAATATGTATATAATGAATATGTTTTATGTTTATATAATTATTAAAATTATAAATATTATATAACTATTATCAATATACAATTAACATAACTTATGAATCAAAACATCCAAGAAAAACAAAGCAGTTAACACCATAAATAATTATAATAATAAAATATTGTTAACAAACAAGTGATAAAATGTTATTAGTGGATAATTTATGATATTATGGATATTTATATGGTTTAGGTATGTAATTATAATAAATATAAATTTATTATACAAGAGTTTAAAATCACCTATGAGGCGGGTTAAACTTGAGGTAAGGGGTTTCATAACTCAATTTCTATTCATTAAGTTATACCTTTACTTCATTGATTTTGTTATGAAAAGATTATGTGTGAAATAACCTATTAAAGTTTTATGTTATATTTAAACTTGTTTTTTATGGATTTAAATGTTTTATACATAATCACTTCATTGATAAATTCTCACTTCAATGTTCTGAACTTTGTAAGAGATTTCATCTCATTTTTTACTCTATTGAGACATATTTGGTATTATGCACCTATTTAATTTTATGTAGTGTATATAATAACCCTTTGATTCATTTAAAAAGAATATAAATTTATTTATGATGATTAAAGTTTCAATTCATTTTTACTATTTCAAGGGGATACAATTTAAATGTTATCCAAGTGTTAAAAATTTATTTTACAATATCATTTTGTGGGATAAGTTATATTTTTTGTTAAAGGAATATTATAATATATCCTTCATGAAATCCATATATTTTCTTATAAACTAAATATTTAAGGAGTTAATATGTGTTTTAAAACTTTTCATCTCTTTTCACTTGAATCAAGAAAATGAATGTTTAAAAGTAAAGTCGATCTTATTTCTCTTTTGATCAGGTTTATTTTTCATCTATGTTCATATTTTTCAAAATTGTTTTATAAAAGTACTATTTATTCATTAAAATGATTTATTAAAGACATTTTATTTTATAATTAAATTTTTATAAGGTTTGAAATGAATATTTCTAATTTTTTCCATAAGGTAAATTTTTGACTTTCTTTACAAAAAGTCAAAAGGAATGTTTTGTTTTAACATATATGACATTAACAAATTTTTCCACTCACATAACTTTTTTATATATTTATATTATTATAAAATACTTAAACAATTTTAAAAAGAAACCCCTTTAATTAAAAATTAGTTTAATAATTTCACTTCCATTTTATTTTATTCTCTAAAAGAATTTATTTTACTACAAAATCTAATTTTTTGATGAATTGATGGCCATATATTATATCTTGATTAATTTTGTGGCCATTAAATTTCTCTTGAAATATTTAATTTCTTATGACGATATTTCATAATACATTACATTTCCTTTCCATGACCATATTATTTTTATCACGGATATTCTTATTGCCTAAATTGTATAATATTTATACATATGATGTTTATTGAAAGAAGATTACTTAGAAAGTTATTTGATCATCTGAGAAAATATTGATATTTCAAATTATTTACTAAATATAGATATTTTTGATAAGAAAAATTATTTATGAATTAAATTGATCATTAAATATATAAATATTGAATTGGACACGCATTGATGGGTGGGGACCATTTATAGATAGCCCCTCAATGCATCGACAAGTATCATGAGAAAAACCAGTTGAACAAATATATTAAATGTGTTTTTGTAATATACCTACCCAAATATTAAATTGTCTTGGAACAAGACCTTGATAGTAAATATATTATAATGTCTGAAATAATGATTTTTGATATTAATAATGTCCTTCATTATTAATCTAATTATTATTATCCATGAGAATACTGAATTTATAATATTTATGGATGAATTTAATTCTCAATTTATTGATTAAATGGTACATGTTTTTAGTTATTTACCTTACCATGTTAATTATGCAATATTTATTCATAATATCTTTTACTGTATGTAACCCTTAAAAATCGTTTTAGCTATCCCTTTATTTTTTTCTTTACCTAGGATATAAATAATAATACCAAGGATGCGAGAATGTTTATTATGTTATTTTTTTAAAATTTAGAATGAAATATGAGAATCATGTTTATATCTAGTTATTTAAGACTAATAAACTGATTGATACTTGATGATGTGATATTTTATATATTATTCCAATGAAATAAAGTATACACTAACTCTAGGTTACTGCAGTTGGGGTTTTTATAGTCAGTATCAGAGGAAGTTTAGTAAAAACCATGGAAATTAGATTTTAAGTGAAAAAATATAATATGAGAATTATGATAATCCATTATTGTATTTTAGAAATTTTACCATTATATGGATTATTATTTTATGGATAAATATTCATGATAATTATAAGATAACTTAATGTGTGCCATTTTTTAGTGATGGTTACTTATGGAAGAAAGAGAATCAATACCTACAGTCAATGTAGGGATTTCCTTGCCGAGAAAGAAAATATAACCAGTGTTGGAATTGAGCATATTATGGAAATATTAGGGTAGATAACTCAGGTTATGATGAATAACCTTTCTTGTATATATAAACATATTGTTGGGAAAAAATCCCTCAAGGTAACATTGAAGTATTTTTGGGTTGATTGTGTTTGTTGACAAAGCAGGTTTCCATGGAGAATTGTCGAGTTCCTGAGAAGTTGTTGACAATCCTTGTTGACAAAAAACGATGACAAAGGAAAGGACGATCTGG
Organism: Viscum album; assembly: GCA_963277665.1. Taxonomy (NCBI): domain Eukaryota; kingdom Viridiplantae; phylum Streptophyta; class Magnoliopsida; order Santalales; family Viscaceae; genus Viscum; species Viscum album. Next base: position 1,552,752,008 of record OY728131.1, read on the forward strand.
AGACGGTACAAAAGAGCAGTACAAGGTGGCGCCGTTTCCCAGTGTTTGCCAATTTTTTGGGGTCCAAAATCTGGAATTTGGTGAGCATCGCAAAAATAGGATTTCCATGAAGAGCATAATTTAATATGGAAAAGGCATGAATTTCGCGAAGATAGGATGTATGGATTGGATTTCGCGAAGACCAGAAGAATGGAGTCGGTGAGTCTTCGTGATTACGTCAAGCTTCGCGAATGGCAGAGGCTAAAGCGCATCGCGGCGGTGAAGGGATTTGCGAGGGAGCTTTACGACGAAGGCGCAGAGGAATGTTGATGGTGATTCTTCGCGATTACGTCAAGCTCCGTGAATGGAAAATTGCCGTGGTGCTTCGCGATTTGGATAGAATTCCGGCAGAAACTTTGGAGCTTCGCGATTTGAGATGACGTGGCGTTGACTTCGCGTGGAAGGGATGAGGGTCAGTGGAATCGCCTATAAATAGAGGCCGACCCCCTCGAGATAAGTAGAGAGAATTTTCAGAGAAAATCCATTGATCTCGGTTCGCAGAGGTGGTTCGCGAAGGCAGTGTGCTTCGCGAAAGGGGAGCTTCGCGGTGGCTATTCTAGCTCCGCGAAAGGCATGTGCCCCACGTTGGCTCAGTGAGCTTCGCGGAGAGGTAGGAGCTCCGCGACGACCTAAGCATTGCGAAGGTCTGTGCATCGCGAGAGTGCTTCACGATAGAGCTTCGCGAAAAGGCAGGAGCTTTGCGAAGGCTTGTTTGAGCTTCACGAAATTGGGAGCTTCGCGAAGTAGGGTGCTTTGCGAAGGTGTTTCCAAAAGGAATTGCCCAGTGTTCAGAGGCAAAGTGGTATTCATTAGTGGATGAAAGTTGGACTATAATAGAGCACCCATCAACACTTAAGGATGCATGTATTCATGCAAATGAAGAGACCTATAGGTCTATAAACTGTGAGTGAATCCCTTCACAGAGCAGTGAGCTTAGGAAGAGGAAAAAGGTGATCCTCTCCACCGGAAGTGAGCCAGAGAGAGAGAAACATGGAGTGACCCTTGGGAAAGCAGTGAGCTGACCCTAAAATTTGTAAAGGCAGTGAGCCTGGGAATAGAAGTGATCTAGACCGAACTTTGTATCCACATCTAGTGAAGATTAGTGGAATTTTGTACGCACGGCAACTTGTCGGCGTATACTCCTTGGACGTAGCCCAGTGAGGGTGAACCAAGTAAAAATCTTTGTGTCTGCCTGCTTACTTCCCTGCATTGCATTTGAAGCATCATCATCATCAGACAAAGAAGAAAATAAGAGATCATAATAAGCACAAAAGTGCAAACAAAGTGACCCTTGTAATAAAGAGGTCAAGATCCAGTGGGGTAGGAAGAATTTTGAAAAAGAATATCCATACCCTGATTCACCCCCCTCTCAGGGTATATAGGCCCCTATTGGCCCTAACAATTGGTATCAGAGGGATAAGTTTCTTTTATCATATTTGTTTGCTCCGACTTGGTGTAGTCGATCTGTGTGTTTAAAGAATCAGTCTGCTCTTATCTCGGTGAGCCATGACAAATGGAAAAACATCCAATAAGAAGCAGAAGTCAGGTGGTATTCCTCAGTGTGGAAGTATGTATGGAAAAAGTGTGATACAATTAAAAGAATCAAACAGTTTACTGAAGGAAGGTCTGGATGAATCTGACAGGGAAAAGATTGATTCACTCAATCATGATGTTGGAATGAGTGAAGTACATGAGCATCAGAGTGATGCTGAAACAAGAGAAGAAATTGAAGGAAGAGTAGATATGTGAGCTGAGTTGGAGGCTGCTCTTGAGGAGATAGATGTTTGGAGAGCAAAAACAAAGAAATACAACAAAGTTGTTCATGATGCCAAACTCTATATGCAACAACAGGAAGAAGAGAAGTCTGAGTTGATGGAAGAAATTGAGAAACTCAAGTTATCAACACGGGAGAACTCAGAATCGGTTATTGAGTATAAGATTAAGATTGAAGAACAGAAAAGGGAGATCGATGGATTGAATAGAAAAGTGAAAGATCAAGTCAAGTGCATCGAAGAACCTGATATTCCAATTGATGTTGGAAACACTGAAGAAGTCAAATCTAAAGATATCCTGATCAAAGTATTGGAGATTGAGGTCAACAAGATAAGAGGCTTAAATAAAAGGCTTATTGACATAGTTACTGACCTAACAGAGAAGAATGATTCTCATGCCAATGAACTACAAAAGATGGCTAAAATGAAAGGAAAACAAAAGGCTGATGATTATGAAGAGAATCAAAAGTCAGATGAAGTACAGAATCTGAAAGCTAGAAATGATGATCTAGCAGCATAGTTGTCTGAAGAAGTTCAGAAGAATCAAAGCTTACAACAAGAGAATGAATCTGTCTCTAAATCTGTTTCTGAGGAAAAATTAAAAGTAGTGAAGCAAAGTACAATGGTGGAAAAGCTCACACAGGAACTAGAAGATGAGGTGAGTAGCGGGAAGCTTCTCAAGAAAGAACTAGATGTCCAACTTGAATCAAGGGAGACGAAGATTAAAAAGTTGGAAGAGGAGCTAGAATCAGTAAAGAAGGATGTAGAGAAATCCAATGCTAAAGGAATTCCAAAAATTAAGGATGCCTTACACTTGCTATTTGATCATCCTTCGACAAGTGATGATAAAATGAAGAATATGAATGCTATTTCTGAAGAGAAACAACAGAATATTTTCTCAGCTCAAAGACCAGCAAGTTTCGGAAAAGCTGGTATCAGATTTGATGAATCCCCTCTAGTGCCAGATAGAAAGGGAGCTGTGAACAGTTCAAGATGGGAAAGAAATCCTATAGGTGCTGGAGATAGGCCTAAAAGGACAGATACAAAAAGTAGTGATGACATGTGCTATTTCTGTGGGATTCATGGCCACACATCAAGCTTCTGTTAAGAGGCTCTGGAATACATTTCAGGCTGTGAAAATAGAGACATTACTAAATCTGAGAATAAGAAGAAGCATCATGATAAATCAGAGAGAAGAGTTTCTCAGAGGAGAACATTTATCAGATGCTATTACTGTGGAAGGATGGGACACACCATGAGTATGTGTCAGGAAGCTCAGGAGATCGATTCCAGAAGAAGAAAACAAGTTGCATCAACATCTCAGCAGAGAAGTGATGAAATGAGGTATGCCTTTAATAGAAAATGTTTCATATGTTCTGATCATGGGCATTTGGCCAGACAGAGCAACAAGAAGAAAGCGGGGAAGGAAAAAGACCCGAGAAAGAGATTACCAACTCCAGTGGTACATAATGAGAAATTATACACTGGGAGACAAAGTGGTAAGGTGAAAAATAGTCATAAAGCCTCAGGGGAATCACATGGAGCTGAACGAAAGGTGTATCGGTCACCTCCTCTATCGTACTCACAACCGCTCTCAAGGAGAGAATGTGAACAAACCTGGAAGATTAAGGGGAGATCTACTCCAGCTGTGATAAAGAAGAATGAACATTCAATGGAGGAATCACCACCTGCGAAAAAGAGTGTGGTGACTCAGACATCTGATAAAATAAAGATGAATAAATAATGTGTTGAAAAATTTGTATGTCGTGTTCCACAGCGAAAAGTGGAGGAAGGTGAAAGATCCTTGCAATGGTGGAAGAAGTAGGGGAAGATAACAATTAGAGAGGTTCCTACCCAGAGAAGGAATCAAGAGAAATGGAATTTCGGTGGAATATCAAAGACAAAAATGTGTACTAGTGGGTTTAAACCCCAAATGGTGAAAAAAGATAAGTCTATAGAATCTACATATCAGATAAATGCTCCGAATATGGGTAAAGAATGCTTAGTCATATGGCCAGAGTAGTTGAAGTTGGCAAGGCAAATAGAAGAAGCAAGGAAAGAGTGTGATACTCTGCAAGAAAGAATCAAAGGGTTGACCCATCCGGATCAACCACAATCCTCATCTTGAGAATTCAGGAAGAGGAATCCCCCCTCCCTATGTATAAAAATGCTATTAACTGATGATGCATGTGTTTCAGGTTCTAGGGAGATACGATCCAAGGGGAAGTGGCATCTAAGGATGCGAAGTGGATATGTGATATGCTCTACAGTTTCAATTGATTCAAATTAGGTACCAAAGTTGAAGAAGAAAGGGAGCAACAGAGCACAATAGAATATGATTGTGTTGTTAACTTTGTCTCTTGTTTCCTACACCAAGTTCCAACTCAGTGGGCTTAGAGATTTGGTTAATGGCTCGATGCTGAGTGCCAGATTAGTATAAATGGTGCATGTGGAGAAGAATGGTTATAGGTCTCTACCATTGGGCCTACCAGATAGAAGTGTTGTGTAACACAGGGGGAGCATTCTAAATCCAAATCAGATTCAAGAGCCATCAATGCAATAATTGGATGACTCAGCTTAGGTGTTTCTTATTGAGGGAAGAAAGAAACACAGGGAGAAGCAGCAGTAACAATGTATTTCATGCTTATCTATTTGCTCTAACAATATGGTATCAGCTGGCTATTTTCAGGATACCAAGAAGCTGCGAGAAGTAGTTGAAAGGAATGATGCCACTGAAAAATGAGTCAGTGAACAAATTCCTAATGAAAGTGATGAGGAAGTAAGTAACACAGGGAGAGAAGAAGTGGCTGATAATGATTCAGAAGAAGACACCGATGATGAACACGAAAGTGTCTAGTTTGTGCTTACAAGAAAGCGAAAGAGATGAGCTGAAATTGATAGACAAAATATCATTAGTGATCAGGCAGCTCCTGTTCAAACACGAATAATGAAGTCACTGTAGCAGACATCTTTCCTACCTGAAGTAGAGCTGAAATGATTTTCTGATGCAGCTGACGTTGAAAACTGGGTTCATGCTATGAATAAAATGATTGATCAGATTGCAAAGAACCAGATGTGGGAGATTGTTTTGAGACAATCAGATTATTCCTAGCCATTGCAGGGAAAAGAAAGTTCATAGAGTTCCAGATGGATGTAAAGACTACATTTCTAAATGGGTTTCTAGAAGAAGAGGTGTATATTGAGAAGCCAGATGGTTTTCTCATTCATGAGAATGAGAACAATGTTTTCAGGCTGAAGAAGGCGTTATATGGGATGAAACAAGCACCACGAGCATTGTACTGAAGGCTATATCAGTATTTGAAGAAGCTTGGTTTTCAGCGTTACACAAGGCAGGAATAACACATTCATTTCTCAATCCAAATATGCCAAGGATGATTTGGAATGATTTGGAATGGAAAATTACAAGGAGATGAAGACTCCGGTTTCTACCCGGATGAAATCATCAAAAGATGACAGTGGCAGGGCAGTTAATGTCACTGAAAACAGGCAGATTATCAGCAGGTTGCTGTACTTAACTACAACAAGTCCTAATATTTTTTTCGCCACATGCCAAGCAGCGAGATGTCAGAGTAATCCGAAGTAAAGACACATGCTTGCAGTGAAAATAATACTTTGGTATATCCAGGGCATAGTGGATTTCAGCTTGACATATACTGATATATCTCAGACAGAGTTATTGGGATATACTGATGCAGACTGGGCCGGTTCAGCAGATGATAGAAAATCAAGATTTGGAGGTGCATTCTATCTTAGTGGATTGTGTATTTCTTGGCTAAGAAATAAGCAAGATTTCATTTCATTGAGCACCACAGAAGATGATTATATTGCGGCCACCCAAGCGTGCACACAATTATTGTGGATGAAGAAGCATCTTGAAGATATGGGAGTTGAAGTGAAGTCTCCGATCGGAATCCAGTGCAACAACTAAAGTGCTATAAATCTCAGCAAAAATCCCATCCATCATTCAAGGACAAAGCACATTGAGATAAAGTATCATTTTAGTAAGGAGAAAGTTGAGCAGAGAATCATGAAGTTGGAGTATGTGCCTACAGAACTACAGGTTGCAGAAATTCTGACAAAGGTCTTACCCAAGGAAGCTTTTGAGAGGCATTGACTGGCTCTGGGAGTTCAGTTGATTCCCTACACTTGAAATAGTGTGGATGTGGGACCCCCCTCTCCCTGAGGTATGATGTGTTTTTCCCTACTGTGATGATATGTGTTCTCTACTATGTTACAGACTACAAAGGAGTGACCTTTGGGTTCGTTGACAAAGGGGGAGAAAATAGTGATTGTTAAAGGGGGAGACAGTGTGGAGATTTTACAAATCATGAATGATACGGGGAGAAGCTGACCAGTGGAGCATCCAGATAGGGGGAGAAATGAGAAAGGGGGAGAGTATCAAATCTGACGATGCTAGAAGTGATCAATGAAAGAATAGATATCACGACAGCTAAGGATCGTGATAAAAACGGAACAGTGGTGTTGGAAAGTTGAGAGAAGGTTTCCAGCTATCATCAATTGGGATCAGTGTGGTTCAACAATTGGTATCAATTTAAGAATTGGTATCAGGTTGGAATCGACAATTGGTGTTTGACATGAAGTGATTCATTGATGATCTTTTCATACTACTCTTGTTTCTCACGCCGAGCATTGCTCATGTGGGCTTAGAGTACGTGTTAAGTGATTCCTTGAACGCTATCATAATCGCAAGAGGCGAATGGTGGTAGTGGCTGGAAGAAGACTCAGTGAGGTATCAAAGTGCAGAAAATCATTCTGAGCAGAGTTGTGAAGAGTTGTCAACAAACCCAAAGGGGGATATTGTTGGGCAAAAATCCCTCAAGGTAACATTGAAGTATTTTTGGGTTGATTGTGTTTGTTGACAAAGCAGGTTTCCATGGAGAATTGTCGAGTTCTTGAGAATTTGTTGACAATCCTTGTTGACAAAGAAAGATGACAAAGGAAAGGATGATCTGGAGGCGGTACAAAAGAGCAGTACAAGGTGGCGCCGTTTCCCAGTGTTTGCCAATTTTTTGGGGTCCAAAATCTGGATTTTGGTGAGCATCGTGAAAATAGGATTTCTATGAATAGCATAATTTAATATGGAAAAGGCATGAATTTCGCGAAGATAGGATGTATAGATTGGATTTCACGAAGACCATAAGAATGGAAGCGGTGAGTCTTCGCGATTACGTCAAGCTTCGCGAATGGTAGAGGATAAAGCGCATCGCGGTGGTGAAGGGCTTTGCGAGGGAGCTTCGCGGCGAAGGCGCGAAGGAATGTTGATGGTGATTCTTCACAATTACGTCAAGCTCTGCGAATGGAAAATTTCCGTGGTGCTTCGCGATTTGGATAGAATTCCGGAGGAAACTTTGGAGCTTCGCGATTTGAGATGACGTGGCGTTGACTTCATGTGGAAGGGATGAGGGTCGGTGGAATCACCTATAAATAGAGTCCGACCCCCTCGAGAGAAGCAGAGATAATTTTCAGAGAAAATCCATTACTCTCGGTTCGCAGAGGTGGTTCGCGAAGGCAGCGTGCTTCGCGAAAGGGGAGCTTCGCGGTGGCTATTCTAGCTCCGCGAAAGGCGTGTGCCCCGCGTTGGCTCATTGAGATTTGCGGAGAGGCAGGAGCTCCGCGACGGCCTAAGCATTGCGAAGGTCTGTGCATCGGGAGAGTGCTTCGCGATAGAGCTTCGCGAAAAGGCAGGAGCTTCACGAAGGCTTGTTTGAGCTTCGCGAAATTGGGAGCTTCGCGAAGTAGGGTGCTTTGCGAAGGTGTTTCCAAAAGGAATTGCCCAGTGTTCAGAGGCAAAGTGGTATTCATCAGTGGATGAAAGTTGGACTATAAAAGAGCATCCATCAACACTTAAGGATGCATGTATTCATGAAAATGAAGAGACCTACAGGTCTATAAACTGTGAGTGAATCCCTTCACAGAGCAGTGAGCTTATGAAGAGGAAAAAGGTGATCCTCTCCACCAGCAGTGAGCCAGAGAGAGAGAAATAGGGAGTGACCCTTGGGAAAGCAGTGAGCTGACCTTAAACTTTGTAAAGGCAGTGATCCTGGGCATAGAAGTGATCTAGCCCGAACTTTGTATCCACATCTAGTGAAGATTAGTGGAATTTGGTACGCACGACAACTTGTCGACGTATGCTCCTTGGACGTAGCCCAGTGAGGGTGAACCAAGTCAAAATCTTTGTGTCTGTCTACTTACTTCCCTGCATTGCATTTGAAGCATCATCATCAGACAAAGAAGAAAATAAGAGATCATAATAAACACACAAGTGCAAACAAAGTGGCCCTTGTAATAAAGAGGTCAAGATCTAGTGGGGCAGGAAGAATTTTGAAAAAGAATATCCATACCCTGATTCACCCCCCCTCTCAGGGTATATAGGCCCCTATTGGTCCTAACACATATAGTTCCACTATTTTATTCAACTATTTTGGATCTATTAATATGATATAAGCCTCCATGTTTTAATGGAACTACTAATTTAATGGTAGATAAACAATGGATTAACTCCCTCAAAAAGATATTATTGTCTTGGTGAAGTAATGAATGCTAAAAGGTTATTATGGAAGTGTATTATTTGAAAGGATATGCCAATCAATGGTGGTCATTGATCCAAAAAATTAAATATTGTGATGATAAAGAAATCATAGATGGAGAAATTTTAAAGTGGTATTCTTTAAAAAATACTTCCCTCAAGAACATTGAGCGGAAATAGAGACTAAGTTACTCACTTTATATTAGAAGGAAGAAGAAGGTATAGTAGTGTATGTGGATAACTTTACTAGATTATCTAGGTATCTGTAGACTACATATGAAATCTAGAAAGCAAGATTGGAAATTTCTTTGACAGGCTTAAGCTGAGTATCCAAAGGGAACTAGTATCTCAATTTTTTTCATCATATGATGATATGGTATCAAGTTACATTAATATAGATAAATAATTTTCTAGATCCTATATCATCAAAGGAAATTAAGAGAATAAGGGGTCGGATAAGAACCAAGAAAAATATAATGCGACAAAGAAGAAGAAGGGAATGAAGAAATTTCCATTATGTAAATAATGTGGAAGGAAACATCTTGGAAAATACTTAAAGGGAATAAGATTTTGTTACAAGATTGAAGATAAGGTTAATATGTATAATTAATGTAAGGAAAATAAGGAAAACCTAATATATAGTGCCTCAACTATAAATAGATGAGAAATTTTCAAATTAGTTATCCAAGTATCAAGGAAGGTTATCACAAAATAAACCAAGGGGATAATTCCGGGCATATTGAATTACTATAGACAATGTGGAAGTCACTAGAAATATGGTGAAAGGTACACTTATCATCCACTCTATAAGTTAAAATATTTTATTTGATTTAGGTTCTACCCACTCTTTTATATCTAAATAATTTTCTAAGGGTATCACATTACCATGCCAATGATTAGATATTGAGTTATCAGTGAAAACTCTTAATGTAATGATGACTACATCTCAATTCTATAACTTCCATCCAATATAATTTTATAGGAATTTACTTTCTGAAAATATTGTTATTTATTCTATAGTATAATTTAATGTAATTTTTGGCATGGAATAGATCTCTTAGTATATATCGCATATCAATTATTGAAGAAGGGAAGTCAAATATGATATTATGAATAAACTTACAATAGTCTATAATTGTGAGGATGAACCTAAACTCCAAATAGAAGTTAATTCCATCATATATGATTTATTACCTATTCACGAGGGATATTTTTATCAAATGACTATGGAAAAAGTCAATATTGAAGATATTTCTATTATACAGAAGTTTGTTGATGTATTTCAATAATATTTTTCTAGAATTCCCCTAAATTTTGAAATTATGTTCTCAATAGAACTCATACTTGGCATGACACATATTTCAAAGACTCCATATATAATGTCCCTGATTGAGTTGTAGTAATTGGAGAATAAACTCTAGGAGAAATAAATAAGGGATTCATTCATCCCAGTGCTTCACTGTGGGGTGAACCTGTTATTTTTTTATAATGAAATATGATTCAATGTTTCTTTTCATTGATTATTGAGAAATTAACAAAATCACTATTAGGAACATGTATCCTCTACCTAGTATCGATGATATGTTTTATCAATTATGAGGAGATCAATATTTTTCGACGATTTATCTTTGATATGTATATCATTTGTTAAGGTTCCAGAAGGAGGATATACCCAAGATATCCTTTTGTATGAGGTATGGTCTTTATAAATTTATTATAATTTCATTTGGACTTACCAATTATCCTAATATCTTCATAAATTTTATGAATAAATTCTTTAGATATTACCTTGATTAGTTTTTGGTAGTCTTTATAGATGATATTCTTATATATTTGAAGATAAAGGAAGAGTATGAAGAACATTTGGGTATTGTGCTGATGACCCTAACAAAGGAGAATCTGTATTCCAAATTTATATTGTATGAATTTTGGATAGAAAAAGTCTCATTATTAGGTTATATAATTTCAAGTGAGGGTATATTGGTGGATACTTAAAAGTCAGAAGTTGTTAAGAAATGTCCTAGAAAAACCATGGTAACCAAGATCCATAGTTTACTTGGGAAGGTTAGATACTACCGAAACTTTGTGAGAAATTTATCATGAATATCTAATCCACACACCAAGTTAACTCATAAGAGATATAAGTTCTTGTGGATAGATGAATGTGTTGGGAATTTTAAAGAATTTAAGAGAAGGTTGGTCAGTGTACTTATACATACACTACCATGTAGTAGAGAAGGGTTTTTTATTTATTATGATGGATCAAAGAAGGGACTAGGATGAATCTTTATGTAGAATGATATAGTGATATCTTGTGCCACTCACTAATTGAAAATTCATGATAAAAATTACCAGACTCATAATTTGGATTTATAAGTGGTAATTTATTCAATAAAGATATGAATAAATTATCTGTATTGTGACAGGTGTAATATATATAATGATCATAAAATATTTAAGTATATATTTACATATAAATATTTGAATATGATTTAGAGAATATGATTTTATTTGATTAATGATTATGATTTATCAATACATTACTACCCTAGGAAGGTGAACAAGGTGACTGATGCTCTAAGTAATAAATAACTTACTAGTTTTTCCATGATAAGGAACAAAAGAGATCCAATATTTATGGATTTATAGAAGATAGAACTTGAAATATTGAGTTAAGAGGATATATATTATATTTATTAGATTAGTATTAAACCATACATCCATGAGAGGATTAAGAAGGAACTGAATAAAGATATAAAATTATAGAATAAGTTGAGAAATGTTTCTGAGTTCAATTATAATCATTCTGGAATGATAAGGTTCAAAAAACAAATTTGCGTTCCATCAATACTAGAATATAATATGGAGTTATTAGATGAAGCTCACAATTCATAATTATCTATTAATCCCAAAATTATGGAGGGATAAAGAAGTATTTATTATGGGATAACACAAAAAAAGATATTGAAAAGTATGTATCTTGATGTATGGTGTGTTAGAAATTTAATGTCGAGAGACAAAAGTATAATGGGATATTATAACCATTACCCATACCAGAATGAAAATGGGAAAACATTACCATGTATTTCATCATTAGACTCCCCAAAAAAATATAAAGGGAATAATTATATTTGGTTTATAGTCAAAATCCTTGTGAAATCAGAACTTTTTATCACTATTAGTGAATATTTCTCTCTTGAATAGCTTACTCAACTATACATTAAGGAATTTGTGAGATTTCATGGAGTACCACTCTTAATAATATTTGATCAAGATTTGAGGTCTACCTTAATGTTCTAGAGAATCCTTCAGTAGGATCTAGATATAGATTTGAGTTTTAGTATTTCTTATCATTATTAGACAGATGTTCAACCTAATAGGACCATTTAAAGTCTACAAGACATATTGAGAGCTTGCTTCATGGATTTAAAAGGTGGTTTGGATCAACACCTTCCTTTGGTAAAATTTTATCATAATAATATATTTCACACAAGAATCTATATGGATCCTTATAAATAATTATATGGAAGGAAGTTGATAACTACAACATGTTTGGATGAATTTGGAGAAATAAAACAATTGGGACTTTATCTAGCAAAGGAAATGATAGAGAAGGTTAGAACCATTCAACGACACATAAGGGAAGGTTAGAGTCGATAAAAAAGTTATATTTACAATCATTTGTGAGATAAAGAGTTTTAAGTTAGTGATAAGATATTACAATGAATATATCCTTGTAAGAAGGTTATGATATTTATAAATAAGGGAAATCCGCGACCTAGATATATCAATCCCTATAAAATTATTGATCATGTCGGGATGATATCTTATCACTTGGAACTTCCACCGAATCACTCACAAGTTCACCATGTGTTCCATGTATCTATCTTAAGGAAGTGTATGCTTTATCCTTAACATTTAATGAACTTAGAGGTCACACAAATAGGGAAAGATCTATCTTATTAGAAATAACTAATAGAGATTCTAGATTGTAGAGAGAAAGTGATATAAAACAAGACCACTCTTTGGTCAATATTTTGTGGTGAAACCATAAATTTGAGGAAGCTACATAGGAACCTAAGGATTCAATAAGGAATATGTATACTTATATTTTATATTATAGTTATGAAATTTCAAGGGAAATATTATTATAAGGGGGTATAATGTAACACCTAGAGACTTTATGATATATTTCTCTTTAAATAAATCTAATTTCATTGATAGCATACTTTTCTTACAACACCGAGTTTAAAAGAACCATGAAAACCCTCGAATTATTATTATGTGTCAGTTATATCATTTTTGAAATCAGCATTTCAATATTATCTTAGGTTATTTTTTTTTATTTTTCTAAAAAGACATATGTTTTAGTGAATTGTAAAAAATACCAATTTTTTTGTAAAGCTGTCATTTATTTTATTTAAATAAATTAATTTAATAGTATAATTATATTTTGGACTTGGTAATAAAGTTATATAAGATAAATTTTATTTAATATAATCTAATTAATTTCATTAGGATTAAAATTTTACCTAATGTTTTTATAAGTTATTTTTTAGGCATAAAAACACATTTTTCTAACAATCTTTTTTCATTTCATTTTTTGATTTTGTATTAAAATTATTTTCTAACAATTATATAAAATTAATCTGGAAAAATTTATTTCATATTTTAAATTAAGAGGTTTAAATTTAGTAAATAGTTCAGTTTTATTTTTAGGAATTATGAATAGTAACTGTGGTAAAATTTATCACCTCAATAAATTGTAAATTGGATAATTAAGGTTAAAAATAATGTGATGAATAACTAAAAATCTATCCAACACTTGAATTTATTAAATTTTATGAGATTAATTTGACTATATTTATCATAAATTCAAATGTGTGGCATTTTGATACATCGTCCTTTGATAATGACATTTATATTATTTTAAGTAAATAAAAAAATGTCACGCTCTTGCCTTCACATTTATCTTATATGTTTACATAGGGTTAATAATATATTGTGAATGAATATTAAAGGTTATTTTAATAATAATGAAATTATTTCTATAATGATAATTTTTTTATAATTTTTAGTGATTATATAATTATATTAAAAGCTTATATAACACTGACACAATGCTTGTACAATAGTGAAAAAATCAAAGTAAATAATTTTGAAAACATTAAAAGTAATGTATTTAGGATAAATTATGTTTCTAAAATAATTTTATAGTTAATAATAATAATTTATTTATGGTTTTATGGATTATATTCTAATTTTATATTTGTCTTGATGTCTCAAATTATGTGAATTCTTCTTAAAATGACTTTAATAATATTTTTTGTTAAATAATATTTTATTAAATTATTTAAAAATTTAAAAAATATTGAAATATTAAAAGTATAATTATAAATGTTCTAAAATTTAATCCATTTTCCATTTATGATCAAATTTTTACCTTATATGTAAAATTGTTACTTTTTAATATGGTAAAGTCGTTATTGTAGTTAAGGTAAAAATTGGTTAACAAAGGAGTTAAACCAAATGATAAGGTATAAAAAACCACTTAAACCTGTCGAAATTTTATTAGTTTAAAGAATTTATACAATAAAATATCTAATATTCTAAACTCATGTGACATGGGGCCACTTTAACATGAAAATTATTTTATTATATTTAAATCTTTTTATTAATTCCATGGGTGTCCTTTTATTCACTATAAAAAGGCACTACCTCTACTCTCTTCTATACATAACATAAATCCACTTATATCAAAAAAAATCTACCAAAAACAATATAAATATACTTATACAAGTTATATAGGTCCTAGTGTTCTCAAAATACCAATCATAGGTCCCTTAAGAGGATATTTAAAGGATCTCTTTCAAAGAATATGTAACCATATTAACCATGTACTTTCATTTTTATACTTCTTTTACCATCTTTAATTATGTAGTAGGAATTAAAATATAATAAAAATAGTACATAACATATTCTAATATGTTATTATGTTTATGGTATAATATTTATCCATCCTCTTCTCCATCAAATAAAATAAAAATCCATCACTCGTGTGTATGATTGGCTACCGCCTCACGAATCGATGTAATTTGTTTTCAATCTCCACATCACTTGGATCATTAAATGATGAAACTAATGAATATATTTGATAATTATGACACAATTATAATTATTTAATTTTAATATATCATCTACTTAATTACTCTTCCACCCTTTAAAAAATGATAACATCACTCATGCGTACGTATAATCTATCGTCTGTATGAAGCGATGTGATTCATTTTTCATGTCCATTTCTCATGGATGATTTTATATATTTATATAATTAATATGTATTATTTTTATATCATTATTAACATTATATAGATCATATAACTATTATCAATACACAAGGACTATAACTGTCAAATTAAACCATACATGAAAAACGAAGCAGTTAACATAGAAACAATGATAATAATAAAATGTTGTTAAAAAATGGGTGATAATATGTTATAATTAGATAATATTTGATATTATAGATTTTTATATGATTATTATTTTTTAATAATAATAAATTTAAATTTATTATATAGTGGGTTAAAATCCCTTATGAGGAAATTCAAACTTGATGTAAGGGATTTCTTAAATTAATTTCTATTCACTAAGTTATACCTATACTTCATTGATTATTTTATGAAAAGATTATATGTGAAATGAACTATTATTTTTTTATGTTTTATTTTAATTTTTTTTATATTTACATTTTTCACACATAATCAATTCATTGATAAATTTTCACATCAATGTTGTGATATTTGTAAGGGATTTCATCTCAATTTCCACTAAATTGGGATATATTTGGAATCATGAACCTATTTAATTTTTTGTGTGGTGTACATAATGAAAATTTTATGTATAAATATTAATATATATTTATGAATTATTATTAAATTTGAAATTTAAGTTTACTCTTTCATGGGGTTACAATTTAAAAGTTACCAATGAGGTATGAATTTATTTTACAATATCATTTTTTTGGGATTTCATATCTTTTTAATTGAAGGAATATTATAATATATCCTTCATAAAATTCATATATTTTATTATCATCTAGTAATTTAACTATTTTCAATTTTTTTTCTTACTTTATTCTATTTGGAAATTGAATCAAGCAGATACATTCTTAAAATAAAATATGATCTTATTTCTCTTTTGATCATGTATATTTTTCTTCTATGTCCATATTTTTCAAAATTGTTTTACAAAATTATTATTTATTCACGAAAATGATTTATTAGTGAAATTTATATTTTATTTGACATTTAGAAATGTTTTAAAGGAATATTTATAATGTTTTTTGAAAGGGTTATTTTTAATTTCTTTACAAAATTTTTAAAGGAATGCTTCTTTTTAACATATATGACATTACCAAATTTTCCTTCCAGTACAACTATTTTAAAAATTTATATTATTCTAAAAGATTTCAATGGTTTTGTAAAGAAAAGTATTTAATAATATATTAGTTTAAATATTTTACTTCTATTTTATTCTATTCTCCAAAATACATGATTTTATTACAAAATATATTTTTCTACTAAATTGATGGTCATCTCTCATCTCTTTGTTGATTTTGTAGTCATTAAAATTCTCTTGAAACATTTAGTTTCTTATGATCATATTTTATAATAAATTAAATTTCTCTTCCATATCAATATTATTAGTATCATGTGTATTCTTATTTTCTAAATTGTATACTATTTATACATATGGTGTTTGTTTAAAGTAGCATACTATGAAAGTTATTTGATTGATTGGGGAAATATTAATATTATTCATTATTTTATTAATATTGATATTTATTAATAAGAAATATTTTTTATAAATTAAATTTATTATTCAATATATGAGGAATTCATTAGACATTCAATGATTAGTGTGGACCATTTATATATATCCCATTAATGCATATACTGGTCTCATGATACAAACAAGTTTACCAAACTTATTAAATAGATTTTTGGTGTATACCTACCCGTTGATTAATCTGTCTTGGAACAAGGCCTTGATGGTAATTATATCATGATGTTTGAGACCATGAAATCCAATATTAATAATTTCCTTCATTTAGAATTCAATTATTATTATCCATGAGATTAATACATTGATATTTTATAAGGATTCATTACATACTCAAGTTATTGATTAAATGACATGTTTTAATATTGATTTTTACTTATTTATTCATGAAAGTTTCTATTGTACATAACCCTTATTGATAATATACGCCCACCCTTTATTTGTTTTACTTTCCCCAATATATGAATACAAATATTATTAATAATATCAAGGATGAAAGAATATTTCTTATGCTATTTTTTTATATTTCTAATGTAATATAGAAATAGTGTTTATATATGGTTATTCAAGACTACTAAACTGACTGATTCATGGTGTTGTGATTCCTTGTATCTTATGATATTTTAATAAATAATACACAAACTATAGGCTTCTAAATTTGGGTTTGTTACACTTATATATCCCATTTACTATAAATATCACTAGTCCACCTATTCCAATCCTATTAAGATCATGAAAATTTTATAACTTGGTCCACTAGGTCTCATTCAGCTCATCAAATTTACACTGTTTATGGGTCCATGTGTCAGATAACTCACATTAATAGTTAAGACCATGACTATTAATGGTTTTGGAATCCGTCAATTGTAAAGTATTCATCATGGCCTAATACACTTCCATGTATTTCTTAGGAGTTTAAGGAACTAATTAATTTTCATTTTTAATGTCGATTATAAACAAGTTGAAAGATTTCACATCACATAAACATCACATTAAGAATAAACCTTTTAGATATGTTTAGGGACCACCACCCTCATTCATGGAGTTATCCCCTTAGAGAAAAGATCAACTACCACAACCAAATATCTTCCCACCCTCATCCAAGCTTGTACTAACACCCGAGCCATTAACTCAAGTGATAACATCCAAAATAGTTAATTATAACACTTATAATTGATTATTTAAATTAATTAAAAAAATACATAATCACTTTAAAAACTCACTAATCAGTGTCTACTCATCAAACACTTAGGAAATGACATGCCAACATCTCCTGGAATGCTCCATGTATCTCCATGAACATAAGATATATTAATCAACACCTGATCAATCTATAATTTTTTATATTTAATTAAAACCCCTAGAAATATTTATAAGGTAATGCACCTCTAACCAAAATAAGAGAAACTATGTGTGTTCATTATCCTATTATATCCAATATACACCACACATGGAATTCGCATCTTATCATCCAGATTATATAGTGGTCTATTTGTATTGATGTCAATACCTAATCAAAATCACCCCTAAACCAGTGGAAAAAGGGATATAATATTAAAGGAAATTATAGGAATAACATACCTCAAAAACTATCATAGAATCATAAAAAAAACATTTTTCCAAGGGGGATTGAGAGAGGAAGGAAGTTTGGAGGAGCAAACCAAAATGGACCTCCCTGTACTACCCTTCAACCTAAAACAAAAGGGAGATGTCCCTGGGAAGATGATTCTACCCCTGATTTAAAACTAGGAAGGCATACAATTACTGCTTGGCCATAAGGGCTATGATTAAATTCCCCACATTTGAGATTGTCTTGTAGTGAAACCCACTAATTTATAGTATGAAGTCCCACCCTCAATAACTTTCTATGGTGTAGTTCAAGTTCTATAGTGAAAGCCTCCTCTTGAAAGAACCCAATACCTCTACCTCATAATAACCCTACATGGAGAAGGACCATGGATATAGTGCAATTATTCTACCTAGAATATCTCTTATAGAACAACCCCTTAGGTTATGGTGTGATATAATTATTCATGAAGAATTTGAAAATATTTACATATAATTTTCCTCCTTCATGGAATGGAAAATTTTTCCATGGAACAAACCCCATATGCAAGATATTTACTTATGAAAAATAACCTAACACAAATAACCACCATGACATGACCATCATCATTATAGCGAAACACTTCACCCCATTCCAACCTCACAAGACAAATAATTCTCCTATGATGTGATTTCCCTAAACATAAGGTTTTTTATCACTCAATAACCTACAAACACTCACCACAGCTTAAAATACAAAGGTTAAGTGTGGCCATCCCTCTTTCGTAAAATTTAGAAAATTGGTCTCCTGGACCCCCTTTTGAAATTAACCCAATCATATGAAACATATTATAAGAATTAAACCATGGATGAGAACATCAAATTGAGATATTCCAACCCTCAAAGTCCTAATCTAAATCATGATTCTCAAAAAATCCCTTGATTTAGGATAAAAATAAATAAAAATTCCTGTATATAAAAACCTATAACAACGTGGGTCATTACATCATGGTTTTTTTGAAAATGGTTTTAATTTTTATGTGAATGAGTTTTCTATGTAAAATCCATAATATTTATTATCAAAACAACTTTATGGTTTCAAATGTATGACTTAAAATGGCTATTCCAAATATAACTTATACCATATGAAACAAATCACAATACATTTATAAATAGTTTCCATATATGAAGAAACATTATATAGTTTATTATAAATAACAACTTGGTTTTATTATTTATAAATAATTTCATTTCACAAAATTCTTAAAAAAATTTAGAAATATATACACAAAGGGTGATTTATACCATACCAAAATTATTTTGGTAGATGATATTTTTGTTAAATAATTGAAGATATATAATTAGTTAATTTATAATGTCTTTAATTTTTTTAAAATAAGTCTAAATATAATAAATTTTATATTTTTATTTAATTTCTCATAAATAATAATATAGAATATTCATATTAAAAGACATTATTTGAAAATTTATTTCAACCATTCCAAAAAAGAAATTTGGTGGATGTGTTTGATTAGTTAAATAAAATAAACTATATATTATTAAAATAAGGTAAATTTTTTGTATTATTGATATAAAATATTCATTTATTAAACAATAAAAATAAATTATATTTATTAGTGAATCATATATTTTAATATGAAATGAGTTTATATGAATTCCATGAAAACAATGAAATATAAATCATTCATGTTTTATATATAAATATAATGTGTTTATATTTATATGTTATCAAACGTGAAATTCCCTAGGAAAACACAATGAGAATCACTGATATGGGGGGTGGGGTGAATTAATGTGACAAAAAAACACTAAATTTATTATGAATCCCACTATTGATCTCAAGTCATTTTTGATCATAGGATCCATGAAAAAAAAGTGACGATGATAGATAGAGAGAGTAAGTACACAGATGAAACAAGAGTTTTTTTACATGGTTCACACACTCTTTTTATCAAGAGTATAATTCTCTATGACCAATAATTATAATAAAAAAAATCCATTATCTTATTATAATATCAACAAGATTAAGTAAAGAATATGAAATATGGTCTTGAAATCTATTACAAAGAATGATAAAAACAAATCTCAATAAGTTGATAAATCGTCTACAGTCCTCCTCAGGTGTCTCTAAATATGGATCAAGTGTGCACCTTCATTTTTATCCTCTATCCTAGAAAAAGTTTCTCTAGAAATATCCTTGGAATTTTTATTAGATATATTAATGTTTTGTCACACATCATCATAAAAACTAAAACTTACACAAATATAATAAAAAACCATAGTGTGTTTGAGTTTGGTCATGGTGTGGTTTCTCTAGTCAGGTCCAGACCAAAAAACCATAGTGAGATATCAATTATAATTCATATTTTCTTGGTGTCTATTTATCTTCCCTTGATTATTTATTTAATATCCACCATTTCATAATTCATTATACCGTGTCATAAAGTCCACATAACTAGCATATAAACAATCACCATCACTCACATTTTCCTCATGATAATCATGTATAAGTATTTTTAATTCAATAAAAACATGTTCTATGTTTATTTTTCTTTATATATATCATAGAGAAGAAACCATGTTAATTTTGAATATCCTTATGGAGTTCCTTGTTATGATCACTTGATAATGTGATCAACATAGGGGGTTAATCAATGTTGATACTTTTTATTTTTCAAAATATTTTCTCTCTTGTTTATTCAGAATAATCCACTCATACTCACCATGGTATATAAATACAAATAAGAAAAATAATATATTTGTTAATGAGATTTAATTCTAAAATGGATGACCATGTATCTAGTGCATGGTGGTAATTACACCCCCACAATTTCAATTTTATTATCAATATGTATCTACAAGAAAGGGTATTTCCATGAACTTGTAACAATTACTAGGACTAACCACTTTGAAACAATCACCAACTTGTTATACAATAACAAAAAATAGTCTTCTTGAAAAATAATCATGAGGAAGGCTTGACTTACTTATGGAATGGAAATATGGTATCTTATTCCCTTAAATTATATATAAATATAGTGGGATATTATATTCTTATATTTTATTTCTTTTCTTTATAATTTTGTCACATTATATATTTTCCTTAGCTACCTTAATCCATATTTTATTCCAAAAATTCAACATAAATTTCATCAGAAATCTTAATAAAGCATACAGATGATTTATATAATTTTTAATTCACCATAAACAAATCATGTTTAGTATAAATTTTTTTCTTTAATAATCATATAAGTCCCCAGCCTTAAAACCTTACTTAATCTTGAGTTATTACAAGATTACACATTGAGGATATTTTCGGGTTTAGAGTTTTGGAGAATTAGATCATAGAACTTGCATTACATTCCACATATAAACAAAGTGGTTACATAAAGATAGTATTCTTCATTCCCATCAATGGAAACATATTTAAAATAAACATGGATTCTTTCTTGACACTTCCTTGACACTATCATCATATCATGTACCTTTCCCTTGACATGTGAAAAACATTTCAAAAAAAAACTTGGGATGAGCATAAAAAGCTCAGTAAGGGATATAAAAATATGGAAAGGAAACATGGGTACATATATACATAAGGATGAGATCATAATTTACCCATAAAACATAAGAACTTTAACATACCTCATCAAATCATGAATAAATCATAGAAATCATAAGACATAAAGGTAACTTGAGGCATTCATAACATTCTTACGTAGGGAGTAACCCTCTTGGTTACGTTTGGAATACCCATCACAGTATATTCCCTAAATCTCTTCGGAAAAACCTTAATGTTTCACTCCTTCGCGTTACCCAATGCATTAGAGAGCTATATCGGGATCACCCGCCCTTAGTTTATCACGGAACCACCCGTCTTCATAATAATGCCCAAGAACCTCAACATAATCGTATCACATAAAACATGCATAAAGGAAACATAACATTTCCACCTTTCAATCACAAGATATCAATACAACACATTGATATAAAAACATTATGAAAACCATTTTCAATACCAAAATAAAATAAAATTAAAACATGGTATTTTTTTTCTTTTAAAAAGAAGGTATGGCTTGTAGAGGAATCTGAAACTCAAATAACGGTCACGACGGCGGAGAAGTCGTTATCGCCGCATACGTACGGAAAAAACATTCCCTTTTGTTGTTTAGTAAAACACTTCGTATAAAAAGATTCCTTTTGGATAAACGTAAAATTCAAAGGGGTTTATACACTATATAAAAGAAGGTTGTGTATAAAACAAAATATGCCTCAATGAAAGGAGATTGAGACGAAGTCCCATACCTCGGGTCCGACTTGACTCGATCGTTCTTTAATGTCCTGAATAATAAACTTGAGTTAATTTCTACTTGTTTAAGAACCTTTTTCAAGTTCATTATTTATTTTATATAACTTATTGCCATGTCATGAACACTATGTAATTATTTAAGTTAATAACGGTCGTTTTAACGATCATTGGTACTTGAGTAAAAAATAAGCCCTATATAATTACATGTTGTTCATGTATCCATTATATACAGAATGGTATTCATGATGTAGATATCATATATGTCATATATATCCAGTACATGCATGCATTTATAATATTACATAATCATTTAGAGGTAAGAAATGAAATGCACCGTTCATGGAGATGGTAAGCCGTACGTACGCATGAACGCTACTTTCATTTCTATTTCATATTTTATAGAATGGAATCATAATGATATAAAGGTATATTATAATTCCAGTATAATATCATATATAATATCATAGTTCCATCCTTTATACGTCCCATATATGGTATTTAACGAATCAAATCACTTTGAGGGGGAGGTAGTCCGCACTTCCTTAAATGAAGATATCGCGTTCACCCATAATGGAAACCATAAAGGTATGACCAAAAAGGAAAATACAGAAGCTCAAGGAAAACATAAACATATTATATATCATATATAAATATAGTGACATCTTAATGACCACCTTTGAAGGTGTTAAAGGAATGTTGAACAATCATCGTTTCGGGAGGCATAAATTCACCATCCACGGAAACCGTATGTTCGTTAACCATTAGATGTAGGTGTGTGTAAGTGTAGATCTAATACTTATTATAAAAACATCCTAGTATATTGAGGATACTGGATTTGTTACAAAA
Organism: Viscum album; assembly: GCA_963277665.1. NCBI lineage: Eukaryota > Viridiplantae > Streptophyta > Magnoliopsida > Santalales > Viscaceae > Viscum > Viscum album. Next base: position 1,552,774,950 of record OY728131.1, read on the forward strand.
GAAAATAATAAAAAGAGTTTAGGGGGTTGGAGAAGCAAAATAAAACAAAAGGACTCAAAAGAAGACCTTACCTTAAAATCGGGTAACTCCCTTTGGTTTGAGCTCAAAGGCTTCCTTGGGAAGACTTATTCCCAAAGTGAGGCTTCAAGGAGTAAGAGAGGGAAGTATAGAGACAAAATGGGCAGGGTTTGGCCGAGCCAAAGGCTTTGGGAGTGTGGGAAAAGAGGTAGAGGTGGGGGCCTTTTATAAGAGGAGAGGAGGGGCACTCTTGGAAAGTAAAGATAAGTTACTTTATTTTAAAAATGAGTTTCGGATTAAAAAGGTCCCACATTGATATAATTCGAGGATAAGGTGATAAGGGTTATAAATCCACCCATCCAATAGGTTTTGGACATGTGTAGGTCATATATTTTACATTATCTTTTCATTTTATTTAAATCCTTTATTAATGAGGTAATCGCTACATCATTATTATGTCATAAATACATTTATTTATTTAATGTCAAAAAAATTATAAAAAAAATACTATGATGTAGGAAATCTTTTTATATTTCCAATGAATATTTATATTAAAAAATCTGACTTGTATAACCTCATATAAAAATTGTTTTCGTAAAACATATTATGTTTGTGTCATTTTTACTTTTACATTAAATAAAAAGTTATTTATGTCATTTCCCAACCAAATTGGCTCCATGGGGTCCCCAAGTTGACCCATGGATTTTCTTGGTCGGCCATGACACATACAATAAGGTTAGGACATGTTTCTAGGTCATTTCATTTTATTAAAGCATTATTTTTACCTTAAACAACACTAATTACCACTAATCGCGATTAAAAACTTAATAAGTTACTATTCACCAAAAAATTATTTTAATCTCATTGAACCAAATTTTACTTATTAATTACAACCATGTATGTTGGATTTTTGAAATTCAAAACACAAAGGTGGAAAAATTTCATTTAAACGAAAAATCAGTTTATTTAACTACCACTTAGTGATTTCACTATTCATCAAAAATTGAAGTTTTTCAGAAAAATACCAAAACATCACCCTAAGCTATATTTGATATTTTGAATTCAAAAATGAAGCCTATTTTAAAAAATTCAAAACATATAAGTCACATTAATTAATTTAATAATTAATTCCCGCTGTCAGAGCAAATAGCATGTTTTTATGAAACAATAAGTATCAAAAGATTGACACCAGTTTAAGTCCAATTTCAAAGTGAAATTGATTCCAATGAACACCATTGGATTAAATGGTAAAAATATATTCTAATTTCACTTCAAAACCAATTCAAAACATAATATAATCATATAAATAAATTAGATTAAAAAACAGTTTTGATGTAAAATGCAGTATTTTTCACTATTCATTAAAAAATGAACATTGTCAGAAAAATACCAAAAATTCACACAAAGTAAATTTTGATGTCCCAATCATAAAGAATAAGTTTATTTTGACAAACATAGTTTATAAAATTTTCAAAAGATAGATTCAAAAATGGTTTTCCATCAAAAGGTAGTAAAATAATCTTTTAAAAATATTAGTGTATTCCATGCTTAAGATTGTATTTATTTTCATATTAAGCCACTAAAACACTATCTAATTCATTAATAGACATAGATAAAAATATATATTATTCATTACTTACTTGGGATTTTACAAATCATACCATTTCAAATAAAAAAAATTCCTTAAAATATTTAGTTAATCAAGTTAACAAATTTTTTAAATTTATACATGTTAATTCCCATTAATATATGACTCTTTATTATCTTATATTTTTAACAATACATGAATGTTTAACAAATTACAGATTTTAATTCTCTTATAAAGCTATACTAATAATGATTTCAACTCCCATTCATATCTCCTCCAAACTCAAAATTTGTAATCTATGTGTTCATACTTCCATGAATAAAAAATTATGGTGTGAAGTATCTCATCATAATGTATAATGCTTCTATATAATTATTATGTATTATACTTGATTATTTATTGTGGTGTGGTTTTTATTTCATGGTGTAATCTCATTATTCTTCTTAAATATTCACCACCAAATCATTTATATTGAATCAAGTATTACCCACAAAACATTATGATATTTGTTATTTGAATACAAACCTTTCATTATCTGAATTAAAACCAAATTTTCACCTATAAGAATTAATTTTACAAAAAAAAGGATCTTATGTATCCTTTATAATTGTTGAGAAAAACTTACGCAAATCCATAGTAAATCTAAAATATTATTAAAATTATCTTAGGTATATTCTATAAACTTAAACATAATATTTTATATGTCATAAAAGATCATAATAATCCTCCAAAAAATAATTACATACAATTTAAAGTCTTAGAGTGAATCCAATGTATGGATGGGTATATATTGCATACCTCAGTGCAATATTATCTTTTCTATATATTATACCTTTTGTATCACATAGAAAATATTATGTATCCCTTGGTAAATATTATGTGTGTAATGGTTCAGAATATTATCAAGCCTTCCATTGTCATTTTGAGTTATCTGATAGTTTATATTTTTTTTCTTCATATTTTAAGAAGTGGTTTTAAAATGGTTTTGTAAATTATATAAGTATTTTAAAAATGATAAAATTTTATTTTAAAAATTAATTTAGAAGTTTTTTTAAAGAAATTATAATATTTTAGAATTATTTTTTGGGGATTTTGGAAATAATGAGTGTTTAATGTCTTGAGGTTTTAAAATGTTCTAAAATAATTATAAAATATTTTAAAAATGGATTAATTTTTTATGTTATTAATAAAACCTTTTACTTATAATAAAATAGTTTGTTTTGTCTAAAAATTAAAATTTTAAATGGAAAAAACACTCTTACATAGGACCTAAAATATATATATGGGTAAGGCTATATTTTTAAAGTTTATTTAAGGGAAAGATCAAGCTACCCTTAAACGAGCCTTGAAATAGTACTGTGTAAGGGTAAAAAAAGTTACCCTTACATAGATTTCTTAGCTTATGTAAGAGTAATGTGTAATTTTCAAAGTATATATAAGGTTAAGCTCGAGTTACCGTTATGTGAGATCTTTTATAGCTCTGTATAAGGGTAAACCAAATTACCTTTACGCACACCCCCTAACTTACATAGGTATAGTGTTTTTACCCTATTTCTCCACCTTTTCTCTTTTATTGGACATGTAACCCCCTAAGAACCTTTTTAAATTATATTTAATCATAAAATCAGGAAATTTATTTATTTTTGACTTTTTTAATGACTTGTTACACTTTTTTGGAATATTTTAATCACTCCAAAATTAATTTTTTATTTTAAAATGATTAATTAGGGAATTAAATCAGCGATTCAGCACTATGTATTTCCAAATACACATTTATTTATAATTTTAAATACTTGAACCTCCCCTTTCATTATTCATTAATTTTACACTCATCTGGAATACCCAAAGACACTCTCTTTGAGTCGATGAGCTTCAACATATTTTCCAAATTCTTCTTTTTCAATTTCTAAGAATGAAAGAAACCTCTATCTCCTGTATTCTTTGGGTACTACGATTTGAAAGGGAGAAAATACTTGGTGGTGGATCCTTCATATTTTCTCTTTAAGTTGTAGATGGGGAATTATCATGCCTTTTTTCCTTGGGTATTTGGTATGCACTGACTTAGTAAAGATAATAAATTGGTTTCATTAAAATCGATATGTGTGGGGAAGGAAATATAGGTTTTATTAATATCAGTGATTTTTATTGAGATTATCCATGCTTGATTCCATTTTTGAAAATCATTGATTTTTTGAGACTTGTTTATGTTGGAATTGATATGATTATAAAACCCTTGTTGTGTGATTATTAGATATCACCTCAAATAAAAAGGATAATCACTTATATATGGATACTAAATTGGTTTCCCTTGGAAACCTTGGTTTGTGTGAAAATTACCTTGAAAACATTGAATTAAATGTGATAAATATCTTTATTAAACTAAAATAAGTTATGTAAAATATTTTTTATAGTTGTTGTAATAATATGTGGTTTTGACATGGGTGTAACATCCTGAACTGGAAGCCACTAAACAGTGCCCTGATCTATCGGGTCACATGGCCTCAAGAGTGCCTCATCGTATGCAAGAGGATTTCCACTAGTAGAGAGGGTCTATAGTGGAATAGTGGGGAGATTGTACCTCATGATAATACTATAGCACATTGGTATAATCATATCAATCAATAAGATAATCATATGATATAACTGAAGAGATGAATAATAAACATCCATCATATAAATAACAAAATTAATCTCATATAATAGTGTTGTCTACAAATGATGATCATGAAATTATACAAAAAAAGATAAGAAATACATGTAAATAGGCATCTGGTATAGTAAATGCATCAAAGGTACAAAAATACCAAATAAAATATCCCTAGATAGCATCATGAGCCACATTCTAGTCCAATGCTACCCTGATTCTATGAAACAATCAATCAAGAATCACCAAGTAGTCACTTTCCCCTATCCCTACCTATATCCATGAAGTATGTATAGGTATTAAATGGTAGGAAAAACAAATTTTTATATAACACTCAATAAGACACCACCAACAATGCCTATAATAAGTCTATTCTATGAATATAAGCTGATTTAGTGTGCATGTACAACAAAAATAAATGTAATAAATATAGAAGTGATATTATCCAGTCTATCAAGGATCACTATGATCTAGAAAATAAATCACAAGGGACAAATATAAAGAATTATAATAATCATAAATAAACTACGATGATTAATCATATAATAGACCAACTTAGGCTATAATCCAAGGAGTAAAAATGTCCAATGCACCCAAGTAAGCTAAGTAAAACAAGTAAATTAGACCCAAAGAGTATAAATGTCCAAGGAATCCCAGTGGGTTAGATACAAGGAGCATAAATTTCCAAGGAATCCTAGTAATATATATAAAAAAAGTAAACCATTTAAATCAAATACTAGGAGTAAAAATTTCTAAGGCATCCAAGTAAGATAATTAAATTGGATCCAAGGGGTAAAAATGTCCAAGGAATCTAAGTAAGTTTAATCATTGGAGTATAAATGTCCATAGAAGCCAAGTGAGCTAAGTAAAATGGATACAAGGAGTAGAAATGTACAAGGCATCCAAATAAGTCATCATATCCAAGGAGTAGAAATTTCCAAGGAATCCTAATAATCCAAGTAGATCATATCCAAGGTGTAGAAATGGCCAAGGCATCTAAGTGGGTCATCGGTTCCATACCATAAACCCTCCATTCTCATCATAAACAATTCATTCACCATTTTATAAACCATTTAATTAATCATTTCACTAATGCCTACCTAATCATATACAATTGAAGGGATTATCCATCACTTACCTTTTATATACATATGAAAATGTGCTATAAGGTGCTTAAAACATTTAACAATCCACTTTATTACCATATTCACTTCCAATTAATGTAAACCAATATCTACACACCCTAAGGGTGGAATAACCATAGTCAAAGGTAATAACACACCCCATGGGAAGTTTAGGTCGATGTCCAAAACCACTAACTTTATATAATGGTGTCATGGAATCTCTTAAACATGAATTTAACAATCAACTCAAGAGTTTATTAATTTAGGAAGCATCAACTAGAATGTCTAACATTTAAAAAAAATAGGGTTTAAGAAACCATACATGAGGGAAATGGTATAAAACACCTACCTTAAGACTGTATAAGAATACTCATCCTATTTCAGCCTCTAAATTGGTTAGGATCAGAAGAAAAATAATGAACATACAAGTGCCTTGAAAATAGGGCATATTAGCTTGCACCAGAATAGCATCTTTGATAGAACTTAAGATTATGAAAGGTTATTAAGTAATTAATAACTCACAAGTGGATATCTAATGAGAGTATTAGATCTTAAATTGGACTTTAGATGGTGAAATGAGATCAAAGCCTCAGAAGAGGGTGGAGGATCTCTCTATGTGTGAGAGGAGGATGATGGAGAAGTGAAATGAAAAATTGGGTGAGCCTCTTTAAAATATCAAATAAAAAAATGGTTATTTGAAAAAGTTAATTATCATGGTTTTTATACATGTTTTTCCAAACCTTGAAATAATCGTGTGCCAGACACTATCCAAGAGAAGTGTCCCGCACAGTTGGGGGAGTATAGTTTTTCAAACTGTTCTCTACGCATGTTCCCCCTCTTCCCAGGGTACACACCCTACATGGGTTAAAATTTATGGTTTGTCTAATCATGAACAACCCATGAACTCCCCTATGTGGATCCCTATAGGAACCACATGGTTTTTCCCAACTTTGTATCCCCCCATACATGGTTTTTCCAAACCACACACTTTCCCCTTTCCTCTATAACATGGAACTCTAGGATCTAAAAAATACCTAGACACTCATGATGTATTCTTTGTGAGATTAGGAAAATTTATAAGGATAAAATATAGAATTAAAACTAGAATTTAAAAGAGTCATACCTCATAGAAAACCTAGTATCTTACATTCTTCCTCCCTTAAATAAATTCATCCCAAAATTTCTCTTACAAGGGTGGTAAATAATTGTTTGAGAATAACTCTTTCCACTAGAAATATATGTTGGCCTCCTACTTGAAAGTATCTTCCTATATAATTCCATGATTCTATAACTTGCATACTATAGGAACTGACCATCCTAATAGAACTTTCTTGCCTCAATTAATCATATAGATAGGATTCTCCTCAAAGGATGAATCTACCTCTAACTCAAACTCCTCAGGATAAAAAATATTCAATAGATTAGAATGATATCAGAAAATTTGAGATATATGAAAAAATCATGCATGGACCGGGACCTTTGAGGTAATGGTAACCAATAGGCTACCAACCCAAATCTCCCTATAATCTTAAATGAAAAAATGTAATGAGGTATTAGCTTCCCTTGTTTTCAAATTCATTTATTCTCTATTCTAGGAGAAAAATGTTAGAAGACCCAACTCCCCACCTTGAAATCTAGTGGTTGATGATAGTGATCAGCATATGAATTCTTTATAGATTTATCTATAGACATACACTTCCTAATAAGATGAACCTGCTCCAAAGTCTCCTGAACCATAAGAGTATCTAGTTACACTTCCTCTCTAGCCTCTAACTAGCATAAGGGTGAATGACATGACCTACCATATAAGTCCTCATAAGGAGATATCTACATGATCTACTAGAAGTTTTTATTATAATATAACTCAATGATAGGTAAGTGTTTCTCCCAAGAACCTCTGAAGTTATGGATGAATGCTCGTAGCATGTCACCCAAAACATGTATCATATGTTCTGAGCGACCACCGGTCTATGGGTGATAGGATGTACTCCATAGTAAATGTAAACCCAATGAATTATATAACCCCTTATAGAACCATGACATGAATCAAGAATCAATATACAATATGATAGAATGTGGAACCTTGTAGAGGCATTTGATCTCATGTATGTAGATCTTTCCAAGCTCATCCACTGATAATGTCTCCTGAATGGGAAATAAATGGGAGACCTTTTTTAACTTTTATAAGATCACCCATATGGTGTCACTACCCCAAGGTGATCTAGGAAATATTATCACTAAATAAATGGTGACATTATCCCATTTCCACTTAGGAATAGGAAATGAATTTAAAATTCTCACTGGTTGCTGGTTCTCTGCCTTCACCAACTAATAGGTGGAACACCAAGTAACAAACCAAACTATCTATCATTTCATCCCCGAACACTAGTATTGATGACATATATCACAATATATCTTAGTAATATCATGATCCACAAACCATATAGAGGCATGATACTCTCACATCAACTCCTCTTGGATATATGTAGGAACCCATTTGCATATGTGATTGCACAATATCCCATTATCATCCATGAACCAACCATTGAGTGGGACATCACCTGCAACACTCTCTCATAGAACCAATTACTTAGAATATAATAGCTACCACATATTCACTCTCTATTGAATTTAATATTTTATAGATAATGATACAAGTAAGAATTTTCCATAATAATACTAAAACACCATATGCATATATAAAAATAATTCCATAAGCTTCCATTCGCTACTGGACTCCTGATCTACCTATGTTTGAGTCCTTCTACTTAGTGTATCGGCAACCACATTTCCCCTTTTGAGAATATAGGCAACATCGAAGTCAAAATACATTAGGTATTAAACCCATATTAATTTATAAATATTCAATTTATATTTCGTAAAAATATACTTGAGGATTTTTTGGTTTGTAAAAACAAAAAAATGATCTCTTAGTAAGTAATGCCTCCAACAAATTAATGCATGAACAACAATAACTAACTCAAGATTGTGCGACAGGTAGTTCCTCTCATGTGGCCTCAAATGATAAGACCCATACTCTATGAATCCCTCCTAAATCATAACTAATCCTATCCTAATGCATAATGCATCACAATAGACTGCATATATTCTTCCCGGTTTTGGAAGAATTAAGATCAATGTTGAAGTCAGTATCCCTTTCATCTATTGAAAGGATATCTCACATGCTTATGTCCATTTAAAATTCACACCATTCCTAGTCAATCTTGTAAGAGGTATTTATAGGAATGATAAGTATTATATGAAGTGTCTGTAATAACCACATAGACCCAAGAAAATCCTTATATCAAAGATGTTATTGGGATGCTTCCAAGAAACTATAACTCTCACCTTCTTAAGGTTAACTAATACTCCCGTCTCTGAGATAATATGACCAAGAAGTGAATTATATTTATCCAAAAGTGTAATTTTTTGAGTATAAAATACAACTGATTCTCTCTTAGTGCATCCAATATAATATCATGATATTTGTCATGGCTATGTTGATTGTGGGAATACACCAAGATGACATCCATGAATACTACCACAAATGAATCTAGATATGGATGGAAAACCCAGTTCATCAGTTCCATGAAAACTACTGGAAAATTCAAGAGATCGAAAAAAATAACCCAATACTCATAGATGACATATCTAATATGAAATGCTGTACATGGTATATTTGATGGACTAACATGCACTCGATGATAACCCAATATCATATCATTCTTAGAGAAAACCCTTTCTCCTCAGATTTGGTCAAAGAGATATTCAATATGGGGAAAGGGATGCCAATTATTAATTGTAAAATGGTTCAATTTATGATAATCCACACAAAAATGAAGGGTTACATCTTCCATATTATCAAAAAGCACTGAATAACCCCACTAAGAAGTAATGGGTCTTATAAACCCCTTTTCTTCTAATTCCTATAGTTACCTTTTAAGCTCCTATAACTTAGTATCATCAATCATATAAGGAAGAAAGGATACTAGTGTAGATCCTAAAACTAGATTGATGAAAAAATATACCTATCTCTTGGGGATTAGTCCAAAAAATTCATCCAAGAAAACAAACCAAAATAGTGCCCTGAGCCGGTGGGTTACATGGCCTCAAGCACACCTCCCTGTATGCCAAAGGCTGAAAACTAGCTATGAGGGTCCATGGTAGAATATTGGGGAGAATATTCCCCATGATTAGAGTGTATCATAGTGGTATAATCATATCAATAAATAGTGGAAGAAAATGAGACAATTGAAGAGATTAAGAATAAACATCCATCATATAAATATCCAAGTAATCTCACCCTATAGTGTCATATACAAATAATGATCATGGAATGTTATCCAAAATATAGTCAATACATGGAAACAAACATCCATTAGAATATATTTATCAAAAGTATAAAAATTTAAAAAAGAAACTATCCGCAGATAGCATCATAATCAATATGCCAATCCTGTGCTCCCTTATTTCTATGAGAAAATCAATCAAGAATTAAAAAGTGGTAACTTCCCCCTGTCCCAATATACATTCATGAAGTCTCTCTGAGTACCAAGAAGTGTCCAAAACATGGTGTGAGATAAAACTCAGTAGTCATGTAATGGGCATGGTATGCCTCTGGGCCTTCGGGTCATGTATTGCGGGTCAGTCGGGCCTTGTGCCTTGGGCCTACGGGTCATGTACGGGTTCCCCTTCAACCCTTAAAAGGGAGATTATCCATAATAAAATAAAAAAGAATTCCTTCAGGCCATTTAGCAGCAAATAAAACTCAGTAGTCCGCCACCAATAGTGTCTATATCAAGTCCATTTTGTGCATATAAGATGAAGCATTGTTCATGTACAATAGTAATAAAAGTATTAAATGTAGAAGTGATACTGTCTATTCTATTAAGGATCATTATGATATAATAACTAAATCATAAGGGATAACTATAAATTATGATAATGATAATCAATGACCTATTATGAGTAATCATATAATATACCAACATCCAGGATCTAAGCAGTATAAATTTCCAAGTCATCCAAGTAATCTAAGTAAAAACAAAAAAACTTGATCTAAGGAGTTGAAATGTCTAAGGCATCCTAGTGGGTTAGATCCAAGGAGTATAAATGTCCAAGGAATCCTAATAATATAAGTAAAATAGGTAAACCAAGTAAATTATATCCAAGGATTAGAAATTTACAATGAATCCAAGTAATCTAATTAAACTGGATCCAAGGGGAAGAAATGTCGAAGGCATCCAAGTAAAACTGATCCTTGTAGTAGAAATGTCTAAGGTATCCAAGTGAGAGAAGTAAAATGGGTCTAAGGAGTAGAAATGTCCAAGAAAACCAAATAGGTTGTCAGATACAAGGAGTATAAATATAAAAGGCCTCCTAATAATCTAAGTAGATCATATCCAAGGAGGGTAAATGTCCAAGGCATACAAGTGGGTCATCAGTTCCATACCATAGACCATCCATTCTCATCAAAACCAATTCAATCACTATTTTATAAACCATTTCATTAATAATTTCACTAATCTCTATATAATCATTTAAAATCCAAGGGATTATCCATCAATTACCTTTCATATACAAATTAAAAGGTTCTATAATGGTCTTACAGAATTTAACAATCCACTTTGTCACTATATTCAATGCTCATTAATGTAAAGTGAGCTCAATACACCCCAAGGGTGGAATAATCATGGTCAAAGGGAAGAACCCACCCCATGGGTGGTTCAGGTTGAGGACCACAACCTCCAACCTTATATAAGGGTTCCATGACATGAATTAAAAATGAATTTAATATTCAACTAAAGGGTTTATTAATTTAGGAAGGATCACCTAGAATATCCAGAATGCAGTATAACAAAAACAGGGTATAAACAACCAGAATTAAGGGAAAAGGTATAGAACACCTACATTAAGCCTATATAAGAACACTCATCTAGTACCAACCTTTTATTTGGTCCATATCATAAGAAAATATAATAATAGATGAACACCCTAAACATAGTGTGTATTATCTTTCACCAAAATATCATATTCGATAGATATAAAAATAATGAAAAAATATTAAGTAATAAAGAAATCACCAGTAGATATCCAATGAGATGATCGGATATTGAATCAGATGTTGGATGGTGAAATAGGATCAAATCCTAGGAAGAGAGTGGGGGAGCTCTCTAATCATGAGAAGAGGTTGTTGGAGAAGTGAAATGAAAAAGGGGGTGATTCTCTTTAAAACATCCAAGGGAAAAATGGTAATTGTCTTAAGTTTGTGCATAGTTTTGTCACATGGTTGGCCAAACTGTGTTCCAACTATGCTCCTTCCATTTTCCAAGAGCAGTGGCCCACATGGTTGGTGGATCATAGTTTTCCAAATCGTTCTCTACCCATGTGTCCCTCTACCCAAGGTGAAAAACCTATATAGGTTGAAACACATGGTTAGAAAAACCATGCACAACCTGTGAACTCCACTCTATGGAGCCTTGAAGGACCCTATATAGTTTTTCCCAACCATGTGACCTCCTATGTATGGGTTGGTCAAACTGTGCACCTATGACTTTCCTCTATAACTCAGAGATCTAGGATCTAAATTATAATGTCCCAGAAATTTTGTATAATATTTTTTAATTATATGGAATTATTTTGAGAGCAAAAAATCTGACGGCACGTGATTTCGAGGCCCAGAGTTCCCGGAATGTTCCATCGAAGTTTTGTTAATCTTTAATTAGCTCACCTAAGCAGTTTTCCTAAAAAAGTAGAATAACTCTTAAATGGTTACTCAGATCAGAAATCTGAGGGCACCATTGCACTTAGGATGGCGGGTTTACCCTAGGCGCAACTTAAGTTTGTGGGCGCGGGCCTCCTGTGAGAAAACCCGAAAATAGAATAACCATAAATAAAATAATTAAATAAAGTTATTGTATTTTTCAAATGTTTATAGATCACAAATAGTAAATCAGATTAAAAATCTGAGACCACCACTGAACTTGTGAGTGTATTATTTATGTAGGAAGATAATAACATTGGCCGGTACAAGCCACCATTGAAAGTTAGTTTTTGGCCATAAATAAAATAATTAAGTGACAATTATTTTATTGTAAAATCCATAACTTCTATTGGTAACTCGGATTAAAAATATGAGAGTACTGTTGGGTTTGTTATATCATGTTTCACTTAGGAAAAGCCTAACCTTGACCGACGTAGGTCGATGGTGACTGTTAATAATTTACTGAACTTTTTTTTGGGTACGTTCAGTAAATGCACGAGTGACATTTTATAACTTTTGAACCATTTCTCAGATTAAAAATACGAGGGCACAGTTGAATCCACAACATTGGGATTTTCTTAAGGGAGGTTTTACTTCGACCACAGTAGGTCTATAGAAAAAGTTAGTTCTTGGAACTTTTTAATAGAATAAATAAAATAACTTTATTATTTTATTTTTATTTTATTCCTCCAATGGAAAAGTGGTAAGGTGGGACCGAAGATGTGTCAATCCAATAAATGGATTGACCCTCCAATATAAGTAACAACAATATTGGGGGAAATTAGGAAGCTTTCTATTAATGAGCCCCATTAACTCCCCTCATCGTTACTTACTCTCTCCCTCTCTTATAAATATAGAGCTTGGGGGAGGGGTATTGGACAAGATTCGCCAAGCAACAAAGTTCTGTTGGAGTGCCATAACGCCGAGCCCTTTGAGAATGAAGCTGACCCTAGTGGGAGGTGATAGATGACACCGAACCACCAATGGGAAACGTGCGAGTGGCGTCTTTGGGAGCCCGTCACGGGAACTAAGAACACAGTCCCATGACAAGCACTGACGATTCTATGATGTTCAATATAGGGGTTATTTTCTTTCGAGCATTTTTGATTCCCTATTCCCCATTCTTGTAATTACATGAAGAACACGGGTCAACCAAATAATAGGTTGACCCTAGATTCATTTGTCTTTGCGGGAGGTTGATGCGGGGTATCTTTGCGGGGTTAATATTGTATTCAATTCAATTGTTTATTAAACTCCCTTAACATCATCCATATTACAAGCTAACGCGGAGGGAAACGGCCTAATGAATCTAGCCCAAAACCTCTACTATATTTCTTTCCTTGAGCCACCTTGGAAGAACACAAACACATCGAAGCACACCGCAAGAGAAGGGCAGCAGCTCGTCAGTCGCAGCGAACAGAGGAGGTGGTGTGATAGCCGCTCCACCGGTGAACAGAAGCCGCGGCAGAAGCCACGTCAGAGGAGGAACCCGCCTCCGGTGGGTTCCACAAAGACCTCTCAGCGCCCTCATGACACCGCCGCTTCTCCAAATGAATGGCCTCCAGTATATTTAGGAATATGAGAGACCAGGGGGGGTTACACCCCCCGCATTGGACTGAACCGTACCGCCACCCTCGACCAGGACTCCACCCTCGACTAGGCCGCCGCCCTCAGCCGGGACGCTGCCCTCGACTGGGCCGACACCTTAGACAAGGCCACCACCCTTGGAGTGGGATGCCACCCTCGGACCGGACCATCGCCCCAGCGGGCCGCCACCCATGGACCTGGCCACCACCCTAGCGGGCCGCCGCCCCACGTGGGCTGGGCCGCCCCTTTGTAGGCCTCCCTTTTCTAGCCAGGCCACCCTTGCAGGCCACCCCCTTTGTAGTCCGGGCCAGACCTTGACCCAGTGGGCCGAGTCTGCCGCAGCCCAGCCCGGACTGGGTCGGGCCAGGTCAGTCCGACCAGGTTTGACAGGACCCAGGCCCAAAATCACATAAAGTGCCATATCTTGAGAACCGAATGTCCATTTGATGAACCGTCTATAGCGTTTTGATACTTGGATCAAGATGGTACTTTTGGTTTACTCCTCTTGAGTTTTTTAGAGAGTTGGAGTATGGATGGGTTAGATCAAAATTGAATCCAACAGGGACTCTGGAGTTGAAACGCTAATAACTCACAGACCGAGCGTTTGATTGAGGCACCGTCTGTCACGTTGGAACCCTTAAGAAATGGCGGTCCTTTGGGTTACTACTTTGTTGATCTTAGTGACAATTGAGGTAAGACTGATATCTCGAGGGAAAATTCTATAGAACTCGAGTGCACTGGGTGTGAGTAATCCAGTGGCTGGCAGTGAGGCGGAGGTTGGAGACAGATCATGTGGAGTTCAGCGCTCAACAATCCTGTGTGGGTCAGAATATACCGATCCTGTGTGGGCTAGTGCATACTGATCCTGTGTGGGTCAGATCCTGTGTGGTTCAGATCTTGTGTGGGTCAGATCCTGTGTGGGTTAGCACTCAATGATCCTGTGTGGGTCAGTGCATACAGATCCTGTGTGGGTCAAATCCTATGTGGGTCAGTGGGGGTTAGTTACCTATCGACTCTGGGTGGGTCGGATCCTATGTGGATCATTTTGGGGGTTAATACCTATCGATCCTATGTGGGTCAAACTCCATATGGTCAAAAGCAATGCCTCTTGATAGAATAAGATGATATAGCTTCACGACTAATCATCTATACTTCTATACTTCACTGAAAACTAGGTTTGAGGTGAGACTCTTTGTGAGATATCTTTAATTTGGTCTTTTTTTGAGTTTATGCTATGTGGTACTTTTACCTTTGCGGTGTTACCCATGTGTTACTTCTAATTTTTTTGTGTTACCTATGTGGTACTTCTATCTTTGTGGTGTTACCTGTGTGATACTTCTACCTTCATGGTGTTACCTTCATGGTGTTATCTTAGTAGTGTTACCCATGTGGTACTTCTATTTTCATGGTGTTACCTGTGTGGTACTTCTATCTTTGTGGTGTTGCCTGTGTGGTACTTCTACCTTCATGGTGTTACCTTCATGGTGTTATCTTCATAGTGTTACCTGTGTGGTACTTCTACCTTCGTGGTGTTACCTGTGTGGTACTTTTACCTTTGTGGTGTTACCTGTGTGGTACTTCTACCTTCGTTGCATTGTCTTTATGGTATTCTTATCTCTTATTTGATATGAGTTTATCTTGATAACTTAGGTATATGTATGGGAATATGCCTAAGTATAGTTGATGTCTATTGCTTTTTGCTCAGTGGTTTTTCCTTTGTGAAACTCTAGGAGACCTATGAGGGTCTCGAGGTCCCTACTGAGTATCGTTATACTCACCCCTACACAGGCTTCACCCACACCTTTTTGTGTCTTGTGTAGATGACGTACAATGTTGATCAAGGTTGAGCGAGCTAGGACTGGATGGTTCTTGGAACTAGGACTGGATGATTCTTGGAGATGGACCTTTTGGTGTGACGTGACGCAAGGAATAATGATCGTGAGCTATACCTACCCTCAGGTAGAATCCTCAGTGGATGATCGAGGCGATGTTTTTTACCTTTCAGTTGTATTTGTACTTTTCAATTGTACTTGTACTTTTTCAGTTGAGCTTGTATTCCGGGCCCTTTACTTTCAACACTCTTTTTACTAAAGCAGTTTACTTTATGGTTATATCTAGTTGCGTTCCAGTATATGTAGTTTCTTCTTATTGTTTTCTTGAACCGTGTGTCTGTATAGTAAAAAGGCAATGCCTTCCCATATTAGGGATACACATTTCCAGTGCTAGTCGCCAACCCCTGGCCTATGGAAGGCGGGCTTGGGGTAGTCACGGCACGGGCCCTGGGGGATAGGTCGTGACATAAATAATCCCTAGGCAATCTTGATTCCTTCCTTAGGTTATTAGGAATGTCTATAAGGATAATAAATAGGATTAAAAATAAAATTTGAATGATCTATACCACATATAAAACTCAAGATCTTAAATTGGGGATTGTTGGTATGAAAAAGATGGGATATTTTGTTTGTGATGTTTTATTCTAGTTACCCGATAATAATGGAATAAATATTTAATGATGAAAATAAAATTCCATGGGCATGATTGGATAGTGAACTCTTGAATTAAAATGGGAAATGTGGTTAAATAGGTTGGTGTTAAACATGAAATTAATGGGATTGATAAATGAATATGGTTGGTAATTTTGAAATATAGAAATGTATTAACTTTGAAAAACCAAATAAGGAATGAAACTTGTCATTGTGGGTTATTTATAAGATATTATGCATTTATAGGTGGAACCAGAATCAATATAGGTTGTGAGGTCTTTTGGTGATGTTGTGAGTCATGACTATGTTCTTGTTGTAAACCCATAAGTTGGTCTTGTGTGTGTGACAATAATATATTGCATTTTCCTTTTGATTTATATACACACCCCACCCACAACCAAGCACTATGTTCCAACATGAAAATGTTTTGTGGGGTGTTTTTCACAACATCCAAGGTGGTGTGGATAGATGACTAACTACCTTCTCTTCTCCACTCTCTCTTCTAGGTGAGGTTTTTATGCATGGGATATGATAGAAGAAATTAAAAATCATAACTGTGGTTGGGTTTTTTGAGGTTTATGATTTGAATTATAGTGGGGGTTGTGCATGATAGGAGGAGGGAACAAGACTGAAGTCCTTTATATTCATGATACATTACTATTATGGATATATGGTAGTGGTTATGAGAGAATGTGAATGAGTTGTCTGGTTACACATGGGGTGCTTGGTATGATGTAATTTCCTAGGTTTCTTCAGGAGAGATTACTATAAAGAAGATATGGGAGTGTTGAGATGTATGATGTTGGGGTGTGAGAGTAGGAAATCAGTGGGAAGGTGGTGCTGGGTACCCTATTTATTTACATGCTTCTAATTATGTTACTTTACTTGGATGTATGATTTGGTGAGAATTCCATGGTGAGGATAGGATAGGTTAGTTAATCTACTTATGTGTAGTTGGTTCTATTATTTTCTCATAGGTTCATTAGTATTATATTTTAACATTTTCATAAGAGAATTTTGGTATGGTCCTACTGAGTATACATGTTATTCTCTCCCCACATATACATAAACTTTTTTTAATGTTTATAGGATGACTTTTTGGATAGAACTAGACATTTCTATCCTGTATTAGAGGTATTGCTATGTTGCTACCTTAAAAATTTCTTTTAGGTCTTTATTTGAAGATTATTTGTATTTATTTAATTTACACATTTATTGTGAGAGAGTTTTGGTTTCATTTATTTTATATAATATCATATATTTTCTTGATGGTTTATATCCTATCTATTGATCCTACTATATCTATTAAGGGTTATGCCTTAAATATTTTAGATTTTTATATCCTTGGTTTTTTTAACTGACCCAAGGTCTACTAAAGACAAGACTTAGGGGTCACTATCTCTCTTCCTTGACTACTGAGCTAAGAGGGGTACCTTTGGAGGGAGGGTGTGATGAAAAAGTGGTATAAATTGTTTGGTTGGGAGATATAGTGGTGTTTTTAGTAATTCTCAATTATGATTTCTTGGGTTATTAGGAAAATGATTCCAGTTGATCTTGGTTCATGAATTAGGATAGGGAGATTAGATAGAACACATGATTTTGTATCTCCCCATGATCCAATGAAAGTAAACTAAAAATACCAAATGAATAAGTGATGCAACACTTCTTTTATGGTAGATACCTAAGATTGGTACATGCATCATGATTTTTTTTTCTGTTCTTATATGAGTTGGGTTATCTTGGGTAGTTAAAATGAATTAATTTAATGAAAATTAATAAAATTATATACTAATAGGATCATTGAATCCTTATTTTATCTTTTATTTATGGATGTTATATATCATTCATGTTTGGATTAGGTTGGTGTGGTACATAAGGCTGACTTGTTTGATTGTTGGAGGGTTGATACGATTAAGGTGGATAATTAGTGGAAAAATATTTTATGTGACATTCAGTGGAATGATTTGTAAAAGTATGAGAGAAAAGTATCTAATCTATAGAAAAAGTTCTAGTTGGAGGAGTTTGAGATCACCTTCATTCTGATTTAGGCCCAATTAGAGTACTAGTTCCTGTTGGTATTCAGTCATGGGGTGCAACAAGTCAGTGGTGGATGTTGTATCTTGGGGAGTGAAATGAAGTAGATGCTTCATGTGAAGACTTCTAGAAAGAGTTCCAAGAAAAGTTCCTATCATTTCCCTTAAAAGAAGTTAAGAGGTAGGAGATGCTCTCTTTTTATAAGGGGAGTATCTCAGTGTATGTGTTTGGGATTGAGTTTGAGGGTCTTTTTTATTTTTCCCTCAATCTTTTTTCTGATGATTAGTCTCATGTACAGTGTCTTGAGGAGGCCCTCTTCCCTTTCATCCAATATATAGTTAATCTTTTTATGTTACCAAGATACTTGGAGGTTCAGAAGAAGGTAGAAGTTATTTATCATATTCACTCATGTGGAGGGTTACCATGATAGGGTAACCAAAATGGTTCTTTGAGGAGGAGAGTTGTCAATAGAAGATCTCAGGTTCCATGGTCTTTGAGGTTTTGATCAGTTGGGATTCAACCTCACAAACTTCTGTTTTATCTTTTTAGGTATAGTGGATTCCATTATTTTCTTATGGGATTTGATCCAATGTGATTTTCCTGTGGGGTCCATGGTTATCATCAAAATGGGTACCCAATGGTTCTTAAATCTTAGCATGTTAGTGGTGGCTAGGTTCTGCATTAGCCTAAGTAGCAGCCACTGATGTGGCCATTTCAATAGCTGGGAAATAGGCTTATTCTCTACTCGAAGGATATGGGTTAGGCATGGGAAAACCTTATAATTTCCCCAATATTTTGGGACCCCAAACTGAATGTGGCCATAGAGGTGGAAGTTTGTATTTAGGTAGGGGATTTTTCGCATGTATAGTTTCATGTTATGGAGGTAACAAATCTAGAGGGGATAAAGATCATTATAGGTATGATAAAGTTTTTTCTACCCTTGTTTGTTCTTTGTTTGATTAAAGAGCCTCACAATCCTTTATTACAACTGATTTAGTCCATTATTTTTTACTAGATGTATAGAGGATTCTCATATCCCTAGTGCTGGCTATTCTAGTTGAAGTGCAGACTAGCTTGTTTGATGTGTGATAAGGGTGTAAAGGGGTGATGGAGTAACATCAATCATGTAGTGATATTTTCTTTCTATATATATAACAACATGATGTTATATTGATCATCGATTGATTGTATTCCATGTGTATTATTATCAAATTATTCTGGAGGAAGATCACATTCTCAGATACCATTGGTCAATGTATAGTTTTCATCAGTGAATAGGGTTATTAAATGGGAAGTAGACATGTGTATCACCTTATTTCCTTGATTGATGTGTTATATATGAAATTTTTGGGTGTTGGGATGGTGTAAGATCCTATGTTCATTGATGATTTTCTGAATATTTTCCCCATGGAGGTTGTGATGCTACCCCCTCAATGTGATATCAAGTTTAAGATAGATTTATAGTAGGAGATTCTATAATTTTTTTGAATCCTTATTAGATGAAACCCTTTGAGTTGTAGGAGTTGAGTATTAAGATAGATGATATAATATATAATGGTTTAATCCATCCTAGTGTGTCACTAGGGGATGCTTCAGTGTTATTCTATGATAATGTGGATAATAGTCTGAGATTGTGTATAGACTACCAATAGTTGAATCTAGTGAAAATAAAGAATAACTACCCTATTATAAGGATTTAAAATCTCTTTAACTAGTTTTTAGGAGACATTTGACTCTATAAAATTGATATTCATTATGAATATCATAAGTTAAGGTTAAAGAAGGTAGATATTCCAAATAATGACTTCTAGTATTGGTATGGGTACTTAGATTTTGTATTCATGCTCTTCAGTGTCATGGACACATCATATGTGTTCATGGGGATCATAAAATTTGTGTTCTATGAGTTCATGGAATAGTTTATGGTGTTTTTCATCAATAATATATTGATCTATTAAAAGTCATAAGAGGAGAATGTAGATCATCTCAGGTCCATCTTGACAGTTCTTTGATGCCGCCATCTCTGTAGAAAGTTTTCTAGGTAAATGTTTTGGACATGGTATGTGCATTTCCTTGGGAAAGTTGTGTCCTATTGGGGTGTGGACATGGACTTGTCAAAGATTGTGGTTATTGTTTCTTAAGAAGAACCCAAGTGTGTGGGATTGGTTTATAGATTCCTTGGTCTCATGAGCTACTACTGGAGGTTCATGTATGATTTCTCATGGATTGCAGCCCCGTTGAAAACACTTACTTGGAAATATAAATCTTTTATCTATATTTATCAGTGTCATGCAACATTAAACTACCTGGAGGGGAGTTTGATCAGTACCCCGTACTTCAATTTCTAGAAGAATGGGTGATATTTGAGGTCTTATGTGGTTCTTCCCATCAAGGATTGAGAAATGCCTTGATGTGTTATAAGGTATTGATCACTTATGGGTATAAGTAGCTATATCTTCATGAATGTAAATTTTATACCCATGATCTGGAGTGATAAAAATTTGTGTTTACATTGAATCTATAAAGTCATTACATCATTGGATAATGCTTTGTGGTCATTATTGATCATAATAGTTTGAGGTATATTTTTCTCAGTGTGACTTGAATCTATGAAAAAATAGGTGGATGGGGTTTCTCTAGGAAGATGAATTTGAGATATATTATACCTCTAGAAAGAGTAATTTCATGGATGCTGAACTAAGTATGAATTCATTAAATAATTTTGGTAAAGAGTTTGGATATTTTTAGAGGGAAATAGAGGAGTTGGAAGTCCTATACTTAGATACAATGGTGTTTGATAAATGAGGTTACTTTTTTATATGACAATGATTTTTTTTTGATATGGTAGGTGGAAGAGTTTCATTGGGGAGACTTAGTGGTGAAGGTGATGTGATAATGTGTTGTCCATGATTATTTTCTAAATGGATGGTTAGAGTGTGCTTAAAACAGATGTTATTTTAGGGAAGGCTATTTTCTTTGGAGGTGATGCGCAAGGGAGTACGTAATAAGTATCATATCTCACCTTTGGAGACACACCCAAGAGTATCCAATATTTACCATTGTTTGAGAAAAATTGTTGGTGTCCTAGGATGAAATGGGTGGTGTTATATTTCATGCCTTGATGTTTGGTTTTTCAGCATGTAAATGTAGAAAATCATATTCCTAATGGTTTTTCCACCATTTGATGTTACAAAGTAGAAGTGGGATGACATAATTATGGGACTTTTCATTGGATTTCCCTAAGAATAGGAAGTATATTATTCCATATAGGTAATCATGTATTGTTTGATCAAGACATCTTACTTCTTATAAATCAAGGAGTCGAGCGCCATGAATGATTTAGAAGAGAGGTATGTGGAGAATGTTATATGGATACATGGATTAATGAGGTACATTATCTCTAATTAGGATGCTAATTTTACCTCACAAGTCTGGAGTGGATTTTAGTATGCTTTTGGTGCTCAGTTACACCTCAACACTAATTTTCACCCTTAGAAGGACGAACATACAAAGTGGACCATCCATGCATAGGAGGACATGTTGTAGGAATGTATCTTGTAATTTAGTATATCTTGGTCAAAGTAGTTTCCCTTTTTTGAGTTCACTTATAACAATAGTTTCCACTCATACATTGGTATGAACATGTTTAAGGATTTTTACAGTCGACCATGTAATTCTATGTTGTACTGGGATAAGGTTGTGGAGTCACTACTAGAAAATTGAGCGATAACCATGCCTAGAAATCCACGAATTAAAAAATCCATGGATACACCCCCACAATTATCCATGTATCCATGGCTTAAAACCCCGACCAGTTCATTTCTTGTTCCTTCCACTCAATCCATCCTCCACAAAACCCCTCAACAGCCCGACGCCCTCCCCGACGCCTCCTCGCTGCGACCCTCCTCATCCAGAGAAGTTTCTTCGAGTGGACTCCCCACCACCTCTCTTCATTCCTGACGCCTCCCCGATGCCTCCTCCCCAACACCTCCTCGCCAATAGCCCTCAATACCCATGACACCTCCTCGCTGCGACCCTCCTCCCCACGATCCTCCTCCTCTAGCAAAGCTGCTCCGAGCGGCCTCCCCACCTCCTCCCTTCCTTCCCGATGACTCTCCCCCACAACCCCCAACACCTCGGATGCCGAGGTCGACACCCCCATGCCCTATCATCAAGGTATTTGAAAATTTATTTGATTTATTTTTTTCTTTATTGAATCTAAAAATAATACTGGATGTGGAGTGAACTACGAAGCTATGGTAGATGGTCTTGTTCTTTTTCAATTAATGACTCGATGGTCCTATTTATTTGTTAAAGGTTTTTTCCCATTTTGGGTTCATTTATTATTCAAAACGTTTTGGTGCAGTGGTAGATAATGATATAGGGAATTAAAATAAATTTCATATATTATCTTGTTGTGAGATGGGATTGTGGATGATTTTATAGATGGAGTAACCATTTTAGATCCTTTTGATCCTTATAGGTTCTCACTATAATTTGGTCATTTAAAACAGGTTACATCTTTACCTCTAATCAATATTTAGAGATAATATAACCCATTTTCCTTTATGAAATGTGGAAAATTATGATGCATGAGGATTCTGACATAGAAATTTCATTATATATTGGAAATGGTCCAAATAAATTTTAATGGGGTTATTCCATGTTGTGGTTTGAATACTATACCGATGGGGTATTGGGGAAACCAGTCTGATGGGTGTATAGAAAATTGGATTCTCAAAGATCCTTTCATGTTATACTATCCTTATAATTTATTGGGGGAAAAAGAATTATGTCCCAACATTCTAATAATTTTGAGGGAGTTTCATCCTCATGATTTTTTTGGTATTGGTGAAGACTCCACATGTTTGAATACTAGTGTTGGAATACCTAATTAAATTTGACCTAGTGGAACAGTGTTAGGTATTCATCTGATCAATGCTAAACTATCAAGTTCAATACCTAAAGTTAAATAGGAGGCAATGATAGAGTAATTTCTTACAACTATGACACAATTTAAAGAAGATATGTCCATGAAAAATAAAATTTTGGATTATATACCTATAGTGGAAGGTGAACAGAGTCTGGGTCCCAATATTGTCATTTAGAATCAGGTTGAATGAAAGTGGGCTTGGTGAAAGGTTTAAACTATTATCATATATAATCCTTTAGAGAAAATTTCTAATAATTATGATAACCTTCAACAATATTCCTTGGCCTAGGAATAGGTGTGTTTTATTATCAATACTGGCACATCCTTGTTCATAATGTTCTCATTTATTGAGAGGATTTAGCCACCCATGAATATGATCTCATCATGTTTATTTTTCCAACCAACATACAATATATTTAAAGGATAAAACTACTGATTTATATCTCTTAACTATAGAGGAAGTGAAACTTCATGATTTTTTTCTATACAGACTATAGAGATTCATGAATAGGTGGATCACATGGACAGAATAAAGGCACAACTATCATAAAAAACATAGAGCTAGAATCCATAAAATAGAAAATACAAGATCTAAACACCTTTATTACACAAATTCATACTCTATAAAAATATGGATCTAGTCATAAAACCAATCTCGAGTAGGCCCTTAACAATTTTTTTTAGGAATTAACAGATCTATTGAATCAGGTAGGTCGAATTTCACTATAGTCACATCATTTCCATTTCATTTCCTAATAAGGTCAAGAGAGACTCTAGGATATGGATACTCCTCCATAGTTCTTTCAATGAATTGAATATTTTATGCTCTCAATCATCCATCCCTTTGTTACAACTTTCCATTGAAATTTTAATAGGAATAATGGATTAGACATATTTTCTTATCATAATTTCTAAATATTAGTATGTTAAGCTTATAATAATGGTAACATGAAAAAGACTCTAAAATTTGGAAGTTTAGGGCCTTATAAGACCAAATTACACTAATGTTTTAGCTTGAATGGATTTTACTGATAGTTATTAGGGTAATTACACCATCCAAGGTTTTTTATTCCATGAATATGAGATTCCCTACATAGATATGACTCATGTATTGGGAGATAGAAATTTTCTTATTCTATATTCTTAAAATGTGTCAAAAAATAGAGGAACATGTTTTAGAATATTCTATACCAATCAAATTCATATGAAAAATGCATACATATGTAAGTGTAAAGGGGTATATGCAAGTATAAACATATATCTAAGGACCCCCTAGTGCATAATTGAAATGAAAATATGTACATAGGGGCTAGGTGTACTTATATATATGTGAAGTTTCATATGCGTGCAAGCAGAAAAAAGGAAGATTGGAGTTGTCGTCGTCAAAAGCAACGCGTCATGTGGCTGAGTTAGGTTCCCTCTGCCTAAACCTTTAATTTGAATTCTATAATTGCCTGATTATTTTTAAAACTAGTTTCTATAATTTCTTTATTGTTTTAAATAATGGTTTTATAATAACCACTAGCTTTTTCAAGGAAGAATATGAATATAGCCGTTGATCATGTGTACATATATGTTGTAGGGAACCTAAAAATAATTATTAATAAATTTATTATACTTATATTAATGATTCATGGGATTATACTGATAAATATTTGATAAACAAGGATCACTCCCCCTCATAATTAAATCCCTTCAAGATGAAAAGATTTTAATTTTGAATAGAATATTGTTTGAGTATGAATATGGATCAATGAAGTGTGAATAACCATGTTTTAGGAATCTGAATCTTTGGTTAAAACATGGGAAATAATTCTCTTGAAGTTATGGGAATCCATTTTACTGGTGATGTGATATTATAATTATAGAGATGTCAGAACATGCATTATTGAAAAGTATAAGATTTATTATGTGATAATAATAGGATGATTCACCTTTCCTAATGAATCATAATCCCATAATTCCTCATGCGATGAGCATGGAATTCCATGGGTGATGAGCCTCATGTCCATTAGGTGATGAGCCTAAACTACCTTAGGTGATTAGCTTATAGAGGACGAGTATCATTGGGCATCAACTTCAGGGATTGGTGAACCCGTTAAGAATTTCGTATCCTTAAAAAATGATACAATGAGTAACATAGGGCATATTAGTCATCATAATCATAAAAATATACTCAAATTTTGATTCAAATTATCTTATGGAATTCCAAGAAATAGATCTGATAGGTGAGGTTCTCCAACCATTTCTAATAGGTGTAGGGGTAGAATAAGTTTCCATGATTCTACTAAAACCCATGATCACCCAAACATGTAAATTTCATACCTCTATTCTGATGAAATGATTGCTATCTCCCTCACCCTCTTTCCTTTATGAAGATCTTGCAGTGGAGGGTTATCAATACACTGGTCAACCACTATGAGTAGAAAGAAATCATACCCACCAGGAAAATGGGTAGGGATGATCTAGAATCCATGGTTCCACATTAAAACAACCCATATAAAAGACCCTATATGGGGGGACTGGTAGGGGAAGGGGGGGGGGGTGTCCAGGAGGGTCTGCAGGGGGGGAAGGGGGTTTGCAGGGGGGGGTTGTGCATGGGGGAGGGGTAGGGGGTCTGAGTAGGATAAAAAATCATGTGGTTATTGAACCTCCTTCATCTTCTTCCTACAAATCAATTCCACAGCCTCTCTAGCCTCGAAAAAAATAGATGTTCACTGTATAAGAGAGACCAGAGTCCCCTTCTAGTGCCAAACCTGCTCTCCCCCTCGATAATAATATGTATAATGAGTTAATATATTCACCTATGGTACACCCATCCATACATTTGTTTATGATTATTGAATTTTCAACTTGTATACTGAATACTTTTAGTCATTTTTTGCACCTATTCTTTTCAGGTATTTGAGGATGCCAATAAGTCACAATTAAGCATCATAATCCTTTATGACATTGAGAGGTAATTACAATCAATTTCAACGCAATACTACTTTTGGTCCTTTCATTCAATAACCACTGTTCTATTCTTTTTAGTACATATTTTTGGAGTACATTGCCCTTGGACCTCGTTTTTCCAATATTATTTCTCAAACACTGATGGTCATTTTGAAACAGCTTCCTCCCTAGGCATTCTTCTCATCACTTTTATTAGTATAACTCATTATGAATATATCTTTATGCGGTTTTATTTGTCTCAATGTCTTCACAAGAACTAGATTTCTTATGTGTATTCTTTCACATGATAGGTTGTGTCTGTGGATAGGGATGCATGCTATGCAGAGAAACAACAACAAAACATAGCCCATGCTTATGCATGTGAGCATATATATAAGGATCCTATTGTGGAATTTTATGCTTATATAGCTTGTTTGAAATTATTGCATTTATGTTTTCCATTTTAATTCTTACTCATCTCATTTGAGACACCACAAGCATCTCCAAGATTTTTTTGACTCACTAGGGGGTGTGTAGGCTAGGGGGGCTGGTGCAGGCTAGGGGGTGGTGCAGGCTAGGGGGGCTGGTGCATGCTAGGGGGATGAGGGTGGGGGGGGGGGGGGTGTAGGGGGGGATGTGTAGTCTAGGGGGATGGGTGGAGGGGGGTAGGGGGCATGGGGAGGGTGGAGGGGGGGGGGGGGGGGGCAGGGGGGAGGTCTGTAGAGTAGGGGGCAGGGGCAGGGGGTGGGTGGAGGGGGGCATGGGGTAGGGGGGATGTTTTCATGGCATGGGGAGGGGGAGGGGGGAGGTCTGTAGGGATGGGGGTGGTTTACAGGGCAGGGGAGAGGGAGAAGGGGGTGGGTGGAGGGGGCAGGGTGGAGTGGGGAGGTCTGCAGGGCAGGGGGTGGTCTGCAGGGCATGGGGGAGGGGGGTGGGGCAGTGGGGCAGTGGGGAAAGGGGGGTGGGGCAGTGGGGTGTAGTTAGCCTCTATAGGTTTATTTAATCTTAGATAAGGTTGAATAACCAATACAATCCATCTCTAACTCCCCCATTTCTTCATGATTAGGTTTCTCCAAATATACCCTCCTATTTACAACAGATTGCTTTCACTAAATCATGGCTTGATATTAGTTGAAACAAATCAGATTTTGTATGATACCACTAGTTTTTATTGGTATAGCTTTAACACTTTTTCTTTTAAAAATCCAGTCCATTATGTCCACTTTTCTCTTCTTTCACATGTTTATTATTGTTTTAAAATTTCAAATTCACTTGAGAAATTAGAGAACTCTCAATGTTTTTTGTTTTTTGATTTATCCTTTTATAACTCATTAGAATATATGATAAAACATTCCTTCTTATCATGTTCAACCTTCTTCATAGGTGTGGATCCATTTTTTGTTATGATATATTCTATTTTATTAGAAATTGTTTCCTCTAGTAAACTTTTATTATCGGTTGGGATAAAAACTTGTATCGAACAAAACCAAATTAAGCTGAAACTTGAGCCAAACTAATTATATACCATTAACAAGAAGAATAATTGTTAATTAATAGGAATATACTATTTTATAGTATCATTTTGAAACATGGATCTATTTCCCCTTGCTTACAGAAACACGATTTGACCCATGGGGTATTGTGGTTCTTATATGTTGGGTGGTGACGTGTATAGTCACAGGAGACAAATATGTTTTAGTTTAGTTTTTATTTTAATTTCTTTATCGCAATGGCCACTTAGGTCTTTTACTTTTTTCTGTGGATAAAGGGTACTTATAGTCTGTGAAGGGGGGAAAACGAGGTTCAGATTGATTCAGTCCACCGACTTTGATCTGAGGTAAGATTATATGGTTACTACTTGTCTCACACCTCATGTATTTGGGTATTTCAGTGTTTTTGACTCCATATTATGTTTTCAGTGGGGCGTTGGATCATTTTGTGTTTGTTTGGGTGGATTTGGTTCTCCCAATAGAGGTAAGGCTTTAATTCCATTGGTTGGTTTCTCACTAGTTATGTAGCATCCTTTATGTGTTTTAATGTTCCTAATATCCTTTGTGTAGTGCGTTGATCCCTGCTCATTGGTTTCGAGTAGCCATGTTAAGGGAGACTCGCCTGCGTGTTCATAGGTAAGAAAGTATATGTATGTGGGTTCCCCCGTTTCATGTATAGTCAACCATGGTAGTGATTATACATGTATGGGGCTATCTGTGCCCATGTATATATATATAAATGCATACACAGGTGAGTGGAGACTGGTATATGCATATAAGCATATGTGCAAGGATCCCCTTGCACATGATCATGGATATGAGGGTGTGTGCATAGGGGATAGGTGTCCTTCCATGTATGTGAAGGTGTGTATACCCAGTGGAGGAGCATCAACTTTTAGTTAGAAAGCTCCAAGAGCTGAAGTGGATGGTTTTGTTCCACCTTGAGGTAGGATCCTTCTTCTAGAATATTTAATTCAAGAATGCTTTAAATTGAATTTAGCTTATTTCTTAATTCTGCTTAATTATACTTAATTACATATCCTGAATTAGTGTTCTTTAATATAATTGTTTCATTTGATAAATAAAGTCATGTTTTTATAATAAAACCCCTCCAACGGAGGTGCGCTGTTTGTGAAAACTCACAGTGATAGTTATGTTGATCTATTTGCTTAAATTATTGCATTTGATTTGTGCTGAATGAGTTTTAGAATAAATGTTAAATATAATTAAATGAATTGTGTGATAAAGCAATTCCATGATTTTATAATAAAACCCCTCCAACGGAGGTGCACTATCTTCTAAACCAAAGAGTAGTGATAGTTATTTGTATCATGTTTAGATTTGGTTTGAGTCTTTCATATGCCTCTTTTTGGTGTTTGTTTTGTGGCTAGTTAGTTTTTACTTTCTTTGAATAATATAAATTGGCTTATCATACTCGTTTAACTCAAATGAAATTTCCCAAGTAGGCATATTCCTTGACCATGACACTTTCCTTTTCATGCTTTGAATATTATAAATAAAATTTCCATGTTTAGACAAAGTGAATGAATTTGTAAATGGTTTGTGTAGGGTGTATGATTATTTTCCATCGTTTTGTTTCCCTTTATACATTGTGTCATTGTGTCACTCGCTACAACCTTCTCTGGAGATCCCTTGTTATGGAATATTAAATAGATGATCTGTTCTGTCATCTGCCGGCAGGGCAACAGTTGGAATGTTTCCCCGCCTCCTCCTGCTCCCTTCGCTCCTGGCTGGAAGATGCTGCCCCGCAGATGTTGCTGGACTAGGCCAACACGTCGCGGTCACGCTGTGGTCATGCCGCGATCATTCAATGGTCACACCACAGTCATGCCACGGTCACGCCGTGATAATTTCGTGATTTGGCCCTGCTCCAGGATGACACCCCGCAGTGGTTCGAAATGATAGTATTCCATGAGTCTTGTGATCAATGTTGAGACTGACTAATCACAATTTATGCCGGTGGAGCAATGACCAGAATGTTTCCCCGCCTCCTCCCACTCTCTACGCTCCTGGCCGGAAGATGCTGCCCCACGGATGTCACTGGACCGGGCCAACATGTCGCAGTCACGCCGCGATCACGCCGCGGTGACTCCTTGGTCACGTCGTGGTGATGCCGCGATCACATCGTGATTTGCCCCTACTCTAGGACGACACCCTGCAGTAGTTCACAGCGATAGTATTCCATAAGTCTTGTGATCAATGTTGAGACCAACTAATCACAATTTTTTCCGACGTGGAGATGGCAGGAATGTTTCCCCGCCTCCTCCCGCTCCCTTCACTCCTGGCCGGAAGATGCTACCCCGCGGATGTCGTTGGACCGGGCCAACATGCCGCGGTCACGCCGTGGTCACTCCGCGGTCATGCCACGGTAATGCCATGATTTTTCAGTCTCAACATTGAGAGTAACCATCAGGATGATTCATGTAAAGTTTCTCATTTAAATCACCATGAAGGAAGGTAGCTTTTACATCAAGTTGTTCAATGTGAAGGTCTCTATAAGCAGAAAAAGCAAGAAACAACCTTATTTAAGAGTTCTTAACAATTAGGGAAATTTTTTTAGAGTAGTATATTCCTTCTCTTTGAAGGAATCCCTTGTAAACTAGAATTTATTTGAATTTAATTTTATTTCCAATAGTGTTATCTTCATTCCTTCTATAAACACGCTTATGTCCAATTACTTTAGCATTGGGTAGTTTATTTATAATAGACCGAATGTTATTTTTTTTCTTAAGAAATAAATTTATTCATCCATAGAAAAGACCCACTATTTTGAGTCTTTTTCATTAAAGGATTTCTTATAGTATTAAGGATTATCATCAACAAGATCCTGAGAAACATGGAAGGCATAAGAATCCATATCATATTGGCTAAACCTATAAGTAGATATAAGGACCCTCTTATCCCTATTTCAGGTTAAATATTAATCTACATTATTGGAAGGAGGATTGAATTATGATTTTGAATCGAAATTGGTTCTAGAATTAGCCCAGGTCATAGGATAAGGATCAAGCTGAGGAGGTTGGATAGATGTCTCAAATTGGGCTAGAGGTTCGGTTTCTTCAGCCCGATCTATGGTTAGATCACTAATTTCTGGTGTGATAGACTAGGATTTGGGAAAACATGACTCATGGACCACCACATCCTTACTAATAATGAATTTTTGGTAATCAGTTTTGTCTACCTAAAGTTATATAATCTTTTACACCCTCAGGATATCCCACAATGATACATTTAAGAGCACGGGGCTTAATCTTATCATTTTTTACATGAGCATAAGTAGTGCATCTGAGGAATCTTAAGTAACTATAAGAGTGTGGTTTACCATTCCAAAGTTCTTCTAGGGTTTTGAATTGATTGGAAGAGGAAGGAAACCTATTAATGAGGTAAACTGTTGTAGTGGTTGCCTTTGTATAAAAGGATTTAGGGAGACCCGAGCATGCAATAATGATTCAGACTCTCTCTAAAATATTTCTATTCATTCTTTCACCAAGCCCATTTTGTTGGGGGGGGGGGGTTCCTTAATAGTCTGGTGTCTTGAAATACCCTTAGATTCATAGAACTGAATAAATTTAGTGGATAGGTACTATAATCCATTATCTGTTCTCATTGTTTTAATATTTTTCCCAACCCATTTTTTAACTAGGGTTTTCCAGGTTTTAAAGATATAAAAAACATAAAATTTATTTTTCAGAATATAAATCCACACCTTTCTCGAGAATTTATCAATAAAGGTGACAAAATAATAACCTTCACCATATAAGGTAGTCCTAGCTGGTTTACATAGGCTAGAATGTATATATTTTAATGATTAGAAAACTTTAAAACTATACTTATTAAAGGTGACTCTCTTGGCCTTTCCCATCTAAAAAAATTCACAAAATGGAAGGTTTTTAGTTATGATATCAAACAACAACCCATGTTTTTTGATCTCTCTTAGACTCTTAGAGCTTATATGACCCAATATCCTATGCTATAATAGACTATTATTAGTATTAGTTATATATACACTACCCAAATTCGTTGAAGTAGTTATTATATTCAAAAAATACAACCCATTAATGAGATAACCCTTTTTGATAGCTCTATAGAATTTTAAGTTTTTTTAGAAAACCTTATTCATACCTAAAAGTAAACCCTTTTTGGTTTAGAATCCCTAAGAAAATCAGGTTTCTATGGAGGTTGGGAACCCACCCAACATCAAGAAAAGTGATAATGGAGTGTTCATAAAGTTCTATTAAAACATAACCTATTCCCTCCACTTTACACCTCTTGACTATCTGAAAATTATCTTTTTATTAAGAAAATCACTTTTATGAAAAAAGTGGGAAACCTTTCAGGTTCAGAACATTCCATCAACTGACACCAAAAGAAATCACCACATTATTAAAATAAATTTTAAGTATATTATAAAAATTACCTCTATAGAGATTCCATTGTAGATAAATGAAATTTGTGTCCGGTTAATCCATGATGAGGTCTTCAAGGCCATCTTGTCCCAGTTTTGGATTAAATCTTCCCACTAACCTTCCTTAAATTGAAGCCACATGTCAAAATGAAATTTTGTTTATTGATCCATACACATTGTTCTTTTTTGATGTCCAGTCAAATCAGCCTCTCAACCATTTTGTGGAACTCCTCCTATGTAGCATTGATCTCACATTCTTATTCTTTTTATACCAAATCTCTAAATTAATCTCTATGAGGACACATGTGGAATGAGTAAACCAAGTCAAGGAACCACTCATAGTTGAGGACATGGCTAGAAATATTCAACAACTTGGTTGTGTCATAGTTAGAGCCAAACAGAAGGGACTGGTCAATGGGCTGTTTTTTTCTCAATTTCTTATTTAAACTTTCTATACCCAGTCTTAGTGTGGCTGGATTTTCCACAATGAAAGATTTTTTTTTTCATTCCATAGAATTAGACCTAGGCTTGGGTTGCTTATTATTCTTGACTTTATCCTTATTAAATTATCTCTTCTAACATTTAGACTATGGTCTACCCTTGGTAAATAAACTCTCTACCAAACCTTTAGAAGGATTATTGCTTGATCTTTATCATCAACAGTTACATTTATGTTGGTGAAATATAATATGAATTTTTTAAATTAATCTAAATGGAATTTAATTGAACTAAAAGGTTTCATTTTAAATATAAACATTTGGAGTTTAATATAAAAAATAAGAGGATATATCTTGATATGTATTGGCAGTCCATCCAGTTTCAGATATAGTTACAATAGGTTTCTTAGGCTTGAAAAAGAAATCAATTAATACTTACTGAACTAGAAAGACTCTCATCTTAATTTGCAATAAATTAAAGTTATTTTTACCATCAATTTTCTTTATTCCATACCTATTTGTTGATATGTTTACCCAAATGATTTGATACCAAGTTCTTATTGACAACATTAAGTGTACACCCCAAACAACCACCTTAGGGTATACATGATTATCCAACTAGATTTAAAATTCAAAGGAATTTTGAAGGTTACTATGGGTTTAATCACAAATATAAGAGAAAAGAGGAAAATTGAGCTGAGGTTCAAATACAAAAAATAAAACTGAAACCATAACTTAAAGAAATAAATATATTTGACAAAAAAAGAACTAATATGGTTCAAATAAAACTTTTTTATGGGTATGGGTCTAATGGAAATAACAGAACACATGAACCCAATAGGACCAAAATTAGGGATTTTTTTATAGAATTGGAAATCAATAGAAACTAAACATTTAAGATGCAAGAAAGAAATAAACCAGTAAAGAAAATGAGGATTTATGTGATTCAGTCACTTTGGGGGCCTATATTCTAAAAAGAACACCACCTGACTAAAACATTTTATTAGGATCAAAGTAAATAGATTAAAATATTCAGTCAAACAAAAACAAGAAATAAAATGAAGTATGAAAAACTAACTTCAGAACTAAAAAAGGTTTCAATACTTACAGACCATAGAGGATGACTCTCTAGTGGTTCAGATCTCATGAAGCTACTGGAATAAAGTCTCTTTTAATAATTGGATCCAAGGATTCAAACTTTTCTTTGTGCTTTTAGATCTATTTCTAATGAAAAATCATATTTTAGAGGAAGGTACATTGAATCCACCATAAATGGGATACAAGATGAAGATAAGGAGAGAAACATTCCAAGATAGGATCTTATATGAAAAAGATGAATGACTGGGAAACCAAAGATTATTTTTCCCAACCAAAGAGACTAAAACCAAGGTGAATCCAAATGGGATGAATGTAGGAAGAGGCATAATGGAATGTGTGATTAAGTCCCCTAACACCCAATGTTCCTCGAAATCGCTCATCAAACTTAAACCATATAAATATTTATTCAAAAAACACACTAGGTTTAGTTTGAACTCATTAATATAACCTTTAGGAGGTTTCATGTATGATTTATTATCAATTTCACCATGAAGAAAGTTAGTTTTTACATAGAGTTTCTAAATATGGAAGTCATGGTAAGGAAACAATCATGAAAAACCTAAATATATGATTTTTTTACAACATGTGAAATAATTACAGTGTAGTCAACACCTCATTGCTGGAGAAATACCTTAGCTACAAGTCTAGATTTAAATTTAATTTTTTCTACTGGTGTTGTCTTCCTTTATTGTGAAAATTAATTTACAATAAATTACCTTAGAAGTAGGTGTTTTATTTACAATGTAATATGTATAGTTTTTGTTCAAGGAATTCATATCATCATCCATGGAAGAGATCTAGTGCTTTGAATCTCTATCATTAAAGGATTGCTTATAAGTTACGAGATCCATAGATTTAAGATCTGAGGTAATATAGAAATAAAAATATGTCATATCATACTATGCAAACCAATTAGGTTTTCCAAAAACCCTAATTGATCTATCTCTTGTCAATTGATAGTCACTGAGAGTATCATAAGGCTCACTGTGAAACTCAAAGCTTGAGTTGGATTAAGGTTGGAGGTCAAGCTAGGATTCGGGTGGATAAGGCTCAGGAGAAACCTCAATTTGGGATAAAGAATCAGTCTGAACACTCTCAATCTAATTTTTATAATCAATATCATTAGTGAAAGAATTAAATTTATGAGAAATATACTCATAAAAGACACCATCTATACTTATTATTCACTTTTTGTAACCAGACTTGTCAACCCACAAATTATACCATTTAACCCCTTCGAGGTACCCAACAAAAATAATTTTGAGAGATCTTGGTTAAAGTTTGTCAGTTATATTGTGGGAATATGTGGTACACCCAAAGAATCTCAAATATCCATAATAGAGGGTCAATTACACAAAAACACTTCAGGAGTCTTAAAATGATTAGTAGTTGAGGGATATCTATTAATGAGCTAGACTGTAGTAGTTGCAGCCTCAACCCAAAAGGACTTGGGAGTGATCGAAGATGAAATCATGTTGAGAACCCACTCTAGAATAGTTTTATTTATTGTCTCAGCCAACTCAGTTTATTGGATATTTTTTCTAATAACAGGGTGTGAAAAATTCCATTATACTCATAGAATTTCACAAAGTTAGAAGATGAGTACTCTATGGATACAAAATATGAAGGCAATGGGGATACAACTATCTCAACACTAGGTAAAGAAACCTCTACAGGTTATGATTTGGTAGGTACATATAAGGGAAAATCCTGAAGCTCACCTTCTTGGTCAATCTGCTTAACTAAGGATCCCTTAGGATATGTGCAAGGGATGTGTAGGGGGGGTGCTATCCAGCAGGGGGGCTATCCAGGGGGGTCCAGTAGGGGGGCTTCAGTCCAGGGGGGCTACTCTCTAGGGGGTCCAGAAGGGGGGAGTTGTCCAGGGGGTCCAGTGGGGGGGGGGGGGTGTCTAGGGGGTCCAGTAGGGGGGGGGGGTTGTCCAGGGGGGTCCAGCGGGGGGGGGGGGGGGGGGGGGGGGGCTGTCCAGGGGGGTCTAGCAGGGGGGGCTGCTGTCCAGCAGGGGGGAGCTGTCCATAGGGGGGGGGGCTGCTGTCCAGGGGGGCTGGGGCTACTGCCCAGGGGGTGGGAGGCTGCTGTCCAGGGGGTCCTGCAGGGGGGCATGGGTGGTTCAAGGGGGTGTGTGCAAGGGGTGTGTGTGTGTGTGGTGGGGGGGGGGGGGGGTCCAATAGGGGTGTAAGGGTGGGGGTGGGGGGGGGGGGTGTCCAGCAGGGGTGGTTCAAGGGGGTCCAACCGGGGGGGGGCTGATATTCAGGGGGGTCTAGTAATGGGGGGGCTTCTGTGCAGGGGGGTCTAGTAGGGGGGCTGCTGTCCAGGGGGGTCCAGCAGGGTGTGCGGGGCTGCTGTCCAAGGGGGTCTAGCAGGGGGGTGGGGGGAGGGGGGTGCTGTCCAAGGGGGTCTAGCAGGGGGGAAAGGGGGTGAAAGGGATGTGTGTGTGTGTGGGGGGGGGATGTTTTTTTTATGAAATGGGAAGGGTTTTAGCCACGGTTTCAAATTGTGGCTAAAAACCTATAGCCACCATTTGTGGGCTAATAGCCACAGTTCCAAACCGTAGTTATAGCTTAATTTTCTAGTAGTGAGTTGTCAATTCTTGGTCCTGATGTGGTGAAAAACATGACAGAGAAGGTTCATATAATTTTTAAGAGTATATAGGTGGCATGAGATAAACACAATTCATTTTATGATCATAGGAGGAGGCGCTTAAAGTTTTTAGTGGGAGACCATGTTTCTTTAAAGGTATCTCCTAATTGTGGGTAGTATAGGTTTAGTTGGGGGAGAAAGATCTCACCTCAATTTTTTGGACCCTTCAAGGCATTGGAGTGTGTTGGATTTATGGTGTATCAGTTTCTAATTCCACCATGGTTGGATATAATCCATTAAATATTCCATTTATCTTAGATCTATTGATATATTCATAACAAATCCCATGCCATTGAATAGGGAGAGTTGGATTTTGAGGATGATATGACATTCATGGAGAAACCTATAGAGATATAGGATCATCAGGAGAAGGTTTTGTGTGGATGGACCATCCCTTTGGTTCGTGTTCTCTTGAGGTATAGTGTCTTAGAGGAGGGTACTAGTGAGAATGAGATGATGATGCATACCCAATACCCAAAGTTTTTTTTGGATTTTTTCTTTCTTTTTTGTTTCATTGAAAATGTGATTCTTGAATTTTATTGGTTTTTAAAATGTGAATTTTAACTTGATAATGATGATTTATAAATATTATATCATATTATTAGGGTAATTAAACTTTCTCATTAGGAAAAATTATATTATGAAACCTTTTAAAATAGTTTGGGTGAGTTAGTGCTTTCCAAATAGGATAATATCTTGATATGGAAGGTGGAACTCCTTAATTTTTGTGAATGGGGTGATATTGTGTGATTGTTGTGGTACCTTTTGGCCTGGTCTATGTTGCAGTAGTGATGGTGGTGTAGATTGTTGTGTGAATATGATGTGTCTTGAGATTGGTGTGATGTTGTGGAAGTGTTTCACTTATAATTAGATTCCTAAGATGTATCTCATATGATGTTTATTCATACCCATCCATTACATTCTTTACTCTAGGTTTTCTTTGATTATAAAGGGTGAGAATTTTTTTAGTGGTATCTAATATAAAGGTACAAAAATATTAATGAGACTTAACTTTTCATTTTGAGTTGTCTGGTAGTTTATAAAAGTTTTCCATATTTTAAGAAATAGATTTAAAATGATTTTTCAAATTATGGAAGTATTTTTAAAATGTTTAAATTTATTTAATAAATTAATTTTATTTTTTTAAAGTAATTATAATATTTTAGAAGTATATTTTGGGTATTTTGGAAATAATTATTTTCTAATGTTTAAAGGGTTTAAAATTATAGAAAATTATTATAAAATATTTTGTAAAGTGTATTATAAATTTTTATGTTATTAATAAAACTTTTCCTTTATAATTAATAAGTTTTTTCTATAAAAAAAAAAATTAAAGAAAAAATACCCTTACGCTTGACCTACTATTTAAATAAGAGTAAGGTTGTTTTTTAAAGGTTACATAAGGTAAGATCAAGCTACCCTTATATGAGCCTTAAAGTAACATTTCATAAATGTAAAAAAAGTTACCCTTATGCATACCACCTAGTATACATAAGGATACGATGGAATTTTCAAATAATGCATATGGTAAATATCAAGTTACCCTTATGTGATCTCTTTCATAGAAATACATAATTGTAAACTAGGTTACCCTCACATAGACTCCCTAACCTTTAAGGAGTATCATTTTTACCCAGTTTCTTTAGTTTTCTCTACTTCTTCAAATTGTAACCCCCAAAATACCTTTTCAATGATCTTTAGTTATACACATTTCCTTAAGGTTTATGCTTATTTATTCATAATATATTCCTCTTTGTTCTTACCTTTTCTGATTATCTAAGTTACCCATTTCTTATGTTTAATTTTTCCTAGGATTCCAAGATGTTTATTATGACTAATATATAGGGTTAATCTAGAAAAATAATGGAATTATCAAAAAATTTCTATGTTATATTTTATGTTTTAAATTTTAATGTGACATTCATGTATGTAATATAGATTCTAAAACGGATAAACTAACCAGTCCTTTGGGATTTGAATCTTGTTCTATTCCAATGTACTAAAGAGAGACACCAAAACCAGGCTACTGGTGTTAGGGTTTTTATAGTTGGTATCATAGGAAGTTTATTAGAAACATTAGAAACTAGATTTAGAAAATATATATTAGAGCACATAACCCTAAGATAGACTTTGAGGATAAGTATAGAAGAACACATCTAACGAACCAAAATTTATCAATTAAAAATTCCCCACTTATATATATTTTACATACTATAAAGTGAAAAAAAAAACACTTTGAGAACATAATAGGAACTTGATAAATAAATAATTAATGAAATAAAAATCATTTATAAAAGTTAAGGAACCTATACTAATGAAATAACAACTTGACCTTTGGAATAGTATTATGATCTTTATGAATAGTAAACTAGAAACTAAAAGAGTAACCTCACCCATGAAATTATAGATAAAATTTATCCATCTTATAAGTGACAATATTATATAATTATGTCATAGTATAAGTAAATAAATATTAAAAAAATTATTAATTAAGTGTTGATATTTTTGTAATTCATAAATATTTAATTACACTTTTTTGATTAATTTAATAATTTTAAAGAAGATTTATTTTCATAAAATTTATTTATAAATTAATATTTTGATGGATTATTTTTATAATATAATTTGACGAGACCTTAAAAAGTGTTATAAAAGAAGTTATGATTTTAAAATTGGTATTTTCCATGTAAATGATTATTTTAATTAAAAATTAAAATTTTCATATTTTGAAAATTATTTTTATAAAATTTAGTTCATTTTTAAATTATACACATTAAAAAATGGCCAGGGTAAATTTTTTAGATTTTTTTGAAATATTCGAATTTTTGGTGAATAGTAAAATATGGTAATTTACTGTATATATACATTATAAGTTAAATAAACTATTTATTGAGTAATGGATGATTTAATAACCATTTGTTAAAAATAAAATGATCTAATTAATGTATTTAATCTCAATAATCAACACTATTGCTTTTCTTGATCCAAATAACAAACTAATGAATTAAATAATGAAAAAACACCCCTCTCCTCCACTATAAATACCACGCCTCACCACCTCTTCTCCTCACACCTCTAAAGCCTTAATATTTGTCTAAATTCTGATTATATATTCTCCAAATACCCTACCCCATGTCTAGTATCTTTTTATATTAACGAAATACCAAAACCAATCCCCCTAAGGAGGTTCTCAAGAAGAAAGAATCAAGAGGTGAAACCTTCTTTCATTTTCTTTCAATTTATTTTCAAGTTGTTTTCTTTTTGTATCTTATCCTCACTTCTTCTTGTACAAGTGGCATGAAAAATCAATTATCTTACATATAATTTAATTTTATCATGTTTATGGGATAATTCTTCTTCAAATCTCTTCTCCTCTCTCTTTTATTTTAAGAATGAAAACATTGTCCATAAAGCGTCGATTTACCACCTTCGTGGATGATGTGCTTTCATATTTCAATTAAACCTTAAAGGATGGTCATTAAAACATTTTTATGGTTTATAAAAATTATATTATATGTATTGAAACCTATATAACTTTCTAGAATCAGTATATATATATAATATTTAATAATATAACAAAACTAGTTTGTGATGATCAAAAAACGCTAAATTAATCTAAACGATTATCATTAATGATTTATCTAATGAATAATCCTAAATTATGGAAAATAAATAGTATTTTAATGTTATATAATCTTGTTAATAACATATAAGTTCAATTCTGGACAATAATCCTCATTCTACATGATTTTCTATACACATATACAAGTAAATCGATCATGAAAACCAAGAAAACTAACGCTTCCAAATGATGAAATTAAATCTCATAACCCATCAAAAGGGAAATAAATGAACTTAATAAAATTATAATAAATAATATATATATATATATATTAATTAATTATATAATCGATTTAATTTTATTATTTAGGAAATTAAGATCTAGTGCAGAATCGTTTCATACATAAGGTTAGGGGTTCAACCCGAACCTCCATTATTCCTTCAGGTTAAGATTTATCCATTTATAACTTAATTTAAATCTTATTTATTTTTATATAATTATTATAAATGTTGTGTATATGTTCCAAAATCATGTATCTATATCATTTAATTTTTATTTTCAGCTATATATATGTTTCAAAAAGGTTCCCTTCTCAATTCTTTCCAATAAGAAAGTCCGAATTAAGGGAACTTCCCAACTTCTTACCCATTTTAAAGTGAACTTCATAATATATTTTAATATATAATTTTTTTTATAAAATAACTCATTTTATCATGAAAAACATCTTGTTTCATTTTTTTTTATAAAAATAGCTATTATTTTTTAAAGAATCATTAGGATTTTCCTTTAAACTGCACATAGGTAGATCATTTCTAAAGTTTCTTAAACACCATTTTCACTTGTGTAAACTTAATTTTGACATGAATTATCATGTTATATGCCTATTTTACCATATTAATGTCCATGTATGTTTTAAATCCATTCTTTTAGGGATACCCTTATGATATGCTCA
Source organism: Viscum album (assembly GCA_963277665.1). Lineage (NCBI taxonomy): Eukaryota > Viridiplantae > Streptophyta > Magnoliopsida > Santalales > Viscaceae > Viscum > Viscum album. Next base: position 1,552,815,681 of record OY728131.1, read on the forward strand.
TTTTTTATGCCTTTTAATATGATTATGATATCTATTTATTTCTATGGGTAACCCTTATGTTCATTTTTCAGGCGGCACATGTATTCATGAACATGTTATGATGGGTGTTCTTAGATATCACTCCAATTAATTGGGTAATATTTAGTCTCATGAGATGGTATGTTGGGGCAGGGAGTGAACCTGATTCCTTTATGGGACTTTTTCCACCATGTTATATAGTCCTGGGAGTTAGCCTTAAATCATGTTTATGTCATGTTATATGTTGTTTCTACATTCCTATGATGACATTATTATATGTTACCATGTTATACATGTTATAATTCCTTAATTTTATCCATTTTCATGGATTTATTTCATTATATTATGCCTTTTAACCCATTTTATTTGTTTTATTCTTTTACTTATTTCCTTATTGGGTTTTTTAGCTCATCCATTTTTTTCATGTATTACCTAGGTTATTCTATGTAGATATAAGGCCTCAATGGAATTCATGAGCTCATTATGAATATTAATTTTTTGTTTATTTTATGATGTTTAATTATGTACGTAATCTATAAGACACTAGGCTTCACGATCCTTGGCTTGTAATTTAATTATTATTTATGCTTAAAATCATTTAATAATATGTGTAAAAGGCTAGGGTCACAATAGTTGGTATCAGAGGACTGTATAGTTAGTTCTAGGACTAAGATTAGAAAAATCTAGTGAAATAATTATGGATAATGCCCCACCGTTGGTGGTGGGTTGGTAAAGGGTTTGGGGGGGTGAGGGGTAGGTTGCGGGGTCAAGTCCCCGGGCTTGCAATTTAATGTAATTTTCTTCCTTGCGTCGTGTGCCACTTTCATGGTTGTACCCAATTTTTAAATTATGGATAAGGATAGGTATGAAAACATCTTAGAATTTTGGTTAGTATAGAGTAAGTGGTTCATCAAGAAAATACATCACTGTATGGATGCTACAAGTGGATGTGGGTTTAAAATAGATATACCTAGGAGTAACAACCCTGACAAGGTGTTTTGGGCCTGACTTGGGGTAACCTGGTACAATACAATGAGCCTTACTACGCACCTAGTTTGACACTACTAGTGGATATGCTTTATTAAATTAATAATCTCATTATGACACATTATTAAGGGAACAAAGAAAATTCCCATAAGAATATATGTTAGGAAACAGATCATGGATAACCTGGATTGAAACATAAGGTATCACCAGTTAGGGTATAATTTTCCTTTATGATTTTATATTTTTATGTTTAAAGTTTCTTTTTTATTCTTATTAGAAACACATTAAATCTCCATAATTGTACTTTCTTTTTCTTAGTTAATGGTTGGAAATAGAAGAACCCATGAAAACAATCAATGTGATAGCCAATGTGATCATTTTCCTAATGGTATGCCAAATATAATAGGAATGGGAACTCAAATATTTATGACAATACTTTCTCAATTGGATCATGTTATGAATAAGAACATGAATTTTGGGGAAAACCCTCATTCTTTTATGAAAGAGAAAGTTGTCGTCAAATCCTTTATGTGGAAAAGGCCTCCCTTGTTTAGTGTATCTTCTAATACCTTCCTCATAGAACAATGGATTAACTCTATTGAGAAGATATTCTCTATCCTACAGTGCTCATAAGAAGAGAAAGTTGTGCTGGAAGTTTATCATTTTTATGGGGAAGAAGATTAGTGGTGGACACTGATTAAGAACACAAAGTCTAAGGAGAAAATTGATTCCATGGAATGGGAAGATCTCAAGAAAATATTTTTAAAAGTACTTTCCCCAAAAACTTAATCTCAATATATAAAGGAAGTTCCTCAGATTGAAGAAAAAGGAAGATGAGTCTATCAGGGAATATGAAGTAAACCTCACAACGCTTGAAAGATATAACTTATACTTTTTCATGGACACTGAAAGCAAGGTGGATATCTTCTTTAGAAGAATAAATCTAAGTTTATGAAAATAATTTTTTGATTGAAGACTTTAATAGCTATGAGAAGATTGTATGTTTTTCCCTTAAAGTTAGAATGTAGATCAGAGACTCTCAATGGTCCTTTGGGCTCAGTGAAAAAAAGCAGAAAGTGGAGTTTAATATGGGTGATAAATCATATTATGGAAATAAGTCCCAACATCCCATGTGTCAAAAGTGTGGGAAGAATCATCCTAGAAACTACTTTAATGGAACCGAGATATACTTAAAATGTGGAAGAGAAGGGAATATGGATAATAACTATTGAAGGGATATGAATAATCCCACTAATGTGGAAGAAGAAAGGAAGGTTCATATCAATGTTCATCTAGTAGTGCAGTGTTTCAACTGCAAGGAACATGGAAATTTTGAAAACTAGTTTCCTAAGGTGAGGGTTATCAAAGGTAATCAACAATAACCTCCAAGGAAACTTGGATGGGCATATTCTATCACTAATGATGAGGTGGATCCCGAAAATGACATGATGATAGGTACAATGGTTATTCATTAAAGAATAGAAAACTTACTTTTTGATTCGGGTTCTATGAATTCTATCATATATTGAATGTTCAATAGAACTATTCAAACACCACCCCAAGATTTGGAGGTTAAGTTATTTTTTATAATTGAAAATGGGGAAATTATTGCATCCAATGTACATAACTCCTCCCTGGTTAATGTTTGTGGACTGAACCTCCTAGAAAATCTTGTCATACTACCTTTGGTGGAGTTTGATTCTATATTGTCCATGGATTGGATATATTTATATAAAAACAACATCAATTGTTGGGAAAGTTAGATCACTCTTCACATCTTGAAGAATCCTCCAATTCTGTACGAGTGCAAAGAGGAAGATGAATATCATTCAGAATCATCGCCTCAATTATGGATATTGTTTATTTATAAGAAATCATATCTTGCTCAAATTATTGAGACAAAGGATAAAATCATGCTCAAAGACATGCCCATCATGAGGGATTATATTGATGTATTACCTAAAGAGTTTCCTGGTCTTCTTTTTGATCAAGAGGTTGAGTTCTCTATTGAACTTATTCTTGTATATCTGCTTATATTAATGACACATTATATAATGTCCACTGTTGAGTTGGACGAACTAAAGAAGTAGTTACAAGAGAATATGGATAAGTGTTTTATATACCTGAGTGCTTCACCATAGAGTGAACCGGTCCTCTTCATCAAGAAGAAGGATGGATCAATGAACATTTTCATTGATTATCGTGATCCAAATAAAATCATAATAAAGAACAATTATCCACTACCATGGATAAATGACTTGTTTGATCAGCTACACAGGGCTAGTTATTTATCTAAGGTGGACCTTTGGTTGGGATATCACCAATTAAAGTTTAGGAAGGAAGATATTACCAATACTACCTTTTGAATGAGTTATGGGCACTCTTATTTCATAGTGATTCCCTTTAAACTCACTAATAATTCAAAAATATTCATGGAATTAATGAATGAAGTCTTTAGAGATTACCTTGACCAATTTTTGGTAGTATTTATTGATGGTATTCTGATATAATCCGAGTGCAAGGAGGAATATGAGGGGAATTTGAATATCGTTTTGAAGACTTTTTAAAGGGAGAAAATTTATTAAAATTATAGTAAATGTGAGTTTTGGATGAAGGAAGTATCATTCTTGGGTAATGTTATAACTAGTAAAAGGAATATATGGACCCTTATATGAAAAAGACAATTGAATAGTGGCCTAGAAAAACATATATAATAGATATTCATTGTTTTCTTGTTCTAGATGGGTATTACTAGTGATTTTTGAAGAACTTATCACAATTTTTGAACCCAATAACCAAGCTGACTTGGAAGGGATAAAGGTTTTTTTAGGACTAGTGAATGTGAAGACTACTTCAATGAGTTGAAGAAGAGGCTTATAACTATACTCGTACTTACACTTCCAAAAAGGGTGCAACTCTTTTTGGTGTACAACGTCACTTAAAAGAAGTTCCTAGTAATTTTACTGATGAAAAATGATAAATTGATAGCCTATGCCTCATGTCAGTTGAAAATACATGAGAAAAAATATCCCACACATGATCTAGAGTTGGAAGTTGTGATATTTTCATTGAAAATCTGGCAGCATCATATCAATGTGGAGAAGTGAGAGATATATATACTAATCACAAGAGTCTCACATATATATTCTTATAGAAGAAGATTAACATACACCAGTGAATATGGTTAGATCTTATTAAGGATTATGACCACTCAATCCACTACCATCCTGTTAAGGTAAATAAGGTGGAAAATTCTCTAAGTAGAAAGGATCCTGTAACTTTATCAATATTGAGAATTGAGAAGGATCCAATATTCTTAGACTTGAAAAGGATGTACATGGGAATCTTCAAGGAAGTAAAATCATCAATCCTTTATCAAACAATTGTTCAACCATACCTTATAGATAAAATAAAGGATTCTCAATGAAATGATGTGGAAATTCATAAGAAGTTGGAATCCATTAGAAAAGGAAAATCTTCATAGTTCAAAATGGATGAGAAAGAAGTTGTGATATTTGGGTCACAAATATGTGTACCATCCAATACAAAGATAAAGAAAGATATTTTGAAAGATGCACATAAATCAACCTATTATATTCACCCAAGGTGAAAAAATATGTATCGATATCTCTGAGAGAAATTTTGGTGGGACAATATCAAAAAGTAAATCACTAAATATGGGTCAAAGTGCCTCGTATGTCAACAAGTGAAGGATGAATGACAAAAGTATAAAGGGATAATGCAACCACTAACCATAACAACATGTAAGTGATAGAAAATTACCACGTATTTTGTCACTGGACTTTCAAAGACATCCAGAGGGAACAATTCTATATGGGTCATTATGGATCATTTTACAAAAATAGTTCACATTATCATAATTAGAGAGGATTTATCACTAGATCAACTTTCACAAATATACATCAATGAAGTGTTAAGGATTCATGAAGTACCACTATCAATTATATCCAACCGAGATCCAATATTCAACTACAAGTTATGGAAAATCCTCCAACATACTTTGAACACTGATTAGAACTTCAGCACAACCTATCCTCCAAAAACTGATGTCCAATCTAAGATAACTATTTAGACAATGGATGAAATGTTGAGATCATGTTCTATGGAATTAAAGGGAGCACGGGACCAACATATACCATTGGTCAAATTATTCTATAACAATAGTTTCCACTCAAGAATCCAAATGGCTCTATATGAATCCCTTTATGGGAAGATATGTAGAGCACCGACATGATGGTATGAATTCAGTGAACATAAGATGCTAAGACCTGAAACGGTTGAAGAAATGGTGGAGAAGGTGAAAACCATTCACTAGCACATCAAGGCAGCCCAAATTTGTCAAAAGAGATATAAAGAAAATTATTTACAAGACCTTGAGTTTAAGGTTAAAGACATGGTATTCCTTCACTTATCTTCATGGAAGAGGATCATGAGATTTGGGAAGAGATAAAAGCTACGTCCAAGGTACATTAGACCCTTCTAGATTCTTAATCATGTTGGCGCCATAGATTATTGACTATCACTTCCACCAAAAATTTCTCAAGTACATGATATATTCCAAGTATCCCTATTGAGGGAGTACATACCAAATCCTTCACATGTACTGAATCCAGATGTGGTACATTTGGAGAATGATCTCTCATATGAGGAGAAACCAATAGAGATTTTGGATAATAGATATAACGTTCTACGCAACAAGACCACTCACCTAGTCAAAGTACTATGGTGGAACCATATGTATAAAGAGACAACATGGGAACCTAAGGAAATAATAAAGGATAATTACCCATACCTGTTTTCAACTTAGAATGTAAAACAAAATTTCAAGGGTGAAATTTCATAATGGGGAAGAATGTAATGACCCAAACTTTTATCAATGTAAAATTACCTTATTATATATATTTCACATACTATAAACCACAAAAAACACTTTGAGAACACAATAAAAACTTTATAAATGAATAATGAATGAAATAAAAATCATTTCTAGAAGTTAAGGAGCCTATACTGATGAATTAATAACTTGAACTTTGGAATAGTATTGTGAACCTTATGAATAGTAAACCATACATTAGAATTGTAACCTCTCCAAAAAATATAAATAAATTCTATCCATATTATATGTTAAAATATGATATAATTATGTCCTAGTATAAGTAAATAAATATTTTAAAAATTACTAATTAACTGTTGGTATTTTTGTAAGTCATAAATATTTAGTTAAAATTTTATGATTAATTTAATAATTTAACAGAAAATTTATTTACTTAAAATTTATTCGTAAATTAATATTTTTATTTATTATGATTATAAGATAATTTTAGGAGACCTTAAAAAGTGGTATAAAATCATTTATGATTTTACAATTGGTATTTTCCATGTAAATGATGATTTTAATTAAAAATTCAATTTATCATATTTAGAATTTTTTTTCATAAAATTCTATTCATTTTTGAATTCTACATATTGAAAAATGGTTAGGGTGAATTTTTGGTGTCTTTCTGAAATACTTGAATTTTTGGTGAATGGTAAAATATGGTAATTTACCGTATATATACATTATAAGTTAAATACCCTATTCCTTGAGTCACGGATGATGAAAGAACCATTGGTTATAACTCACATGATCTAATTACTATATTTAGTCTCAAGAATCAACACTATTTATTTTCTTGATCCAAATAATAAACTAATGAATTAAATAATGAAAAAACACCCCTCTCTTCCACTATAAAATACCACCCCTCACCACCTCTTCTCCTCACACCCATCAAGTCTTAATAATTGTCCAAATTATTCTAAAATATGATATAAATACCCTACCCCACTTATAAGTGATTTTTTTCTTAACAAAAGACCCAAACCAATCCCCCTAAGGAGGTTCTCAAGAAGAAGGAATCAAGAGGTAAATCCCTCTTCTGTTTTATTTCAATTTATTTTCAAGTTATTTTATTTTTATATATTCTCCTCACTTATACTGGTCCAAGTGGAATTAAAGATAAATTAAATTATTTATAATATAATTTTACCATTTTTATGGAATAATTATTCATTAAATCTATTCTTCTCTCTCTTTTATTTTAAGAATAAAAACATCATCCATGAGGTGTCAATTTGCCACCTTTGTGGATGATGTGCATTCATATATAAATTACACCTTCAAGAATGGTCATGAAACCATTTATATGGTTAAAAATTAAAATATTATATGTATTACAACCTATTTAATGTTCTATAACTATTAGATATACATGATATTTAATATTATAATAAAACTAGTTTACGATGATAAAAAATGCTAAATTAATCTAAACAATTATCATTAATGATTTATCTAATGAATCATAATAAATTCTTGAAGAAAATGGTATTTTAATATTCTATAATCTCATTAGTAACATATAAGTTCATTTCTAGACAACTATATTCATTCTACATGATTTTTCATACACATATAAAAGTAAACCGATCATGAAAACCAAGGAAATTGACACTTCCAAACACTGAAATTGATTCTCATAACCCATAAAAAGGAACATAAATGAACTTAAAAAAATTATATTAAATTAAATAAATGTATAAAAGGTTCTTAATTAATTAATTAATGGATTTAATTTGATTATTTAGGACATTAAGATCAAGACCATAATGATTTCAGACATAAGGTAAGGGATTCAACCTGAGCCTCCATTATTCCTTCAGCTACACTTTCTCTCTCTCTAACTTAATATAACTATTATTTATTTTTATATAATTATTATAAATATTTTTTATATTTTCCAAAATCATGTACCAATATCCATTCATCTTTATTTTTGGGGTTATACATGTTTTAAAAAGCCCCCCATTCTCAATCATTTTTGACAAGAAAACTCGATTTACGGGAACTTTCTGATTTATTACCCTTTTCAAGTGAACTCCATAATATTTTTAAGCCATAATTATTTTATAAAATCACTAATTTTATCATAAAACCAAATTGTTTAATTTATGGTTTTATAAAAACTAATATTCCATTTCTGTTTTAAAGAATCATTAAGATTTTCCTTTAAACTGCACATAGGTGGATCGTTTCTAAAGTTTCTTATACACCCTTTTAGCATGTTTACACTCAATTTTGACATGAATTATCATTATATATTAATATTTTAAATTATTAATATCCATTTTTGTTTTAAATAAATTATTTCACAAACATCCTTATGATATGATCATTTTTTATGCCTTATGATATGATTATGATACCCATTTCTTTCCATGGGTAACCCTTATGTTCATTCTTCATGTGGCACACATATTCATGAAAATGTTATTATGGGTGTGTTAAGATAGGGATACAATGATTTTTTTAATGTTTAGTCCCATGAGACGTCATGTTGGGATAGGGAGTAAACTTGATTCCTTTATGGGACTTTGTCCACCATGTTATGTAGTCTTGGCAGTTTGCTTGGACTCATGTTTATGTCATGTTATATGTTGTTTCCATATTCCTATGATGCCATGATTATATTTTACCTTGTTATAAATGTTATTATTACTTATATTTATTCATGTTCCATTCCTTTATGTCACTATGTTATGCCTTTTAACCCATTTGGTTTGTTTTATTCCTATGCTTGTTTTCTTAGTGGAATTTTTAGCTCATCCCTTTTTCTCATGTATTCCCTAGGTTATCCTATGTAGATATAAGGTCTCAAGGGTAGTTAGGAGATCATCATTAAGACTAAATAATTTTTTTCTTATTTTATATGACATCCCACATTTTTATTACATAACTTTTCATTACATTTTACAAACAGAGGATATTTAAAGTTTAGCGTCTTGGAAATAAGGTACATAATACATGAAAACATGAAAACATTATTCTAATACACTTTAAAGGATTCTAAATTTGTTCATCCTAAGTTCTATTACTCCATCTAATTACCTGGGGACAAACATCAAAGGAACAGGTGATCAGAAAGCCTAGTAATGGTAAATAAGGGAAACAATTTACTTATGATCTTGAGGAAAATCGATAAGAACTCAATGATATATGTAAAGAAATGAGAAATAAAAAAAGGGAATATAATAATAAAACAAACATGAATCATAAATTCAAAAAATGTGGCTATAACACTTAATTTAGATATTCACATATCAGCAATCTCTATCTCCAAGGTGTCATAAAAATTACTAAGGTTATTCACTAAGGTATCGTAAAACTTTTAATCTATAGAGATTAATTTATTTACACAATTAATTTAAGATCTATTAGGATGTACCCTTAATATATATTTATTTTCACATGATACACATATATTATAATCAAAACTTTCATAAATAACCCAAGGAGAATAAAATAAATGGGTTTCATATCAAAATCATGTCATTTATAATGCACAGAAAGAGAATGATGGTTTTATGTATGTCAATAATAGAACTAAATAAATAATTTTTATTTATTTATTAATACCCATGGAAATTAAATAGGTTTGGGAATTCACATAATTAAAATAATATAATGTCTTGAGAAAAAGAGAGAGATTTTGAGATGAATATTCTACAGCATAACGGGTATAAAACTTGGTTTTATAAAACATTAAAAATAGATGGGATAGGGGTAAAATATTCATAAAATAATCATAATACATTATATGGATATAATAAAATGGAAATAAGAATATGGTATGTAAATTTGAAATACATACCACATAAAAGAGAACTTGAAAGGAAAAGAGAAGTTGAGAATTCCCTTACCTTGAAGAGTAAGTTAAAAAACTCTATGATCAGGACCTTGGGGGATTGATGACACCTTGGGAGGAATCCTTGTGAGGAAATACTATCATAAATTAGTATATAATTATTTTTTAATGAAAGTAAATAAAGGAATGAGTGGGTATTTATAGTAAAAGAGTGGGAGTTTTTATTAATTTCAAAGGACACCTCATTAGTGGTATTTGAAAAACCATGGGATTTACCATGGTATTTGACCATGGTATTGGAAAATTAGGACACCTCATATCATATTTTATTACTAAAGAGTTGACCATAATTATTACATCATGATTACATCATTAATGGTATCATTAAACATACCAAAAACTCAAAACTATAATTTTACTATTCACCAAAAAAAAGATTCTATAAAAATCTCATAAATTCATCATAACATAATATCGATGTTCTGAATTAAAAAATGAAATTTAATTTACCTTAATAAATCTCTACATATGATAAATTTTAACTTTTAACTCTAAAAATACTTAATTACAAAAAATAATTGCGAACAGAAACACATAGTGACATGTATAGTAAATTTTTTAACAATTGAAAAAAATATAATTATTTTATCATTTTTAATTAAAAAGGAGTGTTTTTATAACACTATTTAATTATAATAAACATTATTATTAAATAATTATTTTAATATAGTAATAAAATTATGATTTTTACCCGAAAAATCAATCTATCAAATTCCATCACAATTTTTAAGCCAAACTATTCTTAAAATGGAAATGATGAAATACAAATTTTATGTAAAAAATGGGATTACATTTTAAATGACTAGGGACTTGAAACATAACCCTTCAAAACACCCACATATGACCTAAGTGTAAGGTGTGCGATGGTGATGGACTCTTGGGGCGACTCGGATAACAATGCCCAAGTGGTAATCTCCACTAATTTGAACTTATCCTGTAAGAGATTTCGTTCAAGCTTAACATGTTGAAGCTCAGCTTGGGATTGGTCCAGAGTGAAGCCTAGTGATGCTAACTCCTTCCCAAGCTCTGAAAAATGGGCTTCATATGGACCGAGTCTACTGGATGAGGCCATTGACTCTTCTTTCTACATTAATTATCCATTATCATTTATATTTATAAACAATAATTATAATGTTAAAAATTATTATTATTTCCAATAGTCATATTAACAAACGACCATATAATAGTCAAACATGATGGTAAGATTTTATTTATGCTTATATATTTTTATGGATTATTACATATTAAATCATACATTTTTAGGAAATGAAATATTATTCAAAAGTTTGAGTCGTTATATTCTTCCCCCATTAAGAAATTCCATCCTTGAAATTTCAACTTGTACCCTTATAAGAGAAAAGGTGTGGGTACTTCTATCTCATAGTCTCCTCTGGTTCCCACATGTCTTCTTCATATTTTTGGTTTCTCCACAACACTTTTACATGGTGGGTAGTGTTGTTGCGTTGAACCTTGTCTCTACGATCCAAGATATCCACCGAATGCTCCTCATAAGATAGGTCGTGTTCCAATTGTACCACCTTTGGATTTTGTACATGTGTAGGGATAGGTATATACTTCTTCAAGAGAGATACAAGAATACATCATGAACTTGATCTAGATTTGGAGGAAGTGCAAACTAATATTCCACTGCTCCTACATGATCAAGGATTTCGTAGGGGCCAATGTACCTAGGTTTGAGCTTCCCTTTCTTCCTAAACCTCATGACTCTCTTCCAAGGTGAAATTTAAAGAAATAATTTTTCACCAACATCAAAATCCAAGTCCCTTCGATGGTTGTTGATATAACTCTTCTGCTGATTCTGAGCAGCCTTAATGTGTTGTTGGATGGAATGACCCTTTTCTATCATCTCTTGATCATGATCATGCCCAAGAAGCTTTCTCCCACCAACTTCATCCAAAAAAGTAGGCGTTTTACATCTCTTCCCATATAGATCTTCATAGAGTGCCATTTGAATGATCAGGTGGAAGCTGTTGTTGCATGATAACTCAACTAATGGGAGATATTGACCCCATCCACCTATAAATTCCATTGAGCACGTTCTCAACATGTCCTCGAATTTCTGAATATTCCTTTCAGTTTGGAAATCAATTTGAGGGTGATAGGATGTACTGAAATTAAATTCGGTACATAGAACATGCTTAATAATTATCTAGAATTTTTATGTGAACCTTGGATCATGATCAAATACGATAGAAAGTAAAAATCCATGAATCCTTACCACTTCCTTCACGTAAATCCTGGAAAGTTTATCAAGAGATAAATATTACCGAATATAGATAAAATGGGTAGTCTTGTTGAGTCAGTACACTTTAACCCATATCTCACTATTTCCTTTTTATGTTCTTAGGATACCAGTTAAAAAGTATATAGGGATATTTCCCACTTCAATGATGGTATAGGTAGTGGTTGTAATACCCCTTTAGGAGGTTCTTACTCTGCCTTCACTTGCTGACATACCAGGAACCTTATAATGTAGTCAGCAATCTCACTTTTCATATTATCCCACCAATAATTATCACAAAGGTCCCTACACCTTTTCATACTTCCAAGATATATATAGAATTTAGAGCTATGAGCTTTATCTATCAACTTCTTCTTTATTTTCGAAATTTATGGAACACATAGTCTTGTATGAAATTTCACTACACCTTCTTGATCAATATTAAACTCAAGAAACATCCCATCCTTTATAGCCTCAATCTTCTTCTATAACAAAGGATCTTCTTTTTTGATTTCTTAATCTTCCATAGTAATGATAGTTGAGAAATCATTTGGGATAGGGTTGATTATGTACCTTCCCTTATAATTCCCATTTCCAGTTTCCCTAGGTCTTTCATCAAGGGATCTCCTTGAATCCTCATCATTGATAGAACAATAGGGTCTTTCCTACTTAATGCATCAACAATTTTTTTTTCTCTTCTGGGATGATAGTGAATTGAACAATCATAATATTTAAGAAGTTACAACCATCTCCTCTTTCTCATATTCAATTCATTTTTTGTGAAAATATACTTCAAACTTTGATGGTCTATGTATAAATCACACTTATCTCCATAAAGATAGTGCCTCCATATCTTCAGATAAAAAACAACCACATCCTGCTCAAGATCACGTGTAGGATAATTATGCTCATGAGGATTTAGCAGTCGAGATGCATAAGTAATTACCTTTTCATTTTTCATGAGGACACACCCAATACCTTTTAGATATGCATCACTAATAATTACAATCCTTCTCTGATTAAGGGTAGAGTTAACATGGGTGTAATAACCAATCTCTTCAGATCTTGGAAACTTTCTTCACACTATTTTGTATAGATTAACTTGACCCCTTTTCGAGTTAACTTGGTTAATATATTAGAAAGTTTTGAAAAGTTTTTTACAAACCTTTTATAATATCCCGCTAATCTAAGAAAAATATGAATCTCAGTTAGTACTATAGGATGAGGCCACTCATCTATAACATTTTTCTCTGTAGGGTCAACTGAAATTTCTTCACTAGTTATAATGTGCCCCAAGAAAGTAACTTGATTTAACAAAAACTCACACTTTCTAAACTTTCCAATAACCTATCATACCTCAGAGTTTGAAATATAACCTTTAGATGATCTTTATGTTCCTCCCAAATTTTGGAATATATCAGAATATCATTAATAAAAACTACCAAAAAGTTGTCAAGGTAGTTATTAAAGAATATATTCATCAAATATATAAAAATATCATGTGCATTAGTCAATCCAAAGATCATAACAACAAAATCATAATGCCCATATCTTGATCAGAAGGAAATCTTTGGAATATCTTCTTTTTTCACCCTCAATTGATGATAAACAGATCGAAGATTAATCTTGGAGAAGAATTGAGCCCCATGAAGCTGGTCAAATAAGTCATCAATTCTTAGAAGAGGGTATTTGTTCTTTAATGTGATCCTTTTCAGTTCTCTATAATCAATGCATAAACACATCAATACATCCTTCTTCTTAATAAATAGAAAAGGTGTTCCCCAAGGAAACACACTTGTCCAGATAAACCCCTTATCTAAAAGATCTTAGAGTTGCTTCTTTAATTCCTCCACCTCCACATTCTCTATTCTATATGGGGGTTTTGAAATTGGATTGGAAGCAGACATGAGTTTAATGGAGAACTCTACCTCTCTTTTTTTGGGGAGGTCTAGTAAACTTCTCAGGAAATACGTCAATGTATTCCTAAATTATGGGGACATTATCTATCCTTATACTCTGATTTCCTTCTTCTTATTGACCAATCAACTCTATAAAGAAGGATTTAGGAGGTTCTTCTAGAAAAAGATCAGGTCAAGATATCTTTACTGGGAAGATAACTGTAGGTTTTCCATTCAAGACTACTAAGATTTCCTTACTTCTGCATTTGATCTTAGAATTATACTTTGAGATCTAGTCCATCCCTAGTATATTGTTGAATTATAACATGGGAATGACTACTATATTTGAGATAAGATTGTGCTCACTGAAGTAAATACTAGAGTTTCTAAACACTATTGATGCCTGGATAATCCCTCATAGACTCTTGAATGATAACTATACTTTTAACAGTTTAGGAATTGATTCTATATTCTTTGAAAACATGGAGGAAATAAAGGAATAAATATAACCATAATCAAACAAAGTACTTGATAGCTTTGAGAGAACAAAAAGAGTACCTTCCACCACACAATTTAGATCTTCAACTTCACCCTTCATGATAGAAAAACCACGACCTTGATCTCTTGGCCTATGCTAAGGATAATGGTGATTCCCCTCTACTAACCTTCGATTTAGACAGTGATTGGAAAAGTTACCAAGCTATCCACACTTGAAGAATTATATTTCAGGTAGGGCCTGTACTATCTTCCCTTTGTTGTTAGTGTTGGGAAGTTGAGGCTTCACCTCACTACAACAATTCCGAGTGATATGGCCATATCTTCCACAATTTTAACACTTCTCGCTCCTGATAAAGAATTTCCCAAAGTGCTTTTTCCCACATTTATTACATGTGGGAAGTTTCACTTGCTTTCCACCTCTTCCATGATCAAATATTCTCTCCAAGATTGGCTCCATTGATCTATTATTTTCATTGGATTTATGGGACCATTGCGTCTTACTAAACTCCAGTTTGACTTTCATAGCACTTCATAAGATCTTCTCATAGCTATCATAGTCTTGGATGGCTAGGATATTCTATAGATAAGGTATTAGACCACCAGATAATCTATCAACCTTACCATTATGATCCATGATGAATCTAGAGTTGTGATGTGAAATCCTTGTGAAGTTCATCTCGTAGCTTCCCACAGATTCATTCTCATTCTACTTATGCTCAAGAAATTCATTCACCATTTTTGTTCTCATAAAACGAGGGAAACGCTTATTGAATAATGTCCCTATGAAATATTACCACTTTATAGCTTCAATCTCCCCTCTTGTACTTGTATTTTTAATTAGCACCCACTATTGACCAACTTCTCCCTCTAAGTGGTAAACATCCAAGGTGACTTTAACTTGTTCAAAACTATGAAGTACAGAAAAGATATTTTTTATAGATCTTATCCTATATTTAAAAATCAATGGGTTGGTAGATCCATTGAATTTTGGTCGTTTTTGATGCATAAAGGACTCAATGGAATGTTGTTTCCTTCTTGGTGAAATTGGTATCTATCACGAACCGAATCTGGTCACCATCAAAATCGGAACCTGACCCAGCCCATGGAAAGGATCGGAGGGAGTTCCCAATCCCCATGGGATGGAACATGTTCTCAAGTATCATAAAATGAAATTTGGGAATTATTTACCCAAGTTTATAAATATAAGACAACAAACAAATCCAATACAAAAAATCAGAATTTTTCAAACAAAACCATTTTTTTTAAAAGTTATGAATTGAATTATACAACTTAAAACAATGTTCAAAGACAATTAAAAAGGTAAAAAACCAGAAAGTACATACCAATAAACTCTATATGGTGAGAGACACCACCTTCAATCCATCTCTACAAAACTACATCATGTTGGACCGCTAAAAACCTGAACCATTGACACAAAAGTTGTACACAAATCTGCGACAAAAATAACTAAGTCTACTTACACCCAAAGGTGTAAGTAGGGTGTGAGAAAAATCCCAGTAGGATACAACCACTAATATATTCCATGTGATAAACATTCAAAGATGAAAATCTTTCAAGTTTTATAAACAAGAAATGCTAGTAACAATTTCTAAAAGATGAAACTTTAAATAAAAACATTTTTCAAGTGGGATATTTTAAATAATCAACACTTTTAAATAAAATACCAAAGAAAATGAATTTTCTAGTCAAAAATAAAATATGCTAATGGTAAGAATAAATCATCCAATGATCACAAGCAATTGGAAATAACCCATAGGCACTAGCTCATTTTGGGCCCTGAGTACCACGTATCTCGGTGAAAGTAACCATCACAATATCCATTCTCGCACACACGAGCCACTAGTAGGGATCATACCCATAACCTAGTGGTCCCCCATAATAATAATAATAATCATAATATTTTTGTAAGTTTTTTTAGTGTCAAACTTTCTACCTGAAACTGAGGGCAAACCCCAAGGGATCATTAGCATACTAGTACACGTCTACCCACCTAGATACCCGAGTTTCCCTCTTGTGCTCCAACAAGATCAAAAAGCCATGAAATATAATTTTCACATACAAATACCACTTCAACATCACACATTCACCAAAAAACCTACATGTATATCACACAATTCACACAATCGCCTTTTTCATTCAAATTCATTTTGAAATCACACTCACACCAAAATAGCCCACAATTCTTTTAAAATCTCTTTGAAACTTCAAAAAATATTTTAATTTTTTTTAGAAAACATTTACAAGATATTCCAATTTACATAAAATCCCACAAAAAAATCACACAATACTTCTTTCATAAAAAAAATTCATTTTCCACATCACACTCGCACAAAACAACCCACAAATGTGTTTTGCACTTTTCTTGCCATTTGATAAAACATTTCAGCAATTTACAAAACATTATAAAAATGTTTAAAATAATAAATAACCACTTTAACTTTAGAAAACACATATTAAGTGAACATACTCACCAAAAATGTACATGTACATCCTTTTCCCACTTTGTTTAACCTAAAAAATCATTTACAATTTTTATAAAACAATCCCTAGGGGTATAACCATGTTTTGCCCACAAAACCCATTTCAAAACCCTCTTTCCAGGACAAAATCACACCAATACCAATCCAAAACATAATTTTCATCCCTATAAACATTTATTAAACCACTCTCAAGTGTTATAAAATCACATCTAATAATACCACAAAAGATACACAATAAAACACACATTTTCATAAAACACTTTCAAGAAGTATAACAAGGTTTTACACATAAAACCCATTCAATACCCCCCTTTTTAGTCTCACATGACACTAAAGATTTAAAAAATCATAACTAGTATCCTCTTTAAACAACTAATATATCAATTCTATATTTTATAAAACTAGCACAAAATATATCACATGAGTTACAATGGAAAAGTACACAACATCAAACAAAAATGTAACTTTAATACTAAATGCTTTGCTAATGCGATCAAAAATGGAGTTTCACCCATAAAAACCATATTATGAACTTGATAAATTAATAAATAAATCAAAATAACTCATAAATAATTGCTTACACATGAAATCACCTACTGAAAGTGTTGAAACCCTAAAATCTTGGGGCAAAACATCAACCGGACCACCGCCGCACCAGAAGGAAGTGAAAAGCAACCTAAAACCTCAAAATTTCAACAAAAGGCTCAAATTTAACCCCTAGGTACGAACCCTAGCTTCTGAAAAATTTAGAACTCATGAAATGGTGAAAGAAACCCTAAGGAAATTGAATAAATCAAAGAGATAATTACTTAATTTAATTGTTTTGAAGTTTCTTCCATCAAATCTCCCTTCAAAATTGAGTTTCAAGAGAGGGAGAGAGAGATTTGAGGATTTCAATGGAGGTAAAGAACAAAATGGGGAAGAAATGAGAAGATTTGGGTTTATTATGGAAGGAAAAAATAGGAATTACAAATGATTTTTAATGACATGGACACCCTTGCATGGTTTGGATGCACGGTTTAGTAAATTGTGTGGCGAAACCGAGCGGCCTGTTCTGGGAACCCAAAAACCTTCCATTCTCCTCAAATTTCATGGGGTGAAAGGGGGAAACCATGGGGAAAATATAGGCCAAGTATAGTGGAGAAAAATTCCCAAAACAAATCACTCTTTTCAACCCAAAACTCATCCAAATCATGGGTACAAACCACCTCAACAACTTACCCCACAAGTGGTGCCACTAAGAGTGCCACTAAACCAACTAAAAAACACCACAACCTCAAACCATCCCTTTATAAAAATAGGAGCCCAAGTACCACACAATACCTCCAATACCAAGGTTATAGATCAAGAACAGCTGAGAAACCAAAATTTCAAACCTAGAACACCTGGAAACCAAGAGAAAGCTAAAAACCAAAAGAGGATTTGATTAAAGCATGGAATTGAAAATCCAGCTGTGACAATTCTCCCCACCATAAAGACTTCCACCCCTGGAAAACCACAACATGGCAAAAAGAAAAAACCAAACCCAACTTATAAAACAATATGGACTCCCTTTCAAAGTTTCATCGCCAAAAGGCAAAAACTCCTCTAATGATCAATTAAGGAAGGAATACTCTCACAACCCAAAACTTACACCACTTTATTGAAACGATCAATCACATTCAGAATTTATCCCAAAATAAAACTCCTCAAATATTATCTTAACTAGACTCTAACAATTTACCCAAACGAACAACAACAACGAACAAGGTTACACTTAGCTTTCTTTAACCAAACCATTGGGCACTCTCCAATCCCAACGTTTACCCAAGGAAGATGTTGGTAGATAGATATCTCTAAATGAGACTACCTACCACCAAGACAATACCAAGGATAAATCTGAGTTACTAGTAAGGGGAGACACAAATGGGATCCCCACCATAAGAGACAACTTGAATTCATCCATAGATAGGATTAGGACACTAACAGGGGGTGGCCCAAATGGACTCCTCAGTATAAGGGGTAGTCATCCATTAGACCATTTCAAAAGAACTTACATAAGACTTATAGTGGGTATCCCCACTATAAGAACCAACCAACTTAACCAAACAACATGGGTTGGTATAGAATGACCCCAAAATTTAAAGAGATAGGACGGTCACACATTTAGTCCACATAGTTTGGGAAACCATGCGCTAACCATAGGGATCGTTCTGTTTGCATGGATTCATAGCACATGGTCACTAATAATCATAAAAAAACCATGTGCTCAACCTGTCTAGCCAAATTTACAACCGTACTCTAAAAAATCAATGGAAACCAAATGGGAAAAGAATTACATTGGGAGATAACATGGGTACGAGGTCCTCTACTTGATTCCACTGAACGGGAAAAACAGAAGCAAGATGACGACACCAGAGGTTTAAAATCTTCCCATCTTTCGTACTAAGGATATGACTTTGGACAAGGGTTTGAAAAACCCTAAGATTTCCCCTTACTATGCGCCAACTTCCCTTCGAGACCTATAGTTGGAGCTCAAATTATTGAAGCATCTTCGACCTCACATTTAGGCTTTGGAAACCCCCTAAATGAAACTTCTTCTTTCAGTGGCACAAACAACTACACCACAATCCCTGATAAGTTTAGCAAGACATAACACAGTCCAAACTCATCTTTCCTTAACTTGGCATCTCACCAAAACAAGGGCTTAGACGATGCACACACATCACACCTTGTTTATTCGAGTGAGAAACAACAGAAGTAAAGGAAGCATATAAAAAAATTCCTCTAAAACATAGGATTTTGACGTTTTTCCTAGGGAGACATACTCCCAACATAACAGATACTCTCAAAGGATTGCAATACCCTCACCTTTACAGTCAAACGAGCATATGACATCACAAGGCATCACTGAACATAACCATTGCGATTGATAGAATCAATACATGGAGAGGGACCTTATGCAACATCCCTAAATATCACATGATTCCATAAAGTGGCCATAACAGACTATCATGACTATATTTCCCACATTGGTAGTTTAACACGAACCCCCCCACTTCGAAGAGACTATGAAGGACCAAGAGGCCCTCTTAGAGAACATCCAACACTAACAACCCCATACTACTTTCACCTTTAATGAATCAAGTAACTTAAGAAACTAAGGTCTCTTTCAACCTTCCATGAAAAATTTCCTACTACAAGAGGGTCCAAAAAATAAATAAATGAAATAGTGTAAAAACAATCTCTAAAGTTTGAGAAAATGATTCCTTATATTGATCAACTGGAGGATCTTCCAATGACAAGACAAAACGGGTTTCACTTCAGTTTTCCACTAACCCTTAATAGGGGAATACCTTATCCAATGAGATAACTCAAGGATCCAACCAAGCGGGTCCATTAGTAAAAACTTGCCACAAAATAGTTCCAAACACATGATGGGAACTACTGTAAGTGAATCCCAATACATTTCTCATAAGGATACAACTAACCACCCCTTCAGCCCAGTTTACCGACCAAACACAAACCCAATTTACAGCTTACAAAACTTTTCAGAAAGGCACAATCATGTAAATGGAAATTCACTTTCAATCTATTCACATAAATTTCAAAACATCTCATCCCATTAAAACAACTTTTAATAGTTTATAGAACTCTATTGAAAACACTTTTTCAAAACCAACTTTAACATAGTTCCTTCTTTCAAAAGAGGTATAAACACACCATTTTAAATTTCAAAACAAATCTGAAAATTCAGTTCCACCATTTCAAAAATAAAACCATTCCCTCTTTATTATAAAACCATTTCAAAAAAACTTTATGCTTCTTAAAATTAATTCATTTTTTCTTTAAAACCAAACTTCCAAGATCCCAAAACTAAAGGACACAAGACAATAAAAAAGGAAACTAGCTTTAGTGGGTGACTTGGACATATAGTTGGAGGAAATAATATAATAAATTCACCACCACAGAGAGTGTTACAGGGAAATATCCTCAGATCCACATGGATTTCCAGGCCCTATGAGCTCATTGAGACTATTAGCCTAACTCTATTTTCATTTCCCTAATTGTCATCAAAACAAGAAAACCAAAGGACATAGATAAAACCCGACTTCCCCTGGAAGCTTGAATCATGTCATGTGGTGTTCTGGCTAGGTACCCTACTCATAATCAGAATGTGAAGCCTTGAAAATCCTAACTCCATGATATCATGACTTTCCCAAAATAACATGACCCAAATAGAGTGAACCTCCTCTAATAACATTTTGTCACGAACTGAATCTGGTCTCCATCAAAAACAGAACCCAACCTAACCTGTGGAAAGGTCCAAAGGGTGTTCCTAATCCCCATAGGCTATAAAATGATCCTGAGTATCCTAAAATAAAATTTGGGTATTATTTACCTGATTTTATAAACATAAGACAACAAACAAATCCAATACAAAAAATCTGGATTTTTTTTAAAAAAACCATCTTTTAAAATTTTAGAATTGAATTATACAACATAAAACAATGTTCAATGACCATTAAAAAGGTAAAAAACCAAAATTTATAGCCCAAGAAACTCCACATGGTAAGAGGCACCACCCTCAAGCCATCTTCACAACACTACATCATTATGGACTGCTAAAAAAATGAACCATTTCTACAAAAGATGTACCCAAACCTACAACAAAAATAACCAAGTATACATACACCCAAATGTGTAACTAGGGTGTGAGAAAAACCCCAATAGGATACCACCACTAATATATTCCATGTGATAAACATTAAAAGACTAAAAGCTTGTAATTTTTGTAAACAAGAAATGCTAGTAACAATTTCTAAAAGATGCAACTTTAAATAAAAATTGTTTTCAAATGGGATATTTTAAAGAATCCACAATTTTAAATAAAATACCAAAGCTACTGAATTTTACATCCAAACATACCATATTCCTATGGTAATAATAAATCATCCAATGAGCATAAGAAATAGAAAATAACCCCTAGGCACTAGCTCGCGGTGGGTCCCGAGTACCTCGTATCTCGGTGAATGTAACCATCATAATATCTATTATCATGCACACGAGCCACTAGTAGGGATCATACCCAAAACCTAGTGGTCCCCCATAATCATCATCAACACAGTTTAGTTTGTTTTGTCAACATCAAACTTGATACGTGAAATTGAGACCAAACCCCATGAGATTACTAGCATACCAGTACACGTCCACCCACCTAGATACCCGGGTTTCCCTTCTATGCTCCAACAAGTTCAAAAAGTCATGAAATATAATTTTCAAAGGAAAATACCACTTGAAAATCACAAATTTACCAAAAATCCCTCATGTATATTACACAAGTCACAGAATCCCCTTTTTTATTCAAATTCATTTTGAAATCATGCTCACACCAAAATCACCCACAACACTTTTTACATATCTTTAACACTTCAAGAAATCCTTTAAATGTTTTTATAAAAACTTTCCAAGATATTATAATTCACTTAATATCCCACAAACATATCAAATAATACTTCTTTCATCAACAAAATTCATTTTTCACATCACACTCACACAAAACATCCCAAAAACGTGTTTCACACCTTTCTTGCCATTTGATAAAACATTTAAGAAATTTAAAAAACATTATAAAAATGTTTGACATCTTGAATCACCACTTTAAATTTAAAAAACCCATATTAAGTGAAAACAATCACCAAAATAGTACATTTACATCCTTTTCCCACTTTTTTTACCCAACAAATCATTTACAATTTTCATAAAACAATCCCAAGGGGTATAACCTTGTTTTGCACACAAAACCCATTTCAAAACAATCTTTCAAAGAAAAAATCATACCAATACCAGTACAAAATATAATTTGAATCCCTATCAACATTTATTAAACCACTCTCATGTGTTATAAAATTACCTTGAAAAATACTACAAAAGATACACATGAAAACACACATTTTCATAAAAGAATTGTAACAAGGTTTTACACAAAAAAACATTAAAAAACCCATTTTAGTCCCACATGACACTAAGGAATTACCAAATCATAATTGGAAGCCCCTTTAAACAACTAATAAATCACTTCCATATTTTATAAAACTACCACAAAAGATATCACATGAGTTATAATAAAAAAGTACACAACTTCAAACAAAAATGTAACTTTAATACTAAATTCTTTGCTAATGCTACCAAAAATGGTTTTAGAACCACACACAACATATTATGAACATGATAAATTAAGAAATCAATAAAAATAATTCATAAATAATTTCCTACACATGGAATCACCTACCAAAAGTGTTGAAACCTTCAAATCTTGGTGCGAAAGAAGTATAACATGGTTTTACACCTAAAAAGAAGTATAACAAGGTTTTACACATAAAACCCATTAAAAACCCCCATTTTTAGTCCCACATGACACTAAAGAATTACCAAACTTGAATTGTAATCCCCTTTCAACAAATAATAAATCACTTCCATATTTTATAAAACAACCACAAAAGATACCACATGAGTTGCAATTGAAAAGTACACAAATTCAAACAAAAATGTATCTTTAATACTAAATGATTTGATAATTCTACCAAAAATGGTTTTAACATCACACACAACATATTATTAACATGATAAATTAATAAATCAATAAAACTAACTCATCAATAATTTGTTACACATGGATCCACCTACCAAAAGTGTTGAAACCCTCAAATATTGGTGAAAAACATCAACCACACCACCGCCACACCACAAGGAAGTCAAAAGCAACCTAAAAAATTAATATTTCACCAAAAATATCAACTTTAAACCCTAAGTACTAAACCTATGTTCTGGACACTTTATAAACCATGAAAGGGTGAATGAAACCCTAAGGAAAGGGAAGAAATCAAAGAGAGAATTACTTACTTTCATGGTTTTGAAGTTTCCTCCATCAAATCTCCCTTCAAAATTGAGTTCCAAGGGAGGGAGAGAGAGATTGGAGGATGTCCATGGATATAGGTAAATAAATTGGTAAGAAATGGGCATATTTGGGTTTATTCCGGAGGAAAAAATAGGAATTAGAAAATATTTTTAATGACCTGGACACCCCTATATGGTTTGGCTGCATAGTTTAGTAAACCGTGCGGAGAAATCGCACGGCCTATTTTGAGCACCCAAAAACCTTCCATTATTTTCAAATTTGAGGGGGTCCAAGGGGTAAACCAAGGGGGAATGATATTCCATGTATATAAGAGAATAATTCCCAAAAAAATCACTCTTTTCAACACAAAACTCATCCAACTCATGGGTACAAACCACGCCAATAACTTACCCCACAAGTGGTGCCACTATGAGTACCACTAAACCCACTCCAAAACACCACAAACTAAAAAAATACCTTTAAAAAAAGAGGAGTCCAATTACCACACAATGCCCCCATGAGTAAGGTTATAGATCATGAACACCAAAGGAACCAAAATTTCAAACTCGGAACACTTGGAAACCAAGAGAAAGATAAGAACCAAAAGAGGATTTAAACAAATCATGTAATTGAAAATACGAGTGTGAAAGTATCTCATATTGATTCAAGTTATTTCCCATAACTTGAGTAATTTTATTCATAATTATCATGAAAGTTTCCATTCTTGATTCCATCAGAGGATCATCAGCGCATGGTTTGTTGTAGTCACCATTTTCACAGTTCCTCCTATTTCCCGCCATTTTATAAAATAAGAAAACCTTAGTGAGAAACTTGTTTCATTTAATAATATTATAACTATAAATTATTTTTATGTCTTAAAAAATCATTATTAAACACATTATTCATTATCAAAAATTACACTTTCTATATATCCTTCATAATGGTTCATAAAAATCTTGTGATTAACCAAACATATATCTCAGGAGTGTCAAACTAGGAGTACAATATGACCCATTTTCATGAATCATTTCCCATTAGATTCTAGATCAAATCAGATTCCTAGATACATCTATTCTAGAGCCAAATCCACTTATTCGTATCCAGATAGATATTTATTTTTTGGAAACAACTTACTTAATATTTCACCAAAACACCATGAATTTTTCTTATATTTAAACTTTTATATAGGTTTCTTCTTAAAGTTTTCATATCCTAATTTCCACCAATAACTAAATTATCCTATGATACCAACTATTACATCACACATTTTTATTACATAACTTTTCATTACATTTTACAAATATAGGAACTTTAAAGATTAGTGTCTTGGAAATAAGGTACATAATACATGAAAACATGAAAAAATTATTCTAATCCTATTTAAAGGATTATTAATTTGTTCATACTATATAAAATTACCACATCTAATAACCTGGGGACATACATCAAAGGAAAGGGTGAGAAGAAGGTCCAATAAAGGTGAATAAGGTAAACAATTTACTTGTGATCTTGAGGATAATCGATAAGAACTCGATGATATACGTAAAGACATAAGCAATAGAAAAATGGGAATATCATAATAAAATGAACATGAGTAATAACTTTAAAATATGTCTACAATATTTAATTTTTAAATTCATAATAATACCACCAAGGTCCATCCCCAAGGTGTCATAAAAATTATCAAGGTTATTCCCCAAGGTATTGTAAAACTTGTCATCTATAGAGATTAATTTCTTTACCCGATTCATTAGAGAAATATCCGGGAACACCATTAATATGTATTTATTTTAATTATAGACACATATATCATAATAAAAAATTTCATAAATAACACAAATAGAATAATATAAATGGGTTTTATATCAAAATCACAACGTTTTAAAAAGTGCTTAAAAACGTGATCGTTATGTCATTTATAACCCACAAAAAGAGAATGGGGGTTTTATGTATGATAATTTCATAATAAAATAAATATTTTTTATTTATTTATGAATACCACTAGAAATTAAAGTGTTTTGTGTATTCACATAATTAAAATAAAATAATTTCTTGAGAAAAAGTGACAGATTTTGAGATGAAAATTCTGCAGCATAACTGGTATGAAATATGGTTTTATAAAACATTAAAAGGTGAGAATAAAAGGGTAAATAATTAATAAAATAATAATAATTCATTATAGGTACATAATAAAATGGAAATAAGAACATGGTATGGAAATTTGAAAGACATTCCACATAAAAGAGAACTTGAAAGGAAAAGAGAAGTTGAGAATTCCCTTACCATGAAGAGAAACTTCAAAAACTCTAATATCCAGAACCTAAGATATTGATGACACCTAGGGAGGACCCATTGAGAGGTAATAATATCATAAATTAGTGGTTAATAATTTTTTAATGAAAGTAAATTAAGGAATTAGTGTCTATTTATAGTAAAAGGGAGGGAGTTTTTTTTATTAATTTCAAAGGACACCTCATTAGTAGTATTTGAAAAACCATGGGCTTGACCATGGTGTTTTTCCATGGTATTGGCCACTTGGGAAACCTCATATAATATTTTATTACTCAATATTCAACCATAATTATTATATCATGATTACATCATTAATGATGTCATTAAACATACTAAAAACTGAAAACTATATTTTTACTATTCACTAAAAAACAAAACATTTTATAAAAATAACATAATTTCACCGTAACCTAATATCAACATTATTAATTTAAAAATGAAATTTTTTACCTTGTTAAATATCTAAATATAATAAATTTAACTTTTAACTATAAAAACACTTAATTATTATAAATAATAACAGACAGAAAATGTATAGTGATATACATTGTAAAATTTTTGACACTTGAAAAAAATAAAATTATTTTATAATTTTTAATTAAAAAGGAGTGTTTTATGACAATATTTCATTATAATAAACCTTTTTAATAAATAATTATTTTAATATAGCAATGAAAGTACAATTTTTACCTGAAAAATCAATTTATTAAATTCTATAACAATTTTTAAGCAAAACTATTCTTAAAACAAAAATGATGAAATAAAAATTTTATTTAAACAATGGGATTACATTTTAAGTAAACAGGGCCTTGAAACATAACTCCTTAAAAAACTCGCATACAACCTAAGGGTAAGGTGTGTGATGGTGATGGAATCTTGGGGTGGCTTGGATAACATCACCTGAGTGGTAATCTCTACTAACTTGAACTTCTCCTGTAGACAATTTTGTTCAAGCTTAACATGTTGAAGCTCAGCTTGGGATTGGTGTAGAGAGAAGTCTAATGATACAACTCCATTCAAAATCTCAATCAAATGGGATTTATATGGCCGGAGTCTACTGGATTAGGCTATCGAATCTTCTTTCTAGATTAATTATCCATTATAATTTCAATTTATAAACAATAATTGTAATGTAAAAAATTATTATTGTTTCCAATGGGCATATTAACCAACTGTCATGTAATGGCGAATCCCAATGGTCATATTTAATTTTGGCTTATATATTTTTATTGATTATGACATATTAAAACATACATTTTCAGGAAACAAAATATTGTTCAAAAGTTCGAGTCATTACAAATCATGATGTTTAATTATGTACCTAATCTCCAAGATAGTAGGATTCATGATCCTTGGATTATAATTTTATGATTATTTATTCTTAAAATAATGTAATAATATGTGTAAAAGTAAGGGGTTTCTATAACATCCTTGAATATTGGTACTGTATAGATAATGTGGGTCTTCCTAGAAATACATCCCTGTCTAGATACTACAAGTGGACGTGGTTTTGTCATATATGTATCTAGGTGTAACAACTCTGACAAGGTGCTTCCGGCCCAACTCAGCATAACCCAGTACACAAAAACGATCCTTACTGTGCACTTGGTTTGAAACTCCTTAATTATAATATTTGGACAATTCACATTTTATTTAAGAAAAATTATAGAGGATTTAAAAGTAAATATGTCCCCAAAGAAACCATGTTTATTATTATGAGATTAACTATAAATGAATTATCAATTTAAGTTAAGTTTTTTATTAAATAAAAATTATGAATTATGATTTATCACCTAATCTAATGTATTCCATTATTTATAAATGGAGCCTAGTGGAAGGAATGTAAACAATATCAACACATGTAATCTATGTAGGGATTTTCCTCTTATGAATGATAATGATGTTGAAGATGTAACTGCAACTTATGCCTAGCTGATTATAACTATACTGGGACAACTAAATCATGTTATGAACAATAAATTTACCTGTATAGAGAATAATTGTCCACAATTTAGAGGAAAAATGATAGAATAATTCATTATAAAATAACCTCAAACATTAAATGGAACTAAAAATACATTTGTAGCTGAGTAGTGGATAAGTTCCTTAAAGAAGATATTTCTTGCTTTGGGAAGTAGCGAAATGGAGAAGGTTTTCATTGAAGTTTATTATCTCTCAGGAGATGTATATTAATGGTGGTCATTGATTAAAAAAATCAATGAGGAATAATAAATATAAAACAAGGAATGGAATTATTTTAAAGAACTTTTCCTAGAAAAGTACTTTCCTCACGAACAATGAGCAGATATGGAGAGAAAATTTATGAGTTTGAGGAAAAAGTAGGATGCCATTCTTTCTAAATATAAAGAAAACTTTAAAAGGTTTCAAGGAATGATATGA
This sequence comes from Viscum album, assembly GCA_963277665.1. NCBI lineage: Eukaryota > Viridiplantae > Streptophyta > Magnoliopsida > Santalales > Viscaceae > Viscum > Viscum album. The sequence goes on from OY728131.1 coordinate 1,552,844,159, forward strand.
ATTATATAAATAATCTAAATATCAAGATTGATACATTATTTTATGGGTTAAAACCATTCCTCTAAAGGGAACCGATCTCCCAAAATTTATGATCATATAAAGATATAGTCTCATGTACTATTAGGATAGAAAAAAAATTCTATGATTATTATGAATTTAAGGGAAAGAAAGAGAATAAGAGGGATGATGAACACTCTAGAAAAGAAAATAAATAAAAGGGGAATAAGGGAAGAGTTGACTTTCCATCCTATAATAAATGTTGAATGAAATATCATGAAACATGCCTATTGGGAATGGGAGTTTGTTACAATCATAGAGAAAAAGGACACCAAGCCCATGATTATAAGTGAATGAAAGAAGTTGGTAATTTTTAGTGTTTTAACTATTAGGATATGGGATACTATGAAAATTATTATTCTAATATTAAAGAAAACTTTTCCCAGAAAAGGCCAAGGGAGCAAGGCCAATCCTTTGTGATCACAACTATAGTGGTTGAAGTTCCTAATGATATTGTGGAAGGTACTTTATTCATATAATCAAACTTATCTAATTCATTTTTTGATTTTGGATAATTTCATTCTTTTATATATTCATATTTTTACAAGAAAATTAGACATTTAACTTTTGATTTAATATAGGAGTTGTCAGTAAAAACTCATAAGGGAAGTCTCATTGCAACAAAGATGTGTCAAGAAGTCCCCTTTATGACACATAAACATGATTTACTTTATGAAATTCTCATCATACCTATGTTTGACTTTGATATAATCCTAGGTATGGTTTTTATTTCAAAATATGATGTAAAAATTTATTATAAGAAGAAGGAAATTACAATTTTCAAGGATGAAGAAGAATATATTATCTTTAAATCAGAAACATCATCATTTGATTCTTATCTAGATTCACCCCTTGTAGATCTATTGAATGAAATTCTTAGGGAGGAAGAGAAAAAAATATCTAGGGATGAACAAGCTATTCTTAAAATTTAGGATGTACCAATTATAAAGAAATACATTTATTTATTTCCTAAGGAATTACCTGGACACCCCCAAAGCATAAATTTGACTTTTCTATTTATTTAATACCTGATGAAAGACCAATATCAAAGTCACCCTATATAAAGTACGTAGTAAAATTAGTGGTGTTGAAGAAAGAAATAGAGGATTTGGGTAAAAATGGATTTATTCACCCTACCGTTTCTCTATGGGGATCCCTTGTTCATTTTGTTAAAAAGAAAGATAGATCCATGAGGCTGTGTATTGATTATAGGGAAATCAATGCTATTAAAATAAATAAAAAGTATCATTTTCCTCACATTGATTATTTATTTGATCAACTTATTAGATGTAAATTATTTTGAAATATTGGCCTTCATTTTTGATATCATAAATTGCAAGTGAATTACACATGTTGTGGTCTTTCTCATTTGACTTTTAAGGTATATGCGATAATTATTTACCTTTAGTAGAATTTTTCTGTAACAATAGATTCCATTCAAGTATTAAAATGGCACCGTATGGATATTTATATGGAAGTATATTTCATAATTTATTTTGTTGGTATGAAGTTGCTGGAAGGAATCTTGTAGAACCAAAACTTGTAGAGGAAAAATAGTGAATGTAAAGACTATTCAAACCCATATCATAGAAGCTCAAAGTATGAAAAAGAGGTATGCTGATAACTAAAGGAAGTATTTGGAATTTAAAGTGGGAGATAATGTTTCCATGAATATATCTCCATGGATAGGTGTTATAAGGTTTGGTAAGAAATGAAAATTAATCCCCAGGTACATTAGACTCTTCAAAATTCTTGGAAGAATTGGAGCTATATCTTACCATTTTGCAATGCCGCCAAGTCTATCCAAATTTAATGATGTGTTCCACATATCATTACTAAGGAAGTATATGTAAGACCCAAAAAATGTTCCCAATTCTGAAGAAATATAATTGGAACCTGATTTATCGTACTATGAATAACCTATCTAGATTATGGATACTAAAGAACAAGTTTTGAGGCATTAGACGACTCGACTAGTAAAGGTACTGTGGAAAAATCATAAAATTGGGGAGGAAACATGGGAATCTAAGGAAATTATGATGAATAACTACCCAAATATTTTTATGAGGTGATATTTGGGAAATTTCAAGGGATAATGTTTTTGAAATACAGAATAATGTAACACCCTAAGATTTTATGGTATGTTTTGTTTTTAAATAAATTTAATAGGTTGTGTTGCACGCAACACTGTGTTTGAATGTACTGTGATCTTTTAATAAGCGTTAGTTATAACTTAGACATTAAAATAGTAGGAATTTATAGTATTAAACACATTATGAAATTTATATTTTTAATATTCTTGCAAAATATTTTATAGATATAAGATAATAATGAATCCAATTTTACGCATTAAAAGACTATATTTTTCTAAAGCCAATTTTACCACCTTTTGATGCCGCACTTGTTTTAAATCTAGTTTTGACACTTTTATAAATTTTATTTGACAAAATAAAATTATTCTTTTAAATAGTAATATAAAAATATAATTTGGTTCAAATTTTGTTATTTTTTTGATAAATTTTATGTTTTGATGAATAATGATAAAATATATCATTTTATTTGGAAATTTTTTTTCATCTAAATAATTTATAGTGTTAAATTATATTTTTAATTGGTTTTAAAGTATAATTAGATTAAATATTTATCATTTAATTTAATTCAGGTCATTAAAATAAATTTCACATTGAATTTGGATTTTAAGACATTTCAATCTTTTGAATATTTCACTTTAAAAACCCATTTTCTCAGTCAGTCAACGAGATTAATTTTAAATTAAACACTAAAACTTATATGTTTTAAATTTTGAAAAATTGTTTCCCTATTTAAAATAAGTGGGTACAAATTATGTAAATAGTTTTCTTTTATTTTTTTCTCTTATGAATAGTAACTTTAATAATTTTTTATTAACATAGTTAAAGGTAAATCAAGTAATTCAGGGAAACAATAATATTATAAATATTAAAAAATCACCCTAAAACTTGTAGAAATATCATTGGATAGGTGGGTGTCTACATAAAACATTCTTTTTATAATATTATAACCTTTTGAGCCACTTGGATGAGAGTATGACATTTATTATATTTTATTTAAAGAGAAGTTTAAGATGCTATACTCATATTTTTAATAACTATATCATTTTTAATATTGTGTTATATAGGAGATAAATTCTAATATAAATTATAAAGTTAAATATAAATGTTTATCTTCATCATGATAATTTATTTTTAATTTTTATGAAATAAGTAATTACCTTAAAGGCTTATACAATGATTATGTAATCATTATTTAATTAATGAAAATATCAAATAAATGAAAATAACAATATTAAAATAAATATAATTTGACATAATTAATGTCATAAAAAAAATTTATAGATAAATTTAACATGTTTTGGATACAATAGAAGTGTTTGTTCAAAGATATCATTTTTTATGGATTTTTGTAAAAGTTAAAGTAATGAATAGAATCAAAATTTTCATTAATGATATATTAAAATAAATAATATGTTATTAAATGATATAAAATTAATAAAAATATTAAATTCATCTAAATTATTTTTATAAAATTTATAATGTAATTAATGGATCATTTAACGTTATTTTGACATTTTATAGTAACTATATTATCCTTCAAATTGTAAAAATACATATCATCATAGTAGTAGTTAAAGGGAATAATTAAGAGTTAAAACCAAAAGAAAAGAAAAATAACGTGATATAAACTTGTTTAAAAATTATTGGTTGAGTGGATTTAGACCCATACTATATAATCTTAGAAATAACATACTTTGGGGGAATTTTTAATTAAAACTTAATTTATATTAATTTAATATTTTGAGAGTTTCCAAAAGTGACCCCCACCTCAATTATAAAAGGGAACCTCCTCCCTCACTTCCTCACACCACATTAATCCTTATATATAGAGAAGAAAATACCAATTTATCCTCCTAAAATAATTATACAAGTTCTTGAGGTACTTTTATTCCAAAAAGAACAACCCTAGATCCCTTGACAAGAGATCTAAAGAGAGTCCGCTGAAGAAGAGGTAATTTTTTTACCAACTCATCCAAGTACATTTATTCATCTACTTGATATTAATGATTTATTTACATGATAATTTAATAAATACAACATCATATATATTATTATATGTTATTATGTTTTTGTTATAAAAATATTCCACATTTTATCTATCCTACGAATAATAAAAGCACCGCACGTGCGTACGTACGACTTACCATCTCCATGCCGTGGTGTAATTTACTTTTCATCACAACATTGTTTGTATGGGTATAATGATGAATATAATGGATAAAAATAATAAATATGACATGATATTGGTTCTGTATAATTAATATGCTATCCAATTCCTTACCCTTTCACCATTAAGGGAATGATACCGTCGCTCGAGCCTACGTACGACCTACCATCTCTATGACGTGATGTGATTCATTTTCCAAGTTAACCATTAAATAATGATTATAAAATTTATATAATGAGTAAATATAATATCTATTAAGTTCATACAATTCTTTAAATTAAACATATACATATATTTTTGCATAAGAAACATGCCTTACTTGAAAAAACATGCATAGGAAAATGACACAGTTAACACCCAAAACTAAGATAATAACAGAATATTATTAACAAAATGATATAAGAAGATCATATATGATATCACAAATATGTATATGGTTCATGTATAAATTAATAACATGTTTTTAACTATTATACCGTAGTTTAGAGCATATTCAACTAAAGTAAAGTACAAGGTAAGGGTTAATTTCCCAATCTCATTATTATTTGGGATTGTTTATACATAAGTATTTGCTAGGGGATATTTATAATCCACATCCACATTTCCTAAAAATTATTTCCAAAATATTTTTACTATTATCCTAATTTTTTAAAGTATTTTAAACCATCTTCTAATTTTTATAAAATGTGTTGAAATGAATCATTTTTCATTTTCCAAATGAGCTATTTTTGTCTTTTTTCAACAAAAATACTAAAGGAATTTTTTTAACTTATACAACATGAATATATTTTTATTCCATCATATCACCTTAATGTCTTGAATATTACTTTAAAATTTTACAAGATTATTTTCAATGAATTTTTTTCTTTTAAAATTTCACAATCTTTTAAATAAATGAATTCAAAGTAAAATGGTTATTTCTTTCCAGATATTTTTAAGGATTTTATTAAAATATTTTCATCTATATAAATATATTTTGTTGGATATTATGATTGAATTATGTTGATCTATTAAGATACCATCTACCATATTTTATTGAAGGGTTTATGATCAGTTTGGCTGTGTATGTACTATTTTAATACAATTCATGGTTTATGGTTAAAGTATTCCCATTTCGTATGCTAGTTTTCAACACAAATGTTTATATTATTTATGTTTCAACATTTTAATATGATTAATTAACTTGAATTATTAATTTATGGTCAAGGACCTCTATATCCCTTCGATGCATTGATAGGTCACATGAGACAAACTAGTTTGGGTATTAGATGATGTCTTACCCGTTTATGTATGGTGTCTTAGCCGAAGCCTGGATGGTGTGTTTATGATGTTTGACATTATAAATTCCCTCAAATTATGAGACCAGTTATTGATATTCCATGTGATTATTATATTACTCGAATATCCATGTGATTATTTACATGTAATTATTTTATTTTCATTTATTCTTTCTATATTATGCTCAAGATTATTTTTAAATGGGTAGTGTTTTAGTTATACACATTTCCTTAAGGTTTACTCTTATTTATTATTGATAACTTATACTGTATTCTTACCCATACCAAGCATATGAGACCACCCCTTTCCTATTTTTAATTTTTACCAGGATTCCAAGATTTTTATTATAATAGAAATATAGGGTTAATCTAGGAGAATGATGGTGTTCTAAAAGGATTTTCTATGTTGTATTTTATGTTTTAAATTTTAATGTAAGGTTCATGTATATAATATAGATTCTAAAACTGCTAAAATGATTAGTCCTTTGGGATTCTAATATTGTATCTATGCTAATGTAATAAAGATAGTCACTGGAACTAGGATAATAAGGTCAGGGTCGTTACATAAGTTATTGTTTTCTAGGTTAATTTTTTATCCATGAATATATTTCAAGCAAAAATTATTAATTTTATGAAACATTTATTGATTATTTACTCCACCATATTGATTATACCATATGTATTCATGATAGATTTTATTAGATGATTTACCTTAATGAGAATATATTCACACCATTTATTATGTTTTCTTTTCCTTAATGTATCAATAAGGTATCTTTGAATTATTTCAAGGATGTAAAAAAGTAAATAATAAATTATTTATAATGTTTAAAATATATTAATATTGTTTCTAATCTATTATAAGAATCATGTATATATATAGTCTCTTAAGATCACATAAATGTTATATATTTTGTGATGTGATTCCTTGTATCTTGTAATAATGTAATAAAGCAATTAGAGTTGTAATTGTTAAAGTTGGCATCAAAGAAAGTTTAATAGGAACCTTGGGAACTAAATTTTAGTAGAAAATAGATTGTATGAAAATTATGACAAACCCCTAAGATTCTTTGTAACGCCCCGACCCCAGTTACCTAGATACGGTGCATTATTACATAACATTGGCATGATCACAAGAAAGATCAAATATCGAAAGACCGATTGGTTTAGTAGCCTTGGAAACACAAGATATATTCATAAAGTTTTACATTACATCATAAAGTGAAAAACTACTACAACAACATAGTCTCCATATTCCACACTCATATCCCCAGATACTATCCCTACAGGTCATTCATAACTTACTTCTTCACATCCTGGGAAAAATAAAACATAGAAAATGGGTGAGCTCAAATGCCCAGTAAGGATAACAATATAGCGGAAACTTTAAAAAATAAGCATAAACATTTAAGGCAATGTATAACTAAAACAAAATCCTTTAAAACTTGAACTTCAACATAGTATGGAAAAAGTAAAATGAAATAATGTCATTTACTTATTCACATGGATATTCTATTAATCGAATAATCACATGCAATATCAATAACCACTTTCATAATGATGGAATGCATAATGACAGACTATCATAACCACATAGCCAAGGCCTCGTGCCAAGACTACAAATAAGATTTTTCCAAGGCCTTGTTCCAAGACACTAGTTTGTCTCATGAGACCTACCGATGCATCGAGGAGCTATAGCGGGCTCCACCCGTCACATATTAAGTCCAATGCATTCCCATATGAAAAGGTTTAAACATAACATAAACATTCGTATTAAAACTAGCATACTAAATGTCAATACTTTCACCATAAACCATGAATGGTATAAAAATAGAAAATCCACAGTCAAACATATCACAAAACCTTAAATACAATATAGAAGTTTTGTATCATAATAAATCAACTTCAAATAAGCGTAAAATCCATCAAAGGATGTTGACATAGATGAAATCAAAACTCTTTTTAGAGAAATATCTCTTTCTATTTTGAAATCATTTAAGAGTCATATATTTATAAAATAAAAAATTTTATTTTAAAATATTCTTATAAGCTTGTAAGGGAAGCTTCGACGATTTTATAATGGCGGAAAATAGCCGCACCCACCGTATAAGTTAAAAAAAACATTTTTACCTTAATTTTGTCGAAAAGGTTAAAAAGCACCTTGTTTGGAAAACGAAGGAAAGATTCCTTTATAAACCTCTTATAAAAAGTCAAACAAGGTTATAAATTACTTTAACCCATATTCTTGTAAATAGTAAAAATGTTTTGAAATACATTTTTAAGAAACATGGATGTGGATGATAAAGAGATCCCAGTAGATTATTACGTATAAACAACCTTGGATAATGAAAAGATTGTGAAATAACCCTTACCTCGTATATTTCCTTGGTTGGGTTAGTTTAACCTCCTGTATAATGGTGAAATAATTGTTATTAAATTATACAAGAATCATATATATTAATATGATATCATATATGATCTTTTAACATTGATTTGTTAATAATATCTTTAAATTATCGTCGTTTCGGGTGTTAACTTACTCGTTTTCTTTTATATGTTTTGTTACATAATCCGTGTTTGTTATGGATAGGTTGTATCTTATTCATATCCATAATGATATAAAGTCCTTAAACATCATTTTTAAATCATCAAATGATAATTATACTTTAATGGATACAATGGAGAATGAATCTCATCGCGTTCGTGGAGACGGTAGTCCGTACGTACGCACGAGCGAAAATATCATTCTTTTGATATTAAAATAATATATTAATGGATGGTATATCATATATAAAGAATCATTAACATGTTATATTTATTATTTAAATGAGTTACACATCATTATTATACCCATCCAAATAATAATATATTGAATAACAATTACACCACGACGTGGAGACGGTAAGTCGTACGTACGCACGTATGGTGACATGTTATTCAAAGGGTGGATAGAATACTGAATATAGTTGTACCATATTTATAATAACATCACAGTATATATAAGATACTGGAGTTATTATTTTAGAATGGTAATAACAAAGAAAGAAGAAGTGGAAGAAGAAATGAACTCGAAAAGGGGTGGTGAAAACATTACCTCTTCTTCGGGTTCTTCCTTTTGATTTGATCAAAAGGGATCCTTAGGTTGGCTTTCTGATCAAACTAAGGCCTCTAGGTTGTAGTGAGGGAAGTTGGTAGAGTATTGAGGCAGAGTTTGGATGAACCAAAAGGCTTTGAAGGTGTGAAGAAATGAGAAGGAGGAGTTCCCTTTTATAAGAGGGGTGAGGGGCACCTTTGGAAAAGCTAGAAATATTAATTTATAATAAATTAATATTCGGTTTCTAATGGATCCAAAGTTGATTATTTAAATGTTAATGTGGGGATAGTTCTAAATCCACTCAACCAATAGAATTTAGATAGGTTTGGGTCATTATATTAACCTTATCGTTAAGTATTAACTCTAAATTAATTAGTTTCACTTTTACAATGTATCTTTGTATTTTTATATTATATGGTTAATAAACTTACCATATAAATCCAAGAGACCCCCAAGTGGTCCATTAATGATGAAACTATCATCATATAAGTCTCTTGGCCGAAAATTAGATTTTTAGGAATTTAATATCAATTAATAGAATAATATTTGTTTTAAAAACTCTTTTATGTCAATTTTGACACTATTCAATAATTGATTTTTGTAAAAATTATAACAGAGTGATTACTTCGAACAAAGTTAATTGAATCAATGCTAACATGTCATATTAACCTATAAAATTAGTGTAATTCCTAAAAAGTCTCAAATTATATTTATTTGTGTATTTATAATATCAATTATTTTAATTTTTCACTATTATTGTAATTACTGCATCATCATTGTGTCATAAGTAAATTAAATTATTTAAAGTCTAAAATTTTTAAATAAAATATCCTTATGTAGGAAATCGTTTTATATTTCTAATTAATCTTTAAAATCGAATTTATCTTATGTATAACCCTATATTAAAAATGTTTTAGTAAATAAACTTTGATTTTAACTCTTTTAACTCTTCTTTGAATTAAATAATAATAAATGTCCTAATCTAATCCAAGTGGACCTAAATGATAATATTTTATTCCTAAGGCTGTTTTGGTCGAGATAAACTTGTCCAATAAAATTAGGACATGTGTTAGGGTAATATTAATATCATTTTTACCCTTAATTACCCTATTTACTTTTAACCGTGGTAAATAAAAGTAAAAAGTTACTATTCACCAAAAATCATTTTCATCTTATTGAACCACATTTTACTTCTTGATATTAACCGTGTCTCTCGGATTTTCGAAATTCCATTCACAGAAGCGGTAAAATTTAGTTTTATGAAAAATTTAGTTTTTTAACTACCACTTAGTAGTTTCACTATTCATCAAAAATTGAAGTTTTTCAGAACAATGCCAAAATTTCACCCTAATCTATAATTGATATTCCGAATTCAAAAATGATGTCTATTTTAAAAAATTCCAAACATATAAGTTGAATTAATTAATTTGATAATTAATTCACGCTGTCACAACAAATAGCGTGTTTTTAAGAAACAATATATTTCAAAAGATTGATAATTGTTTATGTCCAATTTCAAAGTGAAATTAATTCTAATGAACACCATTGGATAAAATGGTAAAAAAATATTCTAATTATAATTTAAAACCAATCAATAATATAATTTATCACTATAAATTATTTTGATTAAAAAAGTTGTTTTTAAGTATTTTTCACTATTCATAAAAATTGGAAGTTCTCAGAAAAATACCAAAAATTCAACCTAGGATAATTTCGATATTCCGAATCCAAAAATGAAGTCCATTTTGAAATATAAAATATATATAATTTCAAAAAGTAGGTATTACTATTCATAACGGCTTGTTTGATTGGTTGTGGTGTGTTAGAACTCGATGTTGCGTACAACACACGCTATCGCATTATTCAAAGAGAAGCGTACTGTAGAAGTTTGGGGTGTTACATTCTCCCCTCCTTCAAATAATTTCGTCCTCGAAATTTCTAGAATAGTTATCAGATGAAAAGACTCGGGTGGTTCTTCATCATAAGTTCCTCGGGTTCCCACGTTTCCTCTTCCGTCTTATGGTTTCTCCACAAAACTTTTACCAGACGCGTTGTCCGGTTTCTCAGTACTTGTTCTCTCGTATCAAGAATCCTGACGGGCTCTTCACAATAGGACAGATCGGGTTCCAGTTCTAATTCCTCATAGGTGAGTACATGCGTTGGGTCAGGCATGTATTTCCTCAACAGAGATACGTGGAACACATCGTGAACTTTGGAGAGACTTGGCGGCATTGCCAATCGGTAAGCTACAGCCCCAATTTGTTCTAGAATTTCGAAGGGTCCGATGTACCTGGGACTCAATTTACCTTTCTTACCAAAACGTATGACTCCCTTCCATGGAGATACCTTCAGGAAAACATGATCACCGACTTGAAATTCCAAACCCTTCCTTCGATTATCTGCATAGCTCTTCTGCCTACTTTGAGCTGCTTTGATGTGATTTTGGATTACCTTCACCTTTTCCACCGTTTCCTCCACCAGTTCTGGGCCTACAAGTTTTCTTTCACCAACGTCATCCCAACAGGTTGATGTACGACATCTCTTTCCATATAACGCTTCATATGGTTCCATCTGAATAGTCGAATGGAAGCTATTGTTATAGGAAAATTCTACCAGAGGTAAATATTGATCCCACATACCCTGAAAGTCAAGTGAAAAAGATCTCAACATGTCTTCTAAGGTTTGAATAGTCCATTCTGATTGTCCGTCTGTCTGAGGGTGGTAAGCAGTGCTCAAATGAAGTTCAGTATCCATGGATTTCTGAAGACTTTTCCAGAATCTTGAAGTAAAATGGGGATCACGATCAGAAACAATCGATAGGGGTACTCCATGAAGTCTCACAACTTCATTAATATATAGTCTTGCTAGACGTTCCAGGGGTAGATCTTCTCTTATAGCAAGAAAATGTGCTGACTTGGTAAGACGATCAACAATAACCCATATTGCATCGTTCCTTCTAGGAGTCTTTGGTAGCCCCATGATAAAGTCCATCGTAATATTGTCCCATTTCCACTCCGATATGGGAAGAGGTTGCATGACTCCTCCAGGCTGTTGCCTTCCAGCTTTCACTTGTTGACAAACCATACATCTTGACAAAAAATCAGCAATCTCCCTCTTCATGTTGTCCCACCAAAAATGTTCCTTCAAATCTCTATACATTTTGGTGCTCCTAGGGTGTATAGAGAAATTGGAACTATGAGCATCATCCAGCAATTCCCTTTTTAGATCAGGTATATCGGGAACACAAAGTCTCTTCCCAAATTTCAAAATTCCATCTTCATACACAAAGTCTCTCAGTCTCCCATCATTCACAGCTTTAATCTTATTTTGAAATTCTTCATCATCGGTCTGAGAACTCTTAATCCTTTCTAGTAAAGATGCTTTGGCAACCATTTGAAAAAGCATTGATGTTTCACCTTCCCTGGTTATTCCCATGTCCATCTTCACTAGATCCATCAAAATTGGATCCCTTTCAATTCTCATCACGTTCAAAACTCCATGGTCTTTTCTGCTCAAAGCATCTTCCACCTTGTTTTCTTTCCCCGGGTGGTAGTGTATCGTACAATCATAATCCTTGAGTAATTCAAGCCATATACTTCGCCTCATATTGAGTTCTTTTTGTAAGAAAATATACTTCAAACTCTTGTGATCAGTATAAATCTCACATTTTTCACCATAGAGGTAGTACCTCCATATCTTCAAAGCAAAGATCACAGCTGCTAACTCGAGATCATGAGTAGGATAGTTTTGTTCATGAATTTTCAACTGTCGTGATGCATAGGCAATAACTCTATCATTCTGCATAAGGACACAACCAAGTCCTTTCTTCGATGCATCACTATAAATAACGAACCCATCATTCCCCGATGGTAGAGTCAATATAGGAGCATTGACTAATATTCTCTTCAGTTCTTCGAAACATTCTTCACACTCTTTTTTCCAAACAAATTTAACCCCTTTACGTGTGAGCTTCGTTAATGGGTTAGCCAATCTAGCAAAATTCTGGACGAAACGTCGATAATAACCTGCCAAAACAATAAAACTACGTACCTCAGTTATACTCGTAGGTGCTGACCATTCTTTGATCACCTTGGTCTTAGAAGGATCAACATAGATTCCATCTTTAGAGACAATATGGACAAGAAAAGAAATCTCATGAAGCCAGAATTCACACTTGCTAAACTTCCCATATAATTCATGTCTTCTCAGAGTCTTCAGGATAATGTGCATGTGATTTTTCATGATCTTCGTAGCTTTTGGAGTATACCAAGATATCATCAATAAATACCACCAAAAATTCATCAAGATACTCCTTGAAAACTCTATTCATCAGATCTATGCATACAGAGGGTTCATTAGTCAATCCAAAAGGCATTATAGTAAACTCGTAATGCCCGTACCTGGTTCGAAATGCTGTCTTTGGAATGTCTTCCTTCCTCACACACAACTGATGGTATCCAAATCGAAGGTCAATCTTTGAAAAGTATTGAGCTCCATGTAGTTGGTCAAATAAATCATCAATGCGTGGTAGGGGATACTTGTTCTTTATTGTTCTAGAATTGATCTCCCTGTAGTCGATACATAACCTCATAGATCCGTCTTTCTTTTTAACAAAAAGAACAGGGGATCCCCATGGAGAAACACTAGGGCGAATAAATCCCTTATTACTCAATTCCTATAGTTGTTTCTTTAGTTCAACTAATTCTACAGTGGCCATTCTATAAGGGGTCTTTGATATAGGCCTTGATCCAGGAATTAAATCAATGGAAAACTCAACTTCTCGTTCTGGAGGATGTCCAGGTAAATCTTCCGGAAATACATCTACAAATTCTTTCACAACAGGTACATCCTCTATTTGAACATTCATTTCCTCACCCACAATTATTTCATTCTCTTCCTCCCCAATAATTGAATTTAGTTGAGCTACTGGGGGTGTATCTAAATAAGAATTAGGTGGTGACGATTCTGCTCTAAAGATAAGGTGTTCCTTATCATTATCATCAAGAATCGTAACCTCTTTCTTCTTACAATAAATCTTCGCATCATAGTCCGAAAGCCAGTACATACCGAGGATTATATCAAACTCAATCATAGGTATGACGATGTGATCAGCAGATAAAGAACATTTATGTGTTCTAATGGGGACTGATTCACAAAACTTTGTTGCAATGATACTTCCCTTAGGAGTTTTAACTGAAAACTCCCTTGTTAAATAAAATTGGAAATATATAATTTTCTTAGCAAACTGGGAAGATATGAAACAATGCGATGATCCAGAATCAAATAATACATTTGCTAAACTTGAGGAAACCATTAAATTACCTGCCACCACGTCTTTCAGAGCTTCTACCTCAGCAGTAGTGATTGCATAAGCCTGGCCTTGATCCCTTGGCCTTTTCTGAGGTAAGTTCTCCTGACGCTTAGGACATTCATTTGCATAATGCCCCATCTCCCTACAACTGTAGCACTGAACATTGGTAGCTTCCTTCTTCCCTTTTCAATCACGAGCTTGGTGGCCTTTTTCACCACATTTGTAACAGACTCCCATTCCCTTCAAGCAAGTACCGAGGTGTTTCTTCCCACATTTACCACATGATGGATATTCAACCTTTCCTTTCTTCCCCTTATTTCCATTCCCAGATTGATCAGCATGCCTCTTCTTCTCTTGCTTTGCTTTAAAGTCATAAGACTTAGAGAATTCCTTTTCGGTCTTGATAGCACATGAGACAATGTCTTCGTATGAAGAGAAGGATTGTGAGACTAATGCTCGACGGAGAAATGGTTTTAACCCATCAAAGAAACGATCAATCTTACTTCTTGGGTTACGTATATAATCACCAGCATACCTTGCTAACCTTGTAAAGTTAGACTCATACTTTGTGACATTCTCATCCTCCTTCTGTGTCAGACTCAGAAATTGCCTTTCCATATCTGCTCGATGGTCGCGAGGAAAGTATTTTTCTAAAAACATATCTTTGACCTCCCTCCATTCCATATTTGATACTTCATCATCTTCCTTCGTATTTTGAATCAATGACCACCATTGATCAGCATCTCCAGTGAGGAGGTAAACTGCCATGATAACTTTTTCCCTTTCACTACTCCCCAAAGCCTGAAATATTTTCTCTAGGGAAAATATCCATTTCTCAGCTACAAAGGGATTTGTACTCCCATTGAACGTTGGTGGTTATTGCCTCATGAATCGATCTAACATTGATCCTCTACGCTGCGGATCAGGGTTCTTCATACGGGTAAGGTTATTATTCATAACCTGAGTTAGTTGTCCAAGTATGGTGATTAGCTGATCGGCACCAGTTGCATCACCAACTCCACTATAATTATCTTGAGCAGGAGGGCAATCCCTACATGGAGTGCGTGCATTGATACGATTTCCATTTCTTCCACTAGGCTCTATTTCTAAACAATGGCATAAACTAGACCAGTTTATGAATCAAAATACATAATCCCATACTTATAAAACACTTAACATAAATTGAACTATTTATGGATCTAATCCATAATCATAAAAATATTTTCTTTGAGGAAGTATATACTCATAAACCCTTCATAATGATTTGTAAAGAAAATGAGAGTTATCCTAAGCATATCCCCCGGGAGTGTCGTAACCAAGAGTGCAGCAAGGCCCGTTGTCGTGCACCAGTTCCTGTTCGAGTCTAGCTCAAAGCGGTGTTTTCGGGTTTTACCCCTAGGTACATCTGTGCCAGAGTCGCCTCTACCTGTTCGTATACAGACAGGGATTTATTTCTCGGAAAACTCACAAAATCTCTATAATACCAAAATTCTAGGAAGTTCTTCTATACTAATCCTCAAAGTTCATCTTAGGTCTACGTTCTCTAATCAGAGTTTATCTAAATCTAGCTTCCAAGGTTTGTACTAAACTTCCTCTGATACCAACTGTAACGCCCCGATACTAGTTACCTAGAGTCGGTGCATTATTACATAACATTGGCATGATCACAAGAAAGATCAAATCTCGAAAGACCGATTGGTTTAATAGCCTTGGAAACACTAGATATATTCATAAAGTTTTACATTACATCATAAAGTGAAAAACTACTACAACAACATAGTCTCCATATTCCACACTCATATCCCCATGTACTATCCTTTCAGGTCATTCATAACTTACTTCTTCACATCCTGGGAGAAATAAAACATAGAAAAGGGGTGAGCTCAAATGCCCAGTAAGGATAACAATATAGTGGAAACTTTCAAAAATAAGCATAAACATTTAAGGCAATGTATAACTAAAACAAAAGCCTTTTAAACTTGAACTTCAACATAGTATGGCCAAAGTAAAATGAAATAATGTCATTTACTTATTCACATGGATATTCTACTAATAGAATAATCACATGCAATATCAATAACCACTTTCATAATGATGGAATGCATAATGCCAGACTATCATAACCACATAGCCAAGGCCTCGTGCCAAGACTACAAATAAGATTTTGCCAAGGCCTTATGCCAAGACACTAGTTTGTCTCATGTGACCTACCGATGCATCGAGGAGCTATAGCGGGCTCCACCCGTCACATATTAAGTCCAATGCATTCCCATATGAAAAGGTTTAAACATAACATAAACATTCGTATTAAAACTAGCATACGAAATGTCAATACTTTCACCATAAACCATGAATGGTATAAAAATAGCACATCCATAGTCAAACATATCACTAAACCTTCAATACAATATAGAAGTTTTGTATCATAATAAATCAACTTCAAATAAGCGTAAAATCCATCAAAGGATGTTGACATAGATGAAATCAAAACTCTTTTTAGAGAAATATCTCTTTCTATTTTGAAATCATTTAAGAGTCATATATTTATAAAATAAAAAATTTTCTTTGAAAATATTCTTATAAGATTGTAAGGGAAGATTCGACGATTTTATAACGGCGGAAAATAGCCGCACCTGCCGTATAAGTTAAAAAAAACATTCTTACCTTAATTTTGTCGAAAAGGTTAAAAAGCACCTTGTTTGGAAAACGACGGAAAGATTCCTTTATAAACCTCTTATAAAAAGTCAAACAAGGGTATACATGACTTTAAGCCATATTCTTGTAAATAGTAAAAATGTTTTGAAATACATTTTTAAGAAACATGGATGTGGATGATAAAGAGATCCCAGTAGATTATTATGTATAAACAACCTCGGATAATGAAGAGATTGTGAAATAACCCTTACCTTGTACTTTTCCTTGGTTGGGGTAGGTTAAAATACTGTATAATGGTGAAATAATTGTTATTAAATTATAAAATAATCATATATATTAATATGATATCATATATGATCTTTTAACATTGATTTGTTAATAATATCTTTGAATTATCGTCGTTTCGGGTGTTAACTTACTCGTTTTCTTTTATATGTTTTGTTACATAAGCCGTGTTTTTTATGGATAGGTTGTATCTTATTCATATCCAGAATGATATCAAGTCATTAAACATAATTTTTAAATAATCAAATGATAATTATACTTTAATGGATACGATGGAGAATGAATCTCATCGCGTTCGTGGAGACGGTAGTCCGTACGTACGCACGAGAGACAATATCATTCTTTTGATATTAAAATAATATATAAATGGATGGTATATCATATATACATAATCATTAACATGTTATATTTATTATTTACATGATTTACACATCATTATTATACCCATCCAAATAATAATATATTGAATAACAATTACACCACGACGTGGAGACGGTAAGCCGTACGTACACACGTATGGTGACATGTTATTCAAAGGGTGGATAGAATACTGAATATGGTTGTACCATATTTATAATAACATCACAGTATATATAAGATATTGGAGTTATTATTTTATAATGGTAATAACAAATAAAGAAGAAGTGGAAGAAGAAAGGAACTTGAAAAGGGGTGGTGAAAACATTACCTATTCTTCGGGTTCTTCCTTTTGATTTGATCAAAAGGTCTCCTTAGGTTGGCTTTATGATCAAAATAAGGCCTATAGGTTGTATTGAGGGAAGTTGGGAGAGTATTTGTGCAGATTTTGGATGAATCAAAAGGCTTTGAAGGTGTGAAGAAATGAGAAGGAGGAGTTCCCTTTTATAAGAGGGGTGAAGGGCACCTTTGGAAAAGCTAGAAATATTAATTTATAATAAATTCATATTCGGTTTCTAATGGCTCTGAAGTTTATTATTTAAATTTTAAGGTGGGGATAGGTCGAACACCACTCAACTAATAGAATTTAGACAGGTTTGGGTCATTATATTAACCTTATCTTTAAGTTTTAACTCTAAGTTAATTAGTTTCACTTTTACAATGTCTCTTTGTATTTTTATATTATATGGTTAATAAACTTACCATATACATCCAAGAGACCCCCAAGTGGTCCATTAATGATGAACCTATCATCATATAAATCTCTTGGACGAAACTTAGATTTTTAGAAATTTAATATCAATTAATAATATAATATTTGTTTTAAAAACTCTTTTATGTCAATTTTGACACTATTCAATAATTGATTTTTGTAAAAATCATAACAGAATTATTACTTCAAAAAAGTTAATTGAATCAATCCTAACATGTCATATTAACCTAGAAAATTAGTGTAATTCCTAAAAAGTCTCAAATTATATTTATTTGTGTATTTATAATATCATTTATTTTAAATTTTCACTATTATGGTAATTACTACATCATCGTTGTGTCATAAGTAAATTAAATTATTTAAAGTCTAAAAATTATAAATAAACTGTTCTTATGTATGAAATAGTTTTATCTTTCTAATGAATATTTAAAATAGAATTTATATTATGTATAACCCTATATTAAAAATATTTTAGTAAATAAACTTTGATTTTAACTCTTTTAACTCTTCTTTGAATTAAATAATAATAAATGTCCTAATCTAATCCAAGTGGACCTAAATGATAATATTTTATTCCTAATGCTGTTTTGGTCGAGATAAACTTTTCCAATAGAATTAGGACATGTGTTAGGGTGATATTAATATCATTTTTACCCTTAATTACCCTATTTACTTTTAACCGTGGTAAATAAAAGTAAAAAGTTACTATTCACCAAAAATTATTTTCATTTTATTGAACCACATTTTACTTATTTATATTAACCATGTCTCTCAGATTTTAGAAATTCCATTCACAAAAGCGGTAAAATTAAGTTTTATGAAAAATTTAGTTTTTTAACTACCACTTAGTAGTTTCACTATTCATCAAAAATTGAAGTTTTTCAGAACAATGCCAAAATTTCACCCTAAGTTATAATTGATATTCCGAATTCAAAAATGATGTCTATTTTACAAAATTCCAAACATATAAGTTGAATTAATTAATTTTATAATTAATTCACGCTGTCACAACAAATAGCGTGTTTTTAAGAAACAATATATATCAAAAGATTGATAATTGTTTATGTCCAATTTCAAAGTGAAATTAATTCTAATGAAAACCATTGGATAAAGTGGTAAAAATATATTCTAATTATAATTTAAAACCACTCAATAATATAATTTATCACTATAAATTATTTTGATTTAAAAAGTTGTTTTTAAGTATTTTTCACTATTCATAAAAATTGGAAGTTCTCAGAAAAATACCAAAAATTCAACTTAGGATAATTTCGATATTCTGAATCCAAAAATGAAGTCCATTTTGAAATATAAAATATATATAATTTCAAAAAGTAGGTATTAATATTCATAACAACTAGTTTTATTGGTTGTGGTGTGTTAGAACTCCATGTTGCGTACAACACATGCTATCACATTATTCAAAGAGAAGCGTACCGTAGAAGCCTGGGGTGTTACATTCTTAATTTTTTTGTTATTTTTATTTTATGTATCAATATTTATAATGATTTGAGAAAATTATGGTTATTCTATTATTTATTGATGGAACCTAGTGGAAGGAATGAAAAAAGTGTAAACACCCTTAATCAATGTAGGTATTTTCCTCCTAATCAAGTCAATATACATGGTGTTGGAGTTGAGTAGATTATGACTATATTAAAGTATTTGAATCAGGTCATGACAAATAACTTTAACCATATAGAAAAACTAATTGCTTTACCTCATGATGGAATGATGTTGGACAACTTCATAAAGTGAAAAACTCTATCATTTAATGGAACTACTAATCCATTGATAGATGAATAATGGATCGAGTCCCATGAAAATATATCTATGGATTTAAAAAGTAATGAAATGTAGAAATTTATTATTAATGTGTATTTCTTAATGGGATATGATGATCAATTTTAGTCATTTATTTAAAATAAAAAAGATGAGGAGGAGATAATGAGAATATAATGGAATAATTTTATAGTGATATTCTTTGAGAAATATTTTCCTTAAGAGAAACAAGCTAATATGGAAAGTAAATTCCATAATTTAAGACAAAAGGAAGAGGAAAGTGTTATTGAGTGTGGAAAAATCATTACATGATTATCAAGGCATATTATGGACTGTACAAATAATTTGGAAATATAAAAAGATCATTTATTTAATGGGATTAAGCCAACTATCTGAAGGGAACTAGACCCTCAAACATTTTCATCATATGATGATATAGTATAATTCCTATCTAGATATAGAAATAATTCTTCAAGACCTATATTTTCAAAAGGAATCAATATTATTAGAGGAAAATAGAGCATTGAAAAAAATAAATTAGGTCATGGATATGAAGTGAAGGATGGAACTTTCAATATGTGATAATTATATAAAAAAACACCATCATACTTACTTAAAAAGAATGATATTATATTGAAATTATGGAGGTATGGTAAATAAGTCTCATTAATGAAAGGGAATTAAATAATAAACCAATATCTTGGGTTTAAACTATTAAAATATAGGGAATTATTTAAAATAATTCCACATTCATCAATGGAATTTACCTTAGAAGAGGATAAGAGAGTAAGTCTAAGATTATACAATTACTATAGTTTAATTTATGTCCCTTAAATTGTGATAATAGGTTCTTTGATCGTAAACTCATGATTTATTTTATTCTAGATATATATACTATTTTTTATTTTTCATTGATAGTGAATCATCTCTTGAAACTTTAAGGAAGGAGTTTTTAAGTAAAACCTTAATAAGAATTTGGTTACAATGAGAATATATTGGGTATTATTTATTAAGATGAATAACTATTCCATAATTGTAGATATGGTTTTTATACTTATTATTGGATTTTTATAATCTTAATTTTAGGGAATTAATTAATTTTTATGATTATAAGATTAGTAAATAAAGTATAAAATAATTTATGTTGAATTTTTTGTATTTTTTATAATAAAGGATTTTATGGTTAGAATTTATTTGGATTTTATTTTTACTCACACTCACCATTTTAATTTTAGTAAGTGGATAAAGAAAAGAGTAATAGCGTATCATTGTTTTATAGATATTATGACCTACTAAAAGTTTATTTTTGTGCTTAAAGTATGAAAAATTCAACATTTTTAATCATCATTATTTAGAATATGAGATGAATAAAAGATGGAAAACTGACCAAAACAAAATAAAAGGAGGCAATTATACTTATATAATGGAAATAAATTAAGTATTTATATTTTATAATATTCTTGATCTCAACTGTAAAATGATTCCTCAAACTCGTACAATGGGAATATAAATTTATCAAGTCTTATGTGGAAACCATCTCTCAGCTGTCAAGGTATGCCTCTAGAAACTCATTCACAATTTTGGGTCTTTTAATGGTATATAAATTATTGAAGAAATATTTAATGAAGAAATACTAAGATTCCCAGTAGAAACTTAAGAATTAATTATCTAGATAAAATATACTTATAATATTATAACTAATACAATATAAATATATATTTATAAAAAATGGAGATAATTCAATTTATTTAGGGGATATAACACCCAATGATTTTAGTATGTATTTTCTTTTGAATAAATACTATACTGAATAGTTTGTAAAACGTGAAAGACTGAAATAAAAATATTTGAGACATATTAAAATTATATTAAGAATAAAAATTAAATAAATAAAAAGAAATTAATAAATTATGATATGTATATTGTATTTTTTCGATTGATGAAATTTAATGATTAAAAATAAATAATTAATGTGATATAATTAAAATTATTTTAATGTTTTAAAGGGGTATTTTATAAAGAATCATTTTTGAAGTGTTTTTAATGTAATAAATTAATCAATTTTAGAATAATTAAAAATTTAAACTAATATATTAACACTCAATTTATTAAAAATTTATTTGAAATAATATTAATAACACTTAATGTTTTAATATGCCATTTTTATTTAAAATTCATTTTTATAAATATTTTATATTTTAATTTAAAAGATATATTTATAAATTATATAATTTTAATTTTATGAAATGAAATTCATTTCTTAATTCATAATTTTAAAATCATCTTATTTTGAATTTTTGATATCTTTTTGAAAAGGTTGATTTTTAGGTGAATAGTGGAAATATCATTTTTACAAATGCTATCACTTTTATGAAATCATTATGTTTTAATAATGGATTGAATATTTTTTTTAAATTTAATATAATATATAACTATTTATAAATTAAAATAAAACATTTAAAAATTTTATTTTGAATTTATAGACCTATGTTTTTCATTTTAAAACCTAAGTGAATTTTTATTCTAATAAAGAACTATTTTTTTATAATTTTAATTAATTAATTAATTATAAATGTTCATTAGTGTTTTAATTGGTTTTAATGTCACATAAATGCAATTTTTTTAATTTATAAAACAATAAATTTTATGAGAACTAAATCTATACAAGAATTTGGTATACATTCTTTTTTATACTTAAATTGATATTTAACTAATTTTTTTCATTAAATTTTGTGTACTTATATTAAAATTAATTTTTACCACATATAAAAGTTTTATATTTTAAAATATATTCAATATTTGGAGTAATAATATTAAAATTATTTAATAATTTCTACTTCATTTTTATTCATAATGAATAGTTATAAGACAAAAAGTTTGTTATCACAATAAGGGTTGAAAGGTTAATAAGGGGGGTTTAACTAAAAGATAAGGATACAAATGTCACTAAAACATATCTAAATTTGATTGGATGATTTTATTTTTACCTTAACCATTATTATATTATAATTTTAGTTTTATTGGATCCATTAGCCTTGAAAATGACTTTATTATATTATAAAAGTTAAGAGTATTTACACGATTTCCACTCATCTAACTTATAACAGGGTACTTCATATATTCATTTATTCACACACTTTGAGACTATTATATAAACCTATATCCACATAAATATCTTTCAAAAACCCTTATTCATGACATGGATGTTATTTTATTCCCAAAATACTTACCTATTAATCCTTAAGGTGTTGTTCAAAAGAGACTATTCAAGGAGGAGGTATATGTTCGTAGTAAATTCTTTCAAGTTAATTTATTATTAAAACTCCCAAAAAATATTATATAAACATCTTAATAAAATTCAATTATTATCTTTAATATACTATTTTTAACATAATAATTATTTTTTTCTCCTTTCCATGCGATGGAAAATGAAAATGTCACCAATGCGTACGTCCAGACTGCCACTTCCAAGAATAACATATTTCATTTTTCATAAATGACTTACATTGGTGGTTATAAAAGTATATTTAATGTATAAATATTAGATATATATATGATATTATTGACATTTTCTGGTGATTAAATCATGTATAGAGTGTAAGGACTAGAACCATGATATCAAATCATGCATGATAAACAGAATAGTTAACACCTACATAATTTATTTTAGAAAATAATTATGAGAAAATGGGTAAAATTAAGTTATGAATAAATGATATCCCATAATATATATATAAATTTTGATATGATATTTATGAATTATAAATATAAATTTATTATATTGGTTGTTGTAATGTATCTTGCAAAGTGAGAATCCTAGGTAAGAGTTTATTTTACCATCTCATTATTAATCAGGATTGTTTATATTTATGTTTTCATTAGGAGAATTATATTATTTATTTATATTAAACCCTACATATTTTATTATCCTATAGTTTATTATAGTTTTATAAGAATTACTTCCATTTTCCTTCTCTTTGGAACCTAAAAACCATTGAAATAACATTTTAAGAAAATATAACCATTTTTTCTCATTTGGGTTGGGAATATATTCCATACTTATCAGTATTATGTATTTAGATTTAATAATTATATTTTCAACAATTCAATTATTTTAAGATTCCAGATTCTATAAAATTTGAATTTCTTTTAAAAATTCTAAAAGGATACTTCTTAACATTTTCTGTATAAGTCAATTTTGGCATTCTTTACAAAATCATGAAGAAAATAGTTTTTACTATTTTCTATATGAGTAGATTTTACCACCATAAATAACATTATTTATTATTTAGCATACTTTATAATTTTTTTTGGTTTTACAAAGTAATGTCGATTCCCATTATTCTGGGAATTTTTCATTTTTATATTAATAAAAAATAATATTATTTTATTTAATGTCTAGAAAGTGATTTCATTTCACTTATTAATATTTTTATTACACTCCACATTTTATTAATTAATCATTATTTATTTTCAAGATTCCATTATTGTAAATTATTTTAAAAATAATACTCTAAAATTTACCTTGACACCTTATGAATTTTTTTAGAATTTATTTATAATTTCATTTTTTAAAAATCTTTATACATATTTTAATAAAGTTATTTTTAAAATTTTTATTTAATTTTCCTCTATATTTTAAAAAAATATGTATTTACTAAAAGAAATTAAATTTAATGAATTTATACTCTCCTTTCCCACTTTACTAATTTATGTTTTATACCTCATTTTATAAATAAGAATTTATTCTTAGACTATTCACTTCCTTAAAGTTATGTTTACTATTACTTTACATTATTGATTGAAATTTTTTTTATCCTTGATATAAAAATTGTTTTGTACCATGATATATTTAAAATTATTATGATTTTGACTAAACTGTATACCCTTTTTTCTACATGGAATGAATTGAAGGAGGCTTATTAAGAAAGTTATTCCATTAACTAGGGAAATATTGATGTTTTGTATACTCAATTCAATATAGATATATATTTATTATAAAGGCATATTCATGATTAATTGAATCATTATTTTATTTAAAGAAAAATTCATTGACATGAGTAAGTGATGGTTGGGTTCTTTTATAGCCCTTCAATTCATTAGGTAATGTATCTTGAGCTAAACCAGAGTGGGTAACACTTATTGTACGCCAGACCATACAATAACAATGTCTTGGTTGAGATTCCTTGATGGTATATAGGATGTCCTGGTTGAGAGGAATTGATGGTATGAAATATGTCTTGATAAAGAAACCTTAATTAAATGTAATATTTCTATAATTATACATTCCTTTATTAATAAATATATTATTGTTTCCCTTTTTATTTTTTATCCATGAATATATTTCATGATCAAATTATTGGTTATAAGGAACATTTATTTATTATTTACTATTAAAAATAGATTATTCCATAAGTATTCATGATTTTTCCAACGATAAAATCTCTCTTACTAAGTATCAGATGTCACCCTTTATTATGTTTCCCTTTCCCTATGGTACCAATAATGGATCTTTAAATGATTTCAAGGATTTAATAAAGTAATTAAGATATTTTTTATAAATTTTACAAGATATGATTTATGTTTCCAATGTATTATGGGAATTGAGTATTTATCTAGTCTCCCAGGATTGATAAACTATGTAATCCTTTGTGATGAGATCCCTTGTATCTTGTACCAATGTAATAAAGTAGACACTAACCCTGGGATACGATAATTGAGTTCGTTACATATTACATGGAAGAGAAATAAAATTTTAATATTAAATTTAAATATTCCTTAATATAAATCATGTGATATGATTAACTCACATTATTACATTTATGTTGTAACCATATTGTAAACTATGCTATGTCTAAGGCACTGATGTTTTATCTTTATATCACAACTTAGGATATATTATACCAATGTATAAATTGTTCCCCAGTTTCATATATGTCATAAAATACCATATATCTATATCATAGAACATGATATATTCCAATAAATAAGTCATATATACACTTGGATTTAGGGAATATCTCTATAAATCTACCACTTAAACTAAATACTCATACATGATATGTCATTTCACCCTATATTGTGTCACATACAATAACTTTTGAAATCATATCCAAAACATATTTTGGAAATCTATAAAATAATTTTATAAATATATCATTAATCTCATAATGTATTACATAAAATGTAATAATTTTTAAATAACCATCCAAAACCTATTTTGAATAAACTCTAAAATACTTTTAGAGTATCTCTCTAAGTTTCATAAAACATAAATCTCATTCAATAATCCCATAAATTGTGACCCTATAAGATTTTGTATCATTTAAAACATATATAAATCCTCAAATACATAAATTTAAAGAAAGGGATTCCTTTATAAAAACATTAGTGATACTTAATATACAAAGGAATTTGATTCAATCACAATGAAACACATGTATCACTATATAGGTGTCCACCATCTATATTATACATAAACATGAATAATCATATAATAAAATTATATAAGTCATTGAGTAACAATATGTTACTGATTATTTTAATCTCATACTATCACTTATAAGTTCTTTATTTTCCAAGTATAGATTGACCAAATGGATGAATTGATTACATGCTATTTACCCATATGAATGAACATAACACATTCCCATCACCTAAAAGATAATCATTTGATGAGTAACATATGTATGTATAACCATAAACTCACTAATTATATCTTAATAAATCTATCATATGTATTACTAATCATATGAGAGGAAAAATACCATCTTTATTAAACCAAAAAAAATGAAATTACCAACAACATACCCAACCACCTCCTAACTATCTCACACTTAAGGATCATTGTAACACAATAAAAATTTAGAATATAATTATATTTAATAAATAAATTCCTTTAGTAGATTTTAAATAAAAAACAAAAATTATATGAAAAAGTCTCATAATATATAAAACGAATCACATTATTTGGTATTTAAATGAAATATAATTATGAACAGAAATTTCCAATTCGCATAGAAATACTATTGATCATAAAGAGTTGTTTTAAAATATTTTTTTATAAGAATTATTTTTGTCATATATTTTTTATTTAAAAATTAATTAAGATTATTATGTTTTTTGGAAAAATGTTACTTAAGCATGAATAAAATTAATTTATTGGTTATCAATTTTGTTGAAATTAAAATAATAGCATTTGAAGGTAATAAGTGATATTTTTCTGAAAAAATGATTTTATTCATTATATAAATTTTTATCTTAATAAATAAAATTAATCACTTTTTATGAATGATTTTAATTAAATATTTTGTATAATATATTCAATAAATTGATTTAAAATTTATTTAATGTTTTTTAGTAGGAAAGTAATGATATTAAATTTAGTTTTATGCTTAAAATGGATTTTTTTCAAAATGTTTTCATTGCATATTCCATTCTTATTTTAAAATAATTTATGCCACTAATAAAAATTGAATTTGATAAAAATTATTTCCATATTTTAAATTATAATTTCCAAAATTTTTAATGAATCTATTTTCATTTTTTTGTTATAATTAATAATAACTCCGGTAAAAATTATTTCCCCAGTTAAGGTTAAAAAGTGTTAACAAGGGGATTAAACTAAAAATATGGTTTAAAATATCAATTAAACTTGTATAAATTTTATTAGTTGAATATTTTTTCACTTTAACATATATTATCTTCAAAACATTGTCCACTTGGTACCAATTTATATTGAAAATGACTTTATTATATTGTAATATTCTTAATATTTATAAGTTTTCTGCCCACCACTCTTATAAAATTATTATGTCCCTCCTATATGATTAAAAAATTATTAAGCCACTTATATCTACCAAAATATTTCTAAATATCTTATAAAATTACCTATCTATGCTCTAGAGGTGTTGGTATTATGAAAATACCAACACAAGGGTCCTTAATAAGAGACCTAATGTATGTTTCTTAAATAAGAGGAAATCATATTCACTAAAGAATTTTAATTTTATTTATTCTTCTACCTCATAAAAATATTCTATAAATTTATTAAATTGATTAAATCAGTATAATTACTATATTTTAATGTTTTTTTGTTAATTTTATAACCATTTTCTACCTTCTTTCCATTGTATATGAAATGATAACATCATTCGTGTGTACATGTGGATCACTACCTCCACGAAGTGAAGTGATTCATTTTTCATGTAAGCCATACAAGGATGGTAATATGGATGGATTTAATGAATATATATGATATATATGATATAATTATTATTCAATAAACATATATTATTATTCAACTTTATTTTTATTCTTTGGAAAATGAAAGCATTACTTATGCATACATAAGAACGACCGTCTCCTTGAAGTGTTGTAATTAATTTTTCATCACCACATTATTTTAATCATGATAAAAGTGTATAGAAAAAATAAATATGATACTTATAACATTATCAATATTCATTATATGATGAAACTATGACCAAGGTGAAAGTACATTAACTGTCAAACCGGAACAAGTATGAGAAATGGAATAGGTAACAATCGAATGATGATTTTAATGAAAAAATATTAATAAATGGGAAATTTGAAATTATAAATGAGTGTTATATTTTAAGGTAAGTATGAATATATTAATATTATATATTTATATTAAATATAAATTTATTATAAAATAACTTAAGAGTACATATGAATAAATTCAGGATGTGAGGTAAGGGTTTATGTTGCAATATCATTTTTAATCAGGATTATTTATAATAGAATATAATTTGGGGGAATTATTTTATATTTATCTATAAAAACCTATATTTTATCTTATAATATTTTTTGTTTCATGTTTTCCTTTTTTATAAACTATTTTTACTTCAAATTATTGAGAAAATGTTTTTAAGAAAATTTGACATTATTTCCTATTTGGTTGATAAATTTTTTCTTCCACATTCTTGTTATTTAAAATGATTTATAGAATGATATTTTCTATGATCCCATGATTATTTAAATTCATTTTTAGTTATATTTTAATTTCATTTCAAAGTATTAAAAAGTAATTTTTATAACATTTTCATAAAATGTTATTTATGATTTTTTACGAAAAATTGTGATAATATTTTTTTTAATGTTTACCACATAAATTTCTTTCCACTATCAAGAAAATTATTTTATTTGATAATTACTTTATAATTTTAAAAGTTTATTTTCATAGAAAATATTTTTTTCAAAATTATGGTAATTTTGGTTTCAAATATTATCCAAAGAAAAGGATATTTTTATCATGTTTTTAAAGAAATATTTGAATGGTATTTTAAAGGTATTTTACTCTATTTAAATATTCTTTAATATTTATTGGGATTCATCGAGTATAATATATAATGATAACTTCCATGTTATTTATATGGATTTATTATAATAATGTTATAAGAAAATCATTACGAAACACATTTCTTTTTATGGGTTATTCTGTGATGGAATGATGGATATTTTTAAAATATTGTAAAACATGTATATATGGTTTTAATTATATAATTAAAGGGTCCATTTAATCCATTAAATTAATTTAGTAATGATTGATATATGATGAGATCATATGAAAGAGGATAATGAGAGACCCCATTAAAAGAATTAATATATGTTGGGGAAGTAAACCCAATCCATTATTGTTCTATATCCACTATGTGATGATGGTCCTAACAGTGAGTGTTGACTAATGAAATGATATTATATTATTACTATTTTTCTAAAATTATTATTACATGATGTAATGATTTTGATATTCTATCATTGATCATGATTGATGAATTATGATTCACTACTCTTATAGACTATTTCCTTTGAAATACTAAATATTTATGCTATGAATTGTGATTTGTGATATATAATTAATCTGGTATGAACTTCATAAGTTATGATCATTTTTTCATACACTTATACTTATCTTATACGAGCATATGATCATCAATTGAGATCTCCCATGTTTACCCACATTGATAATTTAAGTTCACCCTTTATTGTGTTTCTATTTTCCCTAGTTTATGAATAAAGGTTTTAAGTAGGATATATCTAATAAGAGTAAAACGAGAGAATAAATTTGTGTGATATGTTAAATAAATTTTATGAAATGAGATTATTATGTATATAGTATATAAATACATAAAACGTTATGGTTATTGGTCAATAATTATTGTGTATTATATTATAATTACATCTAAAATGATGAAATATGTATATATGTTATGCTCAAATTTCCTTAGTTGGCATAATTTTGGGGTTTAGCTATTATTTTGATATTAGGTTATGAAGAATATGAGAGTATAACTTAATATGACCTATGATTAACTAAAAGTAATATAGATAAATCGAAAAGTGAAATAGGTTGAAAAGAAATTTTCATAATTTAGGATAATAATTTTCTGGATCATATGATTTCTCACTTTGATTATTTTATCTTGACTATTACATGATAAATTTTGGTTATTAAATGGTTAAAATTAAGAAGAATCATCCTAAAAATGAATTTTGTGGATAATTCAATGATTTTCCTCTTGAGAAACCGAATTAAATGGGATCTAGAATATAAAATATTACTACTATGATCACAAAAATCTTTCAATCCATGAATCTTGATGAGCTTAAAAATGAGAAAAGGGTGACCAAAACATAATTGAGTCTTTAATGAGTAAACAACTACCTACTTTAAGTGGATAATATATTCTAATAGTGTTTGAGAAATGGATCGGTACCACTAAAAATATATTTTTAGTTCTCTTGTGATCAGATCTTGAATTTTTTCCATAATGGTGTATCATTTTAAAGGAAAATCAGATCAATGGTGGAATCTTATTAAAAATATGAGGCAATATAATGAAATTAACTCCATGGAATGACATGAATTTAAGAGTTTATTTTTCAGTAATGACTTTACTTGAAATCTTCACACAAAAATGGAAAGGGAAATAATTGAGATTAATCAAAAGGATGATGAATATATTTAATCCTATAAGTTAAATTTTACATAAATTTTAAGGTACACTTATGGTTTTTTCATTGACCTTGAATGAAAAACTTTTTGGATCTTCAGTGGATTAAAATAAATTCTATTAAAGGAATTATCCATAAGGTACTTTAGGAGCTATGAAAAAGTCATTATATGTTTCCTCAAAGTATAAATGAAATGTATAGATTCCCATCATTCGTATTGTTTTGATGATTATATAAATATGTAGTTTGAATATAATTATAATAATAAAACTTATAGATTAATGAGAATGAATATTATTTTATTTGAGAAGTGTGGAAAGAATAATGGGGAAAATTTTCTTAAGAGAAATAGGATATGTTTTAAGTATGGAAAATAAGGACATTGAGTAAGTGAATAATAAAGAGATAGAAATAGGTAAGCCAATGAAATAAATATGTAGAAATCTAAACCAAATTCACCACCCACAATCTAATGCTATAACTATAAAATGTATGTGAATTTTTCAAACTAGTGCATGAATTGGAGGGTTAATGCTAACAACCGAGATAAAAAAACTCTTAATCCAATAGATAAATTGAAATATCATGTGATCAAAACTTCTTAAGTGTATCAAAATAATTAAGTGGTGGAAGGTATAATTATCAACCACTCTAGAACTAAAAATGTGATATTTAATTTTGGTTCTACCCTCTTTTTATATCTAAAGAATTATTTAAGGCTATCACATCACCACCTCAATGATTATATATTGAATTATTAGAAAAAAAATACAAATGGTATGATGATTTAATTTTAATTATATAACTTATATATAATATAATAACGTGTAAATGTGCTTTATAAAAATATTTTGATTCTCCCTCTTATTAAATATTATTTTATTTTTGGAATGTAATGGATTTCATTATATACAACCTATATTATTTCTTGAGGAAGTGAAGTCTAATTTCATATTCAGAATGAACCAATGATTGTCTATTTTTACAAGTATGAATATGAAATTTCAATGTAAACTAATTCCTCTTTATGGGTCTTATTACCTATTCATGAGGGGTATTTATCTCAAATGATTTAAGAGAAACTAAAAATTGAATATATTCCTATTGCGATGGAATATGTTGATGTATTTCTTAAAGTGTTTCACAGTCCTCCCTTAAATAATGAACTTGGTATTTCAAAATAATTCATACCTAGGGATAAAACTATTTCAAATACTTCTTAAATAACTACCTCAATTGAGTTGTAGGAATTAAGGAAGAATATTGAAGTGAATATTGATAGAGGGTTTATTTAACCAAGTGCATCACCATGGGGTGTACATGTTATTTTTGTTAAGAAGAAAGATGGGTTTATGAATCTTTTCATTCATCATCTAACATAACAAGATTAATATCAAGGAAAAGTATCCATTACCCTAAATTTATGATTTGTTTGATTAACTATGGGAATCTAAATACTTCTCAAAGACTAACCTATGATCTAGATATCATCAGTTGATGGTTAAAAAGGAGTAAATATCCAAGATAACCTTCCATATGAGGTACACTCATTATGAATTTATAGTGATTGCATTTGGTTTTACCAAATCCCTTTCTATCTTCATGAATATAAGGAACAAAGTCTTTAGAAATTACCCTGGCCAGATTTTAGTAGTCTTTATAAATGATATTCGTATATATTCCAATAGAAATTAATAAAATTAAGATCATTTGAGGATTATGTTAAAGACCTCAAGGAAGGATAAGTTGTATGAATGATTTATTAAATATTAATATTAACTATAAAAAGTCTCATTCTTGGGTCATATAATTACTTGCGAGGGTATATTGGTGGATCCTTCATAGATTGAAGTTTTTGAAAAATGGACCATAAAAACTATAATGATAAAATCCAAAATTTTACCTAGTTGGATGTATATTATTTATGGATTTGGATAAATTTATAATGCATATAAAACCCCTTATTAAATTTTACATTAATAGGATCCAATTTCCTTTGATTATATAAATGTAATGAAAATTTCAAGGAACTAAAGGGAAGGCTGGTCAGTGAACCAGTGGTCACACTACCCTATTGTGGATAAGGGTTTGTGATTTATAGTGATACATAAAAGAAGGTATTGGGATGTGTTATCATTCATAATTACATGGTAATAGATTATTTCCCATGCTAATTAAAAGTTCATGAGAAAATTACCTAACTCTTGATTTGGAACTAGCAGTAGTATTTTTTTATTTGAAGATATAAAAGCACTATATTTATGATGAAATGTGTGAAATATATACTGATAATAAAATAAAAAAGTATATATTCACAAAAAAAGTTGAATATTTTCCAAATAATATGGTTGGAACTTATTAAATATTACGACTAATAAATACCTTGCAACTCTGGTAAGATGAATAAGGAGGATAGTGCTCTATGTTCGAAAGACCATTCTCATTTTACCATGATTAGGATTGAAAGAGATAAAATACCAAAGGATTTATAGATGATAGATTTGGAATCATAATAAAGTATAAATATACTATATTTCTTAGATTAATGTTAAAAATTATATTCATATGAAGATTAAATAAGGGAAAAAAGAAGACGTGGAGTTGAAAAATAAGGTAAGGAATTCCCCTGAGTTCATTCATGATATTTATGCAATGACAAGGTTTGGGAACATAGTATGGGTTTATTAAATAATAAAATTGAAGAAGGATATGGTAGATTAATACCATAGTTTATCATTATCTATTCATTCTAGAATTATGAATATTTATATAGATATTAAAGAGAATTTATTATGGGATAACATAAATAGAGATATTATGAAGTATGTATATCGATACTTGGTATTAAAAAAAGTTAAGTATAAGAGATAAAAGTCTAAGGGGATGTTAAAATCATTTCCCATACCTATTATAAAATAGGAAAACATCAGTATGAATTTTATCTTGGGATTACCCAAGACATATAAAATGCATAATTTTATTTGGGTTATAATTGACCCCCTTAAAAAACTAGCACATTTCATTGGTATTAGAGAAGATTTATCTCTTGATAAAATTTCTTATATATATGTTTAGGAATTGGGTAGGTTTTATGGATTAACAATATCAATGTTATATGATTGAGATATTAAGTTTTACATTGATGTTTAGGTGAAGTATTTAAAAAAAAATTGAATAAAGAGTTGATCTTTAACACTATATATCATCCCTAGGTATATGGTCAGTTTGATAGGACTATTCAACTCCTAAAAATTATACATATAGCTTAATATATAGATTTAAAATGAGGTTGGGATAAACAACCACCTCTGTTTTAGTTATATTAAATTGATATCTTTCACTCGATCATTAATATGAATCCTTATAAAGACCTCCATATAAATAAGTGTAGAACTACATCATACTGGGATGATGTTGGAGAATTAAATCTATTATAACCTGATCTAGATGATGAAATTGAAGAGAAGTTTAGATCCATTAAAAAACACATTAGGGTAGCTCAAAGTTGAAATAAAAAATATGTTGACAATTGTGGATGATATTTAGAGTTTAAATTTTGTTATAAGGTATTACCTTAATCATCTCCTTGGAAGAATGTTACTGTATTTTGAAAGAAGGGAAAGATAAACCCCATATATATTAGTATCTATGATATTCTAAATCAAAAAGGGATAATAACTTATCTCTTGGTGTTTCCTAAAAATCCATCACAAGTTCATGAATATTTCAATGTATATTTTTGAATAAGTACATAATTGGTACTTCATATGTTCAGAACTCATATGTTATACCATCAGAGCATGATAATTCTTATAAATAACATAGGGTAGAAATCTTGGATCGTAGGGATAAAGTGATATGGAATAAGATAATTTACATGGAGGAATTTTAAATTTTTCTAAGTAATTTGGGAACCTTAGTATGTGATGATGTAGAGGTATCCTTAGTTTTTTGTA
This sequence comes from Viscum album, assembly GCA_963277665.1. Classification (NCBI taxonomy): domain Eukaryota; kingdom Viridiplantae; phylum Streptophyta; class Magnoliopsida; order Santalales; family Viscaceae; genus Viscum; species Viscum album. Next base: position 1,552,878,945 of record OY728131.1, read on the forward strand.
TCAGAGTGACAGATTTACTAGGGAAGAATTCTTATTAGGGGGTAGAATGTAACACCCTGAGATTTTAGAATATATTTCTATTTAATAAATAAATGTGTTCGATATCTTAGGAAGGATCAAAACATGAACTCATGTGAATAATTCTTATACATTATAAGTTTAATCACATTATATGGTATTAAAATGAAATATAATCATTGAAAATAATTTTTAATTCCCTCTGGAAATTCTATTGATCCAAAAGAACAATTTTGAAATATTTTGTTTATGATAATAGTTTTTATAATAATTTTTTATTTATAAATTAATTTATAGTATTAATATGATGAAAAATTATTTTTTAAACATGAATAAATTTAATTAATTGGTTATAAATTGGTTAGAAAATAAAATAAAAGTATTTTAAGGTTAAAATTAATGTTTTTTAAAAAACTACTTCTACACGTGCAATGTGTTTTTATATTAATAAATAAAATTAATCACTATTGATGAATGAATTTATTGAAATGTTTCTATAATATACTCAATCAATTTTTTAACATTTATTTAATGGTTGTTACTTTGAAATGAATGAGAATAAATTCAGTTTTATACTTAAAAACACATATTTCTAAAAATAGTTTTCATTTTGTTTTGAATTATTATTTTAAAATAAATTTATTAAATTTATAGAAATTGAATTTGATAAATTTGTTTCCATATTTTTTTATCATAAATTCCAAAATTTTTAATGATGCTACATTTATTTTTGGTTGTAATGAATAGTTACTATGCTAATTTTTGTACCTTGGTTAAGATTAAAAAGGGTTATCAAGGGGTTAAAATAAAATGTAATGTTTAAAATGTAACTTAAATGTATTTAAATTTAATTTTTTAAATATATTTATAGCTTATATTATATAATATTCTAACCATTTCTCAATTTCCCATAAATATAACTTTATTATATTTTAATGTTTTTAATATTCTCAAGTTTCCAACACACCTCACTTGTAAAAGAGAACCTCATATCCTATCTTCTTCACACCATATTTAGACACTTAACTCAAAAAATCTTCCTAAATCACTTATAAAATTATCTATACATTTTCTAAAGGTTCTGGTATTTTTAAAATACTAACCCAAGAGTCCTTTAAAAGAGATCCAAAGTAGGTTTCTCAAAGAATAGGTAATTGTCTTCACTGAATCATTTTAAGTTTATTTCTTCTTGTACCTACTAAAAAGTTTTTATAACAATAATAAAATGATTAAATAATTATAATTACTATATTTAATTTTTTTATATTGCTGGTAAAACCATTTTCTACCTTCATTCCATCCTATGAGAAATAATAACTACCTTTTTGAGTAAGCATAGACTACCACCTCCACGAAGCTATGTGATTCATTTTTATATCCTACATACATGGAGAGTAATATATATTAATTTAGTAAATATATATTATATTTATGATATTATTATGATTCATGAAATATATATTATTATTTAACCCAATTTCTTTCTATTTGTTTGAAAATTAAAACATTTCTCTTGCGTACATACAGACCACCATCTCCACAAAGCGATGTAATTCATTTTTATCAACACCTTATATGAATTTTTATTTAAGTTTATATAATGAATAAATATGATACTTATAAAATTATTAGTATTCTAGTGATGATGAAACCATGTAAAAGGTGAAAGTATTGGATGTTTCAAACCAAACATGCACTGAGAACAAAACAATTTTTACCCAAATATTGATCTTACTGAATAATTGTTAAGAAATGAGTAATTTGAAATTATAAGGTAATTTTATATTATAATATAATATATATTCATATTTTATATTTATAATAAATCTAAATTTATCTTACGGGTACTTAAGAGTTCATAAAAAGAATGTCAAGACTTGAGGTAAGGGTTTATGTCGCAACCTCATTTTTAATCAAGATTGATTATGATTGAATACCCTTTAGGAGAATTATATGATATATATATATATATTAAACCAAATATATTTTATTATAACCTGGTTAATTTTTGGGGGGTTCCATTTTTTTAATTTCATTCTACTCCCTTTGGTATATAAAACCATTGAGATTGTTTTTAAGAAAATGCGACTTTGGTCAACAAACATTTTCTTACATGTCCATATTAATTAAAATATTTTCAATAATGTTATTTCCTATGATATGATGATTATTTGAAGTTATTTTAAATAATATTTTACTTTATTCTGAAATTATTAAAAAGTAATTTTCATAATTTTTTTTGAATGGTTTATTTATGACTTTTTACAAAAAGTGTGAAATGATTTTTTGTTTTAACGTTTACTAAAAAAATAACTTTTTCCAATGTTATAACCATTATTTTATTTTAATATTATATTACAATATTCCATGGTTATTTTTAAGGATTTTTTTAATATTATTGTAATTTTTATTTTAAATTTTAATAAAATAAAAGAATATTTTTATTATGTCTTGAAAGAAAGGTTCAAATGATATTTTAAAGGTATTTTTTGTAACACCCCGAGATTTTATGAAAAATATTATTTTTAATTTCATTAATGTCTTGTGTTGTACGCTACACCAAAAGAAGCTTTCACAACATGCATCCCTAACTTGGCTTGCATTACACGCAATAAAGACCTTCCTCAATAGCATGTGTAGTACGCAATACCGAGTTTCACTAAACGAGATATTATTATAATATTATTATGAACTAGCCATTATGAATAGTAATAAACAATTTTTGAAATTTTATAAATTTTATCTTTCAAAATGAACTTCATTTTTGGATTCAGAATATCGAAATTAGCTTAGGGTGAAATTCTGGTACTTTTTGGATAACTTTAATATTATGATGAATAGTGAAAATTACTAAATTTTAATTAAAAACAACTTTTTTAATCGAAATAATTAATAGTGATAAATTATAAATTTGAGTGGTTTTAAAGTATATTTACAATATGTTTTTAACATTTAATACAATGTTGGTCATTGGATGCAATTTCACATTTAAACCAGAAATAAACAAGTATCAATCTTTTGATAGTTATTATCTCTTAAAAACACGCTATTTGTTTTGACGACGAGAATTAATTTTTAAATTAATTAATGCAACTTATATGTTTTAAATTTGGTAAAATAGACATAATTTTTGATTTCATAATATCAAATATAGATTAGGCCTCATTTTTGGTATTTTTCTGGAAACTTTCATTTTTTGATGAATAGTGAAACCACTAAGTGGTAGTTAAAAAAACTGAATTTTTCATAAAACATAATTTTACCGCTTTTGTGAGTGGAATTTCGAAAATCCAAGAGACATGGTTAATATATAGGACTAAAATGTAGTTCAATGAGATGAAAATATTTTTTGGTGAATAGTAACTTTTTACTTTTATTTACCACAGTTAAAAGTAAATAGGATAATTAAGGGTACAAATGATATTATTATTACCCTAAAACATGTCCTAATTCTATTGGATAAGTATAATTTGACCAAATAAAACATTAGAAATAAACTATGACCATTTAGGCCCACTTGGATTAGATTAGGTCATTTATTATTAATTTATTTAAAGAAGGGTTAAAATAGTTAAAATCAAAGTTTAATGAGTAAATCATTTTTAATATAGGTTTATACATAAGATAAATTAGACTATAAATACTCATTATAAAGATAAAAATATTTCATACATAATTATATTTTATTTGTAATTTTTAGACATTAAATAATTTAATTTATGTATGACACAATTATGACGCAATAATTATCTTATTAATGAAATATTGACATAATTGATGTTATAAATAACCAAATAAATGTAATTTGAGACTTTTTATGAATTCCAATAATTTTATAGGTAAATATTACATATTATTACTTATTTAATTAACTTTTTTCGAACTAATATTTCTGTTATGAGTTTCAAAAAAATCAATTACCAAATAGTGTCAAAATTGACATAAAATAGTTTTTAAAACAAATATTATATTATTAATTGTTATTTTATTCCTAAAAATATAAGGTTCGGCCAAATGACTTAGATAAGGTTATATATATTAATAATAAACAACTTAGGGTTTGTTTGGCTTGTTATAGTAAGTTTATTAACCTTATAGTGTAAGAAAACAAGAAGACACGGTAAAAGTTAAATTATCTAACATAAAGTTAAATCTAAATGATAAGGTTAAAATAGAAACCTAAACTTGTCTAAATTCTATTGGATGAGAGAATATCGACCCATACCCACCTTATCTTCTAAATAAATCAATTTTGAGCTATTAAAAACCGAATATGACTTTATAATAAAATAATATTTTTAGTTTTTTTAAAGGTGCCCCTCACCTCCCTTATAAAAGGGCACATCCTCCCTCTCTTCCTCACACCAGTTTGAGCCTTCAAGCTCAGAAAAACACTGCCAAATTCTCTTCTAAACTTACATAGAAACATCCTATAGGTTCTTGTCTTCTTCAAAGACCAAATTTAGTGCCCTAAGAGGAGGTCTCAAAGAGGCGCTTCAAAGAAGAGGTAATGTCCGTTACCGATTCTTTCAACTTTATTTCTTCCTCCACTTGTTATTCTTTAGTTGTTTCATTATGAAGTAATAAAATAAGTATTAATAATATAATGATATGTTATTATAAGTATGAAACAACCCTATTTCACCGTCAATCCATCCTACGGAAAACAAAATCACCACGCGTGCGTACGTACGGAATACCGTCTCCACGCCGTGGTGAAATCTGTTTTTCCACCAACACATTACATGGATGTGTATAATGGTGTAAAGAATAACCATATATGGTTATCATAACATCATAATGATTCTGATATATTATACCATCCACTCCAATTCTATTCAATAATTATGGGAACGATATCATCGCTCGTGCGTACGTACGGACTACCGTCTCCACGACGCGATGAGATTCATTCTCCATGTTAACCATACATGAATGATCATAAAGTTTATATAATGAATAATAATGAAAAATATGAATTCTACTGTATTTATGTATATATATATGTATGTCATCTATTTAGTTTCATTCAATTCAATAAGGAAACGAAAACATCGTTCATGCGTACGTACGACCTACCGTCTCCATGAACGGTGTATTTCATTCCTTTTATCGATCTATAATATATATATGTATATGATGAATATATATTATATATAAATCATGTTTTACATTATGGAATTATTTAAATCATGATATAAGTATTAATATCAAGAACTACAAGTCGAAACACATACGATAAATGAAATGATTTTACCCAAAACGCTGCTTTAACATGGAATTTACAAAAGAACGGGTAATATAAAGTCATAAGTGAAACATATATGATATCATAACAATGAATATGATTCTACAATAAGTCAATGAAATTATTTAAATCATTATACAAGAGGTTCATATATGTACGAAGCATATCGGAACTAAGGTAATGGATAATTTTGCAAATCTCATTTTTATCCGAGATTGCTTATTCGTAAGTATTTACTGGGGTTATTGCAATCATCAATGTCCATGTTTTATAAAAGTGTATTCATGTATGTTTAAAGTCTTTTTTACCCATTTTGACTTTTACCCCATGGTATGGAAGGAATATTTCTTTTATTTACCCTACAAGGTACTTTTTGACTTTTTCGACAAAAGTACGAGAAGAATGTTTTTTTAACGTATACGGCATGAAAGGATTTTTACGGTTTTATAAAGCCTTATTTTCATGAAGCTTCCTCCAAAATATTTCATGATTATTTTCAACAAAATCCTTTTATTTTAAAATTTCATGACATTTTGTGAAAAGAAAATGATTTTGAAGAAGAAAGGGTATTTTCCTCAAGAATTCATTTCAAGTGTTTTATCAAAACCATTTTTCATCTAAGATGAAATTATTTCATATGTGTATGTTTCAAGTATAATGTCTCTATTATTTACATGGTTTCACTTTCCTTATTATGAAATGATATCCATTTCTTTTATATGTATTATGTAATGATATGATGATGTTTATGAAACCCATTTTATTTTTTGGGTTATTATGAATGATGTATGTTTATTTTGTGGCACAAGTAAGAATGGTTTAATTAGGAGATGGGTGGGACCTATATCTCCCTCCAATGCATTGGGTAATGATTATATATCTCATGAGATAGACATGGCTGAAACGGTAAGTTAATCCGGTTAAGTGATAGAAGACTAGATCGAGGAGTGAACTTGATTCAGAAAGGGACTTTGTCCACTAAGATGGTCTTGACAGCAATGCCTTGGATACTATGGAAATCATAACAAGTGATGAATGGTTTCCACAATTACATGTTTTATTCCCATTCTATTTTATCATGATTGATGTTCCTTTATGATATATGCCTTACTTACTTCCAAGATTCATGTCTTTGCTCAAGATTTTGATGTTTAGATTTTATGTTCAAGTTTTTGCATTCAAATGTTTATGGATTGTTTTATGCTCTCTATGTTTACCCTTATTGGGCATTTGAGCTCAACCCTTTTATGTTTTCTTTTCCCCAGGATATAAAGAAAGGTTTTAGGTAAGAAAAAAAGGGGAATATCTTTATTGGGAGATGTTGAAGATCTTTCACCACGATTAGAAGATTTTATTCCGAGTTTCCAAAGACACTAAACTATTACGATCCTTGTGTGTCTGTTTTTTTATGTATTAAGTATTCCGCAAAAGTAATGTATTATCCATGTATGTCAAGCTTCGGGTCTCTACAGTTGGTATCAGAGGAAAGGTTTAGTCAACCTTTGGAAACTAGGATGCAAGAACTTTAGTGAGATCCCTAGAGATATTTCTAAGGTATGTCTAGGGATGTCCCTAAGGTTAAGTATAAGTATAGGTTATAGTCCTATAGTTATGGTAAAAATATTAGATTAAACCTAATATGTTAGATATTAAAGTTACTCCCCCTTTATTATGATTTTTTTCCTCTCAAACTATTCTTTTTGGGTTTTATAAAATGGCTGGAAACAAGATGATTCACGATAATGGAGGATATGATGGACAATGGAATGATATTATTCATGAGCAACCAAATGAAATGGGATTTGGAAGTCCAAACATCATTATTATGCCGAATCATCAATATCATAATATGATCAATTAACTCAAATTTGGTAAGTTTCCTGACTCGGCTAATAAGAGAAAGATGGAGTTTCATGATGATCATAGAGGAAAGAAAGTTCAATTTCCCCTATGTAAATCATGTGGGAAGAGGCATCAAGGAGAATGTTTCAAAGGAACTGGAAGATGCTTTGGGTGTGGAAAAAAAATACATAAAGCCAGTAAGTGCAAAGGAAAAGGTTCAGTTAACACCATTGATGAGGATAATGGTATTGCTACGACATCAACAATGGTTAAATGTTTTAAATGTGGAATGTACGGGCATTATGCAAACCAATGCCCTAAGGGAAAGTCTCATGAAGAGAATCAGTATGGTCGTATGGGTAATATTTATGTTGTTGATGATGAATAGATTACAAATGATATGTGAGATGAAAGAATTGTTGAAGCTCGGTCAATGGTTTAAGAAGGTAGTGGAATGATTACATGTTTATCAAGTGTAATGTTGTATAAGTAATCTCATGGTACTATGGAATAAAGAGACATCTAAGGATTTTTACACTGTTGTCTTTACTTATGTTTTGAAAGTGTGTGATGAATGGTACCAATATTTTTGGAAATTAGATGATATGCGCATAATGAAGGGATAAGGAGAAAATTTAATGTTTGATAGTATTTATGAGCTCATGAATGATATAAGGAGAAGGTTATATCATGGTTTGAGTATATAGAATTTTTGGATTTTGGTATGTGGAAAGAGTTAAATTTTGACAGCATTCATTTTTTCACTAAGGTTTAATGGGTATTCATTTTTAAAGAGAATACATGATTAAGGTATTCACATGATTGGAATGTGACCAAAAAGATAATGGGGGATAAATGATGGTTGGTTGATGACATTTCAAGTAATCATTTTCTTTATCCTATGAGCTTGGACCGAAGTAATTTAGATAAATATTGGAATGGATTATGTTGGACATAAGTTAGTATTGTTTAAGGATAGAACTTTTTTCGATATTATTGATGGTATGTTATAGTAATGTAGTTTTAGAAAATGGACAACCTGTAGGATGAGCGACAGCCCTTCGCGTCGGACAAGGCTGTGGGAATCGAACTCACAACCAAAGTGCGACTGGCCTTTATCACCTACCACTGGCCTACAGGATGTCAAGGTTTAGTAGAAACTAGTTTTATTATATTAAGCAGTATGATATATGAAGTATAAGTCAATTTTAGGAACCATATATGATTAATCTCACTATAGATGGACTTATGTATTTTTGATAACTTTTCTAACCTTTTGTTTGAGACAAATGGAATGACCCATCATTCCATCACATGATCTGCTAACACATCACGAATGACAAATTTAACTTCATTTCTTTAAGGGATGAAGTGGAAATTGTCCAATGAACAACCAACAGCGAGACTGTACCAAAATCACGAAAGTATTTCTTCTAATTCCAATTTCATCAACTTTAGGGAAATGATCTTGAAAACAAAAAATGTTGTCCCAGTGCCCTTATATCCGATGAATCAAATGGTACCTTAGATCATAAAAAATATATGGCTTTATTATTTTTGTATTTTTCATAGCCATGTACTCTACCACTCTCCATCAGAACTTGATGGTTAGATTTTTCTTCCGTATCCATATTTTCACCTATGTTCTCCTACGTGAAAACCCAGTGATGAGTTAATTTGGGTAACCGTTACGTTTCATACTTTAGTTTTTAAAGCCATGTTTTGGTATTCCTTTTTATGATGTGGGTTTCTATTAAAGAAAGTTTCGAGTAGTAAACCATTTATAACCCCGACAAATTTCGAGGGAGAAATTCATTTTAAGGGGGGTAGAATGTAACACCCCGAGATTTTATGAAAAATATTCTTTTTAATTTCATTAATGTCTTGTGTTGTACTCTACACCAAAAGGAGATTTCACAACACACATCCCTAACTTGTCTTTCACTACACATAATAAATACCTTCCTCGATAGCGTGTGTAGTGCGCAATACCGAGTTTCATTAAACGAGATATTATTATAATATTATTATGAACTAGCCGTTATGAATAGTAATACCCACTTTTTGAAATTTTATAATTTTTATCTTTAAAAATGGACTGAATTTTTGGATTTGGAATATCGAAATTAGCTTAGGGTGAAATTTTGGTACTTTTCAGATAACTTTCATATTCTGATGAATAGTGAAAATTACTAAATTTTAATTAAAAACAACTTTTTTAATTGAAATAATTAATAGTGATAAATTATTAACTTGAGTGGTTTTAAAGTATATTTAGAATATATTTTTACCATTTAATACAATGTTGGTCATTGGATGTAATTTCACATTTGAACCAGAAATAAACAAGTGTCAATCTTTTGATAGTTATTATCTCTTAAAAACACGCTATTTGTTTTGACGATGAGAATTAATTTTTAAATTAATTAATGAAACTTATATGTTTTGAATTTGGTAAAATAGACATCATTTTTGAATTCATAATATCAAATATATCTTAGGCCTAATTTTTGGTATTTTTCTAGAAACTTTCATTTTTTGATGAATAGTGAAACCACTAAGTGGTAGTGAAAAAAAACTGAATTTTTCATAAAACATAATTTTACCGCTTCTGTGAGTGGAATTTTGAAAATCTGAGAGACACGGTTAATATCAAGGACTAAAATGTGGCTCAATGAGATGAAAATATTTTTTGATGAATAGTAACTTTTTACTTTTATTTACCACGGTTAAAAGTAAATAGGATAATTAAGGGTACAAATGATATTATTATTACCTTAACACATGTAATAATTCTATTGGATAAGTATAATTTGTCCAAATACAACCTTAGGAATAAACTATGACCATTTAGTCCCACTTGGAATAGATTAGGACATTTATTATTAATTTATTTAAAGAAGGGTTAAACTAGTTAAAATCAAATTTTAATAAGTAAATTATTTTTAATATAGGGTTATACATAAGATAAATTCTACTATAAATATTCATTAGAAATATAAAAATATTTCCTACATAATTGTATTTTATTTTTAATTTTTAGACATTAAATACTTTAATTTATGTATGACACAATGATGATGCAGTAATTATCTTATTAATGAAATATTGACATAATTGATGTTATAAATACCCAAATAAATGTAATTTGAGACTTTTTATGAATTCCAATAATTTTATAGGTTAATATTACATATTATTACTGATTTAATTAAATTTTTTACAACTAATATTTCTTTTATGAGTTTCACAAAAATAAATTACCAAATAGTGTCAAAATTGACATAAAATAGTTTTTAAAACAAATATTATATTATTAATTTTTATTTTATTCCTAAAAATATGAGGTTTGTAAAAATGACTTAGATAAGGTTATATATATTAATAATAAACAACTTGGGGTTTGTTTGTCTTGTTATAGTAAGTTTATTAACCTTATAGTGTAAGAAAACAAGAAGACACGGTAAAAGTTAAATTATCTAACTTAAAGTTAAATCTAAATGATAAGGTTAAAATAGAAACCTAAACTTGTCTAAATTTTATTGGATGAGAGCATTTCGACCCATCCCCACCTTATCTTATAAATAAATCAATTTTGAGCTATTAAAAACCAAATATGACTTTATAATAAAATAATATTTTTAGTTTTTCCAAAGGTGCCCCTCTCCTCCCGTATAAAAGGGCACCTCCTCCCTCTCTTCCTTACATCACTTTGAGCCTTCAAGCTCGGCCAAACCCAGAAAAATTCTCTTCTCCACTTCTATAGAAACATCCTAGAGGTTCTGGTCTTCTTTAACGACCAATATTAGTGCCCTAAGAGGAGGTCTCAAAGAGGCGCATCAAAGAAGAGGTAATGTCCGTTACCGATTCTTTCAACTTTATTTCTTCTTCCACTTCTTCTTCTTTAGTTGTTTCATTATGAAGTAATAACATCAGTATAACTCATATACTGATATGTTATTATAAGTATTAAACAACCCTATTTCTCCATCTATCCATCCTACGGAAAATTAAATCACCACGCGTGCGTACGTACGGAATACCGTCTCCATGCCGTGGTGAAATCTGTTTTTCCACCAACACCTTACATGGATGGGTATAACGGTGTAAAGTATAACTATATATGGTTATTATAACATAATAATGATTCTTATATATTATAACATCCACTCTAACTCTATTCAATAATTATGGGAATGATATCATCGCTCATGCGTACGTACGGACTACCGTCTCCACGACGCGATGAAATTCATTATCCATGTTAACCATACATGAATGATAATAAAGTTTATATAATGAATAATAATGAAATATATGAATGTTACTGGATTTATTTATATATATATGTATGTCATCTATTTAGTTTCATTCAATTCAATAAGGAAACAAAAACAACGTTCATGCGTATGTACGACCTACCGTCTCCATGATCGGTGTATTTCATTCCTTTTATTGATCTATAATATATATATGTATATGATGAATATATATTATATATAAATCATGTTTTACATCCTGGAATTATTTAAATCAGGATATAAGTATTAATATCAAGAACAACAAGTCGAAACACATACGATAAATGAAATGATTTTACCCAAAACGTTGCTTTAACATGGAATTTACAAAAGAACGGGTAATATAAAGTCATAAGTGAAACATATATGATATCATAAAAATGAATATGATTCTGTAATAAGTCAATGACATTATTTAAATCATTATACAGGAGGTTTGGATACGTACGAAGCATATCGGACCTAAGGTAAGGGATAATTTTGCAAATCTCATTTTTATCCGAGATTACTTATTCGTAAGTATTTACTGGGGTTATTGCAATCATCCATGTCCATGTTTTATAAAAGTGAATTAATTTATGTTTAAAGTACTTTTTACCCATTTTGACTTTTACCCCATGTTATGGAAGGGATATTTCTTTTATTTACCCTACAAGGTACTTTTTTGACTTTTCCGACAAAAGTATGAGAATAATTTTTTTAATGTATACAGCATGAATTTTATTTTACGGTTTTATAAAGCCTTATTTTAATGAAGCTTCCTACAAAAGATTTCATGACTATTTTCAAAAAAATCCTTTTCTTTTAAAATTGCATGACATTTTGTGAAAAGAAAATGATTTTGAAGAAGAAAGGATATTTTCCTCAAGAATTCATTTCAAGTGTTTTATCAAAACCATTTTTCATCTAAGATGAAATTATTTCATATGTGTATGTTTCAAGTATAATGTCTCTATGATTTACATGGTTTCACTTTCCTTATTATGAAATGATATCCATTTCTTTTATATGTATTATGTAATGATAGGATGATGTTTATGAAACCCATTTTATTTATTGGGTTATTATGAATGATGTATGTTTATTTCGTGGCACAAGTAAGAATGATTTCATTATGAGATGGGTGGGACCTATATCTCCCTCCAATGAATTGGGTAAGGATTATATATCTAATGAGATAGACATGGCAGAAACGCTAAGTTAATCCAGTTCAGTGATACAGGACTGGATCGAGGAGTGAACTCGATTCAGAAAGGGACTTTGTCCACTAAAATGGTCTTGGAAGCAATGCCTTGGCTCCTATGGAAATCATAACAAGTGCTGAATGGTTGCCACAATTACATGTTTTATTCCCATGCTATTTTATCATGATTGATGTTACCTTATGATATACGCCTTACGTACTTCCAAGATTCATGTCTTTGCTCAAGATTTTTATGTTTAGATTTTATGTTCAAGTTTTTGCATTCAAATGTTTATGGATTGTTTTATGTTCTCTATGTTTACCCTCACTGGGAATTTGAGCTCACCACTTTTCTGTTTTCTTTTCCCCAGGATATAAATAAAGGTTTTAGGTAAGAAAAAAAGGGGAAGATCTTTATTGGGAGATGTTGAAGATCTTTCACCACGATTAGAAGATTTTATTCCGAGTTTCCAAAGACACTAAACTATTACGATCCTTGTGTGTCTGTTTTTGTTATGTATTAAGTATTCTGCAAAAGTAATGTATTTTCCATGTACGTCAAGCTTCGGGTCTCTACATTTTTCATCTACATCAACATAATTTTATGTTTATTATGGTTAAATGGGGATAAGATAAAATAATAACATCTAAGTGCTTTCTTTATATGTCTTATGATTATGTGAATAGAAAATATTTATGAAATTTATTTATTTTATATTAGTTATGTTGTGATGTAATGATGAATGTTTCAATGATATTTTGGCACACATATGTATGGTTATCATAATGTGATGGGTGGGTCCATTAAGTCACTATAATGAATTAGGTAATGATTTATATATCATGATATAATATGAATTATGATGTGGATTTAACCCATTCAAATAATAAAAAGAGTTTAGGGAGTGAACCCAATGTATTATGTGAATTTTCTCACTATGTGATAATGGTATTGTAAATAAGACCCAACTAATGAAATTATTTTCTATTCTTATGATTTTTCCACAATTACTATGATATGATATTATGATTTAGGTATACTCTCATGAATCATTATTTATTAATGATGACTCCTTACTCTTATGAATCATGACTTTGAAATTATAAAGATTTATTCCATGAAACAAGATTTATGATATATGAGTAATTAGGTATGAATATTGTAAGCTATAATCATGATCACATACCTTTATTATTATATTATTATTTAATATGATCATAAATTTATATCTCCTATGTTTACCATTATGTAGCATATGATACCAATTTTTTATGTTTTTATTTCCCCCAGGTTATGAAGAAAGTGTTTAAGAAGGATATGTATAAGACTGGTATAATGAGATAAGAAATTTGTGTGATATGTTGAATATATTTCATGAAATAATTTGATCATATATCTATTCTCTAAGGATATTAATCTTTTATGATTATAGGGTGTGAATTATTGTGAAATATATTATGTTTTCTTCTAAAATAATGAAATATGTATATAAATTATGCTTGGGTCACCCCAACCATATAATGAATGTATCAAACTATGAAGGTTTTATCAATAGGTATCTTATATTACCTTAGGTACACATATTCAATATAAAAAATTCCTCACAAAATACCAAATATATAGTGTATGAAACTATATATTGTATAATTAGTGTGTTATCCAACAAAAAAACCATTTGTTATCTTATGAGAATATTTTGTATATCTATATGATGTTATACCAAAACTAACATTAACATTTCACCACAAAATATGATACTCCATGATGAAAATTAGATATAGATAACTCAAATTCATATTTTTAGGGGATAATTATCATTTTAATTCATATGTATATAAAAACAACATAAAATAAAGATAAAGTGGTCAATACCTTTTATATAACATGATACATTTCATATTATTAAAATTCATTAATAATAATAACAAAACCACATATGAGCTCCCATCTAATCTTATCCAATATATGTTTGATGCACTTTTAGTATTTTGTTAAAATCATTACATCTCTTTGTAATTCCTATCATATCTCTATGTGACTTTATGATAAAACCTCCCACTAAACTCCATAGTGTGTAAAATATATGAATATATATTATTTTAATTATGATGATTCTAAGAATCATAAATTTTTTGTTCAATCCTTTGAAAAAATATTAAAATATCTTTACTTCACAACATCTAATGTTATAATGTTAAAAAATTCTATTTTCAACATATAAATCTTATAATTTTATCATTATAATATTTTATGAAACTTTTACAATTTTAAATTTCATTGAAATCATATTTTTAACTAAATTAAACTCTTTAAAAATAATGTATTTCTCTACCAAAACATTTAAAACTATTTTATGATATAAATTATCATTCAATTTGAATTTTCTTGGCGTAATATTTTATTTATTCTACTTTGAACTTCTTTAAGTTTAAATATACCCACACTAGCCTCTTAGAAACTATTATTCTATAAAATATATTTCCAAGACAAAAAATCCTTTTTTAGGAAATAAAATTTATTTAAGTGAAATATAAAAAAATGAAATATTAATAATCATATCACATACAATATTTTATTTGTTTGGATTAATATTCTATAAAGAATATTTTATTTTTTAAAATATTACATTAAAAGGTGGTGAAAACACTTTCCTTATTATTTAAAAAAAATATATAGGTTAAATTCTATTATAATGTATAAAATTACTTTTATATTTTCATTATTTTCAAATGTGTTACTAAACAAGATTAATTCATGACAATGCGTATCAAAACTATTTTCTCATTTATTTAACACATCCATTTTTTGCAAAAAATCCTCTTATCTCATAATATAAAAACAAGATATAATATTCATAACCCTTATTTAAATAAAATAAATATTTAAAGTTATCCACTACATCAAAATCCGTGACGTATTGACCCTTTCTATCTAACATGTATGCATACTTTAAGATCTCACCATGAATCCTTTATGAATTTTGAAATATTATATATATTCAAAATAATTATTTAATATAAAATTTATATCATGCATCCTTTAAATTTACGAATTGATTTCTATAACATTAATAACTAACTTGAAATCCCCACAGAGTATCTTTCACTCCTTCAATAATTTTAAGAAATTCCTTTAATGGAAATACTCCATCTCTTTCATAAAAAATCCTTCGTGTATTAATGAACTAGGTTAATAATTATAACATCCAATGTTCTTCTTATGGCCTCAAATTTTACCCATTTCTACTCTTAAGATAATTAAAAATCCTGTACATCTCATACCTAGTCTAGTCATCCTAAACACTTTTAGGAGATCAAGTAAAATTTTGTTAAACTAATTATAATATTACTATAATAATCCAAAAATTAATTATAAAATAAATTCCAGAGATAAATCTTTCCTAAAGGAAACCTATAGTATCACCAAGTCAATAACATTCTCAATAATATTAAAAAAATACTAAAGTTACTATTATTATCTAGTATCTAAGTAATCCCTTTAAAAAATTAATTATTTTTATACTTATCAAAAGAATTTATATTCATTTTTTTTAAAATTTAATAGTACATTTCTCAATAAAGAGTAGATTTAACACGTATAATTTTTTCCTTACAAATGATTCTTAAGTTTTATTACTTATATAATGAGTACTTATATTAATATTTTCCTTTTATAAGATTGATCTCAATGTTATGTTTGATTATGATGATTCAATTTTATCTACAAATTAAGCTCTTATTAGATGATTATTATGTTTTAAAATTTTTTATTAAGAGATTTTATTAAATTTTATCCCACTAAAATGAGGACCCTTTACAAGTTCCATCACTTCCATAAGTAGGGAAATATCCATGTTTCACTAAATAAAGAGTCTGAAGATAGAGCAAGGAAGAGGGAGCAGTCAACCATCAGTTCCCTCTATAACCAGAATACTAGTGAAAATACTTGAAACCCTTGTTCTAACATGGTAATAAATTAGGTTACCCCACTTGGGTGGTGATGTTTAAGTCACAAACAAACCGATACTAAGGGTTTATACTCAAATAAATACCACACAGAACAATAAGATCCACCTAACCATCACTATCAAAATATTCCACCAATGACCACAGATATAAAAACTACACAATCAACCCCATCTTTCCAAAAAATCCATCCATAACTAAATTAAATTCCCTTTTTAATCATTTCATCAATACAATGTTCTAGTTTACAATTTAACAGCCTCATTACATAGGTTATTCAATTAATTTATCCACATGTAATGTCGAATAATTCATTATACCACTTTCCTACTGCAAGCCACTTATTAATTATAAATCAAACTTATTCTTGTCTTTACCATTTGAATGTTTATATTTATTTTATCTATAATAATTTATCTTTCAAAAACCCACCATTTATAAATTTTTAGTCCTTCACCCATTACCATTTTCATTTATTTAAACAAAAATTCATGACTTTAGGAAACTAAAACACAATAGAACAATAACCAAACAATCTCTATATAAACTATCCCAGAACAAAAGCCAACAACCACCCTAACATCCATGATATAATCCCCTTCTCCACATAACTAACCACACCAACAGAATCATAATCACACAACAACCAATTCTCCCCTACTATAACAATGATACCATACCATCACCCCAACAACAACAACCAATCATTTATATAATCAAAGAAAATGTAAGACCAAAAAAATAAACAACACATCCTCCCTTTAAATTATCCTTTCACATTATTTCATTTATTATCAAGAAACAAGTTATTAATTTAAATTATAGATTACCATGATAAACCTTTTGTTACCCTATTTAAGTATCTTAACCAATTATATGGTGAGAGGAATATCAATAATAATAACCAACATTATCATAATAGTATATATAAATAAACTATATTGAAAATATAAAACTATAAAAACCACAACAACAAATCATATTTAATAACTCCCTTTGACCATGCTTCCTATAAGGCCCTAACCTTAAACATTACATAATCTTGAATTAAGTAAATAATTCACATCAAGAATATTTTCAGGTTTAGTGTTTTAGAGAAATATGCCATAACTATTACAATACATCTCAAAAATTACAAAGTAGACATATCTACTCAGTATCTATTTTTTTCATAAAATAAATATTATTAAAAGAAAACAATAATTATTTTCTTAATATAAATCTTCTTGAGTTCTTTCTTTTCTTACCCTACCTTATACGCTGTGAAAAACATTTCAAAAACTTGGGATGAGAATAAAAATCTCCGTAAGGGTTTTAAAATAAAGAATGAAAACATTAGTTCATCAATACATACAAAACATAAGATCTTTAACATACCTCAAGAAATCATAAGATTTATGAATAACACATAGAAATCATAAATCATAAAGGTAACTAGTGGCATCCATATAAAACTTAAATTGTAGATTTCATAGCTATGTAGGGAGTTACATTTGGAATACCCATCATAGTATATTACCTAAATCTATTATTAGGAACATTAATGTTTACCTCCATCACGTTACCCAATGCATTGAAGAGCTATCTCAGGCTCACCCGACCTAGGTTTATCACAGAACCACCCATATATGTGAAAAATGCCCAATAACCATAACATATTCATAAAACATAAATCAAGCATAAAAGGAAAGATAACATTTCCACATTCCAATCACAATATATCATTTCAATATATTGATATAATCAATTCTCTTTCAAAACCATTTTCAAAACAATTTAAAACATTTAATAAAGATATTTTTGAATCAAAGTGTCCCATAACAATTTGAAGATTTTGAAAGAAATTTTAATTTCAAAAAATTCACGTCCATATAAATAAATCCTTAAATTTTTTTTAAAACATATAAATTAATGAGAAATATTTAGAAGAATAAATCTTTATAACATTTAAAACGATATTTTAGTTAAAGAGTTCTTATCCAAATGAGAGATGTTTGAATACAAATATTTTAGGAATAACATTAATAAAAGCTTATAATATCATGAGAATAAGGATATTCATGATATAATATGTCAATGGTAAGTATATACACCATATAAATGTGATTTTGTGTATAACAATGAATAAGTCTTAATGGAATGTAAATTGAGATAAAGTCTCTTGCAAAGATCATATTCTTAGATTAAGGAAAAATCAATGACATAACTATGCGTGAAAAATAAGAATACACCCAATATAAGTGGAAATTAAGTGTAAAACAATCATAGGTAATTCACACATATTATTATAATGACATAATCAAGAAGTATAAGTTTAGCCCAAAGAATTGAAATTGGGTTAAGAAGTTCTCTTACATAAATTAGACAACCTAACATCATTACTTGAAAATTAAAAAAATGATTTGATAAAAGGGAAAAGGGTCTCTCATCACATGTACATAAAATTTAAAGAAATAAGGATATAGAATAACATATCCCAACATTTGAAAATTGAAATTTAAAGACATAACATAAAAGAAGTCTTTGATTAGAAGAGGAGAGTGAAAGGTTCCCTCGCCGATTTGGTAACTTACGAAACATACAACACATGAAAGAAGGATCATAAAATAAAGATGTAAATACCTATAAATTAAGGTATATTACATAGTGAATGCAATCATGGGAAGTACATACACCACATAAAAGGAAATAGTTGCAAATATAGCATGAATCTCACGGGAGTAAAAAGTGGGATGAAAACCCCTTACCCCGTTGTAATCAATCGAGTCATAAGACCAAAAGTTAATAACCACGAAATTAATCATAGAATAAAATGAATATAAATAGAATAATGATAATATATATCAAATGGTAGTAACAAATACACTATATGAAATAAATAAGTGGCGAACAATGGAAATCTCACAGAATTAAAAGTTAGATAAGAACCCCCTTACCTCAAGTCCGACTTGTCTTGTATGTACCTCGTTCTTCATGAATAATAAAATTAATTTAATTTATAATTTATTAATAACCTTTTTCAAGTTTTATTATTACTTTCATATCACTTATTATCTTTCTATAATAATTAGTTAATTATTTGAGTTCATATCAGGCATTTTGTCGATGTTCGAAACTTGAGTCAAAAATAAACTTGTTATAATTACAAAATGTCCATGTGGTAAAAAGTATATTATCTCCAGAATGATATTAATGATTTAAATATCATATATATCATATATTTCCAGTATATATATGTATTTATAATAGTATATAAAATTTGGAGATAAGAAATGAAATGCACCATTCATGGAGACAGTAAGCTGTATGTACGCATGAATGCTACTTTCATTTCTATTTCATATTTAATGGAATGAAAAAATAATTATAAATAGGTATATTATATTTACTATATAATATAATATATAATTTTATTAACTCCATCCTTTATATGTTCCACATATGGAATGAATGAGTCATATCACTTTGAGGGGGTGGTAGTCCGCACTTCCTCAAATGAAATTATCGTATTTACCCACTAAGGAAACCATAAATTTATTATATAAATGAAAAATAAAGAAACATAGAAACAATATAAATATAATATATATCACATATAAATAAAGTTCCATCTTAATGTCCACTATAATATGTGGTAAGAGAAGATTGAACAATCATCGTTTCGTGAGGCCGTAGTTCAACGTCCACAGAAACTGTATGTTCTTTACCCATTAGATGAAGGTGTGTGTAAGTGTAGTTAGAACCCTTATCATAAAAACAATATATTATATTTATTATACTGGTGTTTTTATAAAATAAGTTAATAAAAATAGTTTAGGGGGTTGGAGTAGTAAAATAAAAGAAAATAACTTAAGAGAAGATGTTACCTTAAAATCAGGTATCTCCCTTTGGTTTGGTCCTCCCTAAAAGGTCTGCATTATCCTCATAAAGCATTCATGGAACTGTGCATCAACACCTATTATAGGATGGTATCAGGTACAACATCCAATTGTAGGTGAATGTTTTTAGGTTGACTTTGGTGAATGCTATAGTGAAATAAGTGTTGATTACCGAGCGAAATATGAGGGAGTTTGGTGCTATGATCTTGGGAGGTTCAACATATAGGGCTGGTACTCCTTTGAATGTTAGCAGGAAGCACTACATGGATTCTTTGTGTGGTGATTATAGTAGTAGGGATGTTTCTTAAAGTAGCCAGGTGAGTTTGTACTAGTGAGAGAAGAGTGGGAACACGATACCGCAGTGCCCGAGAGACCCAGTTGAGTGCCGATATTGTGGAAAAATGGGTTATCTTCAGTGTTTTTGCTGGATGTTCCCACCAGTAGTTTGTGATAAGGGATCTATTATGACTCCACACACATGAGTGGGGACACTAGTTCCTTATCAGTTAGGGAACTAGAGTTCTTTAGGACAATTGGGACGAGGAGGGGGTCATAACTGTGGTATCCAGACAAGAGGTTTTCAGCGACACCAAGGTGGATCAACTCAGGGTAGCTAGGTAGGGTCAAAGAACTGTGGTACAGGTCATAATTTTGCGATGGAGAAAACCCACCAGGAGCAGGATCCCAGACCCTCTATGGTTAGATGTACGATTCTAGTTTCCTATTTTTTAGATTATTCTATTTTTGATACATGGGATTCCTATAGTTTTATATCAGTTTCCATTGTAGAGAGCTTTGGTTTCTTTATATTCAATTCTGATGATGTTATGATTCTAGACACTCTGTTGAAGATTAGGATGACTAGTGTATGTTAGTGAAAGGAGTGTGCTCTTGAGGTTGGTGGGTGTCACCTCTTATGGGACCACTATGTCTTAGAGATGACATGATTTGATGTCATTCTAGGAACGAACTAGTTGGTATCCTTTCAGGCATTTTTTGAATACTATCGTTGTAGGGTGAGTTTCTTGTCACTATAGGGAGAATATTTTCTACAAAAGGGTTAATTGGATGTACAGGTGAGCAGAGCTAGACCCGAGGATCATGGGTTGGGAGGATTCATAGCATGGAATTCTAGTCTCTATCTGGATGACCAGTGGACTTCACAGGTGGACTTTCCTCCAGTGGTGGATCATTTCTGAGATATCTTTCCAAATTTAATATTAGGCTTACCTCCATATTGATAGGTGGAGTTATCTATTGAGGTTGTGCTAGGAGAATAACCAGTGTCCATTACTCCTTATAGGATGTCTACACTAGAATTATAGGAGCTCAATAAGTAGTTAGAGGAGTTTCAGGAGAAGTGTTTCATCCAACCCGTTACTTCTCCATGGGATTCACCTATCCCTTTTGCGAAGAAGGCAGATGGTACCCTCAGATTTTGTGTGTATTATTAGAATATGAACTAGTTGATGTTCAAGAATCAATATCCCTTGATGAGGATTGATGATCTCTTTGATCAGCTTTGAGAATCCCATGTATTCTCGAAGATTTACTTTAGATTCAGTTATCATCAGTTGTGTGTTAGACTATCATATATAACTCTTATATCCTTTCAGAGTAGGTATGGTCTATAAAAGTATTTGGTTATGCCGTTTGGTCTCATAGACATGCTGACAGTTTTCATGGAACTGATGAAAAAAGTGTTCCATCCTTACTTGGATTATTTTTTGGTTGCTTTCATGGACGACATCTTGGTGTACACCCACACTCGACACGACTGTTCCATCCATATTGAGATCATATTGAGTACATTGAGAGAGCATCTGTTATATTCTAAGCTCTCTAAGTGACACTTCTGTATGGACTAGATTAATTTCTTGGGGCATGTCATCTCAGAGATAGGAGTATTAGTAGACCTAGAGAAGGTGAGAGCGGTAGTTTCCTAGGAGCAGCTGAAGAATGTATTTGTGGTAAAGAGTTTTTTGGGGCTAGATGATTACTAAAAGTGCATTATTCAGGAATCATATTGATTAACAACTCAACTAACAGGACTGACTAAGAAGAGTGTGAATTAATTGTGGACATATTCCTACAATTCAACATTTTAGGAGATGAAAGGGATATTGACATCGGATCTGATACTAATTTTTCTGAAACTGGGTAAGAGCTACACTATTTACTATGATGCATCATGTATTAGGCTAGGAGCAGTGCTTATGTAGGGGGAAGGAGTCATTGCATATGGGTCTCGACAACTGAGGCCACTTGAGAGGAACTACCCTACGCATGATCTCGAGTTAGCTGGGATTTTCCAGGACTTACACTGTTGGATACATTATCTTTTGGGAGATCATTTTGTGGTATACACTAACCATAAAGCCTCAAGTATATATTTAAACAGCGTGATCTGAATTTGAGACAATGAAGGTGGGTTGAGTAACTTAAGTATTATGACTTTTATATTCCATATACACCTAGGAAATTCAATGCAGTGGCAGATGCTTTGAGCAGGATGACTTAGATACAAGCAGTTTAGGAGGCCAATAGTGAGTAAAAGCTTATGTCTCTCTTCTCTGAGATGCATTTGGAGGTGCATGAAAAACAAGGGTCAATGTTTATTTCTTCTATAGTTTTTTTTACCTCTACTCCACTGGATCAAGTGTGAATGAGGCATCTATCATATTCTGAAGGCCTCGTCCTATGGGAGAGAGTGTAAGGTGAAGACCCTACTCCTAGGTGTACCATAGGTGAGGATGATGTTTTACCATTTAATGGGCACTTATGAGTGTTTAGAGACATACGTGAGGATATATTGTGGGATTTTATTGCCTAATTATAGGAAGTTCTTATTGGTGTCATAAATATGTATCAAGATCTACATCATCAGTATTGGTGCCCAGGAATTAAGAAGGATGTAGCTGGTTTTTTTATGAGATGTTCCACTTGTAAATAGGTTATGGAAGAGAATAAATGACTGACAGGGATATTACAGCAGTTACCCATTCTTGAGTGGAAGTGGAATGATGTCATGATGGATCCAGTAATGGAATTACCAAGGTCTCTTTGAGGAAATTATGTTGTATGGGTTTTTGTTGACAAAATCACAAAGGTTTCACATTTACTATCGATAAAGGAAACCTTTAGTGTTGATAATCTTGGTAAGTTTTACATCCAAGAGATATTATGTTTCCACAAGGTTTTTCACTATATATTTTTAGATAGGGATTCCTGGATTACTTCTTGTGTCTAGTAGGGACTGCAGAAGGATTTAAATATACATGTACTTCTGATTATAGCTTACCATTCCTAGATAGATGGCCAGTCTGAGTGCATGATTCAGGTTTTGGAGGACATGCTTAAAGCATGCGTTCTGGATTTCGAGGGCTCTTGGGAGAAACACATACACCTAGTAGAGTTTTCCTACAATAATAGTTTTCAAGAAATGATTCATATTAAACCTTATGAGGATCTTTATAGTAGTCCATGCTGATCACCCTTATGTTGTTTAGAGGTAGGAGATGTAGCTATACTGGGAACTCATCTTATCCCCAGAGACCACTAAGTAGGTGTAGTTGATCAAAAGAGGATGGATACTACATAGTCCTACTGGAAATCTTATGCTAATCAACATAGGCATCCTCTGGAGTTTGAGGTCAGAGATCAAGTTTTCTTGTGTGTCACCCCGAGGTCGGGACACAGGAGGATTAGGAGAGAGGGGAATCTTTCATCGAGATACGTCATGCCTTTTGAGGTTTTGGAGAGAGTCAGGCTAGTTTCCTATTAGTTTTAGTTATCTCAAGGTATTGGTCTATGCACAACATCATTTATGTTTCTCATCTATGACGTTACTTTTTAGACCCATCTCATGTTTTCAACCCGAGGAGGTCGATATGGAGGTGCATGCATAATTATAGAATCACCATATTCAAATTATGGATTAAAAAATGAAGGTTCTCTATGGATGGTCTATTCCTCTGGTATGGGTGCTATGGCAACACAAGTATATGTAGGACAAGAATTGGGAGAGGTAGGCCGATGTGTGATTGTAGTGGCTAGAGTTGTTCATAGATTCTTCTTCACTACCCTGAAAAGGTCAATTCAAGGTCAGATTTCTTTAATGGGGGAATTTTGTAAGAACTCATATATTCTTTCCAGTTATGGATCTTGTTTTTGGGTTGTTTTGAGGAAAAAGGAAGAAAAGAGGATTTTATAAGTACACATTATGTAATTTTGTGTACATTATGTGTACATAGCTTTCCATGTACTACCACATTTTGACTATGTAATGGCCGAGTACATGGCCGTGTGGTAACCTATTAGACCCATTTAAGTTAGGGGCTGGTTGCGGTTAATACACAGCATGTAGTGTCAATGAACACACCATATATTTTTTTTTATTTTCTATATCAGAGCGGGGTCACGTCTCATATATGAAAACACATTCTTCTTCACATGTTTCATACAGGAGTGCTTCATAATGACAAATGAAGTTTGATATCCCAATTCTCCATATGAGCTTCGATTAAGACACCATTAGGTGCGTTGAAATTCCATCGGTGAGTTCTCAAACCCTCTTGATGCCTTATTCCTGATTCATACTCTCTTGTGAGTTATTCAAGGTGGGGAATTTTTTACTTTTTTGTAGATCTATGCTGATCTAGGATGATTCAAGGGACCACATTCAAGTATATCAATCATATGAAATTGAGGTATGTGCTTTGTGCCTCTCGTTGTTTGTTCTTGGATTATATAGGATAAAAGTGCCACATTCTTACATTTTGGTTATTTCTTGAATTATAATTTAACCCTGTTATTACCTAATATGGTTTGATTGATTGATAAAGGGTTATTACTTATGCATAAGGTTAGATACCTTGTCTAAGGGACACCCCATGGGTATGTTTAACTTGTTTGATTATTTACAGAAATTTGTTCTAGGTTGCCTTTGAGGTGTACCTTGTTTTCCATGCCTTGTTGATTAGGATGAAGTTTTATTAAGTGAAATTCCTGTGATATGAATTGTGAATTTTTATCCATGTAGTAGTTATAGATTACATGAGCTGCTTTAATATGTTATGTGTATTATTTTTCTAATAGACCTTGAGAGCCTTAGACCAGGAAGAATAAGGGAACTTCCATATTATTATATTTGATATGATATGTGCACTAAATCTTTACAATGTACCATGAGAGTCTTGGACCTATAAGAATGAGGGGACTTCCATATTATTTACACAGGACTATGAGATCCTTGGTGCAGATGTTTGACCAAAAGGGATTAAACCATGAGATATTTCCCAGAGGGTTGTTATTTAATGAATTGATGCTATGTTAGACCACATGTTACACCGTGGGAGATTTCCCAAAGGGTTATTGTGAATAATTGAATGATTGTGATGTGCGTACCAAGATAAATCACAAGCTTGGATTAAGTCTTACTAAATTGTTTATATGGTCTTATGAATCATCTATTTTGGTTACTTTACACAGGTGATAAAAATCTTAGTCTAGATCCCAGGGTTATATTATTCAAAGGATGGATATTAAGTATTAAATGAATGTAATTGAAAGCTACAAGATTTTTTACTTTTGAGTAATTCCTAGTTTATTGCTTCATTCTTGAATATTATCTGCTATATATATATATTCACTAATAGCTAGGAATATATATTTTGGTTATTTCCTACTAGGATTTGTCTCACACCCTATTTGGGTCATGATTTGGACCCAAATAGATTATATTATTGTAGGTATAGATAAGGGAAAGTACCCTTCTTCATCAGGTACTTGATTGCTGTTGGAGATGGAGAGAATGGTACCAAGCTCATGCTTGTGATGATGTTGGAGTTTAATTTCTTTTTCTTTGTATTGGATTGTATTGTATTTTCAGCTTTGGGAACTATTTTGGATGCTTTCCTAGACACATGTGACATGAATCATATATATATATATATATATATATTCTATAGTTGTTTTATTACTATCAGTCATCCACTATTATTTTATTCTTAATTCCTCTGTTTATACTCTGTTAATGAGGGTATAATTTCCCCATTATCAGACCTTGACCCTCGTTGCTAGTCGGTAGCCTCTGGCATTTGTGGAAATGCACTTGAGGTCATGTGACCTACTAGGTATGGGACACCTTTAGGTGGAACCTGAATGTAGGATGTTACACCTTCCCCGAACAACACATCCTAATTATTAATCCCCACATTACTGACCAACATACCATCCAACATTCAGAAAAACCTCATTCTTCTTTCAACCAATCATGTGTAACACACAATAATCTTAACTACCCCCATCATAAAGAAACACTAAATATACTTTTCAATAAATCAATAACTTTATTCACGTAAATTTGTAGCAATATTTTTAAATAAATATTAGAATAAAACATTTATTTATACAAAAATTGTTCTTTGAAACCCTTACCCTTTATTAAATTTTCAAATCAATAACATTTTTTCACTAAAAAATTCATTTTTAAGAAACGATTTTTAAAAGAAAATTTATGTGACCAAATTTCTCAATCCACAATTCTTTAAATAAAGGTACCAATAGAACACATTGCGAAACACTCCAAAACCTTTTGGAAGACCAATTGTAATATAAAAAAATAGTTATTGAAATGAAATATTCCATTCATTTTTGAAAACATATTACCAACCAATTACATAATTATTTAATCAATACATGTATTATAGAAAAACACAATACACATTATTACACAATATGAGAAGAGTTCCCAAAAATAAACATTCTCAATTCTTAAACATATTTCCTAAAAAATTGTATTACTAATTAAACAAACTTGATTACCCAACTTACCAATTTAACTCATCATGAATAATATGATAATAACAATTAAGTCATTATTGAATTAAAATTTTCAATATTACTTTCACTATTTCACTGAAAAATTATAATAAATTTGAGATAAATAGAAAATGATGACTAATATATCATATTGTACATGATTTCCTTATTAACTCACATGTATCAAAATAGAAAATATTACATATATTTATCATATTTTTAGTTTTAATCATACAATTATAAAATTCTATACATTTAATCAATACCAACATTTCTATCTTCTAAATTAGGGAATCCAGATTAATGTACAAATTTTTCTAAAATGAATATTAAAACATGGGGTAAAAAAAATCATATTTTACAATTCAAAGTCCCTTTTGGTTAATAAAATATCAAAAAATTTCAAAAATGTATTAAGTTAAAAACTCAACTTATAAATTTTAATAAAAATCATAAAAAACATGAAGTTCGTTTCAATATTTTCAAGGTTTACACCCCGTTTTTTCTTTTTTTTTGACCATTTAATTTAGAAAGAAGTCATTGGTTCAAATTAATAATAGATTTATATATAAAATAACATAAAATCACAAACATATCAGTATAAATTGAGTTACCATAAATATAAATCAATACAGAAAATAATTTACTCACAATATAAGGAAAAACTATACTAGAAACTTCTAAAGGAAATAGAATTAATAATAATGGAAATCCCAATAAACCACTTCATATTCTTTAAACATTTAATGTAAATATTATTCATGAAATTAATCCCTAAGACAATAATATAGAACTAAAATTAAAATTATTTAATTTTATTTAATTTCATTACAAAAAATCACCCCAATTCAAACACAGGTGCATAAAAACATAATGAAAGTTCAATACCTAGGTCTCTACACTTCAAGAATCATAATATTTGTTAGTATGATCCGTAAGATTATAATTTATACATAGAATAAAAGGTCCCTATAAACATTTAGTTTTAATCTAGTCTCCCTTTCTTTGTCACATCATCTGTGTAATTAATACCATTTCTCTACCAAACCCATGCAGTCCCCACTAGTTCCCAACTCCATGATTTTTCTTAAGTATTATTCATTGTTATAATACCACTCATTCATGAACTTACCCCATCATGAACCCCTCCCAGGCATGTTGTGAAGGTAAGAGTGTCTAATCAAGACTACTTCAAACATGCCATTGAATAATGACTAACATTGAGGGTATATGATACATAAATAGAAGGAATTACTATTATAATAGTAGGAATATAAAATCAATATCCAATCAACTCCATTCAGTATAGAAAAAACCCACTACCCCACAAATACATGGAATGTCCTATATAGAATAAAAAATGGACGAAATACCAAAATAACTCATATAATAGTAACTCATGAACTCTAGCCAAAAACTCCATGAGATAGTAATGTCTAACCCATGAACCAACTATCTCTTGAAAATTTAAAAAACACAAAAACACAAATATATATATATATATATATATATAGAATATGGTTAGAATATATGTATAATTAGTTATATAATATTTAGAATATCTCATGAAAATTTTGAAGAGGCATACTAATTCCTTAGTTAATAAATAACAAAACCAACCCACACCTATATCTGGCTAACTAAAACCTAGCCCTACTAAGCCTCACTCACCCAATATCACATCCAAGTAGAGTGGAATAATATCAAAAGAATATATGTTATGAATGTACCTTGTATCCACTTCCACACTGATGTATTCATTCGCAATCCCAAAAGGTATACATCCTATGATTCAATCCTTCCATATCCATACTTCCTCATTACTACATAACATATCAAAAATATAAACACATATCCACCACCACATATCAGATCACAACATTATAAAAACATATCATATTCTAATCATAGTAGGGTATCATGAAAATGAAGGATATAAACCTCATAACCTCCTCTTACCATACATGAACCCATCACATATCCCAATTATAACCACAAACCACACCAGCCAAGATATACATACTCTAACCACTAGCCATTATACATCATATGTATATAACAAATTTGATCCATTCAATACTATATTACATCTATGGAGGGAGAGGAAAAGAGTAAGAAGTTCACCATATATTCTCTATCCAAATTGGATTTTGGGGAAAGCACCCATAACCTATGTCCTCATACATGTGTTGGTTAGATTAACCGAGTCAAGTGATGGTGTGCAAGACATAATCATAAAAAACATTGAATAAAATAGTCACACACATTCCCATCCTAAGGGATCACACCTTATGTAATACAAAAACAACCAAAAATATCCACCTCAATATTAAAGTCTAATTTAATAATTATAACACAACCAACCCCATTGAAACACCCATCGTACGTCATTATAAATAATATTTATATTAATTTAAATGCAACTTGGTGTCTAACCAGGGTCATATCTCAAAGAGTATCTTTTGGATCAATCAAAATTCCTAACACTCATTATTTTTTTTATATTTTTATATATTTAGAAAAAAATAAAAAATTGATAGTTTGGTGTGATAGAATGTAAAAAAGAAAACAAACATTCATATTCATGATACTAATTGAATGAATTTCAAAAATTAAGAAAATATTTCAATGATAATTTCCCCAAGTAAACCATCATTTCATTTTTTCTAGTCTTTTACCTTTTAAATGATTTCACTACATCATATGTGTAGTCAACCACCTCTTCACTTATTATGAATATACGATGTACCTAATAATCACAAAAAAAACTATACATACACTTACTCCTAGTTTAAAAATCTATAGGTATACTCAATTAAAATAACCCCCTACACCACATTATTAGAATAAAATTACACTTATTCAGTGTTTAATCACCGTAGATTCATTGTATGCCTGAATGATCAAGTGAAGGGTGAAAAAATAGGGGAATAATGAGAAGTTTGTCATAATAAAACTATAATAAGGACACACTATGAACAATTTCCACCATTTTTTATCCTCAAAATAACCTAAATTAGATAAAATACATTAAGAATACTTAATAGGACTTGGGGGTTCATCACTGTATTCTTACCCTAAGAGATCACTCAAATTAGTTCTTCACCATAATGAATATTGGATATCATATTAAAAAAAATGAGAGAAGAGAGAGAAAATATACACTTGTATTAAAAATATATAGAATGAATTATAGAATAAAATAAAAAGAAAAACCTATTCTAATCCCAAGAATGTGAACCATAGAATTATAGTTATCAATTAAAATATTAATATCTATAATGAAAAGTAAAAATTATTTAAATAGGTGAAAAAAAATCAGTAGGATTTTAGGTGAATGAGGGTTGATCCACACATATAGTGCCTAAATTATGGTATTTATAATGGGAATATATCTTCTATATTTTTATATAGCTTTTAGTTCCTCTAAATATTCCCATGATTATCATTTTATTTATTTCTTTAAATATTACCCCTGAAAACATTTCCTTCTTCTCCCTTAGATAAATAAACGTGATCAATAAAAGATATGAAAATATATTGATGGACACAAATGTTAAGATTATTACCTGTTTTAGATATGAATTATTAATAGAATGTATTGGAAAAGGGATTTACTCTTATACATCAAATTTTCTGATTTAGTTACCCTTACACATCCCCCGTTGCCACTAGATTTTTCTTATTCTTGTAAAAGAATAAAATCTTACATATAATCTTTGGATAAAATTTCATTATGTCCAAAACCTCATGTATTGTAGGGACATTTGGATGACATCGTACATATTGGTTGTGTTTACTCAAATTTTTTCATAGGCAAGACTAGAGTAACCATTACATATTTTTGATAACTCTTATGTATCATAGGGGCACCTGAATCTTCACCTCTAGTGGAAAAAAATTTTCTTATGATTGGAGAAAATATTATTTATTTAGAGGTAAATTTATTATGTTTGGAGGATAATTTATTATATCTTGAGGCTAATTTATTATATTTGGATGAAAATTTCTTATGTTTCAAGGATTTTTTTTACATATTTCCTTTTTGAAATATTTTATATCACACAGTGTGTTCTATATCCCATCAATTTCCAAACTATATTCAATTACACTTCAATTTTCATATGTATTGGATGAGAATATTATGTATCACCATGAAATTTATTTATATATCCCTTGTTCTAGAAAAATAAAATTTCTTACATATCATAAGTAACATTTTAATGATAAAGGAATACATCTTACATATCAACTACATAATTTCTTATATATCAGTAGACCCATATATATGGCTTTAAACATCACCTAACAATCAAGAAAAAATATAAATAATTTTTTCCATTTAACCTATTAATAATATAAAAATAATATTAAAAACAGTCAAAATCACATTTTATGACCTATTTTCAAAAGGTTCCAAATTAAACCTATAGTCAAATATGTGATAATTTCACTTAAATTTTTTAAATTAATGGATATTAATTCATTAAATTACAAGTTACAAATAATGAAAATAGGATCTCTATAAATTACCCCACACATAAACATTATACTCCCAATAAATCATCATATATCTATATGAAAGTACACACAAAAAATAATAATTAGATAATTTTTAAATACTCTTTTAAAAATATAATTTATTTTGTCTCATTTATGGAAAACAATTTCCTTTCATTTTATTCTCTCACATCAAAATTCATTCAACCTAAATTATAAATCTATGATCCAATCACAACCTACCACACATGAAAATTTATGTCACACTTAAATATAGATAAATTTAATCAAGAATCATGCTAATACTTTAAAAAATGCATTTATTACCATAAGATTTTAAAAATTATAATTTATACATATTTTAAGTCACAAAAGTTTTTCCAATTATGATTTATTTTTCAAATATATTTTGGTGGCTATGAGTTGGTGTGAAAAAGAATATGAGATTTTAAAATTTATAGTACATGGTTAAGATCATAAATATTATTTCATGAATATTCAAGTGAAACTATAGAAAATATTCCTTAGTTACATTCCTTTACAATATGTACACCACACTCCCTTTTTTTGACATAGGCTATTATTACAAAAATAAATTCCATGAAGGATTTCATCATTATTCTCACCTTTTTTCATGTTTTCTTCTTTTTTTCAAGGATTATGTGAATACTTAAGAATTCAATAAATTCATGGTGGTTTATGACATCCTATTTAAGATAGGTTTATTTTCCATATGAGTAAACATAATAAAAAATTCAAACTCATATCCTTGATTTTATGTCTCATTTTTAAGGGAATAGGATGAGAATAAATGAAATTCAATGTATAGAAATTGACTCACAACAATTTCTCACTCAAATTAAAAGAATAAAAACTCATGCCTCACACAATAAGAAATGATCTTCTTATTAAATAAAATACAAAAAACACCTTCCACCACACTCTAACTTGAAATAATCCTAAAAATATATTAATATTAAAGGTAGTTAAGTATAAATAATCTTGAAATATGGATTAGAACTATGAAAAAATTCACAGATTCTAAGGGATAAACAAGGGTTGATGTAAAGGGTGGGTCTCAAGTTAAAAATGTGTCTATATAAAGAAGTACCTTAATTATATTAAAGAAAATTCATGAACTCCAATGATTTGAAAGAGAAATAATCACATGTTCTAGTTTTCACACAAGTTTTAGGTTTCAATCAATAAAGTTAGTGTGTTAGGAAGAATATATAGAAGTTTTTTCAATACCACCTAGGTTGGAAAAAATAAATATGATTTGTGTTTCACAGTCACATATTTCAAAAATTAGTCAAACACATAAAAATATTTTGAAAATAATATTCATGGAAAAGATTCTATATCAATAATAATTTAAAATATTTTTGTCAAAAATAAGTAAAATTCCTTTAAATTTACTCAAGAGTGAAAAAGTGATAATGAATATTCATTTAAGCTCAATGTTCCAAAAAAATGAAAAACAAAAGTGAAAAAAACCTAACCAGGTTAACACTCTATCTACGTAAATGAAACTAATCATATAAAATGATGCAAAAACAACATGAATATAAAATTAAGAACATTTTTTAAGTGGTGTTTTGGTCAAAGAACAAAACACAAAATTTATTAAATAAAAGGATGACATGAGTCTAAAAGATAAAATATATTTATAATTTATATCGTAAAGAGAAAGTAAATCAATAGGGAGTTCGTTCAACCAGGTTATGTCATGATTGAATCCCATATTAGAATGGCCATCCACAACCTTGTTCTCTTCATGAAAGGTATGAGTGAAAATATAGATGATATCCATAAGTGAATACAGACAGTTCATCCAATGTGATGTAAACTTCCATGCAAGGTGCACTACACCTTTCCAAAGATCTTGCACAATGGTCGTAGAATCTCTATCGATAAAGATATTATTCCATCCAAGTTTATTCACAAAAGAAATTATGTAAACCACTCCCATAATTTTACCTTCTAAGGATGACGAGACTCCACAAATGCCATAGAATCTCCCTAGAGTCTGCCAATAGTGGTTTCAATAGATTTTTACACAACCTGAGGGACTTGGGTTTCCTTTAGAAGCACCTTAAATATTGAATTTATTCCATCATGGGGGTGGATATTTCTATAAAACTTCTAGAGTGCATTTAGGATAAGGATATATACCCTTCACCCCCAGCTGATGCAGAATACCAAAGTCACTAACTGTGTTGTTGTGAAGACCCTTATGAACTGATCCGGCTTCTAGAATGGCAATGAGGATTCTCATTTTTCCTGCATTAAGACAAAATGAGTTGTTATTATGAATATGAGCATTTATATCATACCTTATCACATGGAGAATTTCAACTATGGAAATTATGAATAGAGTCTTGATTTACTGGGAGGCCACTGTATCCACAAAAATTTGGAGTTGAGTTTTGATTAAGTCATGAAGTAACCATCCACATTAAAAAAGATCAAATACCTAATTACAAAGAGTCGTTGCTGTAACACAAGATAAAAACAGGTGGTTAATGTCTTCATGATGTTGATTACAATGATGAAATTTAAAGAAAAGATGAATCCTAAAATATTAAAGCGAAGTGTCAGTGGGAACCCTTTTGTGCAAAATAATCTATATAAACATGAATCTAGTGGGATTTAACCCTAATTTATCAAATTTTTTTAGCCAGATCAAGTTATTGTCAGAATTACCAAGAACATGTTCATAAAAAAATTTTGATTCAAGAATGCCATTATGAGATAGTTCCAAAATTAAAAAAACATCAGTGTTGGAAAAGGGATAGTTACCAATGACATGCTTAATTTTTTCAGGTTAGATTATGATTTGAGAGATTAAAATATCTTTAATAGAATTATTGGTGTGATCAAGTGGTTAAATGGGGAGAAACATTGAAATGAGAGGAGCACTAGTCTAGTTGTCAAGCCAGAAGTTCAAGGAATATTATTTGTTCCCCATCTATATGAAGTTAGACATGATGTTGTAAAAGGAATTCTTAATAGAAGTCCAGATGGAATACAACATATAATTTATGTTTCTTTTCTCTAATTTATCAAGAAATTGGTTTTTGAGGAAATCAATGGAATTAGAGTTATTATGCAGAAGCTTCCGAGTGAGTCTATCCTCTACGGAACCATTAAAGAATTTGAGATTTTTGATGCTGAGACCACCTTTATCCAAGGGCATGCAATGGGAAGAATAGGGAACAATCACCTATTTTCATTCAAGAATGATTCCACTCCACACAAAGTTTCTTATGACAACATTCATTTTTTATAAGACCGACATGCCAATTATAAACCATCATGGAGTAAACCATTTTAAAGACAATCCGGGATTTGACAAGATAGATATTGCTAGCCATAGGGAGGGATTTACCTTTCCATGAGTTGAGTTGGTGGAGGATTTGGTCAATAGTAGCAAAAAAGTAACTAGAATTGGGTCTAACCTAAAATATTGGCACACTGAGATAAGTGAAGGGAATATATCCTTATTTAAAGCCTAAAACATTGATAATATTGGATTTTTTATTAGAAGGAAAACATTTCCCAAAAAATATATAGGATTTTCTCCAAATGATGGTTTGTTTAGAAACATATTAATAGTGTGAAAGCGACCATTTTAGATTATTGATATTTTTATATCTCCTCATAAAAAAACGATGATGTCATCAGCATATAAGAGTTGCATAAGAGCCTTCAAATTCCTAGAAGCATGAATCAATTTAAGCTTGTTTTGATCCACAAGACAAATGAGTAATCTTCTTAAGTAATATTCAGTAATCAAGAAAATAATTGTAGAGAGGGGGTAACCCTATTGAAAACCTTTAGTGAATTTAATGTAACCCCTATGAGATCCATTAACAAGGATTGAAATGTAGTCTGAATTAAAAAGAGTTTTATTTTTACTGATGAAAGAGTCATTAAACCCAAAATTCTGCAGAACGGTGAAAATAAAACTCTAATCCATTGTATAAAAAGCTATTTGAATGTCAAGTTTGATGAAAATATTTCCAACCCTACTAGAATTATTTAACAAATTAGTGCATTATGTGGCAAGGAAAATAGAATCTTGGATGGATCTTCATTTAACAAAACTAGATTGGTTCCAAGAGAAAATTTTGTTGATGATATAAGAAATTCTATTGTAAATAATCTTAGTGACGATTTAAAAAAGAATATAAATAAGGTAAATGGGTATGAAGATATGAATATTTTAAGAATTATCCACTTTATGGATTAAGGAGTGTAATTGGGAGTTTATCCAATGAGGGAGAATACCCTTAGAAAATAAATTAATAACTAATCTACAAACATCATGTTGAATAACATCTCAAAATTAGTGATAGAATTCATTATTGAAACCATCAGTTTCTGAAGAACTGTTAGGATTTAATCTAAATACAGTGTCTCTAATCTCATGGTCATGGGGAATAATATTGATAAAGAAGTTTTCTTATTAATTCACCACCACTTGAATGACATCAGGTAAAAGGTCTTTATTAACATCATCCCAGTTGAAAATATTTACAAAGTATGCAATGACATGATTGGAAATACCATATTTAGTATCAATGAGGCTGTCTCCATCTCTATGGAAGGCTAGAGGTCTATAGGATTTCTTGGTTCTTTTAAGGGAATTGTAGAATTTAGTTTTTCTTTCACCATCAATGATCAATTTAGTTTTGAAAATTTGTTTTCAAATTTTATCCTTGAATATGATATAAAATTTAGAACATGAATCAACTAAGAATGAGAAATATAAACTGATTAGTTTTTTATATAGAATATTGATTTAATCTCTAAAGTTATAATTTTTGAAACCTATAAAAATAGAATAAAAAATATTACAATTTATTTAAAATAAATTATTTGAAAATGACAATGTGGGAATGAAAGGTGATAATTGTTGGTTCAACCCCCAAGTAGGTAATAGGTTTTTTATTCCCATATTCAGGTAGTTTCAGCTGTTACCCATAATCTAAAGTTGGATTTAGCTTATGTTATGTGGACCACCACATTTATATTCTTCTTATTCCATTCCATATTCAATGGTTATAGATAACCACATAGACAATGTGATGTATATCAAAACCATTAGATATTAGAAATAATATGCATAGTGGGCGTGTAATAATATAATAAGACTCTTACTTAGATTATTATTAAACTGATTTTATGGATTATTCCCCCAGAAATTTCTACATTGATAATTCATTAAAAGTTTCATTAATTCTGGAATTATAAAAAACCTCATTTTGAATGATATTAAAGCAAGTTGAATTTAAATCTAAATTTCCTCTCATTCCAAGCAATTTGGTACTCTATCATCTCATTAAAGGAAACCACAAACTCTTATTTATTAATTACTTATATCAAGTACTGAATGGGTTTACATAGATATATGTTTCTCTATAGATAAACTTCATTCTTATTCATTATTCTCTAGGAAAATCCATTGGTTAGATGAATATAAAAATTTAAAATAGAGGAAGTTAATACTCAATTAACTTTCAATGAAATTAAATGATAATGTGTTTAAGAATATATAATCTCCTTATATTATACTAGCTCATTATTCTTCTTATTTTTTCAATTCCTCATGGATTTTTATATCCACAGTTTAAGGTAGTTAGTCAACACACTCCATCCATTCTTCAAATTTCACCACTTTTGTGGTGTCTTATTTTTCCAAAGATAGAGAAATATATAAAAGTTTCAACTATTAATTGTTTAATAGAGTAGGATCACTTTTAATTTAGAAAATTATAAAACCATTAAAAAATTCATCAAAATATTTTTAACCTCCCAAAATTGTACCATATATCTTGTTTATTTTATGAATAACATATATATTAATCTGACTGAATAATACAGGGGGGGAGAATTTAGTCCCCAATAATTTTTTTGTTTAAAATAATTTAAAACTAAATATCCCAAAAAAACACCTAGTTAATCCAAATAGTATAATTATATAAGTTTGACCTTTAAAATGAATTTTCAATATGAGATTAAGGCTGCAATGAAATAATCTTTGAAATTGTATTAACTTTTTAAATCAAATCACTTATTCAAAAAATTTATATATACACAAATTAATATTAACTATCAAAGTAAAGGGTTATTTACATATTTAAATAAAAGATTCAATTTTAATTTTAAAATGATGAAAAAACTAGTAGAACACATATTAGAATAAAGAAATGGGGGTTAGTCTCAAGATGATACTTAATCCTCTCCATTTAGAAATCACCTCCTTCCAAGATGTTTGTTAAATAATAATCTTTATCTATAACTTGAATCGGGTTTTATGATCAACATCACAAAAGGACATCTAAGATCAGTCCCTCTAAAAAAAATATACGTGGGATAGAAATAATAAACATGACACACACGACCTCTTCCACAACTATTATGGGTATAAAAATGAATAAATTTTTGAGAGTGTGTTAAGAAAACTCCAGTTTAGTATAGGATATAGTGTGTAAATATAAACAAAGTAACACAACAAAATTCTTAAAAATAATTTATAAATATAAATAGAAAATGTTTATATATTGGAAGAAGTGATGATTCTTGCTATAAATGGATTTATATGTTCAAAGGTCCTCATATTTGTTGTGAGAAGCTCTAATAGGCTCTTTATAAAATGATGGAAAATAGAGAATTGTAGGAGTCTTGATAATATTCTATTTTCAATAAGTTAATATTTAGTATATAATGACCCAAAATTATATCAAAGAAATTTCACTTCTTATGTTTGTTTTATATATTATGAATCATATAAAACAACATAGAGAACACAATAAATTTTTTTAAATGAATAATAAAATAAATAAGAGGAATTTATAAATATTAAGGAACCTATACTATTGAAATAGTAACTTACCCTTAGGAACAGTAATATGACCATAATGAATAGTAAATTGGCCTAATGAATAGTAACCTCACCCATGAAAGTATAAATAAAATTTAGGAATCTCATAAATTAAATTATAATATAATTATATCATAGTAAAAGTTAGTGAATATTTTAAAAATTAATATTTAAGTGTTGGTATTTTTATAAGTCATAAGTATTTAATTTTAATTTTATAATTAATAATTTTTTTAAAAAAAATTCATTTTCATAAAATGTATTAAGAAATAAATATTTTTTGTCTTCTGATTTTAGTATAATTTTTATGACAACTTAACTAATTTTTGAAAGTGATATAAAATCAGTTTTAAATTTAAAATTTCTAATTTTTAAGTAAATAATGATTTTAATTAAAAATTAAATTTCTCATATTTATGAAATCATTTTAATAAAATGGATTAACTTTTTTAATTCTACACATTTAAAAATGGTTATTGTGAATTTTTGGGTTTTTTTATAAAATACTTGAATTTTTAGTGAATACTAAAATACGACAATTTACTGTATAAATACTCTAAAAGCTAAATACACTATTACTTGAGTCATAAATAATATAATAAACATAATATAGAACTCTAATTTATTATTTTAACATATTTTATGATAATTATCAAACAATTTGTAGTCTTGATCCGAAATAATAAACAATTGAATAAGATATTCAAAAATCACCTCTCTCCTCCACTATAAAAACCACCTCACTCCCTACTCTATTCACTCCTCTAAGCCTTAAATATTTTCAATTTTATTCCAAAATACTCTTACATATTATCTCCCCACTTCTAATATCTATTGGTATTTCCAAAATACCATAACCCCTTCCCTTTAAGGAGGTTGTCAAGGAGGATAATTCAAGAGGTAAAACCTCTTCCCATTTCATTTAAATTTATTTTATTTTATTCTCTCCTCACCTAATCTATAAAAATTATTATGATAAAAAAAATTTAGTCTATATACTAGAATCATATCATATTAATTGAACATCTATTATCAATCTCCTTACTCTCTCTATTTTTTTATTTTAAAAAACAAAATCATTGTTTGGGAGGGGTCGATTTACAACCTTCATGGACAAAGAACTTTTATTATTCAATTTCTCCTTCAAGGATGGTCATGAAACCATTTTTATGGTTTAAAAATATTATAAAATATGTATTTTTTATTATTTAATGTTCTAGAACCAGTATATATACATTATACTCATTCATAATACAAAACTAGTTTGAGATGATCGAAATAACTCTCTAATAATCTGAATGATTGTCACTAATGTTTTATATAATAAATCATCTTCATACCATATAAACAAATGAATTAGATAAAAACTCAATATTATTTATTTTAATTACTTCCATATAAATTTAATTCTATAGAATTATATCCATTGCACATAAACTTCCATACTCATATATAAGTATACTGATCTTGGAACTCAATGAACCAAACGCACCTAAGCGATAAATTTGTATCTTATAATCAATGAACTTAATAAAATTATAATAAATAAAATAAATATATAAAAGTTTATGAATTAATTAATTTCTAGATTTAATTTGATTATCTAGGACATTAAGTTCAAGTTTAGAATACATTCTGATATAAGTTAAGAGTTTTCTCCCCAAACCATAATTTTTCATTCGGGATAACACTTTCTATCTCTTTACCCTAATGAAATTCTTAATTATTAGTATTTAATGCTCATAAATTATAATTAAATGTTCTATATATATGTACCAATCATATTCTTTCTTTATTTTATGGGTATTTACATGTTTTAAAAGGTTCTTCCTCAAATTCTTCGTAATAAACAAGCCATATTTAAGGGAACTTCTCCAATTCTTACCTATTTTCAAGTGAAATCTATAATTTTTTAAGCAACCATTATTTTTCTAAAATAAATCATATTATTATGAAAAAACTATATTAATTCACTTTTGATTTTATACAATGTTTTTTCTAAAAGAAAACTTCCTAGGAAAGTAAAAGAATATTTATATCAAGTATTACATGATGATTTTATAACAGCATATTCATCTATTTCAATAATATTATTGATTATTATGTTTAATTGGGATTAATATTTTCTGATATCATCTACCATATTTTATTTAATGGTTTATGATTAGTTTTAATGTGGATGTACTATCTTGATACCATTCACCATATTACTTCGAATGGTTAGTGTTTGTGTTTACTGATTGGGGTCGATTATTCACATTTCATATGTTAGATTCAATATGAATTTATATGTTTATGTTTATACCCATTCATATGAAGAATGCATTGGACTTATTTAGTATTAGATAGGCCCCACTATATCCCCTATGTACATTGATAGGTCTCATGAGTGAAAATAGTTTGGCTTTTTACCTGTTTATATATGGTCTTGGCATGAGGACACGATGATATGGTTATGAAATCCCACATTATGCATTCCCTCATTATGAAAAAAGTAATTAATATTCCATATGATTATTCTACTAGTAGAATTTCCAT
This sequence comes from Viscum album, assembly GCA_963277665.1. Classification (NCBI taxonomy): domain Eukaryota; kingdom Viridiplantae; phylum Streptophyta; class Magnoliopsida; order Santalales; family Viscaceae; genus Viscum; species Viscum album. The sequence continues at coordinate 1,552,920,130 of OY728131.1, forward strand.
GGTTATGTTTTATTATTTAATTATTTATTCAGTTTTTATTCCTATCATATTATGCTCAAGATTATGTTCTAATGGTATGTACGCTTTTATTTATTCACCATGCCTTATTACTTATGCTTCCACTGTATTACTTACCCTTACCAACCATCTAAGTTCACCCCTGTATTATGTTTTATTTTTCTAGGATGCGAAGAAGTATTTCATGAATGAGTTGTTGGGATAATCTAGAAGTTATGTATTGTTTCAATGGAATTTACATATTTTATTTATTTCCAGTTGTAATGTTGAAATTATATATGTATTTTATTTTTCGAAGCTACTAAAATATTATGTCCTATGGGATATGACTTCCTTGTAATCTTACCAATTTATTTAAGTAAATCGCTGGCTCTAGGAAACTAGGGTCTGAGTCTTTATAGTTGGTATCAAAGTATGTTTAGTAGAATACTTGGAAAATAGATTTAGAAAATGTAGAATAGTGATCAAAACCATAAGATATACTTCAAGGATAAGAATACAAGAATATCCTAAAATTTTGGTATGGTTTCGATTATGTGGATCTTCCTATAAATACATCCTTGTTTGGATACTATAAGTGTATGTGGTTTTGACACATGTACCTAGGTTTAACAATATAAAAGCAAAGGCATCCATTAGAGGATCCTTGGTAACAAGATATAAGATAGAGGTATCTTAAACAAGATCCTCGATACCAACTCTTTTCATGGACTCTCATGCCAGAAAGGTATATCTCACAAGAGAGACATTCTCAAAGGAAATCCACGAAGGCATCAGCCATATGAGATTGCTCTGAGATCATATCAGAACAAAGTTTCAAACTAGGTTAGTCCAAACACCCACCCTATAATTCAAACCTAGTCTTGATATCTTAGGAGATAACTAAATTACATTACTAGAGGAAGAACATCTCTATATAGATAGAATCCCCAAAACCTCCATTAGGAGTCCTCATAATTCTCCATGGGTTTCACCATCATGATATATGCATAAAACTACTCATAATAGATTACTCACAAGCCTAATTCAGACATTAGGGAAATAAAACATGAAAAAACCCTCAAAGGGTTGAAAATGGGAAGTACATAGCATGTCACCCTCTGTATACGATGTGTACTCCCAATGTGCCACAAGGGCATGTACTCCCTCCAGCCTGGGTATGTAAAATACCTAGGTACATGATGTGTGAAATGGGTACATGATGAGTACGAGACATAGGGTATATTCCCATGTCCCTCAACCATCCCAACCATCTACTTAGCCAGACCATATACTTTTACACAACATGATACCCACATGGGGTCTGACTATGTACTCCACATGCCCATTTACCCCTACACAGGTTTCTAGGTATAGTAACTCCTCTACAAAATTGAGTACTAGTAAATGGTGTTTATACCCCTATACATGGTGTGTACTTCTTAAACATTATCTTCCCTAAATGGGAATAACACAATACATGTCCCCCTAGACTACACATCGTGTTGTTAGATTTTCCTAAATGGGAAACCCCTGAATTGCTCAAATCCACTTTTTTCATCCCCAAAACAACAAATTCGGACACTAGGGTTCATATAAAATAATAACAGAGATTTAAATTTGGATAATGGAAAATCTATAGGGATCTATAGTGAAAACATAAATGGGCCTACTTTTGGGCAGAAACTACCGTCAATTCGTTTGATTAAATGATCCACAATTTCCACACGTCAATCTAGCATGCCGAGAGGTTCATACCAATACCCCTCTTACCTTCCCTCAATATATCTCTTTCTCCCTACCCCTACTTTACTTATCAGTCGAGTGGAATAATAGGATTCACAGGAGAGGCGTGTGTGAGAAGGGTAAGGAAATAAGACAAAAAAATAAATAAAAAGAAGAAAATAAAAAGAAAAAAAGAAAAAAAGAAAAAAAGAAAAAAAAGAAAAGAAAAAGAAAAGAAAAATAAAATAAAATAGAATAAAAATAAAAGAAAAAGGAAAGGAAAAAGAAAAGAAAAAGAAAAGAAAAAGAAAAGAAAAAGAGGCCCCAACCAGTCCCAATGCCTATCTCAATTTTATGCATCTCCTAGGCTAAATTCTCATTTCTAGACTCAAAGGTGGAGAACAAAAACTACCTTATACCTAGAAGACATTTAACTGCAACCAATCTGGTACTACACACAATATGAATACCCTTATCATCATCTCAAGACCAACTACGAGCTCAACAACCCACGTAAAAAACACAGAAGTTCAACTAGAAATGAGGATGACCTCTCTCAAATGGACAATGGTGCACACCCCACCATATGTATTACCTTACACCACTCCTCAAGCACAACCTCAATAGGTTTCTTCCAATAGATAAGACCATTTAGAAAGAAAAAGGATCTCAGTGTAGGGATGATACTCTCTCAGTATACTCATGGTGAATAAATATAAAGCATGATCATCTCTAACATTAGTAAACTAGGATTCTACCAAAGAGCATATATACCTCCCTCCGAGCCACACTGAACATCCAGTCAAATCCAGACTAGAATTCAGCCATGGGTCAACCATCTCAGGGTACCAGATTCATTTCACGATGTCACCTCTACAAAGAAGGTACATTCCATCACAACTTCTTGGATCCAATACCATGAAAAGTCTTAAAGCATCAGTCCTTATCTCACACCCAAAAACTCATCTATTTAGATTCAAATGATACCATGTGTAACCATCGTGTATCTTTATCACCTGACATGTACTCAAGTGAGTCATCCATTACAATGCTATGCTGAACATGATGCACGACATGTTAATCTCATTAAGCCAGAAGTTCCATTAGAACTCCTATTCAAAATCAAGCACCTCACCCATGACATAATTTATTCCATGACCACCCATCATCCAACATTATTATAGTCATTCATGTCTACCCACACTCTAACTACATTAGCAACAATGGAAACACTATTTGACCAAGCCAGAAAACCAAATAGTCATTCCCATTGAAGCCAGTCTAAAAAAACAAGCAACCAAGGTTCTTCATCAAAATATGAAGGCATAAACATGCCTATAGCACACCACTCAATAATCTATAGTGACTTGATCTCAAAATGAGTGTAAAACCAATCTCACCACCTAAGAAGGCATATGAAAACACTAACCAACCTCGCCCATAAAGATTTTCCTAGAGAAAAATAGACATAGGCCTATACGGGTCCGAGTCAAACTATGGGCCTCTAGGTCTCCCACCCATACCTATGAAAAAATCCTCACAACTGGGTCATAAGGTCTAAACACCTATCTCAAAATATAGAAACCTCTCAAAATAAAGTAAATATTAGAATGACCTATGAGGTTCAAAGCTGAAAACACAACCTATAAGGACTTGATCCCCATCAAGCATCCTCAGAAGGAACTACTCCCTAGAGGTCATGACACAAACAAAAAAGAGAAATTGAACTAATACTTATTAGGTATCCAAACACATCAATACAACATGGAGGTCCAGTTCACAAGAAAAGTCATATTATCTATCAACATCATAACTAGTGATTCTACTGATAACCACAAACCTTAGAAACAACACCCTACAAGGGGTTGAACAGAAGGGAACCAATTTCCATATCGACCTACTAGGTCACTGTGCCTCTTATGCATGAGGAATGAGTGACCGACCTCACAACCAAACCCCTCAACTTTGATCAACCTAACCTTACATAATAATGAAATATATATGTAAGAAAGATCAACTAAATAGGCCTAAATCATTATAAAAAATAGCACACTAGTAGCCCTATATTATGAGAATCCTATGTGCCTAATATGATTCATGAGATGCCTCGTTACTTTGCTGAACAAGAGTCAAAATCCATCATTGGACTCCTTCCAATGGATAAGAGGAATATATCCATTATAAATCATAACATACACACAAAAAGTGCGTTGCTCAAATTGAAAATCATATAAATTTAACATCATAGATCATAAAAACAATCCCAACCCCTAGAAGCCAAGACTTCTTAGAAAAACAAGCATTCTAAAATCACCAGTACAATATCCATAAAAGGTTTTAATTAATTCCTAATAATTCTATCTACCATATCCAAAATAGTAAAGAACAGAAAAATAATAGCTCTAAAACCACTTTGTAATGTCCTGACCCAGGTTCCACTAACGGTACCTAAGCTAGTTTGTTACTAGGCCTCAAGCACACCTCCATGTACACTAGAGGCCACTAACTAGTAATGAGGGTCGAAGGTGTGGTTGTGGGGAGACTATGACCTCATATCAAAGTAAGAAAAAAGTAGTAATAACTAATTATCAAACACATCAGTAAAAAACCAAGTGTAAAAGTAGTAAACAACCAAAATAAGACACACTGTAACCATAAATGAAATGATATAAAATCATAAACAACTATGAAATAAAACACTAGTAACCCACTGATCCAACCATACAAATATAAAAGTACAAAATAAACTAAAACTAAAAGTACATGTCTCTTCTACTAACTCCAATCCGAACCACATAACTGATATACAAACACTGCCGAACTTCAACAACCTAGTCATAAGAATCACATGAGCAAATATTCTTGGTCATGCAACACTAGGCCTCAACCCTATCCACTATTCAACTCATGATCAATCTGGAAAGAAGACATAAGGTCTACACATACACCGTGGTGCACGTGAAGGGGTGAGAAATAATCTTACTAGGCCACCCCAATAAGCAACCAATAAATGCGTTGTCATAAGTGTATACAAAAGAAAAAGTGATTAGCCTTGTTGGGATATAACAAAAAAAAGTAAACCAAACACGAAACCATAGTCTAACCTCGGGTCCATAATCCCAGTCAACTAGGAAAGTGCCACCCTAGATATCTATATCTATATATGTATATATGTATAGTCCCATACTTATACATACCTACATAAATATGAATACTCATGAGCATGTGAATAAAATAACATGAAACCACATTAGTAGTAAATCCTCATGTCCGTAATCCCAATCTCCTAGACATCATTTTCTGGGGCATTAAGATGGACGTCGTTCCACTCAAGCTATGTATCATTATGTCGATCTCTGGGTCCATAATCCTAATCAACATATACCTGCTTAGGCATATTTGAGAATAGTCTCTGCGTAAGCTACATCACCATAGGGGGATACTCTTCCTACACTTGGGTTCACCTGTACTCACCTTCAATCACTTAAATAAGGATACCATATCTCAACCATCAATCATGTAAATAAGGATACAAAATACCGACAGTCAATCTTGTAAATAAGGATACTATATACCGATGATCAATCCTGTAAAGAAGGATACCACATATACATGGTCAATCATGTAAAGATGGATACTATATATCGATGGTCAATCCTGTAAAGAAGGATACCATATACCAACATTCAATCCTATAAAGAAGGATTCTAGGGAGAACATCTAGGCATCCTATTAAAGGTCATAGAGTCAGTCACCATGCTACCTTGGCCTATAAATCTAGTCCAATGTTTGATCCCTAGGTATTGATATATAGGCATTCATGACATTTGAAACTAATATTTTCCCTAAGGTTCTTAACCTTTGGAAATATAAAAATATAACTCATTGGTGAGATTCCATGAAACACCCCTCGATTATCATAACTGATACGGGTGAGTGCAATCATCCTGATAATGGGACGAGCAAATCGTAATCATCCCCACAACTAATGAGAGCATAATCTACCATGAGGATTGGGTTTCAAACTAGTATCAAGAGAAGTCACCTGTGAGACTCCATGATACACCACTTGATTCTTCTAATTGATCTAGAAGAGCATAATCATTCTGATCATAGGATGGGGAGATCATAAAATTCCCCAAAACATACCATCAAGGACACCATTCCCATATCAAGGAGAGAATAATCATCCTCACCAATTATCAAAGTCTTAGGATAACATAATCATCCTCATCACATATCACATACCTATGTGTCCGTACAATGAATTAATACAATTGGGAATCAAAGTCCCACTCGATGAATACATGTTAATACATAAGGGTCAATATCAAAATACTAGGAAATGCATTTCTAAATTACAATAAAATATATTTCAAAAAAATATATATACATCCTGGCTCAATAGCCAAGTCCCAGGTAGCACCTCTGGGTATACCATTAAAAGTCAAAAATAACATGGCTAAGAATCCAGATCCTAGGTAGCATGTATGGGCATCCCAACAAGTAATACTGATCCAAAGAATAATTCCTAGGCATCCCAAAAGAAAGCAATATTCATCAGGTTCATCTCAACAACCACCAACTTGGAAGAACATTTGGTCACCATTACTACATCAATGACAACTATTTCAAAGCATAAAAAACAAGTGAGGGTGGCCCAAACACGCAAACCAACACTCCATCTACATCCACATGGGCTTAACAGCCCGACATGTGTTCAAAGGTAACACCAAAACATGGTCTGTAACCAACACCGATGTTCATCTTAGGTTCAATGAAACAATATGAACCCACTGGGTTTATCAAGTAAAACTCCGAGAGACATCCTACTTGGGATCCTTGAAGGTAAACATGAGCAAAGGAATCCCCCTAGTATTATTTTATGAAAGGAAATGAATAAATACTACATGGGATCCTTTAATTTAAAGTTTATAGAGGAATCTTATACGGGATCATCAGAATAGTACACAAGTATAGGGATCCTAAAAGGGCCTCCCTAGATTAGAATAAAATAAAAATCATCCCTTACATGATCCTTGTTGACCAGAGAGAAGATAGATTCATTATATATGAGATCCTTGATAACAACTATTATCACAACCTCTCAGGCCAGAAGGACACATCTCACAATAGATATGTACTTAAATAAATACCATAAAGGCATAAATCACAAGATATAGCTCTCATCTCATCTTAGATCAAAGTCTCAAACTAGGTTGGTTTGAACACCCAACCGATCATTCATTCCAAGTATCTCTATCCCATGAGACTATTGAATTTGATTACTGGAGGAAGAACCTCTATAAATAGATAGAATCCCCAAAACCCCCATTAAAAGTCCTCAAAATTCTCTATGGGTTACACTATCATGATCTACATAGAAAAATACTTTGAATGGACTAATATCAGGTATAATTCTAACTATGGGGAAATAAAACAAAAAAACCCTCAAAGGGTTGAAAAGGGGTAGTACATGGTGTGTCACCCTTGGTACACATTGTGTACTCCCAATGCACTTAATGGGCATGTAATACTGTAGTCTTGGGTGTGTAACAACCTCAGTTACATGGGGTTTAAAACAAGTACATAGTGTGCAACTGACCCTAGGTACTTTCCCTTGTACCTAAATTGTCCTGGTCATCTACTTGGCTAGGCTATGTACTTTTACATGGCATTTTACCTACATGGGGTTTTGCCATGTACTCAACACAACCATGTACCCCTATATGGGTAGCCAGTCCTGGGTACTCAGCTACATGGCCAAGTGATAATACATGTTATGTATACATCTGAACATGATGTGTACTCCTTAAATTTCATCTTCCCTGAATGGGAAGAACACACAACATTTCCCCATGGACTTCACACCATATTGTTGAGTTTTCTTGAATGAAAAACCCCTGAATCTTCCGAATTCCCCATTTTCATCCTCAAAATAGTATATTTAGACACTTGGGTTCAAATACAAGAATAAAAGGAATTTAAATTTACAAAACTGAAAATCTATGAGGATATATGGTGAAAAAATAAATGGGCATACCTTTGGGATGAAACCACCGTCACTTTGTTCAATTCTGCAGTCCACGATTGTCACATGTCGATCCAGTGCATCTCCCCGATGGTACCCCTATTCCCTTACCTATATATATATATATATATATCTTTCTACCTCTACCTGTTTTATCTCTTGGTTGAGTGGCATATGAGGAGCCACAAGAGAGGCATTCATGAGAAAGAGGAGGAAATGATGGAAAAGAAAAAGAAAAGAAAGAAAAAGAAAAGAAAAAGGGGCTCGGGCTGGCCCCGACGCCCAACTCTAGTTTATGCCCCACATATGCTAAACTCTTTTTTACTGAATCAAAATAGGAGACATAATCTCAATTAAAAACTCCATTTAAAAGTTTTTGGTGAACTAACCTATGTAAATAATTAAATATTATATTTTTTAAATATTAATTATTAATTATTCCACCAAAATTTGAACAGATTGGATTCCTACTAAACTACTATCCTAGGATAAACACCCTATTCCAGGAACAATGAAGTGAACAAAAAATTATCCGAGATCATATTCCTAGGTAAAAGACCATTTTACCCCTTTATAATCATTTGATATAAAAAAATAAAATTTATTCTCAAAATTGAAATCTGAAAAAATATGGGTCCTTACAATACTAGTGATATATCCTTAATTATGGTAGATTATCCCAGTTTTAAAATAGAATATCAGTAGATTAAATTTTGTGGTAGATCTAGTTTTATGGTAGATCTAGTCTAGTATTAGATGATCTCTAGAAGAATATCATCCTAATGGTAGCTCACATTAGTTGTAGCATAGTCTAATGGTAGATTATATTTGATGTTCAATAAGCCAACGATATATGTAGTTCACTAATAGATTATATTAGACCAATGTTAGATCCGTCAATGGAAGAATCTGAAGAACTAGTAGTAGATATCCTTATTGATAGATTCTCTAGTAGTAGATGAAGTCCACCAGTAGATCTGAATGTACTAATTTTATATTTTTAAACTAATTTTAGATATCTTTGTACTAATGGTATATATGTACTTAGCCAAGTTTCTCCACAAAATTATGTACTATCATAAAATAGTAATATTATTATAAATATAAAAAACATGTTTTGTGATCATTAAAATATGAATGTGACAAAAATATTTCCCTTTTCTATGGTTATAAATTATTGTATTGTATAACCATGTATATAAAAAAAATACAAATATAAGTAGATTAATTTGAAATGTAATGGTATGCATAAAATTTAAAATTACTAATGTGAGATATTAAGTTCAAATTATGAATCATAATTACAAAAATAAATTCCATCCAAAAAAATTATCCCCTAATGGGATTATAAAAAAGACTAAGGAAATAACATAAAGACAAGTAAAGATATTAAGATCAATAAAATAGAGTTATCATTAGATGAAAAATTAAATAATTACATCAAAATTAACAATAAAAAGAAAATAAAATCCCTATAAATGTCTAATATGAATTAGAATAACTCTTATCCTGATGGGATTTAGGGTCAATAGGGTCTTTTCATTTTCCTAAGATAGGAGGCACAATGGTAGAGTCTAAGGGTTCATAGGTAGTCTGAGGAATCTATTATATAAAAAATAGTCTGAAATGTTGAATGAATTCAATCAAATACATGCTAAAATGCTGAAACATTAGAGGTATATGTGTAGAAGAAGGTGATGAAGTGAAATTAGTCAAAGGAATAGCTTTAGGCGATGCCACTGTAGTCCTATATACAAACAAAAAGGTCTTCATCAAGTTTAAAAAATCCATAATTTTTCCACCTCTCTCCATTACCATGAATAAATATTTCTTCTCATCTATAAAAATCTTGAGTTAAGGGGAAAAAATATTGATCTTATTCACTTTCTCTTTAAAGGACCTCTCTACAGAAGGCATCCTTATATATTTATCCTGAAAGGTAAAATGGAAATTTAGCTCATTGTTAGAATAAATTTTGTAAAGGTAATATTTTATGTATTAAGTGACAGTCTCCCTTTCACTTATACCTATATTAAAACATTCCCTAGAAAATTTATATACGTTATCACCATATTTTCTTATCTTCTAAAGTTTATCCTGATGATAGGTAGTAAGATCAACCAATATATTAGGAAATTCATCCATTAAAATATCTTTTATCATATATGCATCATCTGAAGATATAGCAGGTAGAGTATTAGAAGTAGAATCAACTTCCATAGGCAAGGTTTTCAACCTCTTTAGAAGGGATTTTTGGCCTGTAAAAAAGATGGATCTCATATCCTCCATGGTGGAATTCATAGTTTCCCTCTCATTAGATAATATACCATTATTAATCTACGTTTCTTTAATTTTCATGATCATATTTGGTTGATTGTATAAAATAAATATATCAAAGATATGTGTTGTATTTTCTTCACTGACCTATGTTACTCTTAGATTCATGGATCTAATAAATCTAATAAAATCAGAAATCATCCTCACCTTGAAATATTCCAAATAATAATTTGTGACATAGTCATAAGGTAGGTGAGTAGAAGGTAGAGGAGATGGAATCTTCTTAGGTAGAATATCCTTTACATTCTTAGATCTAATAGCATCATGAATATTTGAAGGAAAAGATTCCAACTCCCTAAACTCATAAATATTTTCCACCAAAGATCCCTTATGATATTTTCCATCAATAGGGATGGCCATTCCACCATGATCAGGTTGACTACCGGGGTTATCATCATCACTATCAACACCCTCACCATCCGAATCAAGGCAAGAAGATGACCAATAGCTTGAAACTAGAAGATAAACCCCCCTTGGATGGTTCATCAAACTCATTAGTGGCCGAACTAATTAGTTCATCTTTATGAACTGATTTATGACCGATGGAGCTTAGGGATTCGTCCCCCTAAATCAATTCTCTAGTCAAATCTCTATTAAAGGAAGAATAAATATAAGTATTAAAAGAACTAGGTATATACTTATTTACATACCTACTTGAAATATAAAGAATTGGATATGTATGTTACTATTCTATCTCAACAACATCATCATCATCATTATGAACTTCTAAGGCCTAAGGTCCACCACCATTCCAATTTTTAGATCCATCAGAACTATCTAAAATTTCAACTACTTACCTTGAACATTCAAATTAACTCTCAACTAATTATTCTCCAGATAATTCAATATCTTCTTCTTCACCTTTACTTAATAGTATTTCTTGATCAGTAAGATAAATAGAGGGGTCAGAATCTACAGAAGAAACATAAGTGATGTGGACCACATATGGGTCACTCCCTTTATCAACCAAAATAACTACTGATATTTCTTCTCCAAATATAGATTCTTCTTCTTTCACTTACTCTTCAATGGAAAATACAACCACAACAGGATTTAAACCAAGATCAACTATATTCTTAGGTATTAAAGGGTGATACAAAAAAATTTAAATACTTACATATTTTGTAATTGTCCACAACCCATTTCCTTAACCATGGATTCCAATTTAATTTCATCATATTATAGGTAAATTGGATCAAATAAAAACCACCACATTTTACTACAGATTATTTATCCTCATCCAACAATACATTGAGTTCCAACATGGATAAGATCATGTTAGGAGAAATCAATGAATTTGATAAGGAAGAATAATTTCTCATCTCCATTATACGTACCATTAAATATCAACATAGATTTACATTAACCCCTATTTTCATAATGAATAAAATAAAATAATCAGAATACCTCGTCGGCCTAATAACCCATTTCTTAGGACTAAGATTTTGATGGATGAACTTAAACAACAATTTATAGTCCCCATAAGGTTTTTTCGTAGCAGGTATTCTTACAACATTATTTCCATCCAACTCCAAAATAGAATTATCATAAATTAAAATATCATTATCACTTGGTATAAAACCTTGATTATCATCTAGTATAACTCTGTGTGGTACATTGATACATATGAAACATTGATTTGATGAAAATGTTACTTATTTTCAATCGATCATACTTAAAATCATATCTTTCTTCTCACCAAATTCAAACAATAAAAACTTGTAGTACTGGTGAACTAACTTAGGAAATAATGGTCTATCATTCCTTTAAAACCATTCCATCCATACTTGTTCTAGAATCACCTTTAGTACTAAATACTTTCTCAAAACCATCCAATAAACATCTATATATTTCTTAGTAACAACTAATAAAGTCCTAAGATGATTATTATTCAGTTCGACTACAACAATGTAGCTGGATTATACTCATGATATCTTTTTTAGGACACAATCCTTCAAGAGATGACACAAAATCATTCTTTACTCTCAAAATTTTACTAAATCAATGGGAGAAAGATGAGTGCAGGGAAGGATGAAGGTAGGGAGAGAAGGGAAGTTAAAAGGTTCAAAAGGAAGACATGAATGAGAGTGCTCCCAAAATCATATTTAATATTTTATTTTATCATTAAGGTATTTTATATTTTAAAATATAATAAAATATACATAAATAAATCTAATAAACATTTAAACACATAAAATAGAATTGGTAGTAGGTAAAATAGTGACTCGACTGATATATCTTTCAAGAATTGATCTCCCAAAGGTGGAATACAAATGGCGGATCATCCAATGGTGGATTACCAAAGGTATATCACTAATATTGGATATTCCAATGCCATATCATCCAATGATCTATTAGTTAAAGGTAAATTACCAACAAAATTTTTCTATAAAGGAAAACTAGAAAAAAAAGATAACCATTGTTTATCATACCTAGTTCATGTTTTATATAGCTTAATATCTCATAATTCAAAGTAATTGTATATATATTAGCAATATGATGTTAATTTCTAATGAATTCAAAATTTATATCACCATTTTAAAAATTATATCTCAAAAAGTGAGGTCTTACAACAATATGATTTGTCCTAGAATGGGATACATGATTCTTGGAAATATTTATCACACTTTTATTGGAATAATTTATATGGAAATATCAAATTTGATATCTATAATCTAGTAAAATGTGTTTAATATATATAATATTATCACAGAATCATCCTTCAACTATATACTCAACCTCAATAGTAGACAGTGCAATAGAATTTTTCTTTTTTACTACACCATGAAACTAGTGACTTGACAAAAAATTGACATGTTCTATTGGTTATTTTTCTATTGGACTTACAACCACTAAAATATGTATATAAATAAATTACTAAATAAAATTATTATCCTATAAAATAGAGCAGTCCTAAATTGGTGGTATCCTTTAAGAATTTGAAATTTTTTATTATAAAAATTAACTGACATTATTTAGGGTTTCCTTGAAATCAAGAACACATACCAACACTAAAAATAATATCAGGTCTACAAGAATTAAATTATTTAAATATTAAAAATATGCCTCTATAATTGGTTTTTATCAACTAACTTTCAAATTTCATGAAGATCCAGTTTATATGATGTACTCATGGGAGTATCACTACATTTTGTGCTATCCAAACGAAAAAAATTTAAAAGGTAATTAGTGTAATTAAATTGATTTAAGATAATTAGATATTTATTTTGAATATTTTTTTTAAAAAATTAATAATTTTAACACACTAATAAAACTCTTTTCTAATACACTTTTCATCATTTTGGAAAAATCATTACAAAAAGAGTTTTTTGAAGGTCCAAAAATTATATCATCAAAATAAACTTGAACCACTAAAAAATCTTTTGAAATTATTTTTATATATTGAGTAGGATTATATATGAATTTTAAAAAACCTTTAGAAACTAAAAAGGAGTTGATACTATCATACAAAGCTCTAGAATCTCATTTTAAACCATATAAATCTTTAGTAAAATTGAAAACAAGATTTTGGAAATGATGATTTTGAAATCCTGGGGGTTGTTCAATAAAAACCTCCCCAACTATGTAACCATTTAAGAATGAACTCTTAATATACATTTGATATATTTTCAAATCAAAATGCATTTCATTGGAAAGAAACATTAGGATGGACTCATGTTTAGCTACCAGTGCAAAGGTTTCCTCAAAGTCAATACCTTGTTCTTGACTATATTGTTGTGTAACTGTTGGGCAAAAATCCATCAAGGTAACTTTGCAGTATTTTTGGGTTGATTGTGTTTGTTGACAAAGAAGGTTTTCATGGATATTTTTCGAGTTCCCAAGAAGTTTTTGACAATACACGTTGACAAAGAACGATGACAAAGGAAAGAACGATATGGAGGTGGTACAGAAGAGCAGTACAAGGTGGCGCCGTTTTCCAGTGTTTGCCAAATTTTTGGGGTCCAAAAATTGGAGTTTGTTGAGCATCACGAAAATAGGATTTCCAAGAAGAGCATAATTTAATATGGCAAAGGCATGAATTTCACGAAGATAGGATGCATGGTTTAGAAATCACAAAGACCAGAAGAATGGAGGTGGTGATGCTTCACGATTACGTCAAAGCTTCGCGAATGGCAGAGTTGAGGTGCATAGCGGCGGTGAAGGGCTTTGTGAGGGAGCTTCGCGGCGAAGGCGTGAAGGAATGTTGACGGTAATGCTTCGCGACTACGTCAAGCTCTGCGAACGGAAACTTGTCGTGGTGCTTCGCAATTTGGACAGAATTCCGGCTGAAACTTTGGAGCTTCGTGATTTGAGATGACATGGCGTTGACTTCGCGCGAAAGGGACAAGGGTCGGTGGAATCGCCTATAAATAGAGGCCGACCCCCTCGAGAGAAGTAGAGATATTTTTCAGAGAAGATCCTTTGCTCTCGATTTGCGAAGGTGGTTCGCGGAGCCAGTGTGCTTCGAGAAAGAGGAGCTTCACGGCGGCTATTGTAGCTCCGTGAAACCTGCGAGCTCTGCGTTGGCTTATTAAGCTTCGTGAGGGATGTTTCTTTGCGACAGCTTGAGCTTCGCAGTAGTGCTTCGCGAAAGTGATTCGCGAAAAGGCAGGAGCTTCGCGAAGGCTTGTTTGAGCTTCGCGAAATTGGGAGCTTCGCGAAGTAGGGTGCTTTGCGAAGGTGTTTCCAAAAGGAATTGCCCAGTGTTAAGAGGCAAATAGGTATTCATCAGTGGATGAAATTTGGAAATTAACAGAGCATCCATCATCAGTTAAGGATGCGTGCATTCATGAAAATGAAGAGACCTACAGGTCTATAAACTGTGAGTGAATCCCTTCACAGAGCAGTGAGCTTAGGAAGAGGAAGAAGGTGATCCTCTCCACCGGTAGTGAGCCAGAGAGAGAGAAACAGGGAGTGACCCTTGGGAAAGCAGTGAGCTGACCCTAAACATTGTAAAGGCAGTGAGCCTGGTCATAGAAGTGATCTAGCCCGAACTTTGTATCCACATCTAGTGAAGTTTAGTGGAATTGGTATGACCGGAAACTTGTCGGCGTATGCTCCTTAGACATAGCCCTTTGTTGTGAACCAAGTAAAATTGGTGTGTCCTGTGCATGCCTTACTTTCTGTTTACTTTGTGCAACATAAAAGAGAGAGAAGAGTGTTTTTCTTACCAGCAAAACAAGATCAGAACGGGCGTTAATTTTAAATTAGTCATACCCTGATTCACCCCCCTCTTAGGGTATTCATCCTTGTGGACCTAACAGTAACCGATCTATCTTTATTCCTAACTATAGTTCAAAACTCATCAACTTTGTTTCTAAACACCCACTTAGTTCTAATGACCAGAGTTTCTTTAATTCTATATAGTTCTTTAAAAAAACTATTTATTTCAAATTGATTAAGTTATTCATACATTTCCATCACCCGGAATTCATCATTAGTTGTATCATTGTTGTTCTTAGGTTCATGCTTTGATAAGAAATATATATGTTGAACTTTATTTATAAGGTAACCTCTTATCAGTATTCCTATATCTATATCTCTGACTAAAACATCTATGAGATGATATATATGAATCCTAATAGTTCTAGGAAAAGAATATCTAGATATATCACTATCATTTATCAGTTGAGGTTCAAGTTTTTACATAGAACTGAAAGATTTTTCTACTTGTTTTAATAGACTATCAGAAGGTTTGGCATTTATATTCAAATTTTACAGATCATATTCAAGGTTTTATAAAGTGTTCTTAGGCTCATGTGGATATTTTTCATTAAAATTTACATGTACATATTCTTCCACAATATTTTTCCTTTTATTAAACACCCTATATGATTTACTAGATGTTGAATATCCAAGAAAAATTCATTCATCACTCTTTGATGAAAATTTTAAAGATTTTCATTTTTATTGAGAATAAATACATTGAATCCAAAAAATATAAAGTAATTAAACCTTTTATTTATTCAATTATATAATTAATATGGGTTTTTATTTTAAATATGTCTAATTAAAACTCTATTTATTATGTAAAAAGTTGTATTCACTACTTCTTCCTAAAAATAAATAGTTAGATAATACTCATTTTGTATGGTATGAGAAATTTATTAAATGGTTATATTTATTCACTATGAAAACCACTCTACTATGGCATCCTATAAATATAAATTTTATGATTATATCCATTTTTTGAGAAGAAAGATTCAAAATCTTGATTCTCAAACTCATGGACATGATCACTTCTTAAGATCTTAATTCTAATTCCAATAATATTATTTACAGATTTAGTATACTTAGTAAAATAGTAATACACATCACTTTTTTGATCTAAAAAAAATACCCAAGTATATTTATAAATGTAATCTATTAGAACATAACCATAGTGATTACAAATTAATATTAAAACACTAGAGGGTCCAAACAAGTCCATGTGAACCAACTATAGGGGTTGTGAAATAGAAAAATATTTTTTTTATTTGAAAGATATTTTGTGTTGTATCTATTTTTGACATGGGTTACATAATTTATAATTTAGGAATTTTAGTTTATTAAGATCCTTGAATAACACTTTCCTATTTATATTCCTAAGTGAATTCATATTATAATGGCCTAGTCTCCTATTCCAGATCCAAGATGCTTTGTGAAAGGAACTTAGATAGGAAATGATTTGAGAAAACATGGAATCTATGTTAACTGTATAAACACTGTCATTTTTTAAAGAAGTAAAAACTAAATCATTTTTAGAATAAAAAGAATTGAAGGAATTGTTTTCAAATTTTACAATAAAACCATCATGAAATAGATGTATGATGCTACAAATATTATACTTTAATCTATATATAAATAGATCTTTGGAAATTAAAATAGTATTAGAGTTACCGATTTGTATAAGTCTAATTATTTTCCCTTTGGAATTGAAACCAAATGTGACATGTCCACCATCAACCTTGATTAGTTTCTGGAATCTTGAATAGTCCCTAGTAATGTTTTTTGAGGATCCACTATCTATATTTGAAAAGTTATTACTAGATAATTTCAAGAAAGTTTCTTATAAAATAGTTTTAAACCAAAAATGAATTTGATAGCCAAATTTTCTTGAGTCAAAAAATTATAGTTATCAAATATTAAAGAATACACATCTTCTTAATAGTTTTCCCATAAGAATATTTGATACTTTTAGAAATAAAAAAAATTTAAGGCCCAAAAGAATAAAAACTAGTGGTGGAATTAGAAAAAATGGAGTTAAGAATAAATTGATTTTTAATAATTATTCTTTATCCAAGATGATACCCTATTCTAGTAGTATATTTTGGTGGTACTTTCTTTCCAAGATTCTGGGTTAAGGTATTTCTTCTATTTTTAAATCTTTCGAAATATTTTTTTATTTCACATTAGATAATTTAAGCTCATTATTTTCTTATTGAAATTGATATTTTTTATCCTTTTATATATTAATATCTATTTCAAATTGAGTTGAAAAGACATGATAATTCTTTATACTTAAATATTTATCTTTAAGTTTATTAAAATTATCCTCTAACATGTTATAGAATTCAATAATTTCTTCATTAGACATGTTCTATTCACTGATTTTATCTTCATAAGTATTATAAATATGAACAAGACATGTGGAAAAAATATTAGATACCTGAGATGTGTTTTCCTTAAAACACATATTTTCTTTTTCATGGTTTTATTATCTTCTTGAAACTTAGACACTTGAGATATCCTTTGAAGAAATACAAGATTCTTTTATAACTTTCATATACCTCTTATCTTTGTAATCATATTTAATTTAAAAATGTAACATAGGATATTTGGATTTGACATGACCTTTTATCTTATATTTATAGTAGAATACTTCATTTGTAGTATCATCCTTATTATATTCTTTTCTCTAGTTAACACTATATTCATTGTTTATGTTATATCTAGGTTTCTTGAAGATCTTCTTTATTTTGTAAAAATTCTTGAATCCTATGGCCATGAGGGCCATTTCCTCATAAATTTTAGAGGTTGAATCTTTATAACTTTTGCTATCAGATTTGATATTCTCTTTTTGTTTTGAAGTTGAAACTATAAAATATACAAAATTTCTCTTTGGTTCATCCTCTTCTTCTCAGTTTACTTTATGTTCATCTTTATACATCTTGATATTTCCTATCAGATCTTTAATATGAAACTTACTTACATCACATGACTCATAGATTAAAAATTATGGTCTCCTCTATCTATCTGGTAAACATCTTAGCAAGTACATCCCTTGGTATTTATTAGACATCAGTTTCCCCAATGAAGGAATATTGTTCACAATATCATTAAACATAAGATACATATGAGAAATAGGTTCATCATATTTAATCTTAAAATTTACACATTTAAAAGTATATTTATTCAAACACATTTATTTGTCATTAAAAGTTACTTCATGAGAAACAATTAAAGTATCCCAAATTTCAAAAACTGTGTTATATGAATAAATTACCTTAAAATATTCATATACAAAAAGAAAAATATAAATAATTATCATATTTATAGTTATTTTTTATATTTTTTTTGTAAGATCACTCCATTCAACTTTAATAGTTTTGGATAATTCTTATTTGTCTTTAATTACTGTCCAAATCTCAAAACCCATAATGTCAATATGCATATTTATCTTGATCTTAAATTGAGCGTATATTGTGCCATCAAAAAAAGGGGATTTTTTTTAGTCGATCCCACATATCTATTTTTATCAATAAATAATTAAATTTTGAAATAACATAAATTTAGTATCATTAAAATTCCACTGAATAACAGTTTATGAGTTATTTAAAATACCATTGATAGAAAATGTTGGTCGGAGTGAGTAACTCAAGAGGGGGGGGGGGTAATTGAGTTCCCAATAAAAATTTCTATTTAAAATAATTTTAAACTAAATCCACCAAATAAATAAATACACACAGTTAATAATATTAGTATAATTTTATAATTTATATCTTTTAAATAATTCTTCAAAGTAAGATTAGGGTTTAGTTAAAAAAATATTTTAAATCACTTTAACTTTTGAAATCAATATATTTAATAACATAATTTATAGAAAAAAAATTAATATTATTTATCAAAATGATTATATTTTTTCCATATTTAAATAATAAGTATAGTTTTAAATTTTAAATTTTAAAAAAAAACTTGTAAAACAAAGGGAAGAATAAAATATGGGTCTCAATCTCAAGCTGAGACTTAATTCCCACAACTTGAAAATCTATTTCTTCTAAGAAGTTTATTAAATAATAAAATTGATCCACAACCTGGATTGGGTTTTAAAATCAGTAACAAATAAGGCTATCCAGGTTTAGAGAATCTTCCACAATTATTTGTGGGATAAAAATTATATATTGGTCGCACAAAAACTCTTCCACTATTTCTATGGGTATACAAATGAAGAAAATTGAGAGTGTGTCAGGAAAACTCCATTTTAGTATAAAAGATAGTGTGTATATAAAAAATTTATTGAAATACACTAATCAAATATAATTCATAAATAGAAATAGAAAATTTTAAGATATTAGAAGAAGTGATGCTTATCAGTTTGAATAACTTCATATGTTCATGTTTCGCCTTTGAGGTGTCATGTTTCTGGGAATTGTAGAAATGGAAAGATGTGGATCATCACCCGTCCCTTTTTTATAGAGATAGGTTCTCGTCAAATTTACCATTCCTTTGTTTCAACCCGTAGAGTGTCATTACCCTTTAAATAAGGTTGAATTAACCCTGCTGGAAAAATTTGTCCCAGAGGGCGATTACGTGGGGTTCAAGAACTCATTAGATTAGTCCTTCTCAGATATAACTTCCTCAGATGATCTCCAACAAGTTTATTTGTGGAGCCAAGAACACCCAACGTCCCTGGTATCCATGATTCTTGGGGATGCTTTCTAAAGTCAGGGGCTCATTGGGTGACGATTTTTCCAATGACACTTAAGGACTCCATTGGTTAAGAGGATGGGAGGTTAGGCTCACCACAACCTTCTGGGTTAGGATTGTTGCTTGTTCTGAGACTTTCTTATAGATTTATGTCATGTTCATATGTTCATAAATTCTTGGTTCATTCTCAAAGAGTGTGTCCATGGGTTACCCTTAGTTTGCAAGATCGTCGTAAGCATGCATATATTTGATGCTACAGAGGTGATACTGACTGAAGAAATATTATAAGGAACTATGGAGTTTATCGTCATTCAGGGGGGATGAGATCTGACTTGATGTTGGGATCGAGCCCAAAAGGAGGGCTTCCTACTATCCTCGAGAGAGGAATCAAAACCCACATAGTTCAAGAATACTGGGGATTATGCGTGGATGATTACCATTTTAAGGACATGATTGGGTGGAACCATTATGGATAGGAACCCTATTGATCTTAGGCATTCTGTTAGGAATCCTATATATCCTGGTTTGATCAGGAATCAGAGTTCTTGTAGTATATATTGTGTAGATGCTGTAATTATCATAAACCTCTAAGCTCACATGAGTCATGTTCGGTGTGAGAAACAGGAGGATTTGAAAGATTCAACAATGCACATTCTTACTCCCCTATTGGTGGGGGAGGGAGATCCCACAGTGAAAGAGGTTGGGGCGAACATGGGAGAGGGCACGAAGCAACAAACCCTTTAATGTGAAATGATGTTGAAGGTCGTGCAGCCCTGCCTCGGAAGATTGGGGACTTACCTCAGTGGGAGGGCCCCAAAGAAATTCTGGGAAGGGGAGGAGTTTCGTCCTCGTCAAAAGGGGGGAGCGAAGCTAACCCCTTTGACTGATCACTATTACTCATTGAATGGAAAAGTGAGTGACACCCTTTGTCCTGAGAATGGGGAGGTTCACATTGGCGTCCCAAGGTTGGAATCCGGGTTACTATGGAAATGTAGCCCCACAGGCGTTCCCAGAGCCCACACTGTTGTGGGAGGGCCTTCATGACTCTGCTTACCATGGGTATATAGACTCAACAGGGCATGCTGATGCACTTGATGGTCTGACCATATGAGTTTGGTGGCTTTGGAAGAGGCTTTTACCTAATACCAGAGTACTAGTTAGCAGATGGATCATCGAGGATATGACAGTAATATAGGGGTGAGGTTAAAATTAAAAGGAAACATACCCAAAAATACCCCATTTCGCATACTAATTTTTTATGCAGGATGGGGGAGGCTCTACATACCATAGTAGTATATGGGTAGAGGGGACATCCGCATACCACTACAGTACGCGAGCTTGGGTATAGACAACTGCATACCTTAGTGATACGCATCCCACCACACCGCTTTGGGTTACATCCACACACCGAGGTAGTATGCGGTGCCAGGCACAGTCCGTGTAGTGGTACACTACATGGAGTACCATATTGAAGGGGGGTCTAGGGGATCATTATTCACAGGGATTTCATCCATGAGAAGCCTTTGGTTCTTAGATCACCAGTTAGGTTCATAGTTTCATTATTATTATTTAATTCCCCCATTTTATGGTTCATGGTTAGTTAGACCTATGGAGGGAGTGGTTCATGGTTTGGGCTTTGCCGATGAAACAATATGAAAGCCTAAGTGAAACCTCCAAGTCTCCCTCAAGATTTTGTCATCCGTCCTTCTCTATGTTCGTCTCCCTCTATGTGTGTCTTCCATACTTCTACTGTGCTCCTTTTATATAGAAGCGGACCAATCATATCTATTAGTAACATAAAACCATTTTTAGAGGCCCATTGAATAAATATCCTGACCCGTGGAAGACTCAATAAACTAGGGTTTTCAGAGGCTTTGGTTCATGATAATGGTTTGCGGAACCCTACTGATTCACTTCGTTTGCAAACTGATGAGTTCACGGAATGGTACGCGGATGGTCCTCATGCATATGAATCCATTAGAGACATGGTTTTTGGTCCTCCTTACCCACTGGCCATCGTCTCATGGGCCAGCGGTTCACGGTCAATCCGATCTACGTACCTTTCCTGGTGATGGTATGCAGACGACTTAAAAAACCTTTAAAACTTAGATTCCTGAAAGTTTCATTAAGGAATTGAAACTGAATTTGAGTTTATTCATCTTTCTAGACTTATATAAGTGATTTCTTTATTCTGCAAAGCATTCGTGGGGGTATTTTCTTCCCTTGGAGGATGTTTTAGAACCCAACAAATTCCCTCCATCGGAATGGTGCTAGTTTGAAATGAAAAGGGGAATATTCCGATGTAGAAGTTGTCCTGAACTGAAATGGATCATGGTAGAATAGATGGAACTGGTAGAAGGGGACCACACGTATATATAGGGGCCCATTTCATTTTTCTTTTACCATTTTTCTTGGAAAATTTTACTCTTGATTTCCCTGGATTCCCTTGCTCCCACGTACCATGCTCATTTTGAAAATCCCGTTCACGAACTACTCTGTACGTTCCGTGAATCAATTTCCATGCCATTTCTCCATCCACATACCATATTTTGGATTTCGCGAACAGTTTTATGGAACTTTGAGACATAAAATCCAGATTCTGCATGGCATAATACAACGCAGTTGGGTTTTACACATACCATACTTAGATTGGAGAACCAGTCTTTTAAGAATATTTAACAATACGAACTTAAAAGTTAATCCACTATTCTAAAATACGAACTTAATCACGACCTAGGTTCAAGGTATCCTATTTATGTGAACCTTTCTATTTGCTGGATAATGATCCATGGGCCAATGTATTGTGAATGGTTCATGTACCATGGCTATACGTGGTAGAACGCGATTGCGTATCGTAGCTGAAGGCGGGGTTACTTACATGCATTATGTAGTACTCGGGATGTGGCTACCATGTCCCATTTCAGGAATCCGTTTGTGGAGCTTCATGTAGACACATTTTGAGTCCTTTAACCACTTTCCCATAGTCTTTATCCAACAAGTTTTTATCAGACTGACTTTTCATCGGCTTTTGGATCTTCCTGTGCAAGTTTCAATGGCTGATTCATTGGATGCTACAAAATTGAAGAAGAAAAGGGCAACCATGGTGAGGAATAATGATGATCATCTTCGAGCCCACATCATTCCCCATGAAATTTTCTTTATGATCTTCTAGACTCCAGATCCCTTACCTTATCCGTTATCTGTAGAGTTTCCACTTTACGACTTTGGTCTTCCTACCGACGTGCCTCCACCGTTTCCTAATTCTGACATCCCCTTCATCCTCTTAGAGGCACTGCAAGGTCTTGACCTTGCCAATATTTCCCCAATAGTATAAGTCATCTTCACTCCAATTTAGAAGAAATCATTCATACTGCGAGGCTCGACATGGACTTAGGGAAACTATGAGTGATGCGACGGTGTCCCGAGACTAGATGCTCAATATTACCCATCCATTATCATTATCTCATAAGAAAATCCTGTTGGCAGGTGGAACACCAAGTGGGATTTGCGGGCCAGAGGATGTTTCTCCGATGAGTGGGCCTGGGTATTATGGGTGCATCAGAATTGTTTGGAGTCCCCCAACTAGTTGGAGGTGGTGGTTTTGTACCAAGAAGCCTGTGTTTCCCAATTATCAATCTTTTCTCTAGGTGAAATCCTTCCATAATTTCTGAGCTGTTGGTGTTATAGCACCAAAACCTTCCACCTACTACATGGGGAGGTGGGAATTAGTCTATGGGATATCTACCAGCTAGGGGGACTCCCCATCCTTGGAGAAATGTATGATGAGTTTGTCTCGACAGCCACCACATGGAATGAAACCGATCATGTGTCTCCTTTGACAAGGAGCTTATTGGTCATGGCAGTTGGATCACTGGATCATCCCCTCAAGGCTCGTTCTCTCATTCCTTTCAAATCATGGATACAATTATTTCTACAGATGAATAAACCCAAGATGAGGGCTCGCCATATTAGAACTCATCCTACTCGCCAGTCCTACCAAACCCCAGGGTCATATTGTGCTACCCTTGAAGCCTGGAGATATACCACATAAGGATATGAGCTTTGGACAGACGTTTCACCTACGCTGAGATTGGAAGGTTTCCTTGCCATGTTTTTAAGTGGATGGATCTTCCCATCCCATTATGTATATACCGGGGTTTGGGCTTGCACTTTGATGATGGTAGCCATGCTGGCAGAGGGTCGACCCATTAATTTGGCCCTTCCTACCCTCATCTAGATTTATGAATTGTTGGTACAAATATAGGAAGGAATGCCTCTAAATTTTCTCAGCGGACCATTACAATTATTGTATGGGTGGATGGAGGAACAATTACCCTATTATGAATACCGACATACCACGAGGGTTCACTCTTCTGACTTTCATCCTGCTCTTCTCAAAATTTCTGTTGTTCATCCCAGGGCTCTGAGTGTTACCAATGCAGTCGGGCTGTTGAACAACACCTCTCATTTCTTGTTCTCACTACATCCTAAACCTCATGGATCATTGATAGGTGACAGGGGTGTTTATTTAGAGTAATGTTCATACCTCATAAATCTTTGGGACATGATGATCACTTCTCGTGTAGACCGAGTAGTTATTTGTGAGCCATACCTCCCCTACCAGTTTCTAGGCAATTTGGATGCCTTGAATAGACTGCGCTGCTTCCGATTGTTCAATTAAGGGGTGAATATCATCTTATATTTCTCTACCAACTGTGGCTTATGATGATGCATGAAGGTGCTTCTAGGGAGATTATAATTCTTAACACAATGGGGCCCACCTTTCTATCACTAGAGTATGCCCACCTATGGGAAGATTATTACCCCAGTGGGATGCTGAAAGAACCAATTCGGCCGGTGTAGAAACCCCTGACTATTCCCTACCTCGTCCTTGACCCAATGAAAATTCCACACATTCCTTATACAACAAAAGGTGAAATAGCTATGCCTTCTACTTCCACTGCTACAACAACCAAGATGAATACACCTCTTGCTTCTGCTCTTGTGGTAAGAAGGTTTTTGGTCCATCGTCAAAAGTGTCTGGGAGAGGTTTCATCAGTATAAAATTTTTTAGTGGGAAGTGATTTAGACTAATCCCCTCCTACAAATATTTCCCAAGATCTTAATGAGACTAGAACCAGCTGAGTATCACCGATCATACCGAACGCTGCAGTTAGTCTTCCACATCTGGCTCTAGTGGCTGGGCCATATGAGGGCAAGAAGAGTCTCCCATCTTGGGTGACCTACCTTAGGTCCCTCCCCACTCCTATGAAGACACTTACTTCTTACATACATGTGGAAGTAGAGGAGAATCAAAGTATATGTGTTGTGGCAAGGTAATAGGTAATGAAAAAAGAGGCATGGCGCCAGATATGTTCTATTTCTGTGGAGACACCCTTGACCAATTTTGTTGAAAAGGGTGGCAATTTTCAGCATTTATTCACTGAGATAGGTTCTGGAAGATTTTATTATCATCACTTATAACTCCTTATTTACCAAATTTTCATTACCCGAGAGGACTTTGCCTCAAGTGAGGACAAGTTGGAAAATTTCAATTTTTCCCATCACCAAGCGGCGACCTTCTAAGATATGTTAAAAGAATTCGGTCATATGAAGGCGTAGAAGGTGAACACCCATGATTTGGTGGTGAACCAAAAGGAAGAGTTGTGGGAGTGAAAATCCCACGCATCAAGGTTGAGGGAACAACTGAACTCCTTGAGAACAAACAATAAAGCCATGTAGAAGAAAGGGAAAGACCTTAAAGTTGTTATGGAGTGGGTGCATCCAATGGTCAAGGCTGTAATGGAGGAAATATATTCTTTGTAGTAGACTATCAGCGGCCCACGAAAATCAATATCCATCATCATGGAAAGGGAAAATCTAGCCCTGATGTAGTTCTACCCCACATCTTGAAATGTACTCTTCCCCTTTTTTTCTTGATACTTTGGAGTGACTCTGAATTGGGGATGTTCCTCCAATTTTTTACTGAACTCAATGGAAATTATTTGGCTTTAAAATATATCTCTTGTTAAATTTTCATTTCGTTCCAACATCATTTCAATCGAGCATTAATTTTAAACCATGACTTGAAATTAGTAAACTGAAATAATCGAATCGAGTTCTAATTTTTTCCTGATCTGTGGGACCCATCGAGAGTAGTTTTACTTTTTATAGGATTTCATGGAAAACCACACAAACCATTGTGTCTATTTTTATTTATATATTACCATAATTTTTTCCTAATAATGTTTGGTATGGGATTAGACGGAAACACTTAACTTTTTCTTAGGCCACCCTTTATAGGGTTTCGACCTAACAAGCTTTATCCCTTTTCTGATGGATAAATATTTCCCTTTTTTTAACAAACTGATACTCGACTTTTTCCCAAAGGTTTCCTTTTCAAAATTTTCCTCTAGAATGTATGGAATGTTTTTTTCTAGCAGTTCACCATCCTTCCACTCAAACTTATTACATATGTTTTAGGTCGAACAACTTTGACCAAACTTAATGGGGAAAGGGGTCCAATTTGGGAACATCATCCAAGAATATTCTAACATCTTTTAAACATGTATTAGGGATTTTTTGACCCTTTATTTGTGTATTTTAGACAGGCATGAGGCTCGAGATTCACTTTAGGCATACATAAGTAGGGAAGGAATATACTAGGGACGAATTCTACTTTCATTGACAACTATTTTTGTTGGTGACATATGCAGAGACACTAGGGCATGACGTGAATAGTCAATCAAAGGTGTCTGCAGGACACTGGACTTCCATTTCCAATGGAATTGGGGGATTTTCAACATTTTAAATTTATTTCTATGTTGGGAGCCACAATGGGTGGCTGGCCAGAGTAGTGTTTTCTGAAAACATTAGGAAAATTCATATCTGATTTGAGTGGGGAACTGTTCCCGAACATTTATTACTTTCATGAGGGAGAGATGATGAATGAACAGTTCAGTTAAGAGTATTTTCTATGTCAGGGGAACTTGGAAAGAAGGAGGTACATAAGCCGTCATCCAAGAGTTTTCCATGTCTGTGGGTGTGACAAGAAATGAATTTCATTTGAGCATACAAAATATGGAGAGGAATCTCCTGGGGACATATTTTCCTTTGATTGACTACCATTTTTGTGGGAAACTGTAACATCCCAAGTAAGTAATGAATAATAGATATTTTTATCTATGTCTATTAATGATTAAGATAGTGTTATAGAGGCTTAAAATGAAAATAAATACAATCTTATGCATGGAATACACTAAAATTCTTAAAAGATTGTTTTACTTCCTTTTGATGGCAAACCATTTTTGAATCTATCTTTTGACAATTTTATAAACTATGTTTGTCAAAATAAACTTATTCTTTATGATTGGGACATCAAAATTTACCTTGTGTGAATTTTTGGTATTTTTCTGACAATGTTCATTTTTTAATGAATAGTGAAAAATACTGCATTTTACATCAAAAATGCTTTTTAATCTAATTTATTTATATTATTAGATTATGTTTTGAATTGGTTTTGAAGTGAAATTAGAATATATTTTTACCATTTTATCCAATGGTGGTCATTGGAATCAATTTCACTTTGAAATTAGACTTAAACTGGTGTCAATCTTTTGATACTTATTGTTTTGTAAAAACACGCTATTTGCTCTGGCAGCGGGAATTAATTATTAAATTAATTAATGTGACTTATATGATTTTAATTTTTTAAAATAGACTTCATTTTTGAATTCAGAATATCAAATATATCTTAGGGTGAATTTTTGGTAATTTTCTGAAAAACTTCAATTTTTGATGAATAGTGAAACCACTAAGTGGTAATCAAGCAAACTGATTTTTCAGTTAAATGAAAGTTTACCACTAATGTGTATTGAATTTTTAAAATCCGACATACATGGTTGTCATTAAGAAGTAAAATGTGGTTCAATGAGATTAAAATAATTTTTTGGTGAATAGTAACTTATTAAATTTTTAATCGCGATTAGTGGTAATTAGTGTAGTTTAAGGTATAAATAATGCTTTAATAATATGAAATGACCTAGACACATGTCCCAACCTTATTGGTTGTGTCATGGCCGACCAAGACAAGCCATGGGTCAACTTGGGGACCCCATGGAGACATTTTGGTTGGGAAATGACATAAATAGATTTTTATTTAATGTAAAAGTAAAAATGACACAAACATAATATGTTTTACGAAAACAATTTTTAAATGGGGTTATAAAGATCAGATATTTGATTATAAATAGTCATTGGAAAGATAAAAATATTTCCTACATCATAGTATTTTTTTTATGATTTTTAGACATTAAAAAAAGTAAATTATTTATGACATAATAATGATGTAGCGATGACATCATTATTTGACGATTAAAATAAAATGGAAAGACAATGTAAAATCTATGAACTACACATGGAAAAAACCAATTGTATGAGTGGATTTCGAACCCTTATCACCTTATCCACGAATTATATCAATGTGGGACCTTTTAAAACCGAAACACATTTTCAAATAAAGTAATATTTCTTTACTTTCCAAAAGTGACCCTCCTCTCCTCTTATAAAAGGCCCCCACCTCTACCTCATTTCACACACTCCTCAAGCCTTTGGCTCGGCCAAACCCTGCCCATTTACTCTCTACACATCCCTCTCCTCATCCTATAGGATTCCCTTTGGGCATAATCCTTTCAAAGGAAGCCTTTAGGCTCAAATCAAAAGGAGTTACACTTTTAAAGGTAATTCATTCTCTCATGTTCATTTGTTTTATTTTGCTTCTCCAACCCCCTAAACTCTTTTTATTTACTTATTTTGTAACAACACCAGTATCTTCAATATACAAGGATGTTGTTATAATATTTATTTGAGCTACACTCTCACACAACTACATCAAATGGTTAAAGAACATACGGTTTCCGTGGATGGCGAAATTCTGCCTCCCGAAACGATGATTGTTCAATACTCATTTAACACCTTCAAAGGTGGCCATTATGATGTCACTATTTTTATATATGATATATAATATGTTTATGTTTTCCTTATGCTTCTGTTTTTTTATTTTGGGCATACCTTTATGGTTTCCATTATGGGTAAACACGATATCTTCATTTTAGGAAGTGCGGACTACCGCCCCCTGAAAGTGATTTGATTCGTTAATACCATATGTGGGATGTGTAAAGGATAAAGTTAATGATATTATATATGTTATTATACTGGAATTATAATATACTCTTATGATTCCATTCCAGAAAATATGAAATAGAAATGGAAGTAGCGTTCATGCGTACGTACGGCTTACCGTCTCCATGAACGGTGCATTTCATTTCTTACCTCTAAATGAGATGTAATATTATAAATATATGTATATGATGAATATATATGATATATATGTTATCCAAATCATTAATATCATTCTGGATATAACGAACCTATGACCAAATTAACAACATGTAAGTGTAAGAAGTCTATTTTTGACTTAAGAACCAAATACCGACAAAATGAACATTATTAACCTAACTGATTACATGATGTTCATAACATGGTATAAAAGGAATAATGAACTTGAAAAAGATTCATAAGCAAGTAGAGATTAACTCAAGTTTATTATTCAGGAGATTAAAGAACGGTCGGGTCAAGTCGGATACGAGGTATGGGACTTCGTCTCAATCTCCTTTCATTGAGGCATATTTTATTTTATACACAACTTTCTTTTAAACGGTGTATAAACCCCTTTGACTTTTACGTTTATTCAAAAGAAATCTTTTTTATACGAAGCGTTTAATAAACGACAAAAGGGAATGTTTTTGTCGTACGTATGCGGAGACAACGACTTCTCCGCCGTCGTGACCGTTATTTGAGTTTCGGCTTCCTCTACAAGCCATAGCTTTTTTTAAAAAACGAAAAATAAATACCATGTTTTACTTTGGTATTGAAAATGGTTTTCATAATGTTTTTATTATATCAATGTGTTGTATTGATATCTCGTGATTGAAATGTGGAAATGTTATGTTTCCTTTATGCATGTTTTATGTGATATGATTATGTTATGGTTCTTGGGAATTATTATGAAGACGGGTGGTTCCGTGATAAACTAAGGGCGGGTGAGCCCGTTATAGCTCTCCAATGCATTGGGTAACGCGAAGGAGTGAAACGTTAAGGTTTCTACGAAGAGATTTTAAGGAATATACTGTGATGGGTATTCCAAACGTAACCAAGAGGGTTACTCCCTACGTAAGAATGTTATGAATGCCTCAAGTTACCTTTATGTCTTATGATTTCTATGATTTATTCATGATTTTATGAGGTATGTTAAAGTGCCTATGTTTTATGGGTAAATTATGATTTCGTTATTATGTATATATGAACTCATGTTTCCTTTCCATGTTTTCTTTATAACCCATACTGAGTTTTTATGCTCATCCCAAGTTTTTGAAATGTTTTTCACAGGTCAAGGGAAAGGTACATGATAAGATGATAGAGTCAAGGATGTGTCAAGAAATAATCCATGTTTTATTTTAAATGTGTTTCCATTGATGGGAATGAAGAATACTATCTTTATGTAACCACTTTGTTTATATGTGGAATGTAATTCAAGTTTTATGATCTAATTCTCTAAAACTCTAAACCTGAAAATATCCTCAATGTGTAATCTTGTAAAAACTCAAGATTAAGTAAGGTTTATGGCTGGGGCCTTATAGTTGGTATCAATGGTCGGTTTAGATAACTTTAGGAGTTATAATTCTATTAAATGATTATCCAAAAATATTTTTTTTCGAAATGATATAGCATTTAAAGATTACCATGTTGCTTCATCTAAGACATGTTTGTTCAGAATGGTTTTCCGCAGAGGAAACAGGGAAGCAGTGCTAGGAAGGCATACAGAAGGAAATAACCTTCCGAATCAGCATCCAGAAATGGTCGGAATTGGAACTGAACAGTTTGTTGCTGTAATGGTGCAGTTGACTCAAGCGATAAATGGCGGTGGTATCCATACACGAGATCAGCCAGACCAACCGCAGAGGAACATGTCAGTGGTGGAACATTTCATGAGGCAAAATCCACCATCATTCAGAGGATCATCTGAACCTGTGCTAGCTGAAGGGTGGATTAAGGCACTGGAGAAGATTTTTGATGTCATGGGGTGTTCATACAATCAAAAGGTTAGTCTTGCTATTTACCGTTTGGAGGGTGAAGCAGATCAGTGGTGGTCTATGGTTAAAAATATCAGGGATGCCGATGAGATTGATGCTCTGGACTGGGATGAATTCAAAGGTATGTTTCTTGAGAAGTATTTTCCTAAGGCTGTTCGAATTAGGATGGAAAAGCAATTCTTGGAATTGAGGCAAGAGGAAGACTCAGTGGCTGCCTATGAAGAAAGGTTCACTCGATTGGCAAGGTATGCTCCAAATTTTATCCGGGACCTTGATAGTAAAATCAATCATTTTTACTCAGGATTAAAGCCAAAATATCGAAGGGCATTAGCTTCTCATGAGTTTAAAAGTTATGAAAAGCTTGTTCGATGTGCTGAGAAGGTGGAAATGGAGTTTGCCGATGACCAAGTTTTCTATAACAACCAGCAGAAGAAGAGACCGAGGTGGCAGGAGAAAGGTAAGAATTATTCAAAAAAGTCTGATGGTAAGAGAACTAAGTTTCCAGTTTGTGATAAATGTGGCAAAAGGCATGTTGGGGAATGTCTTCTGAATTCTGGGAAGTGCTACCGATGTGGTAAGATGGGACATAAGGCTCGTGATTGCACTGAAAAGGATCAAGGTGAAGGTAAGAACAAATTTGATTTACAGTTAGTGAAATGTTATAAGTGCAATGAGATGGGTCACTATGAAAACGAGTGTCCGACAAGAAGCTTGAGTGATGGGAAGCAGTTAGACTACAAGCAGAATGGGGTGGTGAAATCCTTTGCAACTACTTCAGCAGATGTCGGGCCATCAAATGAAGTTGTATCAGGTACTTTGTTTGTTTTTTCAGATTATGCCAGTGTGTTGTTTGATTCAGGGTCTACACATTCTTTCATCTCTGAAACCTTTTCTAGTAAAATGGGAATACCATCTCAAGAAATGACTCCTGAACTTTTGGTAAAAACACCTGGGGGGAATGTTGAGGCAAAAAGAATTTATAAGAATCTTCATATCCTTATCTGTGGAAAGAACCTACTTGTAAACCTTATTGTTCTACCTCTAGTAGAGTTTGATGTTATCCTGGGTATGGATTGGCTCTCTATTTACCATGCTAAGATTGACTGTAGAGCTAAAGAAGTTTCTTTTCAGAAAGACATTCAGTTTTTTTACAAGAATGAACCCTTACTTTTGATAACATATCAAGAGGCCGAGAAACTTGTAAAAGATGGAAATGAATGTTACCTTGCACACGTCGTTGAAAATAAAGGAACTGTTCAGATTAATGATGTGCCAGTGGTAAATGAGTATCCTGATGTTTTTCCTGATGAGTTGCCTGGAATAATACCAGATCGGGAAGTTGAGTTTACTGTTGACTTAGTTCCTGATGCTAAGCCAATTTCAAAACCCCCTTATCGAATGGCACAAATTGAACTTTTAGAGTTGAAGGAGCAATTGCAAGATTTATTAGAGAAAGGTTTCATTAGACCTAGCACATCACCATGGGGTGCTCCTATTTTATTTGTTAAAAAGAAAGATGGTTCTATGAGACTTTGCATTGATTATAGAGCCTTGAATAATATCACTGTTAAAAACAAATATCCTTTGCCTCATATCGATGATTTGTTTGATCAGCTCCAGGGAGCTCAGTTTTTTTCAAAGATTGACTTGAGATCGGGGTACCATCAGCTGAAGGTAAAGGAGGCAGATATTCCGAAGACCGCGTTCTGTACGAGATATGGCCATTATGAATTTGTAGTAATGCCTTTTGGGCTAACCAATGCACCTGCTGTACTCATGGATTTAATGAATAGAATTTTCCATGAGTTCTTGGATAAGTTTGTGGTGGTTTTCATTGATGATATTTTGGTGTTTTCTAAAAGTAAAGAGGAGCATGAAAGACATTTAAGGGTTATCTTGCAAACCTTAAAAGAAAAGAAACTGTATGGGAAATTCAGCAAGTGTGAGTTTTGGTTGCAACAAATTTCTTTCCTTGGTCACATTGTTTCTGAAGATGGAATAACTGTTGATCCTGCAAAAACAAAAGTTGTGGAAGAATGGCCAAGACCCACAAATGTAACCGAGATTCGTAGCTTCCTTGGTTTGGCGGGCTATTACCGATGGTTTGTTAGAAATTTTTCACGGTTATCTAGTCCAATGACTTAGCTAACTCGGAAGGGTGTTAAGTTTATCTGGACAAAAGAATGTGATGATTGTTTTCAGGAATTGAAAAGAAGATTGGTGAATGCTCCAGTTTTGGCACTACCTTCCAGGAATGGTGAGTTTGTTATATACAATGATGCTTCATTGAAAGGACTTAGTTGCGTCCTAATGCAGAATTATCAGGTAATTGCTTATGCTTCAAGACAGTTGAAAACTCATGAGGTAAATTACCCTACACATGATTTGGAACTAGCTGCTGTTGTTTTTGCTTTAAAAATTTGGAGGCCTCATTTGTATGGAGTAAAGTGTGAAATATATACCGATCACAAAAGTTTGAAGTATATATTCACTCAGAAAGAGTTAAACATGAGACATAGGAGATGGCTAGAATTAATCAAGGATTATGATTGTACAATTCATTACCATCCAGAAAAATCAAATAAAGTGGCTGATGATTTGAGTCGAAAAAGTAATGCTTCATTAACAATGTTGCGGTTGGAACGTGATCCTTTGGTTAACGATTTGATGAACTTTGGCATAGAAGTTGTTGGTGCAGGAAGTCCTTCTGTTTTGTTTCAGGTATCAGTAAGATCTTCTCTATCGGATAGAATCAAGCAAGCACAGAAGCAAGACAGTGAGTTGCAGGAAAAGGTAGAGCTGGTTCAGAAAGGTAAGTTGCCTGAATTCATCATTGATAATGATTGTGTTTTGAGATTTGGGAAGAGGTTGTGTGTGCCTTGTGATTAACAGTTGAAGAGAGAGTTGTTATGTGAAGCTCATAGTTCTCCGTTTTCAGTTCATCCGGGCAGTACTAAGATGTATAGAGATCTGCGGGAGTATTACTGGTGGGATAGAATGAAAAGAGATATTGCTGATTTTACTGTGAAGTGTTTGACTTGTCAGCAGGTTAAAGCAGAGAGGCAGTTACCTAAGGGATGCTTCAGCCTTTACCAGTGCCAGAGTGGAAATGGGAGAATATATCCATGGACTTTGTTGTTGGATTACCGAAGACATCTCGAGGTAATAATGAAATCTGGGTTATTGTTGATCGCTTGACCAAATCTGTTCATTTCCTTGCTATACGAGATACTTTCTCTCTTGATCAACTTTCCCATTTGTATCTTAAAGAGATAGTCAGGTTACATGGAGTTCCTCTCTCCATTGTATCGGATCGTGATCCCAGGTTTACTTCTAACTTTTGGAAAGGCCTTCAGAAGTTGTTGGGTACTGAATTAAATTTTAGTACAGCTTTTCATCCTCAATCAGATGGGCAGTCAGAACGAACAATTCAGACATTGGAGGATATGCTACGAGCTTGTTCTATGGATTATCAGGGAAGTTGGGACCAACATCTTTCTTTGGTTGAGTTTTCATATAATAACAGTTTTCATTCCAGTATACAGATGGCACCATTTTAGGCATTATATGGGAAGCGGTGTCGAACTCCAGCTTTCTGGGATGAAGTGGGTGAAAGGAAGTTGATGGGAACAGAATTGGTAGAAGAGATGGTAGAAAAAGTTCAGCTGATTCAGAAACACATGAGAACAGCTCAGAGCAGGCAGAAGAGTTATGCAGATAACCGGAGGAAGGATCTATCTTTCGAGGTAGGTGATCATGTTTTTCTCAAGGTTTCTCCTTGGAAAAGTGTGATGAGATTTGGTAAGAAAGGAAAGTTGAGTCCAAGGTTCATTGGACCATACGAAATTCTGGAGAGAGTTGGATCAGTTGCATACCGAGTGGCTTTACCTCCGAGTTTATCTCAGGTACACAATGTTTTTCACATTTCGATGTTGAGAAAGTATATGCCAGATCCATCTCATGTTTTGAGTCCAGAGGTAGTTCAGCTGGAAGAGAACCTATCTTATGAGGAACAACCGGTCCAGATTCTTGACCACAGGGAGCAAGTGTTACGGAATAAGGTGATTCACCAGGTAAAGGTTTTGTGAAAAAACCACATGATTGAAGAGGCAACATGGGAATCTGAAAATGCAATGAGGGATAAGTACCCCCATTTATTTGATAAGTAAATAAATTGCGGGGACGCAATTTTCAAAAGGGGGGAAGGATGTAACATCCCAAGTAAGTAATGAATAATAGATATTTTTATCTATGTCTATTAATGATTAAGATAGTGTTATAGAGGCTTAAAATGAAAATAAATACAATCTTATGCATGGAATACA
The DNA here is from genome assembly GCA_963277665.1 of Viscum album. Taxonomy (NCBI): domain Eukaryota; kingdom Viridiplantae; phylum Streptophyta; class Magnoliopsida; order Santalales; family Viscaceae; genus Viscum; species Viscum album. The sequence continues at coordinate 1,552,955,601 of OY728131.1, forward strand.
CTAATATTCTTAAAAGATTGTTTTACTGCCTTTTGATGGCAAACCATTTTTGAATCTATCTTTTGACAATTTTATAAACTCTGTTTGTCAAAATAAACTTATTCTTTATGATTGGGACATCAAAATTTACCTTGTGTGAGTTTTTGGTATTTTTCTGACAATGTTCATTTTTTAATGAATAGTGAAAAATACTGCATTTTACATCAAAACTGCTTTTTAATCTAATTTATTTATATGATTAGATTATGTTTTGAATTGGTTGGAAGTGAAATTAGAATATATTTTTACCATTTTATCCAATGGTGGTCATTGGAATCAATTTCACTTTGAAATTAGACTTAAACTAGTGTCAATCTTTTGATACTTATTGTTTTGTAAAAACACGCTATTTGCTCTAGCAGCGGGAATTAATTATTAAATTAATTAATGTGACTTATATGATTTGAATTTTGTAAAATAGACTTCATTTTTGAATTCAGAATATCAAATATATCTTAGGGTGAATTTTTGGTAATTTTCTGAAAAACTTCAATTTTTGATGAATAGTGAAACCACTAAGTGGTAATCAAGCAAACTGATTTTTCAGTTAAATGAAAGTTTACCACTAATGTGTATTGAATTTTGAAAATCCGACATACATGGTTGTAATTAAGAAGTAAAATGTGGTTCAATGAGATTAAAATAATTTTTTGGTGAATAGTAACTTATTAAGTTTTTAATCGCAATTAGTGGTAATTAGTGTAGTTTAAGGTATAAATAATGCTTTAATAATATGAAATGACCTAGACACATGTCCCAGCCTTATTGGTTGTGTCATGGCCGACCAAGAAAAGCCATGGGTCAACTTGGGGACCCCATGGAGACATTTTGGTTGGGAAATGACATAAATAGCTTTTTTATTTAATGTAAAAGTAAAAATGACACAAACATAATATGTTTTACGAAAACAATTTTTACATGGGGTTATAAAGATCAGATATTTGATTATAAATAGTCATTGGAAAGATAAAAAGTTTTCTACATCATATTATTTTTTTTATGATTTTTAGACATTAAAAAAATTAAATTATTTATGACATAATAATGATGCAGCGATGACATCATTATTTGACGATTAAAATAAAATGGAAAGACAATGTAAAATCTATGAACTACACATGGAAAAAACCAATTGGATGAGTGGATTTAGAACCCTTATCACCTTATCCACGAATTATATCAATGTGGGACCTTTTAAAACCGAATCACATTTTCAAATAAAGTAATATTTCTTTACTTTCCAAAAGTGCCCCTCCTCTCCTCTTATAAAAGGCCCCCACCTCTACCTCATTTCACACACTCCTCAAGCCTTTGGCTCGGCCAAACCCTGCCCATTTACTCTCTCCACATCCCTCTCCTCATCCTAGAGGATTCCCTTTGGGCAGAATCCTTTCAAAGGAAGCCTTTAGGCTCAAATCAAAAGGAGTTACACTTTTAAAGGTAATTCATTCTCTCATGTTCATTTGTTTTATTTTGCTTCTCCAACCCCCTAAAATCTTTTTATTTACTTATTTTGTAACAACACCAGTATCTTCAATATACAAGGATGTTGTTATAATATTTATTTGAGCTACACTCTCACACAACTACATCAAATGGTTAAAGAACATACGGTTTCCGTGGATGGCGAAATTCTGCCTCCCGAAACGATGATTGTTCAATACTCATTTAACACCTTCAAAGGTGGCCATTATGATGTCACTATTTTTATATATGATATATAATATGTTTATGTTTTCCTTAATCTTCTGTTTTTTCATTTTGGGCATACCTTTATGGTTTCCATTATGGGTAAACACGATATCTTCATTTTAGGAAGTGAGGACTACCGCCCCCTGAAAGTGATTTGATTCGTTAATACCATATGTGGGATGTGTAAAGGATAAAGTTAATGATATTATATATGTTATTATACTGGAATTATAATATAATCTTATGATTCCATTCCAGAAAATATGAAATAGAAATGGAAGTAGCGTTCATGCGTACGTACGGCTTACCGTCTCCATGAACGGTGCATTTCATTTCTTACCTCTAAATGTGATGTAATATTATAAATACATGTATATGATGAATATATATGATATATATGTTATCCAAATCATTAATATCATTCTGGATATAACGAACCTATGACCAAATTAACAACATGTAAGTGTAAGAAGTCTATTTTTGACTTAAGAACCAAATACCGACAAAATGAACATTATTAACTTAACTGATTACATGATGTTCATAACATGGTATAAAAGGAATAATGAACTTGAAAAAGATTCATAAGCAAGTAGAGATTAACTCAAGTTTATTATTCAGGAGATTAAAGAATGGTCGGGTCAAGTCGGATACGAGGTATGGGACTTCGTCTCAATCTCCTTTCATTGAGGCATATTTTATTTTATACACAACTTTCTTTTAAACGGTGTATAAACCCCTTTGAATTTTACGTTTATTCAAAAGGAATCTTTTTTATATGAAGCGTTTAATAAATGAAAAAAGGGAATGTTTTTGTCGTACGTATGCGGTGACAATGACTTCTCCGCCGTCGTGACCGTTATTTGAGTTTTGGCTTCCTCTACAAGGCATACCTTTTTTTTAAAAACGAAAAATAAATACCATGTTTTACTTTGGTATTGAAAATGGTTTTCATAATGTTTTTATTATATCAATGTGTTGTATTGATATCTCGTGATTGAAATGTGGAAATGTTATGTTTCCTTTATGCATGTTTTATGTGATATGATTATGTTATGGTTCTTGGGCATTATTATGAAGACGGGTGGTTCCGTGATAAACTAAGGGCGGGTGAGCCCGTTATAGCTCTCCAATGCATTGGGTAACGCGAAGGAGTGAAACGTTAAGGTTTCTCCGAAGAGATTTTAGGGAATATACTGTGATGGGTATTCCAAACTTAACCAAGAGGGTTACTCCCAATGTAAGAATGTTATGAATGCCTCAAGTTACCTTTATGTCTTATGATTTCTATGATTTATTCATGATTTTATGAGGTATGTTAAAGTGCCTATGTTTTATGGGTAAAGTATGATTTCGTTCTTATGTATATATGAACTCATGTTTCCTTTCCATGTTTTCTTTATAACCCATACTGAGTTTTTATGCTCATCCCAAGTTTTTGAAATGTTTTTCACAGGTCAAGGGAAAGGTACAGGATAAGATGATAGAGTCAAGGATGTGTCAAGAAATAATCCATGTTTTATTTTAAATGTGTTTCCATTGATGGGAATGAAGAATACTATCTTTATGTAACCACTTTGTTTATATGTGGAATGTAATGCAAGTTTTATGATCTAATTCTCTAAAACTATAAACCCAAAAAGATCCTCAATGTGTAATCTTGTAATAACTCAAGATTAAGTAAGGTTTAAGGCTGAGGCCTTATAGAAACATATGCAGAGCAATCAGGGCATGATATGCATAGTCAACCAAAGGTGTCCGCAGGACAATGGACTTCCGTCTTTCATGGTCATTGAGGATTATAGATATTGAGAACTTTCTGAATATAGTATGTGTCCTTTGACTAGGGGTGATCTTGAATACAAAATGAGGAATTTTAATTGATATTTTTTTGGGAAACCTGGAAACGAGTGGGGGAACTCTTCTTTTTCATGTAGATCAACTTCATGCGTAGATATGGGATATCCTTAGAGACCTCAAAAGGGACCAGAGATGAATCAGGATCGTATGTTATGATATATATAGGATATGTGTAAGGAGGAAAGTGTAAACCATGAATTTAAGAGCCCTTAAATTAGGAGGGATGGGACAATGCTTGGAAGCCATTAGGAATGCTCAGATTGGAGAGGACTCTCATGGGGAAGAATTTTCCTTTGATTGACAACAATTTTTGTGGGCAACATATTTAGAGCCACCAGGGCATGATATTCATAGTCAAGCAAAGGTGTCCGTAGGACACTAGACTTTGATCCTAGATAGCCTTGGAGAGATATGGGGATTCAAGATCACTCAAAGCATGGAATTTTGAATATGACAGGAGTGTATCCAGACATATTGGGGATATTTGGACTGCAACATACTCTTGGAATTGGGTTCCCCTTACATAGATATGACTCGTACACAGGGTGAGTAATGTGTTCCATATTTGGGATACGTGGTGATTTAACAACACATGGCCAGAACCTGGGGTTCCTCTCGAGGGAGGGAATCGTGAAACAACTTTCTTAGTCTTGCTTCTAGGACCAAATTCTTGGAACATATTTCCATAATGTCATGAAAGATCTCTAAATGAAATCCCTAAGCTCACATGATCTATTCTCGGTGTGAGAAACAAGGGATTACAAGGATTTTGTGTCATCTCTAAAGAATAGAAAAATCGGTATTAGAGGGATTCTTTCGGCTTAAACCATTGTTATGCAGTTTAACATTGTAAAACAAGGAATATTTTGTCCTTGTAGTTTAACATCGTATAGTGAGTACATTTTTGGACATTCATTTTAACGTCAGACGGTGAGAACATGATACTCTATAGTTTAGAGTCATGTAGTGATGACAATTTTGGTTCTACAGTTTAACATCGTGTGGGGAGGACATGATACTATACTATTTAGAGTCATGCAGTGAGGAGAATCATACTGTCATAAAGATCTTTAATAGTTTATGTTCAACCACAATCAGGATGTTCCAGTGTTCCTTAGATGAGAGTGATGATGGAAGGTGTAAACCATTGTCTTGGGGGAAACTTGAATCAGGAGGGATGACATGGGTCTTGAAAGCTGTTGGGTGTACTTAGATAGGATATGACTCTCTTAGAGACAAATTTTCCTTTGATTGATGGTGGATTTTAGGGGAAATGTATGCAGAGACACTATGCCTTGATATGAAAAGTCAAGAAAAGTTGTTTGCAGGATACTGGTATTCCATCTCATATGGCCTTGAATGATTATGGGGATCCATGTTTTCCTGAGGTATGGAGTGTGGTGAGTAGGAAAGGTGTGCCTGAGAACATGGGAATACCAAGACCATGATTAACCATGAACTGCTTGGAGCTTCCACATAGGTTTGACTCATATGTATAGGTGGAAGTAGGATATTTTGACTTCTCATGAGAGGCATGTACATAATCTCATAATGTTGAGGACTGGGCCACACATCACTCTTGAAGAATTTCATAGTTTATTGTCATGTGATAGGACCTTCCATAGACTCCCCATTCAATTTTGACCTACATATGGGGAAAAGGGCATTTTTTTCTAGTGGCCGATCCAGGATGTTGAATCCAAGCATCACTACGTATCCTGTGACGGTAGGAATCAAGCCATACATAGTTATTAATGTTCCCTACAATCATTTTCTCTATGTGTTAGGGACACTTGAGGGATTTTTTTTGATGTTGATGGCTGGACTGGGATTGAAGATCGAGGCGTCACTACGTATCCTGTGTGGGTAGGAATCAAGTTGTATGTAGTTTTGTAAGATATCACGTAGTTTATTGTCATGCGATTAGGACATTTGGTGTCATGTAGTTTAACGTCCTATGACAAAGACATGAGTCATAGTTTATTGTCATATTTTAGGGATGAGTTCCTTAAAGTTTATCATCACGTGGAAAGGACGATGACTCATAGTTTAAGGTCTTATAGTTTGGACCATGGAATTTAAGTTTAATGTTGTGTTTCATGGACTAATACCATACAGTTTAACATAATGTGTCCAGGATGATGACTCATAGTTTAAGGTCTTAGAGTTTGGACAACAACATTGGGGGTATTATAACTCATAGTTTAGGGTCATAGTGCTTGGACCTTAACATTATGGGGGTATTTTTACTCATAGTTTAGGGTCATAGATGTAACACCTTATGATTTCATAGTACGTTATCTCTTCCAAGTAATTCAATAACTTGCACTACACACAACACTGAGTTCGAGCGCACCACAACATACCAAACTAGCCGTTCAAAAAGTAGTTATGAATAATATTAACAGAATTTTGAATTTTATATACTCCATATAATTTTAGAATCCCTATTCTTTGTTTCTTAGACATAATATAAGAACAAATTATTATTTTTCAAATAAAAGAAGTATTTTTCAAAAATTGAAATTTTAACACCTTTTAATGGCTAACCCTTTTCAAAAACAATATTTGAAACTTTTATATATTCAATTTAATGGAATTAAATTATTATTTAGAAGCAGGACATAAAAATTTAGTTTGGATAATTTTTTGGTACTTCTCTGATAACTTTCATATTTTGATGAATAGTGAAAAATACTATGTTTTAATTAAAAATAACTTTTATAAATAGAAATAATTTATAGAGTTAAATTATGCATTTGAATGGTTTGAAAGTATAATTATATTATATTTTTATCATTTAATACAATGTAGGTCATTATAAGTAATTTCACAATTAAATTTGACATAAACACATGTCAATCTTTTGATAGTTTTTAATTTTTAAAAACCCGCTTTTTGGTTTTGACAACAAGAATTAATTTTAAATTAATAAATTAAACTTATATGTTTTTAATTTGGTAAAATAGAATTCATTTTTAAAATCATAACTTCAAAATTATCTTCGGGTGAATTTTTGGCATTTTCCTGAAAATTTTCATTTTTTGATGAATAGTGAAACACTACATTATTGTTTAAAACCAACTTTTTATTTAAATAATTATTTATTTTATTTAAATTTATTTTAAGTCAAAATAGATATATAATACCCATATAAGTTCAATGTAATTCATTGGAGTCATTTTATAATAAAATTAGATGTATAAAAGTTTATTGAACTTTTTAACGTTTTTAACCCACCTTCTAGGCTCATTTCAAAATTTGCATAAAACATAATTTTACCGCATCTGTGAATTGAATTAAAAAAATTAGAGAGACACAATTGACATCAGTATGTAAAATTTGGTTCAATAAAATTATTTTTTTGCGAATAGAAACTGTTGACTTTTATTTACCACGATTAAAAGTAAATAGGGTAATTAAAGGTAAAAATGATATTATAATTACCCTAACACATGTCCTAATTCTATTGGATAAATGTATTTCGACCAAAACCAACATTAGAAATAAAATATAATTCTTTTTTTCCACTATGATTAGATTAGGATATTTATTATTATTTTATTTAAAGAATAGTTAAAAGTTTTAAATTCGAAGTTTAATAACTAAAACATTTTTAATATAGGGTTATACATAAGATAAATTTGACTATATATATTAACTATAAAGATAAAAAGATTTCATAAATAATGGTATTTTATTTATAATTTTTAGACATTAAATAATTAAATTTATTTATGACACATTGATGATATAGTAATTACCTTATTAATAAAAGATTAAAATAATTGATATTATTAATATAAAATAAAAGTAAATTGATACTTTTGATGAATTACACAAATTTTATAGGTTAATATGACATGTTAGGGTTAATTCAATGATTGTTTTATAGGAAATCAGATTGTTATGACTTTCACAAAAACCAAATACTAAATAGTGTCAAAATTACATAAATGAGTTTTTAAAAGAAATACGATTTTATTAAATTATATAATAGTCCTAAAAATATAAGGATCAGAAAAATGAAATATATAATGATATTTATGTCATTAATGAAACAAATTGAGGTTCTATTGGAATATTATAGTAAGTTTATTAACCATTTATTATAATAACACCAAAAGACATGGTAAAAGTTAAACTATTTAACTAAGGGTTAAATATAAAAGATAAGGTTAATATGGTGACCTAAAATTGTCTAAAACCTATTGGTTGAGAGGTTTTAGACCCATACCCACATTATCCTTGAAATAAATTTATTTTTAGCCATTAGAAACCGAAAATTATTTTATAATAAAATAATATTTCAAAGCTTTTCCTAAAGTGACCCTCACATCTCTTATAAAAGGGTACTTCTCCTTCTCTCAAAATCACACCTCCAAAGACATTTGGATCAGAAAAAACCTGACCAAATCTCCTACAAGATTTCCTAAGTTAAACCTAAAGGCCTTCCATTGATCATAAATCCAACCTATGGATCCATTTTGTTCAAATCAAAAGAAAACACCCAAAGAAGAGGTAATTATTCTATCACATCTTACAAAGTTCTTTTCTTCTTCCACTTTCTATTTCTCTGTTATTTCAATACCAAAATAATAAATATAGTACCTTATACATACTATGATTTTATTCTATATATGGTACAACCATACTCATTATTCTATCCATCCTATGAATGATAATGTCACCATGCGTGCGTACGTACGACTTACCGTCTCCATGTCGTGGTGTAATTTGTTATTCAACACTATATTATTTGGATATATATAATGATGAGTAATATGTATATAAATAATGATAATAACATGATAATATTTCTTTATATTAATATACCATCCAACTCCACACCTTTTAATCATTAAGTAAATGATATCATCGCTCATGTGTACGTATGACTTACCGTCTCCACGACACGATGAGATTTATTTATAGGTTCACCATTCAATGATGATTATAAAAATATATATTATTAAAAAGTATGTAATATATAAAATAATAATTCTACTAGATATATATATGTATGTATGTATTTACTTACATATATCATTTCTCTTACTTCCATTCAATACGATATGAAAACGGAAGCAACATTTATGCATACGTATGACCTACCATCTCCATAACTAGCGTTTTTTATTTCATATATATATATATTATACATATTTATATTATAAATATATATTATATATAAATCATGTTTTCTATTATGTAATTATTTAAATCATGATTTAAATGATACGATCAAGAATAACAAGTTAAAACACATACGATAAAGAAAGTGACTATTACCCGAAATGTTTATTTAACACGGTAATGATTATTAAATGGATAGTATAAATTCATAAATAAATATTTTATGATATAATAAATATTAATATGGTTCTTTTATAATTTAAAAACATACTATGGTCATTATACAAGAGGTTAAACATACCCTCAACCAAAGGAAAGTGCAAGGTAAGGGTTAACTCCTCAATCTCATTATTATCCGAGATTGTTTATGTGTAAGTATGTTTTTGGGAAATATTTATTATCCATGTCCATGTTTCATAAAATAATTTTTCAAAATTATTCTTTTAAGGTACTCTTTAACTAAAACATCATTTTAAATGTTATAAATATTTATTCTTATAAATAATTCTCATTAATGTCCATGTTTTCAAAATGTTTTTAAGGATTTATTTATATGAACATGAATTTTTTAAAATGTTAATACCTTTAAAAAAATTTAAAGTGGTATGGGAAACTTTGATTAAAAAATATCTTTTAAATTTCATCCTTTATACACTGTGAGACTTTTAAATAATTTCATGAAAAGGGGTATTTCACTCAAAGTGTTTTACTGATCATTTTCAACTATATCATCATCCTTTACTAAATATTATTATTTATTGAGGTTGATTTATTATAATAAAATTTTCCATATTATGTTGAATGATTTATGATATTTTTTACTATAGATGTTCTATTTTTATACCATTCATGGGTTATGGATAAATTATTGACATTTCGTATGCTAGTTTTAATTTGAATGTTTATGTTATGTTTCAACAATTTCATGTAAGGAATGCAGTGGAATTAGCAAGTGATGGGTGGAGCCCTCTATAGCTCCTCGAATCATCAGTAGGTCTCATGAGACAAACTTTGGTCTTGGAACAAGGCCTTGAAAAAAAATTTATTTGTAGTCTTAGCACAAGGCCTTGACTATGTGGTAATGATGTCCGATGTTAGAAATTCCCACATTATGAAATTAATTATTACTTGTGATTATTTGACTTGTATAATATAAATGTGCATGTTTATATGGTAATATATGATTTATTTTCTCCATATTATGTTCATGTTTATGTTTAAAAGGATGTTGTTTTTATTACACATCTTGCCTTAAAAGATTATAGCTTCTGCTAAATTTTTTACACTTACTATGCATCTGAGCTCACCCCTTTCTTATATTTTTTTTCTCAGGATTCCAAGAAGTGTATTATGTTTGATATGAAGGGTTAAGTTTGGGGAATAATGGCGTTCTCAATGGATTATTTATGTTTTGTTTTATGTTTGAATGTGTAATGTAACATTATTGTATGTAATCTATTTTCCAATACTACTAAACTGACCAGTCCTTCGGGACTTCATTCCTTATAATCATGCCAATGTATTAAAATAATGCAATGACTTTGGGCTTCTGGGGTCTGGGCGTTACAGTTGGTATATAGGAAGTTTAGTACAAACCTTGGAAACTAGATTTAGAACAACTCTAATTATAGAACATTACCCTAAGATAGACTTTGAGGATTTGTATTGATGTACTTCCTAGAATTTTGGTAATGTAGAGATTTTGTGTATTTTCCAAGAAATAAATCTCTGTCTAGATATGAGTTGGTAGAGGCGGCTCTGGAACATATGCACCTAGGAGTGAAAACTCCAAGAAGGAGTTTCAGGATTGACCCGAGGTATCTTGGTACACGACTACAAGCCTTGCTGCACTATTGGTTACGACACTCTCAGGGGATATGCTTAGGATAATTCATATTTTCTTTACAAGACATCTTGAAGGATTTAGGAGTAAATATTTCCTCAAGGAAACATTTTTTTATGATTATAGATTATATGAACAATCTCTTAAAATTACGTTAGTTATTTTACAAGTTTGGAATTATGCATTGCGATTCATTAACTAACCTAGTGTATGCCATTGTTTAGAGATGGAGCCCAATATAAGAAATGAGAACTCCAATAATACGTATGATCCAAAGAGTAAGAAGAATCATATCTTTCTTGGTATTAAGCCAAAATTTAGAAGGGAAATAGTCTCCCACATATTCTCATAATATGAATAAATAGTATCTTGTGTTAATTAGATAAGTAAATAATTTTATAAGTCATATGGCTTTGAAGGGAAACAAGAGAAGAAAAGTATGGTTGAGAGAAAGATGGATAAAGGGAAGCAGGGAAAAGAGGATATTCCTATGTGCAATAACTATGGAAAGAATCACCTTGGTAAATACTTGAAGGGAATGAGAGTTTTTTATAAGTGTGGAGAAAAATGACACCAAGTACGTGATTTAAAGGGTAAGAAAACAGTTTTAAATGTACAATGCTTCGTCTGCAAGGAGTTGGGACACTATGTGAATCAATTTCCAAATTATCAGAGTATGCCCCGAATGATGCTATTGGATAATAATCATGTTATGATACTACCACAGATGAATAGGAATGACTAGTGTTCTTATGTTGTTATTAAAGAATTATTTCATTTGAGTGTTGTATCAATGATGTACTGGTTATATGAATTATGGAAATAAATAAGGGTTGTACTGAAATACTATTTCAATGAGGATTTGAGATTATATGGTTCTAATAAAAGTGACTAAATTGCAAGTTAATCTTATTGTAAAATACATTGTTAAAGGAAAGATAAACCTTAATATGGTTCTGATTCTAAGGTAGTTATTTTGGAATAAGATATGATTGATTTGGATAAATTATATTCGATATTATTGACTACTTTGAAATGAATTAATTATTTTTTTATTCCATTATTTTTGGAGTTTACAAAATTTTTGGATATAAGGAGTGTATATAGTATTATATAAGGAATAAGGGAGCATAAATGTAATAAATAAGGGTTTATGTTAATTTAGGGTGTTACCATGTTTTAAAAGAATACATGTTGAATGTATTCACATGTTATTATGTGGAAAAAAAGATCTTCATTGTGTTTACCTTACTTATTAATTTTGGTCTGTGAGTTTGGGCAGAAGTATTTTGGATAAGTGAAATAGTTGGAATGGATTAAGTTTGACATTGGATACTATTTTTAAGGTTAAATAATTTCTTAAGATTATTTTTGGATTGTTATAAAAAGGACAACCCAGAGGTCGGGCGACAACCCATCGGGTCCGGTAAGGCCATGAGACTTGAACCCACAAACGAAGGGTGACAATGGTGAATCACCTACCAATGGCCTACGTGATGTCCTGGTTTGTATAATGTAGTTTTTTTAAATATTCTGAAAAAATGAATTATAAATTAACTATTTTTGGAACCCTATACAATTAGGATAAATAGAATATTTTTTAATTCTAGTATATTTTGGAGTGAAAGAGGAGTTTGTGACAGGAATTAGATGAAGGATGAAACTCTACATGTCAAGTATATTATTTTCCCTAATTATATGAATAAATTAATTCTTAAACTTTAGGAAAGGGATCTTAAAATAAAAAACGTGTTATCCTAATACCTTATGTTTTGTTGAACCAATGATATTTTAAATCATCATAGATTGATGGATTTGAGGCCTTCAATTTTACACTTGTTTGTGATTGATGACCTCAATAACTCCCTATAAATATTTACATTTTCCTCCAATTATGTGTCCTTAATTTCTACTTATATTCTCCTAATCGAGATCATAATTTAGTGGTGAATTTTTCATTTCCCTTTCCCTCTTATTAAGACTAAATTTTATTAACCCAATTTCCAATGTGGATTTTCTACAAAGGTATTTTTAAATTTTAAACCTTTTATTTTTGAAGAACAATTTCAAATTGTGAGGACGAAATTTATTGAAAGATGGGAGAATTTAACACCCCATGATTTTATAGTATGTTATCTCTTCAAAGTAATTCAATAACTTGCGCTATACGCAACACTGAGTTCGAGCGCACCAAAACTTACCAAACTATCCCTTCAAAAAGTTGTTATGAAAAGTATTAACTTAATTTTGAATTTTATATACTCCATATAATTTTTAAGTACATATTATTATTTTTAGACATAATATAAGAACAAATTCTTTTTTTTTCAGATAAAATAAGTATTTTTAAAAAAATGCAATTTTACCACCTTTTAATAGAGAACCCTTTAAAAAAAAAATATTTGACAATTTTATATATTCAATTTAATGAAATTAAATTCTTCTTTAGAATAGGGACATAAAAATTTAGTTTTGATAAATTTTTGGTACTTTTTTGATAACTTCCATATTTTGATGAATATTGAAAAATTCTATGTGTTAATTGAATTTTTTTAATCAAAATAATTTATAGTGGTAAATTATGCATTTGAATGATTTAGAATTATAATTAGATTATATTTTTATCATTTAACAATATTTATGTCATTATATATAATTTCTAATTTAAATTTTACATAAACACATGTCAATCTTTTGATAGTTTTTTACTTTTTAAAAACCCACTTTTTTGTTTTGACAACAAGAATTAATTTCAAATTAATTAATGAAACTTATATGTTTTTAATTTGGAAAAATAGAATTAATTTTTGAATTCATAATATCAAAATTATCTTAGGGTGAAGTTTTGGTATTTTTCAGAAAACTTTTAATTTTTGATGAATAGTGAAAAACTCTGCTTTATTTTTTAAACTGAATTTTATTTAAATAATTAATTATTTTATTTAATTTATTTTATGTAAAAAAAATATATAATAGCTATATAATTTCAATGTAATTCATTTGAGTCATTTTATAAAAAAATTAGATGTATAAAATTTTATTGAACTTTTTAACGTCTTTTACCTTCCTTCTAGGCACATTTGCAAATTTGCATAAAACGTAATTTTACCGCTTTAGTGAATTGAATTTAAAAACTTTGAAAGAAATGGTTTACATTATTATGTAAAATGTGATTCAATAAGATAAAAATAATTTTTGGTGAATAATAACTTTTGAATTTTATTTACCACGATTAAAAGTAAATAGGGTAATTAAATGTAAAAATGATATTATAATTACCATAATATATGTCATAATTCTATTGGATAAGTTTATTTTGACCAAAAACAACCTTAGGAATAAAATATTATCTTTTTGGTCCACTTGGATAAGATTAGGTCATTTATTATTATTCTATTTAAAGAAGAGTTAGAAGTATTAAATTCAATGTTTAATAATTAAAACATTTTTAATATAGAGTTATACATAAGATAAATTCTACTATAAAAATTAATTATAAATATAAAATAATTTTCTAAATTATGTTATTTTATTTATAACTTTTAGACATTAAATAATTAAATTTATTCATGACACAATGATGATACAATAATTACCTTATTAATGAAAGATTAAAATAATTGATATTATAAATATTAAAATAAATTTAAATTGATAATTTTGATGCATTAAAAGAATTTTATAGGTTAATATGACATTTTAGGGTTAATTTAATTAATTTGGTTCCAAGAAATCAGATTGTTATGACTTTCAAAAAAACCAAATACCAAATAGTGTCAAAATTGACATAAATTAGTTTTGAAAAACAATACTATTTTATTAAATTATATAATAGTTCTAAAAATCTACGGTTTGGAAAAATGACTTATATGATGATATATATGTCATTAATGAACCAATTGAGGTTCTATTGACATCTTTTAGTAAGTTTATTAACCATTTATTATAATAATACACGAAGACATGGTAAAAGTTAAACTATTTAACTAAAGGTTACATCTAAAAGATAATGTTAATATGGTGACCTAAACTTGTCTAAAACCTATTGGTTGATAGGTTTTCAACCCATACCTACCTTATATTCTAAATAAATTCATTTTGATCCATTATAAAGCGAAAATGATTTTATAATAAAATAATATTTCAAAGATTTTTCTAAAGTGACCCTCACCGCTCTTATAAAAGGGTACTTCACCTTCTCTCAAAATCACACCTCCAAAGCTATTTGGCTCGGCCAAAACCTGTAAAAATATCCTACCAACTTCTCTCACTTCAACCTATACTCCTTACTTTGAGCATAAATCCAACCTATGGAGCCCTTTTGTTCAAATCAAAAGGAAACACCCAAAGAAGAGGTAATTATTTTATCACCTCTTTCAAAGTTCTTTTATTCTTCCACTTTGTTTTCTTTGTTATTTACATACCAAATAAATAAATCCAATACCTTCTACATACTGTTATGTTATTATAAATATGTTACAACTATACTCATTTTTCTATCCATGCTATTAATGATAATGTTATCATGCATGTGTACGTATGGCTTACCGTCTCCACGCCCTGGTATAATTTGTTATTCAACACTATGTTATTTGGATAGATATAATGATGAGTAATATGTATATAAATAATAAAACTAAAATGATAATTTCTTTATAAAATTAATATACCATCCAATTCCACACCTTTTAATCATTAAGGAAATGATATCATCGCTCATTTGTACGTACGACTTACCGTCTCCACAACGCGATGAGATTCATTTCCAGGTTCACCATTCAATGATGATTATAAAAATATATATTATTAATAAGTATGTAATAAATGAAATAATAATACTACTGTATATATATATATATATATATATATATGTACTTACATATATCTTATTCATTTACTTCCATTCAATACGATATGAAAACAGAAATATGGTTTATTCGTACGTACGACCTACCGTCTCCATAAATGGTGTTGTCCATTTCATATATCAATATATTATACATATTTATATTATAAATATATATTATATATAAATCATGTTTTATATTATATAAGTATTTAAATCATGATTTAAATGATACGATCAAGAATAACAAGTTAAAACACGTATGATAAAGACAACGACTATTACCCGAAATGTTAATTTAACATGGAAATAATTATTAAATGGGTAGTATAAAGTCATAAATGAATGATGTATGATATAATAAATATGAATATGGTTCTTGTATAATTTTATAACATACTATGGTCATTATACATGAGGTTAAACGTACCCTCATCCAAAGGAATGTGCAAGGTAAGGGTTAACTCCTCAATCTCATTATTATCTGAGATTGTTTATGTGTAAGTATTTTATAAGAAATATTTATTATCCACGTCCATGTTTCATAAAATAATTTTTCAAAATTATTATTTTAAGGTATTATTTTACTAAAACATCATTTTAAATGTTTTAAATATTCATTCTTATAACTATTTCTCATTAATGTCCATGTTTTTCAAATTGTTTTAAGGATTTATTTATATAGATGTGAATGTTTAAAAATGTTAATTCCTTTAAAATTTTTTAAAGTGGTATGTGACGCTTTGATTTAAAAATATATTTTAAATTTTATACTTTATAAATTGTGCAACTTTTAAATGTTTTCAAGAAAAGGGGGTATTTCACTCAAGGAGTTTTACTGATAATTTTCAACTATATCATCATCCTTTACTGGATGTTATTCTTGATTGAGGTTGATTTATTATAATAAAATTTTCAATATTACATTGAATGAGTTATGATATGTTTTAATGTTGATGTGCTATTTTCATACCATTCATGGTTTATGGCTAAAGTATTAACATTTCGTATCCTAGTTTTAATACGAGTGTTTATGTTATGTTTCAGCAATTTCATATGAGGAATGTAGTGGAATTAGTAAGTGAGGGGTGGATCCCGCTACAACTCCTAGATTCATTTTTAGTTCTCATGGGACAAACTAGTGTCTTGGCACAGGGCCTGGACAAAAATTTTATTTGTAGTCTTGGCACAAGGCATTGACTATGTGTTAATGATGCCCGACATTAGGCATTCCCTCATTATGAAATTAATTTTTACATGTGATTATTCAACTAGTAGAATATCAATGTGCATGTTTATATGGAAATGTTTGATTTATTTTCTCCATATTATGTCAAAGTTTATGTTTAAAAGGCTTCTGTTTTTATTAAACATATTACCTTAAAAGATTATAGATTCCACTAAATTATTTACCCTTACTGAGCATCTGAGCTCACCCCTTTCTTATGCTTTGTTTTCCTAGGATTCCAAGAAGTGTATTATGTTTGATATGTAGGGTTAAGATAGGGGAATAATGGAATTATCAACAGATTATTTATGTTGTGTTTTATGTTTGAATGTGTAATGTAACATTCATGTATGTAATCTATTTTCCAAGACTACTAAACTGATCAGTCCTTTCAGACTTGATTCCTTGTAATCATGCCAATGTATTAAAATAATGAAATAGATCTGGGCTTCTAGGGTTGGGGCATTATAATAGAGCTCATACCATAACACTGTGGGGGAATTTGTACTCATAGTTTAGGGTCATAGAGATTGGACCATTAAATTTATTTATTAACATTGTGGTGGAATTTTTACTCATAGTTTAGGGTCATAGAGCTCGGACCATAACATTTTTTGTTGCTATTACGTGAAGTAATTCTTCAAGAACTTCACAATTGTGGGACCTATGATGAGCTATCCATCCATTGATATCAGGGCATATGCTCCATTAGAATAGACCCTATGTATGGCGTATGGTCCTTCTCACTTTGGTTTAAGCTTTGGGGGATTCTTCCAAAGTATCATCGGGGTTTTGAGGACTAGCACCAATTCCAATTCAAAGAAAGATGAAGGGATAACCTTTTTTTGAGGTCTTGTGCAATCTGGTTTTGATATATTTCCAAATAGTGCAGAGTATGCATACTTTTTTCTTCTAGCTACTCTAACTCATCAAACCGTATCTAGGATTTCTTATCCATGGACAGTCGATCAAACATGTACACATCAAGTGATGGCACATGGATTTTGATATGCAGAACTGCCTCTTCCCCATATACTAGTGAGTACGGTGTTGCCTATGTGGCAGTGTGGGTCATGGTTTGGTAAGCCCACCAATCATGAATAATCTTGTCTAGCCACGATTTATTTTTCTTATTGATCATATTTTGAAGTATGTTGGATAGATTCTTGTTTAAAGCCTCTATCTGACTGTTGGCCTCCACATGGTAATGGGACGAACGATTTGCCTTAATTCCATACTCCTGGTACAACTTTTCTAACTCAGTAGAGAATAAGCTGGTGCCATTGTCTGTTAATATAGTATGAGGGACACCAAATCTGGTAATGATGTTTCCCTTCACAAATCTAACAAAGTTTTTCTCCCTGAATTTTTTAAGGGTTAAGGTTTTGGCCCATTTGGAAAAGAAGTCGGTCACCATGATTAAGAACTTGAACTGTTTGGATGTAGCGGGAGGATATGGTCCCAAAAAATCCACCCCCAGGCAACGAATAGCCAAGAGTACTTATCTATATAAAGTATCTTCGGGGGGGGGGGGGGTAGTATATGAAATTGGCATGAACATGACAGGAATGACACTTCTTGGTGAATGTAGCACAATCTTGTATCATAGTGGGCCAGTAATACCGAAGCCTTCAGATTTGGTGATAGAGCTTGGTTGTTGACTGGTGCACTCTACAAGCTCTGACATGCACTTCTTTCATGACAGCAACAATTTCTTCTCCATCAATGCACCTGAGAAGGACTCTGTCAAGACCATGTTTTTATAGGACCTTTTATTGGATTATCCCATTGTATATGAAAAAGTTTACTGCCTATCTTCAGACCTTCTCCCATCCAGCCCTATTTGGCGGGAGTTCCCCATTATGAAGGTAATTGGTAATGTGCATCATCCAACTGGTGGTATGACCATAAGGTACAAGAACATGAATAATTTTGTCAATTACCTCCAAATTTATTTGGATGAATGGCAATACCATCCTATGGTGATCAATGCTAATGACTATTTCATCCCATTCGGGATCGGCCAAGGTTGTGGCTGCATTTTCCAAAGTGTCGGTTTGAGCATTTTGTTATAGGGGGACATAGGTCAACATTGGTTCTGATGGGAATTCTACCATTAGTGCTCAAACATGGTTCATTTAGGGGACCAATACTTCCTTCTTGATGGTTTATTCACCATTGACCTATTTGATGACTAGCTCTGATTCACCCTTTATTTTTAGGTGGTTTTCTTGCACCTAAAGTTCCAATTATTGTCCTTAAATGAGTTCCTAATACTCTGATTCATTGTTTGTATACCCTTCAGAAATTAGGAAATAGTAATCCAAGATATCCCTTTTAGGGGATACAAGTATGACTCCCAACCCCACTTTTTTGAGTTTGGGGTCCTCTATCCTTTTTCCGGTTAGAATTCGAGAAGCACCATCAAATTACATTTTCCATGTCTGGGGGTCCTCTTGAATAGAAAACACTTCTTAATCTGGAAGTTCAGCATCCAACAATGCTATTTCTTCTGAGTGGTGTTCATCCAGGAAGTCTGGTAACGCCTGGTCTTTGATGTCCTTCTGAGGCATGTACCATATGTCAAACTATTTTAGGATGACATCCCAGTGTGATAGGCTCCCATTCAGCATGGGAAAGTTGAGGATATATTTCAGCAAATTGTAGTGGAAGAATAGGTGGAACTCATGGTGCTACAGGTAATTCTTGAGCTTCTGAACTACAAAGATTTGGTCTAGGAAGTTCTTTTAAATATTTGAATACTATGTTTCAGCATCGATCATGGTTCGACTGTAGTAGTATAGGATGTTCTCGCTACCAGCATCATTCTTCTATGCAAGGAAGGTTCCTAATGACTTTACAGGGTGATAACATATAAAATGAGTGGTCTCCTCTCAACTAGAGGCATGAGCACCAACGGGATTAGGAGATATTTTATAAGATTATAGAATGCATATTGAGAATCATTATCCCATTCATACGTAACTCCTTTGTTTATAAGCCCGGTGAAAGGTAAACATTTACCTACCTGGTTGGCTATAATGCACCAATTATAGGCAAGTTTCCCCTAGAGGCCTCTCAACTCAGTGAGTTTGTGAGGTGGGGACACGCCAAAAAAGAATTTTGTCTTCTCATGGTCGACTTCGATGACATGATGGTGTATGATGAAGCTGAGGAATTTTCCCGATGTAACACAAAAGGCGCACTTTAGGGGATTCATCATTAAACTGTGCTATCACAACTAGTTGAATATAGTTTCAAGATCATCCTGGTGGTTCTAACGCTGTCGTGATTTAACCTCCAGGCCGTCGACATAACACTCGATGAATTTTCTTGAAAATGGATTGAAGATGCAATGCATGGCATGCTGATATGTGGTTTCAACATTCTTTAGACCAAAGATAATTAATTTATAATAGAACACTCCATGAGGGGACCTAATAGAAGTAGATTATTCATCTTCATGCACCATCCAGATTTGATTGTATCCAGAATAGTAGTCCATGAAAGAGAGGGCTTCGTACCAGGATATTGCATCGATAAAAAATTATGTGATTAAGACTAGGAAGTAATCTTTTGGGAAATACTAATTAAGTTTCCTGAATTCAATTCATATTATAATCTTCCCATTCTTCTTTTTGATAGGAAATATGTTTTCTAGTCATATTGGATATTGGACCTCCTGTATAAAATTGGCTCTGATCAGCTTGTTAACTTCAGCCTCTATTTTTGCAGCATGCATCATGTGGGTCCTTCTGGATGCCTTCTTATAGACCCGATGATCATCTAGTAAGGCCAGATGATGGATGGAGACCTCAGGATTGAGGCCTATAATTTTTTTTGTAATTCTAGGAAAACACATATCGATTATTCTTTAGGAAGGAGGTGTATGCATCTTGTTCCTTGATAGGCATGGCCACACTTATCAGAGTGGGCTACAAGATATTTTCAGTGCCCATATTTATCTCCTTAAGTTCATTGATTATGGGGGAGACACCTTCTTCAATTGTAGGAGGGGCATCTTTGAGGTCTTCTTCCTGTTCTCCTTCTTATTCATCTTCTTCCTCTCCTCTTCTTCCTCTTCTTATGGAGAAAGTATTTTTTATACAAACTCTATTATTTTGGAAGATAAATTGTATTTTTCCTTAGTGTGAGAGGTAAGGGTAGTTTGATGTCCCAAAGATGGGCCATGGGCATCTTGGATAGGGATTTTCATGACATTGTGGGAGTCAGCCCGCTCTTCCGCATATTTGGACTTGGTGGTCGTAATAGAGACCATGCAGATGATTGAGTATACATTCAGACTTGTGTTTATACATTCAACTTGGTTGATGGGTAGTACATACTTTTCCCCAAGTTGTTGGAGAAGGTCAGTGGGATCCATCTCCAATCCATTCAAGGAATTTATCCAATCAACGTCATTGGCCAAATGATGTTTTTATTCTAACTCATAGAACCCGACGTCGATATAATTCAACTCATTGGACTCAAACTGAGATTTATCAGCGTGCAACATTCTGTTTTTTCCATTAGTGAAATATTTGATGCACTGATGGTTTGAGGATGGAATTGCAGTGTGCTGATGCTGCCAAGTCCTCCCTAACAGGACATTGAAGGCTGTACTTTTCCTCACCACTATGAACTCAGAATCAGATTTGAGATCTATGAGCTATGTTTTAATCTTGTTTTGTCCCAATTGTTTCTACTCACTTTTTTCATATCCAAGCAGAGTTTTAGTGCATGGTGTCAAGTTGTATTCATCATATCCCATTCAAAGAAGCGTTCACAATGGGAGGAGGTTAACTCCAGAGCCGTTGTCGATGCACATCTTCCGAACATCAATCCTGTTTATCCTACTGGACACATATAAGGGTTTGATGTGACCTTTAAATGATGTAGTCTTCATCCCTGTCTTTGATAGAGATGAAAATGTGACATTCTTCGGAAATAATCTCAATATGGTAGACTTCAGCTACTACTAATTCAACCTCAAACTCTTGGGAACTTAGTAAGGCTTCGATTAGTGCCTCACTAAGATCTGCGGACAGACTTAATGCATCCAAGATTGATAGATTCATTGGTATTGAATCCAACTGATTTAGAATATCATACTTCTTCTCTAAAGGCCGTATCTTCCTGGATCGGGGTTTCTATTTCACAGAAACTTTAGGGGTTTGAGCTTTGGACGTAGATGGTTCAGCCTCTATGATAGGGGCTGGCGGTGCTACAATCTTTTCAATGTTTGGCCAGACTAGTCCTATTGTATACCATGGGTGGTTCAATACTTGTTATTCCCTTTATGGATACTCGAAGATAACTTGGATTGGATTTATTCCAACTGGGGAAAAGGAGACTTCCGGTTCTTATTGTGTCTGTTAGAGGGTCTTTCCTTGAGTTTCCATGATGTTAACGATTTGACTTGTGGTGTGGATGGGAATTTGACTCCTACCATGATCATGCCTTTCCAAAAATCTCCAGCCTCTATGACCTCTTCCTATTGTTCTCCAGTTGGGCATGGGGAATTTGGGTTTTTGGACATAGTATTCATCAGACAAGGGTCCCATCATGTGAATTCCATTAATAGAGCTGAAGATCAGTTCTTGATATGACACTGTTTCTGTCTGACTGTCTCCTTTTGATGGTGCCGTTTAGCAGGGCGGTGCCCATTGAATCATTTGGCGGGGCACTACCCATTGAACCATTTTTCAGGGCATTTCCTATTGTACCAAGTATATTAGAATGAAGTATGAAAGTTTCAATACTGACTTCGACTTTGGTGTCAGCTCATATTCTTGCTCTTGCTTTCTGCCCTTCTAGCCTTTAGAGGACTGCGGGGATGAGGAGGATGGATGTGCAATATTAGGAGATTTTGGGGTCACATTCGGTTGTTTCAACTACTCATGTAGGATTCCATGGACTTGGTTGATGGTATTACATGTCATCCAGTTGTCAAACTTTTTTTCCTTCTTAATGGAGACTGTCTTCTATTCCTCTTCCTCTCTTGAGTATGAGGTGGAGACATATGCCACTTGGGATGGCGGCGGGCCCAACTTGAGTTTCCTGGAATCCACCATCTTTTGTAGGAGATAAATGAAAAAAAGCATTCCTAGATGGTGTGACCTAGTATCCAGTGATATGGAAAATAATTTGGATGCTCATCGAGACCCACTTCATCATCTCACTTTGGCTCTGGTAGCTAGAGCTGATTACAATTCACGACAGCTACGAAGTAGCCATAGACCTGGTCATCTCGAAATAATTAAAATTTATTTCTTAGTTCTTCAAAAATATTTATTTTGGCACCCCTTCGCTCGTCTTTTCAAGGTGGGGGTGGTTTTTGGCCTCAAGGGGGTCCTGCACGGTTCGGTGGGGGCATCTTGACTGGAGCTGGTGTCGGGGGTTGCTTAAGCGTGACAGAAGCCACTTCAGCTTTTCCTATTCTTTTCCAAGGGGATGATGGGGACATTTAGGAATTAAGGTTGGTCTACTTAAAGGATTCTTTTATCCTTTGGGAAATAGAAGAGTAGTCTCTAAACCCACTTGTGTACTTCACTGCGATGAGCGGCATTCACAATTCATCTTGAAGGTTATCGATGCAGATGCTGAGAATCTCATCCTAGGGGAATGACCGGTTCAAGGAATATGTCAGGACCTTCCATTTGGAAATGAAGTATGAGACTCTTCTTTTCTCTTGCTATTTGTAGTTCATGAGGTCAATGACCATTGTCTTAGTCAGCGTTGAACTAAACTGGAAGAGAAACTATCACCGAAGGTCCTCCCAGCCTGTAGTTGAATTGGTTGGCATGCTAGTATACCTTACAAAAGCCAAGCCCTACATGGTTCAAATGAAGAACCTAAGTTTTATGGATTCTTTCTACTCTGAAGTTCCCATAATGTGGTCATAGTAAGAGGCTTAGTGCATCAAATGCTATTCCAAGTCCCTCGAACCATTGAATATTGGGAATTCAGGGTTCCCGAAGTCTGGTGTTGGCAGAGCATTACTCACCCACTCAAGGTAGGGTTTGTGCTCTAGTTGTATCAGAGTGGGTTGCCCCTCCATGGATTCTAGTTTAGCCATTATCTACTTGATGGTGTTTAAGAGCCCTTGATGCATATCCTTTCGAGCTTGATCTTGATCTGGTGTAGCAGTGGACCAAATTGGGCATTTTGGTACTATTGGAATTTGTCGTTGATACCCAGTTGGAGGTATCATTTGTGGGTTAACCTAGATATATTCCGACTTCCTTACCAGTGGGGGTAAGTCTTGGGGTCCTTCCAGGTCCAGATTGAATGATCCTCCGAGCATGGCCTCATTCACCGAGATGAGTTCCTGTGGCATGAGAACCTCTTTTAGGAACACCTACTGACGTTCCATAGGGGGAACACATTCAGCAAGATATCTCCCTCGATGTAGATCGATATTAATTTTTCTGAGCACTTTAATTTCTTCCTCCTGCTTAGAGAAACTTTCCTCGAGGGTGAGGGACACACTCTCCAGGGTAGGAGAAGGCTGGTCATAGACGACCTTGGATTTATTCTTCTCTTTGTTAGGGTTTCGTGCGGGAGATAATGTCAGATTGGATAAGGGGGAACCTAGATTTAGGGTCGCCCTATGGTTTTGAGTATGCACACCATAAGGCTCAGTGTGTGATGCCTCTAGGAAGGAACCATATTCCTTCACATCCTCTCCCCTGCATTGGAGGTGGTATACTCATTTCCAAATGGTAAGAAGGCTTTCTGTGTCCTTTTTTGGAATTTCTCCTTCAATTCTGCGGTATTATCCAGGTTTCCTGTCGAAGATTGAACCGAAGGGAGCCCTGGTTTGACCTCATAACATGACTTTGTCTTAGAGGGTGGGAAACTTGATAAGGGGTGGAACGAGTAACCCCTCTTTCCATCATTATTTCTAGATGGTGGAAGACGGACGTCCTCTATGCAGGGATTTGAGGTAAAAATTCACCCAACCCTAGGGGATCAGGTTTTTCCCGTCTACCTTTTGATGTGCTACGACCTAGATTTTTTGGTCTTACGGGTGCATTTTGATTTAAAAATTCCTCCAACTCTATTTTCTGAGGGTTTTCCTGTATTGCGGCGGTATCCGTCGCTATTGCCACCCTTTCAATTTCACGCACTCCCATGTGGGTGTAATCCGAGTATGGAATTTGGCAGCATGGAGTCTATGGAATTTTTACGACATGAGATTTGCTTTCCAGTTGGCTTCCCTTGGGTGGGAATCCTGCTGTATGTTCCTAGTTTCCTGAGTCATAAGCTTTTTGATGGATTGATATCTTCATCCTCGATGCTTTTGTGACTTACTTTGGGATGGTTTTTGTTAACTATCTCTTATTTTTCTAGTAGGAAGTTCATTTTATTTTTTCCTATGGGTGATGACAATGTAGAATGTAATTTACAATGGGTCTTGTTGAATAGGACGTGGGGTGAAGTGAAAAGATCCCCATTCTCCCCACCCTCGAATGTGAACTCTATTCGGGGAATTTCCAATGTGGTGATGCAATTTATGCAGTGTGTGGAGGCATGCTAGTTAACAGTTTTCCTTTCTCCTTTCTGATTTTGGCTACCTTGCGGATGGGAGGGATTCCGGGTCGATTAGACAATGAAGCTCCCCTATCGTGCTGATGTGGTCCGTGTACCCTTTGTATGGTAGAAATTTTTCTTTCAACATTTGAAGAGTCATCCATATATTGATCTGAATTTCATTCATTCTTTCCCTAGACAACCCTCCTGGTATGTTGAAGTGAGAAGTGGTGATGGGAAAATACATCATTGGTATATTATCCCTAGATAGTTGTTTTGTCACAAGAAACATATCATGTTGTTTTTATTCTGTAGGTTCCTCTACTTGATATTCCCAGCCCGACTGCTTCTTAATAATTTTTTTCCAAGAAACTGGGTTGGTGGGTGCCTTATTTATTTACGGGCGCCACATGGGGTGGCTCAGAAGATGATCATGGCCCTCGACCATCCTCTGTTTGAGAAATAATATCACTCGTTATAGATGGAGTTCCTGATGTGTCCGACTCCTTTCCGAGCACCTTAGTATATGAGGGCTTTATCATATTTGTTTCGGAAAGGGGAGGACCTTCTTGCCAACATGAATTTTGATTGTGGGGAGGACCTTCACAAGTAGTGCTAAAATGGAAAGGGATACTATTGCAAATTGATGACCGATCATTGGAATTTTCTTTACAGGGTATACCCTGGTGAGGACCTTTAGGGTGGGCTATAGTAAGGGGAGGACCTTTTTACAGCTTGATGTCACTGTGGGGAGGACCTTCACAACAATTGTCATCACGGGGAGGGCCTTTACAATGACTATCATCATGGAGACGACTACCATAATGACTTGATATCTGGAAATAGGTAGAATTTCTGTAGTGTACATCCTAGTGAGGGCCTTTAAGATGTATTTAAATGAGTGTAAGAACTTATCATTGCTTGATTTTACCATGGGGAGGGCCTTCATAACAATTGTTATTGTGGGGAGGGCCTTCACAATAACCGTCATCATGGCGAGGACTACCATCATTACTTGACATCCAACTATAGAGAGAATTATATCTACAACGTATAACCAAGGTAGGACCATCATGGTGGAAGAAAATAAGGGGATGACCTTATTACTATTAGATCATCAGGTTGAGGGGAGGGTTACCCCGATGTACATTACGAGATAGGCTATTGTGATCGATAATTCTTTACCCACAGACTAATCCCCTGTTGGTGATCTGTGGAGGACCTTTAGAGATACTAGTAGAGACATTGTGGAGAGTACCTTCGCAAATGATACTACCACTTCCATAATTTAGTAATGGAATGACAGGGTCTTGAGAATTTCTTGATATATGTTTGAAGGAGTCAAGAAAACCATCTTCCAATAGAGCAGGATCATGTATGTTCTCTTCATTTTATGGTTTTATTTGGTACTTTTCATTTTTGGGTGTTATCTTGTAGGTATCCAGGGCCATCAGCTATTGGTAGTGACCTCCATATATGGTTCCCTATTTTGCTGGGTCCCACGATGTCGTTGGGATACGCCGACGGACATCATGAGTTTTTGAAGGGATATGTGCCTGCCCTAGAGCGTCCACCACGTTGGACCGACATCCCCTAGTTGGAACATGTATTTGTTTCTGATCTAGTTGTCTATATGTCACGGTATATTGCTATCGAACCTTCTGGACTTGAGAAGGGATGCATAACTACTCTAGAGTAACTAACTTATTTTTCGAGTGAGTCATACCATTGGAGGAAACTGGATTGTGGGCCCAATTTATTGCCTTTTCCACTGATGCAATGATATCTTGGCATGTTTGGAGGATATGGTCTGGAATCGACATCTAATATTCCATCATTGAAGAAGTGATGGGATACATATTTGGCTGGAATGGGTATGAAGACCCATTATTATGTCAAAGCAGGAGTTTGTTCCTAGTCCGGTCCTCTATGAATTTTCAGAAGGTACTGGCAGTTCTCCTGTACCAGGACAAAGGAATGATTCTGCCACCAGTTTTCTTCTCTAGTTTCCACTATATTTATAACAACCATTTTCTTTAATACACACTTAAACATGATTTATAAAAAAAACATCACTTGCTACGACATATAAGATCGATAGGTCTAATGTCTTTGGGGATTAGGAACATTAAATAACAACTTAAAACATAAAACACAACATCTTATTGAAAACATCCTTTAACTGAACACTACATTACCTCGTACTTAGCATTGCATGGAATAACTGGGGGACATGCATAATAAAAGGGTGATCTATAAAGCCCAGTAAGGGAGTAAAAAGGTCATAACCTGAAGAATACAATACATGTTAGGAAATAGGTTTATCAATGGATCATATATACACATGAACATAAAGGCATGATATAGCATAATTATCATAACATGGATGTAGAGACCCGAAGCTTAACGTACATGGAAATTACATTAATTTTGCGGAATACTTAGTACATAACAGAAACACACACACAAGGACCGTAATAGTTTAGTGTCTTTGGAAACTCGGAATATAATCTTATAATCATGGTGAAAGATCTGCAACATCTCCCATAAAGATCTTCCCCTTTTTTTACCTAAAATCTTTCTTTATATCCCGGGGAAAAGAAAACATAAAAGGGTGAGATCAAATGCTCAGTAAGGGTAAACAAAAGAAATATCAATCACATCATATTCATAAGAACATAACATTTTGGAAATCTTAACCTGCAAAAGAGATCATAATATCATAACATGGGATAAATCATAGTAGTGAAATGTAATCCCAATAATCATAACTTAAAACATGAAACTTTTTGTCATACACACATAATCATAGAGAATCATTTCTTATTAGTCAAGACTCATTGCCAAGACTATCTTAGTGGAAAAAGTCCATTTCTGAACCGAGTTCACTCCTCGTTTCAGTCCTATTTTATTGAACCGGTTTAACCTGCCGTTCCATCCATGTCTATCTCATGAGATATAAAATCTTTTCCCAATGTATTGGAGGGACATATAGGTCCCAACCATCTCATAATTATACCATTCTTATGTGTGCCACAAAATCATAAATCATACATCATTGCATAACACATGTAATAAAAATGGGATTCTTAAACAACATGACATAATAAAAAAATTCATATAAGATAAAAGAATTCATACAAATAATTCCATCACAACATAATCAAATCAATGTAATAATAGCGATAGAAATAGAACCCTATATTATTTAGATGGAAAATAATTTGGATAAAACACTTGAACTCTATTCTTGAGGAAAATATCCTTTCTACTTCAAAAACATTTTCCTTTCTTAACATGTCATACAATTTTAAACTAAAAGAAGTTGATTAAAAATAAACTTGAAAACTTGTAAAGGAAGTTTCTTGGAAATAATGTTTTAAAAATCCATTCATGCCCTATAAGTTAAAAAAAACATTCTTCTCGTACTTTTGTTGGAAAAGTCAAAAAGTACCTCATACGAAAAACGACAAAAGATTCCTTTCATATCTTTTACTAAAAACTCACCGAAGGGTAAAATTGGATATAAACAATTGTAGGTGGATGGAAATAATATTACATATTGAGGAAACATGGATGTGGATGATAAAATACACCCCAGTAAATTTCAAAGTGTAAACAATCTCGGATAAAAATGAGATTGTGATATTTCCCTTACCTTAGGTCCGGTTTTCTTCGTAAGTGTCCGAACCTCCTGTATAATGATTTAAATAATTTCATTGACTTATTACATAATTATACTCATTTTTATGATATCATATATGGTTCACTTATGACTTTATATTACCCGTTCTTTTGTAAATTCCATGTTAAAGAGCGTTTTGGGTAAAATCGTTTCATTTGTCGTCCGTGTTTTGACTTGTAATTATTCATATGATTACTTAGGTAATGATTAATTAATTACAGAATATAAAACATTATTTATATATAATATATATTCATAATATACATATATATAATAGATTAGTAAATGGAATGAAATACACCGTTCATGGAGACGGTAGGCCGTACGTACGCATGAACGCTGTTTTCGTTTCCTTATTGAGTTGAATGGAATTAAGTAGATGACATACATATATACACACATAAATCCAGTATCATTATTATGTCATATATTTCATGATTACTTATTATATATACTTTATAATCATTCATGAATGGTTAACGTGGAGAATGAATGTCATCGAGTCGTGGAGACGGTAGTCCATACGTACGCACGAGCGATGATATCGTTCTCATGATCGTGGGATTGTATTGGAGTGTATGTATAGTATTTCAGAATAAATATCACTTTACAATAATAATATATAGTTATTATTTACACCATTATACCCATCCATGTAAGGTGGTGGTGGAAAATAGATTACACCACGGCGTGGAGACGGTATTCCGTACGTACGCACGCACGGTGATTTCATTTTCCGTAGGATGGATAGATGGTGTAATAGGGTTGTTTCATAATTATAATAACATATCAGTATATGAGTGATACTTATGTTATAAATTCATAATTAAAAAACCTAATAAGAAGAAGTGGAAGAAGAAATAAAGTTGAAAGAATTGGTAACTGACATTACCTCTTCTTTGAAGCGCCACTTTGAGTCCTCCTCTTAGGGCACTAAAATTGGTCTTTGAAGAAGACCATGACCTCTAGGATGTTTCTAGGGAAGTGGATAAGATAATTTGGCATGGTTTGGCCGAGCTTGAAGGCTCAATGTGGTGTGAGGAAGAGAGGGAGGAGGTGCCCTTTTATAAGGGAGGAGAGGGGCTCTTTTGGAAAAACTAAAAATATTATTTTATTATAAAGAAAAATTCGGTTTTAAATAGCTCCAAATTGATTTATTTCGAAGCTAAGGTGGGGATGGGTAGAAATAATCTCATCCAATAGAATTTAGACAAGTTTAGGTTCCTATTTTAACCTTATCATTTATATTTAACTTTAAGTTAGATAATTTTACTCTTACCGTGTCTTTTTGTGTTCTTACACAATAAGGTTAATAAACTTACTATAAGAAGCCAAACGAACCCCAAGTTATTTATTATTAATATATATAACCTTATCTAAGTCATTTGGCTGAACCTTATATTTTTAGGAATAAAATAACAGTTAATAATTTAATATTTGTTTAAAAACTATTTTATGTCAATTTTGACACTATTTAGTAATTGATTTTTTGTGAAAATCATAACAGAATGATTAGTTCGAAAAAAGTTAATTAAATAAATAATAACATGTCATATTAACCTATAAAATTAGTGGAATTCATAAAAAGTCTCAAATTACATTTATTTTGGTATTTATAACATCAATTATGTCAATATTTCATTAATAAGATAATTACTGCATCATCTTTGTGTCATACATAAATTAACTTATTTAAAGTCTAGAAATTACAAATAAAATATAATTATGTAAGAAATATTTTTATATTTCTAATGAATATTTATAGTTGAATTTATCTTATCAATAACCCTATATTAAAAATGATTTAGTTATTAAACTTTGATTTTAACTATTTTAACCCTTCTTTAAATAAATTAATAATAAATGTCCTAATCTAATCCAAGTGGGCCTAAATTGTCATATTTTATTACTAAGGTTGTTTTTGGTCTAATTACACTTATCCAATAGAATTAGGACATGTGTTAGGGTAATAATAATAACATTTTTACCCTTAATTACCCTATTTACTTTTAACCGTGGTAAAAAAAATTAAAAAGTTACTATTCACCAAAAATTATTTTCATCTCATTGAACCAAATTTTACTTACTGACATCAACCGTGTCTCTCGGATTTTTGAAATTCCACTCACAGAAGCGGTAAAATTTAGTTTTATGAAAAAATCATTTTTTTTAACTACCACTTAGTGGTTTCACTATTCATCAAAAAATGAAAGTTTCCAGAAAAATACCAAAAATTAGGCCTAAGATATATTTGATATTATGATCTACAAAATGATGTCTATTTTACCAAATTCAATAGATATCAGTTGCATTAATTAATTTAAAAATTAATTCCTGTCGTCAAAACAGATAGCGTGTTCTTAAGAGATAATAACTATCAAAAGATTGACACTTGTTTATGTCTGGTTTAAATGTGAAATTACATCCAATGACCAACATTGTATTAAATTGTAAAAATATATTCTAAATATACTTTATAACCACTCAAATTAATAATTTATCACTATTCATTATTTCGATTAAAAAGGTTTTTTTAATTTAAATTTAGTAATTTTCACTATTCATCAGAAAATGAAAGTTATCTGAAAAGTACCAAAATTTCACGCCAAGATAATTTCGATATTCCGAATCCAAAAATGAATTCCATTTTGAAAAATAAAATTTACAAAATTTCAAAATGGGGTTATTACTATTCATAACGGCTAGTTTTAATAATATTTTAATAGCATATCGTTGTTTAGTGAAACTCGGTATTGCATACTACACACGCTATCAAGGAAGGTCGTGATTGCGTGTAATGCAAGGAAAGTCAAGGATGCATTTTGTGCAAGCTCCTTTTAGTGTAGCGTACAACACAAGACATTAATGAAATTAAAAATAATATTTTTCATAAAATCTCGGGGTGTTACATTCTACCCCCCTTAAAATGAATTTCAGCCTCGAAATTCTTCGGGGTTATAAATAGTTTACTACTTGAAAGTTTCTTTAATAGAAACCTACATCATAAAAAGGAATACCAAAACAAATCTTTAAAAAAAAGTATGAAACGTAACGGTTACCCAAATAAACTAATCACTCATTTTCCACATAGGTGAAAATATGGATATGGAAGAGAAATCTAACCATCATGTTCTGATGGAGAGTGATAGAGAACATGGCTATGGAAAAGCCAGCAATCACAAAGACATAAATTTGTGACTATATAAGGTACCATATGATTCCTCAGATATAAGAGCACTAGGACAACATTTTTGGTTTTCAAGATCATTTCCCTAAATTTGAAGAATTTGAATTAGAATAAATACTTACTTTATTTTGGTACAATCTCACTGTTGTTCGTGCCTTGAACAATTTCCACTTCATCTCTTAAATAAATGAAGTTGAATTTGTCATTTGTGATGTGTTAGCAGATCATGTGATAGAATGATGGGTCATTCCATCTGTCTCAAACAAAAGGTTAGAAAAGTTATCAAAAAATACATAAGTCCATATATAGTGAGATTAATCATATATGGTTCCTAAAATGGACTTATAATTATTATATCATACTGCTTAATATAATAAAACTAGTTTCTACTAAACAGGGACTTCCTGTAGGCCAATGGTAGGAGATAAAGGCCAGTCGCACTTCGGTTGTGGGTTCGATTCCCACAGCCTTGTCCGACGCGATGGGCTATCGCCCGTCCTGTAGGTTGTCCTTTTTCTAAATCTATATTACTATAACATCCCATAAAAAAGTTCTATCCTTAAACAATACTAACTTATGTCCAACATAATCCATTCCAATATTTAGGCTTATCTAAAATACTTTGGTCCAAGCTCATAGTATAAATAAAATGATTACTTGAAATGTCACATAAAAATCACGTGAATGACATCATTTATCCCCCATATATCTTGATGGTCACATTCCAATCATGTGAATACCTTAATCATGTATTCTCTTGAAAAATGAATACCCATTAAACCTTAGTGAAAACATGAATGTTGTCAAAAGTTAACTCTTTCCACATACCAAAATCCAAAAATTCTATATACTCAAACCATGATATAACCTTCTCCTTATATCAGTCATGAGCTCATGAATACTATCAAACATTTAATTTTCTCCTTATCCCTTCATTATGCGCATATCATCTATTTTCCAAAAATATCTGAATAACCTTTAATGGTTACTGGTACCATTAATCATACACTTTCAAAACTCAAGGAAAGAAAACAGTGTAACAATCCTTAGATGTGTCTTTATTCCATAGTACCATGAGATTACTTATACAACATTACAATTGATAAACATGTAATCATTCCACTACCTTCATCAACCATTGACCGAGCTTCAACAATTCTTTTATCTCACATATCATTTGTAGTCTATTCATCATCATCAACATAAATACTACCCATACGACCAAACTGATTCTCTTCATGAGACTTTCCCTTAGAGCATTGGTTTTCATAATGCCCTTACATTCCACATTTAAAACATTTAACCATTTTTGATGGCGTAGAAATACCATTATCCTCATCCATGGTGTTAACTGAACCTTTTCCTTTGCACTTACTAGCTTTGTGTCCTTCCTTTCCACACCCAAAGCATCTTCCAGTTCCCTTGAAACAATCTCCTCGATGCCTCTTCCCACATGATTTACATGAGGGAAATTGAACTTTCTTTCCTCTATGATCATCATGAAACTCCATCTTTCTCTTATTATCTGAGTCGGGAAACTTACCAAAGTTGAGATTATTGATCATATTATGAGATTGCTGATTAGGAATAATAATGATGTTTGGACTTCCAAATCCCGTTTCATTTGGTTTCTCATGAAGAATATCATTCCATTGTCCGTTATATCCTCCATTATCATGAATCTTCCTGTTTCCAGCCATTTTCTAAAACCCAAAAAGAATAGTGTGAGATGAAAAAATCATTCTAGGGAAAAAAACATAGTAAAGGGGGAGCACCCTCAATATCTAACATCTTAGGTTAAATTCTAAGACTGTTACTGTAGTTCTAGGACTATATCCTATACGTATACTTATCCTTAGGGACATCCCAAGACATACCTTAGAAATATCTCTAGGGATCTCACTAACGTTTTCGCATCCTAGTTTCCAATGGTTGACTAAACCTTTCCTATGATACCAACTGTAGAGAACCGAAGCTTAGCGTACATGGATATTACATTACTTTTGCGGAATACTTAGTACATAACAGAAACACACACACAAGGACCGTAATAGTTTAGTGTCTTTGGAAACTCAGAATATAATCTTCTAATCATGGTGAAAGATCTTCAACATCTCCCATAAATATCTTCCCTTTTTTACCTAAAATCTTTCTTTATATCATGGGGAAAAGAAAACATAAAAGGGTGATCTCAAATGCTCAGTAAGGGTAAACAAAAGAAATATCAATCACATCATATTCATAAGAACATAACATTTTGGACATCTTAACCTGCAAAAGAGATCAAAATATCATAACATGGGATAAATCATAGTAGTGAAATGTAATCCCAATAATCATAACTTAAAACATGAAACTTTGTGTCATACACACATAATCATAGAGAATCATTTCTTATTAGTCAAGACTCATTGCCAAGACTATCTTAGTGGACAAAGTCCATTTCTGAACCGAGTTCACTCCTCGTTTCAGTCCTATTTTACTGAACCAGTTTAACCTGCAATTCCAGCCATGTCTATCTCATGAGATATAAAATCTTTACCCAATGCATTGGAGGGATATATAGGTCCCACCCATCTCATAACGATACCATTCTTATGTGTGCCACAAAATCATAAATCATACATCATTGCAAAACCCATGTAATAAAAATGGGATTCTTAAACAACATGACATCATAAAACAATTCATATAAGATAAAAGAATTCATAAAAATAAATCCATCACAACATAATCAAATCAATGTAATAATAGGGATATAAACAGAAACCTATATTATCTTAGATGGAAAATAATTTTGATAAAACACTTGAACTCCATTCTTGAGGAAAATATCATTTCTACTTCAAAAACATTTTCCTTTCTTAACATGTCATACAATTTTAAACTAAAAGAAGTTTATTAAAAATAAAATTGAAAACTTGTAAAGGAAGCTTCTTGGAAATAATGTTTTAAAAATCCATTCATGCCGTATAAGTTAAAAAAAACATTCTTCTCGTACTTTTGTCGGAAAAGTCAAAAAGTACCTCGTACGAAAAACGACAAAAGATTCATTTCATATCTTTTACTAAAAAATCACAAAAGGGTAAAATTAGATACAAAAAATTGTAGGTGGATGAAAATAATATTACATATTGAGGAATCATGGATGTCGATGATAAAATACACCCCAGTAAATTTCAAAGTATAAACAATCTCAGATAAAAATGAGATTGTGATATTTCCCTTACCTTAGGTCCGATTTGCTTCGACAGTTTCCAATACTCCTGTATAATTCTTTAAATAATGTCATTGACTTATTCCAGAATCATACTCATTGTTATGATATCATATATGGTTCACTTATGACTTTATATTACCCATTCTTTTGTAAATTCCATGTTAAAGAGCGTTTTGGGTAAAATTGTTTCATTTGTCGTCGGTGTTTTGACTTGTAATTATTCATATGATTACTTAGATCATGATTACTTAATTCCAGAACATAAAACATGATTTATATATAATATATATTCAGAATATACATATATATAATAGATTAGTAAATGGAAAGAAATACACCGTTCATGGAGACGGTAGGCCGTACGTACGCATGAACGCTGTTTTCGTTTCCTTATTGAGTTGAATGGAATTAAGTAGATGACATAAATATATATACACATAAATCCAGTATCATTATTATGTCATATATTTCATGATTACTTATTATATATACTTTATAATCATTCATGAATGGTTAACGTGGAGAATGAATCTCATCGCGTCGTGGAGATGGTACTCCGTACGTACGCACGAGCGATGATATCGTTCTCATGATCGTGGAATTGTATTGGAGTGTATGTATAATATTTCTGAATCAATATTACTTTACAATAATCATATATAGTTATTATGTACACCATTATACCCATCCAAGTAAGGTGGAGGTGGAAAATAGATTACACCACGGCGTGTAGACGGTATTCCGTACGTACACACGCGCGGTGATTTCGTTTTCCATAGGATGGATAGATGGTGAAATAGGGTTGTTTAATAATTATAATAACATATCAATATATTATTGATACTGATGTTATTACTTAATAATGAAACAACCTAAGAAGAATAAGTGGAAGAATAAATAAAGTTGAAAAAATCGGTAATGGACATTACCTCTTCTTTGAACCGCCTCTTTGAGTCCTCCTCTTAGGGCTCTAAAAATGGTCTTGGAAGAAGACCAGGACCTATAGGATGTTTCTAGGGAAGTGGAGAAGAGAATTTGGCAGGGGTTGGCCGAGCTTTAAGGCTCAAAGTGGTGTGAGGAAGAGAGGGAGGAGGTTCCCTTTTATAAGTGAGGAGAGGGGCTCTTTTGGAAAAACTAAAAATATTATTTTATTATAAAGCCAAATTCGGTTTTAAATAGCTCCAAATTGATTTATTTAGAATCTAATGTGGGGATGAGTAGAAATACTCTCATCCAATAGAATTTAGACAAGTTTAAGGGCCTATTTTAACCTTATCATTTATATTTAACTTTAAGTTAGATAATTTTACTCTTACCGTGTCTTTTTGTGTTCTTACACTATAAGGTTAATAAACTTACTATAATAAGCCAAAAGAACCCCAAGTTGTTTATTATTAATATATATAACCTTATCTAAGTCATTTGGACGAACCTTATATTTTTAGGAATAAAATAAAAATTAATAATATAATATTTGTTTTAAAAACTATTTTATGTCAATTTTGACACTATTTAGTAATCGATTTTTTGTGAAAATTATAACAGAATTATTAGTTCGAAAAAAGTTAATTAAATCCATAATAACATGTCATATTAACCTATAAAATTAGTGGAATTCATAAAAAGTCTCAAATTACATTTATTTTGGTATTTATAACATCAATTATGTCAATATTTCATTAATAAGATAATTACTGCATCATCTTTAGGTCATACATAAATTAACTTATTTAAAGTCTAAAAATTACAAATAAAATATCATTATGTATTAAATCTTTTTATCTTTCTAATTAATATTTATAGTCGAATTTATCTTACGTATAACCCTATATTAAAAATGATTTAGTTATTAAACTTTGATTTTAACTATTTTAACCCTTCTTTAAATAAATTAATAATAAATGTCCTAATCTAATCCAAGTGGGCATAAATTGTCATATTTTATTCCTAATGTTGTTTTTGGTCGAATTACACTTATCCAATAGAATTAGGACATGTGTTAGGGTAATAATAATAACATTTTTACCCTTAATTACCCTATTTACTTTTAACCGTGGTAAAAAAAAGTAAAAAGCTACTATTCACCAAAAATTATTTTCATCTCATTGAACCAAATTTTACTTACTGACATCAACCGTGTCTCTCGGATTTTTGAAATTCCACTCACAGAAGCGGTAAAATTAAGTTTTATGAAAAAATCCTTTGTTTTAACTACCACTTAGTGGTTTCACTATTCATCAAAAAATAAAAGTTTCCAGAAAAATACCAAAAATTAGGCCTAAGCTATATTTGATATTATGATCTCAAAAATGATGTCTATTTTACCAAATTCAAAAGATATCAGTTTCATTAATTAATTTAAAAATTAATTCCCGTCGTCAAAACAAATAGCGTGTTCTTAAGAGATAATAACTATCAAAAGATTGACACTTGTTTATGTCTGGTTTAAATGTGAAATTACATCCAATGACCAAAATTGTATTAAATTTTAAAAATATATTCTAAATATACTTTAAAACCACTGAAATTAATAATTTATCACTATTAATTATTTCGATTAAAAAGGTTGTTTTTAATTAAAATTTAGTAATTTTCACTATTCATCAGAAACTGAAAGTTATCCGAAAAGTACCAAAATTTCACCCTAAGATAATTTCGATATTATGAATCCAAAAATGAAGTCCATTTTGAAAAATAAAATTTACAAAATTTCAAAAAGGGGTTATTACTATTCATAACGGCTAGTTTTAATAATATTTTAATAGCATATCATTGTTTAGTGAAACTTGGTATTGCGTACTACACACGCTATCGAGGAAGGTCGCGATTGCGTGTAATGCAAGGCAAGTCAAGGATGTGTGTTGTGAAAGATCCTTTTAGTTTAGCGTACAACACAAGACATTAATGAAATTAAAAAGAATATTTTTCATAAAATCTCGGGGTGTTACAATTGAAATCTGACAACAACACTTAACATGGTATTAGCACGATCCAAGGCTCATTGCACATGGAGAATGAGTAAAACCTGATTGAACTTGAACTAGAATGAGTAAATCCTCATTGAAATTTAATTAACAAGAGTAAATCCTTATTTCACTTAATGTATCATGATACAAATCTTTACCCAATGCATTGGAACGCTATCAGGGCACACCCTTCTTAATCATTTCATTTCATGCATAATTGTGCAACATAGATCATAAAACATGGATTCACCAACATTTATTCCATGATAAAAAAATGTTTAATTCATAAATGAAACTCTATAATCAATAAGTAAATTTTCCCTAAGGTGAATACCCTTGATAGAGCAATAAGCATGGTATTCACTACACAATGACTTTGGCTTGGAAAAACGTGGTGCAATTTCAGCAGCATAACAACGTGACATAAGAATTCATAAAAATGGTTGATGAGAGAGAAAGGGGTATCTCATAATTTTTACATGAAATGTACAGAAAGGGGATCATATAGATACATGAACCAACAATTTCAATGTAATTTAGATTCATGATACAAAATAATTTCTTGAATATAAATGAGGAGAGAGAAATTCCTTATGGAATTTTGGCACGGTAACATGTGTATATGGGAGGAATTAATGAGAGATAAAAGGAGTATCTCATCATTTAACCATAAATAGGGATGTGTGAGGGAGGTGTGAAATCATACCCCAACATTTATAATTGAAAATAATATGGTATAACAATATTAATAAACTTGGATAAAATGAGAAAGGAAGGAATCCATTATTTGGAAGTGTGATCCCAAAGGCTTGGGAGAGGCTTGAGAGAGGATTTTTGGGAGATTGAGGAGCCTTGGGAGGATAATATAGAGATTAGGGAAGAGGATGGACTAACTCTAAAGTATTTTAGTGAAGAGGAATTGGGAGCTTGGGTGGGTTTATATAGGAAAGGAGAGGGAATTCTTTATTATTTAGGTTTGGGACACCACACATTAAACTAATCAAAACCACAAACCAGCCCATGGTTTTTTTCCCATGGTTTTTTCCAAAGGGGAGTGGGAAAAAATATTTTATAATGCCAGTGGCTGACATTTTTAAAATAATAGGGTTTATTATGTGGAGGTGAGTCACACTCTCAAGGAAATCAATTTAAAAAGATAAAACGATTTATAAGTCTTGGAAGGTCTAATAAACTTTTGTAAAATTAATAAAATAAACCTAAAATAAAATTATTTTAATGGTAAAACATATAATGGACAAAAATAGTGTTTATAGTATTTATTACATCACTACTGGGTCATTATGATGTCATAAAACACATTATATAATTAAATCGTATTTAATTTTTACATAAAAATCTGACTGTCTCAGAAAATAATGATAAATTCACCATTGGATAATTTCAATGTCTTGATTCCAAAAATAATATTCATTTTATCTAAATAATTTTCTAAATATTTGAATTTTTAATTTTAAAATAAAAACCGACATTTATCGAAAAATCATGGGTTTTGACAAAAACAACTTTCAAACCATAATAAAAATTACAATTGCATTAATAAAATTATATGATAATTTATATTTAATAAAAATTAATTTAATAATAATAATATTTTATTAAAATATTATTTAATTCAAAAATCCATTAATTTATCAAAATATATTTTTTATTTGAATATTAACTAAAAATACAATTTTCACTTTAAAAGCTATTTACAAAGTAACAATAATAAAATGAATGTATATTATTTATTATATACTTAAATAATGCACATAATCATAGTGCTAAGGTCCTGATACATAACCCATTATAACCCTCACATAAGACTAAAGGGTAAGGTGTTCGATGGTGACAAACTCTTGGGGTGGCTTGGATAACATTGCTTGGTTGGTAATCTCAATAAACTTCGACTTCTC
Organism: Viscum album; assembly: GCA_963277665.1. Lineage (NCBI taxonomy): Eukaryota > Viridiplantae > Streptophyta > Magnoliopsida > Santalales > Viscaceae > Viscum > Viscum album. The sequence goes on from OY728131.1 coordinate 1,552,995,754, forward strand.
CCGTAGGTGGTTCCGTTCAAGATTAACATGTTGAAGCTTGGATTGGGATTGGCCAAGAGAGAAGCCCAATGATGCCACCTCATTTCCGAGCTCCAAAAATGGGCTTCATTAGGGGCAAGTCTACTGGATGAGGCCATCACTTCTTTGTCTGAGTAAATTGGATTTATTAAAGCCCTATATTTATACTAATCATGTGATCATTATTCAAAGGATATATTAACAACAGTCACAATTCTTAATGGTATTTTAAAAATCCAAAATCATAAAACCAAATAATTGAATATGTTATATAACCATTTCACATAATAAGACATTTAATTAGACCAAGAGGAATTTTTATTAATAGAAGTTTGGGTCGTTAAAATCTTCCCCCCTTAAGAAATTTCTCCCTAGAAATTACTTTTTCCCACACTAAAACATATGTGGGTAAATTTTCTTCATCAATTCTTCTGATTCCCTCATTTTTTCTTCAATATTTTGGTTTTTCCACAACACCTTGATGAGGGGAATTGTGTTATTTCATAGAACTTTTTCTCTACGATCTAAGATATTCACTGGTTTCTCCTATTAAGAAAGATCATCCTATAAATATACTAGCACTTAAGAGAGTATAAGTGAAGAGTCTGGTATGTACTTATTTAAGAGGGATACATGAAATACATCATGTACTTTGGCCGTGGTGGGTGGAAGTGCTAGTCAATAGGCCACAACCCTGACACGATCAAGAATCTCAAGGGGGCTGCTGTACCTAGGACTTAACTTCCCTTTATTTTCAAACCTCACGACCTTTTTCCACAGAGATATGCATATAAATACCATTTATCTAACATTGAACTCAAGTTCTCATCGATGGTTATCTGCATAAATCTTCTGTTGACTTTGGGATGCCTTGATATACTGCTGAATGGTTTTAACCTTCTCCACCATTTCTTTGACCATTTCATGTCATAAAAACTTACACTCACCGACTTCATCCCAACACACCAGTGTTATGCACCTTTTCTTATAAAGGGATTCATATGGTGTCATTTGGATGTTTGAGTGGAAACTATTATTGTAGAAGAATTCAACCAGTGGAAGATGTTGGTCCCATCCTCCTTTGAAGTCCATAGAACATGATCTTAATATATCTTTTAGTGTCTGAATAATTCACTCATATTGGCCATTAGTTTGAGGATGATAGGCCATATAGAAGTACAGTTCAGTTCTTATAACATGTTGGAGACTTTTACAAAACTTTGAGGTGAATCTAGGATCATGATTAGATACAATAGATAGTGGTACACCATGAAGCCTTACCACTTCATTGATGTAAATATGTGCAAGTTGATCCAATGAGAAGTCCTCTCAAATCACGATAAAATGAGATGTCTTCATAAGATGAACCACAACGACCCATATAGCATTGTTTCCTCTGGTTTTCCTTGTAATTCCAGTGACAAAGTACATGGTAATGTTGTATCACTTCCATGATGGAATGGGTAGTGGTTGCATCACCCCCTTAGACATTTTTCTCTTAGCCTTCACTTTCTAAAATACTAGGCACATTGATGTATATTAAATAATCTCCCTTTTTATATTTTCCCAATTTTTTTTTTCCTAGAGATCTCAATACATCTTTGTGCTCCCCAGGTGAATAGAAAATGTTGAGCTATTTGTATCATTCTGAAGCTCCTTATTTATCTCTGGATTGTATGAAACACATAATTGTGAACCAAATCTCACAATTCCATCCTTTTCAACCATGAACTCTGAGGAATTAACTTTTTTGATAGCTTCCACCATTTTTTTAATTTCCACAACCTTTCTTTGAGTATCCTCTATTTTCTCCATGAGGGATGGTTGAGATATCATTTGAGAATGGATTGATGATGTTCCTCCCTTAATGATTCCCATGTCCATCCTCTACAAGTCTAAGAAGATTGGATCCTTTTCAATTTTCATCATTGATAAAGATTCATGATCTGTTCTACATAGAGAATATGCCATCATGTTTTCCTTATTGGGATGGTAGTGGATTGAGCAGTCATAATCCTTCATAAGTTCTATCCATCTTCATTGACACATATTAATATCTTTTTCTGTGAATATATATTTTAGGCTATTGTGATAAGTATATATCTCACACTTCTCCCCATAGATAAAATGTCCCCAAATTTTCAACAAGAAGATCACAACCACCAACTCTAGATCATGCGTGGGATAATTTTTATCATGTATTTTTATCCGCCTTGAGGTGTAGGCTATCACTTTATGATTCTACATAAACACACATCTTATTCCCTTCTTCGAAGCATCACTTAATACCACAAAAAGTTCTCCACTTGTGGGTAAAGTGAGTACGAGCACAGTGATAAGCCTCTTTTTCAACTCCTTGAAGCTCTCTTTGCATTAATCACTCCAAGAAAACATTACTCCCTTCCGAGTTAGCTTGGTAAGAGGGTTGGAAAATCATGAGAAATTTCTTACAAATTGTTGATAATATCCAACTAACCCTAAGAATCTACGGATATCTGTTACTGATGCTGGACTCGTCCATCCCTTAGTTGTAGCTATCTTGGAGGGATCCATAGATATCTCATTGCTTGTGATGATATAACCAAAAAATGAGACCTCCTTCAACTAGAACTCACACTTTTCATACTTTTCATAGAGATTATCCTTCCACAAGATCTTTAGTACAATTCATACATTCTCCTCATGATCCTCTATGGTTTTGAAGTATATTAGAATATCATCAATAAAGACTACCAAAAATTTGTCGAGGTAATCTCTAAAGTCTCTATTCATCAAGTCCATGAAGATTTCTGGAGCATTAGTGAGTCTGAAAGGCATTACTATGAATTCATAGTGCCTGTATCTTGTACAAAAAGTATTCTTGGGGATATCTTCCTTCTTCACCCTTACTTAATAATATCCTGACCACAAATCCACCTTGGAGAAGTATTGTGCTCCATGTAGCTAATCGAAAAAGTCATCAATTCTTGGAAGTGGATACTTGTTATTTATCATGATTTTGTTGAGCTCATGATAATAAATGCAAAGGATCGTTGACCCATCCTTCTTCTTGATGAAGAGGACTGGTGCACCACATGGTGAATCTCATGGGCGTATAAACCCTTTATCCAGATTCTCCTATAGTTGTTTCTTCAGCTCCTCAAGCTCCACAACAGCCATTCTATATAGAGTCTTGGATATTGGAAACGCCCCAGGTATAAGTTCAATTTTGAATTCAATATCTATTATAGGAGGAGGATCAGTCAATTCTTTGGGAAACACTTCAGCAAATTCCCTCACAATAGGCATGTATTCAAGGATGGTTGCCTCCTTAGACTCAATCATATGATCCAGATACACGTGCTCATAGGGAAGTAATATCCACGCTTGAGATAATGGTGCTAAAGAAGATTCATCTTCCTCCTTTCACTTGTATAGAATCAGGGGTAAATTCTCCATATTAAGAGTGATTTCCCTCTCACGAAAATTTATATTGGCTCTATATAGGGAAATCCAATCCATGCCAATAATTGCATCAAATTCCACCAAAGAGAGTATTATGGGGTTCAATGGGAAGTTGAATCCACAAATTTTGATAGTGGAGGAGTTATATTCATGGGGGGAAATGATTGCCACATTTTCCATTGTCATCAATATCTTCACTTCCATGATTTGTGGTGGTGTTTGGATTGCTCTAATAAACATTCGAGATACAAAAGAATGCATAGAACTAGAATCAAAAAATACGTTTGATATTCTTGAATGAATAACTACAGTACCTATCACCACTTTGTTTTCAGGGTTCACTTTGGTGTTAGCGATGGAAAAAGCTCTCCCTTGTTACCTTGGAGGTTGTTGGTTTCCTCAGAAAACCCTTGGCTTAGGGAACTGATTTTCAAGGTTCCCTATATAGCATCCCACCTTTTTATCACATAAACTTTAATTACAATTTACAAAACCGGGGATCTTTAAGGTTTAGTGTCTTGGAAACCAGGAACTTAAAACATGAAAACAACATAAAGAATTCTTCTTAAACACTTGAAAGGATTCTCCTCATGTTCACCCTAGGCTCATTACTGAATCTCATAACCTGGGGACATACATCAAAAGAAAGGGTGAGCAGAAGGCCCAGCAAGGGAAACAAGTGAAACATTTTACATATGAACTTGGGATACATCAATAAAGTCATGAAAAGAACTTTAAGGCATGAAAATGAAATCACGAGGCATATCATAGTAAAAATAAAACTTTTTCATAACTTGAAGATGTGGCTGCAACATTTAATATTGGCAATCTTTTCGTTTCACCAAGGTCCATCCCCAAGGTGTCGTTAAAAATTACCAAGGTTATTCACCAAGGCGTCGTTAAAATGGTCATCTCTAGAGATTAAGTCTTTACCCAATGCATTGGAGCGCTATCAGGGCGCACCCTTAAATTTGCCTTTATTATCATGTGAGCCACATATATCATCATCAAACATTTCATAAATAACCCATATAGCATAAAATAAATGGGTTTCATTTCATAATCATAACATTTTAAAAACTGCTTTAATGACATGATCTTTACGGCACTTTAAACCCACGGAAAGGGAAGCGGGTCTCATGTATGTAAATCCCAGAATTTAAAATGGAACATTTTGATATATATGTGAATACCCTTGTAGAAATAAGAGATTTGGGTATTCACTTTATAACATAAAATAATTTTTGAGAAAAGAGAGAGGCATTTTGAGGGGAAAATTCTGCAGCATAACGGCTATGTTACAAGGTTTTAGAAAACATTGAGAAAAGAGGGGACATGGGTCAAACATTCATAAATGACCCATCATACTGTAGAGGGACAAAATATAAGGGATTTATGAACATGGTAATGAAATTTGAAAATATACCATATGAAATGAAGAACATGAAAGGAAGAAAACAAAACAAGATTTCTCTTGTGAAAATTCGGCAGCCTAACGGCATCACTTAAACTTCAACAAAATTGAATTGACAAGGTCAAATAGGGTCTCTCATCATATGAACATAAGAGTCAAGTATGATAGATATAGAGATCATACCCCAACATAATATAAAGGAACTTGAAAGAATTGACATGAAAGTAGAACTTCAAAACGAGAAGGGTGAAGAACCACTTAAAAATTCGGCAGCCTAACGACGCCACTTAAGACATCAAAATACTGAATTGAAGAGATAAAATGGGGTCTCTCATCATGTGATCATAAAAGACCAGTATGATAAATATAGAGATCATACCCCAACATAATAAAAATGAACTTGAAAGACTTGACATGAAAGTAGAACTTTGAAAAAGAGAGAGGTGAATGAATCCCTTGAAAATTCGGCAGCCTAACGGCGCCACTTAAACTTTCTTAAAACGAAATGATGAGAGTAAGAGGGGGTATTTCATCATATGAACATAAAAAGGGCAGTAAGAGGAGTATAAAAGAACATCCTCCAAAATAAGAACATGGAGCATAAAAGGAATGACATAAAAGAGATCACTTGAAAAGAAAGAGAGGGGTCAGATCCCTTACCTTAAAATGTAACTCTTAAACCTCAAAGGTTGGGACCTTGAGGGATTGGGGGCACCTTGGGAGGACTCCTTGGGAGGAAATGAGACCAGAACTTCGTTGGGGAAGAGTGGTGAGTCGAATGGATGAGAGGATGACTTGGTATTTATAGGGAAAGTGAGGGGACAAGGCATTAATGGCAAAGGGACACCTCATTAGTGGTTTTGGAAAAACCATGGGCTTGCCCATGGTATTTGCCCATGGTATTGGCAACTTGGGACACCTCATACCTTATCTCACTATTCATAATTCGAACATATTGATTACAAACTTAATACATCATTTAATGATGTCATTAAACACCCGTAACTTAAAAACTGTATTTTCACTATTCATCAAAAATTCAACTTTCTCAGAATAATCCCAAAATTTCACCTTAACCAAATATCAACACTCTGATTACAAATATGAACTCCATTTTATAAAAATAATTTTCTAAATATTTTTAATTTAATTTTTAAATAAAAACACTATTCATCAAAAATTCATTTTTTCAGAAAAAACCCCAAAAATTACCATAACATAATATCGATGCTCTGAGTTCAAAAATAAAGTCATTTTTATAAAAATAATTTTCTAATTATTTTTAATTAAATTTTTAATTAAAAAACACTATTCACCCGAAAAAACTAATACTTGAATAATAATTAATGAAACCGTTATTTAACTATTTTATTGAATCACATTACTTAATCAAGGTGCTTAGATTATTTTAAAACTTTATTTAAGTGAGATTACTAATCCATTTGGTCATATTACTAATCCTAATCATAAAATCACTATTCATAATTTACTATTCATCAAAAATCAAGTTGATCTTATTAGACTCTAAATTTCATACTGAACATAATTGTACAAGACCATTTTTCGAAAATCATTACACATTTTTAATTATTTAAGGTTTACACAACCATTTTTAAAATATCCTTTTTCTAAAATTCATCAAAAATATGCATACAATATTTATCCGGTCATTTGAAAATTCATAAACATCATCATAAGAAGAAATCCAAATTTTTATTTAAAAAAAAGATTACACAAGGCAATTACGGTCTCGTTACATAACCCCTTATAATACCAGCATAGGACCTAAGAGTAAGGTGTGCTAGGGTGATAGAATTTTGGGGCGGCTCAGTCAACATTGCCCGAGTAGTAATTTCTATCAGTTTGAACTTCTCGCGAAGGCGATTCTGTTCTACCTTCACATGATGAAGTTCGGCTTGGATTTGGTCCAGAGCAAAGCCCAATGGTGCTACCTCCTTCCCAATCTCTGTTAGATGGGCTTCGATCGGCCCAAGGCTACTAGGTGAGGCCATCAAATCTTCTTTCTATAATAATTAACCAAGATTACTTAAATTTAGAGACAATAATCAAAACATTTTGTTCACGGTGGTCAAATTGACCGATGGTCATATAACACTCAAAAACCAATGGTATCATTTTATTTATAATCATGTTTATCAAATAAAACATTTTTTTTGAGTATAAAAAATAAAACATGAAATTAGGAAACAAGATTTATTCAAAATTTCGGGTCGTTACACCCTAGTTCTTTGTAGTTGAAGCAATGAACAATGCGTTGAGGTTCGAACGAATAATTTCTATCCTCTATTATAGCTTGGGTTTTTCTTGTCGGCAGTTAATGGATAGGTGACCTTCTCTCCCACACCTAAATCAATTTTTCATCCCCCTCAGGCAATTTCGGGGGTGCTATATTTTCTTAGCACCGTTGGATTTATCCATCGGACTGCAAGAATTGATTTCCACCTTATGCTTCTTATCCCCATGATACCCCTGAGATTCTATGATCTCTATTTTGACCTTCAAGGTACATTAGACAATTTCCACATATCTATCAAAGTCACGGATTTCTAGGTATTTCTAAAGGCTAGGTTTCATCCCACCAAAGAAGCGGTCAATCTTGCATTTAAGGGTAATGAAAAAGATGGAGGTGTATTATGAAAGTATTGTGAAGTTTTCCTTGTACACTCTGATGGATTCTTTATCTTTTTTCTTAAGGGAAATGAAGTCCCTTTTCCATATTTAGTTGGAGGGTGCACAAAAAATATTTATTGGAAAACATTTTCTAGAAATCATTCCACTCCAATGCTTTAATCTCCTCCTCAGGATTCATATTTTTTATCAATGTACACTATTGATCGGCTTCACCCTCTATACGATAAGTATCCAAAATAACCTTCTCTTGTTTGGAACATTGAAGGATGAATAATATCTTTTCAATGAAGTTGATCCATTTTTCGGCAATTGAGGGATCAGGTGATCCGTTAAAAGTAGGAGGTCTTTGTCTCATGAAGCTCTCAATAGAGACTTGTTCTTTCTTAGGGGGGGTGAACATTCCACTTGACCCATGTTTCTATTAAAATCTTGATTTAAGTTAGATATTATCATGATAAAGTGCATGATTCTTGCTCCCATCAGATTGGGCATCTCATTAGAATAGTCGTCACATTGATCTTCTCATCGGTTGTTATCTAGAGTCCTCCTATTACCGGCCATTGGCTGGAATAAAAGGAATGTTAGGGATAAAACATAAAGGGTAATCCAAGTAAGAACAGATGACTTATAAATAAATTTTATTTCCTTAACTTATGAATCTATAGGATTAAATCCATGTTATCCATGATTTAATTTATAACATATATTCTTAGGGGATTATTTTTTGTATTCCCTTAAAAATGGTTCATACTAAGCTTGTGAATTTACCCAAGCATATACGTCACGAGTGTCATAACACAGAGTGCAGAAAGGCCTGTTGTCTTGTACCGGGATACCCCAGGTCAAGCTCAAAATTCCTTGTCGGAGTTTTCACTCCTAGATACATCTATGCGAAAGCTGCCTCTACCTGATCATATCCAGTCAGGGATGTATTTTCTTGATAAAACACATACTCAATACTCACCAAAATTTAGGGATTTTATTATTATTCTTAGTCTTATCCCTAAATATTTCACTAGGGTTTCCAAATCCTAATACAAATAATAACTAAACCAATCCTTTGATACCTACTATAACAACCCTGCTCTTTAATACAAACTTAAACATGATTTATTACATAAAACATTAACTTGATACAACATAGAAGATATAAAGGTCTAGTGTATTTGGGGATTATGAACATTACATAACAACTCAAAACATAGAACACAACATCTTATTGAAAACTTCCTTTACATGACCACTACATTCCCCCAAAATCTTTTTTTTGTTATTTTCATGAAAAAGTCACTTTCAGGGAAAAGTGGAAACCATACAAAACTGATCACACCTTACAGATACAAAATTCAAACTAGACCCCATATTCGAAATTCAAAAACAACCAAATCCCACAAACCATGTTGTTGCCTAGGAAACAGGCATCGTCACATCATTATAACACCATAGTCATCATCACGCCGTCTTCGTCCACAGCAAACATACATCCATCGCCTCCTTGGTCACAGAACCGTCGTCTTTGAAGCTCACCAACACCACACCAAAATTCTGAGACATCAGAAATATCATTCACAAAACCACAGAACAAATTCTTCATATCCAACACAACCAGCGTTGGAGTCACCAAATCAGAACAACAAACCACAGAGAAACCGAACAACCTCGCTATCATCAAATCACGAATTCACCTTCAAATTGAACCGAAACCCAAAAAAGAAAACCTCATTGGGGATCAAAACATATGAGACAAACATCATACAAAAAAAATGAAACAAACCCTAGAAATTGATGAGAATCCGGCAACGCCATGAACTTCGGAGAACGAACATCCCTAAACAAATCGAACAACAAGCATACCAGTGTAGAACAAACCCATTCCAACAAAACAGACTGCAACAAATGTTGGAAACAACTACAACACATATCTAAGATGAAGAAGAAGAATACCTTATGGAAAACTATCGACTGAACAAATAGCACATCCCAAAGCCTCTTGAAGCCACCGCACTAGACCAACATGGAGAGCGACGAGGAAGAAAGAAGCCAGAGCAGAGTTTAAAGCGGTGGGGTCTTCATGAAGAAGCTCGTCCTCACCCAGAAACACCAAACCTGACTCTCGAATCCACCGTGAATGCTGTCGAGCTCCTGGGACAACAACATGATAAAACCTACACATCCCAAACCTCCCCAAGAAAACTAGCACACCAGACCATAGTGGGGTTAGAAACATGGTAGACGGAAGGGAAGAGCAGAGGAAAAACCAATGGCTTCAACAGGGAGTAAAGAATGAATAAATATAAGTGAGAAATGGGGGGAAAAAGAAACGGGAGGAATAAGAAGAGAGGAAAAGAGGGGAGGGGAGGAAGGAAGTAAAGAGGGGAGGGGGAGCTATAAAGGGTGAGCTATAAAGCCCAGTAAGGGAGTACAAAGGGAATAACATGAAGAATAAAATACATGTTAGGCAATAGGAATATCGATGGATCATAAAGAAACATGAACATAAATCCTGATATAGCATGATTATCATAATGTGAAAATGTGGCAACAACACTTAACATGGTATTAGCATGAGCCAAGACTCATTTCACATGGAGCATGAGTAAAACCTCATTGAAATTGAATTAGCTTGAGTAAATACTCATTGAAAATTAATTATAGATAGTAAATCCTTATTGCACTTGACTTGTCTTTATACTAATCTTTACCCAATGCATTGGCGATCTATCAGGGTGAACCCTTCTTAATCATTTCATTTCATGCATAAGTGTGCCACATGGATCATAAAATATGGATTCATCATCATTTATTCCACGATAATGGAATGTGGAATTCATACATGAAACTATATAATCAATAAGTAAATGTTCCTAAAGGTTAATACCCTTGATAGATCAATTGGTATTGTATTCACTACATAATGACTTTGTCTTGGAAAAATGAGGTGCAATTTCGGCAGCATAACAGCATGGCATAGGAATTCAAAAAATGGTTGAGGAGAGAGAAAGGGGCTTCTTATCATTTTTACAAGAAATGGACAGCAAGGGGATCATATATATACAATTACAAACAATTTTAATGGAATTTATATTAATGATACAAAATAATTGCTTGAATGTAAATGAGGAGAGAGAAATTCCTTACATAATTTCAGCATGGTAACTGGTGTACCAGGGAGGCATTAATGAGAGAGAAAAAGGGGTCTCTCATCATTCAAATATAAAAAGGGAAGTACTTGGGAGGTGTGAAATCATAACCCAACATTTATAATTGAAAGAAAAATTGCATAAAAATATTAAGAAACTTGGATAAAATGAAAAAGGAATGAATCCCTTACTTGGAAGTTTGATCCCAAAGGATTGGGAGAGGCATGGGAGAGGATTCTTGGGAGATTGGGGCATCTTGGTAGGATTATTGATATAGGAGGTAAGAGGTTGGAAGAACTACAAAGGCATTGAGTGAATAGGAAGTGGGAGCTAGGGTGGGTTTATATAGGAATGACGAGGGAATTATTTATTCATTAGGTTTGGGACACCACACATTAAACTAATCAAAACCACAAACCAACCAATGGTTTTTTCCCATGGTTTTTTTCCAAAGGGGAGTGGAAAAAAATATTTTAAAATTCCAATGGCATAACTTCTTAATATAACAATGTTTCATATGTGGAGGTGAGACACACTCTCAAGGAAATCAATTTAAAAAGATAAAATGTTTTATAAGTCTTGGAGGGTCCACTAAAGCTTTTTAAAATAAATAAAATAAACCTAAAAACACCTTATTTTAATGTTAAAACATATAATAGACGAACATAGTGTTTATAGTATTTATTACATCACTATTGGGTCATTATGATGTCATAAAACACATTATATAATTAAAAAATATTTAATTTTTACCCAAAAATTCGATTGTCTCAAGAAATTATGAAAAATTCTCCATTGGATAATTTCGACATCATGATTCAAAAAATAATATTAATTTTATCTAAATAATTTTATAAATATGTGAATTTTTACTTTTAAAATAAAAACTGACATTTATTGAAAAATCATGGGTCTTGACAAAAATAGCTTTCAAACCTTAAAAAAATTAGAATTACATTCATAATATTATAAGATAATTTATATTTAATAAAAAGTAATTTATTAATAATAATAATATTTTATTAAAATAATATTTAATTTAAAAATCCATTAATTCATAAAAATAGACTTCTTTGTTGAATATTAACTAAAAATACAATTTGTGCTTTAAAAGCTATTTAGAAAGTAACAATAATAAAATGAATGTATATTATTTGTTATATACAAAAATAATGCACATAATTATAATGCTAAGGTTTTTTTAGATAACACCTTATAACACCTACATAAGACCGAAGGGTAATGTGTGTGATGGTGATAGACTCTTGGGGTGGCTCGGATTACATCGCTTGGGTGGTAATATCAATCAACTTATGCCTATCCTGTAGGTGGTTATGTTCGAGATTAACATGTTGAATCTCGGCTTGGTCTTGGTCAAAAGAGAATCCCAGTGATTCCACCTCCTTTTCGAGCTCTGACAAATGAGATTCATATGGGGAAAGCCTACCGGATGAGGCCATCACTTCCTTTGTCAGAGTAAATTGGATTTGTTAAAGCCCTATATTTATACTAATCATGTGATCATTGTTGAATGACTATATTAGCAAAGATCACAATTCTTAATGGTATTTTAAAAATCCAAAATCATAAAACCAAAGAAGTGTATATGTTATATAACCATTTCACATAATAAGACATTTAATTAGGATAATAGGAATTTTAATTGATAGAATTTTGGGTCCTTACAGTATTTGACTGGATGTCTTCATATTCACAAGTAGGGATTTTCATCTGCTAGATTGCCACTGTATTTGTATCACGGGCTTTGTATGCATCCACAAGAATTTGACTCTACTTATATTTAGTTTCCACCCTATATGGATGGTGGATTTGATATGCCTCAATAGGTGTTTGTGCTTGTGTGTATCCTGTTGCTATCCAATTTAGATGGTAGGCTTGAAATGAATCAGTAGGTGTTTGTTCCTGTGTATAGATGAGTGTCACCCTATTTGGATGGCAGGCTTGTTGTGGCTCAGTAGGTGTCTGCATCTTCTTGTAGTTTTCCACTCTATCTTCACGAAAGGACCGACAAGCACCAGCAGGAACATGCATGTGCTCGTATTGTGCCACCCTATTTATGTGGTGGGCTTAAGTGGAGGGGGTAGGGTCATTGGTCTGCCCGTTGAATGCCACTGCGTTAGTATGGCAAAGCTTCTACTTTGGAACCAAGGTGATAGAGTGTTCCTGATTATATATTCACCGCCATTAGATGGCAGCCTGAGGGGCCTGTTTCTCCTGGAATTTGGCAGGTGCCATCATCATAAGGTCTTCCTCGATGGGAGGAGGCCTGTTCATATGGGTTTGGTGGTGATGCTCTCTAGCAAGGGCCCATGAGTAGGACCCCTGTGCATTTGAGATGAAGCTATCAACATTGACTCCATCTGCCTCCCTAATATAAAGGAGGTACTCATTGTCACATTTCGGGGACAGGCTCCCGAAATGGTTTGAGACAACCACTGGGGCCGCCTTGTGCTAGGGTACCGATAGCGGCTGAAGAGGTGGTTGGAGGACCTTTGTTGACTGGAGGTCTTGTCTTACGACCTCCAGTGTGGGGAGAGTACTATTCTGCTGTTACTCCCTGATTAGTGTGTTGGATACCCAACATTGAAGATGTTGGGTTGGCGAGGGGGTCCTGCTCTTTGTTGGGGGCCCTACCACCTACGGGATCGCTGATGTGTATGTTTTCATGGGTTTTTGGGATGTCATTTGAATCAAAGGATTCTCCTTGGGAACCTAAAATATACATATATGATATACAGACCACAAAACCTCATCAAAGTATAATTCTTTTAAATGCATGCATATTTGGAAATTTATCTTGGCCCCCTTCCCCTTTTCTTTTCCTATGGGGTGAAGGGGACGGAGTGGGGTAGAACCGTCGCCTTGGTTAAAGATTCACGTCAAGCTCACCATTTTTTTCCGCCTATGAGGTGGCGCGTTTTTCATATACTGGGGTGAAAAAAATGGCCCTACGTGCAGTATACTTTTGTCTTTTATCATTGGGGTAGAACTGCCACCTTGGTTAAAAATTCACGTTGGGTTCACCATTTTTTTATGCCTCTAAGGTGGCGTGTTTTGCGCATATCGGGGAAAACAAAATGGTCTGACGTGTAGTATCCTAATGTCTTTTATCATTGTGGTAGAACCACCACCTTGGTTAAGGATTCACGTCGGGTTCAACATTTTTGTTCTATCTCTGAGGTGTCATGGTTTTCACATACTAAGGGAAAAAATGGTCTTATGTGTAGTATCCTTTTTTATTTTATCATTGGGGTAGAACCTCCAACTTGGTTAAGGATTCACGTCAGGTTCACTATTTTTGTTCCACCTCTAAGGTGACACATTTTGCACATACCGGGGCAAAAAGAATGGTCTGATGTGCAATATACTTTTGTCTTTTATCATTGCGATAGAACCGCCACATTGGTTAAGGATTCACGTCGGTTTCACCATTTTTTTCCACCTCCGAGGTGGCATGTTTCTAGGCGATGCGAAAATGGAACGACAAGGATCATCACCCGTCCCTTTTTCTATAGAGACGGGTTCTCATCAAATTTTCCATTCCTTTGTTTCGACCCATTCAACATCATTATCCTTTAAAGAAGGTGAATTAACCCTGCTGGAACTGTTGGTAGTAGTGGGAAATTGCGTGGGGTTCAATCACTCATGAAAACAGTCCTTCTCGGATATAACTTCCTTGGATGGTCTCCAACAAGTTTATTCGTGGAGCCAAGAATGACCAACGGCCTTAGTTTCCATGATTCATGGGCCTTCTTTCCAAAGGAAATCACTCGTTGCATGTCGATTTGGACAACAACACACAAGGACTCTATTGTTCGATAGGATGGGAGGTCAGGCTCCCTACACCATTCCAGAGGAGGATTATTTCATGTTCTGGGACTCTCTTATTGATTTAGGTCATTTTCATATGTTCTTGAATCCTTGGTTTATTACCAAAGAGTGTTTCCATGAGATACCCTTGGTTTACAAGATCGTCGTAAGCATGCATATATTTTATGCTATATAGGTGATGCTGACTTAATCCATATCATAAGGCGCTCTGGATTTTATCATTGTTTAGGGGGAATAGAAGATGACTTAATGTATGGATCGGGCCCACAAGGAGGGATTCATACGTATCCTTGGGAGAGGAATGAGAACCTACGTAGTTTGGGAAAACTGGGGATTATGTGTGGAATCTTCCCATTTGAATGAAATGATTGGGTGGACTCTTTATGGATGGGCACCCTTTTGAGGTCTGGCCTTCTGGTAGACATCCTACATATATTGGTTTGATCAAGAATCAGAGTTCTCGTAGTTTAGATTCTATGGATTTTTTAATTCTCACAAACCTCTAAGACCACACAAGTCATGCTCGGTGTGAGAAACAAAAGGATTTTAAAGATTCAATAATGCACATGCTTCCTCCCTTGTTGGTGGGTGAGGGAGAGCCCATGGAGGAAGAGGTCAGGGTGACCATGGGGAGGGTAGGGAGTAATGAAACCTTTATTGAGAAATGAAAATGAATGTCACGTGGCCTTTCCTATAACGATTTGGGACTTACCTTAGTGGGAGGTCCCCAGAGTAGTTCTATGAAGGGGATGAGTTTCTTCTTTGTCAAAAAGGGGGGAGAGAACATAACCACTTCGACTGATCACTACTCCTCATTGAATGGAAAAGCGAGCGATCACCCTTAGTCACGAGAATGGGGAGGTTCTCATCGGTGTCCCAAGGTTGGAATCTGGGTTACCATGGGAATGTAGACTCATAGGAATTCCCGAATCTCACAACGTTGTGGGGAGGGCCTTCATGACTCCGCTTACCATGAGTGTGTAGGCTCAATGGGTCATGCTGATGTACCCGATGGTCTGGCCATATAGGTCTGGTGGCTTTAGAGGATGCTTTGTCCTAATACCATAGGATTGGTTAGTGGAGGTATCAGTGATGACTGGATGGTAATGGAGTGGGGAGGTTGGAACTAGAAGTAACAATACACAAAAACACCACATTTTGCGTACTGAATTTTTTTGCGGGATGGGGGAGGATCCACATACCATAGTGGTATGCGGGCAGATGGGACATCTGCGTACCACTATTCTATGCAGGAATGGGTATAGACAACCATGTACCATAGTGGTATGTAGCCCACCATGCTTCTTTGGGATCCATCTATATACCAATGTATTATACGGCACTGGGCTCAGTCCACTTAGTGGTACACTACACATAGAACCATATTGAAGGGGGGCCCAGGTAATCATCGTTCGTGGGGAGTTCATCCACGAGAAGAATTTGGTTCATGGTTTACTAGTTAGGTTCTTGGTTCCATTATTATTATTCAATTCCCCTATTTTATTGTCCATGGATGACTATGACTGTGATGGGAGTGGTTTGCGGTTTGGGCTTCGCCAATAAAATAAGGTGAAAGTTGGAGAGAAACTTCTAAATCTCCCTCAAGATTTCTTTGTTCATCCATCTCTATTTCCGTATACCTACGTGTGCGTCTTTAATACTTCTAAAATTCTCCTTTTGTAGAGAATAAGAGAAATATTATCTATTAGTCATGCAAAACCATTTGCAGAGGCCCATTGAAGAAATATCCTAACCTGCGTAAGACTCGGCCAACCGGGGTTTACGAAGGCTTCAGTTAATGATAATGGTTCACAGAATCCTGCTGATTCACTTCGTCTGCGAA
The DNA here is from genome assembly GCA_963277665.1 of Viscum album. Taxonomy (NCBI): domain Eukaryota; kingdom Viridiplantae; phylum Streptophyta; class Magnoliopsida; order Santalales; family Viscaceae; genus Viscum; species Viscum album. The sequence goes on from OY728131.1 coordinate 1,553,012,117, forward strand.
CTGACTAGTTTGCGGAATGGTACGAAGATGGTCCACACATGTATGAATCTGTCAAAGACTTGGTTTACAGTCTTCCTTGCACGCTGGCCCTCGTTTCGCGGGCCAACGGTTCGCAGTCCATCCGCAGTACGTACCTTTCCTAGTGATGGTATGCAGGTGACAAAAAAAACATGAAAAATGGGATTCCATCAAGTTTCATCAAAAAATTTCAACTCAATTTGAGTCCATTCATCTTCATAAACTTTTAGAAGTACATTATTCCATTTAGAAAGCATTTGTGGGGGTATTTTCTTCCCTTGGAAGAAATTTTTAGGACCCTACCATTCAAATGTACTCAAATTTTCCATTGTGAGGAGCTCTAATAGTTTCTTCAAGAAGTGAAGGAAAATAGGGTATCATAGGAGTATATAAAGTGATTTTTAGTATGTTAACAACAAAAAAATGACCACTATAGAAGGGGTTATTTTTGACTTTAGAAGGGGTTATAACCCCTTCTAAAGACATTAACGGTGGTTATGAGAAATTGCCACTAATGTGCCCGACTACTGTTAGTAGAGGCAGTTTTGAGAAAGCGCTGGTAAATACATGATGAATTTTGCGGAGGTTACATTAGAGGGGGTTTAAATCCCCTCTAATGTAGTCCAGAATTTACCTCAAATGTTTTCAATTAGTGGCGGTTATAACCTCATCCACCTCTACTAGAGGGATTAGGGGCGGTTCAAACCGCCCCTAATTGTTAATTATATTAGGGGTGGTTTTACATAATCGCCCCAAATGTTTCTCTTTTTTTAAAAACCTCCCCATTCCCCACCTCCCCCATCCTATACGTCCCCCATTATATCTCTATCCTCTGTGTGTCACGGTCAATCCTCCGGTGTGTCCTGCGCGTCTTTGTGCATCTCAGTGTCTTTTGTGTGTCTCGGGTCTGTCCCCCCATCCTTGTGTGTCTCCTGTGTCTCAGTGTGTCTCCTGTGTGTCTCAAGTCTGTCCCCCCATCCTCGTCTATCTCGGTGTGTCTCTTGTGTGTCTCTGTGTGTGTCGGGTCTATCCCCCCGTCCTTGTGTGTCTCCTGTGTATCCCCCCGGTGTCCCCTGGTCCTTGTGCATGTCTCGGTCCCACCCTACCCCGGGTCCTCATGTGTGTCCCAGTCCAGCCCTACCCCTGGTCCTCGTGCGTGTCCCGGACCGGTCCCAACCCCATCTCCTCTTGGTCCTTTAATTCGGAGGGCTTTTAAAAATTTTGAATCAGCCGAGATTCGAACCACGATGCAATACGGTATCAAGCCTGCGCCCAAACCACCACCCCAACACTCATTTTGTTTATATTTTACCTATATTATTCAATATAAATATTGTTAAGTTTATTAAAATATAAATTATTTTCATAATATATTTAAATACATATAATAATTTTTTTAAAATATGCACATTTATTAATAAAAAATTATATATTAACCAATTAACAAATAATTTAAATATTATTATATTTATATATATTAATAAGTTTATTAAAATAAACATTATTGAAACACTATATTTAAATACATATAATAAGTTTATTAAAATAAAAATATATATTAATAAACATATATATATTAACAAATTTACACATATAATTTATATATTATTGTATTTATATATATTAATAAGTTTATTAAGATAAACATTATTTTCCCAATACATTTAAATAAATTAAATAAATAACATGTATCTTATTTATATAAATATAAATATATATGTATATATATATTTTCTTCACACCTCTTTAAATTATATATTTACATATATTTAAATAAAATTACGTATGTATGTATTTATAAATACATTTATATTAAAAACACACAAACGAAAATGTGTATTTATATATTTATTTGTAATTGTTTTTCTTTATTTTAATACACGTATATTATATATATATACACATATTAAGTTTATATTTACACAATTAAATATATATATATATATATATATTACATATTTATATGAATATAATATATTATACATTTTATAAATACATTCATATATGTATACACAATATATACTATATATATATTATGATTTTTTTAAGAAAATAGTAGGGGTTCATAACCCCTCTGATCGCTTAAATTAGAGGGGGTTGTGAACCCCCTCTAAAGCAAGACATTAGTGGGGGTTCAAGAGGGGGTTTTGAAGCCCCATTAATGTCTTACATTAGAGGGGGTTTTGAACCCCCGCTAATGTTTTACATTAGAGGGGGTTGTGAACCCCCACTATTTTCTTTAAGAAAACAAATTCTGTTTAGCACACACACACACAACACCTCTAAAATTCAACTGAATATGTATATATATATATATGTGTGTGTGTGTGTGTGTGTGTGTGTGTCTATATATATATAGCGTCTCTAACCAAATATATAGTATATGTAACTAAATATAGAGCACCACTAATTATTAAAGTAGCAACATTTTAAACACAACCATATCTAAAATACAACTACATATTAAAAAATGCTAAAAATTTTAGAGGGGGTTGTGAACCCCCTCTAAATTTGATGATTAGAGGGGGTTGTGCAAAACCCCCTCTAATATTACCGAAAATGAATTTAGAGGGGGTTGTACAGAACCCACTCAAAATAAACCCTTCTAATGTACTGTTTTTTTGTAGTGGTCAATGGTTAATAAAAATTCCCACATAGGTCTCTAGATTTATCATATGAAGGTTTTTATTCAACTATATATTTAACACACCACTATTCGATATCTTACATACATGATGGATTTTGTCAAAATATATATCTCTCCAGGTTCAAATATTTTTTGAAAAATAATAATAAAAAATATTGGATCCTTATAATGGGAGCTAAATTAGGAAATTATAAATTTTTGTTTAATACATCCATGGAGTGGTTTAGGAATTATAATTCTTAAATCCATGTGGGACTTGAATGCATTAAATTATATAAACTACCCATTGGAGGAATTAAATTTGAATTAAGAAAATCAGGATATCAATGGTAGGATACTGGTGGTAGATCTTTACTAAATGTAGTTTACCCTAGTAGTATCACATCTTGTTAGTTGATAAACATTGGTAGTAGATATAGTTTTAAGATAGATATAGACTAGTAGTAGATCTAGTCTTGTGGTAGAAAATATATAGTTGTAGATCATCTTGATAGTATCTCATAATAGCGGTATCATGGTACAATGGTAGATTGTCTCTAATAGTAGATTATTTAGTGGTAGATATAGTTCACCAGTAGATTATGTTTAAGTAATAGTGAATCCATTAGTGGTAGAGTCTGAAGAACTAGTGATATATTTCCTCAGAGGTAGATGATCCAGCTATAGATGTAGTCCACCAGTAGATTTGATTGGTCTAACTATAGATTTTTAATCTAATTATATATCTCTTTGAACTAATGATACATCTTCACATATCAAATTTTCTCCACAAATTGATTTACTATCATAAAACATTAATCTTAACAGAAATATAAAAAACATGATTTTTGATCATTAAAACAAATATGGGGCAACACTCTATGAATATTCGAGTAAGGATAGAATGTTCATCCTCATGAAATTCTTTCCCATCCTCCTTAGGTCTTTCTAGCTGAAAATGTGGTAGGAATATTTATTAGAGTTGGTTCACTAGAATTAACTACATTTTACTTTCAACTACTTTTATATTCAATGAATTGAATATTAATAAATAACTTATCACAAGACGAGTTGTATTGTGTGCAATATTAACATGATAATTTCCTTAGAGTATCTATCATATTGAAAGGTCATAACACTATAATAAAAACCTTTAATTGGTATGATAGTATTCTTAAATATATGTAATATAGATATATGAAATCCATCTGATGGGATATAATTGATTTAGGATATTAAGTGTAGGGGGATCATAATACCTTGATACTTATTCTCATTAGGCATTCAATTGTTAATATCTAAGGGATGATATTGTGTGAAAATAACCCCTATAGGAATTCCACAAGTTTTATGTGTCATTGGATATTCTTATCTTGGAATGTGTGTATTGGACCTTATACTTGAGATTATTATTTCTTTATAACACGAGTTATATAATTTTATGTATTGATGAAAACCATGATGACATATACTCATTGTGAGGTTGGATACATTAGGTGTTTCAAAAATTATATTCCATTAATGAATAAGTTCATAAAGGATTTATCATTTTTGAGTTAATGGAAGTAGATATATGAGGGCCTTTGATTGGAATGGAACATTCTGATTAATTCAATGTCTATGGTGGTTTTATGGATGAGTTAATTTTAGGAATTTCAAACAATAATATATCAATATTATAGGTTAATCAAACAATTATGCAACCTGTTTGATGAGATTTTTAGATAAAGGGATAATAATACATAGTGAACATTAAAAAAGGTTTTTTGTTACAACGTTAACATTTTTATCTATAGAAACCTTGATGTGTTTCTAGATGATGATATTAGACTTTAGTTTAGTTAGCCTAATTCCACTGATAAAGGGGACTATAAGTCCACACATTATGTATATCTAAAAATTTAGTCAAATTTTAATTTAATTTAACATTAGAATAAATATTATTCTCAAGTTGCAAGGAATAATAATTATTAATCTCATTGTGATCAAGTAAATATTTATTAAATGAATAATACAATGATATTTATTTATTTAAATAAATAGTTATTATTCAAGGTTCTATTAATGTATAGGATTAATGTTCCATGTTAAAGGTTCAAAAGAAATGATATTTAAATTTCTATTATTTTATCACATGTTAAAGTAATAACAACAACAAAACAACAACAACAAAAACAACAACATTATTATTATTAAATGTGAGGTTTTCCTATAATGAAGGGATTAATTAAGTTCCTTTACGTAATGAATTATTCTATGAACTAAGTGTCTAAAACTTATTATATAATTTCTAAGATAAAGATTTATTATTAATGACATTTTATCTCTAGGGAACTATATAAATTCCTATAGAGAACTTCTTAAGAATAGAGAGCACCAATACTCCTCCACCATCTTAGTCTCGGAGAGAACTAAATATAAGTTTTCAATATTGGAAGGAATTATTTTTACAATCAATTAAAAACAATGAAAGTGGTTGTGGTTTTTCAGGATATCATTTAAAGATCTCATGAATATGTTCCAAGGATCTGGGAGAACAAGTGGATACTACTAGATGGATTCTACCCTTGGAAACTACATTACAATGATAGTTTAACAAGAAAGGTAAAAAAATTAGACAATAAATAAAGAATTAAAAGTGAAGGTAATAATTATTAACATACATAAATTATAAATTATATTTGAAAAGATATTTTCTATGAATATTTTAAGGTTTCTATTATATGGTTCTATGGATTTATCCACACAAATCAATTAAAACATTGTTGTTTATGGACCCAATTATTTCTGTTTCACCCCAAAACCATTGAAATGGTATCAATGTTGGAATATATTAATTTATTATTATTTATTAATCGTTTATTTATTGACTCATTTGTTTATTAATTTTTAATCAATTTTTAATTATTATTTGTCATAAAATCGTGATAAGATGTTTATTCATTTTTATATGACCAAGAACTAGATAAAAAATATGAATAATGCTTGAAAATACCATCCAAAGGTTCTATAGATTTTATTTATATAACATGAATAAAATTCATGTATTAGAAAAGTACATGTTAGCTACCCTTGTTTATTTCATGAGGTTGAGTGTTAGTAATGACATCACATCATGTGGGGGAACATTATGCGGTGTCATTATATTCCATGTATTGATAAAAAAAATGTCCCATGGATTGAAAGGTCACAAAACATATAGTTTGTTCACACACCATCTAACACACAATATTTCACCCCAATAGAAACATGAAAACTATGTGGTCAATATAAGTTTGACGTATTAATTATACACCACCTATTAATTAATAGCTAAGCAACATGGTCCAAATGAGGATACCTGGTGTGTATCTTGTCTACACTTTATGAATAACATAAATGTTCCCATGTATTGTACACGAAGTCCCTTGGAATGTTTTTTGAATAGGTAAAGAGTGGAATACATAGTTTGCAGTCAGATATACACACTGCATATCTCATAACCATTCATATAGAGTACATATTAATCCAGGATGTAAACTATACAAATCAATTACATGAAATGGAATTACACTATTAAACCTAACTAAATAGTATATTACTAGTGTACATGCTTGTAGAAGGGTTTTGAGGGTATTCGTTACTTAATTAATTACTTTACACAATATTAAGGAACTAAACGACATGTATGGTAATCGTACATGCTGTGTAATTTATGATCATTTGTAGTGGTGAACAAAATGTATATTAATAGAGTGATGTCACACCTCGACCATGGGTTTTCATTTATTTTATTTTTTTCTTGGAATTTGTTCTTTTGGTTTAGGTTCTAGTTGATATTTTGGTGAGTATTTATTTGAGCTTTTGAGGTTTTTGGTGGACTTTGGACCTATATATGGATAGTGTGAAAGTTATGGGTAGAAAGTTTCATGGTGGGGAGTTTGTGAATCCCATGGTGTCACTATATTATGTTTAACTTGTTCAATGATATTTGGGTGGACTATCCTAGTGACTGGGGTATCATTTGAGTGTTTTTGGAAATTTCTCTTGTCACAGGGTTTGCACATGGTTTTTCCAAACCGTGTAACTTAATTTTTCATGTTTAAAAAATGTTTACAATTGCATTCACATGGTTTACACCCAGTTTTCAAAACTATGCGGAAAAACCATACATCCCAATAAAACTTAAATAAATTTTATTTTAAAAACCCAATTTAAGTGATTCTATCTCCCATTTTACACCCTCTTAGTTGGGTATCGACCAAAGGAAACCCCATTTCATTCACCATAATCTTTTCCAACTTTTTGGGAAATTTCTTACAAAAGGTTAGTGATTCATTATGATTTCTTCATCAAATATTTCCATTTCATCTTCTCCCCTTCCCCCTATCTCATTTCATGTTTATATTTTGGATTGGATACCTCTTGTAAAAACTCTAAGGGTATAAGGAGGATGTTGGATTGTTTTTATTGGATGTTAGGGTGTGTGGTTTTTCCATTACTCTAGGATCTTCATTACTTGGAGTCTCATTGTTTTCTCACACCGTTGAGGTAGGTGTTACATAAATTTCCTTTTTGAAACAATATATTTAATGCTTGAATGTTTATAATTAGTTTATAAATGTTTTTTATCTTTCTTTTTATTTTTTAGGGTGAGTTATAGTGGTGTTTTATTGTTAGAAATTTAATGAAAAATGGATTTTCAAAAGATTTAAATCACTAAGACTATATATATATGCACGTAAAGTGTTTGAAAAAAATTTTAATTGATATTTTAAAGTGAAATTGGTTGTTTTGGAGTGTGTATGAAATAATTTTAATTTTAATAAGTTTTTACTTCCTTATGAATTGTTTTTTGTGTGTGGTTTTAGTTATTATTTGTTAATTGGTGCTTATGTGTGAGTTTTTAAGATTGGTGGAAGTTGTGGTGGTGATCCTTTGAGTTGATATTTGGTTTCTCTTTAATGGTCAACCATGGATTATACATTTAACGTGGTCATATCCATAGTTTTATGGGGTTCACATATGGATATGTACGCAAATTATAATGACTTTCAATTAGAATATTTTCCTTTAAACCTAAATTTCAAAAAACTTTTCCTTATTCCCACTTCTCCTTCTTCCACCCATTCTTCCATATGGTTCTTCTAAAACCCTTATTGTTTTATAAACGGATCCATGGTTCCTAAATTATTTCTAAAATGGTTTCCAATGATGTTTTCTAAATCATGGACCAATTAGAACCTTGGAATGATGTATGATAACTGAATGATATAAAGGACCATTTGGAACCTCTCAAGGGAGTTGTAAGTATTTTTCTTAGTTTTGGAAATGATTTTGAAATGAATTTTAATTTGAAATGATAATGGACCAGTTGGTACTTTAAAATGTTTCAAAAAGTGGTTTTAAATTAACATGACATGTAGGCCCAATTGCCACTATTAGATGGTTTGATGTGTGATGGGAACCACTATGGTAGTCCCTCATAGGAGAGGGTAATAAATTTGGTGGTGTTAAAGTTTGGGCCATGCAAGAATAATGGAATTTGTGGGTTTTACACACATGTGAGGACCACCTCATTCTCCACATACTATTATCAAGGGATTTCTGGGTGTCATATAAAAGTCCATGTGATAATTTCTTTTCAATACAGATTAGATAGGTTATTACCCCTAGATTTATTTAGAGATAGGGTGGGATGTTTCACTAGTGAGACTAGTTTAGAGAATCCATGTTGGTTATTGACTATAGAGTTTCAATATACACTGGAAGGCGAGTTGGATCCGAGTACATCTAGGGATTTATTTTAAATATGTTTAGGAAATGACCATGATTATCTATTTATATGTTCTCTTTGTTTTTGATAAACTTTTAATATTATATCTGTTGGTTTATACCTTCTTGTTTTGTTTCCTTTATTTTTAGCATAACCCTCTTTATCACCTCGTGTGGATTTTTTTTGGCATTTGGTTCAGCAAACTGAGTTTGAAATCGAAAAAGTTTTTTTAAATGGGAAATATGTGCTTTGTTCTTTAAATTATAAAACCTATTTTATAATGTATATCAAACTATTGATTTTGGACTATTTTGGGAAAGGAAATGTATGGATTCTATGGTACCTACCTATGAAATGTTTACTCTCACACCCTACTTGTGGATATCGGTGTCGGTAGACCTGATATGTTTTTCAGTTTTCGGTTTATGGTTTACGTTTTCTTTTATGAAAGGTTGGTCTTATGGTTAGTGGTGATCATGTGGTTATGTGGATATCGTTTCATTTAAAATTTGGTTATAGTTTCGTCTTGTAGTCTCTAGTTGTTAAGTTGTTATGGTATGTGGATCTTGTTTATGTATTTATTGATATTTAGTTGTGATTATTTTATGTTGTGTGATCTATTTTGGTTATTTAAACCAAGGTTTTTGTGATAAATAATTATCATTGTGATATATTTGATGCCCGATGATAGTCATAAACCTGAGAGGATCGAGAATGCCTCTTGGGACTTTTAGTGGGCTGGGTTTGGTGTCAAGTTGGATGGAAACCCAATCTAGTTCGTGAAGAAATGGTATTAGAGGAACCCTTATTTATTTTGGGTGCTAGGTATATTTGATATTAGTACCATCAATAATTGAGAGATTGGTGTGGGAGGACTTCATGAAGCTTTACTCATCCCGAGCCTTAAGTTTTTAGGGGTAGTCTTGGATTTGAGTCTTTAGTCTTGGTTCTTGGGTTTGTGGTTTGAGGGATGATGATGGAAGTGAATCGATGTTACAAAAAGAGTTTTCATGAAGTAGTTACCCATGTGAAGCCTGAGTGATTGGTTTAAGAAACTTATAATTATTAGTACTTGCTCGGGTAATGGTCTGTTAAACCATGTTGTCAGGTTATTCATGGCCTCTAGTTTCCCATTTTGGAGGGTTTGATATCAGTGATGCTTTGGTTGATTCTATTTGGTGCGAGTAGTTATTTGGTTTAGTTTTCAACAATATGAGTGAATTTAAAAATGGGAGATGGTTTTTGGAAAAATGGATTTTTCAAAAATAAAGTGATTTCAAGGAATTGGTTTTTGTTCTGAAAGTGGGAGTTTGTGTTCGAGTTAGATTTGAAAATTGGTTTTGGTATTTTTGAAAATTGGATTCAGAAGAAGGTGGTTTTGAATATTGAATAGAAATGGTGATTTTTGAAAGAGTATTTTGGTTTCATTGGTGGTGTTTCATTTTGTGAGTCCTGTGTTTTTATTTGGAATTCCTTTTTGGATGATTTTTGGTTGGGTGAGGATTTTAGTTTTGTGTTTTTATTCTAATCAATGTATGCCACCCAGAACAGTCCCCATGATTTCTAGAGTGTCACTTCCATTCAGTGGCCCTACCCAGACTTCTAGTGGGGTGGAATAATGCATTTATTATTAGTTGTTAACCATTTTATGTGGTAATAAAGGTCCTTCAAAAGTTTCGGAGTGTCTTTAGAAAGTTAAAGGTGTCTTTAAGTCATTGGAAACTCCCTAATCCATGAGGGTGCATGCTATTTTGAGTTTATTTGATGGTTTGGGTTTGGATTAGTGAAATGTGATCATTGAACCATCATTGAAAATTTTCATGTCTTAGGAAATGCTTAATAACAATTTTATTCAGCAGTTTTTTCTGAGATGGTTAAGGTGAATAAAGTGGTATAGATCTTGGGTATTTAGTAAGGTCAGCAGATGGTGTGAGCCTATGTTGACCATTTTAAAGAGTCAGTTTTTTTTATATCCTAAGATAGCATCATAGGATCATATGAGGACTATTATCTTCATCTGGGTTCTTTATTTGATGATTTAGGAGTGAGTTATCTCATCTGGGGAAGTTCTATTTGGGATCTAGTGGATGAAGCATTTCTAGATGAGTTGGTTTCTAGAGAACCATCAGTAGACGTTGGAGATACAATGTCTCTTGTCACTCATGAAGGTTCCCCATTTAGAGAGAGGTGTATTCCATATGAATCTATTCCTGATGGGTCTTAAATGTTGGTTTTGGATCCTCATTCATCAGATCGTTCACTTACCTACTTCCTATATGGTTGGATTGGGCATTCAAATCTATCTCATCATAAACCTTTGAAAGTATATCAGTGATGTGTCCATCTAGGTCACTTGGAGAAGTTATACAAGAAGGATTTCTAGAAGAAGAAGTCTCGATTATAGGTTTTTATCTCCTAATAGTGTGGCATCAGATGCTTTAGGACATAAAGGCTCTAGCCATAGGCCCTGAAGTGAATCTCTTCATGCATTTAAGAATCATTGGTGGGTGTGGAAGGCCTTACCCCAACATCTATTAAAAAAGTCGAAGTAGAGTTTGTTTAGGTTTCGCTATAAAAGTTTCTTTCATTTCTAAAAGTTACTTCATATTGTAAAATGTTGGTGTCCTTATTTTATTTGATGTTTTATACTTGTGCTTCATTTTGAGAAACCTGCGTGTTTATGATTATAGATTGGTTATGATTTGGGTCATTCTTTTTCCATAGATTATTGTATATTATGGAAATGATGAATTATGGTTTGGTTCATTTTTTGGTTTGTGTCTTTTATATGGGTTTCCTATTGTGTTGGAGCTTTGGTTTGTGCTTGGAGTTCCCATGGGGTTGTTATTGGGAGTTTCAATATTTGTCGTGCTTGCTAGTTTCTTATAGTGGGGAAACCTTACTATTCTCTGTGTGGAAATCCCTATCTTGGTTTGTTATAGAGATTTTCAGTTGTGACTAGTGGAGTTTAAAGTTCACAACATGGTTTGTATCTTCATTCCCTTTCATTCGGTCCCAAGATCGAGTGTGTTTCCTAGTTTGGTTGAGTGACTTTCTGGGGATTGAAAGAGTTTTTTATGGGGAGAATTTTTACACCCCAACCAATTTTTTCTTTTATTTTATGATTTTATTGACGTTGGTTATTTTGGTTGAGGATCAGGTTGAGGTTTCAGTAAAAATTTATTTGAGATTGGAGGTTTTGGGTGGTTTTTAGCCACATGAATGGTTAGTGTGAAAGGCATGGGGAGAAAGTGGCATGGTGGGGATTTTATGACACCCACCATGTCACTATATTGTATTTAACTTGTTCAATGATATTTTGGTGGAATATTATAGTGTTTGGGGTGTCATATGAGGTTTTTTGGGAAAATTTTTAAGCCACACAGTTTGAGCACAGTTTGATGAAATTGTGAAACTTAAATATGCAAATTTTTAAAAAATTTACAGTAGTATTCGAATGGTTTTTGAATGGTTTAAAAAACCATATAGACTAATAAAATCTAAATGAATTTTATTTTAAAAACTTTATTTAAATGATTTCACCTCACATTTAACCCCCTCTAAGATTGGTTTGGACCATAGGGATCTCCCCCCTTTATCTACCTTTATATTGGGCCACTTTTTAAATTATTTATCACCAATTGTTTGTTTTTATTCATAAATTTTCATCAAATATTTCACTTTCTTTATATTCTCTTCCCCCTATCTCAATTATAGTTTTTTAGCTTGGATATATCTTTAAAGAACCCTTGGGATAGGGGGATGATGTTGCATTGTGTTTTATTATATGTTAGGGTGTGCGATTTTTCTATTGGGCTTAGTTATTTCTTCCCTTGGAGTGTCGTTTCTTCTGCACACCATTGAGATAGTTGTCTATTACATTTCCAAAACATTATATTTTATGATTATATGTTTCTAATTAAATTAAAAATATGTTTCTTGTTATTATGTTGTTTTAGGGTGAATTTTAGTGGTGTTTTTATTTTGGAGATTTGATGAAAAATGGATTTTTCAAAAGATTTAATTTAGTAAGAATGTATATATAGGCATGTAAAGTGTTTGAAAAAAATTATATTGATATTTTAAAGTGAAATTGGGTGTTTTGGAGTTTTGAGACTAATTTGGATTTTGGGATGTTTTTATTTGCTTATGAATTGTGTTTTATGTGTGGTTGTGGTGATTCTTTGTGAATCAGTGCTTATGTGTGAGTTTATTGATTGGTGGAAGTGCTAGTGGTGAACCTTTGAGTTCATATTTGGTTTCTATTTCATGGTCTATCATGGAAGAGGCAATGGATGTGGTCATATACATAGGTGCATGAGGTTCACATATGGATTGAAACCCAAATGATAGTGAATTTCTATTGGAATATTTACCTTTAAACATGGATTTCAAAACAATTTTACTTATTCCCTATTGTCCTTCTTCCAACAATTATTATGAATGGTTCTTCTAAAACCATTATTGTTTTATAAATGGTTTCTTGGTTCCTAAATTATTTCAAAAAATGGTTTCAAAATGTATTTTCTAAAGCATGGCCCAATTTTCACCTTTGAATGAGGTTTTCTAACTAAATATTATAAAGATACATTTGGAACCTCTCTATTTTGTTTTATGTTTATATATTAGTTTTGTAAATAGTTTAGAAATGGATTTGGATTTGAAATGATAGAGTCTCAGTTAGTACTTTGTGATGTTTCAAAAAGTGGTTTTCAATTGACTTAATGTGTAGGATTTTTTTGGCACTTTTGGATGATTCGATGTGTGATAGGAACCCAGTTGTAGTCCCTCTGAGGAGAGGGGTATCCCATAGGTGGTGTTAGAGTTTGGTAAAGGCATGCATGGTGGAATATGTGGGTTATTAGTTTATTCCATGCATGTGAGGACCAACTCATTCTTCACATACTATTATCATGGGATTCTTTGGAGTCATCTAAAGGTTTGAAAGATGGTTTCCGGATAACCCCATATAGATGGGGTTTTACTCCTAGATTTTTTGATTGGCAGGTGCGATGTTCCACTGGTGAGGCTAGTTTAGAGCATCCATGTTGGTTATTTACTATAGAGATGCACCATATGTTTGTTGGTGAGTCCGATCTAAGTACATCCAAGTATTACTTCTAGATATTTTTTGGAAAAACTCATGATTATAAATTTATATATTCTATTTTTTTCTACTAAGCTTTGACTATTTTTTATACTGGTTTATACCTATTTGTTTTTATTCCTTTATTTTTAGTATAACACTATTTATCACAAGGTGTGGATTTTATTTTGTCATTTGGTTTTGTAAACAGAGTTTGAAATGGAAAAATTATTTTGAAAATGGGAAGATGTGTTTTGGTTCTTTAGACGATATAACGTTTTTTATAATTTATTTCTAACTAGAATTTTAGAATATTTCAGGAAAAGAAATGTATGGATTCTGTAGTGATTACCTACTAAGCTGTTTATGATCACACCCTACTTATACTAATAAGAGTTGGTAGACCTGATCTATTTTTTAGGTTCAGATTGCTGGTTCGTGTTTTCTTTTAGAGCAGGATGGTCTTATGATTGGTGGTGACGATGAGGTCACATTGATAAACTAAAATATAGTTAAGAATTATTGTCATTATATATATATATATATATATATATATAATTTCAGTCTAGTGCATGGTTATTTACTTGTTTATGAGATACATGTTTATTCATGATCACATAATGTAAATGAATTAACAAGCATGAAAGAAAAAATAAAATAAATGGATTATGTATAAATTATTTTATCAAAAAATAATTAATTAAATTATATAAAATCACTAAAATATGCACAAATATTTAAAATAATAAAACAAGGAAAATTGATAAATAAATATAAAATCACAAAATGAAATATTAAGTTAGAAACACATTCCAATACATGATTTTGAAAGAAACCCTCAATCAAGGTGTTGGACTAGCCCTTGTTAGGACACATTCATTTATTAGGGAGTTATAATGAATGTTTTGGGTTGACTTAACAATGTTAGAATCAATATTATTTTACCTAGAAATATTTGGCGTAACTTGGGGGGAAGTGTTGAGGAAATGTAAGTTTATGATTCCAATATTGGTGATTACACTCAATTTCTCAAGGAATACTGAGTTAATTTAAATAGAAATACCCACCTTCCTAAATACCTTTGATTAATTGATCACAACATTTTTTGGGAAATGAGATGAGAAATATGGATCCTTGTGTAACGACCCGGACCCGAACAGCCACCTGAACAATGCTAAACGGTTCGGGTGTTACTAACTTAGTTGTACCTCCCCGAATGCCAAAGGTTGCCGACTAGTAGCGAGGGTTTGATAGGTATCGTGGGGAGGCTATACACATTCAGAGGATAATAATAATGGTACTTTTCTAAGTATAACATTAAAGATGCAGTGGAATAAAAGACTCAACAGACTCGAACTAGACCCGCAGAGCGGAAGCATAATCAATTTAGATAAATAGCAGAAGTAATAAATTTAAACAATAGCAGTGGAAAATAAACACAACAACATTTTAATCACTGGTAACTACTAAACAAACCAAAAATGAATCCATAACAAGTCACTATGCAAAAGGGGCACCAATGGCTAACCAATAGTAGATACAAACAAGTAAAAATGATGAAAAAAATAAAGAAAGAAAAACAGAGTAACCCCTACTAGGTAAGACCTCAAGTTCCATACCATCTCCATGCAACAACTAACGCATCCCAGCTCTTGAAGCTAGCCTATTTCCTGCACGTAAATCCATAAAGTCTTCATGCGTCCCGAAGGTCCTGTGTAGGGTGTGAGACAAATATCAGTAGGATACCACCCAATGATGCATACCTAATATAAGTTTTTAAGAAGGCATGCATTTATAAGAGAAGTAGTAAATAAAATGATGCACAAATAATCACTAACTCCACTGGTTCTTAACAGCCACCATGGAGTGTTACCTGCTTCGTCCAATGCCAGAATCTCTGTCATGTAACCTGGTACCATGTGACACCTGACACCTCATGTCTCAAGTACTGACGTCCTGAAGGCATGCCCAATAAGTAACAAACCGGCACCATGTGCCTCTTGACACCTCTTGTCTCAAGTACCGATGTCTCGAAGGCATTCCCAAGAAGTAGCCCGGAGGAACAATGATTTCTGCCCTCAAATAACGTATCCGGAGGGATAGAGATATATTCCCTCAAATAACGGCGAGCCTCATCCCCCAACCTTATAGCCTCAATGCTACCCTCTGAAGGCTCCTCACCTCCCATGTGGCTTTCTACACCAAGAACCCCCAACCAAAGAACCTAAACCACAACTAATGGTGGCCTCTACCCACACGAGTGGTCAAAACCACCTCATCACAGAGTATCTCTGTGTGCACACTACTCAATGTTCCGGGTGAGCGGTAATCAAAAAAATAGTACCTAAGACACGAAAACATCTGACACCTCGTGTCCCTACGACCATGCCTCTCAAGTCTGATGGCCTCACCATCCATGTAACCCGTACCATGCCCAAATTGACAGTCATAATACCTCAATCCGATGTCCATGATGCCCAATACCGTGGTCAAAACCCCAAAAAGTAACCCGGGCCAAACCCAACCCGTGATCAGCATCACTCAGCAATATCCAGGCCATGCCCAACACCACCCAAAGGGTCCAGCAGATGCAATTTAGCAATTATATATATAACATATTTAAACAGAAAATATAAACAGGAAAAAAAACTAAACAGTTGAGTTTCACTATGCAAGGTGATTTCCCATACCATCACCGAGGTCTTAAATGCCTTTAACAATTTATATTCGGCTAAATAAATTAAACTCAACAGTTTATAACAATATAATTCAAATTTAACCATTTTCTCATCCCCCGACCAAAATGCCCCGATGAGCTATGACCCCTCGCCCGACCTCACTCAAGAAAAATTGAAAACATGGCATACCCAATGGCATCCCATAGGTCCAATAAAAAATTCAATATGAAACAACAAATAAAACGGGTCCCGCTCAAAATACCCGAAAATGTGCCAAAGGCCACATTACCAAAATGACCTCAAAAACATGAAATGAGGTATGCACCATTTACCTGAGACTCGTATGATGCTAATCCTCCAGTGAAAACCTCTAATTCGGTCTAAAACACGGTAGATCTATAAAAGAATGAAACCACTTAAACCCCTATAACTCATTCTAGAATAGAAATCAAACAAAACAGACCAAGTGGAATTGAGGCCTTACCGAGGGGGTTCCAATGCATCCAACTATGATTGAATCTAACTTCCGATGAATAACCAAGAGAGAGAAGAAGCTTCGACCGACTTGGTTCGTGATACCCGACGGAACATATGAGTACTACCTCAAAAACGAGGCTACTGACCATTTTAGCAAAAAAAATGAAAGTACACGACATGTACTATAGGACTACACACCACGTATATCATTTAACTGTTCCTTTGGAAGTTGGAATTCTGCAGAATTACTTTCTGAACCTTCCGACATGAGTACACGGTGTGTACCTTTGGGTACACGGCGTGTAATGGGTTTCAACGACACGACGTGTCCAAGGGGAACACAGCGTGTACTTGGTTTCAATGATTCTCCCCGCCCAACAGGCCTACATGCCATGTATAGCCACCACACAGTCGTGGGTACACAACATGTTTAAAACTACAAGCCCTGTAGGAAGAAATTTCTACACAGACATTACACGGCATTTACTCGGTGAGCACACTTCCGGTCACTCGCTTAACACATACATGGCATGTACATTAAAGTACATAGAGTGTAGTCTTGAAATTTCCAAAAACTGCCCATTTTCTCCAGTTTCCTCAGAAACAAGTCAAAAATTCAAACATGTTCGGAATTTTGACCCGTTATAAAAACCCGGGTTCTTACACCTTGAGACTAGAATATCCTTATGAAAACATATTCTAAATCCAATGGCAAGGGATATTTGGATTTGATAAAATATTAGAGATAAAAAATCATATCACATTAAATTTTGGTAATCAAGATAAAATCTATTTTTTGTTGAAAATGGAAATTATTATAACCTTGAAATTATGGACGTGATTAATTCTGTATAAATATAATTTCCATATCAGCATGAATTTCTAGGTGTGGTATAGGCTCTTACACATCACACTATGATAGGTGCATAAATTATCATGTCACAGTCCCTTTTCTTAATGGTCAATATAAGAAGGTAATTAAGTAGTATATCACTATTTACCTAATATAATTTAATTATGAAGTTGATTTCTAGTGTTAGATAATATAATATATGTATAGTGAGCTTCAAAAGGTATACAATAGTAAGGATACTTATATGATGTTGTCTCACCTCTTAATATTTATCAGAAGAAGGATATACATGATAGGTATGAGATCTAAAAAGAACATTTTACATGAAATATTATAGAATGATTTCCATCTAGATCACATATTTTCAAAATGATTTGATATATTCATTATTTAGACATCTTGGATTTTAATCCACTTGATGAGTTACGTACCAATCTGGTAACAAACCCATTGCCTCATAGATTCTCTAATTTTATTATAAATTATAATTTGAATAATGTTTATAATTAATTTCCATATATTATTAATCTTGTTAACCAAGTGTATAAGGAAATAAGGAATGTAAAAACTATAGTCCTTATGCTGAACAATAGGAATGGAAAGGAAAAAAACCAAAAACTGCTTCCAAGACCAAGGATTTTCAAAAAACCCATCCAAGAGTTGGAATAACTGAAATTAGGATAAAGAATAAGATTTATAATTATTTTCATGTAGAAAAAAGGGCCACTAGAAGAAGAACTACACATTATTGAAGAAGCACAAGGAAGGTTTGGGTGTGTTTGTTATCAAATGAAACCTTTCCATATATACTAGTTAGGTATTAGATATATCTTATCAAATCCTAATATCTATCTCATGTAAAAATATTCATTTTTACCATAATTCATTTGGTATTATTCCTGTATTGTTTTGGGTTATTTTTTGAGATTTTCTTGGATTTTTCTGGGCGTATTCACAATTGACACATGGTTAGGCTAAACCATAATGCATTCCTAGGATAATGTGCAACATGTGCTGGATTGGGACACTGGAATTTCACATTTCTAGCCAAAAATTAGTCAAATCATGTGAAAACACCACTTATTTAATCCTTTTTATAGAAATAGTCACATAGTTGTAATAATTTTTTCTAAATTGTGCATCAAAAACCATGAAATTTATATTAATTAATCAGAAAATTTATTTTTGGACCTGAATATCTCCAATGGACTTCATTATTCCTCCTAAATCCTAAGATCTTTACCTAAGTGAATAATTTTAGAGAATTTAGAGATCTCAACCCATCTAGATATTGATTCCAATGGATATAGGGGTGTTGGATCAAGTAAAGTCAAGTTAAGAGTCTATTATTCATCTTTCTCCATTATCTTTATAGATCATCCCTCTATTTCATAAAAGTAAAAATATACATGGGATATAATGGATTTACTTAATGGATTTTTCATGATCTAATGAGTTTTCTTATAGATCCATTTTGAGAAAGTTAGGTAGATACCAGATCTTCCTAGATATTTTTGCAATTAATTAAGAATGTCATTGTTAAGTGTTTTTAATTATATTTGTTGATATTGATATTATTGAATCCAAGTTTCTTGATATGGGTTTTAGGGTTTAGGGTATTCTATTTTAATATAATATTCCTATTTTTAAGATTATGTATCTCATTTTATTTTGAAAATTATAAGTGTTTTAGGTAGGTGGATTCATGAAAATATTTTTTTATATGAACCATTTTTTCTCCTTCATATTATATCTATTTTATAAATTTGTTAATGAAAATATTTACTATTATTTAAATGTGAGGGTGTTGGGATTATTTCTTGAAAATGGATTCCCCCTTGGGTGTTGATGATGAAAATTAATTTCAAATTATGTTTTATTATGAACTGGGTAAGATTGATTATGGATGTGTGATATGACCTAAAATGATTTAAAACTATGAAATTGAATCCTCAAAGTGTGGGTTATTTGTGAAATAATTCCTCAAAGTGTGGGAAGTTTGTGAGATTGAAATTATCCATGTTTGAGATATGGTATATTGAAAATTGGGGTACATTATCACGACTCGTCCCAGTGGGGCACACACAGCAACTCCCCAAGCCCGCCTCCAATAGGCCAGAGGCTGGTGACTAGAACCATGTAGGCATATCAATAACATGGGAGGCATTTCCTAAGTACCTGCACACACACACACATCTCCAAGACAAGAAATTTTGAAATGTAAAAACCACTAAGGAACAAAATGCATGCATAATACTAAACCCAACCAACAGAGTAAAATGAAAGTAAAGTGCAGAAAGTAAAACTAGGCCAGAATACAAGCCCACAAAAAACAAGAGTCTGCAAACAAAAAATTCCAACCTGCAAGCAAAAATAGGTAATGGGACCGCTGCTCATAGCCCTAGGAACACCTCATCCTATAGGGAACTCAGAATGCTCGATCCGGTCTTGGTCCGCTTTGGACTCCGTCAAAGGGCCACTCGTCTACACAAGACATGAAACATGCGGGAAAAGCCCGTGCATGGGTGATTATAACAATACTCAGTAGAGGAACCTGAAAACCACAAAGAAATAAATAAAGTAAAAGTTCATTCATCTCTACAAAGTATATGTATACTGAACATATACTAAGAGAAACACAATCCAGATATACACAAAACTCAGACCTGTAGTCTTGAGACTAGTTACACGACCACGTGTCACTGATAGAGATTTAGTTGAAAGGCTCCACAAAGCACTTATCTCAGAGAAATCACTGTAAAAGTCTGATGGTACTGATAACGTTCATCCGATAAGTACAATTTTTTTAGGAAAATTCACGAGAGATAGATACACTCATTCTAGGATAACACACTCCTGAGTGTGAAAATATCACGATACAAAGATGATGATCACTACTAGGGCCTTGGAAGATACCGAGACTCATCCAGATTCACCTACTAAGTAGAGGATTGTTGTCCTATGGTAATAGTCTTGTTGATTTCTGACTCTACCTAGGGTCAAGAATGGATAGAGGATCTCGCTCTGGGCCTCTCAGAGGGATACCTGAATCTATCTCGGAAAGTCCTACTGAAAGAATCATACTCTTGTGGAAGAAAAATGATACCTGAACTTCAGAGGAATGAGAAAAAGGGGAACTAAACCAAATAGAACTAGTGCATGAAACAGTGGACCAGAAGATCAGGCCATGTACTGAGAAGTACATGGTGTGTAGAAGTGTCACACACCGTGTCTTCTGACCCCGGGTATTACCCAAGTACAATTGCCTGTGTCTTAAGGATTTTCATCTAAAATTGAACTATACTACATTTAGGAAGGATCACATGTTGTGTCAAGGTATCTGGGGTTTGCTCCGTGTATGCTATCCATGTGCCTGTACATGTCCTCAACCCATGTATTCCATCCCGTGTAATTGGCACATGGGGTGACCCACATTACTGGCCTTGTATGGCCATGTGGTGGAGTACATGGTGTATACTCCACCCTGTGTCCGTGTATCATATGAGATACATTCCGAGCCCCATGTAAGGACCCACACGCCGTGTGATAGTGGTCACACGCCATGTATACACTTCTTGTTGCCTAGGACTCCATCCACTGTTGGGTGGGGTCCACAAGCTGTGTCTCCCCAGTGGTACGCCGTGTTATAAATTGCGTGATGCACACAAACACTAGCTGCTGCCGCTGGTACCACATGGCGTGTTTTTCGGGATACATGCCGTGTGATCTGGAAATTTCTAGAATTGTAGGTTCTTCGTCCGACGCTTCGGGAATTCAGAAATCCGTCAATATGGCTGCCTGATCATCACTAAACTCAAAGGTTGCGGTCACCCAGGCACCAAAAAGTTGATTCTGGCGGCTACAAACCACCAATCGGCCCCAAAAACAATATTTTATTCATCCGCCTGAAGAATGCCTGAAGAATGATTCCTCTCAATCTGAGCCGATTCTCCGTCCCCCACTGTCGTCACACCTCTGCTAGGTCATCACAGTGCCCATCCTGTGATTTGGGATAGTTGAATTGCAGAAGAGATGTGAAACGATCCATTGTTCATCACCCCATGAAGAACGTGAAGAAAACAAGGTAAAAGAGGTAGAAGAAATCCAAACCAAAAAAAGAGGAATGAACCTCTGTCATCATTTTTCATGACATCAATCTTATATCGTTAAAAGGATTAAATAGAGCGAATCAAAACATGGATTTTATCACTGTGGATTAATCCCCAAAATCAACCAAATAGAAACCCTCCCGTAAGAATTCACAATCCACAGATCAACCTATTTGTGGGTTGATCCATGTTCGACCTTTAATCCAAGAATGGGGGAAAGAAGAATCAAAATAACAACCCCTACCTCAATTTGGTTGAAGAATGTTAATTGCGTCACGTTCGTTGGTGAGGTTTGTTGAATTCTAGATGCATCGATCTATCATGTCGTCGTTATCCACCAACGGGTGCTCCTCCAAAGCTCCATGAATTCTCCAGAGTTCCTCTCAATTTCTCCCCTCGTCTAACATTAGATTAACCCATTAAACAGAGGGAACAAATTTTAGTGTTCCTTCACACTATAATATTAAAGAGTCAACATTTTTGTTTCAGAGTCATTATGGAGTGGCATTAATTTTTGAAACAGCTGTACCATCATTTTGTTGTAGCAAATGTTTCCAAATTAAATAAAATAAGCTCTTTTTTATTTTATTTTACTAAAAAATTATGAAAATTAACTATTTCCATAGACCTTCACCAGTCGAGGTTAGGCCCATTCTTAGGTAAAGTCTTCATCCCAGATGCAATGGTGGCCTCATATTTCTAATTTGGGCATCTGTTAGGAAACAATGAAAACTATGAAAACCCTCCAACAGACTTAACTTAAGGAAAGTTCAAACCACTATTCTGGGCTCACTGGTCCTTGGAATTATGTTCCATCTCCACGTATAGTCTCGTAATAATTCCATATAACATTTCAAAATAATACATGAAAAAAATCCGAGATATTACATTCTCGCCACCTTGGGGTTTTTCTTCCCACAAAATCCAAAACAAGGATACAAAAAAAGATGTGGGTACTATGCACAAATCTGAGCCTCCTGCTCCCACATGCTCTCCTGAAGATTCCTGTGCTGCCACCAGACGCGCACCAAGGGAATAAATCACCCAAAAAGGATCCTCTCCTGCCGATCCTCGATCTCTACCAAGTACTCAGCAAAGGGCACTCCATCCTTAATGTCCAGCTCATCCCAGTCAATGACGTGCAATGGGTCATGCACACACTTCCTCAGCTATGAAAAGTGAAAGATATCATATACCCGGTGCATTTTCAGTGGTAGAGATATGAGGTATTCCAGCTCGCCAACTCTGTGCAGTATCTGTAAAGGTCCGATGATACTCAGAGATAACATACCAACCCAGCCAAATCTTCATAAACCTCGTCGAGGTGAGACCCAAGGGAATAAATGGTCTCCCTCCTCGAACTCTAGTGGTATCTATCATCTGTCTATATAAGATATCTTCTGACACTATACAATCTTCATCCACTCTTGGATGATCTTCACCTTGTCGGTGGTAGCTCACACCAACTCTGGACCAATGGTTGCTGACTCTTTGGGGTCGGTCCAGCAAAGTGGTGACCAGAAAGGTATCCCATATAAATCCTTGAACGGGTCCATACCAATTATAGAGTGATAGATATTGTTTTATGCAAAATCCACCAGTGGTAGGTGGTCCTCCCAACTGTGACCAAAGTCTAAGATAAGGCTCACAACATTTCCTCCAAAACATGAATGGTTCTCTCAGTCTGAATATGTGTCTAAGGTTGGAATGATGTGCTCAAGCATAGTTGAGTCCCAAAAGACTCCTGAAATCCCTT
Source organism: Viscum album (assembly GCA_963277665.1). NCBI lineage: Eukaryota > Viridiplantae > Streptophyta > Magnoliopsida > Santalales > Viscaceae > Viscum > Viscum album. Next base: position 1,553,035,475 of record OY728131.1, read on the forward strand.
ACACAATAGGTATGTGAAGAATTCATCTTGATCTAAGGATATTGTTGAAGGGAATCCATGAAGCCGAACTATCTCATACATGTAGAGGCATCCTAGGATATCTATGGAACTTTGCTCCCTGATAGCTAGGAAGTGGGCAGACTTCAGGAGCCGTTCGATGATCAACCATATGGAATAATTCTCCATGGATGTCCGTGGTAAGCCCACCATGAAGTCCATCGATATTCCATCCCACTTCCACTCTAGAACTTCTAGGGGTGAGATAACCCTACTGGAACCTGATGCTCACCCTTCACATGCTGGCATGTAAGTCATCGAGAAAAGTACTCTGCTACTGATTTCTTCATATATGAGCACCAGAACTAACGCCGGAGGTCTGATACATTTTTAAACTCCAGGATGTACCACCAAGGGGGATGTATGAAACTCCCTCAGGACCTCCTCCCACAACCCCACTAGTACAAAAATGCATCATCTGAAGAGAACAATGTGCTCCCCACCTTGAGAATATCCATCTAGATCATGTCCCATGGATAACAGAGCACGTAAAGCCTCAAAATTAATATCCCCAAGTTGTGCCTCCCTAACTCGCTGTAAGAGTGGAAGGGTGACAACCATAGACAGAAGGTAAGATGCATCCTCTCTATCCACGAAGAATAACTATAACAAGGATAGAATACAAGCCCACCAAAAACAAGAGTCCCAAAACTACAAAGTACAACATGTAAGAACAAAGAGGTAATGGGACTTCTGCTCATAGCCATAGGAACACCTCGGCCTGTAGGGAACTCAGAAAGCTCGGTCCGGCCCTAGTCCACCCTAGAACTGTCAAAAGGCTACTCGTCTGCACAAGACAAAACACACAATTGCAAATCCTGGGTAGGGGTGAGTATAACAAAACTCAGTAGAGGACCCTGAAAACCAAAAATTAATACACAATGTAAAGGTATAGTCATCTCTACATAGTATATGTATACTGAACATATAGTAAGAGAAACACAATCCTAATATACTCAAAACTCAGACACGTAGTCTAGAGATAAGTCACACAACTACATACTATGGCTAGGGATTTAGTTTGAAGGTTCCACGAAGCACTCATCTGGGAGAACTCACTCCATGAGTCTGATGGTCCTAATGAAATCCGTCCGAGAGTTACTATTTGATGAGAAAAGTCATGAAATATAGATACACTCATTCTGGGAGAACACACTTCTATGTGGGAAAAGATAATGATACACAGATGAGGATCACTTCTAGGGCCTTGGTGGATACCATGACTCATCTAGATTCAACTTCTAAGTAGAGGATCAATGTCTTGTGGGGAAAGTCATGTAAATACCTTAATCTACATAGGGTTAAGAATGGATAGAGGATCTCGCTCTAGGCCTCTCGGAGGGATACCTGAATATATCTCGGAAAGTCCTACTAAAAGGATCATACTCTTTTGGATGGAAAACAATACCTTAACTTCAGAGGAATGAGAAAAAGGGGCACTAACCAAAATGGAACCTGTCTAAGAAATGACGGACAAGAATATCAATCCATGTACTGAGAAGTAAAGGATGTGTAGAAGTGTCACACATCACGTATTCTTGCCCCGGGTACTTCCCATGTACTAAATCTTGTGTCATAAGGGTTGTCCTCTAAAATGCAACTACATAGCGTGTAAGATGGATAAAATGCCCTATCAAGGTATATGGGGTATTCTTTATGTATGCTGGCCATTTTCCCATACAAGGCCTCAACCCATGTATTCCAACTCATGTAATCAGAATACGGGGTGACCTGCGTTTTTGGCTTCGTATGGCCATGTGGTGGTGTACATGGCATGTACTCCACCCGTGTCCATTTATCATTCTAGATACACACCGGGCCCCATGTAAGGACCCACACGCCGTGTGACAGTGGTCACACGCCATGTCTACGCTTCTGGTCACCCGGGGCTACATCCCCTGTTGGGTGTGGTCCACATGCCATGTCTCCCTAGAGGTACATTGTGTTCTTCATCGCATGCAATGTGAAAATGATATCCAGTACAGCTGATAATACATAGAGTGTTCTTAATTATACACACCATGTGTTTTATAAATTTCCAAAATCACAAGTTCTTCATTTGGTGCTTTGGGAATTCATAAATCTGTCAATCCGATGACCCGAGCATCGTGAAACTCTAATGTTGAGGTTGCCTTGGTACCATGATGTTGATTACAGTGGTTATGGACCTTTGATCATCCTTGAAACCAGAATTTTATTCATCCGCCTGAAGAACTCTTGAAGAATGATTCATCTTGATCCAAGCCGATTCAGCGTTCTCCATCGTCGTCGCACCTCCACTAGCTCATCACGGTTCCCAACATGTGATTTGGGATTGTTGTGTTGCAGAATGGATGCCCAATGATCTATTGTTCATCATACCATGAAGAACATGTAGAATGTGAAGAATGCAGGGTGAAAGAGGAGGAAGAAATCAAAAACACAAAAAGAGGAATGAACCTCTATCGTCGTTCATCACAGAATTGATCCGCTCCCATTAGAAGGATTAAATATAGAAAATCAAAACATGGATTTAAACATCATGGATTAATCCATAAAATCAACCCAAATAAAAATCCTCCCACAATAACACATGATCTATGAATCAACCTATTTGTGGGTTGATCCATGTTTTATGTTTAATCTAAGAATGGGGAAAAGAATAATCGAAATAACAACCCCTACCTCGATTTGGTTGAATAACGATCACCGAATCACATTTTTTGGTGAGGTTCTTCGAATTTGAGATGCGTTGATCAACCACATCATCATCATCCGCCAGTGGGTTCTCCTCCAAACCTCCAATAATTCTTCAGAGTTCCTCTCAATTTCTCCCCAAGTCTATCATTTGATTAACCCATTAAAATGGGGGAACACGTTTCTACTTTCCATCACACTGTGACACTAAAGAGTCAGTGTTGCTATTTTTGAGTCATTATGGCATGTCATTAATTTTTGAAATAGATGCCTCGTATTTGTACTGTAGTGAATGAATCCAAATAAAATAAAATAAAATCTTTATTTTATTTTTGTTTATTTTACTAAAAACATCTAAAAATTAACTATTTTCCTCGACCAAAACCGGTCAGGGTTAGGCCTAATTTTAGGTAAAGGGTTCATCTCAGATGCAACGGTGCCATCAAATTTTTAATCTGGGATTCTGTTTGGAAACTGCCATAACTGTACACACCCACCAACCCACTTAACTTAATGAAAGTTCAAACCACCATTCTGGGCTCACTGGGCCTCAGAATGGCATGCCTTCTCTGCACCTGGTCTTGTAATAATTCCATATAAAATTTCAATATAATACATGAAAAATTCCAAGACATTACATTATAACACTCTGTCATGACATGTCCCAGTGGGTCTCGCACCACGACTCCCCAAGCCCACCTCCAATAGGCCAGGGGCTGGAGACTAGCACATATTAGGCATATTACTAACATGGGGGGAACTTCCTAAGTACTTATACACACACGCACATCTCCAATCCCACAAATGCTGAAATGTAAAAACCACTAAGGAACAAAATGCATGCATACAAATAAACCTAACCAATAGAGTACAACAAAAGTAGAGTGTAGAAAGTAAAATTGGGTCAGAATATAAGCCCACCAAAAATAAAAGAGTTTGAAAAGTAAAAATTCCAACCTGTATGAACAAAGGGGTAATGGGACTACTACTCATAGCCGTAGGAACACCTCGGCCTATAGGGAACTCATAAAGCTCGTTCTGGTCTTGGTCTGCCCTGGAATCCGTCAAAAGGCCACTTGTCTACACAATACATGACACGTATGGGCCAAGCCCATGTATGGGTGAGTATAACAATACTCAGTAGAGGACCACAAAAACCACAAAGAAATACACAAATTAAATGTATAGTCATCTCTACACAGTATATTTATACTGAACATATAACATGAGAAACCCAATCTAGATATACTGAAAACTCAAACCCGTAGTCTAGAGACAAGTCACAAAACTACATTCTAATACTAGGGATTTAGTTTGAAGGTACCACGAAGCACTCATCTGGGATAACTCACTCCATGAGTTCGATGTTCCTAATGAAATCCATCCAAGAAGTACTATTTTTGGGAAAAGTCATGAGAGATAGATACACTCATTATGGGAGAAAAAACTTTTTAGAGGGAAAATATCATGATACACATATGAGGATCACTACCAGGGCCTTGGTGGATACCGAGACACATTTAGGTTCCCCTAATAAGTATAGGATCAATGTCCTATAAGAATAATCACGTCAATACCAGAATCTACCTAGGGTTAAGAATGGATAGGGGATCTCGCTCTGGGCCTCTCGGAGGGATACCTGACTCTATTTCAGAAAGTATTGCTAAAAGGATCATAATACTGTGGATAGAAAATGATAAATGAACTTTATAGGAATGAGAAAAAGGGGCACTATCCCAAACAAAACCTGTCCAAGAAATGGTGGAAAAGAAGATCAAGCCATGTATTGAGAAGTACATGGGGTGTTGAAGTGTCACACACTGTGTCTTCTAACCCCAGGTACTGACCATGTACAACAACCCACATCATAAGGCTTGTTATCTAAAATGATACTACAAGGTGTCTAGGAATTATCACACGTTGTGTCAAGGTATCTGAGGTCAACACCGTGTATGCTGGCCATGTGCCCATACACGACCTCAACCCATGTATGCCAACTTGTGTAATCAACACCAGGGGTGACCCGCATTACTCGCCTCGAATGGCCGTGTGGTGGAGTACATGGTGTGTAATCTACCTTGTGCCTATGTATTTTCTGATATACACGCCAATCCCCATATGAGGACCCACACGCCGTGTGATAGTGGTCACACCCTGTGTCTACACTTCCTGTCACCTGGGACTCCAGCCACCCCTGGGTGGGGTCCACACGCCGTGTCTCCCTAGGGGCACGCTATGTTCTTCATTGCGTGCATCATAGAAACCATAGAAACTGCCCTTGGTACCACACAACATGTTCTTCGGGATAAATGTTGTGTGTTCAAAAAATTTACACAATCATATGTTCTTCATCCGGCACTTCAGGAATTCAATAATTCATCGATCCGACCACCTAATCATTGGAAAACTCGAAGGTTGAGGTCTCCCCAACACAAAAAATTTTATTTAGTTTATTTTTTTGGTTACGGACCTCCGATTTTCCCCAAAAGAAATATTTGATTCATCCTCCTAAAGAACGCTCGAAAAACGATTCCTCTCGATCCGAGCTGATTCACCGTCCACCATAGTTGTCGCACCTCCTCTAGGTAGTCACAGTGCCCGACCTGTGATTTGGTATCATTTCATTGTATAACAGATGTGCAATAATCCATTTTTCATCACCCCACAAAGAACGTGAAGAATGAAAATGACAAAAGGTAAAAGAGGAGGAAGAAATCCAAACCAAAAAAAGAGGAAAAAACCTCCGCCATCATTCATCACATCGTTGATCCTCTCCCATTAGAAGGATTAAACAGAGAGAGTTGAAATATGGATTTTAACATCATGGATTAATCCCCAAAAATCAGCCCAAATAAAAATCCTCCTGCAAGAACGTACGATCCACAGATCAACCTGTTTACGAGTTGATCTGCGTTTGACGTTTAATCCATGAATGGGAAAAATAAGAATTGAAATTACAACCCCTACCCAAATTCGGTTGAAGAACAGTCTCTGCATCTCGTTCGTTGGTGAGGTTCATTGAATCCAAGATGCTTCGATCGGTCGCATCGTCATCATTTTCCAACAGTTCCTCCTCCAAAGCTCTAAGAATTCTCCAGAGTTCCTCTCAATTTCTCCCCACGTCTAACATTTTATTAACCCATTAAAAGGAGGGAATGCATTTCACTGTTCCATCACATTGCGACATTAAAGAGTCAGCATTGATCTTTCTAATTCATTAAGGCTTGACATTAATTTTTGAAACAACTACCCCGTCGTTGTGCTGCAGCGAATGCTTCCAAATAAAATAAAATAAACTCTTCTTTATTTTATTTCACTAAAAACGTCTAAAAATTAACTCTTTCCCTCAACCTGTGCCAATTGAGGTTAGGCACGTTCATAGGATAATTCATCATCCTGGATGCAACGGTGCCCTCACATTTTTAATCCGGGCATCTGTTTGGAAACTTCCACAACCGCACACACCCATCGAATCACTTAACATCAAGAAAATTCAAACCACCATTTCGGTCTCACCAGGCCTCGAAATGATGTTCCATCACCATGCTCGGTCTGGTAGTAATTCCATATATATTTCAAAATAATACATGAAAAAAATCCGAGACATTACATACATAGATCGGGGGACATAATGAGATAATAATTTTAGGATGGTTTTTGGATACCTAACATGTATTTATGATACAAATCTAAAAAAACATTGTTATGATAGAGTGTTTACTAGTCGAGGTGTTTCTATCATCCCTAATATTGTGTTCTAAGGTGTTAGGATCCTAGATAACCTGAAACTAATTTTCCCTTGAACTAATTTCATTGTGATTCATTTAAAATTGGTTACTTAAGAATTATTTGAGAAATGGTTTGATCAAATGTATTTTAAAAAATAGTTTATTTGGTAATGCTTTATGAACTATTATGAAAGGATGAATGTCCAAGTTTTATTGAAATATTAGTAATGATATTTTTCATGCCTTTATTTATTTTAAATGAGTACAATTATTTTTTTATTAAATAAGGATTATTAAATACTGGGTGGGATACCATTGGGTTTGTTTTGATCACACCCTACACATACCATTGGTTGTATATATATTGTTTTATCTGATGGAGGATATCTGTGTTAATGGGGGTGTGGTATTCTGGAAGCAACATGGTGGGATTTGGGACTTCATATCACATGAAGATTGTTTTTTTATCTCATCTACATTGATTTGGTAATTTTATTTCCTTGAACTTGTTTTCTTCATCTATCTTACATTACATTGACATGTTTTATTTTGTTAATATATTCCATTTGATGACTATTTGGTTCATCATGGGTGAAATCAATCCCAAATGTAGTTCTTATTTCCTATGAACTTTTCTAAAACCTTTGGAGACTAGGAATTCCCTTAGAGCCTTTCCACATGCTCGCTCGAGTGTCCAGTTTAGGGACAAGTCACATTGAGTAGGGTGAAAACCTTTTGTGCCATAATTTTTATCCAAATTCGTGATCCATGTAGATATAGGAAAGTTGAAATAGGCAAGTTGTATCTTTGAGATGATAATATATTAATACCTACAACACTTGAAAAGTATTAGGATTTTTTGGGTTCACTCCCTATCCCTATAAACAAAGTGGAAACTATACCATGTGTATTGGGTTCACTTCCAATTCTCATAAACAAAGTGGAAAAATTCCCACAAGGGATTAGATCTAATTTTAATACCCATAAACATAATGGAAAAATTATCATGGTGGATTGAGTTCACTTTCCAATATCATACATAGAATCTCATGAGATATAATTTTTTACCCAATGCATCAGAGGGATATATAATTCTAGGCCCACATATCACTTCATATTATGTACGTGAATAATTTTTCCATATGGGGAAAAGAAACCATACATAAATCATGATAAAACCCATAAGAAAGAAGTGAGATTCATTATCTTGTCTCAAAGAATAAATGAAGGCTATAATATAAGGATTTTAAAGAGAAGAATGAACTCAATAATATTTTATTTTAATATTTTAATAATGAAATATAGGACTTGAAAATTCATTTATGATATAGGAAAATTCATGATTAGGATCAAGGAGATGTAAGAATACAAATATACCGTATAAGTGATGCTTTTCGAAATGAACATATGATACTTTAAGGCAGGAAATAGATTATAATTTATCTATAGACCATAACTGAACAATGATGATTTTTCATAAAATAATGAGGGTGTTCAAAATATATTAATGGTGAAAAAACTTTATGTAGGTTACACTTATCATGAAATAAGAAATCATAATGTTCCCTTTAGTCCGACTTATATAAAAGTGGGAATTTAGAAGGGAACTAAAAACATGTATGAACCCCAAAAAAGAAAGGTATAGTAAACTAGGTATATGTGTATGGAACATTTATACAACATATGGAAGAAATACATGATAATAACATAGATAAAAATAGATAAAAATAGATAAAAAAAGGAAATAGAATACGCAACTGAAAAGTAATGAGGGTGGTTTGGGAGACCCCATTTTAAGTTTTTATAACACCTTCGTAAAAATAACACACCATAAAAAGGAAATTAGAAAATTATTTTTAAAATAGAATAATGGAAATATAATTTCCACTTAAGATAATACATAATTAGGATTTCAATTAAAAAAGAGAATATTAGCGAGACGATAAATTATAGATATGGAGGGGAAACAGTCCTTTAAGAGGATGAGAGTTATTATTTACATAGTTTCACATATAAGAAGTAATAGTTATAAAAAATAAGTTATATTTGAATAAAAAGTAATTATTCATAGATATAAATAAGGTATACCATATGAAATGAAATATTAAATTCAAGGAGAATCCTTATAACACAAGTAAATAGATTGAGTAATGAAAGAACCTTATATTTTTGAGAAGATATCAATCATAGCACACAATACAGAACAACATGAATTGAAATTAATTTATATTTTGAAAAAACAATTGTTGATTTTATAAGTAAATGGTTCAGTGGTAATAGCATAAAAATTAATATTGCTGCATAATATCATAGCATGTACTAAGAAAGGGTGATTGATACAGAAACCCTTAACATGTTCTAGATTCATTTTGGACATGTTCCTAACATAAAGAATAATAAAACTAATTTTATTATATAACATATTTGTAACCTTATTATTCTATATTTAATTCAACTTTTACTATATAACACCATAATCTATTTACTTATTAAATAGTTTTTTCTTATGTCTACATGGAAATTGATTCGATGTCAGCTTAATTTGGTAATTTTAGTGATCAAAGATAATATATTAATAATAATTTAAATAATTAGTATAAATATTATAGAACCTACCATATATTAATTTCTTATTAAATTTTAATAATATTTGTATTTAAGTTCTCATAGTCATCCGTGATATTTTTTATAACATTATTCATGTAAGTGGTTATACCAACCCAATGAAGAACACACTATTCCCCAATTGGTGATTATGGTTAATGAATTTTATAATGTCATTAAAATAGAATGATAATGAAATTATTTATATGTTCTTAAGTTGGTGAATCTGATTTTATATTTTTCGGATAAATAATTAAAATCAATATGAAAAAATAAAAATGTTACTTCCTAGATGCGGTAAAAAAAGGTTGGGGCCGAAGCCTCATTTTATTATTAAAGAAAATAAAAGAACTATTTTAACTAGGTAGAAGGAGAACCATTACATATCCCAAAGGTTTAGTGGGAATGTGTCCCATTACATAGCCCGTAGGCACAAATTTTTGGCCCAAGCCCCATTCTGTGAATAGTAACCCGATTGCTATAGTACCCACTGCTACTACAGTGCCCTGCCGCTGCTACAGTTCCCTGCCACCGCTAAAGTACTGATACAATTAAAAACAATAATTATACCGATGACATTGTACTACTCAGTCTAGTGTTGGTTTTGAAGATAATGTATAAGTAGAAATGGTAAAGAGTAAGTAATACTCACTTTGGAACCTTGAACTTTCCCTTAAAAGTATCATTGGAAATGAATGGATTGTGATAAATAATTAAAACCAAAGGACTATGTACATGAGATAAGATTATGGGGAGAAAAATTTTAAAGTTTCAATATAGAAATTTAATGTAATGGATGCGTCATGTAGGGTTTTATTTTTCCCATTTTATAAGTGAATAAAATGGCACATTTGTTAATACTTGTTTACTTTTAAATGATATTACTACACCATTCTGAGGTTAAAGAACCAAAAATTTATAAATAATGGATTTTAGGGTGATTTTAGTTTTATAAATCCTGACAAAAATTATTTACACACATGTTTTAAACATGTTTGAAGTCATTTGTTCTTAGATGTTTACTTGAACTTTTATTTCTGTTTTAACCTTGACAATTATTTTTTAACTAAGTCATTTATGTTTTTCAAAAAAATTAAATAAAGCATATTAAAAAAATTCCGACATGAATAAACTAAATTTAACTTCCATTTAATAGAATTAATTATCTAAAAATATAAAGTAAAATTTTAATTTAAAACATTATATATATATAAATAGTTTATTTGTAGAAAAGTGATGTTTTAACTATTATGTTTTCATAGTATAATTTATAATTGGATAAAAATGAAATAAAAAATAATATAATTATATATGTGTTTTAATATAATTTTATATTAGTCATTTAAAATATATTTATCTAAATTATTAGCTAAAAATTGCACAATATTAACATTTTTTTTTGAAAATAACAGTTTTACCATTATCATTATTATTAACCTTAATCTTAGCAATCATAATTTTATGAACAAAATTTAAATTAAATTTTTAAATAATATGATCATATTGATATAAAATATTAAATCAATTTTGATAAATATAATTTCTACAAGTGATGAAAACTAAATTTTAATATTAGGGAATAAAAATTGTTTTTTAAATATATATTACTTATGTTTCAAAAATGATATAGAAGGGTTTTATATGAAAGCTAGTAATTTAATCAAATTATTTTAATTATAAATATTTAAAATTTATAGAAAATGTTTACAAAATTGTTATGTCATTATTTTTTCATGATAATGTCATAAAAGTCATAGTTTATAACTAAATTTGTATTTTTCACTATTCTACTAATAACTAATTATCTTAAAATAACCATAAAAATTTATATTATGATAATATTGATATGTTAAATAAAAAAATAAAAATAAAAAAAGTAAAATTATATATCCAGAACTTGATAATTTACCATTCTAATAAAAATATAAATATATAATGAAAACTGCATTATAGGAAAATAACATTTCAATGTATTAACCATCCATATTATTTTTTTATAAATCAATAATAAAATTATTGTTAATATATTATTAATATATAATTATATATTTTTTATATCAATAATATACCTTTTTAGTTTCTTAAGAAAAATTACTTAAAATTATAATTTAAAAAAATACATTTTTAACAATAAGGTGATCTTATTAGTTATTATGATGCACTAAAAATAATGATGTTTATTTATAAATATATTTCATAAAGTGTTTATATCTAATTATAAACACCAACTTAATGGATTTATTATAATGGTTATGTAATATTCTATGGTTTTTTGGTTCTGTATTTCATGTGAGATAAGTTACTGAACACAATTATTTTTATAGGGAAATGTAATTTAATATCATTAGGTGTTACATTATTCCCCATTAAATAATTTCCATTCTCAAAATTTTAATTATCACATAAAAATGGAAAAATATAGTGGTATATTAAATATGGAAATTATTCAGTAAAATATTTTTAATGAGATATAAACCTTATAAATTTGAGAACATATCTTCTTCCTCAAAATAACCTTATTGATAATATATATTTTTTTATAGAAGAATTAGATACAAGTGTAAATTTTTATTCAATATTTAAAGGAACAATATATTATTTTATTACAAAGGGTGTTTATAAAAATCCTTTAATTAATAGAATATCATAGGTTGATATGAAATATTATTTCTTTATTCCAATATATAATTTTTCCACTAAGTATAGCGAAAAATATATTCCCAAAATCACCTTAAATTTATGAAAATGAAGGATAACGTGGATTTAATGAATCATAATCCCATTATACTTAGAGAATATTCATATACCTTAGATAAAATAATTTTACCACAAGGTGTTTCTATTTCGACAACTAATAATTGGTGAAAATATACATGATGTAAGACATCCAAAAATCTAAATTAATGAATAAGTGTACCTAACACCAAATAATTATCACTATCCACTTTAATATTAGTATTTTTATAGACTTTACCTTTATCCCATGGTCTAGGAGGTTTTTAGTGTTTATTTTAATCTTAATCCCTTGGATTAATGCACTGATTTGCATAGTGACCTAATTCTTCACATCTAAAACCTGAAACTGCTAAAGGGTCCTAAAGAAGAACATTATTTTTCTATATTGTGTTAACATAAATATTATTTTTTTCATTAATTTTATTTTATTTTATCAATTTATTTACTATATATAAACCATCTTCCAGTCCCTTTGAGACATTCCCCTTGGTGACTCATCCCACATTTTTGACTAGAAGATATTTTAAAATTCTTTCCTTCATCATCTATATCACGTGAACATCCATGAGAATCCATCATTATCTTCTTTAGTGTCTTTATATGTTCAGATAGAATCATGTTATTAATCATAACTCGAGATAGTTTTTTTGGAGTACAATCAAAATATTTTTAACACTAGCTTCTATCCCATTTTCTTTCACATTAGTAAAATTATTTAATTTCCCATCACGTTAAATATTAACTTGGTTTCTACTAGTTAAATACATGTATAAAACAATAAGGTTTAATTATAAGTGAGAAATGTTAATATTATAAGATAACTATCATAAATAATCTCAATAAATCCCAAACTAAAATTGTATGTCACTTTTAAACCACCACCTTAACTTTCCATTAAATCTAAATCAATATTGGTTATGTATAGGTTTATTTAAGTTTTGTTCTATTATATTCTTAAACTACTTCCATAATACAAAATATACTTCATAATTTTTTGTAAATATATTGTGATTAACCAAAACCCATCCTCTAGGAGTGTATAGATAGGCGTTTAGTCTTATTCCCACTCATCATGCACCAGAGTGAAGATTGATCCTGTTCCAAACTGTAACGCCCCGACCCCAGTTACCCAGAGTCGGTGCATTACATTAATACATTGGAATGATTACAAGGAATCATGTCCCGAAGGACCGATCAATTTATTATCCTTGTAATCACTAGATACATTCATAAAAGTTACATTACATCCTAAAGTAAAAAAAACTACAACAACATCTTGTCTTTATATCCCCTCATACTATCCCTACAGGTCATTCATAAATCACTTCTTCACATCCTAGAAAAAATAAAACATTGAAAGGGGTGATCTCAGATGCTTAGTAAGGATAAAAATATCTTGGAAACTTTCATAAATGAGAATAAACATTTAAGGCAGTGTATAACTAAAACACAAGTCTTTTAAACTTGAACTTCAACATAATATGGAAAAAATGAAATGAAATAATTCCATTTAATTATTCAAATGGATATTCTACTAGTTTAATAATCACATGCAATATCAATAATCACTTTCATAATGATGGAATGCATAATGCCAGACTATCATAACCACATTGTCAAGGCCTCCTGCAAAGACTACAAATAAGATTTTGTCAAGGATTTGTGCCAAGACACTAGTTTATCTCATGAGACCTACCGATTCATCAAGGAGCTATAGAGGGATCTACCCGTCACTTATTACGTCCAATGCATTCATCATACGAACAGGTTTAAACATAACATAAAAATTCGTATTAAAACTAGCATACGAAATGTCAATACTTTCTCCATAAACCATGAATGGTATAAAAATAACATATCCACAGTCAAACATATCACAAAACCTTCAATACATTACGAAAGTTTTGCATCATAATAAATCAACTTCAATAAGATTAAAATACACCAAAGGATGTTGACATAGATGAAATCAAAACTATTTGAGAGAAATATCTTTTTTTTGAAATCATTGAAAAGTCACACATTTATAAAGGAAGCAAGTTACAAGATATTTCTGAATCAAAGGGTCCCATACCACATTGAAACTTTTGAAAATAAATATCATTTCAAAACATTCATGTCCATATAAATAAATCCTTAAAATCATTTTGAAAACATTGACATTAATTAAAAAGTTTTAGAAAGATAAATATTTTAAAACATTTAAAATTCTGATCTTGATAAAGAGTACCTTTCACAAAATTTTAAAATATTCATTTTGAAATAATTTAAAAGTCACATAATTATAAAATAAAACATTTACTTTCAAAATATTCTTATACACTTTTAAGGAAAACTTCGGTGATTTTTATAATGGCGGAAAATAGCCGCACCCGCCGTATAAGTTAAAAAAATACATTCTTACCATAATTTTGTGGAAATGGTTAAAAAGGAAATTGTTTGGAAAATGATGGAAAGATTAATTTAAAAACACTTAAGGGTATAAATTACTTTTACCCATTGTCTAGTAAATAGTAAAAATGTTTTGAAATACATTTTTAAGAAACATGGATGTGGATGATAAAGAAGTCCTAGTAGATAATTACATATAAACAACCTCAGATAATGAAGAGATTGTGAAATAAACCCTTACCTTGAACTTTTCTTTGGTTGAGGGTATGTTAACCTCCTATATAATAGTTAAATAATTGTTATTAAGTTATACAAGAATCATATACAAAAATATGATATCATATATGATCTTTTAATATTGTTTCGTTAATAATATTTTAGTATTATCGTCGTTTTGGGTGTTCACTTACTCGTTTTATTTTATATGTTTTGTTATATAAGTCATGTTTTTTATGGATAGGTTGTATTTTATTCATATCTAGAATGATATCAAGTACTTAAACATTATTTGTAATCATCAAATTATAATTATACTTGAATGGATACAATGGGGAATGAATCTCATCGCGTTCGTGGAGACGGTAATCCGTACGTACGCACTAGTGACAATATCCTTCTTTTGATATTAAAATAGTATATAATGGATGGTATATCATATATACAGAATAATTATAATGTTATATTTATTATTTACTTCAATTACACATCATTATCATACCCATCCAAATAATAATGTTTTGAATAACAATTACACCACGACGTGGAGACGGTAAGTCGTACGTACACACGTATGGTGACATGTCATTAAAAGGATGGATATAATACTGAATATGATTGTACCATATTTATAATAACATCACAGTATATATGAGATACTGTATTTATTATTTTAGAATGGAAATAATAAAGAAAGAAGAAGTGGAAGAAGAAAGGAACTTGAAAGAGGGTGGTGAAAACATTACCTCTTCTTCATGTTCTTTCTTTTGATTTGATCAAAAAAGTTCCTTAGGTTGGATTTATGATCAAGATAAGGCCTCTAGGTTGAATTTAGGGAAGTTGGGAGGATATTTGGGCAGAGTTTGGCCGAGCCAAAAGGCTTTTAAGGTATGAATTTGAGAGAAGGGGGAGTTCCCTTTTATAAGAGGGGTGAGAGGCACCTTAGGGAAAACTTAAAATATTATTTTATAATAAATTAATATTCGTTTTATAATGGCTCCAAATTTATTTTTTATGAGGTTAAGGTGGTGATGGGTCTAAATCCATTCAACCAATAGGTTTTTGACAGGTTTGGGTACTTTATTAACCTTATCTTTTAGTTTTAACTCTTAGTTAATTAGTTTGACATTTACCATGTCTCTTTGTATTTTTATATTATATGGTTAATAAACTTACTATAAACTTCTTTTTGACCACCAAGTGGTCTATTAATGATACAAATATCATGATATAAGTATTTTGTCCAAGCCTTATATTTTTAGTAATATAATATCAATTAATAATGTAATATTTGTTTCAAAAACCCTTTTATGTCAATTTTGACACTATTGGGTATTTTGTTATTGATAAATTCATAACAACATTATTAATTAGAAAAAAATTCATATAACCAATCCTAATATGTCATATTAGGCTATAAAAGTATTTTAATTCATAAAAAGTCTCAAATTATTTTTATTTTTGTATTTATAAAATCAATTATCTTAATCTTTCATTAATACGGTAATTATTGCATCATCATTGTGTCATAAATAAATAAATTTATTTAATTTATAAAAATTATAAATAAATTAAAATTATGTTGGAAATATTTTTATCTTTCTAATTAATATTTATAATTGAATTTATCGTATTTATAATCCTATATTAAAAATGTTTTAGTTATTAGATTTTGATTTTAACTCTTTTAACTCTTCTTTGAATTAAAAAATAATAAATGTTATAATCTAATTCAAGTGGACCTAAATGATAATAGTTTATTCCTAAGGTTGCTTTTGGTCGATATACACTTGTTCAATATAATTAGGACATGTGTTAAGGTAATATTAATATCATTTGTACCCTTAATTACCCTATTTACTTTTAAACGTGGTAAATAAAAGTAAGAAGTTACTATTCACCAAAAATTATTTTTATCTTATTAAACCAAATTTTACTCCTTGATATTCACCGTGTCTCTTTTATTTTTGAAATTACACTCATAGAAGTGGTAAAAGTATGTTTTAGGTGAATTTGAAAATTCTCCTAGGAGATGGGTAAAAGACGGTGAAAAGTTCAATAAAATTTTTATATGTCTAAAATTATTATAAACCGACTCCAATGAATTACATTGAAATTATATAGGTATTAAGTATCTATTTTGACCTAAAATAAATATCAATATAATAAATAATTATTTAAATAAAAAGTCAGTTTTAACCAATAACTCAGTGTTTTTCACTATTCATCAAAAATTGAAGTTTTCAGAAAAATACCAAAATTTCACCCTAAGCTAATTTTGATATTACAAATTCAATAATGAAGTATATTTTACCAAATTAGAAACATATAAGTTGCATTTATTAATTTAAAATTAATTTCCGCTGTCAAAACCAAAAGGCATATTTTTAAGAAATAATAACTATCAAAAGTTTGACACTTGTTTATGTCCAATTTCAAAGTGAAATTAATTACAATGAACATCATTGGATTAAATGGAAAAAATATAATCTATTTATACTTCCAAACCAATAAAATTTATAATTTAACAACATAAAGTATTTTGATTAAAAAAGTTTTTTTTAGTTAAAATATAGTATTTTTCACTATTCACCTAAATATGAAAGTTATCAGAAAAACACCAAAACATTATTGAAACTAAATTCTTATGTATCGATTCTAAAGAAGAAGCTTATTTTGTATAATTGAATATATTAAAGTTTAAAATATTGGATTTAAAAAGGCTTTGCCATTAAAAGGCTGTAAAATTGTATTTTTTGAAAAATACTTCTTTTATCTGAGAAAAATGAATTTGTTCTTAAATTATGTCTTAGAAACTCATAATATGGATTCTAAAATTATAAGGATTACATAAAGTTAAAAATCCAGTTAATACTATCCTTAACCGCTTTTAAACTACTAGTTTGGTAAGTCATGGTGCACTAGGACTCGGTGTTGTGTGTAATGAAAGTTATTGAATTACTTTGAAGAAATAACGTTATGAAATATTGCGGTGTTACAAAAACCCACGTTTTTTGGTGATTACCCCTAGGTGCATCTATCCCACATATGTATCCCATTTACAATATTTATATAGGTATATAATTTCTAGAAGTACCAAATAATATCTTCATCACCAAATATTTAGGAATTCATCATATACTTATAATTACCCCTTAAACTTATCCCTTGGGGTTTCAATAAAGTTCTAGTATAATATTCGTAAAAATAACTACACAAATCATAAAAAATAACTAAAACCTACTATAAAACCAATTATAGAAACCCATGACAAAAAGAACTTTATTTTACATAATTTACATAATTTATATTTTATAATTCAAAAAATAATCTCACAATCCCAATATTGAAATATTTAGTGTCATTTGGGACTAGCTTTATAAGAAATTTATTTTACACAACATGTGAAAATTAATCTATAATAGAGCCACACTAGAATCATTACAGACTTCTAATATGTTATATTGATCATTATAACCATGGAACATAATGGAATAATGGTGTTATCTAAAATGTTTAATAAAAGAAAAATGTATCACCTTGCCATTAAGGGTTCTATGAAGAAATATGAGAAAATAAGAGAAGAGAGAAATTAATTATTAAAAAGGATGCGAGGTAATAAAAGTTATCCATATATTTTGAAGGAATTATGTCACAACCAGACCCACAAGGAATCCAACTATCTGATAAAAAGCTGATCCATGACAACCCCAAGACCATCTCCAAAAGAATTTGATCTAGTTAAAAGAGATGTTAAGGAATAAATGAAATGGGAGGTCCTTTCCTAAGGTATATCTATGAATGAACACAACCATATACTTGAAAAAGTGAAAAGGAATATAAAATATAGTAACATATAGAGTATAATCATGTAAGAAACAATCTCTAGGGAAATGCAATAGAGTACAATAATATAAAACCAAATGAAAGGAAAAAATACATGCCCAACCAGAAAGGAAGCCCCAACATGACAATAACTAGAGTAAATGAAAATTGAGAGAGAGATAGACTCTTGATCTTCATGTTCTGACCATCATACAGATTCAATACACCCTCGTATCCCTAAGCTCCACCAAATTCACCACTCATGTATTGATCATCTTTATAAGACAAGACATGTGTTGGGAAATACCATTAAGGATTAGTATATACATAACAATTAGGACACCCTGAAAACTAAAGAGGGAATATTATAGACACAAAAAAGATCATATAAACCAATATAAAGAGGTAAACAAAAAACAAATACATATAAATTCTCATGAATAAACCTAGAAGAGATATAAAGTGGATCTCTATCTCACAACCCATTCCATAGTCAATGAATATACCTTTAGTTAAAAAGTGTATCTTTGATGTCCAATATTAAACACAAACTCAACCGAATCTATATGGAGGGGATCAATTATCACTATTGTGCTCCACAGATGAGAAATTCACAACTCCCATGGAGGACCTACATGCCACTAGAGCTCAAGGAAGGGGAATTACCACTTCATAGATAGAGGAACCGTGCCCATTGTAGTGGAATACCATATCTATCTATATATAGAGTATAGAGGACTAGTATCCTAGTGAGACAAGGGAGTTTCAACCCTAGAATCAATCTAATTATCCTTCCATAATCACTAAAATCATTAAGCATCTCCTAAATAATCATCATTCTAGGAACATCTCACATCGTATCTCATATGCCACAATGAAGGCCACCCTTTCATTCTACGTGGAAAACACCCAGGATAAGATACCTGTGATAAAAACCCAAGTACTAAATAAGGATATATGAGAGAAGTAAGTTCCTCATAGGTTTATATGGAATGTCCTAGGGGTCACATGATGTTTGACCTCACTTGGACTCCAAGCCATATGTAATACCTTTAGATTTTTTGAAATATTTTTTTCAAATTAATTTAATCTTTTAGATATTTTTCATTTCACACAACACTAAAAATAGTTTATTTCATATTAAATCACTATTTCTGGCTTCTAAAAAATAAGTTAATCATGCATGGTAAACAACATAAATTTTATCTTTCTCTAAACAGCACACCAAGGTTAGCTTGCATTAACACAACAATGACTTTCCTCGATGCTTGTGTAACATGCACAACCAAGTTTTGAAAAATAATGATATATTATTTAATATAAATTAGATTTAAAATTAGTATTTATTAAAAGTTATAACTAACTTATTTAAATATTTTTTATACACAAATAAAATGTCAATTAATTGGTTTCAATTAATTAGAAATGAATATGAAAATCGATTGAATATAAAGGAAAATGTTGTTATACCCACAAAGTTGTTTTAATATAATAAATAAAATTAATTAAAATTAGTGAGTAATATTAATGTGATATATATATTTTATTCAATAAAATATTTTTTATATGCTTAGGATAAAAACAAACCCAATTTTATACATAAAATACTATATTTCTTATTAAGGCATTTTTACCACCTTTTAATGGAGAAACTATTTTGTGTGCAATTTATGGAAATTTTATTGATTATGTATGTCTGAATAAAAAAATTATTTTGAAGAGAAACATAAAAATTAGGTTAGTATAAATTTTTGGTATTTTTCTGTATGGTTTGTTTTTTAATTAATAGTTAAAAAATACTGAATTTTAGTACCAAACTTATTTTTAATCTAATTAATTTATTAGGATAATTATATTTTAAATTGGTTTTAAAGTTTAATTATATTAATTTCTTATCCATTAATCCAATATAGGTCATTGGAACCAATTTCACAATGAATTTTGATATAAAAACATAGATAACTTTTGATCATTTTTTACTTTAAAATCATGAAATGTCATCCCATTAGTGAGATTAATTTTAAATTAAATTATAGCACTTATGTGTTTGAAATTTGTAAAAATTTATTCCATATTTGGAATCAGAATAATTTATAATATCTAATAAGTTCAACATAGTTTTGACCGAAATGACTAATGAATGCAGTTAAAATTAATTATAGCGATTAATGTAAAATTTAGCTTAATAAGGGAATAAACCTTAAAATCAAGGGCCCAAATGACCTAGAAAATTTTCCAACACCAATAATATATCAGTGATTCAGAATTTAACCTTCCATTATTTAGTTTTTTTGTTTTTTGATGACTTTTATAGGAAAACACTTGGTCACACCATACTTGTTTTCAAAAATACAAAGTGAGTCCTTTCCCTTACATATAAAAGTCCACCACATCTCTCAATTCCTCACACATCTAAAACCACATATGTTCATCCACGATATACCTAATAAAATTCTCAAAAAACCTAACATCCTCCTTGAATCCTCCATTTTTTATGAAATACTTCCAAGGAATCCCTTCGGTGAAAACCAAAAGGAGTTACCTGATTAAGAGGCAACACCCTCCCTTAAGATCCTTTTTTTATTTCCATTCTACACTCCCTAAACTCAACTTATTCAATGATTTTATAATAAAAAAATTATAATAAATATACTAGGATGTTTTTATGCTAATTTGTGACTCACACTTACACAAACATTCATCTAGTGGGTAACAAACATACTATTTATGTGTACGACGAACAACCACCTCATGAAACGATGATCGTTCATTTTTTACTATTTCACATAGTGGAAATCATGTTCGAAAATCTATTTATATATGATATATTGATATATATAATTTATTTATACTTCTTTAATTTTTATTTAGAATATACCTTTATGCTTTCTATCTTGTGTTAATATGATAACTTCATTTGGGGAAGTATAGAAAACCACACCCTCAAAGCGATGTGATTAATTCACACACTACATGGGATGTATTAAGGAACTGTTTACTGAAATTATATGATATATATGTCATAATAATGTTGTTATAATTTTATTATATACATATATTCATATATTTTATTTTATTTCATTCTTTTAAAATGAAAATAAATGGGAAACAATGTTCATGTGTACCTACGACCTACCCTCTCCATGAATGGAGTGTTCCATTCGCATAATTATAAATTATATCTATTATTATAATAAAAATATACTTAATATAAATGATATTTATACCACGGTTTAAATTCTTGAAATCATGATATAAGTATAAGGAACAAAGATACCACAAATTAAGACACATGTAAAAAACCAAGTGAATATTACCCGAAATGAAACCTTAACATGGAATTGTTAATAAGTGGTTAATATAAAGTCATAATAATATCCTATAAGGTATTATATGTAAGAATATTGTTCTGTAAAATATTTATAATAAACTTAGATTTATTATACATGATGTTTGAATGAGTACGAAAAGAGTCAAGACACAAGGTAAGGGGATTTCAGATCAGTTTTTATTTCCATGAGATACATGACTTAATCATCAAAAATTTAATTTTTCTGGTGTTTATACTTCCCATGGATGTATTATATTATTATTATAATTTAATTTATTTGTATTTAAATATCAATTTTATTATCTTTATCTCATGGGGTATATGTTTGAAAAGCTACCAAATCAGTAAAGTGATTTTGTCTCAATTTGATTTCTTTGAGACACATGACATGTTATGCACATATATTTTTACATGAGGTGTAAGAACTTCCTTTGAAATGTTATATCATGAATATTATTATTTTCATGATATTTTAAGACTCATTTAATGTAACTCATTACAATTTGTTATGATCCAAAGTTACCAAATTAGTAACGGTTTATGGCTATAATCTCACCATTTATCAAGATTGCTTATGATTATGCTCCCATTGATTAAATATTATAATCCATTTATCAATAAATATTATTATATTTCTTACCCTATGGTTATTAATGTTATATCCAAGTAATTGTAACATTTCTCCACGTTTTGGTACATAAGATGATCAAAAATGTTTCATTTAGGATTGTCTGACTTTACCTCTCCCTTCGGTCGAAAATATGTTTTCTTTCAAAACCATGTTGTCAAAAAGGGTTTCCATGAATATTCTACTATTATACTATAATATTTAAAAATAAATTTTAACCTTTTTAATTTTACCAATGTTTTCAAAGGAATATTCTTTTGTCTATCCAAAAAAGAAAATTGTTTACCTTTTTACCGTGAAAAGGGAATGTTATTTTTACCTCATATGACATGTATGGATTTAACCACTATTATTTATGTGAATATTATTTTCACGTTTAAAAAGGTTAATTTTTAAGAAAATGTTTTTAAAAATAATTTTTTTAAACAAATGGGTTTAAAAATGTTTTAAATATTATATTATAAGTTTTAAAATAAAAAAGGTTTTCAAAAGGTTTTCATGATTATTTTATAAGTTTTCATGGGAAAAGTTTTCAAAATTTTTTTGAAGCCTTCATTAAAATTTTTAAATCTATTTTGATAGAAAATTGTTTTATAAAGGTTCTATGTTTCAAAAAAGTATTTTCAAATAAGAAAGGATATTTTCCTTAAGAAATGTTTTAAAAATATCTTTCCATATTATTTTTCATTCAATATTACATCCATTGATGTTACTCATTCCATTATAGAAAATTATAAAAAGGTTCAATTCATATCATTTCTAGAATGGTTTATGTTTTGATGGAATGATTCTTATGAAACCCATTTATATTATATGACTTATATGATTATTAAACCCACTTATTTTCATGGGTTATAATTTGATGAAATGATTATGAATCCTTTATATTTCCATTAGGTTATTATATGATGAAATGTTAATGATCCCCATTTCATTTCATGGGTTATGATTTGATGTTTACAAAACCCTTATCTTTTTATGGGTTATGATGTGATGAAATTTTTAGTACCTTGCGGTACATGTATGAATAATGTTATTATGATATGGGTGGGACCTATATCTCCATCTAATGCATTGGATAATGATAAATGTTTTATGATCTCAAAGGGTACACAAGAGGGCATCCCAAGCCTAAAACTAGAGGGTACATGGGAGGAAATCCAATGTATGAAATAATAGGGTATATGGGAGGACATCCTATGTCCGAAATAAGAGGGTACTTGGGAGGACATCCCAAGCCCGAAACAAGAGGTTACATAGGAGGACATCATAAGCTCAGGATAAGAGGGTACAGGGGAGGGAACCCCATGCCTGAAATAGGTACATGGGTTATTATCCCAAGAATATCTTATTACAAAGGTCTTGTAAGGTTTCATTGATATATGGTTTTTATATGCTTATGTGTCTTCCATAATTCCATGTCTTATTATTATATTATGCTTTCATGGCCCATGTTCTTTGTTTCCTTACGATTCATGTATTATGAATTGATAATATTTATGCCATGTTTCATGTTTATTATTTTTTATATGTAGGGTAAGATCTTATAATGATCATGATCATGTTATCATACACTTATGTTTAGGATACACTTTCACATTTCCTTTATTTACCCTTACTGAGCATTTGAGCTCAATAATTTCCTATGTTACCCTTTTCCAAGTTACGGAGAAAGAGTTTTATGTAGAAACTCTAAGGGGGAAGATCTTTGTGGGGAAAAATTGAAGATGTTTCACTAATTTAGAATATTTTTTTCCCAGGTTTCCAAAGGCACAAAAAAATCACGGTCATTGGGTGTTAGTTTGTGTAATGTTTTCAGTATTCTAGAAAAGTGATGTAATATCTATATACATTAATACTAGGTTATTATAGTTGGTATTATTGAGAAGGTTTAGTCAACCTCTGGAAACATGGATGATAAAACATTAGTGAGATCTAATTTAATATTTATAAATATTGTACAAGGATTTCTCTAAGGATAAGTATAGGGATGAGTTAGTGTTTAGGAAAATATCCTAAAATTTTGGTAAAGGATAGGGTGAGTAGTTTAGTAGAAATAAATATATATCTGGATACTATTAGTGGATTTGAATCTGTAACTGATGTAGCTAGGGGTAAAAACTATGAAAATATTTACTAGACCTGACTCAGAGTAATCTAGTACATGACAACATGCCTTACTTCACATCTTATTTGACACTCCTATGGGATGTGCTTTGGAAATTCATAAACTCTTCACAAAACATTATGAAGGATTTTACTAGAAGATGACTACTAATAACCTAGGATAAACCAAATGTGTAATCGATTAAAAGGTAGGTGTCATGATTTAGACATACTATTAGTAATTTTTCATTATTATGGGGTTTTATTATATGATATGTCTTTTTCCGCCAATGCTTTCTAGTTTTAGTAAATGGATAGAACTAGAAGAAACATGGTTAACATTGAATGTTTCAAATACGGAAAGTATGGAATTATGAAAATCAATTTCCCAAGCTGAAATATCATAAATATAATTATGAATGTGGTATGAGTATTGGTTATACATTTAAAGACAAAGAGACCACAAAAAACATGTGAAAGTTATGTGATGTTCTTTCAGTATTGTTTACATTAATCTTAAGAAGCATGATTAGATTGAGGTTGAGGAAACCTAAGACATGATTCATCTTCAATATTCCATGAAAGTGGTATTAAGAAATATGTTTATAAACCCTGAGTAATGGTTTAAGAATAAACATTGATGAATGAAGTACTTATGTTTTGGAATTCAAATATTATGTTATATGAATCATGAAATATATAAGTATTTTCAGTATAAATTGTTCATTAAGGATTGAAAATAATATTTTGAAAGGTGATAGTGATGTAGAAAAGTGATTTCATCTAAATATGATATTTTTATTGAGGGAAGGTAACCCTTAATTTATTCCTGATGTTCGGATAATGATTTTTGGATAATACTGATGACCTTAGAATTGGTAAAGGATTTGTTGAAAAAGTTGTCAATGTTATCTTGGATGAAGTAAACAACTTATTTGATATAAGTAATATATCTTGTAATATTTGGAATAAGTAAGCATGCATGTTTTCTATAAGGATTTATGGTAATTCAGGTTATTACCATGTTTCAAGAGGATTTAAAATGAGGGAATTCACATTTTTGGAATGTGACTACCAGAAGATACTTTTTGATATATGAGGGATCAATATTAATCTAATTTCATGAAATTATTTTTATTGTTTTATATTTTTATATTTTTAAGGTTTATTTTGTTAACCATCTATGAAAAGTATAAGTTAAAATTTAAAGGAAGTATTTATGTATTGAGATTGTATATAAAACCTTGGTTTAAACAATATTTAGTGATTAACATTATTTCAAGGATGTAAACTATATTTTGGAAATTATATTAGCGTGGGTTTAGAAAATGAAATCTTGTATTTTGAGTGAAAACCAGTCACATCTAGCAAGGACATGGGTCTTGAACCCATGATCGAGTTATGATACGGGTTTCACACCTACCACTGACCTTAGTGATGTTCTGGTTAATGTGTAATTGTTTTTGATGAATAAATATTAACAATGGAAAAGTAGAGTTACTTTTTAGGTTTAGAGATTTATTTATTAACCATATTTATTTTAAATAATATTTATAGACAAATAGTTATACTTTCCATTCTTTTATGGGCCTTAATATATGTAAAAAGTGTATTTTAGTACTTTAGAGTGAAGTTAATTTCTGAACATCCATTTCATCAAAAAATGTTTGAATTAATAATTGATAAAATAACAAGAGAAGAATTTATTTTTTTATAAAAATAAATCAATTAAGGTTATTTCTATTTATTCTTGGTCAATAAAATAATTAATTAACATTATGAAAATGATAAAAAAAGTTGTTCTAATACCTTAAATTTTATTGAACTAATGGCCATTTAAATCATCATAGATTCAAGAATTTGAGTCCATAAAATTTTCATTGATCATTAATTTTTTTGTAATTTATGACCTAAATAACATCCAATGAATATTTATTCTTTTACTTTAAGTCTATATTTCAACTTTACACCTATGTTCTTCTATGTGTACACCTAGTTATATGTTATTTCAGGTAACAGCTATGTTTCCAACCTTCCATTTTTAATAGAAGTTTTAGGATTAATTTTTATGATATGTGTTTCTATAAAAGTAAAATTAAATTATTAAACCTTTAATAACCTAGATGAATTTGGGGGATATAATTTATTTTAATGGGGGTAGAATGTAACACCACGAGATTTTGTGAAATTTATTTTTTGAATTAATTTAATATTTTTCAAATTTTTTATTTCACACAACACTAAAAATACTTTATTTTATATTAAATAACTATATTTGGAATGAGAAAAACCAATTTAATCATGAACTATATGCAAAATTAATTTTTTTTTCTACATGGAAGACCGAGGTTAACTTGCATTACAAGAAATAATGACTTTCCTCAATGGCTTGTGTAACATGCAAGACCGAGTTTTAATGAGTAACGATATATTGTTTAATATAAAAATGATTTTAAGTTGGTATTTATGATAAAAAGTTAAATAACTCATGAAAATATATGGTTTACACAAATATAAAGTCAATTCAATGGTTACAATTAATTATAAATGAATATGAAAATCGATTGAATATAAAGGAAAATATTATTATACCCAAAAAGATGTTTTACCCTAATAAACTAATTTAATTAAAATTATTCATTGATATTAATGTAATATATATATATATATTATATATTCAATAAAATATTTTTTTATTTATCTAATACATTTGATAGGCTTAAGATGAAAACAAGCCCATTTTTTGCATAAAATACAATTTTTCTTATTAAGGCATTTTTAAGGCCATTTAATAGTGAACCTATTTTAAATCAATTTTTTAAACTTGTATGGATTATTTATTTACAAATAAACTTAATATTTTAAATATAAAAATTAAAATTAGGTTAGGGTAAATATCCAGTATTTTTTTGTAAGGTTTCATTTTAAATGAATATTTAAAAAATACTGAATTTTATTTTAAAACATCTTTTTCATATAATTTAATTATAATATAAAATTAGATTCTAAATTGGTTTTAGAGTTTAATTATATTAAATTTTTATCAATTAATCCAATATATTTCATTGGAACCATGTTAACATTGAAATTGGATATAAAAACTTAACAAACTTTTGATTATTTTTTATTTAAAAACCCGCCGTGTCATCTCATCATCAGGATTAATTTAAAATTAATTTCCGCCACTTCGATGTTTCAAATTTGTCAAAATAAATTAAATATTTTTAATAAACATAATTTATAATATATAATAATGTAAAAATATTTTTTTAACAAAAATATTAGTGAATACATATAAAATTAATTACAACAATTATGGTAAAATTCAGCTTAACAAGGGAATAAAATTTAAACTTAAGGGTCCAAATGACCTATAAAATTCTACAGCACCCATTTTATGTACATTATTATTCCATTAACCTTAAATTATTGAGTTATTTTGGTTTTTTATGAATTTTTTAGGAAAAAATGTGGACACACCTAACTTGTTTTCAAAAAATACAAAGTGAGTATTTTCCCTTCCCTATAAAAGGCTAACACCTATCCCACTTCCTCACACCTCTCGAAACACTTAGGTTCTGC
The DNA here is from genome assembly GCA_963277665.1 of Viscum album. Classification (NCBI taxonomy): domain Eukaryota; kingdom Viridiplantae; phylum Streptophyta; class Magnoliopsida; order Santalales; family Viscaceae; genus Viscum; species Viscum album. The sequence continues at coordinate 1,553,063,355 of OY728131.1, forward strand.
CATTATCTAGCCAATAAACTTCCCACCAGTCCAAAATCACTCCATGAATCCTCATTTTGGGTATAATGACTTCCAAGGTAAGAGGCAACACCCTCCCTCAAGATCCTTTTTTTCTATTATACACTCCATAAAATCTTATTATTCCATGATTGTATAAAAAAAATATCTTAAATATACTAGGATGTTTTATTCTATGGTATTTACCTAAATAGACACACATCCATCCAATAGATAATGAACACACTGTTTACGTGTATAATGAACTACCACCTCACGAAATGATGATTATTTATTTTTCCTTTACTACCTCCCATAGTGGATATTATGATAGAAAATATATTTATATATGATATATATGATATTTATAATGTATTTATGATTATTTAATTTTTATTTATAGCATAACTTTATGCTTTCAATCTTGAGTAAATATGATAATTTTGTTTGAGGAAGTGTGGACTACCACCCCATCAAAGTGATGTGATTCGTTCACACACTACGTGGAATGTATTAAGGACATGTTTAGTGAAATAATTATATATATATTATATAATAATGATAATTTAATTTTATTATATACATATATACATATATGTCATTTTCTTTTTTCCTTTCAATATGACAATAAAACAAAAATAACGTTCATGCTTACGTACAACCAACCTTCTACATGAATGGTGTGTTTACTTCTATATTATATAGATTGTTATAATATAAATATAACTAATATAATTGATATTTATATCATGGTTTACATTATTTAAATAATTATATTTGTATAATTACCAAAGATAAAATAAATTAAGACACATGAGAAAAAAAAAGTGAATATTACCTGAAGAGAAACCTTAACATTGAATTGTTAACAAGAGGGTAATATAAAGTCATAAGAAAACCATATATGGTATTTGATATAAGAATATGGTTATGTAAAAGATGTATAATAAAATTAAATTTATTATAAAATAGGTTTTAATGAGTACTATGATAGTCAATACACAAGGTAAGAGGATTTACATATCCATTTTATGATATTTATTTCATGGGGTCTATGTTTCAAAAGTTGAAAAATCAATAAAGTGATTTTGTCTCAATTTTTTTTCTTTTAGAGAAATTCGATTTTATGCACCTATATGTTTAAATTTGGTGTATATACTGTCTTTGAAATGTAATATCATTAATATCATTAATTTCATGATATGTTAAGATTCATTTAATTGTATTATTTCTATTTTTTCATGATCTAAAGTAACCATATTAGTAATTTTTTTGGATACAATTTCACAATTTATCAAGATTGTTTATAATTATGCTACAATTGATGAATATTATGATCTATATCCCAATAAAAGTTTTGATTTTTCTTACACTCCAGTTAATATTTTTATATCCAAGTAATTTTACCATTTCTCTACTCTTTGATACAAAATATGACCAAGAAAGTGTTTTTAAGAAAGTTTGACTTTATATATCCCTTTGGTTGAAAATCTATGTTCCTTAAAAAACATGTCTTCAAAAAAGGGTTTCCAAGAATATTATACTATTATCATATAATAATTAAAAGGCATTTGTCACTTTTTTTATTTTACCAATTTTTTCAAAGGAATCTTCTTATCTCTATCTGAACAAAGAAATTTTCTACCATTTTACCATGAAAAAGGAATGTTCTTTTTAACTCATATGAAATGTATAGATATACTTTCCATCATTTCAGAGAAAATTAATTTTCATGTTTTAAAGGTTAATTTTAAAAAAATTGTTTTTAAAAAGTAATTTTCGATGAAATGCTTTTCAAACCATTTTCATGTTTATTTTATAGATTTTCCAAGAAATAGGTTTTAAAAATTTTCTATGATTATTTTATATGTTTTCAAGGGGAAAGGTTTTAATAATGATTTCAAGAATAAATTATATTTTTTCAATGAATTTTCAAGGAAAATTGTTTTATAATTGTTTTATGTTTAAAAAAAATACATTTCAAAGAAGAAATTATATTTCTCTGAAGAAATGTTTTCAAAATATCCTTCAAAGTTATTTTTCATCTAACATGAAATATGTTTATTTTACTCATTACCTTATAGGAAATGATTCAAAGGATCCATTCATATCCTTTCTTGAATGGTTTATGTTTTAATTAAATTATTCTTATGACACCCATTTATATTCCATGGGCAATTCTTTTGAAACTTTCTTCTTTTCACATGTTATTGTTTAATGAAATGATTATGAAACCTATATCATTCCCATATATTATGATATGATGAAATGATAATGATCCCCATTTCATTTCATGGGTTATGATTTAATGTTTATAAAACCCATATATTTTTATGGGCCATGATATGATGAATGTTTTTTAACTAGTGACACATGTTTGAATGATTTTATTATGAGATTGGTGAGAAATATATCTCCCTCAAATGAATTGGGAAATGATAAATGTTTTATGATATCAAAGGGTACAGAAGAGGGAATACCAATCCCAAAACAATAGGTTACACAGGAGGATATACCATGTCCGAAACAAGAGGGTACATGAGAGGACATCACAAGCCCGAAACAAGATGTTACATAGGAGGAAATCCCATGCCCGAAATAAGAGGACACACAAAGGACATCCGAAGCCTAAAAAAATATGGTACGTGAGAGGCCATCACAAGAATGAAGTATGTAAAAGGTGATTATCCTAAGACCAACATGTTATAAAGGTCTTGGTAGGTATCCTTGACATAGGGTTTTTATATGATTATTAGTCTGTCAAAATTCCAAGTCTTATTATTATATTATTATTTATTGCCTCATGTTATTTACTTCCTTTTGATTCATGCCTTATAAAATGCTAATATTTATGCCTGTATTCATGTTTATTAATTTTTATATTTAGGTTATGATCTTCCAATGATCATGATCACATTCTCATACCCTTATGTTCATCATATGGTTATCTGTTTCCTTTATTTTTCCATTACTAAGCCTTGCTGCTCACCCATCTCTTTTTTCCCTTCCCTAGGTTATGGAGAATAGTTTTTAAGTAGAAGAACTAAGAGGAAATATCTTTGTGAGAAACATTGAATATATTTCACCAAGTTATAATATTTTTTTCCATGTTTCCAAAGGCAGTAAACTGATACAGTCATTGGGATTTTGTTTATGTAATGTTTTAAGTATTCCAAAAAAGTGGTGTAATGTCTATGTACTTTAAAACAGGTTTGTTATACCATTACCTAGATTACACATTAATTTTCTGGACACATGAGACTACACAGAATGTACAGGTGGTACATGACGTGTCTCTTCCTCCCAGGGTCTACTCATTTGTTTTTGCACATACTCATGTAGTTCAGGCCATTCCCTTGTACCTGGATCTGTACCTAGCCATGCTAGTGTACTCCAAGAGTATATGGTGTGTCTAGTATCATGGAGTCCGAGGAGTGTTCTAGCTAGAACATTACTTGGCCAGTTATGGATATTCACAGAGAGTGTGTATGCGATGTGACAAGGCATGTGATAATTAGCTCTACCTGAAACCCTATCATCAAATGGGATACTAAATGACATGTGTTATTATTGAATAACCATGATGTAGGCTAATCGAAAAAAAGAGTTTTCATAAGTCTTTAGATTTTATTATTCCATAGTTATTTCCACAATTTGACCACCCAGGATTGTTGGAAAACACCAATGAACATAAATTCTTGACCTCTAGTGTATGAAAATCAGAATTCAATAATCTAAATGAAGCCTAAAATGTTTCACATCGTGTCTACCATCACTGTCCACTCGATCCAGTTGCTGATACAAATCCTAGATCTAGGACACATCACCCAAAACACATTGTATTTAATGATACATCCTAGAATCACTAATCCATCCATCTTGCACACAACCACTTTGAATATGGGGGGTTCAATCCTTCTTGAAATCATCTTGGAAATGTCGAATCTTAACCCTATAGTCTAATGATAAAGAGCATGAAGAACATATGGGAAAAAATAAGAGCAAGGGTGAAACCATATATAGACAAGTGTTATCATCTAGTGATAAGTAAAACTAGATATTAAGTTTGATAACATGTGGAATATGGGATTTAATCAGATAAATTAAAATGAAAATTTGGCACGGCACATGTGAAGGGTGAATAATCACAGATAAAATAGAAGATTAAATCAATGATTTAATAATTTAATCAATGGGTTATAAACCAGAATTGATGATATCTTGGTTTATCTAGATCAATATTTGGTAAAGAATGTGTTTTCCAATGATGAAGGTGATATGTTTCATTCTATTCCTCTCGATCCACCTTGATCTGATTTCTCTCCATTCTCTTATATTGATTTGAAAATGAAGAACGTCCCATACCTTCTACAAAATACTACCAAGGTTATATAGATAAACTTATATATTTATTAAAATGATGAATAAACATTAGAAGTTAGGTCATGAACATTTAAAATAAAAAAATAAAATAAATTAATTATTTTAATTGAACGCAAATCCAACAGAAGCTTCAACTGGGAATACAAATATAACTAAAATTATTCCATAACTAGGGTAAATATCACATTATGAATTTTACTGTGGTGTTAGATTTTCTATTTTAGGTCCCAAATAAATAGAAAAAATTAATGTGCACACATGGTATAATATAATTAATATTTTTAATATTTTAATTACGAGTCTCCCCGTGCCTGGAATCTCATGATGAATCAACACATGACTCCTTATTATTTTCAAAAGTATTATAATGAAAAAATAGATTCGCTACATTCTCCCCTCATTCCTGGATTTTCACCCTAAAAGAACAATCTAAACCAGAAGGTGGGGTTATTGAGCCCACATCTAGCTCTCTCAATACTAGGTTCTCTCCTACATGTTCCTGTATTACCAAAACACTTGAACCAAGTTAATTTTCTATCCAAAAAGGATTACCTCATGCTAATCCTCGATCTTCAATGGTTACTCTATGATTGTGGCTCTATCATCTATGTCCATATGAACCTAGTTAATAACATGTGTAGATCATGCAAGTATCTCTTTATTTGTGACAGATGGAATATTTTATGCACCTAATAAAAATATGGGGGAGGTAAAGTTGAAAAGAAACCACCAAAACCATACATAAGATCGTGAATCACCTGATAAACCTTGGGGGAAATCATGCCTTCTATAAAAATACATGTATTCCTCTTCTAGGGGAGACTCTCAGGAATACATGGTCTCCCTTCTCAAACTCTAAGGTCCTAAAATTTTTATCTGTGTAAGATTTATGTTATCTATAAATTATCTTCATGTGATCTTGGATTATCACAATATTATCAAGTGTCACCTATACCATCTCTGTACTAATAAGGGATGTCTCACCAATATTAATCCACCATAAGGGTGACATGAAGGGTATCTCATATAGGGACTCAAAAGGTCCTATTCTAATAACACAGTGGTAGATGTTTTTATAATAAAACTATACCAATGGAAAGTGATCCTCCCATAGATTATATGAAAAACACAAAACCTCATCATATCTTCACACACCTTGATAGTATTCCTAGTCTACCCATCCATATGGGGGTAAAATGTTTTAATCATCCTCAACTATTACCTGATGGAATATTAAAATCATCTCTATAATCTTGATGTAAACTTCAAATCATGGATTAAGATAATCATTGAGGGTTTCCCCTGGAGTCATATGATACACCGCATGAAAAAAATGTCTCAAAATCTTCACCAATAACTACTCCATGACAGCAAGGAAGTGAAATGACTTGGTAAGTAAATCAATTATCACCTAAATAACATCATGTCCTATCATTTTATATGAATTTCTAGTCATAATGTCCATATATATTCTATACCATTTCCTCTTTGGGATCTTAATAGGTTTCATCAAACCTACTAAAACATGGTGCTCAACCATTACCAAATGATACGTGAGACCCCAAGAGATGAACTCAGTGACCCTCTGCCTCATATTATCCCACCAATACTATCATCGAAGGTAATTGTACATTTTCTACACTATAAGATGTATAGACAAAGGAGAAGTATGAAACTCCCTCATTACCTCATCTCACATCTCTACAAGAACCACCATCCATCCTCGAAAATATATGATTTGATCCCCTCCTTTAGAAAATCTATTTGGTGCATATTATGAGGGGATCTGGTCACAAAGAACCTCATAATAAATGTCTCCCAAATTACCCATGTCACATGTTAATTTAGAGAAGTATTCACCACCATAGAATAAAGAAAAAATACACCCTCTCCTTTCCCAAGTTCAGATGAAAAAAAGACAACTACACTAAGGGAATTAGACACAACATTTCCCTTCACAAGAGTAAATACTATCTCCATGTCATATTCCTACAGGAAATAAAACTAGGGACTCTTTCTTAAGTTAAGATATCTCTAAATTAATATGTACTTGAGACACTGGTGGTCGAAGTAAACAATAAAATTCCATCTAAGAAGATAGTTCCTCAACATTATTAGAGAGAAGAATAATTTTTACAACTCTAGGTCATGATTCATGTATCTATGCTCATGGGTTCTCAAATACCTCAAACCATAAGTGACCACTGCCTGCCTATTAATTTATACATAACTAAGAATATCTCTAGAGAAATCACAAAATACTATATACTCAATGCCCTCCTCTAGTAGTCTCAATATCGGAGCTCCAGTCCTCCTCAACCTAAACTCCTCAAAGGATCTTTGACACTTCTCATTCTATGTAAATGGACTCCCTTTACACATCATGTTGGTGTAATGAGAATACATCATAGATAATACTACAAAAAAACTACTATAGAACCAAACCAAGACATGATATCTCCATGAATCTTTCATGGTATTGGGTGGATCTCAAGGAAGAACCACATTATTCTTTTCCATGACAATAGCTAAACTATGTTCAGAAATGATATGCCTCAAAAAGTGAACCTTTCATATAAAAAAAATCCACTTAGATATATTACTATAAATCTTATGCTCTCAAAGTAAGTCTAGGACTTTACTAAAATTATTTTTATACTGTTCGGATTTATATTAAAAAGGTATGTCAGAAATAAAGAAAATAAAAAATTAGTCCAAGTATTTCTATAAGATCTGGTTCATAGGAGCCGTGAATGTAGTGGGGAAATTTTTTACACTGAAAGGAATCACAAGGAACATATAGTGTATATAGATACATATGAAAAAAATTATGAATATCAGCTTATCAAACCCTCAACTAGTGGTAGATAGACCTGATATTGATCTTTAGGAACAAACTCATTGCACACAACTGGTCAAATAGGTTATAAATCTTCATGAAGGGTTACTCGTTCTTTATAACTACCTGATTCAGGTGACGATTATCAAAAAAAGACCTCAATATACTATCTTCCCTTTTTCATGAACAAAACTAGAGCTTCATAAGGGGAAACATTAGGTATGATAAAGGAATTCTCTTGAAGTTTCTCTAGAGAAACCCTCATCTCTAGAATCTCAAGGGGGGATATCTGATATTCCACTAAAGATATTGAAAAGTCCTATGGTGAAAATATATACAAAATTTTATCTCATGTTGTGGAGGTAGTCCTAGAATATCCTCAGGGAAGAAATCCATATAATCCTCCATGAATGAATGAATATAGATAATTGAAGATCCCATTTCATTATAGGAAAAACACACTCACTAATGGATGATGAGTTTCAGCTTCCAACTCACAATACCCACCCACTCATCCATGATATATCTTTTACCCAATAAAGAATATCATCATATCTATCTATAGGCATCTGACTCATTTGTGAGGAAAATTAATCTAGGACTGAACCATAGATAACCAATCTATACCCAAAATGAGGTCATAAGGTCTAATCATGATGAAGAAGAGGTACAACATGAAAATCTCTCCAAAGTGTGATATTTCAGACTACTAGAAGATATGTGATAAAGAAGAATAATTCCCCATAGGTATATCTAGCCATAGCTACTGAACTAAATTCTCAACTAGAAGCTCCATCTTTCACACTAGGAATAAAGAGACAATGGAATGACTTGATACAATGTCTAATCATACTGAGGAAAGAGTATAATAAACATAGATCATACCTCAGATCATCTTATGTACAACCTGGTCATAGACCTCAATGGCCTGCAACTTGTTATTGCCCTGAGTGCCAATTATCTGAGTCTAGAAGGGTCCACATGGTAGTGGTGGTAATAGTATCTAATAGTATCATCCCCCATTAACTCCTCCATTTGGAGTGGCTCCCACTCCTCTACACACACTACCTCCCTGAGGGATTTCCTAGCCATATCTATTAGTTCCCTAACCAAGGTGGTACCTCTTATATGGGTGGCCATTAAATGTATGCCTATCCTACTCAGCGTGATGGGTCGGAAAATCATTATCCAAGTGACCTCATCTATTGGAATAATATAATCACCCCAATATAGTATGAATTTTTCCTATTTGTGATCCCTAATCAACCAAACCACATGTATGAGTTTGGGAATGAGTATGCCTCCTCTATTGATACCTCAATATATGATGCCTTCTAGATGATGAAGATGTATCAACCGCATGATGTCCACCACTGGATCCAATAACCTAAAGTCCATTTTCTAGGAATCTCTCCATCACCACAACCAGCTCTAGAACTCTTTCATTTGTTGGAAGGAAAAAGGATCAAAAATCATATTTAATGTATCTATAGACGCCATGGTCAAACTTCATCTCCTAGAAGAAGCCACCTCACACCATATCAAGGGAGTATCATATGAGCTTAGTGAACCTCACTTCCTAATCAACCAATTTCATACTAATCCACTATAGCTTCAGAATCTCTTGGATCCATATTGAGTTAAATAATTATGTGTAATACTCTTCATTAAACATATTTCAGAAGTCAGAGCATTAGAGTTCCATCTTATCACGAGTCTCCGTGACTAGACTCCACTTATACCCTGATGTTCCATAGAAAATATTGGATGCCAACAGAACCATATATTGTTTAGGGTCTAATACTACTTAAAAAATTGAACCACTGACTCAATCCAATCATTTTATTCCTAGGTATCTGGATCTACATGGAACCTTTACAGTCTCTAATGATGAAACTCAGGGAGTGTACTAAGACTTTATGTATGATCAGCCTAAAATGCTGATACTGTCTACTACTCGATAAGTGGGGGCCCAACTTCCTACCATCCTGATGGGAACACCTCATGATATGCCCCCTAGAATTAGGCCTCATATCTCATTAGTTCATCATCATGATCCTGAATTAGTAACCTCATTAGCTACCTTCCTGGGGGAATCCTGAAAGTGATTAAGATGTATCATGATTAGATGGGAATATATATATATATATATATATATATATATATATATATATAAGTGGGGAGATATCTCAAAAAATAAAGTGAAAGGAACCAGTCATATATGATGTGTGTAACATTTTTCCTTATAACCAATGTATTGATATGCCGAGTTGATAAGCATGTAGTCCGATTTTTGGTGAATGGATACATTGAACACTACACCAACACTGGGTTCCCTAGCATAAAATCCACACTCGAGACACTTCGAAACCATTTCCCTATCTCCCAAACAATTCATCATATGGGGAAATCTCCAATACTATCACAAGTAATGAACTACTCTGATAACACTCTATCTTTACCTAACCCACTGAGGGATAGACTGGCCTATAGAAAGATGAGCCATGACAACCCCAAGCTCATCTCTAGTAGGCTAGGGGTGGGAAAAAACTGCTGAGAAGTGGTAATTGAAATAGGGGTATTTTTAATATTGTATTTATATTTACACACCAAACCATATCAATGAAATTTTTCAAAGAAATATAAAATATTGTAACATCTAGTGTGTGAACATGCATGGAATTATCTATAGGGAAATTCAATAGTGTACAATAATATAAACCAAAAGATGGTAAAAATACATAAACAACTAGAAAAAAGTCCCAAGTAGAAAAAATATAGAATAAATTAAAAATAATAGAGCTCTTAAATCCTTTAATCCATGTCCTGACCACCGCATGTGATCAATACACCCACAATATCCCTAATCTCTAACAAAGTAACTTTTGACCCATCCATCATTTTCATGAGATATGACACGGGTGGGAAAATACTCTGAAAGGGTGAGTATATACATACCCAGTAGGATGCTATGAAAAAGAAAGAGGGAGAAAAAGAGATATATGAAAAAAGGTCAAATCAGCCCATAGCAAGAGGAAAACAAAAAACCAATACATATATAAGCTCATAAAAGAACCCAAATGTGAAAGAAATAAGATCTTAATATCATAACACAGTCCATAGTCAATGATTCTACCTTTAGATCCATAAGTATATCTGTAAAGCCCTTACCCCAGTTACCCAGAGTCGATGAATTATTTTAATACATTGGCATGACTACAAGGAATCAAGTCCTGAAGGACCGATCAGTTTAGTAGCCTTGGAATCACGAGATACCTTCATAAAAGTTACATTACATCATAAAGTAAAAAAAACTACAAGAATATATTGTCTTCATATCCCTTCATACTATCCATGCAAGTCATTCATAAATTACTTCTTCACATCCTGGAAAAAATAAAACATTGAAAGGGGTGATCTCAGATTCTCAGTAAGGATAACAATATAGCGGAATCTTTCATAAATGAGCATAAACATTTAAGGCAATGTATAACTAAAACAAAATCCTTTTAAACTTGAACTTCCGAATAATATGGAAAAAATGAAATGAAATAATTCCATTTACTTATACACATGGATATTATACTAGTCGAATAATCACATGCAATATCAATAACCACTTTCATAATGATGGAATGCATAATGCCAGACTATCATAACCACATAGTCAAGGCCTCGTTCCATGACTACAAATAAGATTTTGTCAAGGCCTTGTGACAAGACACTAGTTTGTCTCATGAGACCTACCGATGCATCAAGGAGCTATAGACAGCTCCAACCATCACTTATTAAGTCCAATGCATTCCTTATATGAACAGGTTTTAACATAACATAAACATTCGTATTAAAACTAGCATATGAAATGTCAATACTTTCTCTATAAACCATGAATGGTATAAAAAGAACACATACATAGTCAAACATATCACAAAACCATAAATACAATATGAAAGTTTTATATCATAATAAATAAACTGCAATAAGCTTAAAATAAATCAATGGATGTTGACATAGATGAAATCAAAACTATTTGAGAGAAATATCTCTTTTTTTTAAATCATTTAAAAGTCACACATTTATAAAGGAAGCAATTTAAAAGATATTTTTGAATCAAAGAGTCCCATACCACATTGAAACTTTTAAAAAGATATATCATTTCAAAACATTCATTTCCATATAAATAAATCCTTCAAATCATTTTGAAAACATGGACACTAATTTAAAATATTTAGAAAGATAAATATTTTAATACATTTAAAATTCTGATCTTGATAAAGAGTACCTTTCAGACATTCTTAAAATTCTCATTTTTAAATCATTTAAAAGTAACATAACTATAAAATAAAACATTTACTTTCAAAATATTCTTATAATCTTGTAAGGGAAGCTTTGACGATTTTTATAACGGCAGAAAATAGCCGCAACCGCTATATAAGTTAAAAAAACGACATTCTTACTATAATTTTGTCGAAATGGTTAAAAAGGACCTGGTTTGGAAAACAATGGAAAGATTCCTTTCAAAAAAATTAAGGGTATAAATTAATTTAACACATTTTCTAGTAAATAGTAAATTTTTTTTGAAATACATTTTTAAGAAACATGGATGTGGATGATAAAGAATTCCCAGTAGATAATTACGTATAAACAACCTTGGATAACAATGAGATTGTAAAATAAACCCGTACCTTGTACTTTTCCTTGGTTGAGGTTAGTTTAACCTCCTGTATAATAGTTAAATCATTGTTATTAAATTATACAATAATCATATACATAAATATTATATCATATATGATTTTTTAATATTGTTTTGTTAATAATATTTTAGTATTATCGTCATTTTGGGTGTTCACTTACTCATTTTATTTTATATGTTTTGTTACATAAGTAGTGTTTTTATGGATAGTTTGTATCTTATTTATATACAGAATGATATCAAGTCCTTAAAAATAATTTTTAATCATAAAATGAGAATTATACTTGAATGGATACGATGGGGAATAAATCTCATCGCGTTCGTGGAGACGGTAGTCCGTACGTATGCACGAGCGACAATATCATTATTTTGATATTAAAATAGTATATAATGAATGGTATATCATATATACAGAATAATTATAATTTTATATTTATTATTTACTTCAATTACACATCATTATCAAACACATCCAAATAATAATGTTTTGAATAACAATTACACCAAGACGCGGAGACTCTAAGCCGTACATACACATGTATGGTGACATGTCATTAAAAGGATGGATAGAATACTGAATATTATTGTACCATATTTATAATAACATAACATTATGTAGAATATATTGGAGTTATTATTTTACAATGGAAATAACAAAGAAAGATGAAGTGGAAGAAGAAAGGAACTTGAAAGAGGGTGGTGAAATCATTACCTCTTCTTTGGGTTCTTCCTTTTGATTTGATCAAAAGGGCTCCTTAGGTTGGATTTATGATCAAAATAATTCCTCTAGGTTTAACTAAGGGAAGTTGGGAGGATATTTGGGCAGGTTTTGGCCGAGCCAAAAGGCTTTGAAGGTATTAATTTGAGAGAAGGGGGTGTGCGTTTTTATAAGAGGGGTGAGGGGAACCTTAGAAAAAACTTAAAATATTATTTTATAATAAATTCATATTCGGTTTATAATGGCTCCAAATTGATTTATTTCTAGGATAAGGCGGGTATGGGTAAAAATACATTCAACCAATAGGTTTTAGACTGGTTTGGGTCACTTTATTAACCTTATCTTTTAGTTTTAACTCTTAGTTAATTAGTTTGACATTTACCATGTCTCTTTGTATTTTTATATTATATGGTTAATAAAATTACTATAAACTTCAAATAGACCATGAAGTTGTCCATTAATGATACAACTATCATTATATAAGTACTTTTTCCAAACCTTAGATTTTTAGGAATAGAATATCAATTAATAATGTAATATTTGTTTTAAAACTCTTTTATGTCAATTTTGACATTATTGGGTATTTGGTTTTTGATAAATTCATAAAAGCATTATTAATTCAAAAAAAAAATCATATAACCAATCCTAATATGTCATATTAACCTATAAAATTATTGGAATTAATAAAATGTCTCAAATTACATTTATTTGTGTATTTATAATATCAATTATCTTAATCTTTCGTTAATACGATAATTACTGCATCCTCATGGGGTCATAAATAAATTTAATTTTTTAATGTCTAAAAATTATAAATAAAATAAAATTATGTAGGAAATCTTTTTATATTTATAATGAATATTTATAATCGAATTTATCTTATTTATAACCCTATATTAAATTTTTTTTACTTATTAAACATTGATTTTAACTCTTTTAACTCTTCTTTGAATTAAATAATAATAAATGTCCTAATCAAATTCAAGTGGACCTAAATGATAATAGTTTATCCCTAAAGTTTTTTTTTGGTAGAGATACACTTGTACAATAGAATTAAGACATGTGTTAAGGTAATATTAATACCATTTTTACCCTTAATTACCCTATTTACTTTTTACCGTGGTAAATAAAAGTAAAAAGTTACAATTCACCAAAAAATATTTTTATCTTATTTAACCACATTTTACTCCTTGATATTAATCGTGTCTCTTGGATTTTTGAAATTCCACTCACATAAGCGGTAAAATTAAGTTTTAGGTGAATTTACAAATTCTCATAGGAGATGGGTAAAAGACGGTGAGAAGTTCAATAAACTTTTTATGTCTAAAATTGTTATAAACTGACTCCAATTAATTAAATTGAACTTATATAGGTATTAGGTATCTATTTTTACCTAAAATAAATGTAAATATAATAAATAATTATTTAAATATAAAGTCAGTTTTAACCAATAACTCAGTGTTTTTCAGTATTCATCAAAAATTGATGTTTTCAGAAAAATACCAAAATTTCACCCTAAGATAATTTTTATATTCCGAATTCATTAATGAAGTCTATTTTACCAAATTAAAAAAATAGAAGTTGAATTTATTAATTTAAAATTAATTCCCGCTTTCAAAACCAAAAGGCGTATTTTTAAGAAATAATAACTTTCAAAAGATTGACACTTATTTATGTCCAATTTCAAAGTGAAATTAATTACAATGAACATCATTGGATTAAATGGTAAAAATATAATCTATTTATACTTTCAAACCATTAAAATTTATAAATTAACACTATTAAGTATTTTGATTAAAAAAGTTTTTAGTTAAAATATAGAATTTTTCACTATTCACCCAAATATGAAAGTTATTAGAAAAACACCAAAAACTTTATTGAAACTAAATTCTTATGTCTCTATTCTAAAGAAAAATATTATTTTGTGAAATTAAAAATATTAATGTTTCAAATATTGGATTTAAAAAGGCTTCACCATTAAAAGGCGGTAAATTTTCATTTTTTGAAAAATACTTCTTTTATCTGAAAAAATGAATTTATTCTTAAATTATGTCTTAGAAACTCATAATATGGATTCTAAAATTATAAGGATTATATAAAGTTCAAAATTCAGTTAATACTATTCATAACTGCTTTTGAACGGCTAGTTTGTAAGTCATGGTGCACTAGAACTTGGTGTTGAGTGTAGTGCAAGTTATTAAATTACTTTGAAGAAATAACGTACTATGAAATCTTGGGGTGGTACATTCTTCCCTCCTTCAATAAATTTCATCCTCACAATTTGAAATTATTCTTTGAAAATAGAAGGTTGAAAATAGAAAATACTTTTGGGAAAACCCACATCGAAAATTAGGTTAATAATATTTAGTATTAATAGGAGGAAAAGGGAAATGAAAGGGTCACCACCAAATTATGATCTCGAGTAGGAGAACATTGGTGGCAATTAAGGACATATAATTGGAGAAAAAATGTAAATATTTATAGGTAGTGATTGAGGACATCAATCACAAAAAAGTCTAAAATTTAAGGACTTAAATTCATCAATCTATGATGATTTAAAATACCATAAGTTCAACAAAACATATGGTATTAGGATAATACATTTTTTGTTTTATGATCCATTCACTAAAGTATAAGAATTAATTTCTTCATAGAATATAAGAAGAAGAAAAAAAATTTATACTTGACAAGTAGAGTCCCATCCTTTAACTAATTTATACCACAAACTCATCTTTCACTCTAAAAGATAATAGAACTTAAAAATAATATTATATTTATCCTATTCATATAGGGTTAAAAAACAAAATGAATTTATAATTCAGATACCAGAATTTTTTAAAAAACTCTACATTATTCAATCCAGGACATCACGTGGGCCAGTGGTAGGTGATACACCCTTGTCGCCCTTTGGTTGCTGGTTCAAGTCTCACAGCCTTGCCGGATGCGACGGGTTTCCACCCGACCTCCGGGTTGTCCTTTTATGGCAATCCAAAAATAATATCAAACTAGAATTATCCAAAATACTTCTATCCAGACTTACAGTCTAAAATTTATAAGGAAGGTAAACACAATGAAGATCCTTTTTTCCGTGTAATAACATGTGAACACCTTCATCATGTATTCTTTTAAAACACCACAACATCCTGAATTACCATAAAACCTTATTGATTACATTCATGATCCCTTATTACTTATAGAATACTGGATATACTCCTTCTATCCAAAAATGTTGTAAACTCTAACAATGATGGAATATACAAATCATTAATCAGTTTCAAGGTAGTCAAGAATATCTAATATAATTTTTCCAAATCAATCATCTATTATTCCAAAATCACTACCTCAGTATGAGAACCATATTATGGTTTATCTTTATCTCAACCATATATTTTCCAAAACTTTAACCTGCTATTGAGTCAATTTTCTTGGTTCCACACAATCTCAAGTCCTTAATAAAATAGTACTGTAGTACAATCCTTATTTATTTCCAGTACATCATTGATACAACACTTCAATGAAATAATTATAGGATAACAACATAAGAACACTAGTCATTCCTCTCCATCTGTGGTAGTATCATAACTTTATTATTATCCAATAGCATCATTTGCGGCATAGTCTGATGACTGGGACATTGGTTCGTGTAGTGTCCAAACTCCTTGTAGATGAATCATTGTACATTTGAAACCTTTTTCTTACCCTTGTAGTCACGTACTTGGTGTCCTTTTTCTCCACACTTATAACATACTCCCATTAACTTAAAGCATTTTCCATGGTGATTCTTTCCACAATTATCACATATGGGAAAATCTTTCTTTACCTTCTTCACTTTATCTATCCCTCTCTCTACTATCCTTTCTTTCTCTAGCTTCCCTTCAAAGCCATAGGACTCCGAGAATTCTTTACTTATCTTATGAACACATGATACTATTTCTTTATATGTTGATAATATGTGGGAGACTATTTCCCTTCTAAATTCTATCTTAAGACCATTAAAGATATGATACTTCTTACTCTTTGGATCATGCATATTTCTGGGGTTCTCATTCCTTCTACTGGGCGCCATTTCTAAACAATGTCATACACTAGATTAGTTTATGAATAATAATACCTAATCCCAAACTTGTAAAACACTTAACATAAATTAAATAGTTTATGGATATAATCCATTATCATAAAAATATTTTCTTGGAGGATGTATATACTCATAAACCCTTCATAATAGTTTGTAAAGAAAATGATAATTATCCTAAGCATTTCCCCTAGGAGTGTCATAACCAAGAGTGCAACAAGGGCCATTGTCGTGCACCAGTTCCCATTCGAGGCTAGATCAAAGCGGTGTTTTCTGGTTTTACCCCTAGGTACATCTGTGCCAGAGCCGCCTCTACCTACTCGTATCCAGACAGGGATATATTTCTCGGAAAACTCAAAAAATATCGACAATACCAAAATTCTAGGAAGTTATTCTACACTTATCCTCAAATTCCATCTTAGGTCTATTTGCTCTAATCAGAGTTTATCTAAATCTAGCTTCCAAGGTTTGTACTAAATTTCATCTGATACAAACTGTAACACCCTGACCCCAGTTACCCAGAGCCGGTGCATTATTTTAATAAATTGGTATGATTAAAAGGAATCAAGTGTCGAAGGACCGATCAGTTTATTAGCCCTGGAATCACTAGATACATTCATAAAAGTTACATTACATCATAAAGTAAAAAAAACTGTAACAAAATCTTTTCTTCATATCCCCTCATACTATCCCTGCAGGTCATTCATAAATTACTTCTTCGCATCCTGGAAAAAATAACACATTGAAAGGGATTATCTCAGATGCTCAGTAAGGATAACAATATAGCGAATTTTTTTATAAATGAGCATAAACATTTAAGGCAATGTATAACTAAAACAAAAGCCTTTTAAACTTGAACTTCAATATAATATGGAAAAAATGAAATGAAATAATTCCATTTATGTATTCACATGGATATTATACTAGTCTAATAATCACATGAAATATCAATAACCACTTTCATAATGATGGAATGCATAATTCCAGACTATCATAACCACATAGTCAAGGCCTCATGACAAGACTACAAATAATATTTTGTCAAGGCCTTGTGCGAAGACACTAGTTTGTCTCATGAGACCTACCGATGCATCGAGGAGCTATAGAGGGCTCCACCCGTTACTTATTGAGTCCAATTCATTCCTCATATGAACAGGTTTAAACATAAAATAAACATTTGTATTAAAACTAGCATACGAAATGTCAATAATTTCTCCATAAGCCATGAATGGTATAAAAATAACACATCCACAGTCAAAAATATTGTTGGAACCATGGCTGTTCTATGCAAGAATTGGATTTTTGGTTTGTGTTTGTTGTCAATCCTCAGTGGAAGTTCCGAATGTTTGCTAGCAAAGTGATCATACAGTTCAACCAGACAACAGTACTGAAGATGGCGCTGTTTCCCAGTGTTTGCCAAATTTTTGGGCCTCAAAATCGGAAAATGAAGACATGGATTGTCTGCAAAAGGAGGTTCACACAAAAAGGAAGTGGTGTGTGAAATATAAGATGCTTGCACGAAATACTTAAGTTGGGCGCGGAAAACAGCCAGATGCGCGAAATATTGGATTGAGGTTTTTTGCATAAAGAGTGTTTCCGAATCAGATTGGTGAAAAATGAAAAAGGCATGGGCTGCGCGGAAAATAAGGGTTGTGCGCGAAATACTTGAGTTGGGCGTGAAAAACAGCATGGTGCGCGAAATAGAAGAGCGAAGTTTTTTTTGCAAATAGTATTTCGGAATCACACCGTCGAAAAATAGCAAAGGCATGGGTTGCACGAAATATCTGGAGAGGTGCGCGGAAAACGATACCTGCGCGAAATATTACGTGCCCGATGAAAGGTTTTCCACACCGAAAGGGATTTTGTGCGCGGTGGTCTCAGTCGCCTATAAATATGAGGCGACCCCTTCATTCAAAGAAGTTGAAGACTTAGAGAAGATCTGTGGTCTGATGCGCGTAAAAGGATCGTGTAAAGGGGCTTGTGCGAAATATTCGGAGTTGCGCGGAACATTACGGGATGTGCAAAAAATGAAAAGTTGCGCTTAAAAATTGGATTCGCCCATAAAAGATCCAGTTGCGCGAAAAAGGGGATTTTTTCACGAAATATTTTTCCGCGTGAAAAGTAAATTTTGCGCACAATAAGAAGGTTTTGCGCACAAATGGTTGGTGTTGCGCGCAATTGTCAGTAAGGTTTGTCTGCACGTTTTGGTTATCCGGTTCAGTGGTTCTGTGTGTTCTAGTGCATCTCTTCCGGACTTCGATGCAAGAAGAGTCTCATGCTGAGCAGAGGAAAAGGCTTCAATGCAAATATATTGAAGAGACCTTCACGTCTATAAACTGAGTGAGACTTCACCAACGGTAGT
The DNA here is from genome assembly GCA_963277665.1 of Viscum album. Classification (NCBI taxonomy): domain Eukaryota; kingdom Viridiplantae; phylum Streptophyta; class Magnoliopsida; order Santalales; family Viscaceae; genus Viscum; species Viscum album. The sequence goes on from OY728131.1 coordinate 1,553,082,419, forward strand.
GAGCCAGGGGGAGTCAACAGGAGTGACCCGAGGGAAGCAGTGTGCTATCCCTGAACCTTTGTAAAGGCGGTGAGCCTGGGATAGAGTGTCTGTGCCCAAACCTTTGTAATCCACAGCTAGTGAAGATTAGTGGAATCCAGTACAACTGACAACTTGTCGGCGTATGCTCCTTGGACGTAGCCCTTAGTGGTGAACCAAGTAAAAAGTGTTGTGTCCTCTCTATGAATGTGAATGTTTGCTTTCTAATCATAATCACCATACAGGTTCAACAAGTTCCTACCAACGTGGGAACAAGATCCACCACATTAAAAGAAAAATTTGTGACCCTGATTCACCCCTCCCCTCTTAGGGTGTCCCGGGGTCCTTCAAGTGGTATTAGAGCGTAAAGGTTGCTGGTGTTGAATCTGACCTTTTTCGTCATGGAAAATGCAGTCAATGTTAGGGGTGTCCCTCAATTTAATGGAAGCAATTTCCAGATCTGGAAGAACAGAATGAGATCTCATCTAATATCTATTGGAATGGAAGTTTTCTTTTCTACTGTGCAAGGAATACAAGTCACTGATCCGACAGGCCTAGCTATGACTGAAACAGACATGAAACTTCTTGATGCAGATGCTAAAGCCCAGAATGCACTCACTGCAGCCCTTTCTGATCAGATCTACCTAAAGGTGATTAATTGAACCTTAGCAAAATCCATGTGGTATAAACTTGAGAATATTTATGAAGGAGATAGAAAAGTGAAGGAGGAAAAACTACAAGTGCTGCACAATCGGTTTGATGATCTGAAGATGCATCCAGACGAGAATGCAGACTCTTTCTTCAATCGAATTACTGAAGTGGTTGGAGCAATTCAGGATCTAGGCGAAGAAATCAAAGACATTGATATTGTAAATAAAATATTAAGAAGACTTCCACCTCTGTATAATGTAAAGGTGTCAGCCCTTGAGGAAAGAGATCTTTCCGAACTTTCTCTAGATGATCTATTGAGCAGCTTGGTAGCATATGAAATGAGAGTCAAACCAGAAGATTCTATGACTCGGGTGAGCAAGGAAATGGAATTAAAGGCCATGGATAAACTGAAAATCTCAAAGGACAGTAGTGGTGAAGATGACGAAGAAAAAGAAATTCTTTCTCTCATTGTAAAGAAGTTCCAGAATGGGAAAGGGAAATTCAAAGGGAAGTTACCTCTCGCATGTTTCCATTGTGCAAAAGTTGGGCACATTGCCTTTTAGTGCTTAAGAAAGATCAATGATGATGATAGTGTAGATGAAAACATCGAGAAGTCTCAAAGAAGTTTCTTCAAAAAGGGATATTTCAAATCTGGTAAGAAAATGCAAAGGAAGAGTTTTGTCTGTGAAGAAGAAGAAGATGACAATGAATTCTGTGATGAAGAAGAACCATAATTCAAAACTGGGAACCATGCTTCTATGATGGCCACTGTTGAATAGTCAGAAGATACTGATGGATAAAAACAACTGAGAACTAGTGTATATCCTGAGATACAACTTAAGGATGCAGTTAGTAAGCTTAAGATTAAATGTAAGAGCTGAAATAAGTGGAAATCAATTGTCAAAGAATCAACTGAATACGTTGATCAACTTAAAGCTGAAATTGAACGATTGGAAGAATTTGTGAAGGTGCAGTCTAAAATAATTGAAATCAACGATGATGGAGTAGATCTGAAGCTGAGAATTGAAGAGCAGGCAAAGGTCATCAATGACCTCACCTCCATATTGGATGAAAAATCCAAGACTGCTGAGGGTCTTGAGGAGGAAGTTGTTACTCTATGGAGTAAACTGGAGACTGAATCAGTTCCAAAATAATCGAGGAAAAAAATACAGTTTGGAAGATTCTCAGATGCAGAATTACTAGCAAGAGCCAAGTGTGGTTCAGATGGGGTTAGAAAAATCTTGAGTGATCAAAGAACCGCTTGCATGGGAAAGAGTGGAATTGGATGTGAGGCTGAGACATCAACTGCTGGAAGTGAAAAGATCCAAAAGAAAGACAAGATGAAAGTTGAACATATTGAAATGTTACCTAGAGTGCCAAAAAAGAAACTCTCAATCCAAACTAAAAGGAGACATGAAAATTATCCTCAAACATTCAGAAATGACAGGCAGTCTTAATATTCTCCCAAGGAAGAAGGTATGAGGAGAAATTCAAGTGAGAAGACATTTCCTCTCATGAAGTGTCAGTTTTGTGGCTATCTGGGACATACCATGTCTTATTGTGAAGAGGCAAGAAGGTATCTGAATGGAGAAGATATAGAAGCTCAACAAAGGAGAAAAATTTCATATCCTAACTCTTTTAGAAGAAATAATTTATATGGATATTGTTTTTGTTATTCTAACTTTGTTTATAAGGCCGCTAATTGTAGGCAGAGAAGGGACATGGACACCTCATACCAAAGTTCAAGACAAGTCAAGTCTCGTCAGCAAGATAGTGTTGCTATTTCAAACAGGTTTTCACCTCTAAAAGAAGACTTTGACTATGAAGAACATGGGTATAAGGAAGACATAATTGAAAGGCCATCTGTTCTATATACTCGATCTAATGTCTCATGGAAGGAAAGGAAGAAGATTGAGAAATCCAATCTTGCAGAGGTGGCCCTCAAAGCTACAAAGAACAACAGTACCTAGATTCTAGATAGAGGTTGTTCATCTCATATGACAGGTAATGTCGGCCTACTAATGAATATCATAAGGAATGTTGATGGTACAATAAGATTTGGTAATGATGGGGCTCTGAAAATCAAAGGGAGTGGAAGTACCGAATTAGCTAATGGAGAACTAAAGAAGACTGAAGTCCTTTACGTAGATGGCCTACGTCATAATCTCCTCCACATGAGTCAACTCTGTGACTTAGGACTTATAGTTACATTTAATCAGAAAGGCTGCACTATCAAGGGAAAGACTGGAAATTCACTTATGAAGGGATGCAGAACAGAAGGCAACTTGTATCAGGTTGATAGTGAAGAAAATGTATGTTACATGACTGTTGAAGAAGAAAAAAATTTGTGGCATTGGAGATTGGGACACATCAATCAACAAGACATGGAGAAAATATCAAAATTGAGAATTTTCATGGACATTCCCAACCTGAAGCGTGAGCGTGAAAAATATTGTGATGCTTGTATTAATGGGAAGCTGGTCTGCAGTTCATATCGACCAAAGAAGAAAAGGGTGTCTCACCTTCATGATCTGATTCATACAGATGTTTGTGGGCCAATAAATGTTGCCGGAACTCATCGAGAAAGGTACTTTGTCCTTTTCATAGATGATTACAGTAGAATGGCATGTGTGATGGTCATTCAAAGGAAACGACAAGTCCTTGACTGCATGAAAACATATCGGTGAATCGCCGAGAATGATACTGGATGAACAATCAAAGTGTTGCAATCTGACAATGGAGGAGAATACAGGTCCATTGAATTTGAGAATTATCTTGAAAATCATGGGATATAGCATGAGGTAGATACTGTGAGAAATCCACAACAAAATGGAGTTGTTGAACGTAGGAATCGACAGGTGAACAACATGGCACGAACTATGCTTATTGAGAGTCGTATTCCACGACATTACTGGAATGAGGCTGTTCAAGCTGCAGTATACATTCAGAATCGAACAGGACTTTATATGGGTGAGACGAAGACACCATATGAATTGTGGCATGGATGGAAGCCTTCTCTAAAATAATTTCGTGTCTTTGGAAGTAAATGCTTCATCAGGAATAAAGAAGAAAATCAAGGGAAATATGTCGACAATGCAGATGAAGGAATTTTCTTCGGTTACTCAATGAACATCAAATCCTACAAATGTTTCAACAAGCATTTGGGAAGGATTGTGGAAAGTAGTGATGTTAATATAATTGAAGAGAAAACCACAAATGCTTCAAGGACGTCATATGATGATGTGATAGAAAGTCAGGAAGAATGTGAATGTGAAGAAAATACAAATGCAGAAGTAGAGGAAGTTGTTCAAAACACTCAGCAGTCACATCATGATGTTGACTCAGAAGAAGAATCTGAAAAAGAAACTATGGCTGAAGAGAATGCTACTAAACCTCACAGGAGAAATCGAAGAGCTGAGATTGATCCATCCAACATAATTGGGGACAAGAGTGCACCCACTCAAACAAGGAGGATGAGGAATAACACGCAATCTGCATTTCTATCAGTTGTAGAGCCATCCTCATTCGAAGAAGCTGTAAATAATGAAGCTTGGGTGAAAGCCATGAATGATGAATTAGATCAGATTGACAAGAATCAGACATGGGATCTTTTCTAGAGACCCGAAGGTCAAAATGTGATTGGTACCAAATGGATCTTCAAAAATAAGTTTGATGAGCATGGAAGTGTCATCAGAAACATGGAACGACTAGTATGTAAAGGATACTCCCAGGTTGAAGGCATTGATGTTGAAGAAACCTTTGCTCCAGTGGCTAGACTGGAGTCAATCAGGCTTTTCCTTTCCATGGCACTCCAAAGAGGATATAAAGTATATCAAATGGATGTTAAGACAACATTCTTGAATGGTTTACTCGAAGAAGAAGTCGACATTGAACAACCAGTGGGCTTTGTTTTTGGTACTGATGAATCAAAGGTTTGCAAACTAAAGAAAGCTCTATATGGTTTGAAGCAGGAACCACGGGCGTGGTACTCACGGCTGGATTCATATCTCAAGAAGTTGGAATTCAAAAGAGGAGGAGTTGATCACAATCTCTATGTGAAGAATTCTACAAAAGATCAATTCACGGTTCTTGTCTACATTAATGATATCATATTTGGTGGAAGAAGGCAGAAATCAGTGGATGAATTTGCCAACCACATGAAATCAGAATTTGAAATGTCTATGATTGGGGAGCTCACATATTTCTTGGGGCTGCAGGTGATTCAAAAGAAGGAATACACATTCATTTCACAGGAAAAATATGCAAGAGAGCTGCTGAATAAGTTCAATATGCAAGACTCCAAACCAATGTCAACTCCGATTGCAGTTGGAACCAAACTTGGAAAGCATGAGAATGAGAAATCCGTAGATCCCACCATGTACAGGAGGATCATTGGGAGCCTATTGTACCTGACAGTGACACGACCAGATAATGTCTTTTCCACATGTCTTGCAGCTCGCTTTCAGAGTAATCCAAAGGAGGAACATTTGGCAGCAGTAAAAAGAATCATGAGGTATATTCAAGGTAGTCATAGTTATGGCTTATACTTTGCTTCAGGAAGGGACTGTGAAATATCAGCATTTTCAGATATTGACTAGGCTGGCGATGTTGTGGACAGAAAGTCCACCAGTGGCGGAGCATTCTTTATTAGGAATAACTGTGTTGGCTGGTCGAGCAAGAAACAAGAAAGTACTTCTCTTAGTACTGCTGAAGCTGAGTATATATCCTCCACAAAGGCATGCACTCAACTGCTATGGATGAATCAACAATTAACAGATATTGGTGATGAGGTAAAGCAACCAATGGTGATTTACTGTGATAAAAAGAGTGCAATTGATCTTATAAGAAATCCTGTTCAGCATTATCGTACAAAACATATTGAAATCAGGTATCACTTTATCAAAGAAAAAGATGATCAAGGGGTGTTTAAAATGAATCACGTGGGAACTGATGAGCAAGTAGCTGATATCCTGACAAAGCCACTGTTAGTGGCTGTGTTTGAGAAGCATCGGTTGAACCTCGGTGTTCAACCACCTCCCAGTTCATAAGAAGGTTACGAAAATCCCCTCTCCCCGTTTATGGTAATTCTTTCTATCTGTTTATGGCTGTGATGCAGGTATGGGGGAGATACTATCTAGAGGGAGTATGGTTTGAGCTGAACATTGATTAATTTACCGGCCTTTGGGTTTATTGTTAATGGGGGATACAGGAAAGGAATAAATTCAGGATTGTCTATAGACATGTAATGCTTATGTGACACGATGAGAATTCAGTGTAAGAAAATTTCTTTAGCGTCTTTGAGCATTCCAAAACACGAGAACCCAATTCAAGATTCCTATCTTGTTTTCTACACCGAGCATTGCTCACGTAGACTTAGAGTACTGGCTGAGTTGATCCTTGTTTGTTTTGGTATGCATGTGGACGGTGATATATTGAATTTATTTGGTGATTGTCAACAAACCCAAAGGGGGATATTGTTGGAACCATGGCTGTTCTATGCAGGAATTGGAGTTTGGTTTGTGTTTGTTGTCAATCCTCAGTGGAAGTTCCGAATGTGTGCCAGAAAAGTGATCATACAATTCAAGCAGACAACAGTATTGAAGGTGGCGCTATTTCCCAGTGTTTGCCAAATGTTTGGGCCTCAAAATCGGAAAATGAAGACATGGATTGTCTGCAAAAGGAGGTTCACACAAAAAGGAAGTGGTGCGCGAAATATAAGAGGCTTGCGTGAAATACTTAAGTTGGGCGCAGAAAACAGCGGGATGCGCGAAATATTGGATCAAGGTTTTTCGCGCAAAGAGTGTTTCAGAATCAGATTGGTGAGAAATGACAAAGGTATGGGTTTCACGGAAAATAAGGGCTGTGCGCGAAATACTTGAGCTGGGCGTGAAAAATAGCGTGGTGCGCGAAATAGCGGAGCGAAGTTTTTCGCGCAAACAGTGTTTCAGAATCACACCGTCGAAAAATGGAAAAAGCATGGGTTGCACGAAATATCTGGAGAGGTGCGTGGAAAACGATACCTACGTGAAATATTACACGCCCAATGATAGGTTTTCCGCACCGAAGAAGATTTTGCGTGCGGGGGTCTCAGTCGCCTATAAATATGAGGTGACCCCCTTCATTCAAAGAAGTTGAAGACTTAGAGAAGATCTGAGGTCTGATGCGCGTAAAAGGATCGCGTAAAGGGGCTTGCGCGAAATATTCGGAGTTGCGCGGAAAATTTCTGGATGTGCGAAAAATGAAAAGTTGCGCTTAAAAATTGGGTTCTCCCATAAAAGATCCAGTTGCGCGAAAAGGGGATTTTTGCGCGAAATATTTTTCCGCGCAAAAAGTAAATTTTGTACGCAATAGGAAGGTTTTGTGCGCAAATGGTTGTTGTTGCGCGCAATTGTCAGTAAAGTTTGTCTACACATTTTGGTTATCCGGTTTAGTGGTTCTGTGCGTTCTAGTGCATCTCTTCCGAACTTCGATGCAAGAAGAGTCTCGTGCTGAGAAGAGGCAAAGGCTTCAATGCAAATATATTGAAGTGACCTTCACATCTATAAACTGAGTGAGGCTTCACCAACGGGAGTGAGCCAGGGGGAGTCAACGGGAGTGACCCGAGGGAAGCAGTGTGCTATCCCTGAACCTTTGTAAAGGCAGTGAGCCTGGGAAAGAGTGTCTGTGCCCAAACGTTTGTAATCCACAGCTAGTCAAGATTAGTGGAATCGGGTACGACCGACAACTTGTCGGCGTATGATCCTTGGACGTAGCCCTTAGTGGTGAACCAAGTAAAAAGTGTTGTGTCCTCTCTGTGCATGTGAATGTTTCCTTTCTAATCATAATCGTCATACAGGTTAAACAAGTTCCTACCAACATGGGAACAAGATCCACCACATTAAAAGAAAAAGTTGTCACCTTGATTCACCCCTCCCCTCTCAGGGTGTCCCGGGGTCCTTCACATATCACAAAACCTTCAATACAATATGGAAGATTTGTACCATAATAAATAAACTTAAATAAGCTTAAAATAAATCAAAGGATGTTTACCTAGATGAAATCAAAACTATTTGAGAGAAATATCTTTTTTTTAAAACCATTGAAAAGTTACATATTTATAAAGGAAGAAATTTAAAAGAGATTTTTGAATCAAAGTGTCCCATACCACATTGAAACTTTTGAAAAGAAATATCATTTCAAAACATTCATGTCCATATAAATAAATCATTAAAATAATTTTGAGAACATGGACATTAATTAAAAAGATTTAGAAATATAAATATTTTAAAACATTTAAAATTATGATCTTGATAAAGAGTACCTTTCACAAATTCTTAAAATATTCATTTTGAAATCATTTAAAAGTCACATAATTATAAAATAAAACATTTACTTTCAAAATATTCTTATAAGCTTGTAAGGGAAGCTTCGACGATTTTTATAGCGGCGGAAAATAGCCACACCTTCCCTATAAGTTAAAAAAAAGACATTCTTACCATAATTTTGTCGAAATGGTTAAAATGGTCCTTGTTTGGAAAATGAAGGAAGGATTCCTTTCAAAAAACATAAGGGTTTAAATTACTTTAAGCCATTTTCTAGTAAATAGTAAATTTTTTTCGAAATACATTTTTAAGAAACATGGATGTGGATGATAAAGAAGTCCTAGAAGATAATTACGTATAAACAACCTTGAATAATGAAGAGATTGTGAAATAAACCCTTACATTGTACTTTTCCTTGGTTGAGGGTAGGTTAACCTTCTGTATAGTAGTTAAATAATTTTTATTAAATTATACAAGAATAATATACATAAATATGATATCATATATGATCTTTTAATACTGTTTCATTAATAATATTTTAGTATTATCGTCGTTTTGGTTGTTCAGTTACTTGTTTTCTTTTATATGTTTTGTTACATAAGTCGTGTTTGTTATGGATAGGTTGTATATTATTCATATCCAGAATGATATAAAGTCCTTAAACATTATTTTTAATCATAAAATGAGAATTAGACTTGAATGGATATGATGGGGAATGAATCTCATCGCGTTCGTGGAGACGGTAGTCCGTACGTACGCACGAGGGACAATATAATTATTTTGATATTTAAATAGTATATAATAGATGGTATATCATACATACAGAATCATTATAATGTTTTATTTATTATTTACTTCAATTACACATCATTATCATACCCATCCAAATAATAATGTGTTGAATAACAATTACACCACGACGTGGAGACGGTAAGCCGTACATACGCACGTATCGTGACATGTCATTCAAAGGATGGATGAAATACTGAATATGATTGTATGATATTTATAATAAAATCACAGTATATATAAGATACTGGAGTTATTATTTTATAATGGAAATAAAAAGGAAAGAAGAAGTGGAAGAAGAAAGGAACTTGAAAGAGGGTGCTGAAAACATTACCTCTTCTTCGGGTTCTTCCTTTTGATTTGATCAAAAGGGATCCTTAGGTTGGATTTATGATCAAGCTAAGGCCTCTGGGTTGAAGTGAGGGAAGTTGGGAGGATATTTGGGTAGGGGTTGGCTGAGCCAAAGGCCTCTGGGTTGAAGTGAGGGAAGTTGGGAGGATATTTGGGCAGGGGTTGACCGAGCCAAAAGGCTTTGAAGGTATGAATTTGAGAGAAGGGGGAGTGCCCTTTTATAAGATAGGTGAGGGGAACTTTAGGAAAAACTTAAAATATTATTTTATAATAAATTCATATTTGGTTTATAATGGCTCCAAATTGATTTATTTCGAGACTATGTTGGGGATGTGTCTAAAGCCATTCAACCAATCGGTTTTAGACAGGTTTGGGTCCCTTTATTAACCTTATCTTTTAGTTTTAACTCTTAGTTAATTAGTTTGACATTTACCATGACTCTTTGTATTTTTATATTATATGGTTAATAAACTTTCTATAAACTTTCAATAGACCCCAAAGTGGTCCATTAATGATACAAATATCATGATATAAGTCCTTTTTCCGAACCTTAGATTTTTAGGAATAGAATATCAATTAATAATATAATATTTGTTTTAAAAACTCTTTTATGTCAATATTGACACTATTGGGTATTTTGTTTTTGATAAATTCATAACAAAATTATTAATTCTAAAAAAATTCATATAACCAATCATAATATGTCATATTAAACTATAAAATTATTTTAATTAATAAAAATTTTCAAATTACATTTATTTGGGTATTTATAATATCAATTATCTTAATATTTCATTAATATGGTAATTACTGAATCATCATTGTGTCATAAATAAATTAAATTATTTAATGTCTAAAAATTATAAATAAAATACCATTATGTAGGAAATCGTTTCACAGTTCTAATGAATATTTATAATTGAATTTATATTATGTATAACCCTATATTAAAAATGTTTTAGTTATTAAACATTGATTTTAACTCTTTTAACTCTTCTTTGAGTTAAATAATAAGAAATTTCCTAATCTAATTCAAGTGGACCTAAATGATAATATTTTATTCTTAATATTGTTTTTTTTTCGAGATACACTTGTCCAATAAAATTAGGACATGTGTTAAGGTTTTATTAATATCATTTTTACCCTTAATTACCCTATTTACTTTTAACCGTGGTAAATAAAAGTAAAAAGTTACTATTCACCAAAAATTATTTTTATCTTATTGAACCAAATTTTACTCCTTGATATTAACCGTGTCTCTTGTATTTTTGAAATTCCACTCACTGAAGTGGTAAAATTAAGTTTTAGGTGAATTTGCAAATTCTCCTAGGAGATTGGTAAAAGACGATGAAAAGTTCAATAAAATTTTTATATGTCTAAAAGTATTATAAACCGACACCAATGAATTAAATTTATATTATATAGGTATTACATATCAATTTTGACCGAAAATAAATTTAAATATAATAAATAATTATTTAAATAAAAAGTCAGTTATAACCTATAACTCAATGTTTTCCACTATTTATCAAAAATTGAAGTATTTAGAAAAATACCAAAATTTCACCCTAAGCTAATTTTGATATTAAAAATTAAATAATGAAGTTTATTTTACCAAATTCAAAACATATACGTTTCATTTATTAATTTAAAATTAATTCCCGCTGTCAAAACCAAAAGGTGTATTTTTTAGAAATAATAACTATCAAAAGTTTGACACTTGTTTATGTCCAATTTCAAAGTGAAATTACTTACAATGAACATAATTGGATTAAATGGTAAAAATATAATCTATTTATACTTCAAAACCATTAGAATGTATAATTTAACACTATAATGTATTTTGATTAAAAATGTTGTTTTTAGTTAAAATATAGTATTTTTCACTATTCACCCAAATATGAAAGTTATCAGAAAAAACCAAAACTTTATTGAAACTAAATTATTATGTCCCAATTATAAAGAAGAAGTTTATTTTGTCAAATTTAATATATTAAAGTTTCAAATATTGGATTTAAAAAGGCTTTGCCATTAAAAGGTGGTAAAATTGCATTTTTTGAAAAATACTTCTTTTATCTAAAAAAATGATTTTGTTCTTAAATTATGTCTCAGAAACTCATATTATGGATTCTAAAATTATAAGGATTATATAAAGTTCAAAATTCAGTTAATACTATTCATAACCGCTTCAGAACGGCTAGTTTGGTAAGTAATAGTGCGCTAGAACTCGGTGTTACGTATAGTGCAAGTTATTGAATTACTTTGAAGAAATAATGTACTATGAAATCTTGGGGTGTTACAATATCTCCTATTCCCGGCATAAAAAACAACCTCACCAAAATTCATGTGGAGGTCACCCTCCATGATACTGCACTCCACAACTGAGTGAGCCACAAGTCATGTAGAGGACATGCACGCCGCTGGAGTAGGAAGATGGGGTAATAAAACTCTATAGATAGAAGAGTAATTCATGATGCAGGGGAGTACAATATATATATATATAAATAGTATGGGGTACCCACACCCTAGTGCGATAGGGGAGTTCCAAACCCTACATAAATCTGATGATACTTTCCTAATAATTTCTATAATCAAGTGTCACATAAATAAGCATCATTATCTGAAAGTCTCACATCGTATCTCATAAGGCCAACGAAGGCCACCATCACATTTTATATAGAAAAAACTAAGGATAAGATATTTAATGGATAAAATTTGAGTCATAAAGTTAGATATATAAGATAAATAAGTTGTTCATACGTTTATATATTGTGTCCCATGGGTTACATTGTGTGTGACCTCACCTGTACACCTAGACATGTTTGAGACTACAGATGGTTTCGTTTTCTATGTTGAAATACATGGAATGTAAATGTGGTTGACTACATGTATCTTCCACCTAGGTTATATTCATGTGTTCTCGGTCATTACCATGTAGTAAGGCCCGTTCCCATGTACCTAGACATTGCCTTGTACTCCTAGATTACACAATGTGTCTGACCATATGGGGTCCTGGGTGTGTGTTATCTTGAACACAGATATTCCCCCCATGGAATTTCACATGAAATGTTTTCCTATCCACATGTTTTTTCATCCTTTACTTTGCACGAACCCTAGCACCGTAGTTGTTACTACATGACATTTGTTCTTCCAGACTACACACTGTGTAATCAGGTTAAATAGCCTAGTTTTAATGCATCTTTAGATCAACCTCCAACAACCTATTTTTTCCATTTTACAACACAAGATCAATGGAAAATTTCTCCATCCATCGATTCTCAACCTCTTATTCCTATAAATTAGAATTCAAAAATTTGTACGAAGCTCGCAACACCACCCTTTATGCCTCCAATCACCTGCTGTTTGATACCATTGTTTACTCATATCTTGAATATATGAAGCATTATGAGAAACCCAATATCCATCCCTATTAATTTAAAAATAACAAATTCATTAATCTTTCACATAATCACTCTGAATCTTGGAATTCTATTTCCATCAAACCCACCTTGAAAATGTTGAATCGAAACCCTGTGGTCTAACGATGAAGAACACGAATAATGGGTGGGGGAAAAGAAAAAGAACAAGGGTGGGAACATCATTGGCTAGAATTATTGGAAAATGATCATTAATTAGGGATATATTGGGTGATAACAAGTTAAACAAGGTATTTAATAAAATAAATTAAATAAAAAATTTGGTAGGGAACATTCCAATGGAGAGTAATGAAAGATAAAAAATAATTCAGATAAAATACATGATTTAACAATTTAATCAAAAGGGAAGAAATACCATTTGATGATACCTACCTCAATTTGGATATTTTTTTTGAGAACTGAATTTTATAGCAATGTAAATGATCTTCAATGTCATCTATCTCATGATCTATCTAGATCTGATTTCTCATCCTTCACTGATCTTGATCCACCAATAAAGAACATCCAAGAACTCCTCTAAAATAATCATAGGGTTATGCATATTGTAATGAACTAGGTGTTTATAAAATAATATTTCTTTCCTTTTCTATTAATATTTATAAAAAATAATTAATTTTATGCTAAATGGGATGATTTTTTTATGGAGTACATGAAACACAACAACGAGTTTCTTCGAAATCTAACGTTGCACACAACTTTGAGTTATACTGAAAAATAATACAAATTATTATTATTTTAAATGGTAGTTAATGCGAAGCCATTATAATGGAGGGAATTAATAGTATCAACTAAACTTTTAAATATGGATTACACATGTTTAAATAATGATTCATTGGTTTCCAATTTTTTTATAAATGGAAATAAAAATGAATTGAATATAAAGGATGCGTTTTTATAAAAAACATATTTAGAATAGAATAATTGTGTTTATAAAATCATATAACTCTTTATGGATTTTAATTTAATATAAAATATATTTTATATATTTAGTTTAATGTTTTAAATTAATCTTATATGTTTTCTAAATATGGTATAAGAATAAATTCAATTTTTTAGATAAAATAATTATCTTTCTAAAAATTCTATTTTACCACCTTTTGATGGAGAACCATTTTTAAATATATATTCGACCCCATTATAGGTTATATTTTACAAAATATACTTCTTATTTATAATAGGGACATCAAAATTTACTTTGGATGAACATTTGATATTTTTCTGACAGCTATCATGTTTTGATGAATAGTAACAATATGCTAAATTTTAATTGAAAACATATTTTTCCATGGAGATAAATTATATGGTTAAGTAATATGATTTAATGGGTTTAAATTATAATTTTAATATATTTTTATCATTAATTCCAATGTTGGTCATTGGAAGTAATTTTACTATGAAATAGGACATAAACACATGTCAATCTTTTGAAAGTTTTTACTTCTTAAAGACCCACTTTTTGGTTTCGACAATGGGAATTAATTTTAAATTAACTTCTTCCAATTATATTTTTTTAATTTGAAAAAATGGTTTAAATATTTGGAATGAGGAGGTACAAATTTTGTGAATAAGCACTTTTTATTTTTAGAAATTATGAATAGTAACTTCAATAATTATTTTATCTATCATGGTTAAGGGTAAATCTGGTAAATAAGGGTAACAAATAATATTATAATAATGTTAAACTACCCTAAAACATTTCCTAATCATATTAGATGAGATATTATAGACAATGGAAGTCCTTGGGTCGATTTGGGGACCCCATGGAGCCACTTGGGTGTGATAATAAAATTTTATTAGAATTAATTTAAATTAAAGACAAATATGACATAAACATGTATCTTTTAATAAAACAATTTTTATATAGAGTTATATAAGTTATATATTAAAAAACAAATATTCATTATAAATATAAAAATATTTCCTTCATCATGATATTTTATTTATAATTTTTAGACAATAAATAAATAAATTTAATTTTGACACAATGATGATGCAGTGATTGCTTCATTAATGAAGAATTCAAATAAATGATATTATAAATATTAAAAAAAATAAAATTTTATTATTTTGATGCCATAAAATAATTTTTTTGATGATATTTTCATATTATACTTAAGTTAATACCTTTGGTTTGAAGGAATCAAGTTGTTACAACTTTAACAAAAATTAATTACTTTATAGTGACAAAAATGACATAAATGTGTTTTTAAAACAAATAATATTTTATTAAATGATATAATAGTACTAAAAATATAATATTTTTCCAAATAACCTATATAATGATAAAAATTCCATTAATGATCCACTTATGGTTCTCATTGTATTTTATAGTAAATATAGTTACAATATATTATGAAAATGATAGAAGACATGGTAAGAGTTAATGTTTCTAACTAAGGGTTAAAGATAAAATATAACCTATTGGTTGACAGTTTTTGGACCCAAAATCATCTTATATTTTAAATAAATTATTTTTGTACCATTTTAAAGTGAAAATATTTTAATAATAAAAAAATATTTCAAAACTTTCTTAAACAGCCGCTCCTCCCTCTTATAAAAGGGAATAACCTCTACCCATTTAGTCACACCTCGCAAGACCCTTGGATCCTCAAAATTATGCTCAAATAATCTCACAACATCCCTCCCTTTATACTAGAAGCCTTACCCTAGGATTTATGAAATTTAAGAAAGCCTTTTGGCTCAAATAAGAAGAAGTTACCCGATTTAGAGGTAATGTCTTCTCTAAAGTTCTTTTATTTTATTTTCCTTCTCCACTCCCTATAATATTATTATTATCTGATTACAAAAAGAACCATTATCCTCAATATAATAGGATTTTTTTTGAGAAGGACTCTATATACACTTACACACAACTCTATCAAATGGATATGCACATATAGTTTCATTGGACGACAAACTACTACCTCATGAAACGATGATTATTCAATTTTCCCCTACCACATATCATGGTGGCCATTATGATGGCATTTTATTTATATACGATATATATTATATTTATATTATCCCTATTATTCTGTAATTTTTATCTATATAATGCCCTTATGCTTTCCATAATGTGTAAATATGACAATTTCATTTGAGGAAGTGCTGACTACCACCCCATCAAAGTGATATGACTCGTTCATGCCATACATGGAACATATAAAGGATGGAATGAATTAAATTATTTAACTTATATAAAATATTATATTATAATTTAATTATAATATACCTATTTATCATTTAGTTTTCATTTATTTAAATATGAAAAAGAAATGAAAGTTGCGTTCATGCGTATGTACGTTTTACCATCTCCTTGAACAGTGCATTTAATTTATTATCTCTAAATATTATGGACTATCCTAAATACATATATATTGGATATAAATACATATATACTTGATATTTATGAGACTTAAATCTTGAATAATATTATGGTGATGATGGAATTTTGACTACATGGACAATTTATATCAAAACAAGTTCATTTTCGACTAAAGTACCGAATATCGACAAAATGACTAATATGAACTTAAATAATTATGTAATTTTTATAAAATGACAATAAGTAATATAATATGAATAATAAAAATGAAACATACTCTGATGAAATTATAAATTAACTTATGTTTATTATTCAGGAATATAAAGAATGAATGAGATAAGTCATACTCAAGGTAAGGGACCTTCTTAACCCAATTTCCATTCTTTGGGTTAATCTTCTAATTCTTGACTACATCGTGTTAAGATTATGTGAGAAATAAATTTTTATGTACTATATCTAATTTATACTTTCTTTATGTTTAATTATAGTTAATACACATAATCAATCTATTTTATTTACAAAATGATCTTTGTAAGGGAATTTCTAAATTCAATATCCACTCTTTGAATTTTACGCATACTTCATTGATTATTTAATTCCAAGATTATGTGTGGAATAACTAATTTTTTTATATTGTAATTTACACTTCCTTTTTTGTTTATATACTATTTCTACACATAATCATATCATTGATAAATTCTTACGTCATTTATATGAACTTTGTAAGGGAAATCTTAACTCAATCTCCATTCATTGAGTTAAATACCCATGTAATTAGTTTTGCTTTTCCAAGAATATGTGTGAATGAACTATTATTGTTTTAAACATAATATCCACTTATATTGGGTGTATTTATATTTGTGACACCTAATTATGTCATTGATTTATCCTTATTCTAACGATACAATCTTTGTAAGGGATTATGCCTCAATCTCCTTTTATTGAGACATATCTTGATATTGTGCCCCTTTATAATTCTATACGGTGTATATAACCCCATTTGACATATTATACCATGAATCTCCTTATTCTCATGATATTATTGGTTTAATTTAATGTTTTTATTTAATTATTTTTATTCATGTATTTTTTGATGTGGTAAGTGACTCTTTAACTAAAAAATTGTTTTAAATGTTTTGAAGATTTAATATTCTAAATCATTCTCACTAATGTACATGTTTTTAAAATGGTTGTAAGGATTTATTTATATGGAAATTAATGTTTTTAAATATTAATTCCTTTAAAATTTTCAATGTGGCATGAGAGACTTTGCTTCAAAAATATATTTATTAAATGTTTTAAATGGGCTTGGAAATGGATTGAATATTTAAATATCTTGAATTTATTTCCTTTGATTGATAAGTAAAATGTTTATAATTTACATATTTTATGTTTTTATTATTATTTAATGGTACTTGGACATTTTACGGGAGGTTACATGATAGACCAAATACAGGTGGTCCCATGGTAAACGTAGGTAGGTGAGACCGTGATGGATCTCTAATGCATTGGGAAAAATGACAGAGGTAAACATTAATGTCTCTCATAATAGATTTAGGGAATATACTATTATTGGTATTCCAAAAATAACTCCCTATGTAGCTATGAAATCTAAAATGTAAGTATGTTATGGATGACAGAAGTTACCTTTATGATTTATGATTTTTTCTATGATTTATTCATAAATATTATTATTTCATGAGGTATGTTAAAGAGTTTATATTTTGTGATCGAAAAGTACGGTTTCTTTGATTTGTATGTATTCATGGACTACTGTTTTCTTTATTTATTTTATACCCCTTACTAAGATTTTTATACTCATCCAAAGTCTTTGAAATGTTTTTTTCATAGGGTATAATGAAGGGTATGAGAAAAGTGGAATTGAAGAATACTTTTATCAAAAAAAGAATTCTTATTTTAATCAAGGAGTTTTATTATTGTGAAGAAATGGACAGAGTAGCAGTATCTACTTTGTAATATTTGAGGTGTAATGTAATAGTTATGGCCCTATTATCTAAAACTCTAAACCTAAAAATATCCTCAATGTGAATTGTTTACTTAAATCAATATTATGTAATGATTAAAGATGTGTCTTTATAGTTGGTATCAGAGGAAAGGTTTAGACAAAATTTAAGATTAGGATGCCTTCTTAAGGGTTTGGGATATGATCATGGGTTTATAATTTAATGTTATATTACAAGTTCAATTACTTATAAATCTCTTTTGGGGATTCTATTATTTCAAGGCGATTAATGGTATTTTTGGAGACATTAACCTTTGAGTAAATTATGGGTTATTAGTTTTTGGGATGAAAAATGTGAGGTATGAAATAACCTTTGAGGTTAAACCATGTTATGGATATTTTTGAGGATTTTATCTCATTTTTTTATTTTATTAGAATTATATAGTTTTTTAAAAAGGAAAACACACATACTATGTGACAACCCATTGTGTCAGACAAAACTGCGGGAATCGAACCCACAATCAAAGTGAGATAGGGATTTATCACCTACCACTGGACTACATGAATTCCTTGGTTAGTATGAATTATTATTTTTTAGTTAAATTATTTTATGGATCAAGAATAATTTGACTTGGGAACTTATGTTTTATCAAATGGGAATCCTTAGTATAGGAAAATGATTTGTTGATTAAGTTTTAAAGGTTATTTTGGAAGATGTTTTCTATTTTGGGAATACTATATACCTAATTAAAGTAGAATAATATGAGATTTAATTTCAGGAGTAATGGTTGAATTTTATTTTATAATAATATATTTTTTTATTTTGAACTAATAGAAATTTGGGTTATTTATGGAAATCATTAAATTATCATAGAGAATATGTGATTAGGTTAATTACATTTCAGTACGATACTTTAAGAGTAGTCGATGTTATTTGGAGATAAATATTAAGATTTATTATGGAAGACTATGTGATAAAATCATTATATATTTTGGGTTTCCATATTATTTTGGTTTATTTTTAATAATAATAAGGAAAATTGTGTATGGATTGGTTTTTGTTGAAATTTGGGTATTATTTGTTGAATTTTAGAGATTAAGAGTAGTATTTCTTTTTATAAAGGATTATCCTTTTGGGGGATTATCTAATCTCATACTAACCATTTTGGTTTTTTTAATGTCTAAATAAAGGTTAAATATATATTTCATTTTTTGGATTATGTGATTCTCTAGAAGAAGATTCTAGCACTTCCGGTGTGACCAAGTCATCTTGAATACTCATCATTTTGTGAAAAGATAAGTTTTCTATAGAAATTTATTAAAGGATGAAACTCTATTTGACAAGTAAGTTTGTTTTATTATGTTATTATTCTAAGTAGTAAATTAATTCCTCAAATTTATGAAAAGGAACTTAAAACAAAAACGTTTTCTATTTAATTTTACTACTGGGAAATCAAATAAAATTTAACCCATCACAATTTTGTGGTATTTTGGTAGTTAACTTTCTTCTAATTGTGTTTTATATCACTCTCTATCAGAACTTGATGGTTAGCTTCTCTTCTATATCCATGTTTTCCTATATGGAATCCTAGTATGTGTTATCTTTGGGGAACTTTTTACGTCTCTTTATTTCTTTTAAAGTGATAGTTTTTTGACTCATTTTCAGATGTGGGATTTTCAATGAAGTTTCCATGCCCAATTTTAAAATTGTGAGGGACAAATTCTCAAAAGGGGGAATGATGTAATGAACTGGGTATTTATAGAATAGTACATTTTATTTTCTATTAATATTTATGAATAATAGATTAATTTTATGTTAAAGGGGATGATTTTTCTATTTTCATACTCAACACACAACAACGGGTTTCTATGAAATCTTACATTGCACACAACTTTGAGTTATACTGAAAATTAATAATTTTTTTTATTATTCTAAATGGTAGTTAATACACAGCCACTGGAATGGTGTGAATGAATAGTATTAAATAATATTTTAAATACGATTTACACATGTTTAAATAATTATTCATTTGCTACCAATTTTTTTATAAAGTGAAATAAAAACCAATTGAATATAAATGATGTGTTTTTATGAAAACATATTTAAAAGGGAATAATCGTGTTTATAAAATCATATAAATTTTTAGGGATTTATATTTAATAAAAAATATATTTTATATATTCAATTTAATTTTTTAAATTTATCTTATATGTTTTCTAGATATGATATATGAGAAAATTCCATTTTTTAGATAAAAGAAGCATTTTTCAAAAAATGTAATTTTACCACCTTTTGATGTCGAACCATTTTTAAATTTAGTTTTTGACACCATAATAAGTAATATATGAATAAATAAACTTTTTATTTAGAATAGGTACATCAAAATTTACTTCGGATGTATTTTTTATAATTTTTTGATAGCTATCATGTTTTGGTGAATAATAAAAGTATGCCAAATTTTAATTGAAAACAACTTTTTCCCTCGAGACAATTTATATTGTTAAATAACATTAGTTAATGGATTTAAATTAAAAATGGAATATATTTTTATCATTTAATGAAATGTTTCTACTTGGAAGAAATTTTACTTTGAAATTAGACATAAACACATGCCAATCATTTGATAGTTATTACTTCTTAAAAATCTACTTTTTTGGTTTTGACAATGAAAATTAATTTTTAATTAATTTATGCCAATTATTTTTTTTGAATTTGGGAAAATTTATTCCATATTTTTAATCATAAGGTTCATATTTTGTGAATAGTGACTTTTTATTTTTGGATATTATAAATAGTAACTTTAGTAATTATTTTATTTACCATGGTCAAAGGGTAAATCTGGTAAATACGGGTAAACAATAATGTTATAATAATATTAAACTACCATAAACCATGTATTAATCCTATTAGATGAGATATTTTTGAAAATTTTAACCCTTGGGTCTATTTTGGAACCCCATGGAGACACTTGGGTGTGACAATGACATTTTTTAAGAATTATTTTAAATTAAAGTGAAATATAGCATAAACATGTATCTTTTAATAAAACAAATTTTATATAGGGTTATTCAAGTGATATATTAGAATATAAATAGTCATTATAAAGATAATACTATTTATTAAATCAAGATATTTTATTTATAATTTTTAGACATTATATAAATAAATTTAATTATGACACAATGATGATGCAATGATAGATTTGTTAATAAAGGATTCAAATAAATGATATTATAAATATTAAAATAATTTTAATTTGATTATTTTAATTCCATAAAATAATTTTTTGGGTGATATTGATATATTATATTTCTTTTAATGCCTTTTTATCTAAGTAATAAATTTTTTATGACTTTAAAAAAATAAATTACTTTATAGTGTCAAAAATGGCATAAACGTGTTTAAAAAAAAATACTATTTTATTAAATTATATACTAGTCTTAAAAATAAAATATTATACCAAATATCTTATATAATGTTAAAAATTTAATTAATGATCCACTTATGGTTTTCTTGGTATTCTATAATAAATATAGTTACCATATATTATGAAAATAAAAGAAAACATGGTAAGAGTTAATGTTTTTAAGTAAGGGTTGAAGATTAAAGATAATGTAAAATTTGTTACCTAAACCAGTATAAAACCTATTTTTTTAGATGATTTAGACCCAAAATCATCTTAAATTTTATATAAATTAGTTTGGGAATATTTGAAACTGAAAATCATTTTATAATAAAATAATATTTCCAATTATTCCTAAAGTACCCCTCCTCCCTCTTATAAAAGGGCATCACCTCTACCCATTTACTCACACCTCTCAAGCCCCTTGTATCATTAAAATTATTATCAAATAACATCCCAACATCACTACCTTACTCTTATAAGACTTAACTTGGATAGAATTCAATTCAAGAAAGCCTTTTGGCTCAAATCAAAAGAAGTTACCTGATTTAGTGGTAACATCTTCCATCGTGTTCTTTTCGTTAATTTTCCTTCTCCACTACCTTTGATATTATTATTATTTTATTACATAGAAAAAATAGTATCTTAAATATACAAGGTTGATTTTATGAGAATTATTTGAACTACACTTTCACACACCTCCATCTAATGGATATGAACATACTTTTTTGGTGGATGACGAACTACTGCCTCACGAAACGATGATTGTTCAATTTTCCCCTACGAGCTATCACGAGGGACATTATGATGGAACTGATTTATATACGATGTATATTATATTTATATTTTCTCTATTATTCTGTAATTTTTATTCACATCATACCATCATGTTTTCCATAATGTGTAAATACGATAATTTCATTTGAGGAATTGCAGACTACTACCCCCTCAAAGTGATATGACTCGTTCATTCCATAAACGAAACGTATAAAGGATGGAGTTATTGAACATATGTAACATATATAAAATATTATATTATATTGGAATTATAATATACCAATGTATCATTTAGTTTTTATTCCTTTAAATATAAAAATGAAATGAAAGTAGCTTTCATGCGTACGTACAACTTGCCGTCTCCATGAACATTTCATTTCATTTCTTATCTCAAAATGTTATGAACTATTATAAATAAATATATAATGGATATAAATACATATATACTGGATATATGTGAGAATTAAATAATGATTAGTGTTTGGGTTATGATGGACTTTTTATTACATGGACAATTTATATAAAAAAAGTTCATTTTTGACTCAAGTACCGAATATTGACAAAAAAACAAAAATGAACATAATAATTATGTAATTTTTATAACATGATGATAATTAATATAAAATGAATAATAAGCTTGAATTTTTTTTTGAATCAAGGAGACATTATCCTATGTTTATTATTCAGGAATTTAAAGAACGAACGAGACAAGTAAGACTCAAGGTAAGGGAACTTCTTAGCCCGATTTACATTCTTTGGGTTAATATTATAATTCTTGATTATATCGTGCTACGATTATATAAGAAATAACTTTTTATGTCCAATATTTTATTTATACTTCATTTATGTTCATTTATTTTGAATACACATAAATGATCTTTTTCATTTACAGATTGATCTTTGTAAGGGAATTTCTAAACTCAATTTCCACTCTTTGGGTTTTACACATACTTCATTGATTATATTATGCCAAGATTATGTGTGGAATCACTATTTTTTATTTATCTTCTAATTTACTCTTAATATTGTATGGATATACTATTTATACACATAATGACCCCATTGAAAAACTCTTATATCATTTATAAGAACTTTGTAAGGGAAATCTTAACTCAATCTCTATTCACAGAGTTAAATATCCATGTCATTGGTTTTGTTATTCCAATAATATGTGTTAATTAACTATGATGGGTTTACACTTAATATACAATTATATTGGGGGTATTTATATTTTCCACACATAATTATTTCATTGATTTATCCTTAATCTAATGATATAAAATTTGTAAGGGACTACGTCTCAATCTCATTTCATTGAGGCATATCTTTATATTGTGAACCTTTATTATCCTATAAGGTTTATATACTAATATTTGAAATATTATGTAATGAATATCATTATTCTCATGATATTATAGGTTTTGTTTAATTCCATTATTTAGTTATTTTTATTCAAGTATATTCTCAAGTGGTAAGGGAATCTTTAACTAAAACATTGCTTTAAATGTGTTAAAGATTTAATCTTCTAAATATTTCTCATTAATGTACTTGTTTTCAAAATGGTTTTAAGGATTTATTTATATGAGAATTAGTTTTTTTAAAATTTTAACTCCTTTAAATGTTTCAAATTGGTATGGGACACATTGATTCAAAAATCTATTTTTTATATATTTTAAATGGTTTTGGAAATTGATTGAATATTTCAATATCTTGAATTTATTTCTTTTGATTGATAACTGAAATGTTGACAATTTAAATATTTTATGTATTATGATTATGTAATGGTACTTAGAAATTTTATGTGTGGTTACATGATAAAAAAAATACAGATGGTTCTATGATAAACCTAGGGTAGGTGAGACTGTGATAGATCCCCAATGCATTGAGTAACATGACAGAGGTAAACATTAAAGTTTCTACTAAGATATTTAAGGAATATATTTTCATGGGTATTCCAAACATAACTCCTTATATAGCTATGGAAGCTACAATTTAAGTATGTTATGGATGCCACAAGTTACCTTTATAATTTATGTTTCTATGAGTTATTCAAAAATATTATGATTTCATGAGGCATGTTAAAGTGATTATGTTTTGTGATTTAAAAGTAGGATTTATTTGATTTGTATGTATTCATGGAATAATGTTTTCTTTCCTTATTTTTTATCCCTTACTGAGCATTTTATGCTCATCCCAAGTTTTTGAAATTATTTCACAGAGTATAAGGAAGGGTAAGAGAAAGGAAGAATTCAAGAATGTTTTTATCAAGAAATGAATTATTGTTTTAATCAAGGAGTTTTATTATTATGAAAAAATTGGATAGAGTAGAAGTGTATACTTTGTAATATTTTAGGGGTAATGAAATAGTTATGTCCTAATTCTCTAAAAATCAAAATTGGAAAAGATCCTCAATGTGAATTCTTGACATAAATCAAGATTAAGTAATGTTTAAGGCTGGGGCCTTATACGAGCCACCATAGTGATTTATTATAATTATGTATAAATAGAGGAATATAGTTCATGGAAATTTAAAATAAAATAAGTAAATAAAATATTTAGTTTTATTAAACTCACCCTCAAAGGCTACCTTACCCAACATCTGATACCAAACAACATTAGATCATTGCTAGGAAAAATCCCATATTTCTGATTCAATAGTTGTCTTATATTTTTCCTCCTTGGACCCAAAACTTGTGAATAATAAAATAATAAAATAATATGATATAATATATTTAATATTTTTAATATATCAATTCCATGATTCTCAGGGGCCTATAATCTCATGCTGACTCAATGTCTTGCTCCGTGAGTTTTTCTTATTATATTCCAAAGTATTATAAGGGAAATAATATTCACTACATAGGACATATAATTTTAAAATAAAAAATATAACTTGATATAATAGTGTGTGATAATTATGAAAACATTGAATAAAGAAATTATATCATTTGTTCGAGGAATCATAAATATGTAGTAATAACATAAAACATGACATCATAAGCACAAGTCAAGTGTCACTAGCATGACTATCATAGTGGAAAGAGTCCCACATTGGATTGGGTTCACTACACATCCCTATAAACATAGTTTAAAGAGTTCCATTTCTATTTGGTTCACTCTAAATAAAAAAAACAAAGTTAAAAAGTCCCATAGTTGGTTGGGTTCACTCCCCATTTCCATAAACATAGTGGAAAAAGTCCGATGGTGGATTGCGTTCACCCCCAATCTCATAAAAAACATATCATGAGATATGAAGCATTACCCATTACATTAAAGGTATATATAATTATAGGTCCACCCATCACATCATATTATGTACATGTATAAGTGTTCCATAACTGGAAAAGAAACCACACAAAAAGCATAGTAAAACCCATGATAAAGTTTCATGTTTCATAATTTTATCTCATTGAATAACCAAAGGCAATATTATTAACATGATAATAATTAATTAAATAGTTTTGGTTTTTCATATTTTAATGATAAATAATTGATCTTGAACATTTAGTTCTAATGTTTTATAATCCATGAGAAATATCAAATAGAAGTAAGAATAAAAATGAACCACATAATTGATTATTTTCAAAATTATCAATGGATCCTTTAAAGAAGTAAATATATTTTAATTTACCTTTAGACTATAATTGAAACATCAAGATTTTACATTAAATAATTAGTGAATTAAAAATCTATTCATGGATAAAAACATTTTATGGAGGTGAAATTTGACATAAAAAAAGAAATTAGAAATTCAATCAATCCATGTTTACTTAAAAGTGATAATTTTGAAGGGAACATAAAACATATATTGACTCCAAATAATAAAGTTATAGTTAAATAGGTATAATTTTAAGGAAAATATATAAAACATAAGGAATAAATAAATGAGAAAAATATAGAGGAAATGAGATAAAAAATGAAAGATAATGAATAATTTGAAAGTAATGAGGGTGATTTGGGCGACCCCATTTAAGGTTTTAAAAACACATTTTTTAAAATCCCACTTCAAAAAATGATGATAAAAAATAATTTTAAAAATATTATAAGGGAAATATGAATGTGACATAAGATAACAAATAATTAGTTTTCTAATTATAAAAGATAACATTTATGGGAAGGGTAATTATGGAAAATGAGGGGAACTGTCATTTAAGTCGATGGAAATTATTCTTAACACAGTTGCATTTTAATGAAGGAATATAACTCATCAATAAGGAATATTTTAATCAAATTATATTCTCCAAACATATAAATATCATATACCATATGAAATTAAAGATGAGACTCAATGAGGAAGATTATAACTGAGGGAAGTAGACTATGTGATGAAATACCCTTATATTTTAGGTAAGACATAAATCATAGCCCAAAAAAGGAAGAGCATGGAAAGAATTGTAGTTTAGGGTTTAAAAAATATATATGTTATTATATGTCAATGGTGTAGTATTTACACCATAAAAATGAATATTGGTGAATAATATCTAACAACGACTCAATGTGAGGTGATTGATATGGAAACCCTTAACTTATTCAATATTCATTCTATGGATGCACCTAATGTTACAAATAATCAAGTTAAATTTAATATATTAAATATTAGAAACCAAATCATTCTATATTTAATTTAATATGAAAAATTTATTATCATATTCTATTTATTTATTACATCTCTTTCTTATATTTTCATGAGAATTGAATCGGTGTCTATACATTTTGGTAAGTTTAGCGATGACATATGATATTTTAAAAATAATATAACTACATAATATAACCATTATAGGACAAAAAAAATCTTTGATTACATATTAATTTATAATAATATTAGTATTTAAATTCATATTTCCACTCATGATTTAGTTTTATAGCATAATTAAAATAGGTGGTTAAACTAACCCAAACATGAACACACTATATCTAGATGGGTGAGTATGGTTAATAAATCATATAATATCATTATAACATAAGTATACTTATATTATTTATAATATTTATGCTTTTTAATCATATTTTATGTGTTTTGCATAATTAATGAAAACCAAGATGAAAAACTAAAAATGTTACTTTGTGGGGGCGGTAGTCCGCACAACACACAACACACAATTAACATTCATTGTTTTTATAAGTGGATAGAAAAGAGTAAATAATGGTTTTTAAATAAATATATTAACACTTAAGTATAATATTTATACTATGTTCATTATACTACTATGGTTAGTGTACGTTTTGAACGATAAATTTTAATAAGAGAAGGTAATGAGTAAGTGACACCCAATTTGGTACCTTGGACTTCCTCTTGAATGTATCCTTGGAAATGAAAGGGTTAGTATTTTTAATTTAAACCAAAGGATAAATAAATTTATAGAGGATTATAGGGGGAGACAATTTCTTATTTTCAAGAATTAATTAGATGGAATGGGTGTCACGTGAATGTGTGGAGGTTTCCTATTTTATAATTGAAAAAGGAACTTTTGTGAATACCCTAATGATATCATTACTCTATTTATGAGTCAAAGACTAAAAATATAAGAAATAATGGAATGTGTGTTGAGAATATTTTTTTAAATCCTCAAACATATATTTTCACACATTTTATAATAATTTTGGAAATCATCTGTCCTCTAATTTTTTTACTTTTATCTTCTTTTTTTGTTTTTACCTTAAGAATTTTTTTTAACTAAGTAATTTATATTTTAATCAAAATATAAAAAACCCATATATAAAATTTTGGGGTTTTTATCATAAATTCAAACTCATTTTATTTAAATTCAATTTTAAAATAAGATCTCTTTAATTATATCAATATATATATATAGACAAATCATTTTTTAGAATTTTGTTTAACCATTATGTTTTCTGTACCTTAATTATAGTTGGTTATCAATAAAATGTGTGTTAATATAATAATATATTTATTTAAAAATAACAATATTTCTTTAATTTGAATCATATTAATTTATTTTATTTGATAAAAATCACTCAATATAAATAAAAAAATTATTTGAAAATAAATTTTTTTATCGTTATCATTATCTTTAATCAGTGTAATCATAATTTTATACCAAAAAATTAAAATTTCACATATTATATTATATTATCATATTTATCTAAAATATGAAATCAATTTTTATTTATTTTTTTATAAGTGATGAAAAGTAACTATTAATATAAGCGAATAAAAATAGTATTTAGAATAAAATATTACTTAATTCTCAAAAAAGATAAACACGGGTTTCATAAAAAGAAAATAGTAATTTGAAGTAATTTATTTTAATTATAGTTATTTATCTTCTATAAAATGGTTTTCAATAAATTTTAATCAGTTATTATATTATGAAAATTTATTAAAATCAATAGTCTTTAGCAAATGCGATTTTTTTTTCACTATTCACTTAAAAACTATTATTTCAGAAAAATAACAAAAATAAAAATTAAGATAATATTTATATGTTAAAAAAATGTATGAATTCAATTTTCAAAATACTAAATTATTGAATTTAATAATATATATTTTAAATAAAAACCTAAATATATAATGAAAAAAATATTCTTGTAGAAAAATAACTTTTCAAATTATTTACCAGTCATATTGTTATGTATTGTTAATTACTAATAAAAAAAGAGTTAATATATTATTCATATCAAAATAAATATTATTCTAATGTTAAATATACTTTTTTATTTTCATAAAATAAATTGCATAAAAAGATAATTTTAGAAAAAAGTACATTTTTGACTATTATGAGATCTTATTAGTTATCTAGTTACACTAAAAATAATATTTATTATATATATATATATTATAATGTGTTTAGCTCTATTTATTCCCAAAAACTTAATGGATACATTATAATGATCATGTACTTTTTTGTTGGTTTTGGTTCGGTGTTGTGTGTGAGACAAGTTGCTGAACACATTACTATTTAAAGGGAAATGTAATTTAAAATAACAGGTTACTGCATAAAGATTTTTACTTCATAATAATTACCTATTAATTCAGCAGATATGGATAAGTCTACTTAATTAGGTATAAGTATAAATTCATTTAGATATTTAAGGAGTTAAGGAATAAATTATAGAATCCACTAGGTGAGAAGATAATAAGAAATCGATTAAATAAAAGTGGATAATATCTTAATGAAGAGTTCATCAAATAACTATGAGAGTTTGATATACTATCTTAGTCAAATCCTAA
The DNA here is from genome assembly GCA_963277665.1 of Viscum album. Classification (NCBI taxonomy): domain Eukaryota; kingdom Viridiplantae; phylum Streptophyta; class Magnoliopsida; order Santalales; family Viscaceae; genus Viscum; species Viscum album. Next base: position 1,553,111,627 of record OY728131.1, read on the forward strand.
TTATGCACCATAGTAGCAAGGTGTTATTAAAAGGAGGAACTGAACCTTGTTGAACATAGTGCGGTCAATGATGAGTCGTGCAGACCTTCTACTATCCTTTTAGCGATATTTATTACATATTACAACACATATACTTAATTGATTGAAAATTAAAGAGGAAGATAGTTTCCCATATGAGTTATATTGTATGGGGAAATCTATATTTTCAAAATTACATGTGTGGGTTATAAGAATTTTTTTATGTCCACATCTGGAAACAAAATAGTGCCTCAAGGAACAAGTGTATCTTTATTGGTTATCCTAAATAAATAAGTGGATATTTTGTATTAATCCCCACTGATAAAAGGGTATTAGTATACATACATTATAAATTATTTGAGTGGGATAAATTCTTTAAAATAGATAGTGGTAGAAAGATCAACTTTGACACAACAGAATCTAAAGATACAAAAGAGTATCTTCATGAAACAATTCCACACTAGCCCATGGAATTGGTTGTTCTAGAGACACATGTACTATATAAGAGAACCAAATACGTTAGAGAACCAAATAAATATTTTTTCTATTCACCTATAACGACTACTAATTATTAGTTTTCAATTATGAACATTTTCTTATAGAGAAGCATGAAACATATCATAATCCAAAAGATGGAAATAATCAAGGAATACCAAGATTGATTCCATATATCAAAACCATGTATAAGTTATGCTAGATCCAACAGTAGATATAAAACCTATTGTTAGAAAATGGGTATTTAAGAATAAATAAAATATGAAAGGTAAAGTTATTACCAATAAATAATGAATAGTGGATAATGGTTCTAAAAAACATAAATTTAATGACTATGATGAAACATTTTCACTAGTTCCTATATAGAAATCCATTACAATTCTACTTCCTATAACATAATTCCATGATTTTGAGATTTAGTATATCGATGTCAAGAGAAATATCCTTAATGGAAACCTTATTTAATATTACAACATGAATCTACTAGAAGGGTTTATGACTCCAAATGATTCCAATAAGGTATGAAAGTTTCACAGATTCATTTATGGGTTAAAAAAAGCATCCAGGTCAAGGAACATTTACTTTGATGAAGTTATATGGGAAATAGTTTTTCTAATAATGAGGGTGAAACCCATGTATATAAAAGGTGATGTGGAAGTGTATTCATTTTATAAGTAGTGTATGTTGATGAAATATTACAAATAGTAAATGAGATACTGATCATACAATTATCTAATACATGGTAGGAAACCTATATTTTAAGGATTAATATAGTTCATGATATATCCAGGAGGATAGTTGGACTATTTTTATATGCATAAATTGAATATATATTTGTTTTTAGTAGTAATATTTATGTTTTATTTGTTGCAAATAAGATTTTAGAGTTGTTGAGTCAAATTATATAGCATGACGATGAACGAGGTGCTACGATTGTGCATAGAAGATAGAATGAGAGAAGTGTTGTTTCCATGTAGAACATGAATCAAAAGATTCAATCCAGAACCTTACATATATAATGACTGTATGCAGTAATATCCACCGAGTTATGAAATTTGTTGGTGGATATAGGAGATCCATCTACAAGAAATTATGGATAAATAATTGTTGTTGTGTATAACTTTCATAAACTATAATTTATAATGAGCAAATTGGATGAATAAAAGAAGGAAGAGCATGTGTATTGGATAAAATATCCTTGGTGAATTGAAATTAATGAAATTTGGGTAAAAATACCTTGAATGAGGTTTTAATAAGTTTTATAAGGGTTGGAATATGTTCAAATAATCCCTAGAGTCATTTTTAAGAAGTGTAGAATTTTAGAGTTTTAGAAGGTTATATAAACTAGGTGGAATAATATAAATTTATGCAATATCATATGACTTCTCCCAATATGGTTACATTATATAACTTAACCATAATACTTTGAGTTAACTATATTAATTTAAGTTCCAACATCAAACTTTATCATATGAATCTGGATAACTATAAGAATTTACCATATGACTTTGTTCTAGCCACTGTATTTGAGTGCCAAAATCAAAATTTAAGGCTTTCATATAAAATATTTATATTGATTACATGAATTATACCAGTGTATGAATTTTGAATTTGTAAGGCAATGATACTTCAATAGAGGGAAAGAGAAATTGACCACTGAGTCCTGCCTCCAATAAGCATCTAGTTTTTGACTAGCACTGAGTGTAAAAATATATCAAGAAATGGGAGTCATTAAACTCTATAATAATATAAGATAAGAAGATAAGATGAAAAATCCACAAGGGACTCCATGAAATTATATAAAAAATGCCAAAACCTCTTGGAAATGTATTAATAAAAAAATTCATACAAATAAATGTCTCCAAAAGTAAATACCCAAAATCCAAACTAAAGAAGAGAAAACATAAATTTTCAAAAAGGTTTGAGATAGTACTATCTTGCATTATCCACATAATACTCCTAGAAACGTAAACAAATTTATATACATTGGGTGAGAATACAAGTATACTCAGTAGAAAAAACCAATGTCTCTAGTGAACTTGTGAAAGAATAATACTAATGCACCAATGAGAAAACATTAGGACCATCAACACCTAAACAATCCAACTATCCATCCCATCCTCACCAAGGAATGCTCACTAAATAACACAATCCATGTATAATAAAAAAAGAATCATATTGATAAAGGGTACCCCACACCACCTTCCCACTGGTTTTCCAGGCTCACACCCAAACATCGTACGTCCCAGAATTCCCATATCATACAAATAACACATACCCCACCCCAAAACATGGTCACATCACAATACACCCATAGAAACATTGGACACTGCACTATATCATGGCCACATCTCATCAAGCCCGAAGACACCTAGGACATCACATCACAACCACTACCATAGACAAAATAATAGAGTATCGAGATAATGAGGGACATCAACCTTATGCCCTATTCCTACCATGAATGAACCCATTATAATCCACCCACAACATGGTCATATCACATCCCACCCAAAGGAACATAGGCCAATACTCTATAGTATGTTCATATCACATACCAATAGAAGAAACTCATGCCATCATTCAATGCTCTAACAGACATCTGACCATCACAACCTATTCATATATACTTTCCACGAAGAGAGAGAAGGTAATAATGGGTAGCCATCTATCTATCCTCATCGCTGGGATGATGGAAAAACACACTTAGTATGAACATACGAGTTTCATCACATAGTGCTCGATGTGGGTGGGGTGAATATATATATATATAAATATATATTATAAGGAAAATACAAATATATACATATATCCACACACAATCCCAACCTATGGGTTAAAAACACTAACCTACTAAAAACATCCAAAATGTTTCTGCCACCTCTAAATGAATAACCCTAATGTAACAACCCAATATTTTTTAAATGGAAATTTCATTCTTATAAACATTTCATAATCACATTAAATCACAATATAATCAACTACTAAGTGATATTCAATCCTTAAACATAATTTTGACACTTTTGTGATGTGAATTTTGAAAATCTGTCATGCACAATTGCAATCAGTAAGTTATTTAGAGTTTGATAAGAAAAACATAATTTTTGGTGAATATTAACCTTACCTATGATAGTATATAAATTATATTCTTGTGGAAGTACGATATACCGGTGTTTTGGAATAAGTAATTAAATGTTTTAAAACTATTTTTAGAATAAATTATGATTTTCTTGAAATATAAAATTATTCATATTTAGAAAATTATTTTTAAAAAATGGACTTCATTTTTTGATTCTACACATAAAAATGGTTGGGGTGAATTTTTGGGATTTTTTTGAAATACTTTAATCTTTTGTGAATAGTGACATACCATAATTTGAAAAATAAGACAAATACACTAATTATAGAGTCAGACATGATGTTATGATTATGTAATCCCAATTGATTCGGATTCACTTGATAAAAATACTATTATTGGTCAAAGAAGACTCACTATTCCTTGTCTTTTGGATAAATAATAAATTAATGAATATATTATTGAGAAATCCCCTCGCCCCTCCACTATAAAAACCCCCCATCACTCCATCTTCCCTTCACTCCTATAAAGCCTTGTGAGTTCTACAAATTCTATCCTAATATCCTCCCAACATACTCTCCCATGTCCATCAAGACTTGGTCTCATAAAAGACCAAAAACTATCCCTTAAGGAGGCTCTCAAGGAAGTTTGGTTCAAGAGGTAAATTTCTCTTTTCAATTCTTTGTCTTTCCTTTCAAGTTCATTTGTTTTGTTTTTCTATTATTACCTCTCCTTATCCAAATGTTGTATGAATCCAGTACCTTACATGTAATGGATTGTTTTCATGATACTAGAATAAGTTATCATAATCTTTTCCTTTTACCTTCTTTTATACAAGTAGCAAGAACACCATCCGAGATGTGTCAATTTACCACATTCAAGGATGATGGGCTTTCGATTTCTATTATCATTCTAAATTCTGGTCATGAAACCATTCTTGTTATGGTTGAAATAGATTATTATATATGTAATATACCCTATTTAAGGTTATGTAATTCCTTTTTACAAATGGTATTATTTAATAAAGAAAAATGAGTTTCTTGTAATTAAAACCCACAAATTAACTGAAACAATTATCATTAAAGTTATATATAATAATTCGTCCTAATTCCATGTAATCAAGTTATATAAATGTACACTAATACCTATGGATTATCATAAATAATATTCAAATTCAATTCTGTATATTTACATCCATTCACCATGAACTCCATTACTTGAGAACAAGTGAACCAGTTATGAAAATAAAGAAAACGAACAATGTGGAATGACACAATTCAATATGATAACTTATCAATAAAGGAATGAATGATCTTAAAAATAATTATGATAAAATAAAAACATGTCTAATATTTTCTAAAATAAGTTATTAATACATCTAATTTTATATTCCAGGATCTTAAGTTCAAGATCCGAACTCGTTCGGACTTAAGGTAAGGGTTTTTCCACCCGAACATCCATTTTCATTTGGGTTAATTTTATTGTCAAATTACCTCAGTGGAACTATTGTGTATTATTATGTACTAAAAAATTATTATTTTGGGTTATATATATGTTTACCAACTAGAATTATTTCTTATTTTATGGATGGTCACATGTTTTAAAAGGAACTTTTAAAATTATTTTTGAAATACAAGCCCGATCCAAGGGAATTTCTCTAATTCTTACCTATTTTCTAGGGCACTATATTATATATTTTTAGAAACCATTATCTTTATAAAATCACTCATTTTATTATGAAAATACTATCTTACTTCACCACTACTTTAATACAAATATTTTTCCTAAAGAACTCTTCTTTTCATGGTGAAAGAGTATTTATCTCAAAATTTACTCGAAGATTTTATAAGAGTATATTCATCTATTTCAAAAAACTTGTTGATTATTAGTTATTATTTGGATTATTATTAAATTTTATCATCTAAAATATTTTATCTAATGGTTTATTATTATTTTGGCTATGGATGTACTCTCTTAAAACCATTCACCAATTTACTCTGAATGGTTAGTGTTTATGATTTTTGATTGGGGAAAGTTATATACATTTCATATGTTAGTTCCAATATGATTATATATGTTATTTATGTTTATCCCCATTAATATGAGGAATAAATTGGACTTATTAAGTGTTGGGTGGGGACCCCTATATCTCCTCAATGCATCGGTAGGTCTCGTGAGACAAACTACGGCCTTGACAAAAGGCATTGACAAAACAATTATTTATGGTCTTGGAACGTGGCCTTGGCGGTATGATGATGATGTCCCACATTATACATTCCCTCATTATGAAAATATTATTGATGGTTCATGTGGTTATTTTACTATTATAATACCCATGATTATTTTATATTATGGCAATATTTTCTCATCTCTTATTCCTTCCATAATGTGATCTAGTTTATTATTTGTTAAAGGAATATGTTTTTATTTATTAAACATGCATAATGTTTATGTTATGATATCTTCCACTATATTTCTTACTCTTATTGAGTGTTTGAGCTCACCCCTTCATTATGTTTCATTTTCTCAGGACATTAAGAAGTTTATTTTGAATGACATGATGAAATAACCTTGGAGTTATAGATGTTGTCTAAAGAGATTCTATGTTGTATTTATTTTCAAGTTATAATATTGAACATATGTATGTATCTTTTTTCCAATAATACTAAACTACTTGGTAATTATCGATGCTTGTTACTTGTTTATATTACAATTTAATCAAATAAGGCATTGGATCTAGGAAACTGGGGTTGGGTCCTTACCGTTGGTATCAAAGGATGTTTAGTAGAAAACAAGGAAACTAGATTTATAAAATGTAGATTAGGGAAGAATACCTAAGATAGTCTTTTAGGATAAACATACAATAATGTCCTATTATTTTTTTTAGGAATATATTATGTGGATCTTTCAAGCAATACATCCTTGTCTGGATATGAGCATGTAGAGACAGCTCAAGAACATATATACCTAGGAGTGAAAGCTCTGACAAGGAGTTTCGGGCTTGACCTGGGGTATCTTGGTACACGACAACGAGCCTTGTTGCACTATTGGCTATGACACTCCTAGTGGATATGCTTAATATAATCCATATTTTCTTTACAAGCCATTATGAAGGATTTAAATGTAAATTTTTCTTCAAAGATACCATGTTTATGATTAAGAAATTAGCTATGCCTAGAAATTCAATTTATTCTAAGTATTTTTCTTCATTGAGATTGTACATTATGATTCATACCCTAATCTAGTGTATGCCATTATTTATAAATCTCTCATAGTAGAAGGAATTAAAATCACACGAACGCGCATGTACCCTATTATGATTTCCCACTGATGTAAGATAATGTTGTTAGATTTTTTACTGTGACTAGTGCTGAGAAACTTTTAACTACACTGGGACAACTTACTCAGGTTATGAATAATAACCTTACCCATATAAAGAATCCAGATCCACCACATGAAGGAGTTATTCTAGATCACTTTATGTGGAAATAACCTTCATCATTCAATGGGACTAAGAACCTGTTTGTAGCAGAGCAGTGGATATGTTCCCTAGAGAAGATATTTCTCACTTTGGGATGTAACGAAAAAGAGATGGTTGTCATGGCAGTTTATCATCTAATGGGAGATAAAGATATGTAGTGGTCATTAATCCAAAACACAAAGGAGGAGGAAGAAATATAAGATATGGAATGGAGGGAATTTAAGGAAATATTTTTAGAGAAATATTTACCTCATGAACAGTGAGAATATGGGAAGAGGCAATTATGGAATCTAAGGTAGAAGGAGGATGAAAATGTTTCCAAGTATAAAGACATCTTTATAAGGTTGGAAAGGCATGATTTAGACTACATAAATAATCCATGGAGAAAAATTGATCAATTATTTAAGGGTTTGAAACCATTCTTTCCAAGGGTTCTAGTATTCCAAAATTTCTCATCATATAAAGACATAGTTTAATGTGCTCTCAATACAGAAAAGGAATTCTATAAGTCTTTTGAATTTAAGGGAAAGCAAGAGAATAATAGGGATACTAGAAACTATGGTAAAGGAAATAAGAAATTGGGGAATAAGGAAAGAGTTAAATTTCTATCATGTAGTCATTATGGGAAGAAACGTCCTGGCACTTTCCAGGAGGGAATGGGAGTCTGTTACAAGTGTGGAGAAAAAGGACACCTATCTTGGGATTGTAAGGGGAAGAAAGAAGCTACCAATTTTCTGTGCTATAATTGCAGGGAGATGGTACATTAAGAACATGAATGTCCTAAGTGTTAGGAAAATGTTCCCCAAGGAAGGACAAGGAAGCAGGGCCAAGTTTATGCAGTCAAAACCGCAAAGGATGACGTTCCTAATAAAGTGGTGGTAGGTACATTGATCATTTCATCAAACTTATCCAATGCTTTATTTGATTCTGGATCATCACATTCATCTATATCTTCCCAGTTTTCCAAGAAAAATATATATGTCCAATTTTATTTAATAAAAAAGTTATCAGTAAAAACCCCTAGTTGATGTATCATTCTAGCAAAGGCATGTCAATTAGACCCCCTCATGACACATAAACATGCTTTAGTTTCTAACCTTATCATCATACCAATGATTGAATTTGATATAATTATCTGTATTAATTGGATATCAAATTATGATGTGATGATCTATTGCAAGAAGAAAGAACATACAATTTTTGAGAATGGTGTAAAATACCTTATCTTTAGAGCAGAAACATCACCATATGATTCTAAAATAGATACACCCTAATAGATTTAATAAATTGAATTATTGGGGAGGAAGGGAATTAAATAACTATGGGTGAGGAGAAGAATGTATAGATAGAGGACGTACCTGTTGTGCGATAATATGTTGATGTCTTTCTAGAGGATTTACCTAGACATCCTCCAGAGTGGTAAATTGAGTTTTCCAATGACATTATTCCTTGTTCAAGGCCCATACCAAAGTCCCCTTATAGAATGGACGATGTGTAGTTAGTGAAACTAAATAAAAAACTAGAGGAATTGAGTGATAAATGATTTATTCGACCAAGTGTTTCTCCATGGGGAGCCCCTGTCCTCCTTGTCCAGAAGAAATACAAATCAATGAGGATATGCATTGATTACATGGAAATCAATGATATTACAATAAATAATAAGTATTCCCTACCACGACTTGATGATTTATTTGATTAAATTCATGAAGCACAATATTTTTCAAAGAATGATCTTCGATCTGGATATCACCAGTTTCTTGTGAGTAAGGAATACATTCTAAAAGCATGATTTCGAACCAGGTACATGCATTAAAAGTTTATAGTAATTCCTTTTGGACTAACCAATACACCATCTGTTTTTTTATGGATATGATGAATAGAGTTTTCAAGGAATATCTTAATGACTTTGGGGTGGTGTTTATTGATGATATCCTAGAATACTATAAAATCCATGAAGATCATGAAAATCACTTTCTCACTATTCTGAAGACTCTAAGAAGAAATGAATTATATTGGAAGTTTAACACATGTGATTTTTGGCTCCAATCAGTTTCCTTTCTGGGCCACATTGTATCTAATGATGGAATATCTATAGATCCTATGAAGACAAAGGCTATGAAAGAATGGACTACTCTAATGAACATAACAAAGGTATGCAGTTTTATTGGTTTAGCAGGTTATTATAGATATTTCATTCAGAACTATGCCCATTTAGCCAACCCAATGGCCAAGCTCACATTAAAAGAGGTTATGTTTGTGTGGACAAAGTAATGTGAAAAATATTTTGAAGTATTGAAGAGGATGTTAGTGAATTATCCGATCCTAACCCTACCATCAAGGAATGATGGGTCTGTTATCTATAGCGATGCATTAAAGAAAGGACTTGTTTGTGTCCCTAAGAAGAATGCTCGTGTGATTTCCTATGAATTTAGGAAACTAAAAATTCATGAAAAAAACTATCCAACACATGATATTGAGTTAGCAGAGGTAATATTTTCTCAGAATATTTTGAGACATTACCTCTATGGTGAAAAATGTGAGAAATATACAGATCAAAAGAGTTTGAAATATATATTCTCATAGAAATAACTCAACATGAGACAAAGCAGATGGATTGAGATACTCAAGGATTATGATTTTATAATACACTACCACCCGGGGAAGGCAAATAAGGTTGCAGATGCTTTTAGTAGAAAGGACCACAGAATTCTAAACAAGATAAGAGTTGAGAGTGATCCAATTTTCAAGGATCTAGTAATGATGGATAAGGGAATTATCAAGGAAGGTAACACATCACTAGTTTTTCAAATGGTTGACAAACATTCTTTACTAGAAAGGAAAAATGTTGTCAGGATGATGTTGGGGAGTTTCAAAAGTTAATTAAAGCTATAATTGATGGGAAGCTGACTGACTTCGTATATGGTGGTGGATTTTTGAAATTCCGAAAAGGGATTTGTGTTCCCACAATTACATAGCTAAATAGGGAACTATTGGATGATGCTTATAGCAATAATTTCTCTATACACTCTGGTAACATGAAGATGTATATAGATATAAAGGGACATTTTTTGTGGGAAAGAAAGATAAGGTAGATTTATGATTATGTGTTGAGATGATTGGTGTGTCAATAGGTGAAGTATGGAGGACAACACCCTGGAAGATTCATGAAACTCCTTCCTATTACCATGTGGAAATGGGATGATATTATGATGTAATTTTTCCTAGGGATACCAAAGACCTCAGGAAAGGATGATGAGATATGGTTTATTGTTGATCATCTTACAAAATCAACACATTTTCTAGCTATAAGAAAAGATTTACCACTTGAACGTTTCAGAAGAATATATATTAAAAAAGTTGTAAGACTTTATAGTATAACCTTATCAATTATTTCGGATCATGATACCTATTTTACATCACAATTCTAGAAGAGTCTTCAGAAGGCCCTAGATAGTAATCTTCGTTTGAGCACTGCCTACCACCCACAAACTGATGGAAAATCAGAACAGACTATTCTAACCTTAGAAGACATGTTTAGGTCTTGTTAACTTGACTTTCAAGTCATGTGGGATCGGTATTTACCTCTCGTAGAATTTTCTTATAATAATAGCTTCCATTCAAGTTTTCAGAAGGCACCATTTGAAGTGTTTTATTGAGAAAGATGTCGTACACCAACTTTCTGGGATGATGTTGGTGAAATAAAGATCGTAGGCCCAGAACATATCGAAGAAACAATGAAAAAGGTGAAGATTATCAAAACCCATATCAAAACAGATCAAAATAGGCAAAAGAGATATACTGACAATCAAAAGAAGGATTTCAAATTTCAAGAAGGAGATCATGTTTTCATAAAGGTATCTCCATGGAAGGGTATTACACAATTTAGTAACAATAGAAAATTAAGTCTCAAGTACATCAGACATTTTGAAATTCTAGATAAAATTAGAGCTGTAGCTTACTGTTTTTCAATTCCTCCATGTATCTGTAAAGTTCACAATGTGTTTCATGTGTCAATGTTAAAGAAATACATGCCAGACCTAACACATGTACTAACCAATGAAGAAATTGAACTTGAGCCTGATCTGTCTTATTGTGAATAGACTATCAAAATTCTTGATACTAGAGAACAAGTATTGAGAAATCGGATGACTTGTATGGTAAAGGATCTTTAGAGGAACCACAATATGGAGGAAACAACATTGGAGCTTCAGGAGCTTATGTTGAATACATACCTGAATATTTTTAGGTAACAATTTTGTGAATTTCGAGAAAAATTGTTTTGTAAGGAGGGGAGAATGTAACGAACCAATATTTTTTTCAATGGAAATTACATTCTTATAAACATGTCATAATCAAATGAAATCAAAATATAATGAACTACTAAGTTTTATGTGACCATTAAAAATAAGTTTTTCACTTTTTTAATGTGAATTTCTAAAATATGACATACAAGGTTGCGATCAGTAAGTTATTTGGATCTGGATAAGAAAAACTTAAGTATTGGTGAATAGTAACCTACTGTTATGAACAATAACATACCCTTATGAATAGTGATATACCATAATAAATAGTATCTTTTACTATGACAGTATATAAATAATATTCATGTTTAAGTACAATATACCTATGTTTTGGAATAAGTAAATAATCGTTTTAAAATTGTTTTTTAGAATAAATTATGATTTTAATTAAATATTAAATTAATCATATATAGAAAATTATTTATGAAAATGTAATTCATTTTTTTATTCTACACATTGAAAAATGGTTGGGGTGATTTTTTGGGATTTTTTTGAAATACTTGTATTTTTGATGAATAGTGACATACCATAATTTGAAAAATAAGATAAAATACACTAATTATAGAGTCATGTATGATGTTATACTGACGTAAGCCCAATTAATTAGGATTCACATGATCAAATTACTATTATTTATAATGGAAGACTCAATATTTATTATCTTTTGGAGATATAATAAATTAATGAATATAGTATTGAGAAATCCCCTCTCCCCTCCACTATAAAACCCCCCATCACTTCCTATTCCCTTCACTCCTCTCAAGACTTGTGCCTTCTCGAAATTCTATCCAAATATCCTCCCAACCTCCTCTCCCACGTCCAAAAAGCCTTTTCCTCATAAAAATATCAAAACCACTCCCTTAATGAGGCTCTCAAGGAAGATTGGTTCAAGAGGTAAATTCCTCTTTTCAATTCTTTTTCTTTCCATTCAAGTTCATTTGTTTTATTTTCTATTATTACCTCTCCTTATCCAAATGTTGTGATGAATCTAGTACCTTACTTGATATTTAATGTTTTCATGATAGTGTAATAAGTTATCATCATCTTTTCCTTTTACCTTCTTTTATACTAGTAGCAAGAACACTATTCGAGATGTTTCAATTTACCACATTCAAGGACGATGGGATTTCAATTTCAATTATCATTCTCAATTCTGGTCATGAAACCATTCTTGTTATGGTAGAAACAGATTATTATATATTTAATATACTATATTTAAGGTTCTATAATTCCTTTGTACAAATGGTATTAAGTTATAAAGAAAAATGAGTTCATTTTAATCAAAACCCACAAATTAACCGACATAGTTATAATTAAAGTTCTATATAATAATTCATCATCATTGCATGTAACCATGTTATATGAATGACCACTAACACCTATGGATGATCATAAATAATATTCTAATTCAATTAGGGTGATTTAAATCCATTCCACATGAACTCCATTACTTGAGAACAAGTGAACCGATTATGAAAATAAAGAAAATGAACACTGCGGAATGATGAAATTCAATATGATAATTTATCAATAAGGGAATAAATTAACTAAACATAATTATGATAAACTAAATACATGTCTAATGGGTTCTAAAATAAATTATTAATAATTCTAATTTTATATTATATGAGCTTACGTTCAAGAGCGGAACTCGTTCGGACTTAAGGTATGGGTTTTTCCACCTAAACTTTCATTTTCATTCGGCTTACTTTTAATGTCTAATTACCTCAATGAAACTCTTGTGTATTATTATGTAATACTCAAAAATTATTTGTGTGGGTTATATATATGTTTAAAAACCAGAATATTTCCTTATTTTATGGATGGTCACACGTTTTAAAAGGAACATTCAAAATTGTTTCTGAAATACAATCCCGATGCAAGGGAATTTCTCTAATTCTTACCTATTTTAAAGGGCACTCTATAATAAGTTTTTGGAAACCATTATAATTTATAAAATCACTCATTTTACTATGAAAATAATATCTTAATTCACTTCTGGTTTAATACAAATATTTTTCGAAAAGAACTCTTCTTTTCTAGGTAAAAGAGTATTTATCTCAAGATTTACTCAAAGATTTTATAAGAGTATCTTCATCTATTTTGACACTTTAGTTGATTATTATGTATTATTGGGATTAGTATTTCGTGTTATCATATAAAATATATAATTTAATGTTTTATGATTATTTTGGCTACAAATGTGCTATCTTAAGATCATTCACCAATTTACTCTGAATGGTTAGGGTTTATAATTATTGTTCGGGGAAAGTTATTTACATTTCATATGTTAGTTTCAGTATGAATGTATATGTTATTTATGTTTATCCCTTTTAATATGAGGAATGAATTGGAATTAATATGTGTCGGGTGGGGCCTTCTATATCCCCTCGGTGCATCATTAGGTCTCGTGATACAATCTACAGTCTTGGCACAAGGCCTTAACAAAACAATTATTTATAGTCTTGGCACAAGGACTTGACGGTATGGTGATGATGTCCCAAATTATGAATTTCCTCATTATGAAAATAGTATTGATAGTAAATGTGGTTATTTGACTAGTATAATACCCATGATTATGTTATATTACAGAAATATTTACTCCACTCTTATTCCTGCCATAATGTGATCTTGTTTATTATTTTTTAAAGGCATATGTTTTTATTTATTCAACATTCCTAATGTTTATGTTATGATATCTTCCATTGTATTTCTTACTCTGACTGAGCATTTGAGATCACCCCTTTATTATGATTCATTTTATCTAGACACTAAGAAGTTTTTTATGAATGAAATGTTTAAATAACCAATGATTTATGGATGTTGTCTAAGGATTTTCTAGGTTGTATTTATTTTCAAGTTGTAATATTGAAGTTATGTATGTATCTTATTTCCAATAATACTAAACTACTCAGTCCTTTGAGATTATTTTTCCTTGTTTATATGCCAATGTAATCAAATAAGGCACCAGCTCCAGGCAATTGGGGTCAGGTCCTTACAACCACAAAACCAAAAGCCATATCACACACCACCAACAAATTCTATTATCCATCCAATTCATTTAATTATTAATCGACAACCACATTTAACCACACAAACCATCATTTATTTGTTCATTATTCATTTCCATCCCATTAACCGAAAAAACCCCTACTCAATTCAATCGTTATTAATTAGTAATTCCATTACTACCTAGGCTTATAGAACAACAAAACAATATATAATAGGAAGAAAATTATTCCCATAGTAGCATCGCCTCACTACCTCAAAAGAATAACCAAACAATCCTTAACCACACCGCCCCAAAATCATAACCAAATAAAACATCACCTCACCGCCCTAAAAGAATAGTAAAAAACCATCAAATCACCACCACAAATCGCAACCAAACAAATAATCACCTCACCACCCAAAATGTATGGCCAAATAAATCATTAACTCTCCACACCAAAACCACGGTCAGACAAACCATCACCTCACTAACCTAAAAGCATGAGGAAACAAACCACACATCATCCCACACCTAATTGAAACCATTCATCAACAACCCAAAGCACAACCACACATAAAACACATAAAAGATTATTTGACATGTTTATAAAGGGGATTTTATTACATTTTGATTTATTTTAGGGGTGTTGTCACATAATCCATAAATCTTGGGGAAACCATTTTATTAACCAAATATTAGTGGTAATCCAATTTTCATTTTAGGGTGATATCAAAACAACCATATAATAAGGGATCTAAAATACATAAAAATCAGAGCAATAAAATCCCTGAATGACCATAATTTTTAGCAGAACATTCAGCCCATATAATCACAACATCATATTAATTTAAAAGCTATAAAATCATTCAAATGACTCCCCCTCACCCCTTAAATTTAAATCATAAAATTATTTATCTTTATTTAACCCAAAACAAACATCCCCCATATATAAATAAGAGAAAACCCATCCTGCATGACTCATAAAAATAGAAATGAAGGAATTTCCTACCTACAAGATGCTTTACCAACTCACTACACAATGATATGTGAAGAAGAAATACCCAAAAACCAAAACCACATAAAACCCCATAAATAAACCTACAATAAATCAAGGGTTATCAAAAATGCTTCCCAAATCACAACCCAAACCAAAACCACACACCATAGTAGATCCCCAAGAGAAGAATGGAATAAAAACAACCAAGAAGAATATACGGTCTTACAATTGACATCCAAAGGGATTCCACATGAAATAACTAATACAAGTAGGAGGAAAGGAGATAGAAATCCTTTAAGCTGCCTAAGGTTCCCCCAAAATGAGAGATAAAACATGTATGTTGGAGTAGGGAGGATTTTAGTTGAAATACCTATTTAAATACTAGAACTTGAGAATTTCATGTAATGCAAACCATTCACCGCATGAATTCCATAGGAAGTCCCCCAAAACCTACTTCCACCAAAATTCACCACACCCCCGATTTTATTTAATTATTGTCTATGATTTAAATTCATGACATGAGCCTATTTCATGGGTTTCTCCTTCGCTGAATTCAAGTTGTGAAACTATCCTGCTAGACAATCCGTGAACCATAAATTCTTGTCGTGTACCATATTCACAATAGGAATTTCCCATTGTGGATTTAATGAACCTATAACCACCATTGAATGTACTCAATACTCCTCTAAAACACCTCTAAAACTCAAAATTAACAATTCAATAGGTTGGGAAGGAAAATTATGTTACATCATATTCCTCTCAAATGATTCTCATCCTCAAAAATCCAAAAAAACAAGACCAGAAGGAAAAGGGGTTCGAATAACCACCGCCTGAAATGCCTCACAAGGATCTAGTTATCCCTCAACTATACTACCATAGAAACAATCCAATTTATACACCCATGAAACACACTTCATAGTCATAAAACACCTCATTTCACCCAACCCCACCACCGCACAATCACTTCATAACCATATCATCCTCCACATATCCCAAAACAACCTCTAGAACTAAAAAACCATACCACCTCAAATAGAAGAATCAAATAATTTCATACTTAATGTCAAGATAATATCTTATATGGATGGAACTGACTCAATTGCATGTGTTTAACCATATCATAGTATAATGTATCTTGATTAAGAATCGTGGTATCCCTTTTTCATATGTTGTAACTTTATCACACATCATACATAAATAAAATAAAAAATATCATAACACATCAGGATCCAAATATCATATCTCAATCAAAACATATTTAGGAAAAACACAAAGAATATCTAGGTACTAGGTGAGTATAAATGTATCTTGCTCTGAAGTACCATTTTCCAAGTCACCATGCCTCAACAATAAGTGATCCTAGGAAACTATCTTTCCATGAATTTTTGTCCCTTGGTTATCTTGGATATGTAATTGCTACTCCATTAATGTTACATCATCCTTGATTTTCAAATCTACGCACTTAATGACATGGGATTCATTGTGAAGATATCGATAAAGTTTAGAGATGCGTAATACTTCATGATCCTCTCCATTTGCAGTGGAAATTCCAACATATATTCCACCACACTAACTCACCCTAACACCTTAAAGGTCCCAACAAAGTTCGGTGAAAGAGTACTCCCCTAAAACTCTACTATGAATGTATAGTTGAAACCTTGAAGATCATGTGGTCCCCAACCTCAAACTCCAAGGGCCTCCTACTATGATCAAAATAATATTTATTCCAACCCTATGATTTTTTATCCTCTCATAAACAATTTGAACCTTCTGTATTGATCTCTAGACCACATCAGTACCTAGAACTTGTACCTCCACAACCTCCATCCAACACAATAAATAATGACATAGTAACCCATAGAAAGCCTCAAAAAAGTCCATGCCACTAGATGAGTGATAATTGTTATTATAGGAAACCCCAAACAATGGAATGTGTTTTGAAAAATATCCACTAACATATTAGATGCATTCTCACAACATATACTCTAGTTTTTGGATGTTCCTCTTCATATTCCCATCTGTATGAGGGTGGAAGTAGTACCAAGGTGTAACGAAGTTCCAAAAACATGTTGCAATAATTTTCAGGATTGAGATCTAAAACTTTCATCCCAATCCAATAAAATGCAACAAAAAACTCCATGAAACCACACCACTTCTTCCACATACCATTTATCTAATGTACCCACTATTTATGGATCCTTAAATGATAAGTGGGATGATTTATTCAACTAATCTAGGATCACTCAGATAGCATCACATCCTTCCTAAGCTTAGGGTAACCTTGGGATTAAATCCATTAAGATATAATCCCATTTTATCTTAGGAATATCCAATGGCTATAATAAACTACTAGGAATATGACACTAAACCTTTACCTGTTGGAAAACCGAACACCTCTCTAAAAACTCTTCCACTACCCATATCATCCTAGGCTACAAGAACTGTATCCTAAGGCCACAATACATCTTTGATACTCCTAGGAACACCCCCAAAAGTGATATATGAAACCAACTATGGTCTCCCTAAAATGTAAATATAAAAAAAAACCTCCCATGAAACAAAATTTTGTTTCAACCATCCTCAAACCATCTCCCCACTGAGACTCATCCTATAGTAATATCATAGAAGATATCACCATCATTTTAAATAAGAAAACTCTACCATCAAACACCCTTGCATCTAAGTGTAAGTCTTATAACTCCTCTGTTACTTTTTGAACGTCCATAGTCTCCTGAAAAAAATCATTCCACAACTTCCTACTCAAAGTTTTAACCCTGAAATTATGTTTTCTTGTGATATGGGAGATATCAAAGTCATTATATCGAGGAAACTATATATACATACGTTTTTTCAAAATAATATCATGTTGAGAAAAGATATAATGTAAACTGTTGTGATCCATGAACACAATGCACTCCCCAATGAGGTAATTCCTCCAAAAAATCAACACAAACACAACTATTTCTTATTCTTAATCATTTGTGTCATAGTTAATCTCATAGGGACACAACTACATAGAAATATAAAAGGTCACTTCCCTCTTCTGTATCAACATGTATCCCAAGCCTATATGGGAAGAGTCATAAAAAAACTCAAACAACATAATCTCCTTAGAAACTAAAGCACTGACTACGGACCAAATTATTCTTCATGTAAATGAATTATTTCTTAAAATGATTATTCTCTATAAAAACATGGTAATTCCTAGTCAATTCTATTTATGGGGATGCAACTTGATAGAAATTAGGCACATACCTCCAATAATAGCCTATGATAAAACGGAATCTACTAGCCTCTTCCATGTTCTTAGATGACTCCAAAGAAACTACTACCTTAACCTTCAATGGGTCTACTTCCACACCCTATAGAGACACTAAATTCTTGAGTAAATTCACTTCTCATGTCCAAAACATACACTTAGAAAACATTCCATAAAGCTAGTGGCATTGAA
Source organism: Viscum album (assembly GCA_963277665.1). Classification (NCBI taxonomy): domain Eukaryota; kingdom Viridiplantae; phylum Streptophyta; class Magnoliopsida; order Santalales; family Viscaceae; genus Viscum; species Viscum album. The sequence continues at coordinate 1,553,130,438 of OY728131.1, forward strand.
AAACCTATATGAAAGCTCTGATATGATGACACGATCCTCCTATGAATTTGTGTATATCAAAATTTCATCGATGAACATGACTAAAAACTTGTCCAATAATTCATGGATTAGAGATTTCATGAGACCCATGCATACATATGGTGAGCTTATGACACCGAATGACATGAATACAAACTCGAAGTGCCCATACCTGCATCTAAAGTGAGTTTTTGGGATATCAACCTCATTCACCCTAAACTGATGATATCTAGACTGTAGATCGATCATATAAAAACTACTCACCCCTAAAAAATGGTAGAAAAGGTCATCTATCCTATGAATATGGGAATTATTCTTTATTTTTACCTCATTCAACCTTCGATAGTCTTTATAAAACCCTAGACTACCATATGTCTTCATGCCGAACAACACTAGAACACCCCATGACGCATACAAGTATGGATGAAACCCTTATACATAAGATCATATAGATGAATTATAAACTCCCAAAACTCATATGGTTCCATGAAATAAATATGCATTCAAATAGAAGAACAACCATACATAAAGTCTATCGAAAAAATCAACATCATGTTGAGGGGTTAGTGTCACAAACACCTTGGAAAAAATAGATAGAAAATCCAAAAAAACCTTGGGAACCTCCACCTTTGTAACCTCTAATTATTCCATATAAAAATAAACCATCAAATAAAGAATGGTATCCACACATAAACTACTCACCTGAAAACCTCGCTTGACAATGAAAGCCACATGTTGGATATCCATATTTGAGAACACGAATTTTCTCCAGATGAAGTAGATAATAGAACATATAGAATACAACCAATAAATTCTTAGGATGACATTATATGTATGTATTTCTAGAAACCAAATATCAACACAGGACTGATGCGGTCCTATTATCATCTTACACCCTTGGAACACATCAAACAAGATGGTCTAGAGTAATATTGGAGTAGTTAATTCCATGGAAACATGAAGCCTCTATAAATATTGTCCTAGATCAGAGATAAGAGTGTGTTTAAAAAAGGAATATTAATATCCTAAATCAAAATACTCACAAAATGGGTAGATCAATAAAATAGAATACCTCAATTGATCATTATCCCTTACATAATTACTTCCCGCACTACATATAGATAACCAGGCCCAAGTCTTATACCTATATTCTAATGACATCCTCCATGACCGAACTTTGGTAGAGGTCCCTCAATATGAGGAATATCTGGATGTTGGCCTCTACCCACTCAATATTTGCTCAGTAGATCATAAGACTATTTCCCCTACTGCTGAAAGGGTCTCACTAGTAACTTCTACTAATATGGGAACCAAATCTATCTGTCGAAACCAAATTGAGATCAAATAACCTCTGTTAACTGATATTAGTAATGACTATGAACTCTATTGAAAAATAAAAATGTTCTGATATCCCTATGGAATGATTGGAAAACACTAGCCCTAAAATTCTCAAAGGGAATCTCTTGAGGCCAAATCCCTACAAGATGAAACCTTAAAGGTTATGGTGTATGAGATTTACCACTAAAAAAACCTTCCCTTTACGAAACCCTTCTGATCCCCATATCACAGAAAACCTCATTAAGAGTGAATATTCTTGATCACCTCCACCTTATTATGAATCTCCAGATAAATTGAAAATATAAGAGGAGTATCTACACACTAGATAGAAGGATAGAGTGCGTCTTGAATACATCTCACACGAGACTCCTCATCTAAAAAAATATTCAAGGAAAATCAAAGAAGTTCTTTAAAACTGATTCCGAAATCCTGCACCGATGCAATGTCTTAATGAAGAGAATGAATTTATAGCCTCTTCAAAACCTTTATAGTAGACTAAAGTAATTGTTCTGTACAATCTTTATAAATGTAAACCCATAAAACATCTTCCTACTTCCGCTCACCCAAATACAATGTACACCATTTATGTGTAGATATTCACATATAAATATCTTCCAAAGGGACCCAATATCTCACCAGAGCCTAGATCAAACTAAAAGTGATCTCTATATTCTTCACCTAATTCTCTTTATCCACATATAAAATACTACCCAAATAATTCCGTTGATTTTTTCATAGAAAAGCCCAAAACTCCATCTACCAAGGCTCATCATCCTCTATTGGATTAAACCTATGGTGATTAATATGATCATACTACTAATCCTCACCTCTCCAATCCACATGCAGATAATTTCTTGGAGACATAAATGAAAATAAAATAATAATATTCTAATCCTAATAGTGTGGAATTTTATTTAGATTCATTTTAAACATCCCAAAACAACCCAACCAAAATAGTAACAGAAGTCATAATGTTGCATGTAACTCTCCTAGTACACCTCACCTAGTCATTCAAGATGCCCATAGTCCATAAAATGAATCACATGGGCCCTAAAATCATATGTCCTAGACATTTTTATTGGACTATGTAACACACAAGTTCAACTTGAACTTTTTCTATACCAAACCTTGTAATACTCAATATTTCTAACTCTAAACTACATGTTATCACTCAACCAAAATCCCTCTAATAACACTCTATCAAAAACCCCTCCCACAAATGATATTACAATAGAGGGAGGGAGATAATGCCCCCCCTGAGTCCTACCACCAGTGGGCCCTGGTTTGGAAACTAGTATTGAGGGTAAAAAAATATCATAAAATGGGAGGCATTACACACTATAATAATATTGGATTGAGAAAAAATATGAATCATCCACAAGAAAATCCATGAAATAATATTAAAAAACCAAAACCATCTTGTAAAGGATTTATAAATAAAATTGATATAGGTAAAAGTATTTGAATGTAAATACCCAAATAAATAGCTAATGCTATAATAAAAAACTATCTAAATGTATGAGATAATACTATCTAGCTTGATCCACATAATCCTCTTGGAAACATGAATTTAGTTTATATAAGTAGGGTGAGAATAAAAGTATACTTAGTAAAAAAACCAATATCTATCATACACATGTGAAAGAAGTAAACTAATACACCAATAAGAATACAACATAACCAAGATCACCTAAACATGTCAACTATCCAACCCAACCTCACTAAGGAACTCTCAAAAAACAACACAATCCAGGTATAATAACATAATAAGAAACATTTTGGTACTGGGTACCCTAGACCGCTATCCCAGTTGTTTTATGCTCTCACACCGCAACATCATATTCCCTATAACTCCAATCTCTTCTGAATAACATATATGAACACCCTAAAACATGGTTACTTCACATCATGACCATAGACACTTGGGCCACCACCCCACATCAGAGTCACATCCCTTCTTTCCTGATTACACTTGGTCCATCACATTAATACCAATTTTATAACCAAAGTAGTATGGAATTGTGATCATGAAGGAAATCAACCTCACCGGGATGTAGCGAAAACACCCTATGTTTGAAAATGTGGGTGTTGAAACACAATTCTAAATGAAGGTTGGGTACCTATAGAAATCACAATGAAAATATAAATATATACATATGTTTACACACACACACACCCAACCTATGGGTTCAGAACCAAATCACAACATACCTACTTTCACATCCACCTATAAATTCATAACACCACACAAGCCATAAGCCTCATAACACACCCCAGACCAATTCTATTATCAATTCCATTCATTTAATTATTTACCAATAACTATATTTAACCACAATGACCATCATTTATTTGTTCATTAGTATTTTACATCTCGTTAACCAGATCAATACATATCCATTTAAATCATTATTAAATAACTATTCCATCACTACCCAATATTCTAGTACAACACAACCATAAATTGAAAGAATCTCATCATTTCCATCGAACCATCACCTCACTACCCCACAAGCACAGCCAAACAAACCATTACCTCACTATCCTAAAAGAACATCTGAACAAACCATTACCACGCCTCCCGAAAATTGTGGTTAAACTAACCACCACCTTTCTACCCTAAAAGAATGAAAAAAAACCATCACCTCACTACCACAAATGCACACCCAAAACAACCATCACCCCACCACCCCATAAGTACAGTAATACAAAACATCACCTTACTACCCCAAAAGCATAACCAAACAAACCATCACCTCATCAGCCTAAAATCACGAACAAATAAACCAAACATCAACCCACATAACATAATAACCACACATTACCAGCCCACAATAGCTTCACACATCACAATACATCAAAGATAATATTACAAATTTATAAATGGTATTTTATCACATTTAAATTTATTTTAGGGGTGTTACCACAAAATACATTAATTCAGGGGAAACAATTTTATCAAAAAAATATAAGTTATTAACCAATTTCCATTTTAGGGTGATATCCCGAGAATCCCACAATTAGAGATCCATAATAGATAACAAAACAACAAAGAAAATCCCCCAATGACCACAATTTTCAGTTGTTAATTAAAACTGTACAATCACAAAATAAGAACAATATCAATGATATAAAAGCAAGTGAATAATTCCACTTTCAAACATCAATTTTAATTAGACAATATTTTTTGTTTAATTAATCCATAAAAACCATATTTTATTTATAAAAAAGAAAAAAAAGCCTCCCTCAGGACATAAAAAAATAGAAAATAAGAAATAACCTACCTTAAGGAAGCTTTTCCAAATCACTGCAAATCGTAGGGTGAAGAATAAATACTGAAAAACCACAAATACATGAAAAAATAAAAGATAAACATACATCAAATAAAAGGTGATCAAAATGAAGCCCAACTCAAAAACCAATCCAAAACAAAAAACACCACATTGAATCCCTAATAGAATAACAGAACAAAAACAACCAAGAAGTAGAGAAGGGATTACCATGGATCACCAATGGGAATCTACTAGAACTAATGGATTGAAGGAGGAAGGGGGTAAAAAATACTCTAAGGGACACCTAGGGTTCAACCAAAACGAGATAGAAAAGTGGTAAAGATAAATTAGTAGTTGTTTGGATGAAAAACCAATCTGAAACATGGAACTTGACACTTTCACATTGTATAATCCATTCACAATGTGAATTCCACCAAAATTTCCCCAAAGTTATCTTCTTCCAAAATTCGCATCTCATAATCCTTTATTTAATTAAAAATCATGTATTAATTTCATAACATGAATCCATTTCGTGGGTTCCCCCTTAGACACATACAAACCATGAAACTGGCTAGCTACACAAGCTGTGAACCACTAATTCATGTTGTGTATCACTTTTACAACATTAATTTTCCATTGTAGATTTGATACACCTCCAAGAACAATGGAACCAACTAAAGTCTCCTATTAAACACATAAAAAAATGACAATGTAGTGGGATGGGAAGGCATGATCTATTATAAAAAAATAATGAAACAACTGAGAATATAACACTAAATTCATATAATAATATTAAAATTTATAGAAATCAAATTTCAAATGAAGGTAAAAGAGATAATTTTATTAAAACATAATGGAATGAAAGCATAAAATATTTTAGGAATTTAAATAATTATGTTTAATAAGTTATAAATAAATATAATCACAGGGAAACAAAGAGAACTTGATATATGATTTTAGGTGAGAAGATAAGACATTTATTGGTGTTTATCTTAAAGTATCAAGAATATGAAAGAGTTTACTGGATAATAAATATGTAGATTAAGGGATAATTTTTTGGTTATTTTAATCCTATAATCTATCTAATTTTATGGAGTATATTAGATTTACATTGTGAGTATTATTCAAACTAGAAATATCTTTTATCTTTTATAAAATGAATATATCTTACTTCCATAATTTATAAAGCTTCCATAAATAAAATATTTAGTAAGATATTAATAATATTATAATGTGAATATATTATATAATGGTGTGAGGAATAATTACTATAAATAAATTTTTTATATCCTTCAAAGAATATTTAAAATTTACAGTATAAAAGATAGAGTACGAGTTTGAAGACAGGGAGATCTTTTACTCGAGAAGATGTCTTACTGCCTAAGAATTTAGAAGGAAGAAAAAGACCCAAATTATTTAAAGAACTAATTTTTTATGAGACCAAAAATACTAGTCACTATTTTTAGACATTAAATTTATTGAATGTTTACATGATTATATTAGATAATTTGTGATTATGGTGGGATTTCATTACCAAGTGGCACATAATATTTAATTTTCAATGTGAGATCTTTGAAATTTGGATCATTATTATTGTAGAGAATTTCTGTTTGGTGTATATAACTAATCACATGAAGTAGAAACTATTATTGGGGTCTATAACAAATTATTTAGAGAAGAATGGACAGAGTGGGACTCTGTGTTAATCATACCAGAGTTTTCCATCATGTAAATGATCATGTATTTGTCGGTTTAAAATATTATTTTTGCGTTGAAATGATCATGATAAGGATTATATATTTAAGGTTAAACTTTATAAATAATAATTCCCCTTTTTTTTTATTTTAAATTCCTATGATTATGGGTGGGATAATTACTTGAGAATGGATCAAGATCATAACCATTTATAGTGATTAGATTAAAAGGGAGTAAATTATAAAAATAAAAAGAGATCATTTTTTCACCCTATCTCAATGATACAATTAGATTTGGTAACATAAATTGTTATAAAAGTAGGTTTCCCAATGAAATATCCCTGAAGTGGATGGGGATGAATAACATAAATTCTATAAAAAGTAGGGGTGTCACAATTTTTATGGAATTAACTATCATATATGGAGGAAAAGATGTTACCTTACCTCCAATCACTTGGCCTCGAAGTTTGAGATACTGTAATAGTGGGTTTTACACCGTTATTTGTGGAAGCATCTATGGATCAATATGAATTGAAAAGTATGTGAAATTTTGGAAAGGATAAATATTCAATTTTTATGACACTTTTAGAAAATTTATATAAAATATTCATGGGAGTTCAAACCACCAATGAAATTTGGGATAAGTTAATAAGCAATTATAGAGGATATATTAATGTTAGAGAACTATGTTTGAAGTATTTAGGATTATATTTTAAGATATAAATATGGATGATTATGCTAAAATTTTATAAAATTTTACAAGATTCAATGGGATTGTTATTAATATATGAGTTTATGTTGATAACTTATATGATTTCACCATTTTGAAGATATTTATGAAAAATTTCCTAGACATATTTCATCCCATGTTTTTAGATTTATGGGATAGGGAAGATATATCCATATATGAACTTTATAATATTATCATATAATATTAAATGAGGAATAAATTTTTTTTATAAAATATTAAAAAAATTAGATGTGTTTCTAGGGATTTAGAAAAGGAACATTCATAAATGAGAAAGTTATAGAATTTAGTTATGGTAGGGAATAAGATGATTATAAATCCTTTAACAAGCTATTTATCTTCCTTCAAAGTGATTAAAAAAAGTCATGTGAGAATGAAAATAAAAACAATTAACAAAGTGATAGAATTGTGATTGAATTGGAAACATTTCACATAACTATCTAAATATGAAGACTACAAGTTATGAGTAATATAAGTAATAAAATAATATCTAGAAAAATAATTGGTGTAAGAAAAATAAAACATCCTCTAATAATATAAATTTGATAGAAAAAAGTAATAAGGGAGACTCATAATTATCTAACAGAAAAAATTTAATTATGAAGTAAAATATTTGAACCATGTTGAGAAATAATTATTCTTCTTATATAATAATAATATACAAGATATGATAGAACTAGAATTTATTTAAAATAGAATTTGGAAGAATATCTAAAGAATAGTACCCAAATCGAGAAATAATAGGGGAATCTAGGGAAAGAGAACAAGAATGTGCCAACTTAGAAGGATGAGTTTGTCAAGAAGTAAGTGACATCGATTGATGAGATTAATAATTATAATTTAAATATGGATATACATGAGATTATTTTAAAATATGTATAATAGAAATTATCTGTGAAGGAGTAAGAGTTGTATAAGATATAAACTATTTTTATTAGCTCAAAATTAGGTAAAGAACAGTAGACAATACCCCACAAAGTCCACTAATGTTAGAGGTGAATATTATCAACATATTATGAAGAATAAATCCAAAAAATATGGTAAATTTATTTCTAATATTTCACAAAATATATTTATTATTACTAATATTGTAGATTTTAAAAATAAATATTAATTTTACAAAAGTAAGGAGAAAATTAAAATTAAATCTCCCACATAAAAGGAAGGGAAGAACATACTCAGAAGATCAATACCCCTAGGAAAAATAGGTATCAAATTAAAGGAATAAAACCCCAAAAATATTATGAATAGATTTAGTATCAAGGTAGTATATCATAGTTATGAGGCTATTATTGGTGTTATATAATGTATTAACACAACTGTTATTCTTTTTTTCATAATATGTCATTTCTAGGGAATAAAACTCAAATTAAGAGGAATATTGGGTTAGAGAAAGAGTAAAAAAACTTAGGTAAGGAATGTTATGATAAATAATTCCTCAATTTTTCTACCTAAAAAATATTTTTATATTTAAAAGGGGTTTGTAGAAGATGTAGATAATATGGTCAGGAGGATGAGATATGCATGACTAGGTTGATCAAATAAGTTTTTAGGTGACCTTAATATTTAATTAATAAATATTATAACTTATCTGATGAATATAAACTAAATATCCTTAAAATACATGTTAGAACCATAAATGTTTAATGTCTTTGGAAACATAGATACATACACAACTATTACATAAAATATCTAAATTATTTCTCACTAAGTTCTTCAAACTAGAACCCTTATTTGACATATTACAAATAAAACCATTATTCATATATGGAGGAAAAGGAAACATAATAAATAGAGATATTAGATAAAAAGTAAGGGTTAATAAGGTATATATCAATAAATGATCATTTTATATATAAAATGAGCATAAATGTTTGAGAATATGACTTTAAATTTGAAAATCATACCAAAACATTCATAGATCATAATCATGAGACATGTAATAATGCTTAATGTTTATTAGAAATGAATCATAAAGGAATCAAATAACATGAGCTATGAGCGAACAAAATTTTCTATAGATCATGTAATAAAAGAGTGAAATATAGTGTGTCATAATCATATAAATCTTATTTCAAGGAGAACCGCCAAGACATTCATCACATGTAAAGATTGGGATAACCACCTTTGTACCTACTTTGGGTTTCAGATAACCTAAACTGTACCCTTGTTGTGCTGGGATAACCAACCAGGTATCCTATTTGGGCCTAGTTATAACCTCTTGTAATCCCTTTTATCTCATATAAAATTAATTTTCCAAATTTAATTGGTGGGAAATAATACATGAACCCATCATATAATCATAAAAATTTATTTATATTCTTCAAGATCATGAAAAAATTTATCATTTCATCATAGCATAATCTATGAAAAAAAACTAATTTAATAATATTTCATCCACACAATTATAAACCATAAAAATAATGGATTAGGATGATATCATAGAATCATATCCCCAATTAATCATATGCAACATCAAATAATTTTATTATAGATTAAAAAATCTATTAAATGATCATTGAAATATTTTATTACGAAAATACCATTTTCATTTTGAAATCTACTTAATTAAACTCTAAAAAATTAAAAAACAAAAACAAAAAAAAATTATTTCAAAAGAAACATGGAAAAATATAATAGAATATTTGATACATTTAGTGGTATTGATAGTATAGAAATCCATTCATGTGGTATACATTAAAATTAAGATTCATTTTACACCTTTGACAAAAACATCACGAGTTCCTCATTCAGAAAAGAAAAATAATATTCATTTTTAAAACATTTATTATAAACTAAAAAACTGTAAAATAAATTTAAAAATATCATTGGATAATAGTATAATTATTTGTTTTTTAAATAAAATGTTGATATGGAAGAAAAAGAATCCCACTAAAATAGATAAATAAAGTAAATATTCTTAAAAATAGCATTTTGATATCATGAGTAATTTAAGAGAGAGAAATTTATTGAAAACCAATAAAATATAGAAATAAATATAGTATAGTAAATTTCATGTGATTTTCAAGTGATATATCATATAATTTCATCATCAAACATTTAAGCATAAGTAGTCTTTGTAAAAATGAGATTGTAACGTAAAACCATTACCTCAAGTTTGAATTTCTTCAAAAGAACTCTTAAATATTGTATAATAAATTTGAATATATTATAAGTATATTAAAATAACATATTCATACTTATAATACCATATGTTGTTTACTTATTACATATTATCACCCGTTCATTAATAATTCATTATTAAAAAATCCCTCGTCTAGGTGATAAGACAATCATTTTTCCTATATGTTTTGATTCCATTGTTATGAACCTTAATTATTGATCATGGATAAATAATATAAACAATTTTAATAATTATTTAAATATCATAAATATTCATTACATACATATTTATAACCATATATAATTGGTAGATATATAAAAATGAACTAAAACGTTCATGGATATGATAGTACGTACCTATACGTGAACATTATTTTAAATTTCTAATAAAAAATGGAAATAAAGATAAATATTATTATATCTTTATATAATAATAATTATATCATAAATATAAAATATATATTTTTATTAAATCCATCATTATATCCATTACTATGATGAGGTGATGGAAAATTATTCATATCACAATGTAGAGGTCGTAGTCCACACGTACTGTAATGACCCAAAATGTTATCAATAGAAATTACAATATTATAATCATTTCATATATTATAAACCACTTAAAATAAGTTTTAGAACAGAATACAAAATTTATTAACTAATAATGAATGAAATAAGAGGTATTTCTCGAAATTAAGGAACCTATACTGATGAAATATCAACTCAACCTTTGGAATAGTAATGTGACCATTTTCAATTATAATTAGCGAAATATAATAATAAACTCATCTATGAAATTATAAATTAAATTTAGGAATCTTATAAATGAAAATATGATATAATTATATCATTGTATATGTAAATAAATGTTTAAAAAATTATTAATTAAGTATAGGTATTTTTATAAAACATAAATTTTTATTTAAAATTATATAATTAATATAGTAACTGAGTAAAAAATTTATTTTCATAAATTAGATTAATAAATTAATAATTTTTTTTCTTATTATGATAAGATAAATTTATGAGACCTTAGTTAATTTTTCAAAATGTTAATAAATCAGTTATAATTTTAAAATCAGTATTTTTCATGTAAATGATAATTTTAATTAAAAATTAAATTTCTCATATTTATAAAAATATTTTCATAAAATGGAGTTTATGTATTATTTATAAACATATAATTTTTTATGTTTTGTTTTTTGGGATTTTTCTAAAATTGTTGAATTTTTGGTGAACAATGAAATACGATAATTTGCATTACATAACAATATAATTAAAAATCACAATTTATTGATTCATGGATAATGTAAGAACCATAATATAGAATACAAACTATTTATTTAATATATTTAATAATAAGTTTCAATATATACACATTCTTGAGATAAAATAATAAACTAATGAATAAAATAATAAAAAACACCCCTCTCCTCCCCTATAAATATGACCCCTCACCACCTCTTATCATCACAACTCTAAAGCCTTTAATATTGTAAAATTTCTAAAAAATAAATTTCCCAAGCCTCTCCCATATGTAAAAATGTCTCTAGAAACAAAAAAAGACCAAATAAATTTTTCTATGGAGGTCCTCAAGGGGAATAATTCAAGAGGTAAAATACCATTTCATTTTATTTTATTTTAATTTCATTTTAATTTATTTTATTTTATAATTATATCCTAACCTTACCTTATTCACCAAGAATTATAACTATAGTATCATAAATAAAATTTAATGTTATTATTTTAATGGAATAATCTATCATGAAACCACTTCTCCTCTCCCTTTTATTATAAAAATGAAAACATCATTCATGAGGTATTGATTTATCATGTTCGAGGATGAAAAAAGTTATCATTTACCTCTACCTCATTAAAGGATAATCATAAAACCATTAAAATGGTTAAAAAATTTTCAAATTTATGTTATAACAATTTTTATGTTCCTTAACATACTTATATACATAGTATTAAATAATAAAACAAAACGAGTTTGTTGTGATTGAAAACTGATAAAATTAATATAAATGATTATCATTAAAATTTTATCAATTGAATCATGATCATATCTAGAAAAAAATATAATAAAAATTAAACTTATTTAATTTCATTAATAATTTATAATTTAAATTTTGAATAATTATCCCCATTTTAAATGATCTTCAATACATGAATACAAGTGAACTGATCATTGAAACCATGAAAATGAACACTCTTGAATAATGATATTTAACTCTATAACTCATTTAAATGTCCAAAAATCAAGTTAATAAAATTATAATTAATAAAAAACATATAAAATATGTTATATATTTATGAATTAATGAATACAATTTTATTATCTAGTCTATTAATGTGAATAAATAATTTAGAGTTAAGGTAATGGGATTCGCAAACTCAATTCCTTTCTTTTGGCTATTCTGTCTTTCATGATTTGACTTTTCATAATATGTTATTTAAATATCATTTCCATTTTATTTTTGAGGATTTAATTTTTTCCAATTTTTTTTTTGATAAATGTAAATATTTTTAAACAATAATTCTTATTTCGAAAAACAACCTTTTACTTATCTTGAGAATATTTATTTTTCACTCAAGATTTATGATTCTTATGCCAATTATGTTATTATTTTTTCTTTTGGGAACCACAATTTTTATTCATGAATGTATTAATTATGAAATTATCATGAAACAAATTTCTTTTAATGATTTATTTTATATCCATGATTGATATACATTATATGTGGCAAGCATGATTATGTAAATTTTATGATGTGAAGGGTGGACCCATAAATATATTGAGCTCAAATGTATTAGGTAATGTGATACATCTTAGGGGATAATGTAATATATACATGAACATGATTCTATCTTTTTTTCACAATAATCATGATGTTATTATTATGAAAATATGTTATTCATGAACACAATGCTTTCATTGTTCAAAACTATGTGTGGTATTGATAAATAAGGCATGATCTTTCATTTTTATGCATTGACACACTTCATGGATTTAACTAATGATTCCTCTTAGGATTATGATTATTATCCCATGCTTATGTCTTGATGATGATGATTATTCTCACCCATGTTATATTGATTCATGTTCTTATTTATACTATTACTGGGATTTTAGGTCACCACTTTCTTTGATGTATATCATCAGGTAGCTACTTATACTATAGAGTACATGAGGGACACTAAAAATTTATAAAAGAAGAAATTAAATAGTATTTATGTTTTATTATGTAAATGTTAGGATTGGTCCTAAATTTCCAAAGACATTAAACCATTGGATCCTTGTTTTTTGATACTTTGATGTTTCTTATCTTTAAAATGATGTAACAATAATGTAAGAAAATTAGTGTCACTATAATTGGTATTAGAGAACATTATAGTTAATTTGGGAATTAGAATTAGATAAAATTAATGAAGACCCTTAGTATAAGAATACGTTTAGAAAATTCTAAACATAGTGATCATAAAAGAAATGAATTTAATGTTAATTTCACAAAGTAATAAATTATTTATTCCTGACTTGTGGAATTATTTTTCATTCAAAACTTTTCTATATTACAAAATTGTTGGAACCAGGAGAAACCAAGATAACAACTCATGTGAGGGACAAAGCAGTGATTTCTCGAGCAACATCCCCAATGCCTTGGGATGTGGACTTCAAAATTTCATGGTGATGCTTACCTAACTACCTCAAGCTTTGAAAAATAACCTGAATAATGTGAAACATCTTCCTTCCACTATGAGGGAGAATCTGGATATCAAATCTTTTAGGTGGAAATGACCAATGATGTTTAGTGAATCTTATGATCCACTAGTCATTGAAAAATGGAGAAGATATTTTCTATTCTACACTATTTTCAAATGGAGAAGGAGAATCTTTTCACTTATCTTTAAGATGGGGAGGCCAATCATTGGGTGTAATTGATTAATAACACCAAGCCAAAGGAAAAAAATGAATATGTGGAGTTTAATACTTTAAGAAAATATTTCCTTACAAGTATTTCCATTGAACTCTTTGTACAAATATAGGGAGAGAATTATTAGAGCTAATGAAAATGGAAGTTAAATCTATCATGGATTAAGATTAAAATTTCATAGGGATTTCTAGGTATTCCTTGGGTTTTTATCAATAATGATAGAAAAATTGATAAATTATTTAGTGGATTAAAACTAGAGCTTTTAAAATATCTTCAAATTTGAGACATTGGTAGTTATGAATAAGTTTTTTGATGTGATATCAAAGTTGAGATGGAGTTTAGTGAATGTACTCTTGGATTTGTAAATAAGAAATGAATGATGGATTTTCATGTGGGAGGATCTGCTGATAAATATAGAAATAAAACTCAACCACTCACATGTAAAAAATGTGGGAGAAAAGAAACCTGGAAATTCTATGAAAGGGATGGGAAAATTCCTCAAGTGTGGGAGAGAATGACGCAATGCTCATGAAAGTCAAAGAGACATGAGGTATCTGGAAAATGTAGTGGAGGAAATGAGAGAACCACCTATGGTCCAATGATTCAACTCTATGGAGAAAGGGAACTATTCAAGCGAGTTCACTAAACCTTGATTCCTCAGGGGAAATTAGTGTCCGACGCCACCAAAACCAAAAAATATGGGGAAAGAATACTCCATCACTACTACTAAGGTGGATTCCAATAATGATGTTGTGACTGGTACACTGGTTATTTATTCAATAATAGATAATTTACTATTTGTATTGGGTTTTATTAATACTTTCGTATCTTAGATGTTTAGTATAAATATTCAAACACCACCTCAAAATATGGTGGTTGATTTATCTATGTGAATAAAAAATGGGGATTTTTTTCCATAGTATATAACTCCTCCTCAGTTAATGTTTTTGGGATGAACCTCCCAACAAATCATGTCTTACTTCCTTTGGTAGAGTTTGATGCTATGTTGAGAATTGGTTGTCTATTATTGTACAAAACCAACACCAACCATCCGGAAAGGGAGATCACTCTTCACATCCAAAAAATCATCCAATTATGTAAAATTGTATGGAGGAGGATGAATATCCTTTATAATAAAAATCTAAATTTTGGATATTATTTCCTTATGAGCCTGAATATCTAGTTCAAATTACCAAGAAAAAGTAGATAATCGGGTTCTAAGGCATAACCATTGTGAGGAACTGTGTTGATGTTTTCCCAGAGGAATTTCCTATTTTTCCTCTTGACTGAGTGGTTGAGTTCTCAATTGATCTTACTCATAGAACTTTGCCTATATCAAAGACACATTATAGAATGACCGCCATTGAGTTGGAGGAACTGAAGAAGCAGTCACCAGAGAATTTAGACAATAGTTTTATTTTCTTGATTACTTAACCATGTGGTGAACTAGTTTTCTTTTGCAAGAAGAAGGATGGATAAATTTGCCTATGATTTTATTAATGTGATCTCAAAAAAATAACAATAAAGGAATATTATCCTCATCCACAAATAGATGGATTTTTTGATCGACTATATTGGGAAAAATATTTCTTTATGGTGGACCTTTAGGAGAGATATCACCAATTGAAAGTGAGTAAATAAGATATCCATAAGAATTACTTTTGAATGAGGTACATACACTATGAGTTCATAGCGATGCCTTTTAGACTCACTAATTATCCAAAAATATTCATGCAATTAACAAATAGATTTTTCAGATATTACCTCAAAAAGTTTGTAGTAGTATTTATAGATGATATTCAAGTATAATCCAATAGAAAAGAGAAACATGTGGAGAATTTGATTACTATACTAAAGAATTTATGAAGAGAGAAAGTTTATGAGAATTATAATAAATGTGATTTCTGGATAGAATAGGTATCATTCTAGGGGAATGTAATCACTAGAAAAGGAATATCTTTGGACCATTATAAGAAAAAAGCAATAAGAGAGTGGCCTAGGAAAACAACTATAATAGATATCTATAGTTTACTTAGTCTATCTGGGTATTATTGAATATTTTTGAAGTACTTCTCATGATTTTCAAACCCACTAACCAAGATTACATAGAATATATTAGAGTTTTTCTGGACCAGTGAGTGTGAAGACTATTTTAAAGAGTTTAAAAAAGGGCTTATCACCATGCGAGTACTCATAATTCTAAAAAGTGGGGAACACTATGTGGTATACAATTATGATTCAAAGAATTAATTAGGTTGTGAACTATTGTAAAATGATAAATTGATAGCCTAGGACTCAATGAAATTGAAAATTCATGAGAAAAACTATCCTATGTATGATTTTAATTTGGTGACTATGATCTTCACAATGTAAATATAGTGTAATTATATAGACGGGTAGAGGTTTGATATATATAATGATCATAAAATTCCTAGATATATATTCACAAAGAAGGATCTTAGTATGTTCCAGTGAAGATTGTTAGATCTCATCATGTTTTATGAATTCTCAATCTACTACCATCCTGGAAAAGCGAATAAAGTTGTATATTCTCTATGTAGAAAGGATATTGCAACATTATCAATGATGATAATTGATTAGGATCCATTATTCATAGATTTTAAAAGGATAGACATGTGAATACTTAAGGAAAGAATATTATCAATCCTTTCTCAAATGATTTCTTAGCCATACCTCATAAAGAAAATAAAGGATACTATAAGAAATAATGGGAAAATTCAAAATCAGGTGGAAGCCATGAGAAATGGGAAATCCTCAGAGTTCAAAATTGATAATGAATAATTCATTTTATTTCGTCATGACTATGTTTAATATCCAATCTAGAGACAAATAAATATATTTTTAGTGATGTACGTGGCTCAAAATTCTCTATTCACCTAGAGAGAAGAACGATTTATCAAGATCTTTGAGAGAACTATTGGTGGGAAAATATGAATAAGGATATAGCTAAATATACATCAATGTTCCTTGTAAGTCACCAAGTGAAGGATTAATGGAAACAAATATAAACATATGATGCTTCCATTACCCATACCAACATTGAAATGGGAAAACACCACCATGGACTTTGTAACTACACTTATAAAGAAATATAGGGGAAACAATGATATATGGGTTATTGTGGATAATATTACAACGAAAAATCACTTTATCAAAATTTTAGAGAAATTATCAATAGATCCACTTACAAGGATATATGTCATAGAAGTTTTAAAGATGCCTGGATTACCACTATTGATTGTATCTGATTGATATATGAGATTCACCTCCAAGTTCTAAAAAATTATTTAACATGCCCTGAACACTAAGTTAAGCTTTAGTATGGCCTATCATCCTCAAACTTATGGCCAATCTGAGAAGACAATTAGTATATTGAAATACATGTTAAGGACTTTTTCTATAGAATTAAATGGAGTATAAGGCCAAAATCTACCTCTGGTCAAGTTCTCTTACAACAAATATTTCAATTTGAGCATCCAAATGGATCCATACAAATCCCTTTATGGAAAAAATGCCAAACAATAGAATTAGGGGATAAAGTCAGTTAATGTGGGATATGAGGACTTGAAATGGACAAATAAATGATAGAAAAGGTTATAACCCTTAAGAAACAAATCAAGGAATCTTAAAGTCAATAGAATAGTTGTGTATAAATTCATCAATGAGACCTAGATTTTGAGGTTAGATACATGGTATTCCACTACATATCTCTATGGAAGAGGATCATGAGATTTTAGAAGAATGTAAAGCTGAGTCCAAAGTATATCTCCCCCATCAAGATTCTTAATTGTGTCAGATCTGTGGCCCATCTACTATAAATTCCACTAGCTATGTATCAAATACACGACTTATTACACAAATCCCTGTTGAAGAAGTAAACACTAGATCCATCACATTCACTGAATCTAGAGGTGGTACAACTAGAAAATGATCTCTATTAAAAGGAACTACTAGTGAAGATCATGGACTATAGATATAAATTTCTAGGGAACAAGACTAATCACATGGTCAAAGTACTATGGAGAAAACATAAGTACAAAGCGGCAACATAATAACCATAATAAGTGATGAAGGAGAAATACACTCACATGTTTTCAACTTAGAATGTAAAATGAAATTTCTAGGTGATAATTTCATAATGGGGGAAGAATTTAGTGACACAAAATTTTATCAAGGGAAATTCCATTATTATAGTTATGTAATATAGTATAAACCACCTAAAACCACTTTGATAACACAAAAAAAACATTATAAATGATGAATGAATGAAATAATAGTTATTTATAGAAATTAAGGAACCAATACCGATGGAATAGTAACTCGACCTTTGATATAGTAATGTGACTATTGGAAATAGTAATTTGGATAATAGAATAGTAAAATCATCTATGAAAGTATAAATACAATTTAGTTATCTTAAAAGTGGTAATATGATATAATTATACCATATTATAAGTAAAAATATGTTTTAAAAATTATTCATTAAGTGTTGGCATTTTCATAAAAAATAAATGTTTACTTAAAATTTTATAAGTGATGTAATGATTTAATAGAAAATTTATTTTTAAAAAATATATTCATAAATAAATATTTGTTTTTCATATTAGTACAAGATAAATTTATGATACCTTAATTACTTTTTCAAAATGTTTTAAAATTAATTATAATTTCAAAATCAATATTTTCCTTATCTTGAGATTTCTAAACAGTTCACCTAAACATTTAAGTAAAACATATATGTCATTAAAAAATATTAAAATATGGTACTCCATGAAACCTTAGCAGTTCATTAATATATATCTTAGCATGTTGATCATGAGATAAATATTCTTTGATAATAATGAAATGTTCAGACCTCTTAAGGTGATCAACTATTCCCCAAATAAAATTTTGGACCTTATATGTTTTGGGGAGTCTAATGATGAAATCCATGGTGATGTTATTCTATTTCTATTCTAGTAATTTTAATGGTAGAAACATTCCCTTTGACTTTTTTCTCTCAACCATAACACATTGACATACTAAGCATTGAGTTATATACTCTTCAATATCTCTCATCATGTTTTCCAAATAGAAAAACTACTCCAAATCCCTATACATCTTTGTACTACAAAGATTAATAGAGAAGGATGAACTATGAGATTTTTCTAATAGATCATTGTTTAAGTATTGTATTGATGAGACACATACCCGGTTCTTGAAACTTATCATTCTATCACAATAAATGTTGAACACTATGACAACCTATATATTTTGTAAAGGCCCGTAAAATTCATGGGAAATTTTTTCTTAATTTTTTTTGGGATTTTACAAGAACGCATTTTCTGACGGCACCTGATTCCGAGGCCCGGTGAGCCCGGAATTTTTATGCGAAGTTTAGCTCGGGGACGTTCAGTGAACAAACGAGCGGGATTTTTCCTAACTTTTGGACAGGTGCTCAGAATCGAATTCCGAGGGAACCGATGGAATCGCAGCACCGCTAACTGCTTAGGAACACCGTTTCTGTAGTTGTGTTTGCTTGGGAGGAGATGTAAAAAAAATTGTGGAAGGTAAAATAAAATTGAGCTTCAATTTTATTTTATTTTCACTAAGTGGTAATCCATTGTGTGGAAGTTGGGAAACTATTCTAAATAGGTTATGAGGGTGGTGGGGCCCACACGAACCCCACCCCTTCATATTCCCTAACTCCATAAACTCACCATTTAATTAGATAACTTAAGTTAATTAATTAAGTGAGTTTAATTTGATTGTTTGAAATTCAAATACTTGGCATGAGAAATAAAATAAGACAAACACTTATTTTGTTAGAGTTGTTGGGTTGTGAGAGGATTGGGGGAAAAATATCTAAGGCTTGAAGTTCTCCTTCCTCGACGAAGAACGCGAAGAACGCGAAGAACGCCGACCTCTGACGATGGACGACAGTGAGAGACACCTTCCTCAGAGATCGACTATGCGACGCCATGTACCGCAACGCCAATGACCCTCTCCTTCCGTGACACATTTTTCCGTGAAGTTCCTTTCTGCGATGAGCCTTTGTTCAACAACGCTCGAGGTAGGGGATTTATTGTTTTTTTCTTGAATATTAGAGCATTCTTCGTAATCTTAACCGCTTGCTATCGAATAACGGGAGGGGGCCGAACCACACAAACACGGCCAAAACCCCTCCCTTAATTCTGTTGTTGACCTTGTTGTGGTTTGGAACAGAGATGGCATGGTGTCATTGCCCCGCGCGGGATCGTGCGGCAAGGATGCGCGGCGCCGTCGCGCCACACTGTTGAAGTCGAACATGGTCGCGACGCCGCCGCGTCGCGCCTGAGAACCACAAAGGCACCGCGGCCGAAGCAGGGCCGCGGTGGAGGGACGCGGCGCCGTCGCGCCACGCTAGAAGGACCAAGGCCGCGGCCTTAGGCCGCAGAGGAACTGGGAGTGGCGGACGGTTTCCGGCCGCTGGCATCGGAGCAGGGGGACAGGACACCGCCTGTCCCATTGCGGCAGCAGCCGGTCGACTGGAGCGAGCCGACCGGTCAGGGGGAAGACCGGGGGTTCGAAACCCCCAGCTGGAAGGGAGGAGCAGCCCCCCCCCCACGTGGGGTTATATTTAATTAGACAGGGGGAAGCTCCCCCCCACCCCCTGTCTGCCGAGCTCGGTTACACCGAGCTGGCCAGCGGACCGCGCTAGCGTGCCGGTCCGGGCCGGGAAGCGCCCAGGCCGCGCCGGGCCGCGCTAGCCAGGCCGGGCCGCGCCAAGGCCAGGCTGGGCCACGCCAGCCAGGCCAGGCCATACCCAAGCGGGCCGGACCCAGACCCGATTCGGGTCGACCCGGTTCGGGCCGACCCAGGGGGTCTCGGGCCGGGCCCAAAACCCCCATTTTCGGACCTCTTTCGGTCTTTTGCCCATAACTTGGGCTACTGACCTCGGATTGATGCACCGTCAGTTGGGATGTAATCCTGGGATCAAGATGGTACTTTAGGTATATTAAAATAAAGTTTTCAGAGAACTTTGGGTTCGGCCGGGTTGGTTCGTACACGAAACCAACCGGGCCCTCGGAGCGGAAACCCTTATAATTTGAGCTCCGGAAGTCCGATTGACGTGTTTTCCACATAGGATATCAAGTCAATCTTATCTGTGTGAGCCGAGTCTTGACTTTGAATCATTATCTTCGGTAAGATTGACTTGATATCCTATGTGGATTACGTTATGATTTCCTGTGTAGATTGGGTTATGATTTCCTGTGTGGACTGGGTTGTACTTGGTCTCGGATGCTGGAGCCCAACTGGAATTGATGACTTAGGTATAAGTATGGGCATATACCTAAGTAGTGTTGGATGTTACTTCATGATTGTATCCTTACTTTGTGGATTATCCTTTGTGGATTCTAGGAGACCATCGGGGGTCTCGGGGTCCCTACTGAGTAGCGTATACTCACCCCTGCACGGGCTATGCCCGCACTACGTTGTGTTGGATGCAGATGAAGGACAATGCTGATCGTGGTAGAGGCTAGTGGAGCAGGCAGTACCTGGAGGTGGACCACTGAGCGGGACATACACGGAGCAGATGGCTGGACCCGAGGTGCTAAGGTGGCCATCTGTACCCACCCTTCAAGTGGGACTTCTAGTGGACGGCTCAACGTTGCGGATTTACTTTTCAGTTTCTGAACTCCCTTTTTCAGTTGAACTTTAGTTTCAGTTTTTTTTGGTATTATGGCCCACTTTCTTTTCCGCACTTACTATTTTACCCAGTTTTACTTAGTGTTTACTTCTTCTTGCTTGCTCTGTGGTGATTGTTTACTTTACAAAGGCAATGCCTTCCCTTTTTATCGAGAATTACTCCTTGGTGCTAGTCACCAGCCCCTGGACTACGGTAGGCGGGCTTGGGGTAGTCATGGCACGTGCCCCGAGGACGAGTCGTGACAAATCGGTATCAAAGGAGTTCGGTTCTACCATAGAACTCATGGCTCTGATCTTTTTCTATGTGAAGTAATAGTGTTAAGAGTATTGAGTTTGGTTGTCAGTCTAGGGAGTCCAGTGTTGGTGCGACAACCGACGTATCCGTACACCAGGACCCTGACTTCTGATTTCCGACTTAGTGCACAAAAACATTGATTGCATGTGTGTTTCAAGTTTTATTTGTGATTACTTTGTGTCAGCTCACCAGGTATACTGTTTGACCGTGGCACACCTGTTTCTTTTTAGGATGGCCCCACGATGGCAGCCAGCTAGGGTTCCGAGTTTTGTACATGACGACAGCCCACCGAGCGACGAGGCCTCAGAACATGGCCCTTTGACACCAGAGGCACCGACGATACCTCTACCCGCCGAGCCACCGATGCTACCAGCTCTAGCCGTTGAGATTGCACGTCACCTTGGTGCACTGCACGAGTTTAAGCGTCAGCGACCGCCCAGGTTCTGCGGGGAGACAGACCCTCAGGGAGCTGATGATTGGCTGGAGGCAGTTGTACAAGTTTTCTGTTTGGTAGGGACACGAGCAGACCTCATGGTGATCCTTGCAGCAAGTCTCCTGCACGCGACAAAAGACAGATGGTGGAGCTTGATGCTCTAGGTGCACGACGAGGCATCTCTTCTCTGGACGGACTTTGAGAGCCTCTTCCGCTCGAAGTTCGTCCCAGCCACCCTCCGTGCGGTGCACATCCAGGAGCTTCTACAGCTGTGGCAGGGCAGCTTGACGGTCGCCCAGTACTCGGTGAGATTTACAAAACTCTCGCGCTATTCGACGGACATGGTACGAGACCCATTATTCCGGGCCTGGACCTTTGAGCAGGGATTGAGGCATGAGATCAGGGCATCACTGATCTCCCACAGCATTCCGACATAGGCAGGGGTACTAGAGCGAGCCCTTCTCATCGAGAGCTTCCTTGCTGAGCCTACATCAGCAGCGAGACCTACCGCAGGGCAGTACGTAGCAGAGTCTTCTGCAGCAGGCAGTCGACGAATGACACATGGGTCCAGGAAGACCAGACCCTCAGGCAGACGACCTCAGGACACTGGCTCAGAGGTGCGGGGCACTCAGCGCAGAGCCAGTCTTTCGAGAGGCAGACAGTGCTACGCATGTGGCGGGTAGGGCCACTTGGCTCATGACTGCCCAACCCACCGTGCGGAGGAGCAGCAGATGGTTGAGGGACCACCATCAAGAGGCCCACCCCGACCACAGGGAGCTTGCGGGCAGAGGCAGGCATAACTTCAGGAAGTATAGGTCTACGAACATGGCGCACCTGAGATGATTCAAGGTATGATCTGTGTCTACTCCACCCTTGCTGCAGTTCTTATAGACACAAGTCCGAGTCATTCTTTCATAGATGCTGCCCTTTTTTGGAGATCAGAGATTCCGACGGAGCCGTTGGCTCGATCCTTACGGCTAGAGACTCCTACGGGAGCAGACTCGACGATTACAGACTAGTTCCGGCAGTGTGAGCTTACTCTAGAAGGCGAGATCTTTGGCTGGGATCTTATTGTAGCGGCGTCGAGGCCTTAAGTTGTCATCTTGGTCATGGATTGGTTATCTACATTCCATGCTCAGATTGATTGTATTAGGTGCAAGGTGCGGTGTATACACACCGACGGGAGCAGGTTCACCTTCACCGGCGAGAAGGAAACCTTTACAGCGCAGGATGGACTCATGCAGAGGAGAGGGAAGCCCATCAATCATCAGTTGGCTAGCCTCATCCTTGGAGAAGTTGACGTGTGGAGTCCGAGCTTACTTGCAGTGGTGGATCAGTATGCGAAAGTTTCCCCCGATGACGTCCCAGGGTTACCTCCTCGCAGAGAGGTAGACTTTTATATTGAACTGTACCCCGGGACAACCCCGATATCCACCCCATCATATCGGATGGATCCCACCGAGCATCGAGAGCTATGGATACAATTGGAGGACTTGCAGGGCAAGGGATTCATCCGACCCAGTGTTTCACCCTGGGCTTCCCTAATATTGTTCGCCAAGAAGGCGGACATGAGCTTGTGACTTTGTGTCGACTATCATCACCGAAACCTGGTGACCGTGAGGAAAAAGTATCCTCTACCGAGGATTTATGAACTCTTTGATCAGCTCAAGGGAGCACGATGGTTCTCAAAGTTAGACCTTAGATCAGGCTATCATCAGCTCAGAGTTCGGGACGAGGATGTGCAGAAGACGACCTTCAGATGTCAGTATGGCCACTATGAGTTCCTGGTTATGCCTTTCGGCGTGACCAATTCTCCAGCAGTGTTCATGGGCCTCATGAATAGGATCTGTCAGCCATACCTCGATCGATTTTTCATAGTCTTCATTGACAACATTTTGATATACTCGACCACTGAGGAGGAGCACGCCTACCACTTGCGGGTTGTACTGGACACACTCCGAGAGAACCAGCTTTATGGAAAGCTATCAAAGTGTCAGTTCTGGATACGTGAGGTTCACTTCTTGTGACATGTCATCTCTGAGGCGGTATTTGCGGTGGATCCTACGAAGATCAATGCAGTGCTAGCTTGGGAGCCACCTAGGAGGATGACGGAGGTGCAGAGTTGCTTGGGGCTAGCTGGATACTACCAGAGATTCATGCCATACTTTTCCAGAGTTGCGGAACCACTCTCGGCTTTGACGAAGAAGGGGAACCCCATTGTGTGGTCAGACAGATGTCAGTAGAGCTTCCAGAAGCTGAGACAGAGATTGACCAGCGCGCCTATCTTAAGGCTACCATAGGAGGGAGTTGGGTACGTAGTTTACTGCGATGCATCCGGGACCGGACTCGAATGTATCCTGAAGTAGGAGTGAGCCGTTATTGCCTATGGATCACAACAGTTGAGGCAGCATGAGCAGAACTACGCTACCCATGACCTGGAGTTAGCAGCAGTGGTCTTAGCTCTGAAGATGTGACGACACTATCTAATGGGCGAACGCTTTACAGTCTATTCTGACCATCGGAGTCTCAGGTATATCTTCTCATAGAAGGACCTGAACCTGAGACAACGACAATGGCTCGATTTCCACCAGGACTATGACTTTGAGATATTCTATACTCCTATAAAGGGGAACGTAGTAGCCGATGCTCTCAGCAGGAGGACGGGCATTCTGCTACTTGGGGAGGTGATAGGGCAGCTAGCCGCTTTGCAAATATCCTTCGTAGATAGAGATGGTGCAGCCTTTCTTCAGTCACACATATTCACTCCTCCACTACTGTAGTGGGCCAGAGAGGCACAACGTGGGGATGCCGACTGTGAGACCCGGCGTACGTAGATATCCTCAGGACAGGCACCTGATGGATTCTATTTAGTAGGAGAGCACATCGTCCTTTTCAGAGGATGTACCATGGTACCAGCTTCTTTACAGAAGGAGGTGCTGAGGGATTTTCAAACTTCCCCTTTAGCGGTACATCCATGAGTGGAGAATATGTATCAGGACCTCAGACGACAGCACTGGTGGCCGGGTATGAAGAAGGCTATGGCAGTGTTGGTTTCTGGATTCCTCACCTGTCAGTAGGTGAAGGCAGAGAACCAGGTACCAGCAGGCTTGGTACAACCCTTAGAGGTCCCGGTGTGGAAGTGGGACGTGATATCTATGGACTTCGTGACTGGACTTCCACACACTTTCAGAGGTTACGACTCCATTTGGGTGATTGTCGACTGACTCACCAAGTCGGCTCACTTCTTACCTATCAGAGAGCAGGGCTCAGTGGAGAGCATGGGATGTATCTAAGATCAGGAGATTGTATGGCTTCATGGTGAACCATCATCAATCGTCTCCGATCGAGATGCTCTCTTTACTTCCCGGCTTTGGAAGGGGTTGCAGGAGGTGTTCGGGAGGCATCTACGTCTGAGCACCGCCTTTCACCCTCAGACAGATGGTCAGACGGAGATGACCATTCAGACTCTCGAGGACATGCTCTGCGCATGTGTCCTCGACTTTGGTCGCAGCTGGTAGGACCAACTACCCTTGGTGGAGTTCGCGTACAAAAACATCTACCACTCCACCATCGGGATGGCACCATACGAGGTGTTGTACGACCGAACTTGCAGATCACCGCTGTGTTGGACAGACCCTGGGGAGTCCGCACTTGTGGGACCGAAGATGGTCCAGGCCACGAAAGAGAAGGTCCAGGTCATCCAGGAGCGGATGAGGACAACTCAGAGCTGGAAGAAGTCCTATACTGACAGGAGGCGGAGGCCACTAGAGTTCGAGGATGGAAACCACATCTTCTTACGAGTCTCACCTCGACGTAGATTACAGAGATTTGGTCGAGTCGGCAAGTTGTCTTCACGCTTCATCGGACCATTCCAGGTCCTCAGCAGGATTGACGAGGTGTCTTATCACCTGGCTCTACCAACTTAGTTGCACCGGGTGCACGACGTCTTCCACGTATCTCAGCTGAGGAGATACGTGCACGACCCGACACATATCATTGACCATGGGGAGCTGGACGTTGATGATGGGGTGACTTTTGCGGAGGTCCCAGTGGAGATCAAGGATTGATAGGAGCGGGTCCTATGTGGACGGTCGATTCCTCTAGTTCACATCATATGGCAGCACGGGAACCTCCAGGAGAGCACTTGGGAGCGAGAGGCTCAGATGCGTGCACAGTACCCACATTTTTTCCCCTAGTTTATGATGTATCTTTAAGGGGATGTAAAGCCCTGAGGTGGGAGTAATGTAAAGAACCATAAAATTCAAGGGAAATTTTGTCTTAAATTTTTTTGGGATTTTACAAGAATGCAGTTTCTGACGGCACCTGATTCCGAGGCCCGGTGAGCCCGAAATTTTTATCCGATGTTTAGCTTGGGTACGTTCACTGAACGAACGAGCATGATTTTTCCTAACTTTTGGACCGGTGCTTGGAATCGAATTCCGAGGGCACCGATGGAATCGCAGCGCCAATAATTTCTTAGAAACACATTTTTCGGAGTTGTGTTTTCTCGGGAGGAGATGTAAAAAAAAATTGTGGAAGGTAAAATAAAATTGAGCTTCAATTTTATTTTATTTTCACTATGTGGTTATCCGTTATGTGGAAGTTGGGAAACTATTCTAAATAGGTTATGAGGGTGGTGGGGCCCACACAAACCCCACCCCGTCATGTTACCTAACTCCCTCAACTCACAATTTAATTAGATAACTTAAGTTAATTAATTAAGTGAGTTTAATTTGAATGTTTGAAATTCAAATACTTGGCATGAGAAATAAAATAAGACAAACACTTATTGTATTAGAGTTGTTGGGTTGTGAGAGGATTGGGGAAAAATCTCAAAGGCTTGAAGTTCTCCTTCCTCGATGAAGAACACGAAGAATGCGAAGAACGCCGACCTCCGACGATGGGCGACTGTGAGAGACACCTTCCTCGGAGATCGACTACGCGATGCCATGTACCGCGACGCCAACGACCCTATCCTTCCACGACGCCTTTTTTCGCGACGTTCCTTTCTACGATGAGCCTTCATTCAACAACGCTCGAGGTAGGGGATTTTTTTTTTCGTGAATACTCGAGCGTTCTTCGTAATCTTAGCCGCTTGCTATCAAATAACGGGAGGGGGCCGAACCGCACAAACACGACCGACCCTTCTACCTTAATTATGTTGTTGACCTTGTTGTGGTTTGGAACGGAGATGGCGCGGTGTCGTCGCACTGTGCGGGATCGTGCAGAAAGAATGTGCGGCGCCGTCGTGTCATGCCATTGAAGTCGAACATGGTCGTGGCGCCATCACGCCACACCGGAGAACACAAAGGCACCGCAGCCGGAGTGGGGCTGCGACGGAGGGGCGCGGCGTCGTCGCGCGGTGCCAGATAGACCAAGGCCGCGGCCTTAGGCCGCGGTGGAGCAGGGCGCGGCGGCTGGTTTCCGGCCGCCAGCATCGGAGTAGGGGGATGGGACCCCACCGGTCCCGTGGCGGCAGCAGCCGGCCGGTCAGAGCGGGCCCACCAGTCAGGGGGAAGACCGGGGGTTCGAAACCCCCGGCTGAAAGGGAGGAACGCCCCCCCCCCCCCACATGGGGGCCGTGATTAATTAGATAGGGGGCAGCGTGCCCCCCCTTGTCCACCCAGATCGGTTACACCGAGCTGGCCAGCGGACTGCGCCAACGCGCTGGGCCGGGACGCGCCCAAGCGGGCTCGACTCGGACCTGGTTCAGGTCGACCCGGTTCGAGCCGACCCAGGGGGTCTCGGGCCGGGCCCAAAACCCCCATTTTCAGACCTCTTTTGGTCTTTTGCCCATAACTTGGGATACGGACCTCCGATTCATACACCATCAGTTGAAATGTGATACTTCGATCGAGACGGTCGTTTCGGTATATTACACTCAAGGTTTCAAGGGACTTTGGGTTCGGATGAGTTGGTTCGTACACAAAACCAACTGGGCCCTCGGAGCGGAAACACTTATAACTTGAGCTCCAGACGTCCGATTGACGTGCCGTCGACTTTGTTGGATTCCTCTTAGTGAGACATACATTTTGGATTACTCCACTCAGGGTTTGGACATAGTTGGAGTATAGTCGGGATGGTTTTTACTTAAAAACCAACCGGGACCATGGGACGAAAAAGCCAATAACTCTTAGACCGGGCGTCCGATTGACGCACCGTCTGTGACGTTGAGTTCCTGTTGAAGATACAGAACTTTTGGATACATCAACTCTGGACTTCATGTCAGTTGATGTATCATCCCCTCAGCTCGTGGAGTGGACCCTTCCGAAACGAGCTTGCTGTGTGTGGGAACCCTAGAGCTGGCTGCGACTGCGACGATGATGACGACTGTACAGAAATCCTCCGTGGATTCGACGATGACGACTACAACAATCAGCGATCCTATGTGGGTCAGTGCTACCGATCCTGTGTGGGTCAGATCCTATGTGGGGTAGCGCTCAACGGTCCTGTGTGGGCCAACGCATACCGATCCTGTGTGGATCAGATCCTGTGTGGGTCATTACGGGGGTTAGTATCTATCGATCCATTGTGGGTCATTGCGGGGGTTAGTACCTATCGATCCTGTGTGGGTCCGACAGCTTAGATGAATCAGTGGCTACATCTGATCATCTCTATCGTCTTACGAAGAAGTATACCTATGTGAGCTGAGTCTTGACTTTCAATCTTTATCTTCGATAAGATTGACTTGATATCCTGTGTGGATTACGGTATGCTTTCCTATGTGGATTGGGTTATGATATCCTTTGTGGATTGGGTTGTACTTGGTCTCGAATGATGGAGCCGAACCAGAATTGATGACTTAGGTATATGTATGGGCATATACCTAAGTAGTGTTAGATGTTACTTCATGATTGTATCTTTCATTTTTGTATTATCCTTTGTGGATTCTGGCAGACTTTCGGGGGTCTCGAGGTCCCTACTGAGTAGCATATACTCACCCCTGCACGGGCTATGCCCGCACTACGTTGTGTTGGATGCAGATGACAGACAGCGCTGATCGTGGTAGAGGCTAGTGGAGCAGGCGGTACCTAGAGGTGGACCACTGGGCGGGACGTACACGGAGCAGACGGCTGGACCCGAGGAGCTGAGGTGGCCATCTGTACCCACCCTTCAGGTGGGACTTCCATTGGACGGCTCGATGTTGCGGCTTTACTTTTCAGTTGTTGTAATCCATTTTTCAGTTGTACTTTACTTTCAGTTTGGGTTTGTATTCTGGCCCACTTTGTTTTCCGCACTTACTATTGTACCCATTTTTACTTAGTTTGTATTTCTTCTTGCTTTCTCTGTGGTGTTTGTTTAATTTAGAAAGGCAATGCCTTCCCTTTTTATCAGGAATTATGCCTTTGTTCTAGTCGCCAACCCCTGACCTATGGAAGGCGAGCTTGGGATAGTGACAGTACGGGCCCTGAGGACGGGTCATGACATATTTATTACACTTTAATTCATGATTTATTTTATAAATATAAACATAATACAATCCAAAAATATCATTAAACCTATTGGATTTAGGAAAGTAGGTACATAACATGATAACTTGTAATAATTTTATAATGATATTATTGAAGACATCCTTAATATTCTCCTAAAATTTAGTCATTCTTAGAAAAGTGCATAGAATAACCTAAGGATGTACATAATAAATGGGTGAGATATAAATCCCAGTAATGGAATAAACAAATGATTACATAAGGTAAATTAGTTCATGTGATCAAAAAGTCATATCAATGTAACACAATAGGGGTTCAAATCACAATCTTTAACAATGAGGCAAGATATAACCTGATAACATAAAGACAACATGGGAATGTGGAGAAAACATTAGACATGGCATCATAAATACTGGTAAAGGATAATCACCAAGACATCATAAAATTGAGGTAAAAGTCTGATAATTGATTATGTATTCTACCTACTCCAATATATGATGTATCGTGAGATTAAAACATTTCCCAATGAATTTGTGAACTATTTGGGTTTGCCCATCATTTTCATTCCATGTATATACATAATTGTGCCACATGAATCATACAACATAAATATGAATTTAACCAATTTTGATCCCATGATCAAGGGGTGTGGGTTATAATATTTTATATTCCCAATAAATTATGGAATTGTACTTTTAGCTGAATAATATTGAGCGAAAATAAAGATGGGTATTCCTAATAAAAATGTTTGTCATGAAAAAATTATAAGATAACTCCGAAAACATAATAGATAAATATAAAGGTTTATGGGAGGGATTAAAGAGATTGAAATGGGTCTATAATCATTTGTAAATAATAATATTAGTAAGAGAGATGTGTAAAATCATATCCCAATAAGAATATTTGGAAAACATGGTCCTGATATAAAGGATGTTCTTGAAAAAAGAAGATGAGAGGATCCCTTACCTTGATACGGTGTCACCAAAAATGTGGGAGGAGCTTCATAAGATCTTTTGGGCACCGTTAAAGGGATATAGAGGGGTAAGGGTTGAATAATTTTCTACTATAAGTGTTTTTAGTGAAGATAAATGGGATGTTTGGTGGGTTTATATAGAAAATGGAGGAGAGTTCTACATTAATTTCCAATCATAGGTTTTGGAATCTATATGATAAAATAATAAAAAATCCATACCATGGTTTTTCCCATGGTTTATACCAAAGTTGAGTGGTTTTAATTATTTTACATGTTTAATAATTTATATCATTAAAATAATACCCTTGGTGATGTGTAAGTTAGTCTTGTTTACAATGCATTGATTTTCAAACCTTAAAATATAATATAAGCTTTTCAAGATTTTTAAGGGATTATAAAATTAATAAAATAAACTAAAAAACACATTATTTTAAAGGGAAATTTTTTATTTTTTCATAGATACATTTTGAGGCATATATTACATCAAATTTGGGTCATTTTATGTCATAATACAAAGCATATATATTTATGAAGAATTTAAATTTTAATAGAAAATTTGATTGTCTAAGAAAATTATGAAAAATAACAATTGGAAAATTTAGTTCTCTTGATTTTAAAAACAATATTTATTTTATCAAAATAATTCTTTAAATATAATAATTTACACTTTTAAATCAAAATAAACCTTTATTAAAGAAACCATTTTTTGACAATAATAGTTTTTTGGCCTTCATAAAAATTAAATTTGACTTTGTAAAATTATATTATCATATGTTTATTTAATAAATATTATTTTATTATAATATTTTAATAAAAAATAATTTATTTAAAAAATTATTGAAATAATTAAATAGTGTTTTTTTATTGAAACTATATATTTCCTAAACATATAATTTGTGTTTCATCATACGAGAATCTAATTTTTATAAAATTTATTATTTATCCATTTAAAATATAATAATAAAAGTGGATAAATAGAATCATTGTTTCATTAAAATAAAATATAAAAATTCAGATTACTATGGTCTAGACACATAGCCCTTTATTACACCATCAAATTTCCTATGTGTGATGTCTGCGATTGTGAGATTGTCTTACAGTGGTTTGGCGTACATGGTTTGGGATGTGATCTCGAAGAACTTGAATTTATTTCACAAAAGTTTTTGTTCATGATTTAGTTACTTAATCATGAATTGGGATTAATCAAGGGAAAATCCGAATTATTCTATCTCCATCAGAATCTATGATAATTTGGATTTATGGGGTGTGATCTTAATGGTCAATTCTATAGCTTCGTTCATCTTTATTTTTTGGACTTTATCATAAAACTTAGTATACTAATATTAATGGTCACTGTATAGTGGAAATATTAACAATGGTTATGATTTATAATGGTGTTTTAAATTTGATAGACCATTTAAATATTAAAAAACAACCAATGTACTGAATGTTTTTTTCAGTAACATCATTACTTCTTCATGCATTTATTCATTTAGAAGGAGGGAATTTCATATACAAAAGTTCATGTTATTATATTATTCAGTCCTTAAATTTCACACATTAAATTTAAATTTAATACACTAAAATAGATGAGGGTAGTTATGTTTCATCACATCTTCCATTTCCCCGGCCTCTTCCTAAAACATGTGGTGCCACCACAACACTTTGACTAGGAGAGATGTATTTTTTCATAGTACCTTGTATATATGATCTCAGAAATTCATCGAATAGTACTCATATAATTGATCATTCTTTAATAGTACCACCTATGTATTAAATACATGTTGGGGGTCTAGTGTATACTTCATTGAGATGGATACACTGAACACATCATGTACTTGAGATTTGTTTGGTGGGAGTGAAATTCGATAGGACACCACACCGATACGATCAAGGATCTCAAAGGGGTCGATGTATCTAAGTCTAATATTTGCCTTCTTCACAAACATCATGAAATTATTCCACGGTGATATATTAAGGAACACCATATCTCCAATCTCACACTCTAAACTTTTTGATGATTGTCTTCATTTCTTTTTTGTTTATTTTTGTGTGGATTTAATATGACACTGAATGGTTTGAACCTTCTTTTTCATATTTTATACAAGATCAGGTCCCATCATCTTATGATCTCCAAATTCATAGAATCTTGTCATAGTACAACACTTTTTTCCATAAAGGGCCTCATAAGATGCCATTTAAAATCTATAATGAAAACTATGGTTATATGAGAACCTTTATAGGTGATGGTACTGGTCACATATATTGGAGTTAGATCCATATAACCAAATTATTATTTACATTATGATACATTATATTCATGATTTTGAATATTATTAAATTCCTTATCATATCAATATTTTTCTTCTAAGTAACATTGTATGTGATAATGTCCTAAGAGTAACTATCGTACTAAAAGGTCATAGTTGATCCCTGCTATGATGAGAACCTAATAGTTTTTGACACAATTATTGAATATATGTTATATATCTAGATGATATCATTGTAGGGACACAAATGATACATTCTATTAGGGTTGGAGACTCATAGGACTTTTAGGCACCTTCTCATGGTGTAGCCCTTAGTGATATCCAGTAGGATATTATGAGAGTGAGACATGACAAAAGGAAATCCACATTTACAAGTGTCATTTGATGTTCCTATATTCAGACATGTGTATTGGTATTTAGTCTTTAAGGTTATTATTAATGGATATTATGAGTCATGCACTTAGATGTATTGATTAAAACCATGATGAAAGATGTTTGTTGTGAGGTATAATATGTTGGGTGCATCAGGAGTAATATTTCATTAATTAATAATGTGAGAAAGGATTTATCACTTTTATTATTTAATAGAAGATAATACCTTAGGCCCTTTTATGGAAATGATATATACTAAATAAAGCCCTGGACATGGTGATTGACATGCAAGTTCTATTTCTAGAAATTCAATGATAGAGATATCAAGCAGATAGGTTGATGACACTAGCATGAAACCTGATCAGTTAGAGATATTTTGATAAAGGGATTATATTACATGGTAAAAATTCATATGAGGTGATATGTCATTGTAGAACTAACTACTTTATCTATGGGTTCCTTGGGGTGTTTATAGATTCTAACCTTAAAAGTTAGGTAGGTTTACCTAATGCCACTAAGAAAGAGGCCTAGATGGTGAAAAACTATGTTTATCTGATATATCAGTTAAATAATTTATTTTTTAAAAAGTTGAATAAATATTATTCTCAGTCATGGTTTAATAATTATTCATGTATTCCTAATCGAATTTATTCTATCATAAGTTATTTGAGAGAATATTTTTTTGATGTAATAATTAATAAATATTGATAGGATTGGAGGACTGAGTTTAATGGTCCAAGGAGAAATAATAAGATTAGATATTATTTGATTAAATAATATTTAATTATAACTCACAAGTTAGCGCATGACAAGAAACAATAATATTGATTTTATTATTTGATATAGGTGATTCTCAAGGAATAATAAAATAATTAAATGCACTGGTGTAAATTATTTATTATTACCCCAATGAAATAAATGCCCAATTATTTTATTCTCTCATTAGATTAGTGAAAAAAAAGTGATGCCTATGATGTTGTGCACAACGAATTGGAGAAAATATCTCAAGACTGGAGAGTTCATCCCTCTCAAAGAAAACACTCAATAATGAGAGAGATACTCCTCCCCCAGATCGTGGAGAACTATTTAGAAGTGTTTCTCAAGGCGATCGAAGGTAGACATCACAAGTGAAAGGATATTCTGTACTAGCAGCAGGAGACCCCTTCAACAACATTCAGAGATATGTAGAACCTATGTGGATCATCGCTAGAGGATATCTTCCCTATATCTATACAAAAAACTGATGATACACCTACATATTTGTGACCAAACACATAGATGAAGAAAGAATCACCTTGGAGGTAATTCTTATTTAATTAAATTAATAATAAAAAAAATATGTTGATCAACTCTCTTGGATTTGGATTTCTATTCATTTGTCTTATATATTTGATTCAATTATATGGATCACGACATTCATAATTTTATAGATCTCATATTATTCATTGAATATGGAGAAAATTAAATTTGGAAACTTCCCCTCTAGTGCTTCCACTATGCCCAGAACCTATAAGTGGTATTAGAGTAGGGAATATTATTAATTATAATTATTTAATAACAATTGGTTATTTGTGAATTCATAGTTTAGTTTTTCAATTAATGTCTCATCAATCATTTTTAGTCTGAATGAAGATATTTGTTTCATCCTCTATTTCTTCTCACAAATATAATAGAAATAATTAATTTTATTATTAATATTATATAGAGTATCTCATCTAGAGGTGTCAAGGATTCTATATTGGTAACACAATAGTAGACACCGTGTAATCAGAATTAAATTTCATGTAGTTGTGTTCAATACATGAAGAGTAGTTTGGAAATTAATCAACCCACATCCATTAATGACACGTGTTGTAGTTAATTCTGACACCATGTGTTGAAAAAGAAACACTGGAGCATAGTCAACCAGACTACATGACATGTGGCCCACTGGACATGGCCTGTAGTCCCTTTTATGTCAGGGCTAGGCCATGTATTCCATACATGGCCTACCCAACTGGTTACCATGTAACACAGAGTCAACGCGGCATGTGTCCCACAGGACATGCCATGTACTCCATGATTTCTAAAGTATGCCTCACACGCCAAGCACATTGGTGTGTAAATTAGATACATGGTGAAAAATATACACATTGTCTAGACTGGATCTACATATCATGTACTTTTTCCAGTTATAGAGATTTAAAATTTATTATATTATGTAACCCTTGAGACATGTACATAGGTGTGGACGTAAATATGGGACACAGCATGTGATAGGAATTAATATATATATATATATATTAACATTTTAATAATAGTCATGATCTGTACATCATGTATGAGTGGTATTATAGTTATTATTCTATGTTCATTCTATATATCACAAAGAAGAAAGTGTATACAAGTATAATACATGTTGGGTAGTTTTGGATGGGTATTCACCGAGTTACCTCTAAGGTCAAATTTATGTACACAGTTAATTTTTAATGAATTTATCAATTTGTTTAAAATTATAATGGATGAGAATCTCAAGGAAATTATAAAATGTTTAAGTTAAATGGATTTATTACTTAAAGATAATAATTAATTTATTAGAGCACAATTTATCTTAAATAACTATGATTAAAGAATTCAATGCTAGTTTTATTAAACAAAAAATTAGTTGCATGTAGGTGGATGATCATGAGCTAGACCAGACCTTTGAATGTGATTGGTTTCATTTTAATTTATTATTAAATTAAAATTTTGGCTTGTGTGACTCCTCTCATTAATATTTAGGTCTTGCGTGCCAATGGTTACTTTTAAGTATACCCTATTTTAACCCTCACCTATATGTGAGTGAAAGCATATATATTGGATTAAACTCCCAAGCTAGTGGTTTTGGTTCAAGTTATAAGCTAAGGGGAAACCAATCCAAGGTGACACAAAGGGTGATATGTGGAAAGCTGTAAACATGAAACTTAAATGGTTTGATGTGTTTCTCCCCTAGGTCAGTGGTTAGTTTATCAACTGGTAGATAAATTAACCATTAGAAAAATCTCATGATCATACCCTTTATTTTATTTCTATCAGTTTCATGGGTATTCATTACAGTTATTTTTTCATGATCACATAATTATTGAAATAACAAGCATGAAATATGGAACTAAAATAAACTAGATTATGTGTAAATATTATCTAAAGACAAGGTTAATCAATTATGTTATCACACATAATATTAACAAGAATGTGAAAAGATAATAATTCGAAAATTATTCATAAAGGATAAAAGCACTAAATAAAATATTAATTTATTATAGCCTTCCATTACATTGGTTAGAATCGAACGACAGTTCAATGTACTTGACTAGCCAATTTTGGGGTGCTTTCAATTATCAGGGAATTCTAATTTGAGGTTATAAGTTAAATTAACTTGGGTGACTTCAATAGTTGACTACCAAAGCTAGATTTTGTGTAACTAAGAGGAAAAGTTTGAGGAAATATAAATTAATGATTTTAGGATTGGGGAGTCCACTCAACAAATCAAATAACTATGAGTTAATGTAGTTGGAATTTGGAATTCCTACCTAAAACCATTTTAGTTTCTTGACCATACAATGTTGGGGTATCAAGAATGGAATATGGATCCTTAACACAAGAATAACTAAGCAATAGGATATTCTGAATCAAATGGTGAGGGATATTGGGTATCAATAAATTAGTGGGAGACTAATAATTGTAATATTTATTTATTTGTCTAAATTTTATCAGATAAATTAATAAAATTATAATAAATTTATTTCAAGAAACAACATAAAAAATGACATCAAAGATATCGTTGCAATCCATACTCGAGATGGAAAACCTTATCACCAACACTAATTTTTAGAAGTGGGAAAGGTGCATACGAGTCATCCTTCTCCATAGAAGGGAACTATATGTTCTTGAAGAACCATTACCAGTTGCACTTGGAAATGAGGTGAGTGATGAAGAGCTATCTCTATACTAGGAAAATCTGAATGATGCTACATATGTCAAGTGCGTCATGCTATCATCCATTTCCAATGAGATCTTGAAGAAACATGAACAAATGGATGCTTATAGCATGATGTATTACCTTCGGGATACCTATTAATAAAATTAAAGACAAGAGATGTATGAGATATCCAACTCTTTGTTCATGACTAATCTCAGAGTGTCTACACCACATGGGCCTCATGTAGTTAAGCTTATCAGATACATTGAGAGTATGGAATTCTTAGGGATTAAATTCACAGTTTAATTTCATACATATATCATACTTTCATCACATACCAATACCTTTTCTAGTTTTATTATGAATTATAACATAAGAAATAATGAGAAGAGTATATCAAAAAATTTGATCATGATTCAACAAGTGGATAAGAACATGGGGAATTAAAAACCCACAATACTTATGGTGAATAGGAAGAGGAATAATAAGTCAAAGGGGCCTAAGACCTATAAATATTCTAAATCCTCCAAGAACCGTCTGTCTAAGAAGAAGAAGATCCATAGACAGGGCAAGGAAAATGAAGCAGTGTATTTTGCATATGGCAAGTCAGGACACAAGAAGAGGAACTACACTCAAAGGTAAGGGGAATCCAAAGGTGAATTTGTTATCAAGGTAAATCTTTTAATTTATACACATTGTGTGTTAGATACATCTTGTGGTGCTCAAATATTTATCACAATGAAGGAACCAAGTAGATTTTATAAAATTTCCAAAGGAGAGGAGGATACATGAGCTACCGATGGTGTGAGGCTGGCTGCTCTTTCCATAAGTGACTACCACCTTTCGTTTCCAACAAGGATGATTTTTGTTTTGCATGATTGTTATTATGTACCTACTGTTACAAAAAATATAATTTCTGTATCTATATTAGATAAAAATGGGCTTATTTTCATGTTCGGAAGTAAAAGTTGTTTCTTTTATAAGGAAAACATATGTCATGGGATGAACATTTAAATAACAGTATGTATGTATTAAATTAGGAAAACCAAGTGTTGTAAATTGATAATGAATCATGTTCACATGACTCGTATAACACCTAATTGTGGCATCACCATCTTGGTCATATAAACAAGAATCATTTTCCAAGATCTATAAAGATGGATATTTTGAATCTTCTAAGTTAAAAGCACTCGATATATGGAACGTTTTTTAAAAGGTAAAATGAAAAAAATCACCATTTGGTGGATAGGGTAAAAATTTCACAAAGATTCTAGGATTGGTACACATTGATGTGTGTGGACCATTTCTAGTAGAGGCTAGAGGTAAATATTCTTACTTTATAACTTTTATTGATTAATTGAGTAGATGTGGCTATATATAATTGATGAGGTATAAGTCAGAGTCCTTTGAGAAATTCAAGGAATTAAAGAATGAAGCAGAGAATCATCTTGGTAAGAAGATAAATAATATTTCATCTAATCAAGGTGGATAATATCTTAAATAATAATTCATCGAATTTTTATAGGAGTTTCAGATTCTATATCAATGTATTCCTCCTTATAGACCATAATGGAATGGTGTTAGTGAAAGGATGAATCATATATTGTTGGAATTGTTAAGGTAGATGATGAGTCATGTAGATATTCTGTAATACTTTTGTGGATATACATTAAAAAATACATCATACAAATTAAACAGAGTACCAACTAAAGAGGAAAATGGAATTCCCTTCAATCTATGGATTAGAAAGAAACCCATTTTATCGCATACAAATGTATGGGGATGTGAGTCATTTGTTAAGGCTTTATCACATAAAAAACTAGAACCCTAGGGTATGGAGTGTATCTTTATCATGTATCATAAAGAAACAAAGGGATATTAACTATATAACCCCTCAGACAAAAAAGTGACTGTTGCCAAAAAGACATATTTCTTACGAGGAAGAAAATCCACAAAAAGGACCGCAGGAGAAATATTTACTTCAATGAAGTTGATGCTCATGATACATAGGAGTTGGTACATGAATAAGTTCTATATGTCCCCATGGAAGAAGTAGTTCCTGAAACCTAAGTCCTGCATAAGACCTCAAGAGAGGTAACAGAACCCGAGAGATATAGTTTTCTAGTCATTGAGGATGGTGACACAGTATTAGTGGAAAATGATGAACCTATCTCATACAAGGAGTACGTATAGAGATAATAAGTAGAAATATGGCTAGAATCTATGAATTCTAAGATGGATTCCATGTAACAGAAGCGGGTTTGGATTTTGGTCAATGTGCCAGTTAATGTAAAGCCTGTTGGGTGTAAATGGGTATTTAATAGGGAACTGGACGTGGAAGGAAAATTAAGTACCTATAATGAAAGGCTAGTGGCTAAAGGTTTTAAACAACATCAAGTAATTGACTATGATGAAACTTTTTTTCTATACGCCATG
Organism: Viscum album; assembly: GCA_963277665.1. Taxonomy (NCBI): domain Eukaryota; kingdom Viridiplantae; phylum Streptophyta; class Magnoliopsida; order Santalales; family Viscaceae; genus Viscum; species Viscum album. The sequence goes on from OY728131.1 coordinate 1,553,170,401, forward strand.
TTTAAATATATCAGAATCATATTTTCCATATTACCTTACCATGAGTATGATATTTGTCATATGGATTTTAAAACTGAATACTTAAATGGGAACCTTCAAGAATATGTCTATATGACACAAATTTAAGGGTTTGTGACACCGGGTGATGCCAAAAGGATTTTCAAGTTACAGAGATCCATTTATGAATTGATTCAAGTATCTAGGTCATGGAACATTTGATTTGATGAATCCACATAATAATTTGGTTTCATTAAAAACGAATGTGAGACAAGTGTTTACAAAGGGTTTAGTGGGAATGAGGTTGCTATCCTAGTAGTATATTTTGATAAAATATTACTTATTAGAAACAACATACTAGTCTTAAAATCTGTTAAGGACTGGTTGAACAAGTGACTCTCCATAAAAAAATTAAGAAAAGTAACATACATTCTAGGGATCAAGATCACTCGTGATAGATTCAAGAGGATGCTTGGACTAATCCAAAGTACATATATTGACTAGATACAAAATATTTTTATTATGGAATAATCTAAGAGGGGATTTGTTCCAGTGTCACATGGTTTACATCTCTGTAAGAATATGTGTCCTTAGACACAATAAGAGAAAGATAGAAAGAGTAAGATCTCATATGATTCTACGATAAGATCAATCATGTGTTCCATGCAATGTATTATACTTGATGTAGCCTATGCATTGAGCATGATGGGAATATATCAAGAAGATCTAGGAGAACATCAGTGGACTATTGTTAAGACTATCCTTAAGTATCTGAGAAAACTAAGGATATGTTCCTGGTGTATGGAGGATATGAGGAGCTCTTAATTAGAGGGTATTATGATGTGGGTTTTCAAATAGATTAGAATAATCTAAAGTTGCAACTAAGATATTTTTTCTATCTCGATGGACAAGTTTTGAGATGTAAGAGTTTAAATCATCCAGTTGTAACTGATTCTATAGTGTAGTTAAAGTATATAGCGGCTTATGATGTAACCAAGGAAGCTGTCTAGATTTTGAACTTTGATCATGATCATGATGTGGTACCTATCAGTAAAGATACTATCACATTGTACTGTGATAATACTAAAATGATGGATCTGAAAAAAGATTCAATGTCATATCAAAATACAAATAATATACTCTAGAATTATCACATATTGATGATTTTTTTATCAAAGGTTTGAATTTGCAGTGAGCAAAGTATCCATGAAAAAGAACATCGAGGACCCCTTGACTAAAGTTTTGTCTGGGAAGAATCATGATTATCATGTGAGAGCTAGCATAATGAAGGTCATTAGTAGTTGGATCTATTGAAAGTGGTATTTTATTAGAGTAATTTCCCTAAAAACAACTTGTTTTGTACTTTATGATAACTTATATTCATGGTTTTGAATATTAATAAAGTCATTATCACGTCATGATAGTTCTTCTTACTAACAGTGTATGTGATAATGTCATATGAGTAACTATCACAGAAAAGGTCATAGCAGATCCCTGCTATGATGAGTACCCAGAAGTGCTTTCACCCAATTCATGAATATATGTTCTATATCCGGATGAAATCATTTGTAGGACACAAATGATATAGGATATCAAGGGTGGAGATTTGAAGGACTCCGAGGCGCCTTCTCATGCTGTATGCCCTTTGTGATATCCAGTAGGATTTTATGAGAATGAGACCCGACAGTTGGAAATCCACATTTATAAGTGTCTTTGGATTTTACTATACAATTAAATGTGTATTGGTCCTTAGAATTTAAGATTATTATTAATGAATATTATGATTCACACACTTAGATGTATTGACAAAAACTGTGACGATAGATTTTTGCAGTGAGGTAGGATATGTTGGGTGCGTCACGAGTAATATTGCATTAATGAATAATGAGAGAAAGAATTTATCCATTATATTCATTAATGGGAGATAATATATCAATACCTTTGATAAAAATGATATAGCCTAAATAAATACATGGTTTTGGTGATCAATTGGAAATTTCTATATATGGAAAGTCAAAGAAAGAGATATTGAGCATATAAGTTGATGACACTAACATGAAACCTGCTCGATCAGAGATATTGCGATAAAGGGATTATATTAAATAGTAATTTTTTGTATGTGGTGACATGTCATTGCAGAATAAACATATTCCTCTATGGGTTCTTTGACATGTTTCTAGATGCTAACCTTGGAATTTAGGTAGGTTCACCTAATGCCACTCAGAAAGAAACCTAGAGGGTCACACACTATGTGTATCCGGTATCTCAGTTAAATAATTTATTATGTAACAAGTTGAATAAATATTATTCCCAGCCACGGTTTAATAATTATACATGTATTCTGGATAACATATATTTTTTCACTAGTTATTCTAGAGAATATATTGTGGGTGGAATAATTAATAAATTTTGAGGAGGATTGGCAGACTGAGTTTAATTGTCTAGTGAGAAATAATATGATTAAATATTATTTGATTAAATAATATTTAATTAAAACTTCCAAGTTATGTGCATGTCAAAAAATAATAATATTTTTATTTTTATTTGACATGGGGGTTTCTCTAGGATTAATTATATAATTAAAGGCACTTTTGAAAATTATTTATTATTGTCTTAGTAAAGTAAATGACCCGTTATATTATTCTCTAATTATTGAAGGGAAAGCCGAGCGGCGCCTCTGATGCTGTTCACAATTAATTGAAGAAAATCTCTCAAAACAAGAGAGTTAATCCCTCTCCATGAATTCTCTCCAAAATGAAAGAGATCCTTTTCAACTGGATCAAGGAGAACACTTTGGATGTGGTTCTCAAGGTGATTGGAGGAGGACAACGAAAGTTCAAGGTTCTTCTATGCTAGAACCTAGAGACTCATTTTCTAAAGTCCATAGATACATGTACACAAGTGGAAAACCTCAATAGGAGATCTACCCTTGATCTCGAGAGAACAACGATGGTACACCTACAGATATGTGATCAAATTCATCATCGAAGAAAGAATCAAAATGAAGGTAATTGTTATTTAATTAAATAAATTATAAAAAAAATATGTTGATCCTATCTCTTTGTTCTGGGTTTCTATTCCCTTTTCTTATTTATTTGATTTAATTCCATGGATCAAGACATTCATTGTTTCATATATCCCAGATCTTTCATTGAATATAGAGAAAATTAAAGTAGGGAATCACCCCTCCCGCAATTCCGCTATGCCCGAAACATAGACCAACATCTTTTTAAATCCATTAAATACGATATAATCATTTTATCCAAAGTTTTAATGGTAATTTAAGAGCGAATATCCATATGAAGGTTATAAAAAACAATGAAGCTCAGTTCTATATCCCATAATTACTATGGGATTCTCCAAAACCTCACGGTAAACCCAATGTCTTGATTAGATATAGTAGAGAGTGTTTCTCCATGAATTCTTACCACGTACCTTATGTATATCATGGTGATATGATCAAGAGGGAAATATTCATTTATAGAAATGAAATTTTATAACTTGGTAAGGCAATATAGTTACACTAAAAAGGTGTTATCTCCTTCTGGTGTCCTAGGTATTCCTATGATGCAATCCATAGTTACATTTTCCAATTTTGATACTTGTATAAGAAATGGTTTCATCATAAACATAGAATTTGTTACTCTCCCTTGAATTTTTTTCATACCAAGAATAAATATATAAACTCCCCAATCCCTCTCTTCATCTTATCCCATTCGAAGATTTGCTACAAATAACTATTCATCTTAGTTCTTTTTGGATGAATAGAGAATGATGAGATATGTGAATCATCTAGAAGTTTCTTATTTATATCTAGTTTTATGGGAAAAAAATCTATTTTCCAAACCTTATAAATCCATATTCATCATAGTTGAACTTATAAATATTCATTACCTTCTTTTAGATCTACTCACCATCTTTCTAGGCTTTGATGATCCTCTCCAGAATGGATGGTTGGGAAATTATTTTGGCAAGGTAGGATTAAGATTCATTTATTATTCGCATATCCATCATTTTCATGTCCAAGAAGATTGGTTTTCTAGAAATACTAATCATGGATAGTATTGTGGGATCCACTATAATCAGAGTAACTACCACACCTTTTTTTCATATGATGGTAATGGATTGAATAATCACAATCTATAATAATCTCTAACTACCTTCATTGGTGTATAATAATCACTTTTTCTGTGAATATATACTTGAGGATTTTATGATCTATATATTTTTCACACTTTTCTCTATAGAGGTAACGCCTCTATATTTTAATGAGAGGATAAATTCATATTATTCTATATCATGAGTCAGGTAGTTCTACTCATGGATCATTAATTGTAATGAGGAATAGGAAATCACTTTGTAATCTTTCATGAGTACACAACCAAAGACCCTTTCAGATGCAACAATGTAGATAAAAATTACTTCCCCACTATGGGGTAATGAGAGAATAGGTGAAATGATATTCCTCTTTTCATCTCTTTAAAACAATCACTATATTTATCAGTCAATACAAACATGACTCCCTTTTGAGTAATATTGTTTAGTGGTGTTGACAATCATGATAAGTTTCTCAAAAGTCTATGATAGAACTGAGGAAAGATAATAAATTTTTTTATTTACATAATAGATATTGAAACTATAAATCCTTTAAGTGCATTAGTTTTTTAAATATCAATAGATATAAATTTACTACACTTAATGGTCACTTTAAAATGTCTATATTATTAATAGTTATGATGAAAAATGTTCTTTTAATTTTGACAGATAATACAACTGTTAAAAAATAACCAAATTTGTTCATGTGTTTTTTATAACATAATTACATTATAATTGATTTATTTTTAAAAAAGAAGTAATATCATTTATAAAACTCTAGGTTTTTATAAACTTAGATTCAATTCTTACCTTCTTTGGCATAACTTCATCTTTCTTCTGCACCTCTTTTTTCTTCACATGGATAAATGGATGAACACTCATTTCTGAAGGATAATATTTTTATAATACCTTCATTAATTCATTATATATCATTTAAAAATCTATAAATATTGGATCTTTTACGATCCTAATCATAGGTAATATAGAATGGTTCATTCGACTAAAAATATCATCCATCGTTTTCTCTTTCCTAGGGTGGTAATATATTGAGTATTCATATTTATTAATCAACTATAACCATATTTTATAGAGAATATTCAATTATTTATTAGTGAATAAAGACTTTATACTTTTATTATTAGTATTTAGGTAACAAATTTATCCATAAAGATAATTCATCAATATATTAAGTACAAATATTACCACTGCTATATCGAGGCTATGGTTCAGGTAAATCTTCTCACATTCCTTTAATTGATGATAAGATTAAGCTATCACTAATTTATTCTATAAAAGAACACATCCCATTACATTTTATAATACATAAATAAAAATAACAAACCCTTCTCTACTATAGGGTAATGTGATTATTGTTTCACTAACCAACATTCTCTTCATTTCCTTGATTTGTTTTCATATTCCTCAGTATAAGGAATATTTAATCCATTTTAAGTTAACATGTTGAGTGGATTATACAGAAATCATAAATTCTTCATAATGTGTCAATAATATACATGAAATCTAAGAAAACTATGTATTTTAGTCACCATGGTTGGTCTAGGACAATATTAAATAATTTCTATCTTTGATAGATCCACCGACATACCCGATATTGAAATTATAGGACCCAAAAATTTATATTTCTATATCCAAAATTCACAAAAATTAAAATTTTAATATAGTTTGTTCATCCATAGGGTCTGAAGTAAAATACTCAAGAGATATTCATGATCTTACTTACTCATAGAATATATATGAATAGCATCTTTAAAGACTACTATATACTGATCAAAATAATCTTGAAAGATTTTACTCTTTAAATCAGTGAAGATAGTGGATAAATTAATAATGTCAAAGGGAATCACTATAAATTATTTATTTCCGTACCTCATATTGAAGGTTTAATTTGGTATATATTTTGGTTTGACCCTTAAATAATTATATCCATATTGAAGAAAAATCTTGTAAAACTATTGATCTCCTCATAATTAAAAAAATCAATATAGGGTAAAAGATACAAATTATTGGTAATGATCTTGTTAAGTTCCATATAATCAATATAGATTCGAAAAGATACATATTTCATCTTAATAAAAAGAATTGATACACACCATATTTTTTCACTTGGAAAAATGAATCCTGTATTAATATTCTCTAAGAGATTCTTCTTAAATTCCTATAACTCAATTGGGGTTATTCTGTATGGAGTATTTCAAATAGGTGTAGCATTAGGTATGCGTTCTATTAAAATATCAAATTAAAAATCTATATGAACACTAGGAAAATAATCTATAATAAAATAAAAAAATCCAACATAATAGTAATATATTCAATATTGATTTTCACTAAATCCATTTGAGAAAAATACACCTTATTAATTAGAATAAAGATCCATAAAATGGAAGTTATATCCATCGGAAGTGTGTATTCATTGTTTCACTAAGAAATAATTATAGGTTTATTTTGATTATGATATATGGACTCTATTATTTAGATATTGATATGATATCTATATAAAAATATCCATCCCATGCCCAAAATAATATAATATTCAATAATATATAGAATTACAAGATTTTTAGGAAGCACATTACCAAATACATCAATTGTAGAGGAATCATATACATGAGATGTGATCATATTACAATTAATACCTTTCAATTATAATTTAATATCTAATCATTGTGGTGGTGATTTTATACTCTTAAAAAATTATTAAGATAAAATATATGGTGTAAAGAAAATCCAATAAGACATCATGAGTTCTACGGTGGATGATAAGTGTTTCTTTCACCACTTTATTCTTATAACCCACATATATAATAGTGATTATGTGAGATTTAGCTTTTTTAGGGGGTTTATGAAGTTTCCAAAATCAATTATATTCATTTACCCTTGGTTTCTAGAATATGTTTAAATAATACTCATACTCCTTGCACTTGAAACACAAGAGTGTGGGTTGTTCATTCTGTGCGGCATTCAGTCCATTCATATATTATACAACTTATGCCCATAAATTTAGCATTTTATTACTCAATATCCATCCTTTCCACACATAAATCATTTAGTATCCCCATTAAGACAATTTCCACCATATTTATTTCCACACTACAAGCATAAAGTAAAACTCATCTTCTTACCTCTATGGTTTTTATTGTCCTAATTTCATTCGAATTGTATATTTCATTTCTTATCAAAATCATGATATTGAATGATGAATTGAATCAGTATTTATACCTTCATATCACACCGATCAATTTTTTCAAAGCTAATGAAGTCATTTATAGATAATTTTTTAGAGACTTGGTTTTAATCTACTACAGAATTGATCAACAATTATTTCAAATTTGATAATAATACTATTTCATGACATTCATGTCTTGAATTTTTTTTTGTAATAGGTACTAATGTATTCATCATTCTTGTAGTTTAGTTTAAATAAATCCTTATCTATTTTAATTTGACGAATATGAGAAAATTACTTATTGAAAAATAAAATTCCAAAGACATGCCACTCTAATGAGTCAATTTATTCCTATTTTCATGTGTTTTTCATAATACTTCACCATTTATATTCTTCTTATTTCCAATTATAAACAACAAAATAACCATTTCACGCTCTAATAATAGGAGAATGAAAAATTAATTTGCAATGGTACTGATCCATTTCTTTTAAATCAATGGATCTATAGACCCACTAAAATTAGGTGGATGTCAATTCATTAAGAAATCCATAGTATGTTGTTAACTTATTTTTCATTTGAAATATTGACATGATTCACATCCTAAGAATGTTTTTAAGTAAAAAACTAGATTTTCATTATAGAACCCACAACATTAGGTTTCTTAAAAGGATAATCATTTAGTTTTCCATCACATTAGGTGTTATCATGGTTCCTTATGGTATTTACCATTTCATAAAAACAAAAATAATTATATGAGAAATAATAATAATTGTGGAAAATAATATAGTTATGAAAATCATTTATAGTATTTCTTAGTCCTGAAACCTTCCTTTTAATCTATGACACTTTTTGTTTAACCTAGGTCATCCATGGTCACCATCTATTTAAATCCATAATAATTGTTCTTAAAGAAAATATGAATTATCCTATGAATATCCCCTAAGAATTTAAAGCGTGGTGTTTAGTCTTATGACTACTCATCATGAACTAATAATAATTGAGTTAATACCAATTACACTACATTTAGAGTTGTTACGCTTAGGAAAATCCATGCCATATTCATATCTTCTTTACAATAAAAAAATTGATGTATTTTCTAGGAAAAACAAACATCATTATTTATCATAACATAGGATGTTCTCATATACATTAGATTATCCTAAGAAATCTAAACAAATTTCACATCTTTATATCCAAAAAATAACAAAACTAATCTCTAATACCAATTGAGTGACCCAAACATTTCATACCTAAATATTACATATTATTAGATCAATATTCATTACATATCATTAGGATATATTTTAGAACCCTAAAGTTGTATTGTATTTCGAAACATAGATACCTAAAAAACTTGTACATAAAATATCTACATCATCTCCAACTAAGTTCAACACAACTATAACCCTTATTAGACATGTCACACTTAAAACATTTCATCATATCCTTGGTAGAGGAAGCATAATAATATGTGAGATCATATGCTCAGTAAGGGTTAAAAAGGGAGATATCAATCATATATAATTTTAATCATAACATGAGAATATGGTTATAAGAACATGAGATTAACATTTAAAAATAATACATAGGGATTCATAGATCATAATCCCGATTCATGGAATAAATCTTGGAAGTTTACAAGAGTTGAATCATAAAAAAATCAGAGAACATGAGTCATTAGAGAAAAAAAAATGGATTTCAATCATATCGTAAGATAGTGGAATAAATCAAGGAATAATCATAATCATAGAGATATTATATCAAGGATATCCACCAAGACATTCATCACATATTAGGCATTGTATAACCACCTTTGTACTTTCATTGGGCTTAGGATAATCTCATGTGTACCATTTTTGTTCTTGAGATAACAACCAATGTGCCCTATTTTAGGCTTGGGATAACCGACCATGAATCAATTGAGCTCTAGAAACATTAATAATTACATAAAACATTGGGGGATATAATTGACCCACCAATCACATAATCATAATCCATTCATATATAAACCATAAAACCATGAAAACTTTTAACATTTCATCATAGAATAACCTTTGGAAAGAAAATGTGTTTAATAAATATTTCATCATTATAATAATAAACCATCCAGAGAAATAATAAGTATGTTATCATAGAATCATATCTATAGTGATTAGAAATCATCATCAAAGGATGTTGTCATAGATGAGAAATTCCATTAAAAGATTACGAGAATATTTCATGAGAAAAAATTATTTTAATTTCAAAATCACTTATTTCAAATCTAAACATTTCAGAAAAATAGTAAGGGAAAAAAATTTATTTGAAAATCAAAATGAAAACTCATAAAGAAACCTTTAAAACATTAAATGTTCATTCCAGCAAGAAAATCCATTCATGCATCATATGTTAAAAATCCGATTCCTTTCACACATTCAGTAAAATTTCCAAAGCACATAGTTTTGAAATTGACATGATAAATCCTTTATAAATTATCTATATAAAGTGAACATGCATAAATATGTATTTATAATATCATTAGGGAATGGTAAAAAAATTATTGAAAATATTTTCAATAAAATCTAGACATGGATGAAAAATATTCTCGATTGAATAGAGAAATAATGTATGTTTTCCTTAAAAAGATTCCTTTAGTCGCTTGAGTAATTAAAGGGAGTGAAATTAAATGAAAACAAATAAAATATAAAAAAAACAAGAGGAGAATAAAATTCAAGAGAATTTTTTAGAGAGGTATCACATAATTTCATCGTTAGAAATCTAATCCTAAATTGTCCCAGTGAAAATGATATTGTAAATTAAAACCCTTAGGTCAAGTTAGAAATTCATTGAAAGTGATATATAATCCTATATAATAAATTTAAATAAATTTAACTTATATAAATAAACCATTTTATTACTTATAATACAATAAATGTTTTACTTATAACATCTTATATCCCATTAAAAATTCTTTATTAACAAATCACAATTCTCAATGATAACAGTTCCATTTTTCGTGTATGTTTCCAGTTGGGTGTTATAATAGTTGAAAATTTATCATTATTCCAACATATATGTAATTTAATAATTATATAAATATAATATATTTCCATTATATACATGTTTTTAAATTCAAAAAATATTATATATATAAAAATGAATTACAACGTTGCTGGAGACGGTAGTCTGTACATACGCTTGGACGATGCTTTCATTTAATAATAAAAATAAGGAATGAAAGATAAAAAATATTTCCTCATTAAAAATAAAAAACATATCACTAATATTATATATATTTTTTAAAACCATAATTATATCCATCTATTTGAGCTAGTGATAGAAACTGAATCATATCACTACGTGGAGGTGGCAATCCACACATACGCATGAGCAATACTTTCATTTCCCATTTGATAGAAAATGGGCAGAAAATAGTTATTTCATAATCATAATAAAATCTTGATATATTTATGAAATTATATTCATAATTATATTATGGATATAATTTTTATATAAAATTTAAAAGAAAAAATAAAATTGAAAGAGCGTGGTTAATATTTGTACCTCTTATTTGAGAGAACTCATTTGGATTACACCATAAGACTTGATGGACAGTTCTCAGTAGAAGACGAGGTGATCTAGGATGAAGGTAAAAAATATTTAAAGATGTTAGGGTAGGTTTTTTATATTATATATGGAGAAAAACTCTTTAAAAAGGGATGAAATGTGGTTGCCTTTCAAAATTATTATGTTTTACTTACATTTCCATCACCTAGAATTCATCATTAATTGTATCATTAATGAATTTTGGTTTATGCTGTGAAAAGAAAGATTGATGTTCATCTTGATTTATATGGGAATCTATAGTCTGTGTTCCACTATCTATATGTCCAACTACATACAACATCTAGGGGATAGTATCTATGAATCCTAATGATCCAAGGAAAATAAGAGCTAGATATCTCATTATCCTCTACAGGTTCAGGTTCAGGTTGTTCCTAAAAACTAGAAGATTTTTATTCTTGTTTAACTAGACTATCAGAAGTAATATCATTTATATTCAAATTTTATAGATCCTATTCAAGGTTTTATAAAGTGTTATTTGGCTCATGTGGATATATTTAATCAAATTTAACATATAGAGACTCTTCCACAATCCTTTTTCATTTTATTAAACACTCTATTTTATTTACTAGATGTTGGATATTCAAGGAAAATTTATTCATAACTATTGGAAGAAAATTTATCAATATTATCCGTTGTATTGATAATAAAAACTTTTCTACCAAAAAACATAAACTAATTAAACTTTTACTTTCATCAATTACATAATTAATATGCATTTTTATTTAAAATATGTCTAATTGAAACTCTATTGATTATGCAATAATATGTATTCATTAATTATTCCAAAAAATAAATATGTAGATCATACTCATTTAGCATGTTATGGGAAATTTATTGAATGGTTCAATTTATTATTTATACACACCATTCTATTGTGGGGTAATGGGAGAATATACTTTATGATTATATCCATTTTTTAATAGAAAATACCAAAAATCATGATTTTTAAACTCATAGACAATATCACTTATTAAATTATTAATTCTAATTCCACTTATATTTTTTACAGATTTATCATACATAGTAAAATAGAAACAATATTTACTTTTATGTGATAGAAATAATACCCATGTATTTCTATAAAATCCATCGATTAGAACAAAAACATAGTTCTTCATATTTAAGATATAAACTATAGAGGGTCCAAACAAGTCCAAGTAAACAAAATATAGGGGTTGATAAGTATAAAATTATTTATTTGATTTGAATGATATTTTTTGTTGTATCTATTTTTGTCATGGGTTAGAGAATTTATCATTTAGGAATTCAAGTTCACAAAGATCCTTGACTAACCCTTTGCTTGTTATTTTCCTAAGTTAATGTATATAAAAATTTCCTATTACCCTATTCTAAATCCAAGATTCTTTTTTAAAGGAACATAGACACAAAATGTTTTGAGAAAATATGAGATATAAGATAATAACATAAAAATTATCATTTCATAAAGTACGAAAATCTAAATCATCTTTAGAAAAAAAAAATCATAGGAATTATTTTCTAATTTTACAATAAAACCATCATCACATAGTTGTGTGATGCTATGAAGATTATACATTAATCTATCTATATATAAAAATTTGGAAATTAAATGAGTATAAGAGTTACCAAATTGTCTAAGAGTAATTATTTTCTTTTTGGAGTTGACACAAAAAGTAAAATGTCCACCACTATCCTTGATTAGGTTAATGAAATATTAATAGTCCCTAATAATGTTTCTAGAGGATCCACTATATAGATACTATAAGTTTTTACATGAGATTTTCGATTAAGTTTACAAAAAATTGTTTTAATCTAAATTTTTTAGAAACCCAAATATTCTTGGTTCAAAAAATATTAGTAATCAAATATTTAGAAATACATAATTTCTTAACAGGATTACTATTATCGTATTTTATACTTTTATAAATAAAAACATTTTAGGCTTGTGGTAGAATTAGTAGAACTGGATCTAGGAATAAATTTTCTTTTAATAAATCTTCTTTTTCTAGGATGATACCATATTCCAATAGTATATTTTGGGGATGTTTTCTTTCTATGAATATGGGTAATGGTATTTATTCCATTTTTTAATGTTTCAAAATCCTTTTTTTAGTTTCCCATTAGATAATTTAATGTCATTATTTTCTTGAATCAAGTTCACATTTTTATCCTTATATATATTAATATCAATTATAAGGTGAGAATAAATGGCATGATGCTTCTTTAAAATTTTATATTTGTATTTATTTTCATGAAAATTGTCCTAAAAAAATTATGGTATTATAAAAATTAATCATTAGACATGTTATATTCAGTATTTTAATCACTATAAGGATTAAAAATATGAACATGTGATGTTGGAAAAATATTAGATATCTCATATGTGTTTTAAATAAAACACATAATATTCCTATCATGGGTTCCTTCTCTTCTTCAATCCAAGTCACCCGAGCTATCAGCTGAATAACTCCAATATTATTTAATATATTTATTATAACTCTTATCATTTACATTATATTTATTCTTCATTTCAACTTAAAATAATTGACATTGAATGACCCTTTCTCTTGCATTCATAACAGACTATTTCATTTGTAGTATCATCCTTCTTCATTTATTTTCTCTAGTTACCCTTATATTCATAATTTACTTTATAAGTTGGTTTCCTAATGAAATTATTCCATTTTTTAAATTAATATAATCATATGGCCATGTGGGCCATTTATTCATCGCTTTTAGCAGGTGAATCTTTATCACTTAAGATATAAGATTTGATATTCTTTTTTTGTTTTGAAGTAGTATCTTTGAAATATACACAAATTATCATTGGTTTTTACTCTTATTATTAGTTTAGTTTAGGTTCATATTCATACATCATTAGATTTATAATCCACTCTTTAATAGGAAACTTAATTACATCACATGACACTCGGATTGAAATTGAGGTCATATCTATCTATGTAGTAAACATATTTTCTAGAGCATCAATTGGTATTTTATATAGATTTGTTTCGATAGTGATTATATCATGTTAACATTTAATTGAACATGAGATACATATAAAAAATTGGTTCATAATGTTTCATTTTAAAATTATTATATTTAATAGTATATTTATTCATATTCATTTCTTTTACAGTAGATGTTACTTCAGGAAAAACAACTAAAGTATTCCAAAATTAAAAAAAGGAATCCAAATAAATTCTGTTAAACTCTTAATCTCCTAAAAAAATATAAATAATTTAAAAATTTAGAGATATTGTTATAATCTTTTTTAGTAGGACCACTCCATTCAGCACTAGTAGTTTTCAGTAATTATTATTCGTCTTCAATTACAATCCAAATATCAAAAACCCATAATTTCATTATGCATCATCATCTTAATATTACATTGACCATATATTTTTCCATTAAAATAAAGAAAAATATTTTTTCAATAACCATCTTGTCTATTATTATCCATAAATAATTAAATTTTGATATAACAAAAATTTGATATATTTTTAAGGATAACTGAATTCTAATTAAAAAGCTACTTGAAAAAGCACTGATAAAAAATATTTTTCAGAGTGAGTAAGTCAAGATGTGGGTGGATTGAGTTACCAATAAAAATTTCTATTTAAAATAATTTAAACCTAAATCCACAAAACAAATAAAAATGAAAATTTAATAAAAAGTATAATTATATAAGATTTATATTTTAAATAATTCCTCAAAGTGGGATTAAGGCTCAGTTAAAATAATGTTTTAAGTAAATTTAACTTTTTAAAAAAATACTTAATAAAAAATTCAATATAAATAAAAATTAATATTGACTATAAAAGTGATGTTTTTTATAATAAAATATGAAATATTGATTTAACATTAAAATGTATAAAAAACTAATAAAACTCAAAGTGGAATAAAAGATGGTATTCAGTATCAAGATGAGATTTATTCCCCTCAATTTGGTAAGAACTTGATTAAAAGAGGTTTATTAAATAATAAAATTGATCCATAACCTAAATCAGGTTTTAAAATATCAAATAAACAAGGCTATCTAGACTCAGATCATATTACATAGTTATACATGGGAAAAAACAATAAATAGGTCACACATGACCTCATCCACAGTTTTTGGGGGTATACATATGAATAAAGTCAAGAGTGCGCCAAGAACACTTTTATTTAGTATATTATATGTTGTTTATAAAAAAACAAATTAATTCAAAATACTAATTAAATATAATTCATAAATAGAAAAATATAATGTTTAGATATTTTAATAAGTGTTTCTAATCATTTTGAATAGCTTCAGATGTTAAAATTTCCATGTATTTGAATTTGTGAGGATCCAGAACATGTTCTTCAAAAAGTATAGGAAAACTGAGTATCATAGGAGTATTTTAGTTTGTTAATGTTCAATAATCTTTCCTACAAAATTATCTTACTTCATGGTATGATGGTTTTGATTCAACATTGTATTCCACACACCACTAGTATCTATCTTATGTGTATGATGTATTTCATCATAATATATACATTTCTAGGATCAAATATCTATTTAAAATAATATTAAAAAAATCTTGGATCCTTATACTAGGCACTAAATTAATAAACACTTTTTTCTTTAATGCATCTATATAGTGGTTTAGGAATAATAATTATTAAATCCATATGGGACTTGAATAAATTAAATTCTATAAACTAGCCATTAGAGGAATTAAATTTGAATAAAGAAAATTCGGACAACAATGGTAGAATACTAGTGGTAGATCTTAACTAACTATAGATTGCACCAGTAGTAGTGCATACATAGAGTAAGTCTACTATGGTGGTAGATCTATTTTGGAGGTAGATCTAGTCTTGTGGGAGATCTACTCTAGAGGTAGTTGATCTATTATGGTAGATCATCCTAAAAATATCTCATAATAGAGGTATAATGGTCAAATGGTAGATTATATCTGATGGTATTTTTGTTAGTGGAAGATGTAGTTCAATAGTAGATTATGTTGAACCAATGGTGAATTCATTAGTGGTAGAGTCTGATAAACTAGCGGTATATTTCCTTAATGGTAGATGCTTTGGTAGTAGATGTAGTTCACCATTTGATATGATTGGACTAAAAGTATATTTTTTTAACTACTGGTATATCTTTTGGAACTAATAATAGATCTTTACTTAGAGAATTATCTCCAAAAAATGTTATACTATCATAAAACATCAATATTATTTGAAATATAAAAAATTGATTTGTGATCATTAAAATAAAGAGTTTCCAACAAACTATAATTTTTTTTTGTAAGGATGGAAAGTATAACTTCTAGTAATTCCTTTTCCAACTCCTCAGATCTTTCAACATGAAAAATAGGTGAGTAAATATGTTGGAGTTGGTTCCCTAGAACTAACTATATTGTACATTCAATTACATATATATTCAATGACATTAATATTAATAAATAACTTATCACATGATGAGTGGTATTTTTTGAAATATAAAAATGATAATGTACTTAGAGTATATATCATTTTTAAATGTTATAATAGTTCCCCACTATGATAAAAACATTTAAGTGCTATAAAAGTATTCTTAAATATATGTTATAGATATAGAATAATACATCTAATAGGACATAGATGATTCATGATATTCGATGTAGGGGGATCACAATACATTGATAATTATTCTCACGATGCTTTCCATTTTTAATCTCCAAGAGAGGAGATTATGTGAATAGAACCCCCTATAAGAATTTCACATGTTTTAACTATCATTGGATATTCCGATATTTGTATGTGTTTATTGGCCCTTATACATAAGATTATTATTACTATATATCATGAGTCACATAACATGATGTGTTGACGAAAACCATGATGAAATATACTCTAGGTGAGGTAGGATACATTGGGCGTGTCAAAAATTATATGAAATTAATGAATAAGTTAATAAAAGATTTATCCTTTTTGATTTAATGGAAGTATATATCTCAGGTCCTTTGATTCGAATGGAATTTTCTAATAATTATATTTATCTAATGTTTTTATATATGAGTTCATTTTAGTAAATTAAAAGAATAATATATCAAGATTATAGGTTAATCATACAAGTATGCATCCTGTTTTGTTAGATATCAATACAAATGGATTATAGAACACAATGAGGATTCATAGGATATTTTTTTTGAAAATTACTATTTTGATATATATGCACTATAGAGACCCAAGCTTAACATACATGGATATTAAATAAATTTTTATAAATATTCAATATATTACAAAAGTACATGCTTGAGGACCAAAATAGTTTAGTGTCTTTAGAAACATGGAACAAAATATTATAAATAGGCAAATGTTCATCAATGTCTACAGTAAAGATCTTCCCTTCTAGTACTTCTACCTAAAACATTCCTTCATAACCTGGGGAAATGAAACATAAGAAAGGGGTGAGATTGAATACTCAGTAATGGTAAATTAGGGAAATGTGTAAGCATAATATAAACGTAAGGGTATGAGAACATGATCATAACATTTTAAGATCATACCCAACATATCAAACATCATAATCGTGATACATGTCATAAATATTGGTAGTTCATAAGACATGAATCACAAATAAATCAAGAGCATAATCCATGGAAGCGTAACATATGAATAATACCTAGAATTTTGGAATACACATCAACAGATAAAATAATGAACATATATAAGTAAAAATAAGTTTACAAACTAAGTTGAGGACCTGAAATTAGGCCCTCTTATTGACTTATGAACATGAAAATTGGTCTATGAATAAGGTTGTGAAGATAAAATCAGGTTCATTCATAACATTGTGAACCTATAATCAGGTTTAGACATAAAATTATGGATATGAAACCAGGTCCATGAATGTTATTTTGAATATGAAATCAGGTTCATGCATACCATTATTAACACATAGTGAGATTCAATCATAACATTGTGAACATGTAATTAGGTTCACACATAAACTTATAGACATTCAAAAAGGTCCATGAATAACATTTTGAACATGTAATTAGGTTTAGGAAAAACATTCATACTCTTGAGCCATCAATTGTTACCCAATTAATTGGAGGGAGATATATGTCCCACCCATATCATGATCAAATCATTCATATATATGCCAAAAAATAAAACATTCATCATATCATAACTCATAAATAAGATATGTTTTAAAAATATTAATTCAAAACCCAAGAAATAAAATGGTTTTCAATAAAATTTCCTCATATCATAAACTATCAAGATAGATAGGTTTTGTAACCATTTCATGAATGCATGACCCATGAAAAGAAGTTGTGTTCAAAAGCATATAACTTGTGGAAGAGAAACAAGTTTCATAAACATCATGACATAATATCATAAACCATTCAGAGAAATAATATAAATGGATCCTTTAGATTATTTATAATAAAGAAATTAGGAACAACAACAAATGTCATCTTATCTAGAAAATAATTTCTAAATATCTCTTGAAAAAATTTCTTGAGGAAAATACACATTTTTGTTGGGAAACTAATTTTTAGAACATGAAACATTTTGAAAAAATATTTCATGAAAATTTATAAAGGAATATTTGAAAACATATTTAAAACCTTTTATTTGAAAAAATCTTGAAAACTTATAATGAAATCTTTAAAATATTTTGAAAACCATTTTCCTTGAAAATTTTATAAAATATTCTTGGAAACATTTCGAAACCAATTTCCCTTAAAAACTTATAAAAGTAACATGAAAAACTTTTTAAAACCATTTATTTGAAAAATAATTTTCAAAAACATTTTATTAAAAAATAACCTTTGAAAAATGCAAATGATGCTTCCTAGAAATGATAATGGGTAAATCTTTACATTCCATATGAGGTAAAAATTACTTTCCTTTTGCATGGTGAAAATGTTAGAAAAATGCCTTGTTCAAAAATTGATAAGAATATTCCTTTGAAATAATTGGTAAAAGGAAAAAAATGGATTTTTTAAAAATTATAGTAGAATAGTATAATATTCATGTAATCCTTTTTGAAAACATGGTTTTGATGGAACACATATTTCTGACTGAAGAGATAGGTAAAGTCAGACTTTATTAAAAAAAATTCTTGATCATATTATGTAACAAAGAGTGAAGAAATGGTTCCATTACTTGCACATAACATGAATTAACAGATATTATGAAACATCATGATATTTCTTAAGATATGGATTATAATATTTCATTAGTTAGAGCATAATCATAAACAATCTCAATAAGTGATGAGATTGTAGATATAAATTGTTACCATTTTGGTAAAATTGAATCACAATAAAGTGGATTGATTATCATTACATGGAGATTAAAATATCATGAAAATAATAATAATCATGGAATAACATTTCAAAGGTAGTATATAAATTTCATGAAAAAATATAGGTGCATGACATGGCTTGTGTCTCAAAGAAGGAAAATTGAGACAAAATAAGTTTACAAATTTGGTAAATTTTTATACATAAACCCCATGAACGAAATATCATAAAATAGATATGTGAATATCCATAAATTTAAGTATAAGAAAAATATAATACATCCAAGATAAGTATACACACAACCCAAATGAAATGAGTGATGATTAAGACATGCATCTCACAAAAATAAAAAGTGATATGAAATCCCCTTACCTTGTGTCTTGACTCTCGTTGTACTCATTCAATTCACATTTGTAATAAGCATAAATTTATAATAAATATTTTATAGAACCTAATTCTTAGATCTGATACAATATATACTATTTGGTTATGACCTTATATGACATGGTTGTTAAAATCCCATGTTAAGGTTTTACTTTGGGTAATATTCACTTTGTTCTTCTCATGTGTCTTAATTTGATATATCTTCGTTCCTTATAATTATATAATGACTTAAATAATTTATATAATCATATAAATATCATTTATATTCAATATATTTTTGTTATACTAATCTATTGAATATAGATGTTTGAAATGGAATACACCCCTCATAGACACAGTAACCTCTATATATGCATGAAAGCTATTTCCATTTTTATTATCATATTGAAAGACATAATTTATAAGAAATATGTGTATACACATGTATATATATACTTATAATATTAAACTTATTATATCATATATATATCATATAAGTCCACTAAACCCATCCTTAATACATTTTATGTAGTGTATAAACAGATCACATAACTTTGAGGGGGCGATAGTCCACAGTTCCTCAAAAAAAATTATTGTATTAACAAAAAATTGAATGTTTAAAGATATTTATTTTAAATGGATTAAATAATCTTAAATAAATAATATATACAATATATAACATATATTAATAGATTTGACAACATAATTTCCACCATGAGAGGTGGTAAGGAAAAATGACCAATCATTGTTTTTATAGGTGGTAGTTCACCATACACATAAACGGTACATTTGTTACTCATTATGGAATACATTTTTTTAAATTATAATCACATAAGTGGAAAAAATTATTTTAAAAAATAATCTTGTAGACAGAACGACATTTCTTATTTTTAATGAAAAACCTCCAAATCTTTCCTATGTTTTTTATAACCAATTTCAATGTTTAAATGACTCAAATAACCTAAATTTGATTAAAATTTAAAATTATTATATAATTACACATTAAAAAATATTTAAAATATAATTTAAACCTATAAATGAAGTAGATGAAAAATAAGTTTTGAATTAAAATTCAGTATGTTTGACTATTCATTAAAACATGAAACATTAGAGAAAATATAGAAAAAAATTTATCCAAACCAATTTCTTTATTTCAATTTAAAATATGAAGTTTATATTGAAATATAAAATATATAAAAGTTACAAAAGTTGTATTGAAAATGGGATTTCCATTAAAAGGTGGTTAAATGACCATGATAAAAATATATGTTTATAAGCCTAAAATTGGGTTGGTTATTATTATATATCTATCAAATATATTTGATGATTATCAAAAATATTTTTTTAATATATAACATATAAATTTAATTAATATATTTCCATATTTTTAATTAATTTAACTTATTAATATAAATGATCTTTTTTTAATAAAAATAAACTTATATAAAATTAGTCTCTTTATATTCATTTGGGTTCTATATTATTTTCCAATTAATTGGTAACAAATGAATTCAAATATATATAGTCATAATTTTGTTAATCCTGTAACATTCAATATAAGGGCCATGTTATATATTATTAAATAATAATATTTTAATAATGAATTATTGTTCAGTAACACTCAGTATTGCGTGTTATAGAAGCCATTGAGTAATGTTAGTCTTGTGTGTAACATAATCTAACCATAGTGTTCTATGTGGAGAAAACTAAAAATTATGCAGTGTGTAGTGCATGATTAACTTAATGTTTCATATTATGCAATCCGTACATAGTGATTTAATAAAAAATATACTATTTTTTGTGTTGTATGAAATAAAACAATGGAAAAGATAAATTTAATTTTTAAGAAATAATTCACAATGTATTGGGGTGTTAGATTCTATTCCCCTTAAAATGAATTTTTCCCTCAAAATTATCCTAGGTTATCAAAGGTTTAATAATGGAAATTTAAATTCATATAAACCCACATCATAAAACTGAATCCTAAAACTTCATTTTAAAAGGGAATGATGGAAACATAATGGTTACCCAAAGAAATATATAACTAGGGTTCCACATAGGAGAACATAGGTGACAAGTGAAAACATGGACATGGAAGAGAAATATAACTATCATGTTCTAGTGAAGAGTGATAGGGAACCTGGTCAAGAGAATGTTAAGAATTTAAAATCCATAAATTTGTGATTATCTATGGGACCATTTGATTCATTATAAAATAATATACTAGGATGCTATTTTTGGTTTCAAAATCATTTCCCTATGTTTGGAGAATTTTCAATATAAGTCATATATACTTGATTTATTCCCTTTAATAAGTAAAATCTCACCATTTGGTCATGTCTTGGCTAATTTACACTTTACCTCTTTATCCATAATTTTGAATTTTTCATTCCTAGATCACTAACAGATCACAAGACGCATGAAAAGTCATCCCATTCAATTACCATAAACAAAACATTGTTTGATCAGGTTATACAATATGCATAAATCCCCATGTGGTGAGATAATAATTTAATCTCACAAAATAAATCTAAATTTTAACTTAAAAATCCCTTGTGAATGATGAAAATAAAAAACTTTAGAAATAAATTACCAAAATTATCTTAAAATTGATCTCCCATATATCATAAAGTAGCTCCTGGTTGTCACATTCCAAACAAGTGAGTACCCTCATGGTAAATTCTCTCAGAACGTTGTAAAAACCTAAATTACCATAAATACTTTTAGAAAACATGAATTCCTCATTATTCTATAGATTAATGTATATATTCCACAAATCCATTTAGTTATAAATTATATCCATGATATCTTGAACTAATCATGAACAAGCCCTTAATTAGTTCAAAGGTAATCAATATCGTTCAATTTACCTATTCAATCTCACATATATTTATCCAAATTACATTATCTTAACATAAGTAACATATTACAGGTTATATCCCTTTTTCCAAAATATCACATTGTCATTAAATCAATTTTCTAGTCCATCAGAAACATTCAACACAATCTTTTAAATTATTAGAAAAAAACACAAACTGGAAAATCATTGTTTATTTCACCACTAATATAACATAATTCATGAATCCAAAATACATAAAATTTTAAATTATTCCACTTTATCTATAAGACATAAGAACTCTACCTCATACTATTACTTAATAACACTTTCCTTTTACATTTCATCTATAGACTCATCATCATCAGAAATATAACCATTACTCACACCACCTTGTTTATTATCTTCAGAATAATTCCTCTTGGGACTTTTATTTTCATAATTAATCTTTATTCCACACTTAAAACACCTATCCTTAGATGATTTATTAGGGAGGTCGATACTCTCATCCATTTTGTTAACCGAACTCATCGTTTTTACTTCCAGTCACATTCTTTTGTGTCCTTATTTTCCCCATTAAAAACATCTTCTAGTTCCTATATTACATTAAATTATGTGATTCTCTATACATTTTTAACACAAAGGAATCTGAACCGTCTTTCCTCCTTGGTCTCTATTACCATAATTTTCAGCAAACACCTTCCTTCTTTTCTTTGGTGAGTCCAAGAGTTGGTTAAGGTACACATTATTAATTATGTTGCATGAAAACTGATTAGGCGTGGTCATTACATATTTCACTACAGTGAACATGGATATAAATCCTCCATAACATTAAATGTTAATCAAGTTTATTCTAGTTCTCTCCATAGACTAAAACCAAAAGCAAAATGTGAGAATTTAATATCATAGTAGAAAACCACATACTCAAAAAAATAATTACTTATAGGATGTATAAATCATGACACCTTCCTGAATATATGACACCCTAGGTTCATCCTAGATTATTCATAGACAACTTATATTTAAATACTTTATGATAGTTTTTGAAGAGTATATGAATTACCAACTCATATTCCTTGGAGTGTCAAACTAGGTGTGCACCAATTTTTATTTTCATTTACCAGATTACCCCAAGTTAGGCCCAAAACATATTGTCAGAGTTTTTACCCATAATTAAATATTTTATAGAGAAAAATAAAATTGTAGTATCCAAACATGGATATATTTCTTGGAAACCACTCTATGGAATCCTGCCTTTTTATTACATAACTTTTCATTACATTTTACAAACAGAGGACCTTTAAAGTCTAGTGTCTTGGAAATCAAGATCAAAATACATGAAAACATAAAACACACTTTTAACTCCCCATGAAAAGACTCTTAAAAAGTTCATCCTATGAACAAATAAATCATCTCATAAGGTGGAGACATACATCAAAAGAAAGGGTGAGCAGAAGGCTTAGTATGGAAAGCAAGGGAATCAGTTTACTTGTGATATCAATAAGATCTTGATGAAAACCATAAAGACATGAGAAATGGAAAAAAGATGAATATAATAGATAAAAAAATTATTCATAACTTGAATATGTGGCTACATAATTTAATTTAGAAATTCATGAACATATCACCATGGTATATCCCCAAGGTTTCATAGAAATTCCCAAAGTCATTCACCAAGGTATTGTAAAACTTGCCATCTCTAGATATTAAATTACATACCAAATGCATTGAAACACTATTAAGTATCACCCTTAATAAGTATTTATTTTAGTGTGATCCACATAGATCATAATCATACATTTCATAAATAACCCATAGAGAGTAAAATAATGTGGTATCACTTAAAAATCACGACGTTTTAAAAGTGCTTAAAAATATGATCAATTTGTCATTTATAACCCATAAAAAGGGGGTGAGGGTTATATGTATGTCAATTCCAAAATAAAATAGATAAATTTTATGTCTTTACAAATACCCCTATAAAATAAAATAGATTTGGGTATTCACATAAATAAAACGAGATAATTTATTAAGAGAGAGAGAGATTTTGAGAAGAAAATTCAGCAGCATAACGACTATACAACGTGGTTTTATAAAATATTGAAAAGAGAGGGGGAAAACCATTTAAAAATATGTCATAATACAGTATAGGGAAATAGTAACATAAAAATAAGATCATGGTATGGATATTTTAATGACATACTACACGAAAAAGAAACTTGAATGAAAGGAGAAGATGCGATTTCTTTTATGAAAAAATTCGGCAGCCTAACAGCGTCGCTTAAATTTCAGAAAAATAAGTTGATGAGAGCAGAAAGGGTATCTCATCAAATAAAAATGTAATGAATAGTATTAGATATATATACGAACAAACCCCAAATAATAAAATGGAAACTATATGACACAACATAAAGGAAGTCATGACTTAAAAGAGGAGGGTGAAAGGTTCTCTTACCATGAAGAGTGATTTCGAAAGCTCGAAGGTTGGGACCTTGGGGGGCTTGAGGGAACCATGGGAGGAATCCTTATGGATTAAAAGGACTATAGATTTATTGAAGAGGATTTTGGAATGAATGGAATGAGGGAATGAGTAGGTATTTATTGCAAAAGTGAGTGAATATTTTATTAATTTCCAAGGGACACCTTATCGGTGGTATTTGAAAAACCATAGGCTTTCCAATTGTATTGGACCATATTATTTACCACTTGGGACACCTCATAAAATATATTACTATTCACAAGTCGACAAGAATTATTACATCATTATTACATCATCAATGATATCATTAAGCACACCAAAACTCAAAACTGTATTTTGACTATTCACAAAAAAAATAGTTTTTATAAAAATCTCATAAATTAACCCTAAAGTAATATTGATGCTCTGAATTCAAAAATGAACTCCTTTTTATGAAAATAAATTTTTAAATATTTTTAATTTAATTTATAAATAAAATCCTTATTTATTCAAAAAAACAACTCTAAAACTATAACTAGTTTTGTAACACCTTGAAAAAGTAATCAAGGTCCCATTAAATTATTGTATAACCATCATACAATAAAAAAATTTATGATTAAATTTTAGGAAAATAAAGTTCCATTTTATATTATTAAATTAATTATAAAATTGTAAATAAAATATTTATGACATTCAAAAATACTAAAACTTATACTATGATCGATTTTTTCACTTTTAAGATGTCTAGAATCTATTTATACATTCATGGGTGAAGTTTCTAATTTTTTAGCTGATTTACTATTCATTACTATTCATAAGGGGTATGTTACTATTCACCAAAAAAAATATTTTGATCTTATTTAACCACATTTTTCACCCTAATTACAACAATGTATGACGAATTTTTAAGAACCGTTTCACAGAAAAAGTTATTTAATAATAAAATATTTATATACTATTCATAAAAAAACACTATTCATAAAATACTATTCATAAAAACACCATTCATAAAAAACTATTCATCAAATTGAAAATTCATAGAAAACTTTCTAAAAATTTAGCCTAGGTTAATTTTGACATTTGAAATTCAAAAATGATGTTTATTTTACCATAATAATTACTATGCCTAAGAAATATTTGAAAAGTAAAATTTTTAATTCTAAAACCAATTTATCAAATTTATCTTAATTAAACATATACTTTATTAGGAAAATCTATTCCAAAAATAGGAATGATGAAATAAAAATTTTTATTATACAAAAAAATTACAAAAAGTAACTAAGGTATCATTACATAGCCCCTTATAACACCTGAATAGAACCTAAGTGTAAGGTGTGCCATGGTGATAGAATCTTGGGGCGGCTCAGACAACATTCCCTGAGTGGTAATTACAATCAGCTTTAACTTCTCTCGTAAGTGATTGTGTTCAAGATTCCGATGTTGAAGCTTGGATTGGGCTTAGTCCAGAGAAAAGCCTAGTGATGCAACCTCCTTCCCAAGCTCCGATAGATGTGCTTTGTATGGCCTGAGTCTACTAGATGACGCCATCAACTCCTCTTTCTGTATTAATTA
Source organism: Viscum album (assembly GCA_963277665.1). NCBI lineage: Eukaryota > Viridiplantae > Streptophyta > Magnoliopsida > Santalales > Viscaceae > Viscum > Viscum album. The sequence continues at coordinate 1,553,196,768 of OY728131.1, forward strand.
ACCATGATCACTTGTATTTATAAACAATAATCATAATGTTAAGAGTTTAGCTTACAATGGTCATATTGAACAACATTCATATAATAGTCGAAACCTAGTGGTATTATTTTAATCAAACTCACTTCATTAATTAAAGGATATTCTTTTCTTGATTTCAAAATAAAATTACATACAATTTTAGGAAACAAACAATATTCAAAAGTTGGAGTCATTTCATTCTTCCCCCATTAAGAAATTTCATCACTGAAATTTTAACTCGTACCCTCAGAAGAAAAAATGTGTGGGTACTTCTTCCATATAGAGTCCTCTACTTCCCATGTGGCTTCTTCACATTTGTAGTTCCTCCACAAAACATTAACAAGGTGGGTAGTGTTATCGTAGAGAACATTGTCTATACGATCCAAGATCTCCTCTGACTGATCCTCATATTAGAGGTCATGTTCTAGTTGTACCACCTCTAAATTTAGTACATTTTAAGGGTGAGATATGTACTTCCTCAAGAGGGATGCGTGGAAGACATCATGAAATTTTTATAGATTTGGAGGAATTTCAACCCGATAGGCCACTACTTCCACGTGATCAAGGATTTCCTAGGGGCCAGTGTACCTAGGGCCGGGCTTCCCTTTATTTTCAAACCATAGGAGTCTTTTCCAAGGTGAAATTTGAATAAAGACCATGTCACCAACATCAAACTCCATGTCCCTTCGATGGTTGTCGACATACCTCTTTTTCCTACTCTGAGTAGCCTTAATGTGTTGTTGGATGGAAAGAAGTTTTTCTGTCATCTCCTATATAAGATCCGACCCAAGAATATTTCTCTCAGCAGATTCATCCGAATAAGTTAGAGTTCTAAATGGATTCCCATATAGATCTTCATAGGGTTCCATTTGAATTGTTGAGTGGAAGCTATTTTTGTAAGATAACTCAACTAATGGGAGATGTTGATCCCATCCACCTTTAATTTTCATTGAGCATATTCTCAACATTTCCCTGAGTGTTGGAAATGTCCTTTTATATTGGCCATCAGTTTGGGGGTGATAGGCCGTACTAAAATTCAATTTATTTCTCAGATCATGTTGAAGACTTCTCTAGAATTTTGATGTGAACCTTGGTTCACGATCAGATATGACAGAAATTTTAACTCCATGAAACCTTACCACTTCCTTCATGTAAATCCTAGATAGTTGATCTAGAGACAATTCTTCCCAAATAGAGATAAAATGGGTAGTCTTGGTGAGATGATCCACAATAAACCTTATCACATCATTTCCTTTGGATGTTCCCAAGAGACCAGTGACGAAGTCCGCAGTGATACTGTCCAACTTCCATACTTCTATGGGTAGTGGTTATAATACCTCTTTAGGAAGTTGTCATTCTGCCTTCACTTGATGACATAGCAGGAACCATGAAGTGTAGTTATCAATCTCCCTTTTCATATTATCCCACCAATAATTATCACGAAGGACCCCATACATTTTCGTGCTTCCAGGATGTATAGAGAATGTAGAGAAATTGGATTCATGCACCAGCTCCTTCTTTATTTTTGGAAGAGATGGAACACATAGGGTTGTACAAAATTTGTGTACACCTTCTGGATAAATCTTGAAATTAGGAAACTTTACATCCTTCACTACCTCAAACATATTCTATAACAAAGGATCTCCTTTATGATATTTCTTTATTTTATCTAGTAATGATGATTGAGAAGTAATTTGGGTTAGGGTTGATGATGTCCCTTCCCTTATAATTCCCATGTCCAGCTTTACTAGGTCATCGATTAAAGGATCTCTTTGAATGCTCACCATAGAAAGAACAACTGGGTCTTTCTTACTTAATGCATCAATGACTTTGATTGCGCTTCTGGGATGATAATGAATTGAAATGTCATAGTCTTTGAGAATTTCCAACCATTTTATCTGTCTCATGTTCAATTCATTTTGTGTGAAAATATAATTCAAACATTAATGTTCTGTGTATATATCACATTTCTCCCCATAAAGATAGTGCCTCCATATCATTAGAGCAACAACAAACACAACTATCTCTAGATCATTCATAGTATAGTTCTTATCATTATTCTTCTACTATCGCAATGCAATGAAATGACATTTTCATTTTTCATGAGGATGCACCCAAGCCCTTTCAGAGATCCATCTCTACAAATAAAGAATACTTCCCCAATTGAGGGAAGAGTTAACCCGAGTGCAGTAATCAATCTCTTCTTCAGCTCTTGGAAACATTCCTCACACTCCTTTGTGCAGATAAACTTGAACCCTTTCTGAGTTAATTTTTTTCATGGATTAGAAAGTCAAGAAAAGTTTTTCACAAACCACCTATAATATCCTGTTAATCCAAAGAAACTATGAATCATAGTAATTTTTTTAGGCTGAGTCCACTCCTCTACATATTTTGTCTTTTCAGGGTCAACTGTGATTCCTTCATTGTTAACAATGTGGCCCAAGAAAGTAACTTGTTGTCACCAGAATTCCCATTTTTTGAACACTCCATAAATCCTATCCTTACATAGAGTTTTGAAAATAATCCGGATATGATCCTCATGGTCCTTGTGACTTTTGAAATATATTATAATATCATCAATAAAAACTACCACAAAGTTATCAAGGTATTATTTAAAGAATCGATTCATCAAATCCAAAAAAATAGCATGTGCATTAGTCAGTCCGAAGGGAACAAAAACAAACTCATAATGCCCATATCTTGATCAGAAGGTAGTTTTTGGAATATCTTCCTTCTTCAACCTCAATTGATGATAACCTGAACGAAGATTAATCTTAGAGAATAATTGATCCCCACAAAGTTTTTCAAATAAGTCATCAATTCTTGGAAGAGGGTATTTGTTCTTCAATGTGACCCCATTTAGTTATCTATAATCAATGCATAATCGAATTGATCCATACTTCTTTTTAACAAAGAGAATAGGTGATCCCCAAGGAGACTCACTCGGTTTGATAAACCCCTTCTCCAAAAGATCTTGGAGTTGTTTCTTTAATACATCCAGATCTACAATTTCCATCTTATATGGGGTCTTTTATATTGGATGAGATCTAGGTATGTGTTTAATTGAGAACACTACCTCTATTTCTGGGGGAGGTTCGGGTAACTTCTCAAGAAATACGTCATCATATTCCTTGATAATGGGGACATTTTCTATCATTATACTCTCATTTCCTTCTTCTTCTTCACCAATCAACTCAAAAAATAAAGATATATGAGGTTCATATAAACAAATAATAGGTTGAGATATCTCTCCTTGGAAGACAACCATAGGTTTTCCATTCAATACTACTGATATTTCCTTGCTTATGCATGTGATCTAAGCATTATAAATTGAGAACCAGTCCATCCCTAGTATAATGTCAAATTCCAGAATGGGAATGACTACTACATTTGTGATAAGATTATCCTCACTAAAGTAAATACTATAGTTTCTAAACACTAATAAAGATTGGATAATCCCACCAGGAGTCTTGAATGATAACTCTACTTTTAGCAATTCAGGGGTTGATTCTAAATTCTTTGCAAACCTGGAAAAAATAAAGGGATGCATAGAACCAGAATCAAAGAATGTACTTGATAGCTTTGAGAGAACAACAAGAGTAGCTTCCACCACATCATTTGGAGATTCAATATCAACTGTCGTGATAGAAAAAGCATGAAATTACTCCCGAGGCCTTTTCTGAGGCTGATGGTGGTTCCCCTATACTACCCTCAGATTTGGACAGTGATTGGAAAAGTTCCCTAATTTTCCACAATTATAGCATTGGAAATCAAGTAGGGCCTACACCATCTTCCCCTTATCGTTAGTGTTGGAAAGTTAAGGCTTCACCTCACTATGAAAATTATGTGCAATATGGACATCACTTCCCCACTTGTAGCACTTCCCACTCCCATGTAGGCAGTTCCCCGAATTCTTCTTCCCTCATTTATTACACGTGGGATGTTGCACTTGATTTACTCCTCTTCCCTGATCTAAAGTCTACCCAAAGCTTGGATCTATCGATATTTTATTGTCATTGGATTTATGGGACCCTTGCATCTCAACAAACTCAAGTTTGACTGTAATCGCACTTTGCACGATCTTCTCAAATCTATCATAGTCTCAATTGGCTAGAATACTTCCCAAAATAGGTATAAGTCCATCAAAGATTCTATAAAACCTTCTTATTTGGATCCATGAAAAAACTAGAGGTGAAACGTGAAATCCTTGTGAAGTTCATCTCGTTTCTTCCCACATATTCATTCTTCTTTTACTTCATCACAAGAAACTCCTTATCCATTCACGTTCTCATGGAATGAGGGAAAAACTTATTGAAGAAGATCCCATTGAACACTTCTCACTCCATATATTCAACCTCCACTCTTGGCCTAGTGTTTTTAATTAGTTCCCACCATAGATATGCTTATCCCTTTAAGTGATAGACAACCATGGTGACCTTTTCTTGCTAAGAACAACATATCACAGAAAAAATATTCTCCATAGAGCTGATCCAATATTCAGAAATAAATGGGTTGGTCGATCCACTGAAGGTTGGTGGTTGTTGATGCATAAAAACTCAATAGAATGTTGTTCCCTTTGCGGTGATATCATCATCTCAGCTTGATTCTAGTTATTTCTCCTAACATGAGTTAGTTGGTTCGTCATTTGCATGAAAGTTTCCATTCTGACATCCATCAGAGGGTTGTCAGTGCATGGTCCATTGAGGTCACTATATGAATGGTTCCTCCTATTCCCCACCATTTTCTAAAAGAATAAAACCTTGGTGAGAAGCTTCTTACATTTATCAATATATTGACTATAAATGATTTTATGTCTTAAAACATCATTCATAAACAATTAAATTTCCCTATAAATTCTTCATAATGATTCATAAAAATCTTATGATTAACCAAACATATCTCTCAGGATTGTCAAACCAAGAGTGTAGCAAGGCCCATTGTCATTTACCAGGATACCCCATGTCAAGCCTGAAACTCATTGTCAGAGTTTTCAATAATAGGTACATCTATTTTAGAGCCACATCCTCTTGTTCATATTTAGACATGGATTTATTTTTTTTGAAATCACTTACTTAATATTTCACCAAAATACTAGGAACATTTATTATATTTAAACTTTTCTATGTGGTTCTTCCAAAACATTTCATAGCCTAATTTCAATAAATAACTAAACTACCCTTTGATACCAACTATGGATTCCTGACTTTTTATTACATAACTTTTCATTACATTTTAAAAAAATAGTAACATTAAAGTCTAGTGTCTTGGAAATCAGGAAAAAAATACATGAAAAAATAAAACACTCTTTGAAATACCCTTGAAATGTATCTTCAAAATTTCATCCTATAAACAACTACTGCATCTCATAACCTGGAGACATACATCAAAGAATAGGGTGAGCAGAAGGTGCACTAATTAACACTACTAGAAATGAAGGTTGTACCAACAGTTCTAAGCCGTTGGTATAGCCTATACCAATAGTTTTCCAAACCGTAGAAAATTAAGTCATGAGGAAGTCCCTATAACAACAGTTTGATCTAAACCGTTGGTATAGGCCACTGTATGTATTGATTTACCAACGGTTGTAGGCTAACCATTGGTATATGTATTTATAGCATTTTTACCAACGATTTAATTGAAGCCGTTGGTATATATTAAAGACTAAACACTATACCAACGGTTTTAAAATCGCTGGGATAGTATATAAATTTTGATAAAAGTATACCAATGGTTTAAAAAAGTTAGTATTGTGTATTTCCAGAACTATTGTACATCAGCCCCACCATTAGTGACTCCAGTATACACCTGCATAAAAAATAGCACAAAAAACACATACAAACAGACTTAAAATAGTATAAAAACACCCGCAATAGCACAAAAAACTCATAAAACCATCAAACTCTTCTATCCATGTCATGTACTATAATTCCCTATTTCAATCATCATATGACAACAATCTTCTAGTAGAGTTGAATAATAGTTTCAATAACACAATTATTATTTACACCCATTTCAATACTCATATGAAAACCACTCTTCCAGTAGTAATTCACCTCACCCCTACACAACCCCACGACCAGCACAACCCCCCACCTACCCATCAAATTATAATAGGCATAATAGTCTGAGAAATACTTATTAGAGTTTAGTAAGAGTTTGAAATTGGATCAAATCCCTGTTTTTTTTTTCTGATCCTAGATTTTGGTATGTAATAATTTGTGATGAATTTTGCATTGAACTTGTATTTTTTATAATATATGGTGAAAAGCTATTTTCTTAGGAGTCTCATCCCTTATGACCCCATGAGTGAAACTACCCAACTCATGAAAAAGAGTTTGCGACTATCGTTGATGAGTGTAAATTTCAGAGACACCACCTCTTTGATTAGAGACTTGTTATATATACAAACTGAATGTCATAGTAATATAATTTATTCTAATGTGAACTAAATATTTTTTAGAGGTGTTGGATAAAATACATGTAGATGTTCAAATTTGAAATGGAATATGTTCTTTGTAAAGGAATTGTCAATTTTGATTCACTAAGATGGAAGATGAAGGAGGTAGTGGTGTTAATGTCAGATATTGGGAGAATGGTAATGGTTTTATTGGTAGAATATATAGTGGTAATAACATAGTATACTTGGGTGTTGGTTTTTATACGCATAGTGATCATGTCCAAATTGGTTGAATAACTTGATGATGAACATGTGTCTGATCCAGAGTGTGTCGTGATGCATATGAGGTTGATAAAAAACAGTCCCCTTCCAGGATGGGTTATAGTCATACATGGTGTACTACTGGTTAATGTAAGGGCGACACTTTTTATTCCATGATAAAAATAATTGATGATAACCTCTCATACTTAATAGTGAGAATAAAAGTGAGGACACATAATATCCTCAAAAAAATTGGATCCAACTGAATCATTCCTCAAATACCCTATTTAACCCAAACATCCTACCATAGGACTTTGACAAGTGGCAGCATATTCCCTCACTACACTTTTCTTGATGTTGTGAAATAAAACCCATCATTTTTTAAAATTGTTAGGTTTTTGAGGATCATAATAAGATCTTTTGACAGTGAAAAACACCCAAATATGATCTATCCTCAACCAAAAGCAACATTTATAGAAAAAAACGTCTAAAAATGGATTTTACTTGGGAGTGGTTTATTCTTCCTAAATCTAAAGAGAAGGTTTGATGATGCATGCTATAAAAATGAATTTGAAAATATGGTATGGAAGCTAACCCATGGTTCCATGATCATTACAAAAGGAGTAAACTATGGAACTCTTTAGTTGATTTAAAATTCAGGAAGAACTGAAATGATCAGAAGTTCACCTTGTGATGGTCTAGAAGAATGGAACTGTAAGTTTTTTGACCTTAGTGAGAATAATATTAATGTTCTTAAGGCTATGAACACTAAATTGTACAAGCATGGTGTGATCTATTGATTATAGTAGGATTACACCACATCGTGCCTCATATTGAGGTGGGTTTGACTCGTACATGTAAAAAATGACTAATGTATCATTTTCCTAAAGTATCAACACAATCCAAATATTCTTGGTTAGTTTTTTACATGTCAGTTGTTGATTTCACTTAAAATGTAGTTCATTTTAAAAAAAAGTGATACACTTAGAGTGATACCGGCCACACTGTGCCTCGAATGGAGGCGGGGTTGACTTGTAAAAGTCAAAAATGACACATGTAATGTTGTCCTATAGTATTAATACAATCTGAAATCATTTGGTCAGTTTTCTGTATTCAAGTTGTTGTTTTCACTTAAAATCCTGTCGATTTCAAATAAAAGAGTGACACTTTGAGTGATACCGGCTACACCATGCCTCGGATTAAGGTGTGATTGACTCTTACACGTCATAGATGACTCATGAATCATTGTCATAAAGTATCAACTGAATTTGAATGCGCTTGATCAGTTTTCCGTATTCCAGTTGTTGTTTTCTCTTAAAATGTTTTACACTTTTAGTGTTTTCGGCCACACCATGCCTCAGATTGAGGCGGGGTTGACTCTTAAACATCACATATGACCCATGGATTGTTTTTCTAAAGTATCATCATAATCTGAATACATTTTTTCAGTTTTTCGTATACCCGTTGTTTTTAACATAAAATGATGTCCATTTTAAACAAAAGACAAACAATTATAGTGATAACGGCCACACCGCTTCTCGGATTGAGGCGGGGTTGACTCATACCTGTAAAATATGACCATCAGATCATTTCCTAAAGTTTCAACATAATACGAATGAGTTTGGTTGGTTTTCTGTGTGTCAGTTGTTGTTTTAACTTAAAATGATTCCCATTTTAATCAAAATAGAGACACTTTGAGTGGTGTTGGCCACACCGCACCTTTGATTGAAGCAGAGTTGACTATTAAACATCACATATGTCTGATGGATCGTTTTCCTAAAGTTTCAATAGAATCCGAATGCTTTTGGTCGGTTTTCCGTATGTCAGTTGTTGTTTTCACTTAAAATGATGACCATTTTAAACAAAATAGATACACTTTGAGTGGTGTCGGCCACATTGCGCCTCAGATTGAGGCGGGGTTGACTCGTACATGTCACATATGACCCATAGATCATTGTCCTAAATTTTAAATAGAATCCAAATGCATTGATCAGTTTTCCGTATGTCACTTATTGTTTTCACTTAAAATGATGTTCATTTTAAACAAAAAAGAGACACTTTGAGTAGTTCCGGCCACATCAAACTTTGGATTGAGGCAGGGTTAACTCATACACATCACATATGACCCATAGATCGTTTTTCTAAAGTTTCACCAGAATCTAAATGCATTTGGTTGGTTTTTAGTATGTCAGTTGTTGTTTTCACTTAAAATGATTTCCATTTTAAACAAAAGAGAGACATTTTGAGTGGTTTCAGCCACAACACAACTTATATTGAAGTAGGGTTGACTCATACACATCACAAATGACCCATGTATCATTTTCCTAAAGTATCCACAAAATCAGAATTCATTTGGTTGGTTTTCTGTTTTCCAGTTGTTGTTTTCACTTAAAATCCTGTCCATTTCAAATAAAAGTGAGACAGTATAAGTGGTTACAGCCACAACGGCCCTTAAATTGAAGTGTTATTGACTCATGCACGTCCCATATGACCCATGAATTTCTGTACTAAAGTTTCAATAGAATCAGAATTCCTTTGGTCAGTTTTCCGTATGTCAGTTATTATATTCACTTAAAATGATGTCCTTTTGAAACAAAATAGATACAATTTCAGTGGTGCCTGCCACACCGCACCTCAGATTGAGGAAAGGTTGACTCATACACATCACAGATGACCCATAGACCATTTTCTAAAATTATCAACACAATCCAAATTAGTTTGGTCAATTTTTTTGTATGCCGTTTATTTTTACTTAAAAGAGTATCCATTTTAAACAAAAGAAAGACACTTTGAGTGGTATCAGCCACACCATGCCACAGATTGAGGCAGGGTTGACTCGTACATGTCACAAATGACCCATGGATTCTTTTCCTAATGTATCAATAGAATCCGAATGGGTTTGATCAGTTTTCCATATTCTAGTTGTTATTTTTACTTAAAATGTTTTCCATTTCAAAGAAAAGTGAGACACTTTGAGTGGTGATGGCCAGAAAACTCCTTGTATTGAGGCGAGGTTGACTCGTACACATAAAAAATGACCCATCTATTGTTGTGTTGAAGTATTAACACAATCTGAATGCGTTTGGTCAATTTTTCATATGTCAGTTGTTGTTTTCACTTAAAATGTTTTCCATTTCAAATAAAAGTGAGACACTTTGAGTGGTACCAACAACACCGTTCCTCGGATTGAGGCAAGGTTGACTCGTACACATAAAAAATGACTCATGGATCATTGTTTTGATGTATCAACACAATCGTAATGTGTTTGGTTGGTTCTCCGTATTTCAGTTGTTGTCTTCACTTAAAATGTTGTCCATTTCGAATAAAAGTGAGACACTTCGAGTAATACCGGCCAAACTGTGCCTTGGATTGAGGCGTGGTTGACTCATAAATGTCAAAAATGACTAATGGATCATTTGACTAATGTATCAATAGAATAATATTGTGTTTGGTTGGTTTTCCGTATGCCTGTTGTTGTTTTCACTTAAAAGGTTGTCCATTACAAATAAAAGTTAAACACTTTAAGTGGTATCAGCCACACCATGCCTCAGATTGTGGCGGGGATGACTCATACACCTCACAAATGACTCATGGATCGTTGTGCTCAAGTATCAACACAATCCGAATCCGATTGGATAGTTTTCCATATGTTAGTTATTGTTTTCATTTAAAATGTTGTCTATTTCAAATAAAAGTGAGACACTTTGAGTGGAACCGGCCACACCATGCCTCAATTTGAGGTGAGGTTGAATCGTACACATCACTTGGGCGTTTTGACTGCCGTCAAGTGTAGATTGAAGATCCAGGTGATTCTAATTCTCTTCATTCTTCCTCTTTTTGATTTGGGTTTGCACTCTTCTCTCATCTTCTTTCGAAGCTCTAAACCCCTTTTTTACATTGGGATTTAGGGTGAATCTTGAAGAAAGCATAGATTGGGATCTGGGGTCCAGGGAGGAGGGTTGGGGGGGGGGGTCTATCTGGGGGCCTATCCGGGGTCCTAGGAGGAGGGTTGGGGGGCTACCGGGGGGTTGTTTGGGGTCCAGGGAGGAGGGTGGGGGTGTACGGTGTCTAGGAAGGAGGTTTGATAATGTATCAAAAATTCTATCTAGGTCTCATGCATCGAATTCTGACAGGACTGCGAACCACCGCGGGATGTCATCCTGGAGCAAGGCCAAATCACGACATTACCGAGGCGTGACCGCGACATGACCATGGTGTGACCGCGGCGTGTTGTCCCTGTCCAATGACATTCGCGGGGAAGCATATTCCGGCCAGAAGCGAAGGGAGCGGGAGGAGGCAGGGCAACATTCCTTCCATCTCCTCCCTCCCCATTAACTATGGATGGGTAATGTATCTAAAACTCTACCTAGGTATCATACATAGAATTCCAATTGTACTGCAAACCACCGATGGGTGTCATCCTAGAGTAGGGTGAAATCACGGCATTACCGTGGCGTGACCGCAGCATGACTGCGGCGTGTTGGCCTGGTCTAGCAACATTCGTGGGGAAAGATCTTCCGGCCATGAGAAAAGGGAGCAGGTGGAGGAGGGGAATCATTTTGGCCATTTCCTCCCTCCCCATTAACTATGGGTGGGTAATGTATCTAAAACTCTATCTAGGAATCATACATCAAAATCTAACAAAACTGAGAACCTCCGTGGGGTATTGTCTTGGAGCAGGGCCAAATCACGACATTACCGCGGCGTGACCGTGGCGTGACCACGGCATGACCACAGTATAACCGCGACTTGACCGCGGTGTGACTGCGGCGTGACCACGGCATGACCACTACGTGACCGCGGCGTGACCGTGGTGTGACCGCGGTGTGATCGCAGCATGACCGTGGCGTGTTGGCCTGGTCCAGCGACTTCCGTGTGGCATCATCTTCCGGCCAGGAGTGATGGGAGTAGGAGGAAGCGGGGATACATTGAAGCCATCGCTTCCCTCCCCATTAACTATGGATGGGTAATGTATCTAAAAATCTATCTAGGTATTATACTTTGAATTCCAACATGACTATGAACCGCCGCGGGGAGTCATCCTAGAGCATGGCCAAATCACAACATTACCACGGCGTGACCGCGGCGTGACCACGGCATGACCATGGCGTGACTGCGGCGTGACCGCGACGTGTTGGCCTGGTCCAACGACATCCATGGGGCATCCTCTTCTGGCCAAGATTCCAAATAAATCCTATGTAGTTGTTCTTCAAATTATAGAAACTGATCTTATGTTATAAAAAACAGAACCTTGATTCAGGATTGTTGTATGATAAAGATATATATTTTATATTTGTTGTTTTTAAAAGTGGTACTATGTAGTTGAAACTACTGAGTGAGAGTCAAATTATGAAACAAAAATCATATGGGAGAATTCATATATATAAAAAATTAGATGTGCATCGAGGCTAAGAAAACACCCCAAATAGTGTTAAGATGAAGCTTATGGTGGGGAGCACCATAGGTCTGGCAGGTGTTAAACAATGACACCATCCGTGTTTATAGATAAATAGGCTTGGGTAAACACCATAAGGTGTGGCCAAGAGGCTAGGAAAACAACCGAAATTGGTTTCTCCATAAAATAAGGTCACAACAGATATGATAGAACAAATCAACTATTTAATATGTTATAACACGGGATCATCAGAAGGTTGTAGTGAGCGGCACAATGATGCAACGTCTAATGGGAAACGAAATGAAAAAAAAGAATCATACATCCTAAACTATCAGTGTGAGTTTTCACAGACAGCGCACTTTCAATGGAGGGGTTTTATTAAAAAAACAGGACTTTATTTATCAAATGAATCAATTATATTAAAGAACACTTATTCAAGATATGAAATTCAATTTAAAGCATTATTAAAATAAAGAGGCTACGAGAGGGACTCTACCTCAAGGTGGAACTAAGCCGTCCACTTCGACTGTTGAAGATTTCTAACTAAAAGCTGCTGCTCCTCCACTGGGTATATGCACCTTCACACACATGCAAGGACACCTAGACCCTATGCACACACCTACATGGACATCAACATGTGAATGTGGATCCTTGCACATATGCTTATATGCATATATGAGTCTCAAATCACCTGAATATGCATTTATATATATATATATATACATGGGAACACCTATCCCCATTTGTGAATAAGCACTAGCATGGGTGACTATACACATAATGGGGGAACCCACATACATATACTTACTTACCTATTCACACGCAGGCGAGTCGCCCTTAACTAGGAAACTCGAAACCAACGAGCATGGATCAACACACTACAAAAAGGATATTAAGAATCTTAAAAGACAAGAAGGATGCTACATAACCAGTGAGAAACCAACCAATGAAATTAAAACCGTACATAGATTGGCAGCGGAGAACCAAATCCACACGAACCAACACAAAACGATCCAACGCCATGCCAAAAACATAATATGGAGTAAAAAACACTAAATCCCAAAATAAATGAGGTGAGAGACTAGTAGTAACCATATAATCTTAACTCGGATCAAAGCCAGTGGACTGAATCAATCTAAACTACTTCTAGCACCCTTCGAAGAATAGAACTACCCTCTGTCCTTAGAAAGTAGTCAATAATCTAAGTGACCAACACAATAAAGAAAATAAAATAAAAACTAAACTAAAACATACCTATCTGTTGTGACTATACCTATCACCACCCAACATATAAGTATCACAACACCCCATGGGTCAAATCATGTTCCTGCAAGCAAAGGGGAAATAGAACAATGTTTCAAAATGATTCTATCAAAAGTACATTCCAAATAATTAACAATTAGTCTTCATATTAACGGTATATAATCAATTTGTCCTGAGTTCCAACTTAGTTTGTTTTTTTTTGATACAATGGATGAGGTCTTATTATTATTTGTTTTTATGTTTACACTTGAGATATTTATTTAAAAAAGATGCATGTATTTGGCCTTATTATTTATGGTTTTAGTTTTTAGCCTATTGCCATGGGGCATTTCCACATGAATATTTATTTGAATGTAAGTTTCAGTTGACATTTATTCACTTTAATGTGATTGATGTCACTAACGATGAGGATTTAGATCAAGTAAAAAATTCCTAAGAGGATTGGTCCTTGTAGTGATAGGTGTGGAAATTGTACATATAGTGTTTGATGAGGAAATACTTATGAGGATGTATTGGAATCTTGGTAGGATCTTAGAGTGTGATGGTCTCTATGAGTATATAAAATGTATTATGAAAGGTTTTAATCCATTTAATGATTCAAGAGTTCAACTAAAGAGATGAAGGATGAGATGCTAGTGTGGGTATTGGGTATTGTCGGACAGATAGGAATTATAATGCCAAGAGGATTGGTGTGATTTAGCTAAGGATGGAACATGGTTAGTGGGGCTGAATTATAATACATGATTTTGATGAGGTTCATGACCAGATTACTGAGAATATATTGTATATGGGTTGGACATGGTGTGATTTTGTGACTAGGACAATCATAAGGTAAATAATACTATTTGTCTAGTTGGATGATGAGATGTTCATCAAGGAATGGGATAATCCTCGAGAGATGAGTCTAGACTATGTGACTGAGAGAATATAATAGGATATATTGATAGGATTGGGTGACCGGCCAACCCATGCGAGGATGATACGATGTATGGAGACACTTGGGGTTATTTCATGACTCCAACATACTCCAGAAATTTTCCCACACAATGTTTTAGAAAAAAAATTCCATCTCATGGAAGACCCCAAGGCTCATCTATCTTTCAATGTTTCCTGACACTCACACCTCATGGTATTACAATATACAAGTGATCTACGTCAACTAGTCAGGATAACATCACTACCCTCCATCCGTAGAAAGAAGTAAAATACCTAAGTGGCCAATGTGATAAAGAAAATAAAATAAAAACTAAACAAAAACATACATGTATCCTGTGACTATACATGTCACCGCCCAATATATAAGAACCACACTACCCCATGGGTCAAATCTTGTTCCTGCAAGAAAGGGGGAAACAGTTCCATTTAATAATCTCTTAATTTTTCATTATGTTCTTTATATAGAACGTTGTTGGAAACACCATACTAGTACACTTAGCCATTGAATATGCACCTATGCTACATTATTTGAGTTGAATATTGTGCACATAACCCTCTTCACTATGGAAAAAACCTCAAAGGGACCACAATCAATGTTTAGTAGTTGATCATACTCTTGAACCTGGTTGGGCACCAGTACTTGAACCAGATGGTCTACTTGGTCATGAGGGTGTAAAACATTTCATTATACTATACTAAGAATAAAGGTGTTGGTATATTTTCTACCAGCAATTGGAATTTCTCAAGGATTGAGTACCAATCAACTTTAGTGCCAAAGTTAATGGCCCCATAACTATCTATAGTTGTTAAGGGGTGTCTCCCATGGGTGTATTGTGGTGTGTAGTGTCTATATATAATTTTTATGGTGCTTCTGTATTGTGGTAAATGTGTATTTCATGTCCAGTTTAATAAATACATTAGTCAATTTGAAAATAAACCCATAGTCAATAGAGATATACCCACTTTTGATAGAGAATACCATCCAAATAACCGACTTGGAAATCTGAGACCACAATTTTACTTTACCAATTCCAATTACATAATATATGCATAACCAAATTTTGTTTTAAGAAACAATCAATTAAAGGGAACGCAACTCCTCACAATAACCCATAAAATCTCATATAGCATCACTCACCTCCAATTAACCCACATCATTGCACATCATAATGATGATACAACCTCATCACATATATATCATGATTATCAAACAAAATACAACACATTATAAGGTCTAATATAAGTCTATAGAGGAAAATATGAGGTTTTTAAAAAATCATGAACTTTTTATTGAATGCACTGTTCGAATGAATTGAATACAACCTGTGAATCTAGCCCAACATTTCTGGAAGACTCTATTTTGAAAAAATTTACAATTTTCCCAATAATTCACCACACCATGAGTTGGTTACTACCCAAAACTCTTGAAAATGCATGATTAATATCAATGGTTATCCTAACTATGAACCTATCAATTCATTCCTTGTTGCCTCATTTTTTAAAAAAGAAGACTAATTCTTACCTGGAAGTACCCATCAAAAACCCTGGCGCGAGGAGAGGGAGCCAAGAGAGGGGGACGTCCCGCAGGGTGTTTTTCCATGGGGGGTCTCGCACGCGATTAGAGAGGGGGAAAGGGGATGTCAGAGGAGGTGATTGAGCCAAGAGGGGAGGGGGATGTCGCTAAGAGAGGGAGACAAGAGGGGAGGGGGGAACTTCACTGGGAGTCGAGAGGGGAGGGGGACGTCGTCATCAGAGAAGGAGTCGAGAGGGGAAGGGGAACGTCGCTAGAGGAGAGGGAGGGGGTCTGGGAGGTGAAGGCGGAGGCAGAGGCCCGGAGGTGGAGGCGGAGGCTGGGAGGATGTCAAGGTCAGGAATGGGAGGAGTGCACGGGGATGAAATGTCGCGAGGGAGCCCTAAATTGGGGATATGTTTTCCTAATGGTTAATAAAAACCGTGGTTAATAGTTTTCTTTCCTAATGGTTTTCTTAAACCGTTTGAAAAAAACAACATATAACAAACTATTATAACGATTTACTAGAACCGTTGGTATAGGTTCTTTTTACCAACGGGTTTTGTAAACCGTTGGGAACAAAGTGTTGGTACAGGCTCGACTTCCAGTAGTGGAAAGCAAGGGAATCAGTTTACTTGTGATATCAATAAGAACATGATGAAAAACCTAAAGACAAGAGTAATGTAAAAAAAGTCATATCATAGATAAAATAACATGAATAATTACTTGAATATGTGGATACAACATTTAATTTAGAAATTCAAGAACATATCACCAATGTATATCCCTAAGGTTTCATAAAAATTACCAAGGTTATTCACCAAGGTATCGTAAAACATGTCATCCCTCTTGATTAAATTTTTTACCCAATGCATTGAAGAACTATCAAGGTGCACCCTTAATACGTCACTATTTTTATGTGATACACATATATTATAATATTATATTTCATAAATAATCCATATAGAGTAAAAGAAAAAGGTTTCACTTCAAAATCATGATTTCTTAAAAGTGCTTAAAAATATGATCCTTATGTCATTTAGAACCCATGGAAAGGGAGTGAGGGTTATATTTATGTCAATTATAGAATTAAATAGATCCATTTTATGGATTTTTGAATACACCTAGAAATGAAAATAGATTTGGGTATTCACATAAATAAAACAAGAGAATTTATTAAGAAATATAGAGATTTTGAGATGAAAATTCTGCAGCATAACGACTATACATCATGGTTTTAGAAAATATTGAAAAGAGATGGGGAAAATAAATTCCTTTTAGAAATAACCCATAATACAATATAGGGACATAATAAAATAGAAATAAGATCATGATCTGGAAATTTCAATGACATACCACATGAAAAATAAACATGAATGAAAAGAGAAGATGTGATTTCTTTTACGAAACAATTCGACTGCATAACGACATCACTTAAAATTAATAAAAATATGTTGATGAGAGTGGAAAGGGTCTCTCATCAATTGAAACTAAAATGGTCAGTAGTAGGTGTTTAGAAGAAAAAACCCCACATAATAAAAAGGAAACTGTAAGACATAACATAAAGGAAGTCATGACTTAAAAGTGGAGGGTGAAAGGTTCCCTTACCTTGAAGAGTGACTTAGAAAGATCAATGGTTGGGACCTTGGGGGGGCAAGAGGGAACCTTGGGAGGACTAATTGGGAGGTAAAAATACCCTAGCTTCATTGAGGAGGATTTTTGAATGAAAGTAAGGAGAAAATGTCTTGGTATTTATAGCGAAATTGATGGAATATTTTATTAATTTCTAAGGGACACCTCATCCGTGGTATTTGCAAAATCATGGGCTTTCCCATGATATTTTCCCATGGTATTGGCCAAATGTGACACCTCATAAAATATAATACTATTCACATGTCAACCAGAATGATTACATCATGATTACATCACTACTGATGAGATTAAACACACTGAAACTCAAAACTGTATTTTCACTATTCACCGAAAAACAAAATATTTTATAAAAATATCATAAATTGACCATAACATAATATCAATGATCTGAATTGAAAAATAAACTCCATTTTATGAAAATAATTTTCTATATTTTTTAATTTAATTTGTAAATAAAATCATTATTTAATAAAAAAACAAGTCTAAAACTATAACTTTTTTTGTAACACCTTGAAAAAGTAATCAAGGTCCTATAAAATTATCATATATCCATAAAAAAATAAAGCAACAATTTATGATTACATTTTATGAAAATAAATTTCCATTTTAAATTATTAAATTAATTATAAAATTGTAAATAAAAGTTTTACGACATACAAAAATAACAAAACATATGATATGATCATTTTTTCACTTTCAATATTTCTAAAATGTATCTATAAATTCATGGGTGAAGTTTCTACTTTTTTGGACTATGTAATATTCATTACTATTCATAAGGCTATGTTACCAATCACTGAAAAAATTATTTTGATCTTATTTGACAACATTTTTTACTCTGATTGCGACAATGTATGACCGATTTTTAAAAATAATTTCACATAAAAAGTTATTTAATAAAAAAATATTTCTATACTATTAAAAAAACACTATTAAAAATATAATATCCACCAAAAAAACGCTTTTCTTAAAACACTATTCATCAAATTGAAACTTCTTAGAAAAATTTCTAAAAATTCATATTGGGATAATTTTGACATTTGAAATTTGAAAATGATGTTTATTTTACTATAATAATTCTCTATGTGTATGAAATATTTTAAATGTACAATTTTTACTTCTAAAATCAATTAATCAAATTTATCTTAATTACAAATATACTTTATTAAGAAAAACTATTCCAAAAACTGGAATGATGAAATAAAAATTTTATTTACACAGAAGGATTATAAAAATTAAATAAGGTCTTGTTACATAGCCCCTTATAAATCCTACATTGGACCTAAGTGTGAGGTGTGATATGGTGATATAATCTTGGTGCGGCTCAAACAACATTGCCCAAGTGGTGATTTCTATCAGCTTGATCTTCTCTCGTATGAGATTCCATTCAAGTTTCAGATGTTGAAGCTCAGCTTGGGCTTAGTCCAAAGAAAATCCTAGTGATGCAACCTCCTTCCCAAGCTCCAATAGATGGGATTCATATAGCATGAGTCTATAAGATGAGGCCATCGACTCCACTTTCTGTATTACTTAACCATGATCACTTTTATTTATAATCAATATTCATAACGTTAAGAGTTTAGTTTCCATTGGTCATATTGATCAACGGTCATATAACAGTCGAAACCCAGTGGTATTATTTTAATTATACTCACTTCATTAAATAAAGGATATAGTTTTGTTGAGTACAAAATAAAATAACATACAATTTTAAGAGAAAAAATTATTCAAAAGTTCGGGTCATACCATTCTTCCCCCCTTATGAAATTTCACCACGAAATTCTAACTCATACCCTCAGAAGTGAAAAGGTGTGGGTTCTTTTGTCTCATGGACTCATCTGGTTTCTATTTGGCTTCTTCACATTTGTGGTTCCTCCACAACACCTTAACAAGGTGGGTAATCTTGTTGGGTAAAACCTTGTCTCTACGATCCAAGATATCCATTGGCTGCTCCTTATATGAGAGGTCATGTTCTAGTTGTACCACCTCTAGATTTAGTACTTGTTAAGGGTCAAGTAGGTACTTTCTTAAGAGGGATACGTGGAAAACATCCTAAACTTGTTCTAGATTTGTAGGAAGTGGAAGTTGATTGGCCAATGCTCCCATGCGATCAAGGATTTCATAGGGGCCGATGTACCTAGGGCTGATCTTCCCTTCAATTAAAAATATCATGAAGCTCTTCTAAGGTGAAATTTGAAGAAAGACTTTATCACAAACATCAAACTAAGAGTCCCTTCGATGGTTTTTGGAAATGATCTTTTTCCAACTCTGAGCATCCTTAATGTGTTGCTGGATGGCATGAACATTTTCTGTCATCTCCTCCATAGGATCAGGCCAAAGAAGATTTCTCTCACATGCTTCATCCCAAAAAGTAGGAGTTTTGCATCTCTTCACATATAGAGCTTCATAGGGTTCCATTTGAATTCTTGAGTGGAAGTTTTTGTTATAAGAGAACTCAACTAAACGGAGATGTTGATCCCATCCACCTTTAAATTCCATTGTTCATGTTCTCATCATGTACTCGAGTGTTTTAATAGTCTTTTTAGATTGGATATCCATTTGGGGGTTATAGGCCATACAAAAATTCAATTCAGTGCTCAGAGCATGTTGAAGACATCGCTATAATTTTAATGTGAACCTTGGATCATGATCATATAATATAGAAATTAGAAATCCATTTATCCTTACCACATCCTTCACATAAATCCTGGCATGTTTATCAAGATGGAAATCTTCTCGAATAGAGATAAAATTAGACGTCTTGGTGAGATGGTCCAAAATAACCCATATCGAATTGTTTCCTTTGGATATTCTCAAGAGAACAGCGATGAAGTCCCTAGTGATATTGTCTCACTTACCTGATGGTATGGGTTGTGGTTTCAATACCCCTTTAGGAAGTTGTAGTTCTACCTTCACTTGATGACATACTAGGAACCTTGAAGTGTAGTCAACAATCTCCCTTTTAATATTATCCCACAAATAATGATCATGAAGGTCTCTATATATTTTTGTGCTTCCAGGATGTATAGAGATAGTAGAGCTATGAGATTCATCCATCAACTACTTTTTATTTCCCGAAGATATGGAATACATATTCTTGTACGAAATTTTTGTACACCTTCTTGATAAATATTGGACTCAAGAAACATTCCATACTTCACAGCCTAAAACATCTTCTGTCAAAAAGGATCTTCTTTATGAGATTTCTTGATATTCTCTAGTAATGACGATTGGGAAATCATTTGGGTTAGAGTTGATGATATCGCATTCCATATAATTCCCTTTTCCAGTATTACTAGGTCATTGATCAAAGGATATCTTTTAATCCTCATCATGGAATGAACAACTGGGTCTTTCCTTCTTAATGAATCAGCGATTTTTTTTCTCTTCTGAGATGAAAATGAATTGAACAATCATAGTCTTTGAGTTGTTCCAACCATATCCTCTTTCTCATGTTCAATTCCTTTTGTGTGAAAATATAGTTCAGTCATTGATGGTCTGTGTATATATAACATTTCTCCCCATAAAAATCGTGCCTTCATATCTTCCAAGAAAAAAAATGGTCACATCCATCTCCAGATCTTTGGTAGGATAGTTATACTCATGAGTCTTCAACTATCGCAATGCATAAGCAATGAATTTTTCATTTTGTATGAGGATGCAATGAAGCCCTTTCTGATATGCATCGCTAAAAATAACTAATCCTTCTCCACTTGAGGGTAGAGTTAAAATTGGTGGAGTAACCAATCTCTTATTTAGCTCTTGGAAACTCTCCTCACACTCCTTTATCCAGATGAACTTGACCCCTTTTAGAGATAACATGGTTAATGGGTTAGAAATTCATGAAACATTTTTCATAATCCACATAAAATGATTCACAAATCCAAGGAAACTATGAATCTGAGTTATGGTTGTAGAATGAGGCTGCTCCTCTACAACTTTTGTCTTTGTAGGGTCAATTGTGATTCTTTCATTGGTAACAATGTACCCCAAGAGAGAAAGTTTTTGTAACCAGAATTCACATTTTATGAACTTTTCATAAAGCCTCTCCTTCCGTATAGTTTGAAAAATAATCCTTTGATGATCCTCATTCTCCTCGTGACTTTTAGAATATATCAAAATATCATCAATAAAAACTACCACAGAGTTATCAAGGAATTCCTTAAAGACTCTATTTCTCAAATCCATAAAATATCAGGTGCATTAGTTAGTCCAAAGGGCATAACACCAAACTCAGAATTCCTATATCTTGACCGGAAGGTAGTTTTTGGAATATCTTCCTTCTTCACCCTGAATTGATGATAACCAAAATGATGATCAATATTAGAGAAGAATTGAGCCTCACGAAGTTGGTCAAATAAGTCATAAATTCTTGGATGAGGGTATTTGTTCTTCACTATTATCCCATTTAGTTCCCAACAATCAATACATAGCTACATTGATCAATCCTTCTTCTACAGAAAGAAAATAGGTGCTACCCAAAGGGACACACTACATAAGAAAAAACCCTTATTCAAAAGTTCTGGGTGTTGCTTCCTTAATTCCTCGAGTTCCACATTTGCCATCCTATACAGGTTCTTTGATATCAGATGATATCCAGGTATGAGTTCAATGGAGAACACCACCTCTCTTTCTATTGGAGGTCCGGGTAACTCCTTAGAAAAAACATAGACATATTCTTGGCTGATGGGGATATTTTCTATCCTTATACTCTCATTTCCTTATTCTTCTTCACTGATCAAATCCATAAAGAGGAATATAGTAGGTTCTTCTAGACAAATATCAGGTTCAGATATCTCTCCTTGGATGATAACTGTAGGTTTTCCATTCTAGACTATTGAGATTTACTTACTTATGGTTTTGATCTTAGCACTATACTTTGTGATCCAGTCTATCCCTAATATAATGTCAAATTCCAGCATGGGAATGACTACTAGATTTACAAAAATATTAGGCTCACTAAAGTAAATACTAGAGTTTCTAAACACTGACAATTATTGGATAATCCCACCAGAAGTCTTGACTGATAACTCTACTTTTAGAAAATTAGGGTTTGATTCTATTTTCTTTGCAATCATGGGGGAAATAATAGAATGCGTAGAACTAGAATCACACAAAGTACTTGATATATTTGAGAGAACAATAAGAGTACCTACCACCACATCATTTGGAGCTTCAAAATCAGCTGTCATGATAGAAAAAGAACGACCTTTCTCTCTAGACATTTACCAAGGTTGATTGTGTTTCCTCTATAATACCCTCGGATTTGGACAGTGATTGGAGAAGTGCCCATGTTGTCCACACATATATCATTGGACATCAGGTAGGGCCTGCACCATTTTCCCCTTGTTATTAGTGATGGGCTGTTGAGAATTTACCACACTATGACAATTCTGTGCAAATATGGCCATCTCTTCAACACTTGTAGCACTTCCCACTCCTGAGTAGGCAGTTTCCCAAATGCTTCTTCCCACATTTATTTCACATGGTACGTTGCATTTGATTTCCCCCTCTTCCCTAATCAAAAGTCTTCCTTAACTGTGGCTCCATCGATCTTTTTTTTCCTTGGATTTATGAGACCCTTGCATCTCACCAAACTCCAGTTCGACTTTCATCACACTTCTCATGACCTCTTCAAAGCTATCATTGCATTGATTGCCTAGATTCATCTGCAAATGAGGTATAATTCCATCGAAGAATCTATCATCCTTACCATATTGATCCATGATAAAGATAGTGGTGTAACGTGAATGCCAAATAAAGTTAATCTTATAGCTTCCCATATATTCATTCTTCTTCTTCTTCAGCTTGAGAAACTCCTTCTCCATTCTTATTCTCATGGAACGAGGGAAATACTTATTGAAAAAGATCCATCATAACTCTTACCACTCCATAGAATCATCCTCTACTCCTGGACTCTGGTTTTAATCAGTTCTCAACCTTTATCAACATCTCCCTCTAAGTGATAGACATCCAAGGTGACCTTCTCTTTCTCTGAACAACGGTACACAGAAACGATATTCCTTGTAAAAAAGATCCACTTCTCAAAAATCAATGGTTTGGTTGATCCATTGAAGGTTGGTGGTCATTGACACATAAAGGAATCAAAATAATTTTGTTCCCTTTGTGGTGATATTAGTCTCTTATCATGATTCATGTAATTTCCCATAATTTGAGTCAGTTGGTTCATCATTCGCATGAACGTTTCTATTCCGGATTCCATCGGAGGGTCGTCAATGCATGGTCCATTGTGGTCACCATATAAATGGTTCCTACTATTGCCCTCCATTTTCTAAAATAAAAAAACCTCAGTGACACGCTTATTTAATTTATCAATCTTTCAACAATAAATGATTTTATGTCTTAATACCTCATGCTTATACATTTACATTTCTCAATAAATTCTTTATAATGATTCATAAAAAGATTATGATTAACCAAAAATAACCCCCAGAAGTGTCAAACCCAGAGTGCAACAGGGACTGTTGTCATATACCAAGATACCCTAGGTCAAGCCCGAAACTCCTTGTCTGAGTTTTCACTCCTAGTTACATCTATGCCAGAGCCACATCATCTTGTTCGTATATAAATAAGGATTTATTTGTTTAGAAATCACTTACTTAACATTTCACCAAAATACAAGGAATTTTTCCTATATTTAAACTTTTATATAGGGTTATTCATAATGTTTTCATAAACTAATTTCCATAAATAACTAAACTACCATTTGATACCAACTATAGCATCTTTCCTTTTTATTACATAACTTTTCATTATATTTTACAAAAAATGGTTCTTTAACTACTATTGTCTAGGAAACAAGGGACAAAATACATGAAAAAATAAAATAAAAATTAAATCCCCTTGAAAAGTATCTTGAAAATTTCATCCTATGAAGAACTAATGCATCTAAGGACCTGGATACATACATCAAAGGAAAGGGTGAGCAGAATGCCCAGTAAGGAAAGAATGGGAATCAGGTTACTTGTGATATCAATAAGAACTTGATGAAAACCATAAAGACCAGAGCAATAGAAAAATAGGAATATCATAGATAAAATAACATGATTAATAAATTGAATATGTGGCGAAAACATTTAATTTAGACATTCATGAACATATCACCAAGGTATATCCCCAAGGTTTTATAAACATTTCCAAGGTTATTCACCAAGGTATCTTAAAACATGTCATCTCTAGAGATCAGTTTCTTTACCCAATGAATTGGTTTGATATAATGGCGGAAACTTAATATTACTTTATTTCCATGTGATATACATAGATCATAATCATACATTTCATAAATAACCCATATAGAATAAATGAAATGGGTTTCACTTCAAAATCGGGATGTTTTAAAAGTGATTAAAAATATGATCATTATGTCATTTATAACCTATGGAAAGGGAGTGAGGGTTATATATATGTAAATTATATAATAAAATAGATAAATTTTATGTATTGATGAATACCTTTTAAAATAAAAATACATTAGGGTATTCAAATAAATAAAACAAGATAATTGCTTGGGAAAGAGAGAGATTTTGAGATGAAAATTCTGCACTATAACGACTATAAACATGGTTTTTGAAATTATTTAAAAGAGATGGGGAATGGAAAAACCATTTAGAAATAACTCATAATACATTATAGGGACAGAATTACATAGAAATAAGACCATGGTATGGATATTTTAAAGACATACAATATGAAAAATAAACTTGAATGAAAAAATAAGATGCAATTTCTTTTACGAAAAAATTCCGCAGCCTAACATCGTCGCTTAAAATTCAGAAAAATAAGTTGATGAGAGCGGAAAGGGTCTCTAATCAATTGAAAATGAAATGAACAGTAGTAGGTATATAGAAGAACAAACCCCCACATAATAAAATGGAAATTATAAGACATAACATAAAGGAAGTCATGACTTAAAAGAGGTGGGTGAAAGGTTCCTTTACCTTGAAGAGTGACTTCGAAGGATCGAAGGTTGGGACCTTGGAGGAATTGATGGAAACTTGGGAGGAATAATTCCCAGGTAAAAATCAAGAGCTTCATTGAGGAGTATTTTGGAATGAATGGAATGAAGGAATGACTTGGTATTTATAGAAAAAGTGAGGAAACATTTTATTAATTTCCAAGGGACACGTCATTAGTGGTATTTGCAAAACCATGGGATTTCCCGTGGAATTTTCCCATGGTATTGGACACTTGGGACACGTCATAACATATATTACTATTCAAAAGTAGACCAGAATGATTAATTCATTATTACATCATTAATGATGTCATTAAACACATGAAAACTCAAAATACTATTTTTACTATTCACTGAAAAACAAAACAATTTATAAAAATACAAAAAATTCCCTCTAACATAATATCAATGATATGAATTCAAAAATGAAATCCATTTTATGAAAATAATTTTATAATTATTTTTAATTTAATTTTTAAATAAAATCATTATTTATTAAAAAAACAACTCTAAAACTATAACATGTTTCGTAACTCCTTGAAAAAAGTAATCAAGGTCCCATAAAATTTACATATAACCATAATAAAATATAGTAAAAATTAATGATTACCTTTTATGAAAATACATTTCCATTTTAAAATTTTAATTTTATTATAAAATTGTAATTAAAATATTTATGACATATAAAAATACCAAAACTTATACTATGATCGTTTTTCACTTTTAAGATGTCTGAAATGTATTTATACATTCATGGGTAAAGTTTATATTTTTTTTACTGATTTAATATTCAATAATATTCGTTAATATTCATAAGAGTATGTTACTATTCACCAAAAAAATATTCTAATCTTATTTAACCACATTTTCACCCTGATTACAACTATGTAGGACAAATTTTAAAAAATAATTTCACAGAAAAAGTTATTTTATAAGAAAATATTTTTATACTATTCCTTAAAAAAAACTATTCATCAAATATTATTTATAAAAAAACACTGTTCATAAAACACTATACATCAAATTGAAACTTGTTATAAAAATTTCTAAAAATTCATCCTAGGTTAATTTTGACATTTGAAATTAAAAAATCATGTTTATTTTACCATAATAATTCACTATATATTAGAAATATTTGAAAAGTACAATTTTTACTTCTAAAATTAATTTATCAAATTTATCATAATTAAAGGTTACTTTATTAAGAAAAGATATTCCAAAAATAGGAATGGTGAAATAAAAATTTAATATATAAAAAAGGAATACATAAAGTAACTAAAGTCTCATTACATAGCCCCTTATAACACCTATATAGGACCTATGTGTAAGGTGTGCTATGGTGATAGAATCTTGGGGCGGCTTAGACAACATTGCTGTTAAAATAGTTGGTGCCCTTGACCCAACTATTCATTGCTTTTGATTACCATATTGTGTATACAGTTACATATACATGATTTCATCTTGACATTATAGTGTAGACTTCTCTGTGTCCACTATTGAAATGGTAACGTCCAAAGGTTAATTGTCATATCGAAAGGTTATAACAGTTCCCAGGCTATGATGAGAACCTCTAGATACTATGACATTAATCTTAAATATATGTTCTATAGTCTGGTTACATCTTACTGATTGGACAAAGTAGATGTTTGACTATCAGGTGTCGGGGACTCATAAGCATTGAGAATTATTCTCATGAAGATTGCACTTGGTGATCCCTAGTAGTGAGATCATGAGGACTGACCCGCCAATAGGAACGCCACAGGTTTCTGGTGTGATTAGATGTTCCTATCTACGATCATGTGTAATGGTCTCTTGACTTGAGATTATTACCAATGTATGTAATTTGATTGAATACTCTGATGTAAGACAAAAATCATGGAAATGAAGTCGTGGTGAGGTAGTTTGTGTCGGGGGCTTCATTGGTGGCATGACATTGGTTGAATGGTCAAGAAAGGATTTGTCGCTTCTAGGGTATGGAAGTAATATATCTCTGGCCATGTTGATATGGATGACAGTAACTTTATAAGACCATGACCATGGTAGTAAAGGGTAAATCTTTCCAGTTAAATTAACAAACTATAAAGCAAGAAAAGGGAAATGTCACGGGAGTGCATACTGCTTTATGAGATATTACGGACAAAGAGATTATAATACATAGTGTGTGTTCATAGGTTGGTTTTCGCCACTGTGACAATCCTTATTTCTTCAGGGTCCATGATGGGTTGCTAGATCCCACTCATGGTCTATGAATACTATTCACGGCAGTCGAAATAAGGGCCTAGAGGGTCACACACAATAGCATATTGAAGAATCTGCCCTATTCAGTTGAATAGGATTTTTGGACATGGTGGGCCTCACCACAGGGGTCAGGGATTTGTCCAAAGTTAAATGATCACCAATGAAATAAATAAATTCATATTATTCGAGTTTAGAACAATGAGTATTGAATTTATTTATTAAATTTATTTAGTAGTTTAAAATAAATACATGAAAAAATATTAATTGATGAATATTAAATTATTCAAGGTTCAATTAATATTTATGGGAGTGATGAGTCCAGTTAATGACTCAATTATTATCATGTAATATATTTTAATATATTACAAGTAAATGATAATAATATTTATGACTCAGTTTAGTAGTCAAAAATGTCATTGATAGTGCGTTAAGTATTCGGGGTCGGCGAGGTGATACCGGGTATTTTAATTGTGAATTATAAATAGAAGAGTAGGGTCATTTTCCAAACACTATTCATGGAGATTCTCTGTCCTCTACTCTCTCCCACATTCTAGAAAGATACGCTCTGGATCCAAAGTGCTCGGATGGAGGTCTCTCTCGGGCATCACTAGCAATACGATGTGGTGGTCGTTGGAGCGTCATAGGCATCGTCGTAAATCCGCGCAAGCACCCAAATTATGAAGAACGATGCTCCCACAGATTCGTTGAAGTGCGTGTGGATGATATATTTGAATTCGACTTCGGATTATTTGAGCAGTGATCGCCAACGATGAGCAGACGTCGTGCGCGACTTCAGATTTAAACCATGTATTTCATTGTTTAATTTTTGTGCTTAAAATTCTCCATGCATGGTCCTCGGCTAAGACCGGGATACTCTTCTCCAACATCGACATGTTTACGTTGACCGTCGGTGGAAAATTTTAAAACCCACCTGTTTGGGACTTCCGTCGTATGCCCGATTCCAACAAGTGGTATCAGAGCGACGCGTGCGATTTTAAGTCAATTGAAAAGTTAAATTTGCATTAAGCTATAAATAGGGCATCGATATGGTCCCAACACCATAGACCATGTTTGAATCCGATATTGGATGACCCATCTGCGGTCATCCGAAGTTTAAAATTGGAATTAAACCGGTTGTTTTTTGATCACCAGGTGGACATCTGATTATCAGAATAGTGTTCTCCGGTGAACCTTAATAATTATTATTTTTATAATAGTTTTATTATAATAATAATAGTTTGATTATAATAATAATTTTATTATTATAATATTATATTATAAAAATATTTTATTATTATAATGTTTTAATTTTTCTTTTCTGAATATAGACTTTAAAAAAATAAAGGGAGGGGAGACCTGCTCTGCAGGTCTCCATTTTATAAAAAAAATCTGGGGGTCGACGACCTCCATGTGCAGGTCCTCAGAAATATTTTTTTTGAGCCAATGGGTGTGATGGAAAGAAAGTCAAGAAAAAAACAATTAAAAAAAGGAGGTTGGGGGCTGATTGGCCCCCTGTTCACGGTGTGCCGACCCGAAAGGCCGTCTCACCCATCAGCCTTCCCTGCGGGTGCAAGACACTCCCATGTCGTGCGGGCAGAGCCTCCCTCCCTCGCCACCATGTTCCACCCCAGGAACCCTCCAGCCACACATCGCCCAATCTCCAGGCACTTCACATAGACCGTCTGCTTCAACCTCCTATTTTGGTGCTGCCCCGCACAGTGGCTCCTCCCTGTTGAGGAAACCCAGTGCACCCCGGCGGCTCCCATACCCTCAAAGTATCTCCCTTTTCATGCAGCAACCACTCCCCAGGACTCCAGTGCCTTTTTCACAGTTTCCATGTCTTCTATGTGTTGCAGTGGCAGCGCACTGCCGCCTTCCCTAACGGCAGTCCGGCCACTGCTCGGTCCTCCTAGTGGTCAGGTAACATGCGCTACCTCGAAAGAGGCCAGGGTGGGTCTGTGTAGCCTATAACAGGCTTAGGCGGACCCGCCCATCCCAGAACACCCCTTCACTGGGACAATATCACCTGGATTGGGCCTGCGCAAGTTCGCCCTGACCCGAACAGGCCCTTCCCAAAGATTTATGGGCCTGGGTGATTTAATTTTATCAAAAATTAATTAAAATAGATAATTTAATTACAATTGATAATTAAGTTAATTTAATATTAATTATTGGTTATTAAAAATTTCATGCGGTGTAATTAGTTTAATTTAGTGATAAATTAAATTAGTTATTTTTTTTAATTTTAGTTTTAAAATTAAATTAATTAAATGGGACCGAATGAAATATTAATATTGAATTAAAATTAGAGTTAAATTTTAATTCAATAAAATTAATGCCCTCAAGTTTGTTTTAATGCATGTTTAATTTTTATTTTTCATTTATTGAATATATTTGAGTTTAATGCATATATGATGTTCATGAGCCGTCGACCTACCAATGCATGTCTGGTGTTTATTTATTTAATTAATTATTTAATTATTTCATGTGGATTTGTAATAATTTTTTTAAATTAAAAGGCGATCAACGTGTCCTCTCAGAGTCGACATATGTATGAGGGCCTGCACGCCCATTCTCAGAGTTGTAATTCCACTTCTCGAGATCCCCTCACCTGCATGCGAGTACAATTGTATAATGACGAGATAACATATGACGCACTTTGCGCCAAGTGACGGCGACACACCAGACAAGAGTTGGATGTATTGGATGAGCAGACATTTCTATTCAAGTTGCAAGCCACGCGACTAAAGGTATTTACCCCTAGGGTTTCAGTTGGTCTGTTATTCACTCAACGGACCAACCAATAGTACCGACTCATGATCAGGTGTTCGTTTTATTTCTTCATGGTTTATTATTTTTGTGCATGTGTAATGTATTGCACGATCACATAGTATAATAATAAACAAGCATGCAAGTTAAAATGAACATGTGACGCAATGAAATTTCTATTTCTTACATGGTCAATTGTGAGTGAGATCACATAGTATGTGCTTATAAAATTAGAAAATGATCTCTTTTGTCACACTAAAAATAATAAAACCCTCAAAGACATATTATGTCTAAATAGCCTTCTGTCATTCAAATTTGGACAAAACCAGCTGTTTGAGGTTCCCGTCATGCCTTAGCCGAGGGTGCCTCTTACAACTGAGGAGTCCTTATAAGAATGATGGGTCAACATAACTAAAGATCTAGTAAGGATTATCCATAGCTAAATTTCTATCATTTTAGAGGCAAGCATTGAGTAAATAAAACTTTGATTTTAAGAAGCTGGGACTTCACTCAACAGATCAAGGAACCACAAGTTAAAGTGGCCGTCTAGCCAAAAGCCTACCTAGAACCCTCCAAGTAGTGGCATAGCCTTATTTTGTAGACTATGATGGGTGGTTCCGGGATCCTTTCCACTAGAATAATCAAGCAACAGAGTATTCCGATTCTAGCACAGAGGGTTCTTAGAATCTGATAAAATAGTGGGAGATATAAAATGATTAAAGTAATTAATCGAAAATGACTAAACTGGTAATCCATATAGAAGGCAGTCATCTGCTAAAATTTATTTTTTAGAAAAATGGAAAGTTATACCAAATGAATAAAACTGCGATATTAAAATGGGAAAAGTAAATGTCCACACTAAGATGAGTGTCCATGAATAGTACATGCACATGCGCATAGTACTATGATGTAGGAAACTCAAGGTGTCAGTGTCCCTAACATTGTTATATGACCTCATAAAGTGAGAGTGAAAATTGATTATTGGAGACTAATGTACAAATCATATGATAGTTATATCATTATTCTTTCATCAACGTCTGATATTAGTTGTGGTCGCTACACCAGGACATAGATGGTATAACATAAAGTCTCATCTCCGAGAAGTTTGCAAGGAGAAAGTGAAGCAATGATATAAAAAAAGACTAATTTTACACTGGCATGTGTAAATTTGAATATTGGTCATGATATTTAAATATCATTTTCACCACATTACTCAAGTCTCATTTTACGTTACAAAATGAACAAGTATTGAGTAAACGCTTCGTTACCAATGTAGGTAAGGTTATCCAAGTGAATAAGAATAAAATACAATTAAGCTTTAATTCTTATGGCAGATAAATTGAAAGAGAATGTGAAAAGGTCAAAGGCATTTAATGCCAAAGACATATTCCTGACGTCCTTCAATTAATGAGTTATTAACAGAGGTTATTTTTATTGCATATTATAAAATAATACTATGGAAGTTTAAAAGCAATAAATTGATTTAAAAGAGCAAGCTGCCGCTTCTACATCAGGCGTATTCATTAATGTAATGTTTCTCTTTTACTACTTGGGTATTAAATACAATATGTTGGTAACATATGTGTATTTTAATACGACAACCAAGTAAATATAGAAACATTACTAGTAGTCAGGTGTATTCTCCAAGTGGCTGTGAAAGGGTGATACCTAGGCCAATGGTGAGAAGTACATGACTTCTTAAATTTCCAAGTGAAAGATCCGTGTTGAACTTTTGTTCAGTATAACACCAAACATTAATCTCATCTGTCCTTGGACGCAAGCAGAAATTCTTTCAGTTTTTGGAATGAATGTTGTTTTTGGTAAACTCAATCACTAGTTCAGTGATACATGAATCATAGGCAATTAGTGATGAATATAAATGTAAGACTTATACCCAGTTTTGATAGGATAATTCTTTGTCATGTAATAATAAAAATGGAAATCATGAATATACCATGTATAGTTTTTAGGCTCAGCATAGATAAATACTTTTGGTATTATCGATGTCTTTAGTTTGGATAAAGGAGTCATTAGAAATAAAGGTACGTCACAAAGATTTTGGAAATAGTTCAACACGAAAGTGTGAACAATTCCATGTATAAGCTAGAGGTATATATAATTCATAAGATTCTTTTAAGTAATTAAGGAATATCAAAGTGAAATATTTTCATGGTTAGGAGATATGAGTTACTTTGGGTTGGGATACAGAAGAATATCTCGACCAAGTATTCATCAATCATGATAATGTAGCATGGAGCAATTCCTAAATGCACATTACCTTATCGACATCACGACATTGATGTTAATGGGGAGGATTGATGATAAAGTCTTACATATCAACATTTATCAACAAAATGTAGCATGGATTAATTCCTAAATGAAAATTTTATACATCAATGTATTAAAGTAAGTAATATCAATGTTGGAACTAGAAGAAACATCCAATATATTTCATGAAATGCTTTGCAAATAATAGAGATATCCCACAACCATATGCCAACTATAATAAAAAATGGATTTCATACAATTCATAGTATGATGTAAACCCATTATGTCATAAGAACATGTGTTTGGATGCAATGAGTTAGTTAGGACATAAACAAACTAGCGTCAAGACAGACACATTGTGCATTTAGTGTAATAATCCTAACAGTTGTTTAAGATGTTACATAAATCCCTAAGATAGAAGAGTAGGTAGTCAAGGAATATACTACACTTCTATATAAGGGTGAAGATAACTATTAGAGATAGTGGGAGCTATATTGTCTTGTGTTTATTCAATGCTCAAAATTCACAAGTAGTTGGCATAGGAACTAGTTCCACAAGTGCACGTGAAACAAAGTATGTTCCAGAGACACATACTACATAGGAAGGATAAAACCATGATGATGGTTTTTATATTCACCGTGGTCGGTGATCTATTAATCAATGTGAATAATATTTCCTATAATTAAGAAGTATATTGAAATTAGCTAAAATTGATAAGACCAACAAAAATTCAATTAATGGATTCCATGTATCAAAGTGAAAAGGGGCTATTATTTTGAATACTGCGGTGGGTATTCAAGTGAGTTGATACATGGATGGTACAAGTGTTGTACCAATAAGGCTCTATTGGTTTCACCAAGTTGTTATACCTAATTCTGTTAGAATTTTACTTATCATAACTAATTTCTATGATCAATTTGTTTAGAATTGGATGTCAGGACCACCAATTGTAGATGGTGTCTATACGATGCAACCAGAAAGGGATGATCACATCACGAAATGCTAATAATGGTTACAAGTTACAGAAATATGGTTTAGGATTAAAGTAAGCAACATGATCATATTATATACATTTAAAACAAAGTTTTCCTTGTTTCTACCAGAGGTTAGTGGGAGTGCTAAGGTTTTCCAATAAGAAATATGTTAGGTAACATATGGAAAACAAACATTGGTCTCACAGTTAGTTAAGACCAAAATGAAATTTATTCTTCAATGATTGACATAAAGTAGAAACCTAAATTCTAGGGAACTGGATCTAATAAGGTAGATCTATAGGTTTCTTGGTCCTAGTCAATCACACATATGTTGACATTGTATTGAAAATTAATTTTTGGAACAATTCAAGATATGAATTGTTGCCTATGTCACATGGCATAATCTCTCTATGTTGACTTCTCCGTGACATGGGAAGAGATAAATGCGGTGAGTTGAAATCCATATGTCAGAGAAATGGAACAATCACATATGCCATGATATGTACAAGAACCGATATTGTCGTGGTATATTTTACATTAGGAAAATACCAGTTATATCCAGGAGCACTACAAAGTATGTAGTCAGAACTATCTAATTGTACTTCTGAATGTACAAAAGATATGTACCTGCTAAGTGGAGAATAAAGGATACTAGTTTTCGGGGATAAAAACTAGTCTTCCATAGATCAAGAGATCTAGTATTGCAGTTAGGCTAATGGTGATGAGTGAGCCAAGCTCATATCATCCAGTGGTGGCCATACCTACAAACCCGAGTACATTGCAGCTTCTAAGATATCTAAGAAGCAGTTAAATGAAATGATTTGTTCTAGTTCTTGGAATCACACCTGGTGAGAAAAGTATTATCATAATCTAAATTATAATAGTCTTACTAGCCAAGATATTATTTTATGATAGTGGAAAAAAAGGGATATACTCGGGATACCATCACTTGAGAAGTTTTACTCAAGGATATAAGGCCGCTATAGCAGAATAACCATGCGGCGTAACCGTGGTGGACCCAGTAGCTAAATCCATTACTCAGTAGAAACATGATGTTCATCATGTGAGTATCTAACAAGTTTGGTTAGCAACTTGGCTTTAGTGCAAGTGGGAGTGTTAAAATAGTTGGTCCCTAGACCCAACTATTCAGTGCTTTTGATTACCATATTGTGTATATAGTTAGATAAACATGATTTCAACATAACATTATAATGTATAATTTTCTGTTTCCACTATTTAAATGGTAATGTCCAAAGGTTAATTGTTGTATCGAAAGGTTATAGTAGTTCCCAGGCTATAATGAGAACCTCTAGATACTATGACATTAATATTAAATACATGTTCTATAGTCTTGATACATCTTAATGATTGGACACAGTAGATGTTTGACTATCAGGTGCTGGGGGCTCATAAGAATTGAGACTTCTTCTCATGAAGTTCTCACTTGGTGATCTCTAGTAGTGAGATCATGAGGACTGTCCCGCCAATAGGAACACCACATGTTTCAGGTGTCATTGGATGTTCCTATCTATGATCATGTGTAATGGTCTCCCGACTTGAGATCATTACCAATGTATGTCATTTTATTGCATACTTCTATGAAAGGTGAAAACTATGGTAATGAAGTCGTGGAGAGGTAGTTTGTGTCGGGTGCGTCATTGGTGGCATGACATTGGTTGAATGGTCAAGAAAGGATTTTTCTCTTCTGGGTTATGGAATTAATATATCTCTGTCCATGTTGATATGGATGGCAGTAACTTTATAAGACC
The DNA here is from genome assembly GCA_963277665.1 of Viscum album. NCBI lineage: Eukaryota > Viridiplantae > Streptophyta > Magnoliopsida > Santalales > Viscaceae > Viscum > Viscum album. The sequence goes on from OY728131.1 coordinate 1,553,232,194, forward strand.
ATGGCCATGGTAGTCATGGGTAAATCCATCTAGTTAAATCAACGAACTATAAATAAAGAAAAGCGCGATGAGACGTGAGTGCGTCCTGCTTTATGAGATATTATGGAAAAAGAGATTATATTACAAAGTGCATGTTCGCAGGTTGGTTGTCACCACTGTGACAATCCTTATTTCTTCGGGGGCCATGATGGGTTTCTAGATCCCACTCTTGGTCTGTGAATACTATTCACGGCTGTCGAAATAAGGTCCTAGAGGGTCACACATAATAGCGTATTCAAGTATCTACCCTATTAAGTTGAATAGGATTTTTGGACATGGTGGGCCTCACCACAGAGGTCCAGGATTTGTACAAAGTTAAACGATCACCAATGAAATAAATAAATTCATATTATTCGAGTTTAAAATAATGACTATTGAATTTATTTATTAAATGTTTTTATGAGTTTTGGGTAAATTTATGAAAAAATATTAATTGATGAATATTAAAATATTCAAGGTTCAATTAATATTTATGGGAGCGACGAGTCCAGTTAATGACTGAATTATTATCACGTAATATATTTTAATATATTACAAGTAAATGATAATAATATTTATGACTCAGTTTAGTAGTTATAAATGTCGTTGATAGTGCGTTAAGTATTTGGGGCCGGAGAGACGATACCAGGTATTTTAATTGTGCACTATAAATAGAAGAGGAAGTTCATTTTCCAAACACTATTCACAGAGATTCTATCTCCTCTCATCTCTCCCACATTATAGAGAGAGATGATCTAGATCCAAAGGGCTCAGATGGAGCTCTCTCTCGGGCATCACTAGTGATGCGATCCGGTGTTCGTTGGAGTGTCATTGGCATCATCACAAATCTGAGCTAGCACCTGGATTACAACGAATGGCACTCCAGAAGATTCCTTGAAGCACGTGTGGACGATCTAGAGGAATTAATCTTTGGATTCTTCAAGTAGTGATTGGCATCGACGAGCAGACATCGTGCGTGGTTTCAGATTTAAACCAGGTATTTTACGGTTTAATTTTTGTTCTTAAAATCCTCCACGCGTGGTCCTCGGCTAAGACCGGGCTACTCTTCTCTGACGTCAACATGTTTACGTCGACCGTTGGTGGAATATTTTAAAACCCACCTGTTTGGGGCTTCCGCTGCTTGCCCGGTTCCAACAATTTCTTGAGTGGTGATTTCTATCAGCTAGAACTTCCCCTGTAGGCGATTCCATTCAAGATTCATATGTTGATGCTCAGCTTGGGCTTGGTCCAGTGAAAAGCCTAGTGACACAACCTCCATCCCATGCTCTGATAAATGGGATTTTTAAGGCCCATGTCTACTGGATGAGGCCATCGAATCCGCTTTCTATATTAATTAACCATGATCACCTGTATTTATAGAAAATAATCATAATGTTAAGAGTTTAGTTTTCAACGGTCATATTGACCAACAGTCATATAACAATCAAAACCCAGTGGTCTTATTTTGATTATACACAGTTCATTAATTAAAGGATACTATTTTTTTGAGTACAAAATAAAATAACATAAAATTTTAAGAAACAAAAATTATTCAGAAGTTCAGGTCATTACATTCCTCTCCCCTTATGAAATTTCATCACCAAAATTCTAACTCGTACCCTTAGAAGAGAAAAGGTGTGGGTACTTATATCTCATAGAATCCTCTGGTTCCCATTTGGCTCGTTCACATTTTTGGTTCCTCTACAACACCTTAACATGGTGGATATTCTTGTTGGGTAGAACCTTGTCTCTTCGATCCAAGATCTCCACTAACTGCTCCTCATTTGAGAGGTAATATTCTATTTGTACCACCTCTAGATTTAGTACAATTTTAAGGGTTAGTTAGGTAATTTATTAAGAGGGATACATAGAAGAGATCATGAACTTGTGATAGATTTGGAGGAAGTGAAAGTTGATTGGCCACTACTCTCATGCGATCAAGGATTTCATAGGGGTTGATGTACCTAGGGATGATCTTAACTTCCTTTCAAAATCTCATGAATCTATTCTAAGGTAAAATTCAAAGAAATAACTTGTCACAAACATCAAACTCCAAGTCACATTGATGGTTTTTAGAAAAGATATTTTTCCAACTCTGAGCTGCCTTAATGTGTCACTAGACGGCATGAACATTTTCTGTCATCTCCTACACAGGATCGGGCCAAAGAAGCTTTTTGTCACTAGCTTCATCCCAACAAGTAGGAGTTTTTCATCGCTTTCCATATAGAGATTCATAGGGTTCCATTTGAATGCTCAAGTGGAAGTTGTTGTTGTAAGAGATCTCAACTAAATGGAGATGTTGATCCCATCCACCATTAAATTCCATTTAGCATGTTCTCATCATTTACTCGAGAGTTTTAATAGTAATTTTAGATTGTCCATCCATTTGAGGGTGATAGGCCATATAGAAATTCAATTCAGTGCTCAAATCAAGTTGAATACTTCTCTATAATTTTCATGTAAACCATGGATCATTATCCGATACGATATAATGTGGAACTCCATGCAGCCTTACCACTTCCTTCACATAAATCCTGGCATGTTGATCAAGATAGAAATCTTCTCGAATAGAGATAAAATGGGGCGTCTTGGTGAGATGGTCCAAAATAACCCATATCACATTGTTTCTTTTAGATGATCTCGGGAGACCAGTGATGAAGTCCATAGTGATATTATCCCACTTCCATGATGGTATGGGTTGTGGTTTCAATACCCCTTTAGGAAGTTGTCATTCTACATTCACTTGATGACATACTAGGAACCTTGTATTGTAGTTAGAAATCTCCCTTTTCATATTATCCTACAAATAATGTTCATGAAGGTCCCTATAGATTTTTTGGCTTCCAGGACGTATAGAGAAAGTAGAGCTATGAGATTCATCCATCAAATACTTCTTTATTTCTGGAAGAGATGGAATACAAATTCTTGTACGAAATTTCTGTAAACCTTCTTTATAAATATTGAAGTCAAGAAACATTCCATACTTTACAGGCTCAAACTTCTTCTATAAAAAGAATATTCTTTCTAAGATTTATGGATATTATATAGTAATGATGATTGAGAAATCATTTGGGTTAGGATTGATGATATCCTTTCCCTTATAATTCCCATGTCCAGCTTTACTAGGTCATTGATCAAAGGATATTGTTGAATCCTCATCATGGAACGAAAAACTGGGTCTTATCTTTTTAATGCATCAGTGAATTTGTTTTCTCTTCTGAGATGATAATGAATTGAACAATAATAGTATTTTAGATGTTCTAACCATCACTTCTTTCTCATGTTAAATTTCTTTTGTGTAAAAATATACTTCAAACATTGATGGTCTATGTATATATCACATTTCTCCCCACAAAAATAGTGCCTCCATATCTTCTAAGAAAAAATGACTGAAACCATCTCCAGATCTTGGGTAGGATAGTTCTTCTCATGAGTCTTCAACTGTCGCAATGCATAAGTAATGGCTTTTTTCATTTTTTTAAGGAATCATTGAAGCCCTTTCTGATATGCATCGTTAAAAATAGAAAACCCTTCTCCACTTGAGGGAAGAGTTAAAATGGGTGCTGTAACCAATCACTTACTCAGCTCTTAGAGACTCTCCTCACACACCTTTATCTAGAAGAAATTGATACCTTTTGTAGTTAACATGGTCAATGGATTAGAAATTCATGAAAAGTTTTTCATAATCCTCTTATAATATCGCGCAAATCCAAGGAAATTATGAATCTAAGTTATGGTTCTAGGATGAGGCTGCTCCTATACAACTTTTGTCTTTGTAGAGTCAACTATGATTCCTTCATTGGTAACAATGTACCCCTAGAAAGCAGGTTTTGTAACCAGAATTCACATTTTATGAACTTTTCATTAATCCTCTTATTCCGTATAGTTTGCAAAATAACCCTTAGATGATCCTCATTCTCCTCGTGACTTTTAAAATATTTCCAAATATCATCAATAAAAACTACCACAATGTTATCAAGGAATTACTTAAAGACTCTATTAATAAAATTCATAAAATAGCAGGTGCATTAGTTAGTCCAAAGGGCATAACACCAAACTCATAATTCCCATATCTTGATCGGAAGGTAGTCCACACTTTCTCAAACGAAATTATCATATTAACACAAAATGGAATGTATAAATATTTGTGTTTTAAGAGGATTAAAGATGCTAAAATACATAATAAATATTATATATAACATATATAAATATAATTTCTATCAAAATTTCCACCATGAGAGGTGATAAGGGAAAATAAATAGTCGTCATTTGTTCAGGAGGTAGTTCACCGTACACATAAAATTTAAGTTCGTTAACCATTAGATAGAGGTGTGTATAAGTGTTGGTTGAAACATTAGATAAAAATATACTATTATATTTAAGGTAATTTTTTTAAAAAAATCATTTAATAAATAGAGTGGATGGGGTGGATAAAGAAAATAAAAGAAAGGATCTTGAGAGAAGTCGTTATCTCTTAATCAGGAAAATCCTTTTGCTTTGTTCCAAAAGGCTTACTTGGAATCCTTTTTCCCTAGTGTAGTATTCCATGAGTTAATTAAGGATATTGAGAAGTTTATTGAGAAGATATTTTATGAACTTATGTGGTTTTAGAGGTGTGAAGAAGAGGGAGAGGTGGAATCCTTTTATAGGGAAGTAAAAGGAAACACTTGGCATTTTTTAAAACAAGTTAGGTGTACCCACGTTTTTACCTAGAAAAAGTCATGAAAAACCAAAATATCTCAATAATGAAAGGTTAATGGATGTATAATGTCCATATAATGGATTTTTCATAAGTTTATAGGTCATTTTGGGTCTTAAATTTAAGGGTTAGTATTTTGTTAACCAAATTGTTCTCTTAATCATTGTAATTAATTTTAATCAATTTCAAAAATATTTTTAATAAAAATAGTTAAAATTAGTTGAAATTATACATTATTATTATTATAAATATGGAATCCATTTTTACAAATTATAATCTCATCAGTGGCAAAAATTAATTTAAAAAAAAATCTGGCTGACGAGATGACTGTGCCGGTTTGTAATGTAAACACATCCAAAAGTTTGTTAAGTTTTTATACCCAATTTCAAAGTGAAATTGATTGAAATTACCTGAATTGGATTAATATATAAATATATTACCTAATTAAATAGTAAATACAATTAAAAATATAATTTATCCTTATATATAAATTAGATGAAAAAGGAGTTTTGAATTAAAAATCATTATTTTTAACTATTCATTAAAAAAATAAAACCTAATAGAAAAAATACCAAAAATTTATCCTAAATTAATTATTATGTTCATATATCAAATATGAAGTTTATTTTTACTTATTAAATCAATAAAAGTTCTAAAATTTTTATTTAAAATGGGTTCTCTAATTAAAGGCGGTAAAAAAATCTTTATAAAAATATATGTTTTTAATTATAATGATTAGTTGGTTATTATCTTATATCTATTAAATATATTGGATGATTGTAAAAAATATTTGTTTCAAAATATTGAATTTTAATTTGATTAATATTACTCACTATTATTAATTAATTTATCTTATTAATGTAGATCAACTTTTTCACATAAAATAGTATTTTACAAAATTAGTACATTTATATTCATTTGGTTTCTATATTCTTTTATAATTAATAGATTACTAGTGAATTAAACTATATATATAATTAAGTTATTTAATCATATAATCTTAAATTTAATGGACATTTTATATCCTATTAAATAATAATAGTTTAATAATGAATTATTGATCAGTAACACACAATTTTTCATGTTATGAAAGTTGTTGATGAAAGTCAGTGTTGCGTGTAACATAAGCTAACCTCAATGTTCTGTGTAGAGAAAGCTAAAATTTATTTTTTTCTTGGTATAAAATTAAATTGATGTTTCATATTATGAAATTCAAAGATAGTTTTTTAATAAACAATAAACTATATTCATTGTTTCATTAAATGAAAAATATCAAAAAAGTTTAAATTAATTTGAAAAATAATTTAAAAAAATATAGGGGTGTTGTAAGAACATTGATGTGTTTCTAGATTCTGATCTTTGAATTTAGGTAAGTTATCCTAATTTCTATAATAAATTTCCCTAGAGGGCTATACAATATGTATATATAAAACCTTAGTTAAATGTTATTTTAATTTAACTTTAGAATAAATATCATTATCAAGTTGAAATGAATAATATTTATTGATATTTTTTTATCATGTAAATATTTATTAAATGATTAATTAAATTATATCTATTTATTTAAATAAATATTTATTATTCAAGGTTCTATTAACATATAAGATTAATAGGCCCTATTAAAGGTTTAAAAGAAATGATATCTAAATTTCTATGAGTTTATCACATTTTAAGGGAATAATAATGACAATAAAAACAACTATAACAAGAACAACAAAAACAACTATAACAAGAACAAAAAAACAATATCAAATAAAAATTATTATTTAATGTGAGGTTTTATTATAATAAATATAATAATTAAGTACCTTTTCGAAATAAATTATTCTCTAACCTAAGTATTTAAAACTAATCATATAATTTCAATGATAATAATTTAATATTGATGACATTTTCTATCTAGGGAATTATCTGAAGCCCTATAGAGATGTTCTCAATAATTCTCTCAATAATGGATACCACCAATCCTCATACTCCATATCTAGTCCCTGAGATAACTAGATATTATCTTCAAATATAGGATGAAATTATTTTTGCAATCAATGAAAAATAAGGAAAGTGGTTAGGTTTTTATATTCCATCATTTGAAGATCGCATGAAGACATTCCATTGTTCCTGGAGAACATGTGGATAATACTAGATAGATTCGACCCTTTTATACTTTATTACAATGATATTATAACAATAAACATTAAAAAATTCACAATAAAGAAATAATTGAAAGTGAAGGTAGTGCTTATAAATATTAATTAATTATAAATTATATGTGAAAATATCATATCTATGAATATTTTAAGGTTGGTATTATCTAGTTCTAAGGATTTATCCACATAAATTAATTTTTTTTTCATGGGACCTACTATTTATTTTTCTCCCCTAAACCTTTCAAATGGTATAAAATAAGGAACATAATATATTATAATTATTTATTTAGAGTTGATTGATTTAAACATTTATTTTTTGTTTTTAATTTTTATTTTAATTATTATTAATCATAAAATTGTGATTAGATGTTCATTGATTTTTATATAAAAAGAACTAGATAATAAAATATGAATAATTCTTGAAGATCCTAAATGGAGGTGTTGAAGATTCTATTTGGATAACATGAATAAAAGAAATGTAATAGAAAATTACATGTCATGTCCTATTTTTATTACATGAGGAAGAGTGATATGAATCTCATCACATAATATGGGAGAACATTATGCAGGTCATTATATTAAATTTATTGATTAGGACATATTTCATATAGATTAAACGGTTATAAAACATATTGTTGGTTCATACGCCATGTAACACACAAGATTTCACCCCAAAATAATCATGAAAACAATGTGGTAAATATATGTTTCATCTATTAATTATACAACACATCTTGACTGAATTCTTAGAAACACGGTCTAGAATAGGTTTCATGCTGTATATGTAGTGTAAACATTATAAAACAAATAAATTTTCACATGTATTATATACTGATCCGCTTTGAATGTTTTTCGGATAGACAGAGAGTGGAAGACATTTTGTGTAGCTGGATATACACATTGTATATCTTTTACAAATTCATTAAAAGTACATATCAAGATAGTATGTATAATATTAAAATAAATTACATCAAATAGGGACCTGTTATACATATTAACTCATGAGAAAAATAGCTCATCCTAATCCCAGTCATTACTTGGCGATATAAATATAACATGCCCCTAAATTCAACATCAGAAGCTATGTATAAACCAAAAAGACCCCCTACATTCATGTCATGAACTCACAAAAACCCATATGAATTCAATATACCCCTAAATTAGGAAAAATAAACTAAATTAGATCCAAACAAGGCCCCAAAAAAGGAATCATCAACTCATCCCAAAATCCATGTTTTACAAAATTACTTCACCACATGAATCATTAATAAATACCATATGTGTGAATATACAATTAAACCAACAACTTATCAAATAAAAGTTCATCTCATTCCAAAATCATTGTTTTTTTAACAAAAACACTGAAATAGAATATCAAATAAATTTGAAAAACATTTAACAAAGATCAAGGAAATGATTTAACATTAAAAAACATTCATTTTCTTAGAGGAAGGAAAGTGATAGAGAATCCAACTAACTATAATATTATATTACAAAGAATCCATGATAAGATCATTAAATTAAATACAATTAAAAAAATTTATTTTAAAACCTCTTGCTTGAGATCCATAGGGAAGAGAGTAAGAAAAATATTTTTCTGGTGAATAGTTTGGTTGAAATTCATGTTTATGCATTTTTTAAAATGTGCAATATTTCTCCCTATGGTGTATATATCCCATAAAATCATGAAAATATTTCTTTTTTTAAAAAAATATCCTTAATCCCACTATGAAGTGGTGGTTCCCCCATGCCTATGGTTCCCTTAACCCTAAAACCCTCAATACATACCCAATATGAGATAGGGAAGGAACCTTCATTATTTTTGAGCCTACCACAACTTGGGCCATGGCTTGCTAGATCCTCCCAATTCATTTTCAATACACCTAAATGACGTTAAACACGCCCTAACAATATAATGATGTTAACCCACCATGATATAGAGGAATAATTTTCATTGTTTCTAGATACCTCAACTCCCTCCATGGCATGGTAGAGTCACCCTTCTAATTTCCTAATCGCCTATAGAAATGAACTAAACTACACTTAATAAGAACCATGGACACTAATATGGTCATGGAACTATCTCCATTGACCATATGATGACTTCACATGGTTTTTAATGAGTCACTTCCACTGAACAAAAAAAACTCAAACCCTAATATCTAATAAAACACAATCCAACATCATCCCCCAACACCTATGGGATGAACATATGGGATAAAATCCAAAAGATAACCATGAAGTAATAGAGGGGGATGAGGATAAGAGGAAAGGGAAATATTTGATGAAAAAATCATCAATAATCACTAAACTTTGGTGATAAATTTCCCAAAAAAGTTTCCCAATATGAAGGATAATGAAAGAGGGGCACCCTCCGGTCAATACCCAATGGAGAGGGGGTCAATGTATACCACCCAAAAAGGTCCCCATGGTTTTATAAAGTCACTTACTTTCATTGGACCTACCCAGACTCCCATTGGGGTGGCATAATAAAGTTATTATTTGTTATTAAACATTTTATGTAGTGATCAAGGTCCTTAAGAAGCTATGTAGTGGCATTATAAAGTTTAAGGTGTATTCTGGTCATTGGGAACTCCTAAATCCATGAGGGTGCATGCTATTTTGAGTTAGTTCTATGGTTCAGTTTTGGAAGAGTGGAAGGCGATAATTTTTCTATAATTTAAAATTATCATGTCTTGTGTAATGTTTAAGACCACTTTTATCAGATGGTTTTTACTTGAGGTGGTGAAGGTGAAGAAAGTGTGTAAGCTCTTGGGTATTCCAAACGGTCACCAGTCAGTGAGAACCTATGTTTACTATTTCAAAGAGATGATTTATTTTTCTACTAATATATAATTTAAGGATTAGTTGAAGGATCCTATATTTATCAAGGTCTTTATTCTAATATTAAGGAGTGAGTTATCTCATCTTGGGATGTTCTATTTAGAAAGACATTGAACGAATCATTTCTAACCGAGTTGGTTTTTGGAGCGTAGTTTATAGTAGTTCATAATCTAGTGTCACCAGTCACTCTTGAAGGTTCCCCATCTAGAGATAAGTGTATTATAGAAGAACCTATTCATTAGGGGTCTTCTATGTTGGTTTCAGATATTCATTCATTATAGTGTTCACTTACGTGCTTCCAGTGTAGTCATATTGGGAATTCAAAGCTGTCTTTTCATAACCCTCTAAGGTTTTATCAATGATGAGGGCATCTAGGTCACTTAGAGAGGTTTTTCAAGTTGGATTTACAAAATAATAAGTATCTATTAAAGGTTTTCAACTCCTACCAGTGGGAAAAAAATATGCTTCATTACATTAGGGCTCCATCTATAAGCCCAAATTGAATCTGTTCCTACAGCCAAGAATAGTCTATGGGTGTGGGAGACCTTGGACTAGCATATATCTTTGAAATTGGAGTGGATTCAGTTTAATTTTTCCAACTGAAATTTCTTTTAATTATAAAATTATCTCCATGGTTTAAATTTTTTGGTGACCATGTTTTTTTACACTTTTTCTTCATTTTGAAAAACCCATGGGGTTATCTGTGTGGATTGGTTTTTTATTAGGTTATGATATTTATGGAAATTACAATGTATTGTAGAAATGATTAATTGTTATTTGGTTTATTTTTTTGGTTTGAGTCACTTTTATGGGTTTCCAATTTTTTAGGAGCTTTGGTTTGTGCTTTGAGTTACCTGTGTGTTTCCATTGAAAGCTTCAATGTGAGACATAATACCTAGTTTCATTTGGTGGAGAAAATTTTCTATTCTATCCATGGATGTAATTATAGATTTCTCTAGAGATGGTTGTTTGTGAATAGTGGAGATAAAAGGTCACACTGATGTTAATATATTAACTTTTTTCATTTAGTCTCAAACTCAAGTTTGTTTCCTCATTTGGATGGGTGACTTTCTAGGGGACGAAAGTGTTTGTCGTGGAAAAAAATATCACAAACCTACCACATTTATTATATTTTTAATCCTTTTTCTTGTTTTCTATTATTTTGGTTGGGTTTAGTAAGAGGTTTGGGTGAGTATTTATATGAGTTTTGGTGGGTTTTTTTGGTTTTTTCCTTATGCATGGTTGGTGTGGAAGGTGTGGGAAGAAAGTGACCTGGTGGGGAGTTTGGGACACACAGAATGTCACTATATTTTGTTTAACTAATTAAATGATCATTGGGGGGACTCTCATACTATTTAGGGAGTTATTTTATGGTTTTTTTAAATTTTTTAGGTTGCACAATTTAATCACGATTTTTTAAAATTGTGTAAGTTAAATCTATAAGTTTAAAAAAATGTTTCGAGTAGCATTCATAAGGTTTGCACATAGTTTACAAAATAGTGCAGTAAAACCATATATCCTTTTAAAAACACATAAATTTTACTTTAAAAACCTCATTTATGTTATCACACCACCCATTTGACTCCCTCCATGTTGGGTATTGAACAAAGGGTTCCCTTTCATTCTCCTTCACCTAAGGCCAGTTTTTATGTGATTTTTCACTAAAGGTTAGGAATTTTTTTTTGATTTAGTCATTAAATATTTTTCTTTTCCGCTTATCCTCTCACCCTATCTCATTTGATGGTTCTATTTTGGCTCTGATACCTCTCAGAAGAACCGTAGGGGTAGAAAATGATTTTTATAGTGTTTTATTGGATGTTAGGGTGTTTGTTTTTTCTTGTTGGTCCCGGTTCCTCCATCCCTTGGAGGATAATTCCATTCACACTACATTGAGGTATGTGTTTCTATAAATTTACTTTAATAAACATTCCATTTGATTCCTTAATGTATCAAATTAATTTATAAATGTCTTTCTCATTCTTATTTTTTGTTAGGGGGAACTGTATTTGTGTTTTCATGTTGGAAATTTGATGACAAATGAATTTTAAAAAGATTTAATTTTGTAAGCCCATATATATATTTATATATATGAATGTGAATTGGTTTATAAAATTAAAATTTATCTTTTAAGGTAAAATTGGGTGTTTTTGAGTATTTTTTAACTAACTTTGATTTTGGGATGTTTGGATTTCCTTATGAATTGGGGTTTTCATATGGCTATGGCGATTCTTTGTGAATTGGTGGTTATGTGTGATTTTTTGTTATTAGTGGAAGTTATTGTGGTGATACCTTTAGTTGATTTGTTTTATCATTCCTAGTGTACCAAAAATGATCTATTTGTTTTGGTTATATCCATAGGTTCATGGTATAACAACCCTGTTTTTTATTACACACTTAAACCTGATTTATTACATAAAAATCTTTACTTGATACAACATAGAAGATCGAGAGGTCTAGTGTCTTTGATTTTTAGTAACACTACATAATAGATTATAACATAAAACACACAACAGATTTATAGAAAACTTTCTTTACATGACCGTTAAATTCCCTCGTACTTAGCATTGCATGAGATAACACGAGAACATGCATAAGAAAAGGGTGAGCTATAAATCCCAGTAAGGGAATAAATATGAAATAAAATGAGAAATATAATACATGTTAGAAAATTGTCATATCAATGGAGCATAAGAGAAACATTAACATAAAGGCATGATAAAGTATGATAATCATAACCTGAAAATGTGGCAACAACACTTAACATGAAATTAGCATGAACCAAGGCTCACTGCACATTGAGCATGAGTAAACCCTCATTGCACATGAAGCATGATTAAAACCTCATTTCACTTGAATTATCATGAGACAACACCCATTTCACATGACATATCATGATACTGTACTTTACCCAATGCATTGGAGCACTATCAGGGAACACCCTTCTTAAACATTTTATTTCATGCATAAGTGTGCTATATAGATCATATGACATGGAATCAATCAAAATAATATGTTATTACCCAATTAAGTAATTTGGAATAAATACATGAAGGTACCATTAAATATTTATATGTTGATAAAGGTGAATACCCTTGATAGAGACATGGGTATGGTATTCACTACACAATGGTCTTGGTTTGAAAAAAATGCAGTGCAATTTCCGCAGCATAATGATGTGACATAAGGATTCATGAAAATTGATTATGAGAGAGAAATGGGTGTATCATCATATGTAATTGAGATGGACAGTAAGGGGGTAATATAGATACATTTCCCAACAAACTTAATGGAATTTATATGCAAATACAAAAGAATTACTTGGATGTAAAATAGGAGAGAGAAATCCCTCATGGAATTTTGTCATGGTAACGAGTGTACATGGGAGGAAATAATGAGAGAGAAATGGGTCTACCATCATAAAAAAATAAATATGGAAGTATGGGGGAGGTTCTAAATCATACCCCAATATTTTTAATTTAAAACAAAATGGAATAACAATATTAAGAAGTTTTGATAAAAAGAGAAAGGTAGGAATCCATTAATTGGAAGTGTGATCCCAAAGTATTGGGAGAGGCTTGAGAGAGGCTTATTGGGAGCATGGGGAACATTGGGAGGATTATAGAGAGAGGAGGTCTAGGGTTGGTCAAAGTCCAAAGGCATTGAGTGAAGAGGAAGTGGGAGCTTGGGTAGGTTTATATTGGAAAAGAGAGGGAATTCTTTATTATTTAGGTTTGGGACACCTCACATTAAACTAATCAAAACCAAAATCCAGCCCATGGTTTTTCCCATGGTTTTTTCCAATGTGATGTAAAAACAATATTTTATAATCCTAGTAGACGAAATTCTTGAAATAATAGGGTTTTATATGTGGAGGTGAGTCACACTCTCAAAGAAGACAATTTAAAAAGGAAAAATGTTTTATAAGCCTTGAAGGGTCCACTAATGCTTTTTAAAATCAATTAAAAACCCAAAATCACTTTTTTTAATGGTAAAACATATATTATCCAAAAATAATGTTTATAGTATTTTATTACATCACTATTGGGTCATTATGATGTCATAAAACACATTATATATTTAAATGGTATTTAATTTTTACCCAAAAATTCGACTGTCTTAGAAAATTATGAAAAATTCACCATTGGATAATTTTTACGTCCTAATTATAAATATAATATTAATTTTATAAAAATAATTTTCTAAATATTTTATTTTTAAATTTTAATATAAAATTTGATATTTATAAAAATTTCCTCGGTTTTTGACAAAAACTACTTTCAAACCTTAATAAAAATTACAATTGCATTCATCAAATTATATGATCATTTATATTTAAAAAAAGTAATTTAATAATAATAATGATTATTTATTTAAATATTATTTAATTCAAAAAACCATTAATTCATCAAAATATATTTCTTAGTCGAATATTAACAAAAAATATTATTTGTGCTTTAAAAAATATTTAAAAATTAACAATAATAAAATGAATGCACATTTTTTATATAAAAATAATGTACATAGTCATAGTGTTAGGGTCTTGTTACATAAACCCTTATAACACCCACATAAGACCTAAGGGTAAGAAGTGCGATGGTGATAGACTATTGGGGTGGCTCAGATAACATCGCTTGGGTGGTAATCACTATTAACATCCACTTCTCCCGTAGTCTATTCCGATTAAGCTTAATGTGTTAAATCTCAGCTTGGGCTTGGTCAAGAGAGAATCCCAATGATTCCACCTCCTTTCCGAGCTCCAAAAAATGGTATTCGTACTGGGAAAGTATACTCGATGAGGCCAACACTTCCTTTGTCTGAGTAAATTGGATTTTTAAAGCCCTATATTTATACTAATCATGTGATCATTGTTCAACAACAATATTTTCAAAAATGAGAATTCATAACAGTATTTCAAAATCCAGAAACATAAAACCAATGAAGTTCACATTTTATATAACCATAAAAAGAATTTATTTAGATCAAGAAGAATTTTCATTACTGAAATTTTGGGTCTTTATACATGGTATGAACCTCTGGATATGAACAAAAATTATAATGGCTTTCTATTGGAATATTTACCTTTAAACCCAGATTTCAAAACACTTTTCATTATCACATATTCCCATTCTTCCACCTATTCTTCAAAATGGTTCTTATAAATCCTTTATTCTTCTCAAAATGTATCCTTGGTTGCTAAATTATTTCGAACATGGTTTCCAAATATGATTTCTAAATCATGGAATAAATCGAACCTTGGAATGAGGTTTGGTAAAACAAATGGTATAAAGGCATGTTTGGAACCTCTTGAGTGTGTTTTATTTTTCTATAGTAGTTTTCTAAATGGTATAGAAATATATTTGGATTTAAAATGATACATTCCTAGTTTCTAATTTGTGATGTTTCAAATGGTAGTTTTAAATTAACAAGATGTTTAGGAACTTTTAGCACTTTAGGATGGTTTGATGTGTGATGTGAACCTCTATGGTAGCACCTACATGGAAAGGGGTATCACATAGGTGTTGCTGAATTTTTGGAAGCCATTAATGGTGGAATCCTTGGGTTATTGGTTTATTCCACATGTTTTGGGACCTCCCCCTTCTCTACGTAATATTATCATTGGATTATAGGAATTATCTAGAGGATCAAGTTACAGTTTCTTGATGACCCTAATTAGATGGGTTAGTATCCTTAGATTGGTTGAGAGGATATGCGGGATGTTATACTAGTGAGGATAGTTTATATTATCCATGTTGTTTATTGACTTTGGAGCTGCACCATACAATGGTAGGTGAGTCTGATATGTGTAAGTCTAGGGATTACATCTAGAGATTTATAGGAAACACCCAGGATAATCAATCTATATGTTCTATTTGTTTTTACTGAACTTTGAATGTCATATCTACTGGTTTAGAACTACTTGTTTTCCCTTTTTGTTATAATAACCCACTTTATCCCATGGTGTGGACTTTCATTTGTAATATAGTTTTATAAATTTATTTTGAAAAGGGAAAATGGTTTTAAAAAGGTACATATGTTTTTAGTTATTTAAATGATAAAAAACATTTTCTAATGTATTTAAAACTATAATTTTGGGCAATTTTAGGAAAGGAAATTTATGGATTCTATGGTGCTTACCTGCCCATCTGTTTATGATAACACCATAATTATTCTATTTAGTGTTTTTAGACCCAATTTGTTTACAGGTTCATGGTTTATTTTGGATCGAGTTGGTCTTATGGTTGGTGGTGACCATGAGATCAAATGGAGATCATGTCTTTTCTAGCTTGATTTTAGTTTTTTTGTAGATTCAATTTATTCATCTATTGTAGTATTTGGATCCTATTTATGCATTTATTGAGGTTAAATTATTATTGTTTTCAACTATATTCTTTGTTTTGGTTATTTTATCATGTGTTTTTTTGGGATAAATCGTTCCCATTTTGATATCTCTAATTCCTAGTGCAAGTCACTGGCTCGAGAGGATAGAGAATACCTATTAGGCCTTATCATTAGCCTAGTCATGTGTTGGGTCAGATGGAAGCGCGATCTGGTTCAAGACACATGATGTGTTGTGATAAATTTAATGATGATTAAATAACTTAACTCAATGAATTATATGTCATGTATGTATAAAACACTTGTTATGGACCATACTGAGTGACATAAACTAAAGTGTACACACCATGTTCCCTCCAATACAAATAGTGTTCTTAATTAATTTTAATTTATTTAAAATTATAGTGGATGGTAATTATATTGAATATTTTGATGCATAACTCAGATAAATGAAATAATTATTTGATAATATAATTAATTTATTAATTTGAGAAATTATTTTAATAAAGAATGAATTAAAATGAAAGATGGTCAGTTCATTTAAATTCCTATTCATTGCATGTGTGGATGATCATGGGCTTGGCTAACCTATATATTTGTTAGGTTTATTTTAAATTAATAATTATTTAATGGGTTTTTAATTATTATTATAAAATTAGAATTATGATCTTTATATCATTATCTCCTATTATTATGTACATGCCTCTATGTCCAGGTTTCTTTTATTTAACCCCATTTGTAACACCCTGAGATTTTATGAGAAATATTATTTTTAATTTCTTTGATGTATTTTGTTGTATGCTACACCAAGATTATCTTGCGCTATACACAACACCATATTAGGTTGTATTATACGCAACACTATTCTTGTATTGCGTTACATGCTAGAGCAACCTTCCTCAATAGCTTGCATTGTATGCAATACCGAGTTTCACTAAACAACGATATGTTATTAAAATATTATATAAACTAACCGTTATGAATATTAATACCCCTCCTTTTTTAAATTTAATAAATTTTATCTTTCAAAATGGAATTCATTTTTTGATTTGGAATATCCAAATTATCCTAGGGTGAATTTTTGGAATTTTTCTGAAAACATTCAATTTTTGATGAATAGTGAAAACACTCAGTTGTTGGTTAAAACCGACTTTCTATTCAAATAATAATTTATTTTATTTAAATTTCTTTAGAGTCAAAATAGATACATAATACCGATAAAATTTCAATGTAATTCATTGGATTCATTTTGTAATAATTTTAGATATATAAAAATTTTATTGAACTTTTTACCGTCTTTTACCCACCCCTTAGGAGCATTTGAAAATTTACATAAAACATAATTTTACCACTTCTATGAGTTGAATTTTCAAAAATCCGAGAGACACAGTTAATATCATTGAGTAATATGTGGTTCAATAAGATAAAAATAATTTTTTTTGTGAATAGTAACTTTTTACTTTTATTTACCACTGTTAAAAGTAAATAGGGTAATTAAGGGTAAAATGATATTATTATTTCCCTAACACATGTCCTAATTCTATTGGATAAGTATAAATCGACCAAAAAAACCTTAGGAATAAAATATGTACCTCTTTGGTCCACTTGGATTAGATTAGGACACTTATTATTATTTTATTTAAAGAAGAGTTAAAATAGTTAAAATCAATGTTTAATAACTAAAAATTTTTTAATATAGGGTTATACATAAGAAACATTCGACTATAAATATTAATTATAATTATAAAAACATTTCTTATATAACGGTATTTTATTTATATTTTTTTACACATTAAATATTTTAATTTATTTATGACACAATGATGATCCAGTAATTACCTTATTAATGAAATATTTACATAACTGATATTATAAATACCCCAATAAATGTAATTTGAGACTTTTTATGAATTAAAAAAACTTAGGTTAATATAACATATAATTGTTGGTTAGATGAATTTTTTTCAGAGTAATAATGCTGTTATGAATTTAGAGAAAACAAAATACCAAATAGTGTCAAAATTGACATAAAAGAGTTTTTAAAAGAAATATTATATTATTAATTAATATAATGGTCCTAAAAATATAAGGTTCATCCAAAAGACTTATATAATAATATATATGATATTAAATAACCAATTGGGGTTTTATTGGTAGTTTATTGTACGTTTATTAACTATATAGTGTAACAATACAAGAGGACACGGTAAAAGTTAAATTATTTATCTTAGAGTTAAAATCTAAAAGATAACGTTAAAAAAGAAACCTAAACTTGCCTAAAACCTATTGGATGAAATTATTTAGACCCATCCTTACCCTAGACTCGAAATAAGTCACTTTTTATACATTATAAATTGAATATGAATTTATTATAAAATAATATTTTATGTTTTCCATATGGTGCCCCTCACCCCTCTTAGAAAAGGGCACTCCCCCTTCTCTCTAATTCACACCTTCAAAGCCATTTTTATTTGACAAACCCTGCCCAAATACCCTCTCAACTGTTCTCCCTTCATCCTAGATGCCTTACTTTAGTCATAAATTCAACCTAAGGAGCCCTTTTGGTCAAATCAAAAGAAAGAACCCGAAGAAGAAGTAAATATCTCACCACCTATTTCATGTTCCTTTCTTCTTCCACTTCCTCCTTCTTTGTTGTTTCCATTCTAAAATAATAACTATAGTATATTCTATATACTGTGATGTTATTATAAAAATATTACAACCATATTAGTTATTTTATCCATCCTATGAATGAAAAAGTCACCACACGTGCCTGCGTACGGTTTACCGTCTCCACGTTGTGGTGTAGTTTGTTATTCAAAGACTTCATCATTTGGATGGGTATAATAAGGAGTATAAATGATATAAATAATAAATATAACATTATTTTTTTTATATTATATAACATCCAATTATATACTATTTTAATATCAAAAGAATGATATTGTTGCTTGTGCTTACGTACGGACTACCGTCTCCACAAACGCAATGAGATTCATTTCCCCTGATTAACCATTAAAGTATGATTATAAATTATATATAATAAATAATAATTAAATATATTACATAATAATGATACAGTATTTATGTAAATATATGTTTCATTTGCTTAATTCCATCCAATTCAATAAGGAAACGAAAACAGCGTTCATGCGTATGTACGACCTACCGTCTCCATGAACAGTGTATTTCATTCTATTTATCGATCTATCCTATATATTTATATGCTGAATATATATTATATATAAATCATGTTTTACATTCTGGAATTAATTAAATCAGGATATAATTATTAATATCAATAACAACACATCGAAACATGTAGGATAAATGAAACAATTTTTACCCAAAACGTTGCTTTAACATGGAATTTAAAAAAGAACGAGTAATATAAAGTCATAAGTGAATCATAAATGATATAATATATATTATTATCGTTATGTTACAAGTTAATAATATGTTTAAACCCACTATACAAGAGTCTATAAAACATATGAAAGAAATTGGACATAAGGTAAGGGATAATTTTTCAATCTCATTTTTATCTGAGATTTCTTATACGTAAGTATTTACTGGGGTTATATTTTTCACCCGTTTACATAAAAATATATTTCATAAAGTGTTTAATATTATTCCATGTGTGTTTAAATTCATGTTTACCCCTCCTTTACTTTTACTTCGTGTTATGGAAGGAATATCTCTTTTGTTTACCATACATGGTACTTTTTGACTTTTCCATTAAAAGCACGGGGATATTGTGTTTTTAACTTATATGGTATGAACATATTTTTACAGTTTCATAACACCTTATTTTTCATGAAGCTTACTCTACATGATTTCATGACTATTTTCAAAAAAATCTTTTCTTTTAAAATTGCATGGAATTTTGGGGAAAAAATGATTTTGAAGAAGAAAGGATATTTTCCTCAAGAATTCATTTCAAGTGTTTTATCAAAAAAAATTTCCATCTCAGATGACATTATTTAATATGTGTATGTTTCAAGTATAATGTATCTATTATTTACATGGATTCACTTTTCTTATGATGAAATAATATCCATTGGTTTTATATGGATTATGTTATGCTGGGATGATGTTGATGAAACCAATTTTATTCATTGGGTTATGATGAATGATTTATGTTTATGTTGTGGAACACGTAAGAATGATTTCATTATGAGACGGGTGGGACCTATATTTCCTTCCAATTCATTGGGTAATGATTTATATCTCATGATATAGACATGGCTAGAATGACAAGTGAATCTGGTTCAGTAATACAGGACTGGAACGGCAAGTAAACCCGGTTTAGTAATGGACTTTGTCCACTATGATGGTCTTGGAAGTAATTCCTTGGCTAATATAGAAATCATAACATGTGCTTAATGGTTTCCACAATTACATTTTTTATTCCAATGATATATTATCATGATTAATGTTCCTTTATGATATATTACTTACATACTACAAAGATTTATTTCATAACTCAAGATCTTGATGTTTAAAAATTATGTTCATGTTTTTATGTTCAAATATATATGGTTTGTTTTATTTTCTCAATGCTTACCCTTACTGAGAATTTGAGCTCACCCATTATATGTTTTCTTTTCCACAAGATATAATGAAAGGTTTTAGGTAAGAAAAAAAATTGGAAGATCTTTATGGGAGATATTGAAGATCTTTCACCATGATTTGAAGATTATGTTCCGAGTTTCGAAAGACACTAAACTATTACGGTCCGTGGGTGTCATTTTTTTGTTATGTATTATGTATTGAACAAATGTAATGTAATGTCCATGTATGTCAATATTGGGTATCTACAGTTGGTATCAGAGCAATGGTTTAGTTATCTTTGGAAACTAGGACGTGAAAACATTAGTGAGATCCCTAGAGATATTTCTAAGGTATATCTAGGGATGTTCCTAAGGTTTAGTATAACTATAGGTTAAAGTCCTAGAATTATGTTGAAGATCATAAATATCCTAGGGTGAACCTAAGGTGTCATGGATTAAAGAATGTGTGTTATGTTATACTTTTTATGATAATGTGGTTCCACATTATTTTAACTATTTCTTACACCATGGTTTTTGGTTTTAGTCAATGGAGGGAACCAGAAGGAATTGGGTAAACATTGAATCCAATGGAAAAATTGGTGACTATGAGGGACGAAATTGCATAATGACTTGAAATAAATACATTGTGATTATGCCAAATCAGTCATCATGATATATAATTAACAAGGTGAAATTTAGTGGTATTCCTAATTCATCAAATAAGAGGATGATGGAATTTTAGGCATGTTCGCATGGTGAGGAGCATAAAGAAAGGAAGATTGAGATTTCTAAATAAGGGAAGAATTACCTTGATGAATACATAAAATGGAGGGGAAGATGTTATCTATATAGGTAGAAGGGTCATAGAGTGATATATTGTTAAGGAGTTCATTGTCTTATCGGTGGAGAACATGGTCATTACCCAACTCAATGCCCTGACCTTAGAGGTTTCTTCTAAATCAAGGAAGGAATTATTCCATGACAATCACTGAAGAGGATGGATTGAAGTGTTTATGTATTGGAATTCAAGAATAATGTTTTTGAGGTAATTTTATGGTATATTGGAGTATATATGTATTGGTCCATTGTGGTTTTCCATAAGAATATGGTACCGGTAACCATGAAAATTGATTGAAATATTTTTAGAAAGTAGATTAAATGCGCATAATTAAGGGATAAGAAGAAAATAATATGTATGATAGTATTCATGAGCTCATGACTAATATAAGGGAAAAGAGATATCATGGTTTGAGTATATCAAATTTTTGGGATTTTGGTATGTAGAAAGAGTTATCTTTTAAGAGAATTCATGTTTTCACTTAAGTTCTATGGCAATTTATATTTCATGAGAATACATGATTAAGGTATTCACATGTTTGGAATGCGATAAACAAGATATATCTTATGATATATGGGGGATAAATTATGGTATTCACATGCATGTTATGTGACCTTTCAAGTAATCGTTTTCTTTATACTATGAGTTTGGACAAATGTATTTTCGATAAGCCTAAAGATTGGAATGAATTAATGTTGGAAATCAGATAGTATTGTTTAAGGCTATAATTTTTTTCAGTATTATTTATGGAATGTTATAATAGTATTGTTTTAGAGAAAGAACAACATGCAGGATAGGTGACAACCCATCGCGTCAGACAAGGTTGTAGGAATGAAACCCACAACCGAATTGCGACAGGACTTTATCGCCTACCACTGGCTTACAAGAAGTCCATGGTTAGTAGAAATTAGTTTTATTTTATTAATTAGTATGATATATGAAGTATAAGTCCATTTTAGGAACCTATAAGATTAATCTCACCATAGATGGACTTATGTATATTTAATAACTTTTGCTAAGATTTTGTTTGAGGAAGATGTAATGACCTATCATTCTATCACATGATCTGCTAACACTTCACAAATGACAAATTCAACTTAATTTCTTTAAGATATGAAGTGGAAATTGTTCAAGGAACGACCTAAAGTGAGAGTGTACCAAAATCAAATAAATATTTCTTCTAATTCCAATTTTTTTAACATTAGGGAAATGATCTTTAAAACCAAAGACATTGGCTTAGATGGTACCTTAGGTCATCAGAAATTTATGGCTTTGTGATTGTTGGATTTTTTATAGCCATATTCTCTAACACTCTCTATCAGAACTTGATGGTTACATTTCTCTACCATATCCATATTTTCACATATGTTCTTTTATGTGGAAACCTAGTGATGAGTTAATTTGGGTAATAGTTATGTTTCATACATTAGTTTTTAAAATTATGTTTTATCATTCCTTTCTACAATGTGGGTTTCAATGAATGAAACTTTCAAGTAGAAAACCATTTATAACCCCGATTAATTTCGAGGGAGAAATTCATTTTAAGGGGGGTAGAATGTAACACCCCGAGATTTTATGAGAAATATCATTTTTAATTTCTTTGATTTCTTGTGTTGTATGCAACACAAAGATTATCTTTCACTATACGCAAAACCATATTAGCATGTAGTATACGCAACACTATTCTTGGCTTGCGTTACACGCAAGAGCAACCTTCCTTTATAGCTTGCGTTGTACGCAATACCCAGTTTCACTATACAACGATACATTATTAAAATATTATATATATGAGCCATTATGATGAGTAATACCCACTTTTTGAAATTTAAAAAATTTTATCTTTCAAAATGGACTTCATTTTTGGATTCGGAATATCAAAATTAGCCTAGGGTGAATTTTTCTAAAAACATTCAATTTTTGATGAATAGTGAAAACACTGAGGTATTGGTTAAAACCGAATTTTTATTTAAATATTAGTTTATTTTATTTAAATTTATTTAGGGTCAAAATAGATACATAATACCTATATAAGTTCAATGAAGTTCATTGGAGTCATTTTCTAATAATTTTAGATATATAAAAATTTTATTGAACTTTTTACCGTCTTTTACACACCTCCTAGGAGCATTTGAAAATTTACATAAAACATAATTTTACAGCTTCTATGAGTTGAATTTTGAAAATCCGAGAGACACTGTTAATATCAAAGAGTAAAATGTGGTTTAATAAGATAAAAATAATTTTTGGTGAATAGTAACTTTTTTCTTTTATTTACCACGGTTAAAAGTAAATAGGGTAATTAAGGGTAAAAATGATATTATTATTACACTAACACATGTCCTAATTCTATTGGATATGTATTATTTGATGATAAACAAATTTTGGAATAAAATATAAACCTATTTGGTCCAATGGGACTAGATTAGGACACTTATTATTATTTTATCTAAAGAAGAGTTAAAATAGTTATAAGCAAAGTTTAATAACTAAAACATTTTTAATATAGGGTTATACATAAAATAAATTAGCCTATAAATATTAATTATAAAGATAAAAAGATTTCCTACACAATTGTATTTATTTATATTTTTTTAGACATAAAATAATTTAAGTGACTTATGAAACAATGATGATGCAGTAGTTACCTTATCAATGAAATATTAGCATATTTGATATTATAAATACCAAAATAAATGTAATTTTAGAATTTTTATAAATTAAATTTTTTTAGGTTACTATAACATATTAGGATTGGTTAGATGAATTTTTTTTGAAGTAATAATTCAGTTATGAATTTAGAGAAAAGAAAATACAAAATAGTGTCAAAATTGACACAAAAGTGTTTTTAGAACAAATATTATATTATTAATTGAAATAATGTTCTTAAAATATAAGGTTCGTCCAAAATACTTATATAATGATATATATGACATTAAAGAACCAATTGGGGTTTGATTGGAAGTTTATAGTATGTTTATTAACCATATAGTGTAAGAATACAAGAAGACACAGTAAAAGTTAAATTATTTAACTTAGAGTTAAATCTAAATGATAAGGTTAAAAAGGTAACCTAAACTTGTCTAAAACCTATTGGTTTTGAGGGTTTCGACCCATTCCCATTCTACCCTCAAAATAATCCACTTTGGATCCATTATAAACTGAATATGAATTTATTATAAAATAATATTTTATGTTTTTCCTAAGGTGCCCCTCACCCCTCTTTATAAAAGGGCACTCCCCTTCTCTCTAATTCACACCTTCAAAGCCATTTGACTCGGCCAAACCCTACCAAATACCCTCTAAACTGTCCTGCCTTCATCGTAGAGGCCCTACTTTAGTCATACATCCAACCTAAGGAGCCCTTTTGATCAAATCAAAAGTAAGAACTCGAATAAGAGGTAAATATCTCACCACCTATTTTAAGTTCATTTCTTCTTACACTTTATCCTTCTTTGTTTTTTCCATTATAAAATAATAACTCCAGTATCATATATATAATGTGATGTTATTATAAATATGGTACAACTATATTAGTTATTTTATCCATCATATGAATGAAAAAGTCACCACACGTGCGTACGTACGACTTACCATCTCCACATTGTGGTGTAGTTTTTTATTCAAAAATTTCATCATTTGGATGGGTATAATAATGAGTATAAATGATATAAATAATAAATATGACATTATTATTATTCTTTATATATGATATACCATCCAATTATATACTTTTCTAATATCAAAAGAATGATATTGTCGCTCGTGCGTACGTACGGACTACCGTCTCCACAAACACGATGAGATTAATTTTCCATGATTTACCATTCAAGTATGATTATAAAGTATATATACAAATAATAATGAAATATATTAAATAATAATGATACTGAATTTATCTACATATATGTTTCATTTACTTAATTCCATTCTGTTCAATAAGGAAACGAAAATAGCGTTTATGCGTACGTACGATCTACCGTCTCCATGAACGGTGTATTTCATTCCATTTATCAATCTATCAAATATATTTTTATGCTGAATATATATTATATATAAATCATGTTTTACATTATTGAATTAATTAAATCAAGATATAAGTAATAATATCAAGAACAAAAAATC
Source organism: Viscum album (assembly GCA_963277665.1). Taxonomy (NCBI): domain Eukaryota; kingdom Viridiplantae; phylum Streptophyta; class Magnoliopsida; order Santalales; family Viscaceae; genus Viscum; species Viscum album. Next base: position 1,553,257,748 of record OY728131.1, read on the forward strand.
CAAACACGTACGATAAATGAAATGATTTTATCCAAAACGATGCTTTAACATGGAATTTACAAAAGAACGGGTAATATAAAGTCATAAGTGAATCATTCATGATATCATAAATTTTATTATGGTCATGTTAAAAGTTAATAATATGTTTAAACCCACTATAAAATAATGTTGGACACATAGGGACGAAATTGGACATAAGGTAAGGGATAATTTTTCAACCTCATTTTTATCCGATATTTCTTATACATAAGTATTTAATAGCGTTATATTTTTCCTCCATGTCCATAATTTTTTTTCATAAAGTGTTTAATATTATTACATGTATGTTTAAAGTCATGTATAAGTTTCTTCAACTTTTACTTTGTGTTATGGAAGGAATCTTTCTTTTGTTTACCATATGTGGTGCTTTTTTACTTTTCCGTTAAAAGCACGAGGTGAATGAGTTTTAACATATACGGTATGAACAGATTTTTATGGTTTCATAATGCCATATTTTCAAGAAGCATACTATACAATATTTCATTAGAATTATTAACAAAATCCTTTTCTTTTAAAATTTCAAGGAATTTTTTGAAAAGGAAATAATTTTGAAGAAGAAATGATATTTTCCTCATGAATTCATTTCAAGTGTTTTATCAAAACCATTTTACACCTAAGATGAAATTATTTTATATTCTTATGTTTCAAGTATACTGTCTCTATGATTTACATGGTTTCACTTTTCTTATGATGAAATGATATCCATTTGTTTTATATGGATTATGTTCTGATGTGATGATGCTTATAAAACCCATTTTATTCTTTGAGTTATGATGAATGATTTATTTTTATGTTGTGGCACACATAATAATGATTTCATTATGAGATCGGTGGGACCTATATATCCCTCCAATTCATTGGGTAAATATTTATATCTCATGATATAGACATGTCTGGAATGGCAAGTGAATCTGGATCAGTAATACAGGAATGGAACGACAAGTAAACCTGGTTCAGTAATGAACATTGTCCACTATGATGGTCTTGGCAGCAATGCCTTGTCTAATATGTAAATCATAAAATGTGCTTAATGGTTGCCACAATTACATGTTTTATTTCCATTCTATTTTATCATGATTAATATTCCTTTATGATCTATTCCTTATGTAATACCATGATTTATTTCACAACTCAAGATCATGATGTTTAAAATTTATGTTCATGTTTTTATTTTTAAATGTATATGGTTTTTTTTATTTTCTCCATGATTACCCTTACTGAGCATTTGAGCTCACCCTTTATATGTTTTCTTTTCTCCAGGATATAAAGAAAGGTTTTACGTAAGAAAACAAAAGTGGAAGACCTTTATGAGAGATGTTGAAGATCATTCACCATGATTAGAAGATTATGTTCTGAGTTTCCAAAGACACTAAACTAGTACTGTCCTTCGGTGTCATTTTTTGTTATGTATTATGTATTCCAAAAAAGTAATGAAATGTCCATGTACGTCAAGCTTGGGTCTCTACAGTTGGTATCAGTGCAAAGGTTTAGTTAACCTTTGTAATGTAGGATGCGAAAACATTAGTGAGATCCATAGATATATTTCTAAGGTATGTCTAGGGATGTCCCTAAGGATTAGTATAACTATAGGATAAATTCCTAGAATTATATTGATGATCATAAATAACCTAGGGTGAAGCTAAGGTGTCATGGATTAAACAATGTGTGATAAGTTATACATTTTATGATTATGTGGTTCCTCATTATTTTAACTGTTTCTTACACCATGGTTTTGGGTTTTAGTCAATGGAGGGAACCATAAGGAATTTGTTCAACATTGAATCCAATGGAAAAATTAGTGACTATGTGACTTGAAATTTCATAATTCCTTGAAAGAAAGACATTGTGATTATGCCGAATCAGTCATCACGATATATGATTAACAATTTGAACTTTAGTGGTATTTCTAATTCATCAAATAAGAGTAAGATGAAATTTTATACATGTTCGCATGGTGAGGAGAATAGAGAAAGGAAGATCAAGATTTCTAAAGAAGGGAAGAATAAACTTGATGAAGTCATCAAATGGAGGGGAAGATGTTATCTGTGTGGGGAGAAGTGTCATAGAGTGAGAGACTGTTAATGAGTTCATTGTCTTATCTGTGGAGAACATGGGCATTACCAAACTCAATGCCCTGACCTAAGAGGTTACTTCTAAATCAAGGAAGGACTTATTAAATGACAATCATTAAATAGGATGGATTGAAGTGTTTATTTATTGGCATTCAAGAATATTGTTGTTGAGGTAATTATATGGTATATTAGAAAATTTATGTATTGGTCCGTTGTGGTTTTCCATAAGAATATGTTACCAGTAACCACGAAAAGTGATTGAAATATTTTTGGAAAGTAGATGAAATGTGCATAATGAAGGGATAAGGAGAAAATAATATGTATGATAGTATTCGTGAGCTCATGACTGATATAAGGACAAAGTGATATCATGGTTTGAGTATATCGAAATTTTAAGATTTTGGTATTTGGAAAGAGTTATCTTTTGACAGCATTCATGTTTTCACTAAGGTTCTATGATAATTCATGTTTCAAGAGAATACATGATTAAGGTATTCACATGCTTGGAATGCGATCAACAAGATATATCTTATGATATGTGGGGGATAAATTATGGTATTCACAAGCTTGTTATGTGAACTTTCAAGTAATCATTTTCTTTATACCATGAGATTAGACAAATGTATTTTGGATAAGCCTAAAGATTGGAATGAATTATGTTGTACATTAGATAATATTGTTTATGGCTAGAATTTTTTTTGATATTATTTCTGGAATGTTATAACAGTGTAGTTTTAGAAAAAGAACAAGTTGCAGGACGGGCGACAACCCGTCACGTCGGACAGGGTTGCTAGAATCGAACCCACAACTGAAGTGCGACAGGACTTTATCGCCTATCAATGGCCTACAGGAAGTCTCTGGTTAGTATAAATTAGTTTTATTTTATTAAGTGGTATGATATATTAAGTATAAGTCCATTTTAGGAACCATATTCGATTAGTCTCACCATAGATGGCCTTATGTATATTTAATAACTTTTTTATGATTTTGTTTGAGACATATGGAATGACCTATCATTCTATCGCATTATCTCCTAACACTTCATGAATGGAAAATTAAACTTCATTTATTTTAGAGATGAATTGGAAATTGTTCAAAGAACAACCAACGATGAGATTATACCAAAATCAATTAAGTATTTCTTCTAATTAAAATTTTTTCTACTTTAGGGAAATGATCTTAAAAACCAAAAATGTTGTCCTAGATGGTACATTAGATCATCAAAAATATATTACTTTGTGATTGTTGGATTTTTTATAGCCATGTTCTCTACCACTCTCTATCAGAACTTAATGCTTAGATTTCTCTTCTATATCCATATTTTCACCTATGTTCTCTAATGTGGAAACCCAGTGATGAGTCAATTTGGGTAACCGTTATGTTTCATACATTAGTTTTTAAAATTAAGTTTTAGAATTCTTTTTTACGATGTGGGTTTCTATGAATGAAACTTTCAAGTAGCAAACCATTTATAACCCCGACGAATTTCAAGGGATAAATTCATTTTAAGGGGGGTAGAATGTAATACCCCGGGATTTTATGAGAAATATTTTTTTTAATTTCTTTGATGTGTTCTGTTGTATTCCACACCAAGATTATCTTGCGCTATATGAAACACCGTATGAGCTTTTAGTATACGAAACACTATACTTGTCTTGCGTTACACGCAAGAGCAACCTTCCTCGATAGCTTGCATTGTACGTAATACTGAGTTTCACTAACCAAAGATATGTTATTAAAATATTATGTAAACTAGCAGTTATGAATAGTAATAAACACTTTTTAAAATTTTATAAATTTTATCTTTCAAAATTGACTCCATTTTGGGATTCTGAATATCGAAAATCGCATAGGGTAAAGTTTTGTTATTTTTCTGAAAACATTCAATTTTTGATTAATATTGAAAACACTGAGTTATTGGTTAAAATCGACTTTTTATTTAAATAATAATTTATTTTATTTAAATTTATTTAGGGTCAAAATAGATACATAATACCTATATAAGTTCAATTTAATTCATTGGAGCCATTTTATAATAATTTTAGATATAAAAAAATTTTATTGATCTATTTACCCTCTTTTACACACCTCCTAGGAGCATTTGAAAATTTATGTAAAACTTAATTTTACCGCTTCTGTGAGTTGAATTTCAAAAATCCAAGAGACACAGTTAATATCAAGGAGTAAAATGTGGTTTAATAAGATAAAAATAATTTTTGGAGAATAGTAACTTTTTACTTTTATTTACCACGGTTAAAAGTAAATAGGGTAATTAAGGGTGAAATGATATAATTATTACCCTAACACATGCACTAATTCTATTGGATAAGTATAATTCGACCAAAAACAACCTTAGAAATAAAATATGAACCTCTTTGGTCCACTTGGATTAGATTAGGACACTTATTATTATTTTATTTAAAGAAGAGTTAAAATAGTTAAAATCAAAGTTTAATAAGTAAAACATTTTGAATATAGGGTTATACATTTGATAAATTCTATTATAAATATTAATTAGAAAGATAAAAATATTTTCTACATAATGGTATTTTATTTATATTTTTTTAAAAATTAAATAATTTAATTTATTTATGACATAAAGACGATGCTGTAATTACCCTATTAATGAAATATTAACATAATTGATATTAAAAATACCCAAATAAATATTATTTGAGAATTTTTATGAAATAATTTTTTTAGGTTAATATAACATATTAGGGTTGGTTAGAGGAATTTGGTTTGAAGTAATAATGCTGTTATGAATTTAGAGAAAACAAAATACCAAATAGTGTCAAAATTGACAAAAAAGAGTTTATAAAAAAATTTATATTATTAATTGATATAATGGTCCTAAAAATATAAGGTTCGTCCAAAAGACATAAATAAAAATATATATGATTATAAAGAACCAATTTAGGTCTCATTGGTAGTTTATAGTAAGTTTATTAACCATATAGTGTAAGAATACAAGAAGACATGGTAAAAGTTAAATTATTTAACTTAGAGTTAAATCTAAATGATAAAGTTAAAATGGTAACCTAAACTTGTATAAAACCAATTTGTTGAGATTATTTCGACCCATACACACTCTATATTCTAAATAAGTAACTTTGGATCCATTATAAACCGAAAATGAATTTATTATAGAATAATATTTTAGGTTTTTCCTAAGGTGCCCCTCACCCCTCTTATAAAAGGGCACTCCTCCTTATCTCTAATTCACATATTCAAAGCCATTTGACTTGGCCAAACCATGCCCATATATTCTCTCAACTGTACTCCTTTAATACTAGAGGCCTTAATTTAGTCATAAAGCCATCCTAAGGATCCCTTTTGATCAAATCAAATGGAAGAACCTGAAGAAGAGGTAAATATCTCACAACCAATTTCAAGTGCCTTTCTTCTTCAACTTCCTCCTTATTTTTTGTTTCTATTTTAAAATAATAACACTAGTATATTATATATAATTTGATGTTATTATAAAAATGGTACAACCTTATTAGTTATTTTATCCATCCTATGAATGAAAAATTCACCACACGTGCGTACGTACGACTTACCGTCTCCACGTCGTGGTGTAGTTTGTTATTCAAAAATTTCATCATTTGGATGGGTATAATAATGAGTATGAATGATATAAATAATAAATATACCATTATTATTATTCTATATATATGATATACCATCCAATTATATACTATTTTAATTTGAAAATAATGATATTGTCACTCCTGCGTACGTACGGACTACCGTCTCCACGAACGCAATGAGATTCATTTTCCATGATTAACCATTCAAGTATGATTATAAAGTATATATAATAAATAATAGTAAAAGATATTATATAATAATGATACTGGATTTATGTATATATATGTTTCATTTTCTTAATTCCATTCAATTCAATAAGTAAACAAAAACAATGTCCATGCGTACGTACGGACTACTGTCTCCATGAATGGTGTATTTCATTTCATTTATCGATCAATCATATATATTTATATGCTGAATATATATTATATATAAATAATGTATTAAATTCTATATTTATTTAAATCAGGATATAAGTAATAATAACAAGAACAACAAGTCGAAACACATAGGATAAATGAAACGATTTTACCCAAAATGCTGCTTTAACATGGAATTTACAAAAGAACGGGTAATATAAAGTCATAAGTAAATAATATATGATATCATAAATATAATTATGGTTATGTTAAAAGTTAATAATATGTTTAAACCCACTATAAAGGAGTCTCAGACACATACGGAAGAAATTCAACATAAGGTAAGGGACAATTTTTCAATCTCATTTTTATCTGATATTGCTTATACCTAAGTATTTACTGGGGTTATATTTTTCATCCATGTATATAAAAATGTTTTTCATAAAGCGTTTAATATTATTCCATGTGTGTTAAAAGTCATGTTTACCAATATTTTACTTTTACTTTGTGTTATGGAAGGAATCTCTCTTTTGTTTACTATACATGTTACTTTTTGACTTTCCTGTTAAAAGTATGAGGAGAATGATTTTTTAAGTTATACGGAATGAACAGATTTTCATGGTTTCATAAGGCCTTATTTTCATGAATCTTACTCTACAATATTTCATGACTATTTTTAACAAAATATATTTCTTTTAAAATTGCATGGAATTTTGTGAAAAGAAAATTATTTTGAAGAAGAAAGGATATTTTCTTCAAGAATTCATTTCAAGTGTTTTATCAAAACCATTTTCCATATAAGATGACGTTATTTCATATTTGTATGTTTCAAGTATAATGTCTCTATGATTTACATGGTTTCATTTTTTTTATGATGAAATTATATCCATTTGTTTTATATGGATTATGTTATGATGGGATGATGTTTATGAAACCCATTTTATTTTTTGGGTTATGATGAATGATTTATGTTTATGCTATGGCACATGTAAGAGTGATTTAATTATTATATGGGTGGGACCTATATCTCCCTAAAATTCATTGGGTAAAGATTTATATGTCATGATATAGACATGGCTGGAACGACAAGTGAATCTGGTTCAATAATACAGTGATGGAACGAAAAGTAAACCCTGTTCAGTAATGGACTATGTCCACTATCATGGTCTTGGAAGAAATGCCTTGGATAATATGGAAATCATTACATGTGTTTAATGGTTTCCAAAATTACATGTTTTATTCCCATGATATTTTATCATGATTAATGTTCCTTTATTATCTATTCCTTACGTACTGCCGAGATTTATTTCACAAATCAAGATCTTGATGTTTAAACATTATGAACATGTTTTTATATTCAAATGTATATGGTTTGTTTTATTTTCTCCATGATTACCCTTATTGAGTATTTGATCTCACCCTTTATATGTTTTCATTTATCCAAGATATAAATAAAGGTTTCAGGTAAGAAAACAAAAGTGGAAGATCTTTATGGGAGATGTTGAAGATCTTTCACCATGATTAGAAGATTATGTTCCGAGTTTCCAAAGACACAAAACTATTAAGGACCTTGGGTGTAATTTTTTTGTTATGTATTATGTATTACTCAAAAGTAATATAATGTCAATGTATGTCAATCTTGGGTATCTACACCATTCACATGGGTTCCCCTAACATGTGTGTGAGAAAACATATGTAAATAAAGGGTCTCCGAAAATATGGTTATGATCGAAGATGGAACCAAGGTGAAACCAACCATGGGGATACATAGGTGAACATGTGGAATGTATAAACACAAAATAAACCTAGTTCAAGGAGTTATTCCACTAGGACCAATGGTTGGTTTATCATCCTCTCGAAAAACTTATAAATAGTTAAATCGCATGACCCTGCCATATATGTATATATATTTTATTTCTTTCCATTAATAGGTTAATTACTTGTTTATGAGATTCATATTTATTCATGATCTCATTATGTAAATTAATTAACAAGAATGAAATATGGAATAAAATAAATGGACTATGTGTAAATAATTTTATAAATACATAAATAATTAAATTACATAAAATTAGTAAAATATTTAATAAGGTTCAAAATGATAAAATAAATCATATATGAAAATATATATAAAACCAAAAAAGGAATTATTATGTCATAAATACATTACATTACATGATTTAGGATGAAACCATCGATCAAGGTGTTTTCCTGGCCCTCGTTAGGACAGATTTATTTTTTTGGGGTGTTTTAATGAACATTTTGGGTTGACTTAACCATGTTATAATAAATAGTATTTTAAATAGAAATATTTAGTGTAACTTGGGTGAATGTGATAATTAAATCTTAATTTAAGTTTCCAATATTGGGGAGTGAACTCAATTAATCAAGGGAAAATGAGTTAATTCATTTGGAAAGACCCACACACCTAAATACATGTAATTAATTGATCATAACCTTTTTAGGTTGTTATAAGGGACATATGGATCCTTGAAACTAGAATATCCTTATAACAACATATTCTAAATCCAATGGTGATTTCTATTAGGATTTGATAAAATAGTGGATATAAAAGAATATATTACATTAAAATTTGGTAATCAGGATAATGTAATAAAACCTATTTTTATTTCTTTTAATAAAATGGAACATCTTATAAACTTTAAATTATTCATGTGACTGATGATTTATAAATATAATTTCCATAGTAGCATGAATTTATAATATTGGTATAAGATCTTACAGACCACAATATCCTAGGTTCATAAATTCTATGTGTTAGACTCCCTTATTCTTGATGATCCCTCTAAAGTGGAAATTAAGAATGATATCACTACTTACCTAAGATAATTTAATGATAAAATTTACTTCTAGTGTTTCATGTTATCATGTATTTATAGTGATACTCATTATATACACAAAATCATGGATACTTATATGATGTTGTTTTACCTTCGTGATCGTTATACGAAGAAGTCTAGACATTATAGTTATGACTTCTACAAGGAAATTTTTACAATAATCCGTGTAAAATGATTTCCATATAGATTTTGTATAGTCAAAATGAATATCTATATTGAGTGTTTAGACATCTTGGATTTTAAGCCACACAATTAGTTACATAACAATATCATAACAATCCCATTACCTCATCGATTCTATAGATTTTTTATGAATTATAATTTGAAAAATATTTATAATTCACTCCCATACATTTTTACTCTTATTCACCAAGTGTATAAGTAAATAAGTCATGTAAAAACTATAGTACTTATGCTAAACAAGAGTAATGGAAGGAGAAATGACCCTAAAATTATTTCCAAGTACCAGTGATTTTCCGAACCACCCAACTAAGAAATGGAATAACCAAAGGCTAGATAAGAAACAATAATTAAAATGATTTTCATGTGGTAATAAGGTACACTAGAAGAACAACTATAGATCAATAAATAATCAAATGGATGATTTAGGTGAGTTTGTTATCAAATGAAACCATTCTATATATAATATTTGGGTATTAGATACCTCTTGTAACATCATGTTAACCCTTTCAGGTAAAAATATTAATTTTTGATCATATTTTATTTGTTAATATTATTGGGTTGTTTTGGGTTATTTTTGTACTTCTTTGGTGGTTTTTGGGTATTTTAATTGTTGATACCTGTTTAGGATATACCATGAGTCAATACTAGGATACCATGCTACTTGTAGTGGATTGAGACTTTGAAATTTCAAATAGTTAGACCAAAATTAGTCAAATAATATGACAAAACCATACATCTTCTACTTTTTATAGAAATAGTCACACATTTGGCATATAGTTTTCTAAAATTGCGCAGCCAAAACCATGCAACGAAAATGAATTAATTAGAAAATTTATTTTTGGAACTAAAATATATCCCATTGACCTAATTATTCCTCCTAAATCTTATGTTGTTTAACCTAGGTAATTCTTTTGAATAATTTAGAGATCTAAAACCTTTTGAAGATTAATTTTAATGGTTATATGGGTGTTGGATCCACAAAACTCAAGGTAAGAGTCCGTTATTTATATTTCATTATTATTTTTATAGATTGTACCTATATTACTAGAATGGAATCATAAAAATTAGATATAATGGATTTATATATTGAGGTTTTCAAGATCTAATATGTTTTATTTCAGATTCATTTTGATAAATTATGGTAGATACTGGATCTATCTAGATCTTTGTGCATTACTTTAATAATTTACTTAGTAAGTAGTTTTACTTATCTATAATAATTTTTAGATTACTGAATCCAAGTTTCTTGATATGGGTTTCATGTTTTAGGATATTATCTTATTATCTAAAATTCCTCTTTTAGTTTGTATTATGGAAGTCATTTTTTTAAATTAAAAGTGTTTTATGTAGGTGGATTCATGAAAGGACTTTATTTTATGAACCATGTTTTTTCTTCATGTTAATGTTCTTTTATAAATTATATATTGAAAATATTTATGATTCTTTAAATGTGATGGTGTTTGGATTCTTTTTTAAAATAGATTTCCCCTCAAGTGTTGATGATGAAAATGAATTTCAATTTTTTTATTGCAAACTGGTTATGTTTAATTATTGATGTGTGATATGCCCTAAAATTATTTAAAACTATTAAATGAAGCCTCTAAGTGTAGGTTATTTGCGAAATGAAGCCTATAATTGTGAGAAATTTGTGAAATTTAAATCCTACAAATGTTAGATATGTTATATTGAAACTCGGGGTACATAGGCAGGGGGAATAATGAGAGAATAATTTTAGGATGGTTTATGTAAAGTTAGAATGTATTTTTGATACAACTCTAGAATTTTTTTTTACGATATGGGGTTCACTAGTCATTGTGTTTACATCACCCCAAAGCATGTCTTCAAATATGTGAATATCCTAGGTAACCTAAAACTAATTTTCCCTTTAACTAATTTTCATCATGGGACATTTTAAATTTTTTATTTTAAAATTATTTGAGAAATGGTTTGATCAAATGTGTTTTAAAAAATGGAATATTTGGTAATGTTTTATGAACTATTACAAAATAGAGAATTTATATGTTTTATTTAAAACTATGTAATGATATATTTCATAGAATTATTTTTTTTGTAAATTACTATATTTATTTTTCATTAAATAATAATTATGAAATACTTGTTGGGATCCCCTAGTATTGTTTTGATCAAACCCTACACATAACATTGTTTGTATAGATCTTGTTTTATCTAATGGTATGTATACATGTTAATGGTGTGTGGGAGTCTGGAAGGGACATGGTGGGATATTTTACCTCATATCACATGGATATGGGTTCTTGTTGATCTTAGTTACATTGGTTTGGTTCTTGTATTTCATTTCACACTTTGTCTTCCTAGATATTAATTTTCATTGGCTTGTTGTATTTTATTTATATATTCCATTTGTTGATTTATTAGTTTATAATGGGTGAAATAAATATCCAAGGTAGTTCTTAATTCTTATGAACTTGTCTCCAATCTATAGGGATTATTAATTCCCTTCAATCCTTGACACGGGCTGGCTTGGGTGTCCAGTTCATGGATGAGTTAGGTCAGGTTATGTTAAAACATATGGTTCCAACATTTTTATCAAAATTCATAAACCACTTATATATAAGAAAGTTTAAATAGGTGAGTTGGATGTGTGAGCTACCAATATATTAAGACATAAAACACCAGATATAATAGATTACCATTTTACTTTATTGAGAAGAATTATTTTAGTCTTAATGAACTATTATTACATTATTTTTGTTACTAAAAAACTTATATATGTGTCCAATTTAGACCTAATGGATTTATATTCATGTTTAGGAATAAAAAATATTATTTTTTACAAAGATATATTTTTATGGTGTGTCATATCTAAATAATGGTCTTCATATACAATAATTCAAAAATACTTTTTTTTTGTAAATTGATAGTGAATCAAGTTCACATGAATCGTTTCACACCCACCAGTGGTGTAATTGACAAGGTAACATAAATGAGAAGCAGTTGAAAAAAATATATCATGATGAGTATTTAGTTTCATTTAATCAAAAACCACTTGGTATGTTTAATTATTGTTTTAAAGATAAAATAACTAAAAAAATATTTAATATAAAGACAGAAAGGGCAACAAATATTCATGAATTAGCTCACATATATGTGTGTAAACCATCTATACTTGATGTTAAAGGTATAATATAGATACCCAAGATAAAAATGAATTTATTTTACATAATGTCCATATTGTAAACATTATAACTCCCAAAATAATCTCAGAATACGAAGAATATAAGGTTTAATGTCATCAAGGACCATCCACATTGGAAATTTATTTTACAGAACTTGTGACCATTTATCGATAATTGAGCCACACCAGATTCTTTATAGGGTTATCATATATTATAATCATCATCAAAATGAAGATAATATCAACATAATAAAGGGGAAATATCAATTTCTTAGTAATAAAAATAAGTAAAAACATTTCATCAGTGTTTAGATAATAATCATATGATTACACATGTTTTGGTATTAATTTATTATTAAAATTGACATGGGGTAATAAGAGATGTCCACAAATAATAAAGGAATGAAATGTAAATTCATGTAATCACAAGTATATGTCAAAAACATAAAACATGATATTATATTTATGAGTCAAGGCTCACTGCCTATAATATTATAATAGACAAAGTCCCCTCATGGACTGGGTCCACTCCCTAACCCCATAAACATATTGGAAAAAGTACCACGTGGATTGGGTTAACATTACATTCCCATAAACATAGTGAAAAAATATACTTGGTGGATTTTATTCACATTATATTCCCGTAAACATACTAAACAAAGTCTCATAGTGGATTATGTTCACCCCCTAATCTCATACATGGAATATCATGAGATATAAAGTTGTACCCAATGTATTGGAGGGATATATAATTCTAGTCCCACCCAGGAAATCATATTATGTACATGAATAATTATACCCCATGAGTAAAGGAAAAAATTCCTAAATCATTATAAAACCCATAAGAAATAAGTGAGATTCTTAATATTAGATCAAAGAATAAATAATGTTTATTGAATAAGGATTCTAAAGAGAAAGAGGAATTAAATAATTTTGGAATTTAATATTTTAATAATGAAATATAGTTCATGATCATTCATTTACAATGTAGAAAAATTCATTAGAAGGATCAAGGAGATGTAAGAATAAAAATATACTATAGAAGTGATGCTTTTCGAAATGAGAATATGATAATTTAAGGAATGAAAAAGATTATAATTCATCTCTATAATATAATTTAACATGGATTTTTTTTCATAAAAAATTGAGGGATTTTAAAATCTATTCATGGTGAAAAATGTTTTATCGAGGTGATAGTTTTCATGAAATAATAAATCATAATGTTCTCTTAATTTAGTTATACTTAAAAGTAAGAATTTTGAAGGGAACGTAAAACACATGTTAAACCCATAGAATTATTAAAAGAGATATATATTTAAGGAAAATATATAAAAAAATATGTAATAAATACATGAACTAATATATAAAAAAATAAACAATAAAAAAGGAAAGATAACAAATAACTCAGAAGTAATGACGGTTGTTGAGGAAACCCCATTTTAGGTTTTTAAAACAGCTTAATAAAAATACCACATCCTAAAAATTAAAGTAAAATTTTATTTATATAAAAGGATAATAAGAAGATATTTTTATCATAACATAACACATAATTATGTTATCAATTAAATATGAAAATATTGAAATGAAAGGAAACTACTGACAAGGAGGGGAAGCCGTCATTTAAGAGGATGAGAGTTATTCATAACATTGTTTAATATTTAAGAAGTAATAGTTCTCATAAAAACAATATTTGAATAAAAAGTAATTCTTCCAAGATATAAATAAGGTATACCATTTGAAATTAACAACTAAAATCAAGGAGAATCATTATAACACAATAAAACTGATTAGTCTATGAAATATCCTTATATTTTAGAGATAATATCAATAATAGAACAAAATAAGAAAGGGAATGAATGGAAGTGAAGTTTCTATGATATATATTTTTGATATGTTAAGTAAAAGTTGAAGTAGTTACACCATAAAAATTAATATTGGTGCAAAATATCATAGAATTCACAAATGATGGGTGATTGAGATGGAAACCCTTAACATGTTCTGGATTCATTCAGTACATGCAGTTAACTTCCAACATAATAAAATTAAGGTTTTTAGATAAAATATTTTTAACCTTATTATTATATATTTAATTCAACATGAAACATTTAATATCATCATATACCTATTTATTAAATATTTTTCTTATATTTTCATGAAAATTGAATTGATGTCATCTTATTTTGGTAATTTTAGCAATCAAAGATGATATTTTAATAATAAGTCAAATAATTAGTATAACTATTATAGAAACCAATAAAAATATTAATTTATTATTATATTTTAATAATTTTTTATTTAATTTCCTATAGTCATCCATGATAGTGTTTTGTAGAATTATTCATATAAGTGGTCAGATCAACCCAAATATGGACACGTTGTATATTAATCGGTGATTATGGTTAAATAATTATATATTTTCATTAAAATAGAATGATAATGATATTATTCCTATGTTTTTAAGTTGTTGAATTATATTTTATATTTTTTGGATAAATAATGAAAAATAAGATGGTAAAATAAAAATGTTACTTCGTGGAGGCAGTTGTCTACACAATACAAGATTAATGTTATATTGTTTTAATAACTAGATAGAAGGAATTAAAATATTTGTTCCTATATTAATAAAATAAAATAAAAATAAAAATTATACTGAGGTAATTATACTACTATGTTTAGTGTAGTTTTTAGGACAAATATTAATAATAAATAGTAAGGAGTAAGTAATACTCACTTTTGTACATAAAAATTTATCTTTAAAGTTTCCATGGAAATGAGGGTATTATGATAAGTAATTAAAACCATAGTATTATAAAAATAAGAGAAGATGATATAGGGATAAATTTTTTATAGTTTCAATAATTAATTTGAATTAATGGGTGTGGAATGTAGGGTTAGAATTGTACCCTTTGCTATGTGAATAAAATGGAACATTTGTGTATACCCCTTTACTTTTCAATAATATCTATAAAATATTTTGGGGTTAAAGACTCAAAAATTTATAAAAAATGGTTTTTTTGAGTGATATAAGGTTCATAAGTCATAAAAACATTATTTACACGCATGTTTTAAACAGGTTTGAAGTCATTTTTCTGTTGATTTTTACTTTTACATTTTTTTACATTAACAAATAGTTTTTAACTAAGTTATGTTTTTATAAAAATTTAAATAAACCCTATTAAAAAAGTATGGTGTGAATTACCTAAATTTATTTTCAATAAAAGATAACTAATTTTATAAAAATTGAAAATTATCTTTTAATTTTAATCATTTTAAATATAAGAAAATAATTTTTTAATAGAAAAAATGTTGTTTTTTCCATTATGTGTTCATGATATTATTTTGAATTGGTTACCAATTAGATAAAAATAATTATAATTATACACATTTTTTAATATAATATTATATTAATAATTTAAAATATATTATTTTAACTAATTAGTTAAAAATTTCACTATATTAATGAAATATTTTGTTGAATAGAACTGTTTTACCCATATCATGTTCATTAACATTAGTCTTAGTAACCATGCATTTATTCCCAAAATTAAAATTAAAATTTTAAATAATATGATCATACTGATCTAAAATATGAAATAAACTTTTATATATTTAATTTCTATAATTGAAGAAAAGTAATTTTTAATACAATTTAATAAAAATAGTTTTTAGAATAATATATTACTTATGCTTACAAAATTATATACGTGAGTTTTAATTTTTTTTTTAATTTTATCATTTTATATATAAATATTTAAATTTTATACAAAATAGTTTAAAAAATAGTTATGCCATTATTATATTATGATATTTTCATAAAAGAGATAGGTTTTAGCAATATTATTATTTTTCACTATTCATATAAATAACAATTATTTCAAAAAAATCCCAAAAATAATAATGTTAAGATAATATTGATATGATAAATAAAAAATTAATTCAATTTGGTCAAATTATAAATCTAAAATTTTGTAATTTACCTTTAAACTAAAAACATAAATATATAATGAAAAACCTTTTTTATAGCACAATAAATTCTCAATATATAAACCATTCCTATTCTTATTTTATATAAACTAATAATTAAATTTTTATTTATATATTGTTAATAAAGAAATATATATTATTCATATAAATAATATACACTTTATAGTTTTTTAAGGAAAATCACATAAAACTATAATTTTAGAAAAAAAATACATTTTTAGCAATTTGGTGATCTTATTAATTATTTCTGTACACTAAAAATAATTACCCTTTTTTCTACATATATTTTATAATATGGTTATATATATTTATACATACCAACTTAATGTATTAATTATAATGTTTTTGTAATATTTGATGATTTTTTTCGTTCTATATTGCATGTGTAGCAAGTTACTAAACACATTTCTTTGAAGGGAAATGTAATTAAATATCATGGGGTGTTACATTATTATCCCTTAAATAAATTTCATTCTCAAAATATTAATTATTACATAATAATGAAAATATATAATGGAATAAAAAATATGGGCATGATTCAGTAAAACATTTCTAATGAGATATCAACCATATAAATTCAACAACATATCTTCTTCTTCAGAATAATATTAATGATAATATTAATTTTTTATCCAACCATTTGAACTAGGTGAGAATATTTATTCGATATTGAAAAAAAATTATACGATTTCAATATAATGTGTGTTCACACTCATTTTTTATTAATATTGTATCATAGGTTGATATGAAATCTGATTTCCTTATTTCAATAAATAAAAGTTCCTCGATGTAGAGATAAAAATCAATTATATAAATCAAAGTAAATATATGTAACTAAAGGATAACATGAATTTCACGAATCATAATCCCAGAATAAATAAAAAATATTCATATACCTTGGATACAATAATTATACAAGAAGTTGTTTCTATTTCAACAACATGTAGTTTATGAAAACATACATTATGTAAGACATTCAAAAATCTAGAGTGATGAATAAGTGTTCCGAAAAAAACATAATTGTCACTATAAAATTTAAAAATAGTCATTTTATACACTTTTCCTTAATCCCATGATCTTTGAGTTTTTTGGTGTAGATTTTCATATTAACCTCTTGGATTAATGAACTGGTTTTCATAGTGAAAAAACTCTTTACATTTAAAACATCGAAATGCTAGTTGATCATAAAGACACACATTAATTTTCTACATCACATTAACATAAATATTCATTTATTCTTTAGTGAGATGTTTTGGATGAAATTTTTTACCATAGATAATGAATATTTTATTTCCTTTGAGGAGTTCCCCTTGGCGGCACTTCCCACATTTATGACAATATGGGAAATAAAAATTATCTTCTTCATCATATTTGTCACCTAAAATTATATGAGACTACATCATTCTCTTATTTGGTGTATTTATATATTGAAAAAGAATCATGTTTTCGATAATAACTCAAGATAGTTTATTGAGGACAATAAAATTTTAATTAACAAAAAATTCTATCGCATATGTTTTTACATTAGTAAAATTATTTCATTGCCCATCACTCTCAATATGAACTTGGTTCCTCCTAGATCAATCCATTTCTAAAACCAAAATGGTTAATTATAAGTGATAAATATTAACATTGTAATACCTTTTTTATAAACAATATTAAGATAAGCCAACCTCAAATTGTATCACTATTTGTAACAATTACATTATATATTCGTTCAACCTAAATCACTATTGGATCAATATAGGTTTAGTTATGTTTTTTTCTCTTATAATCTTAACCTAATTCCATAATAGAATAAATCCTTTATCATTACATTTAAATATAAAGTGATTAATTAAAACATATACTCTACGAGTTTCTAACTAGGTGTTTAGTTTTATTCTCACTCATCTTGCAACATAATTAAGATTGAGGTAGTTCCCAACCTACCATTTTTTGGGGCGATTACTCCTAGGTTCATCTATCTCACAAATGTATCAACCTTACAATATTTAGATAGGGTTTTAATTTCTTAAAAACCATATTATTTCTTTATCACCAAAACATTATGAAGTTATCCTATACTTAGACTTATCCCTTAAACTTATCCCTTGGGATTTCACTAATGTTCGATTATCATATTCCCCAAAATAACTACAATAATCATAAAAAATAACTAAACCCAACTCTGAAACCAATTATAGTTATCTATGATAAACAATACTTTATTTTACATAATTTAAAAATTTATAAACTAAAACTCAAAAAATAACCTCAAAATCCAAATAATGTAATATTTAGTGTCATTGGGGGCTAGCTGCATAAGGAATTTATTTTAAAAAAATTGGTAACATTTGTCTATAATTGAGCCACCCTAGAATCATTTTAGACTTATAATTTTTTATATTCATCATTATAACCTCAGGAATGGAATCATAAGAAAGGGGTTATATGAAATGCTCAGTAATGAAAAACTATATCACCTTGTCATCAAGGGTTATATCATAATCATATGAGAAAAAAAGATATGAGAGTAATTAATAATTGAAAAGGATGTGGGGTAATAAGAGCTATCCATAAATTTTGAAGGAAGTTTGTCACAACCAAAACTATAGGGTGTCCACCTATATGATAGAATGTCGATCCAGGTTAGCCCTATGGCATCCTCTAATAGGATAGGCTCCGAGGAAAAGTGATGAAAAATAATAAATAAAATGGGAGGCCTTGGTTTAAGGTACATCTATGAACACACCGTACTATATCCATGAAAAAGGGAATAGGAATATAAGAGACTGTAACATATTGAGTGTAAACATGCATGTAATAACCTCCAAGGAAATAAAACTTAGTATGGTAATATTAAACCAAATGAAAGGGGAAAAATACCTACCCAACTAGATAATATGTCCTAACCTTACAAAAACGAGAATAGATGAAAACTGAGAGAGAGATCAACTCTTGATCTTCATATTCTAACCCAGACACATAGTCAACAAACCATATTATTCCTAAGCTCCACAAAATTCACCATTGATCTGTTTGTCATATGCAAACGACATGAAACGTGTTGGAAAAGTCCATGAAGTGGTGATTATATACATACCCATTAGGACACACTAAAACCCAAAGAGGGGGAAATATAGTGGTATATAAAAAGTTCATCTCAACCCATATCAAGAGGGAAGTAGAAACCTATACATATACATTCTCATAAATAAACCAAGATGAGAGAGAAAAGGGATCTCCATATCACAACCCATTCCATAGCCATTGAGTCAAAAAGTAGTTAAAATATTTCTTATCTAATTCCAAATATTAAAAAATCAACTAAATCCATGTAGAGGAGCTCGATCATAACTACTCCACTCCACATATAAGGAAGGCACAACTCCCATTGAGGACTTTCATGCCACTTGAGATCAATGAAGAGGGATTATAACTTTATTGATAAAAGAACCATGCCTGATGTAGACTGTTACTATATCTACCTTTATATAGAGTATAGGGGACCCACAACCTTATGTGATAGGGTAGTTACAAACCTGACATCACTCAGATGATCTTTCACTGATCACTTCCATCATCAAGAATCTCCCCAAATATGTTTCATTCTAGGAAAATCTCACATCATATCTCATATGCCACAATGATGACCATCATTGTGTTCTAAATGAAAAAAATTCTCAGGATATGCTACTTTCTAGCCAAAATACATTTCCAAAATAAGGTTATATTATAGAAGATAATACGTTATAGGTGTACATGGAATGTCCTAGGGGTCACATGACATTTGACCACACCTGGACACCTAGCCATGTCCTAGCCGACGTAGGACTTGGATGACCATGTGGGACTCCACGACATGTACATGTGTTACATGATGTGCCTCTTCCTCCTGGGGTCTAACCATGTGTTCCTGAACATGCATGTGTACTTTGGGCCATGAAAATATACCTAGATGTGTACCTAGACATGCATGTATACTCCCAGATTACACCACAATTATGATAGCATGGAGTCCTCAGAGTGTGCCAGCTGGCACATGGGTTCGCCACTAGGGGATGTTCATAAGGCATGTGTACCCAACAACTAGGTATGTGATACTTTACTCTGTCTAAAACACTAGTATCATAGGGGATATTACATGAAATTACTTCTTCCAGACTACCCATCTTGTAGTCCGACCAAACAACTTGGTTTTCTTATGTCTCCAGATCTTCTTTTTCCATCACGATTTACACAATTTTACCACCAAAGATCAACGGAAAACATACCAACCAATAGTTCCTAACCTACTATATATGAAAATTAGAACTTTTCATTCAATACGAATCTTGGAATGCTACCCATCACACCTCCCATCATCTACCACAAGATCATTTTGATTCTTAGGATCTCATAGCTATAAAGAATCACCCAAAACACATGGTATTTGCTAATCCATCCATGAATCACCAATCTATTTATTTTGTACACAAGCACTAAAAATATGGGGGGTACAATCATTCTAAAACCCATCATGAAAATTTAAAATTGTGAATTATTGTCCAAAAATTAATAACATGAATAAAATACGGTTGAATATCACTAGAAAAAGTTATAAACCATCATTGGATGAGAATTATTATCTAGTGATCATTAAATTAGGATATTATGGATGATAACAAGTGAAATAATTGATTTAATTAGAGAAATTAAATCCAAAATTTGGAAGGGAACATGCAAAGGGTGAATAACCACAGAAAAAAATATTCTAGATTAAATCCATGCTTCAACAATTTAATCAAAAGGGTTTCAATAATAATTGATGAAACCTAACTCTATTTGGACCGATCTTTGGTGAATAATATGTTTTCTGAGGACAAAGATGATATTTTGTGTCCTCTACATCTCAATCCACCTTGATTTGATTTCTTTTCATTCGAAAATCTTGATTCGACAATGAAGAACATCCAAGACCACATCTAAAATCCTTCCATGGTTGCGTAACCAACCTTGGATAATTATAAAAATGAGGTATAAATATAGTAATTTTGGTACTGGAATTTTAAAATTAAATAAAATCAAAAGATTATTTATTTTAATTAATTTCACCATTAATAGATTACTCAATCAGAAGTCTGAATCCGACCAACCTTTGGCATACCTAAGGTAAATGTTTCATTCAAATTTAACCATGGTCTCAGATTTTCTATTTGATGTTCCAAAAAATGAGAAAAAATCAATATGAATTCATGGTAAAATATAATTAATATTTCTAATGTATCAATTTTAAGTCTCTCTGAGCTCATAATCAAATGATGAATTCACACCTGACTTTATAAATATTCCTAATTAAAATAAAAATTCTTATAATGAAAAAACATTGTCACTAGATTCTTCAATTCTTCATGGATTTTCACCCCTAAAAGAACAAGATAAACCAAAAGGTGGGTAAATTGAGCCCACATATGTCTCTCTCAATACCAGGATTTGTCCTGTATGCTCCTGTTCTTCCACAAAACCCGAACTAATGGATTTTTCTATCCTAAAGGATTACCTCATTCCAATCCTTGATCTCCAATAGATACTCTGTGAAGTTGTTTCTATCATTGAAGTACACCACACCCCATTCACTAACGAGTTTGATATGACACAAGTATATCCTTATTTATGAAACATGAAAGAACTCATTCACCTAGTCCAAATTCTGGGGTAGGTATAGGAAATAAAAAACCACAAAAAACCCTCTATAGGATCTGGAATTACCAGATGAGCCTCAATGTTATCTTGCTTGCCTATAAAAATATCCACTATTCTGTTCATGGGGAGACTCTTAGGAAAATAAGATCTCCCTTTTCGATGTACATGGTCCTACAATTTCAATTTGTGTAAGATTTATATCATCTCTAGACTATTTTTATTTTCACTTGGATCATCAAAAAATCCTCTAGCGTTACCTGCACCATCTCTAGCCCAATAAGGGATGCCTCACCAATATTCATCCATCATAAGGGTGACTTGAAGGGTCTATCATATAGGGTCTCAAAAGGATCCATTCCAATGGTATAACATTAGATATTATTATAATAAAAATTTACCAATAATAAGTGATACTCCCATATCAAGATGAAGTCCAAAACCCAAGCCCTTATTTTATCCTCCAACACCTAGATATAATGCTCAGTCATCCCATCAGTCTGGGAGAGAAATGTTGTAATTATACTCGAATAGGTCCCAAAGGCCTTCGGAAAACATCCCTATAATAATTATGTAAACTAAAAATATTGGTTGAAGATAATCATCAAGGGTACCGCACAGAGTTAGATGATCTCTTATATGTACAACTATCTCAAATTATCCATCGAACACTACTCCCTGATAGTAAGTAAGTTCATCGAATTGGTAAGATAATCAACTATCACCCAAAGGGAATATTGAACTATCATTTTCTATAGAATCCCAGTCCGGAATTCCATATATATTATTTCCCAATTACACTATGGGATCTTAAGTGGTTGCATCAAATGTATTAGAACTTGGTGCTCCACCATTACCTGCTGATATGTGAGGCACCAATAGATTAACTCAGTGACACTTTACCTCTTGTCATCCCACCAAAACTATCACTCAATGTACTTTAACATATTATACACTCCTATATTTATATAAAAATGAGAAGTATGAAATTCTATTGTCACTTTCTCTTATATCGGTACCATAACAATCGTCCATCCTTGAAAATGGATGATGTGATCTCCTCCTTTATAAAACCTATCTTGTATAACTACTGAGAAGATATTTTCACATATAACCTCACAATATATGTATCTAGAATTTAACCATACAAATTGTTAATGAAAAATAAGATTCACCACCTTCTATAGAATAAAAACTTCACCCTCTCCTCTACTAGGGTCATATGTAAAAACTAAAACTACATAGATGCCTCCTACACTAAGAGAGAATTAGACATACTACTAAGGAAATTTTCCACCGCATTGTCCATCCCAAGAGTATAGAATATCTCAATGAAATATTTCTATAATAACTATAACTAATTCCTATGTGTTAAGTTAATATCTATCTAAATGAATATGTACCTAACAAATTCTTGCTCTGTGTAAACATTAAAATTATCTCTAAGAATACAGTTCCTCCACATCCTTAAAGAGAAGAATATTGTCTCCAACTCTAGGACATGAGTCATGTACTTATTTTCATGGTGTATCAATTTCTTCAAATTATATGCAATCACTACTTGAATACGCCTCAAAAAACAACTAATCCCCTCTCAGAAGAAATAAAAATACCCTACGTACTCAATTACCTTTACCAGTGTTCTCAAAACCAGAGAACTAGTCAGCCTGAATATCAAAACTTCAAAGGCTCTCTGACACTTCTTAATCAAGGTAAATGGCATCCCATTCCATGTTAGACAGGGAAAATGGGAATTAATCCAGGATAATACAATAAAAAAACTTTTATAGAGGAACACTGAGACAAGAAATCTACATACCTCAATCACAATCTTTGGTGGAACCCCTGAAAACACCACATTAATCATTTTTGGTACCACAAATAAACCGTGATCCCAAATGATATTCTTTATAATGTTAATCTTTTATTAGATCTCATTATGATGACCAAGATGCTCCACATGAAACTCTCTCAACCATGTGATAGGTCACACTTACAGAAGATATGTGATAAAGAAGAATCATTCCCCATAGGTAACTCTAGACATTGCTTCTAGACTAAAGTCTCAAATGTATGTTCTATCCCTCACACTTGGAATAAGGAGATGAACGAGTGAATTTCACTTATGTCTACTAGTACTAAGAAAAGAGTAGAATAAACATAAATCTTACCCTGGATCATCTTATGTATAGTATAGTAATAGCCCTCTATGGCCTCTAACTACCCCTGACCCTAACCGCCATCTCTTCGAGTCTTAAATGGGAAAAATATTGATGGTTATAGTAATCAATAATAGTACCATCCTCCATTAACTTCTCCTCCCTCCAGAGTGTCTCCTGATCCTCTACCCACACCACCTCCTTATGTGATTCCTTAGCCATATATCACAGTTCATTGATCATTGTGCTAACTCTTCTGTGGGTGTCCATTCATTGTATACCTATCTTACTCAGAATGATGGGATGGAAAATCATGAGACAAGTGAATTCAAACAATAGAATCATATCATCACCCCACTCTATTATTAATAGACTGTTTGAGGGATCCCTAATCCACAAACCCATATTTCTGAGTCCACCCATGAGTATGCCTCCTCTATTGAGAGCTCAGCATATGATGCCTTTTAGATGATGTAAATGTATCAACCACATGATTTTACCCACTGGATCCTACCACCCTAAATCCCTCTTCTAGAATATCTCCATCATCATATCCCACTCCAGCACTTTCGCAAAGTTTGGAAGGAAAAAGGAGAAAAACTAGCATTAATTTATCTACACAGACCATGCTCGAACATCTTATCCTGGAAGAAGTCACATCACAAAATATAAAGGGAGTATCACAAGAGACCACTGAAACTCATGGGATAATTGAATACATTAATACTAATCTGTTTGAACTTAATAATCTCTTAGATCCATATTGATTGGAATAAAAATTGGTAATAATCCTCAAGTAACATCTATAGGAATTCAGACAATGAGAGTGCCATCTTATCAGGAGTTTGTGTGACTGAAATACACCAGTTCCATAGAACTCCATTTAAAATAATGACTTCAAGCACAACCATCTGATTTCCTAGTGTCAAAACCTTCTTAAAAAATAAAACCACTAGCTCAAGCCATTCCACGGCTTCCTAGGGTTCTGGATCTACATGGAACATCCTTGGTCTCTAATGCTATAACTCATGCTGTGCAAGCATTCATGCATCATCACCTTGAACTACTCATAATTTATGATACTTTATGGGCTGGGGGACCTTATTTATTTCCTCCTAGAGAGAACACCTCATGAGATTGAACCTAAAATGAGGCAACATATCTCATTAGATCATCTTTAAGATCCTAAATTAGTAACCTCACTGACTATCTTCATAGAGTTTTCCTAATAGTGATTAAGATGTATCATTTTTATAGGAGTATATATATATATATGGGCGGGAGGTGATCTCAAGAATAAAACAAAAATGACTTAATATTGTATGATGCATGTACCACTATTGAATAAAACTAATGTATTAATATACTGGGTGAAAATGTATGTAGTCAGAGTCCTGTTGAATGGATACATCATGAACTGCACCAACATTGTATTGCATTTCCTAAAATCATTACATGAGACACCCAGAAACAATTTCCCAATTCACAAACAATTTATCATAAGGGGACATATCTAATATTTCCCCAAGGAATGAACTTCTATAATACCACTATGTCATGATCCGACCAACCAGGGGACTTGTTAGATAGTGACAAGATGAGCTGTGACAACCCCAATCCCACCCATAGTAGGATAGGGCATGGTGCTTGGAACAACAAAGGTGTAAATGAAATGGGAGGCCTTTTACTAATGTAATTACAATAACACAGCCAATCATATCAATGAAAAAGTGAAAAGGAATATTAATGACTGTAAAATCTAGCCTGTGAAAATGGATGTAATAACCTATATGGAAATATAATAGAGTAAAATATTATAAACCAAGAAAGGGAAAAAATACACAAACAACTAGAATAAAAGAACTAACAAGAAAACAACTAGAATAAATGAAAACTAAGAGAGAGCTGAACTTCTGATCTCTAAGTCTCGACCACCACACATGATCAATACACCCTAGTATCCCTATGGTCCACCAAATTCACTTATCACATATCCATCATCTACATAAGTTACAAATCATCTGGGAAACTACCACATAAAGGTGAGTATATACATACCTAGTAGGATTGTCTAAAAACATAATAATGAGTGATAGATAGATTCATGAACAGTCAAATCAACACATAAAAAGAGGTAAATAAAACCCCAATACATTTAAATGATCATAAATAAACCCAAATGAGAGATAAAGGTCATATCCATCTCATATCTCAGTCTAAAGTTAATGATTCTACTTGTTGGTCCAATAGTCCATCTCTTATTCCATGAATCAAATAAAGCCACACCAAAATCCATGTGGAGGGCCCCCTCCTTTTTACTAAAATCTGCAATTGAGGGAGACATAACTACCATTGAGGACCCACACACTGATGGAGCATGAAGCCGGGGGAGCACCAATACATAGATGGAGGAATCACTCCTAGTGTACATGAGTATCTTCTCTATCTATATAAAGAGTATGTGGGACCCACACTTTGGTGTGATAGGGGAGTTCCAACACTGGAATCACTTAGATGATACTTCCAAAATCATTTCCATTATAAAGAATCATCTAATGGAGAATAATGATTGGATAATCATACATCGTATCTAATATATCAAAGAAAGGATACCATCACGTTCAATGTAAAAAACACTCATGGAAGGCTATTCACCATACTAAATTTGAGTCCCAAAGAAGAAGATATGAGAGAATGAATTTTGTAATATGTGTACACAATGTATCATAGGGGTTACATGGTGTGTGACCTTCCCTGTACACCTGGCCATGTCCTAGAGTACCCACAGTTTTGTTGGCCATGTTCAAGTACATGGAATGTATAGGTGGAACACAATGTGTATCTTCCACCCATGGTTTTTCATGTTTTCCTCTTCATTCCCATATACATTACACCATGACCATATGACTATCCATTCTTGTGTACTCCTAGAGTAAACTATGTGTCGAGGCATATGGTGTCCTAGGTGTGTGAAATATGGAACATGGATTTTCCACCCACAGAGGTTCACATGGAATGTTGTCCTAGCCATACGACATGCAATTTTTAACTCTGCCTAAAATCCTATCACCATAGGGGTTACTACATGAAATGTGTTCTTCTATAACAACCAATGTGTAATCTGGCACAGTATATTGGTTTTCATGAATCTCTATATCCACCTCCACCACCATGATTTTATCAATTTGAAAACTTGTGATTGAAGGAAAATTACTTCTTCCATCAATTCCATGCCTTTGATGGTAGGCAATAAGATTCTGGAAATATGCATGAAGATCGCAACATTACCCATCATGCCACTCAGAACCTTCCACTTGATCCCACTGTTTCTTCATATCCCAAATCCTTGAGGTATTATTTGGAACCTAAGATCCATTCTAATTCATCCAAAAATAACTAATCCACTCATCATGAAAATAATAATTGTGAATCTAGGAATTCGATAGCCCTCAAAAAAATGTTGGAAATGTCTAATCATGAACCTATGATCCAAAGATGAAGAATGAAAAGAATGGTAGGGGTAAAATTAGAAGACCATGGGTGAGAAAATTATTGGAAAAGAATTATTATCCAATGATAATTAATCTGGTATATCAATGGTGATAACAAGTTCAACAAGGTATTTAATCAGGTAAATATAATAAACAATTTGGATGGGATCATTGGATGGGTGAGTAATAAAACAAAAAAATGAAAATAAAATTTATTCTTTAAAAATTTAATCAAAATAGAAGAAAACCCATTTTTTGAGACCTACCTCAATTTGGATCAGTCATTTTTGATGAATTAATTTTCCAGTTCCATGGAAGATCCGCTGCATCCACTGCGTCTCAACCCCCTCCATCCGATTTTACATCATTCTCCCATCACTATTGGAATCCTTACCTATACCCACATTTCAAAACTATGGGTATAGACCAAAAAATATGGGTATTGACTATACACATGGTTCTATGAACCATGGGTGCTTAAGCAGTCTAGATAGACCATTACCCATGGTTTGTAAATTTTTGGTGTTGGAAATTTCAATGGAAATACCTCTACCCACAGTTTGGCCAAACAGTGGGTATAGGTTCTTTATTTAAAAAAAAATCCTCTATTGGGATTTGATCCATAAACGTTCTGGTTACACTCCAATGACTTTACCACCATCCTATGACAAGTTTTGTATTCTTATATTAAAAAATATATAAATATATATTTACATGTATAAAAATGTATTTATATTTAATTATTTATTATTATTTTTATTATTATTAAAAAATAATGGCCCAACCAATACCCATGGTTTTGTCAAACTGTGGGTATATGACCTTTATTAAGAAAATCCTGTAATGGGAATTGATATGAATACTTTCCACCTAAACTCTAATGACCTTACCTTTATCCTATAACACATTTTGGGTTCTTATATATATATATCTATATATATAAATTTATTTATATAAATTATTTATTATTTATTCTAATATTATGAAACAATTGTCTTTATTATACACATAGTTTGGTCAAACCGTGTGTATTGGTGACATATACCAATGATTTACCAAAAACATTGGTATAAGTTCCCAGACAAATTTCCCATACCCACAATTCAGTCAAATCGTGGGTATTGGTTCTTCCCATGATTTTTTCCCAAAAAACCTATTTTGAATGTTTTAAAAAAACATTGGTATAGGGGTGACCTATACCCATAGTTTATAAAGAATAGTGTGTATAAGTGCTTCGCATGATTGTTCTCCTCGCAAAAGCTATACCCATGGTTCTAAAAAAACTATGGATATAGGGGTGACTATACCCACAGTTTTTTTTGGAGAACCATGGGTATAGGTACTTCCCATGAATTTTTTTATTATATATATTGGGGTGACTAATAGCCATGATTTTTTTCAAAACCCGTGGGTATAACCATGTTTTCCAAAAATGGATCTCGATCAACAATAGTATAATTTCCTATACGTTATCTAAAATCCAATTGTGTTTATGTGCCTATCCTTGGTTATTTTTCAAAATGAGGTAAAAATAGAGTAATATATGTAGTGTAAATTTAAAATAAAATATTTATTTTAATTAAACACACCCCCAACAGTTTCCTTAGCTGAGCATCTGATGTTGAAAAATCTTAGGTTATTCCTTGGGTAAATCCCACATTTTAGATTCAGATGTGTTTTCATGTTTTTCCCTATGAGAACCCAAAAAATGGGAAAAACACTAAAACCAATTTATATAATATAATTAATATTTTTAATAATCAATTCCATGTATGTTAGGGGTCTGCAATCTCATGTTGACTCAGTATCTGGCACAAAAATAATCCTTAATATATTCAAATGTTTTAATAGGAAAAAAAGATTCACAAAAAATGACATGTAATATTAAAAAACATATATACTATGATATAATAGGGTTAGATAATTATGGAAACCTATAATAAGTAAATTATATCATAAGTTCAAGGAATTATAAATATGTGGCAAAAACATAAAACATCACATCATAAGCATAAGTCAAGGCTCACTAGCATGACTATCATAGTGGAAAGAGTCCCACGGTGGGATGGGTTTACTACCAATTCCCATAAATAATGTTTAAAATGTAGATTGGTTTCAGTCCCCGTTATCAGAATGAAAGAAAACAATATCCCATAGTTGGTAGAGTTCACTCTCCATTCCTATAAACATAGTCGACAACGTCCCACGATGGATTGGATTCACCCCCAATCTCAGACAAAACATATCATGATATATAAATCATTAACCATTACATTAAAGGTATATAAAATTATAGGTCCACACATCACAACATATTATATAAACTTAAAATTATTTCATAAGAAGAAACAAAACCATACATATAGCATGATAAAACCCATGATAATGAAGTGGGTTTTTTAATCTTGTATCAAAGCATAAATGAAGGCTATATCATAACGATTCCCAAGATAATATGTAAATAAATAATTTTTTATTTTCATAATTTAATTAAGAAAAAATAATTTTGAACATTCAGTTCTAATATAAGAAAATTCACGAGAAGGAACAAAGATCAGTCTGAATAAAAATGAACCGAAAAAGTGAATATTTTCAAAATGATCATTGGATCATTCAAATAAGGGAATAGATTATAATTTTCATTTAGAACATAATTGAAACAAGATTATTTTACATTAAATAATGTGCTTTCTTAAAATATATCGATGGTGAAAAACATTTTATAGAGGTGATACTTGACATAAAATAAGAACTGTGAAATTAAATTAAATCCTGTTTACTTTAAAGTGATAATTTTTAAGAGAACACAAAACATTTATTAAACATAATGAAGAAATTTATAGTAAACTATGTATATTGGTATGGAAAATATATACAAAATGTGGAATTAAAATATGAAAAATATTTATAGAATAATAAAAAAATGATGGCTAATTCGTAACATAAAAGAAATGAGTGTGGTTTAGGAAACCCATTTTTATGTTTTAAAAACACCTTTTTTGAAATACAACTTCACAAAAAGGATAAAAAACATTATTTTCAAAATAGGATAAGGGGAATATGTATTTTACATAAGATTACAAATAATTATGTTTGAAAAAAATGATATCATTGGTTGGAAGGAAGATTATGGACAATGTGGGGAAATTCTATTTAAGATGATGAGAATTATTATTAAGATAGTTTCATTTTATTGAAGGAATTGAAATAATAAATAATAAATATTGGAAAAAAATTGATTCTCCAAAAATATAAATAGGATATACAATATTTAATTAAATATGAAACTCAAGGAGAATCATTATAAATCATAAAAGTGGACTATGTAATAAAAGATCTTTGTATTTTAGGTTAGATAACAATCGTAGACCGAAAAAAGCAAGACCATGAATGGAAGTGAAGTTTAAAATTTAAAAAATAATTTATGATAATATAAGTTAATGATTTAGTAATTATACAATAAATGTAACACCCCGAGATTTTATGAAAAATATTCTTTTTAATTGTATTGATGTCTTGTGTTGTACGTTACAACAAAGGAGTCTTGCACAACACGCAACCCTAACTTGGCTGCATTACACGCAATCGTGACCTTCCTCGATAGAGTGTGTTGTACGCAATACCGAGTTTCACTAAACAATGATATACTATTAAAATATTATTAAAACTAGCCATAATAAATAGTAATAACCACCTTTTGAAATTTTGTAAATTTCATCTTTCAAAAATGGACTTCATTTTTGGATTCGGAATATCGAAATTAGCCTAGGCTGAAATATTGGTATTTTTCTGAAAACATTGAATTTTTGATGAAGAGTGAAAACTCTAGGTTACTATTTAAAAACCAACTTTTTATTTAAATAATTATTTATTTTATTTAAATTTATTTTTGGTCAAAATTGACACATAATACCTAAATAAATTCAATGTAATTCATTGGAGTCATTTTATAATAATATATTGAACTTTTGACCGTCTTGTACCCTCCTCCTAGGAGAATTTGCAAATTTACATAGAACATAATTTTACCACTTTTGTGAATGGAATTTCAAAAATCTGAGAGACATGGTTGATTTCAGTAAGTAAAATGTGGTTCAATGACATGAAAATATTTTTTGGTGAATAGTAACTTTTTACTTTTATTTACCACGGTTAAAAGTAACTAGGGTAATTAAGGGTAAAAATGATATTATTATTACCCTAAAACATGTCATAATTCTATTGGATAAGTTTAATTCGACCAAAAACAACCATAGGAATAAAATATGACCATTTAGGCCCACATGGATTAGATTAGGACATTTATTATTAATTTATTTAAAGAAGGGTTAAAATAGTTAAAATCAAAGTTTAATAAGTAAATCATTTTTAATATAGAGTTATACATAAGATAAATTAGACTATAAATATTCATTATAAAGATAAAACTATTTACTACATAATGGTATTTTATTTTTAATTTTTAGACTTTAAATAATTTAATTTATTTATTACACAATGATGATGCAGTAATTATATTATTAATGAAATATTGACATAATTGATGTTATAAATACCCAAATAAATGTAATTTTAGACTTTTTATGAATTAAAATAATTTTATATGTTAATATGACATGTTATTATTGATTTAATTAACTTTATTCGAACTAATATTTCTGTTATGATTTTCACAAAAATAAATTACCAAATAGTGTAAAAATTGACATAAAATAGTTTTTTAAAAAATATTATATTATTAATTGTTATTTATTCATAAAGATCTATGGTTTGGCCAAATGACTTAGATAAGTTTATATATATAAATAATAAACAACTTGGGGTTCGTTTGTCTTGTTATATTATGTTTATTAACCTTATAGTGTAAGAAAACAAGAAGACACAGTAAAAGAAAAATTATTTAACTTAAAGTTAAATCTCAATGATAAGGTTAAAATAGAAACCTAAACTTGTATAAATTCTGTTTTATTAGAGGATTTCGACCCATCCCCACCTTATCTTCTAAATAACTCAATTTGTAGCTATTAAAAACCGAATATGACTTTATAATAAAATAATATTTCTAGTTATTCCAAAGGTGCCCCTCTCCTCCCTTATAAAAGGGCACCTCCTCCCTCTCTTCCTCACACAAATTTGAGCCTTCAAGATCGGCCAAACCCTACCAAATTCTCTTCTCCATATCCCTAGAAACATCATAAGGGTCCTGGTATTCTTCAAATACCAATTTTGGTGCCCTAAGAGGAGGTCTCAAAGAGGCGCCTCAAAGAAGAGGTAATGTCCGTTACCGATTCTTTCAACTTTATTTTTTCTTCCACTTCTTCTTCTTTAGTTGTTTCATTATTAAGTAATAACATCAGTATCAATAATATAATAATATGTTATTATAAGTATGAAACAACCCTATTTCACCATCTATCCATCCTACGGAATACGAAATCACCGCGTGTGCGTACATACGGAATACCGTCTCCACGCCGTGGTGTAATCTATTTTCCACCACCACCTTACTTGGATGGGTATAATGGTGTAAATAATAACTATATATGATTATTGTAAAGTTATATTGATTCTGAAATAGTATACATACACTCCAATACAATTCCACGATCATGGGAATGATATTATCGCTCGTGCGTACGTACGGACTACCGTCTCCACGACGCGATGAGATTCATTCTCCAGGTTAACCATTCATGAATGATTATAAAGTATATATAATAAGTAATCATGAAATATATGACATAATAATGATACTGGATTTATGTGTATATATATGTATGTCATCTACTTAATTTCATTCAATTCAATAAGGAAACGAAAACAACGTTCATGCGTACGTATGACCTACCATCTCCATGAACGGTGTATTTCTTTCCATTTATCGATCTATTATATATATGTATATTCTGAATATATATTATATATAAATCATGTTTTATATTCTGGAATTATTTAATCATGATCTAATTAATCATATGAATAATTACAAGTCAAAACACGGATGACAAATGAAACGATTTTACCCAAAATGCTATTTATCATGGAATTTACAAAAAACGGGTAATATAAAGTCATAAGTGAACCATATATGATATCATAACAATGAATATTATTATGTAATATGTAAATGACATTATTTAAATCATTATACCAGAGGTTCAGATACATACGAAGCATATCATACATAAGGAAAGGGATAATTTTGCTAATCTCATTTTTATCTGAGATTGCTTATTCGTAAGTATTTACTGGGGCTATTTCTATCATGTCCATGTTTTATAAAAGTGTTTTCATGTATGTTTAAAGTCCTTTTTACCCATTTTTGACTTTTACTACATGGTATGTAAGGAATATTTCTTTTATTTACGTTACGAGGTACTTTTTTTGACTTTTCCGACAAAAGTACGAGGAGAATGTTATTTTTAAATTATTCGGCGTGAACAGATTTTTACAGTTTTATAAAGCCTTATTTTCACGAAGCTTCCTCCAAAAGATTTCATGACTATTTTCAAAAAAATCCCATTCTTTTAAAATTTCATGACATTTTGTGAAATGAAAATGATTTTGAATAAGAAAGGATATTTTCCTAAAGAATTCATTTCAAGTGTTTTATCAAAACCATTTTCCATCTAAGATGACATTATTTCATATGTATATGTTTCATGTATAATGTCTCTATGATTTACATGGTTTCACTTTTATGATTATGAAATGATATCCATTTCTTTTATATGGACTATGTGATGATGGGATGATGTTTATGAAACCCATTTTATTTGTTGGGTTATTATGAATGATGTATGTTTATTATGTTGCACAAGTAAGAATGATTTCATTATGAGATGGGTGGGACCTATATCTCCCTCCAATGCATTGGGTAATGATTTATATCTCATGATATAGACATGGATGGAATGGTAAGTTAATCTGGTTCAGTGTTACAGGACTGAAACGAGGAGTGAACTCGATTTGGAAAGGGACTTTGTCCACTAAGATGGTATTCGCAGCAATGCCATGGCTACTATGGAAATCATGACATGTGCTGAATGTTTTACACAATTACATGTTTTATTCCCATTATATTTTATCATGGTTGATGTTCTATTATGATATATTCCTTACGTACATCCATGATTTATGTCTTTGCTCAAAATTTTGATGTTTAAATTTCATGTTAAAGTTTTTGCTTCCAAATGTTTATGGATTGTTTTATGTTATCTCTGTTTGACCTTAAAGAGCATTTGATCTCACCCTTTTTATGTTTTATTTTCCCCAGGAAATAAAGAAAGGTTTTAGGTAAGGAAACAAAAAGGGGAAGACCATTATGGGAGATGTTGAAGATATTTCAACATGATTAGAAGTTTATATTCTGAGTTTCCAAAGACACTAAACTATTACGGTCCTTGTGTGTCTATTTTTGTTATGTATTATGTATTACGAAAAAGTAATGTAATGTCTACGTACGTCAAGCTTTGGGTCTCTAGAGTTGGTATCAGAGGCAAACGAGGTATGAATGTATCTGATCCCTGGGAACTCTCACATGTGAGCGTTGGACGAAGCGTGGCTCACCGCCCAAGGGCTTCATGAGGAAATGGCTGCCACTGGGGATAGTGGTGTGTCCCGACAAAGGGGTGTAGCTGACCATGGAGTTCCCTGATAGGTATCAATTATAGTACACTGGAAGTAATTCCAGACCGCTACAGTTGGTATCGGAGGAAAGGTTTAGTCAAAATTTGGAAACTAGGATGCGAAAACGTTCGTGAGATCCCTAGATATATTTCTATTGTATGTCTAGGGATGTCCCTAAGGATAAGTATACGTATGGGATATATTCCTAGAACAACGGTAACGATCTTAGAATTTAACCTAAGATGTTAGATATTGAAGTTACTCACCCATTATTATGTTTTTTCCCTATCATGATTTTTTCCTCTCACACTATTCTTTTTGGGTTTTAGATGATGGATAGAACCCAAAGGAACCATGTTGATCAATGTAATGGAAAATGCAATGATTGTCCTCCTGAACAAACAAATGTTATGGGAGATGGAGTTCAAAATCATATTTCTATACTTACACAAGCTATGAATCATTCTAGACTTCAAAATGAGCAGAGAAAGGAGCAACATTTTGTTGAATTCTTCATGAGGCAACGTCCACCATCATTCAGTGGGTATTTTGATCCCTTAGTGGTAGAACAATGGACCAGTACTACTAAAAATATATTTTCAGTTCTACAGTGTTCTGAGCATGATATTGTCATCTTAGCAGTATATCATTTGGAAGGTGAAGCTGATCAATGGTGGAATCTTATCAAGAATACGAGGCCAAGATATGAAATTGAGTCCATGGAATGGGATGAGTTCAAGAACTTATTTTTCAATAAGTATTTCCCTCGTATTCTTCGAACAAAGTTGGAGAAAGAGTTTCTTGAACTAAAGCAAAAGGATGATGAATCTGTTGGTGTATACGAAGCAAATTTTACAAGGCTTGCAAGGTATGCATCTGGCTTTATCATCCAACCTGAAAGTAAAGTTGATAGATTCTCCAGTGGCTTAAAAACAAATCTTCGAAGGGAATTAGCTATAAGAGACTTCAGTATCTATGATTAAATTGTGTGTTGTGCTATCAAGGTAGGAATGAAAGTTGGTGTTACTTATCCATCTCATAGTTTTGACAAGAAACGAAAGATGGAGTTCAAGGATAAATCTCAAAATAATGGTGAAAAGAAGATGAATGTTTCTTTATGCTCAAAGTGTGGAAAGAAACATGGTGGAGATTGTCTTAAAGGGACTAGAAAAAGTTTTAAGTGTGGAAAAGAAGGTCATCGAGCAGTTGAGTGTCGAAGTAATGGAAAAAGGGTTTCTAATGGTGTGAATAAAGAAAAGACTGCAGAGAATACACCACCAAAACTTCAATGCTTCAATTGCAAGGAAATGTGGAATTATGCTAATAAATGCCCTAATCCAAGGGTTAGTGATGATCGACATGAGAAACCACTTAAGGAAAAGGAAAAAGGGAAGTCACATGCGATCACTATTGGTAATGTTGAATATGACAATGATGTGGTGGAATGTTTAACTTATTATGTAATGGGATTCCAAAATAATGTTGTATATAGTATCATGGAATATTGGAATATTTATGTATTGGTCTATTGTGGTTTTCAATAATTTTATGGTACCTGTAACCATGGAAAGTGATTGAGTTATTTTTGGAAAAAGAATGATATGCGCATAATGAATGGATAAGGAGATAATGAAATGTTTGACATTATTCATGGGCTCATTACTGATATAAGGTAATAGTTATATCATGGTTTGAGTATATAGAATTTTGGGGTTTTGGTATGTGGAAACAGTTAACTTTTGACAACACTTATGTTTTCCCTAAGATTCAATGAGTATTCATTTTTCAAGAGAATACATGATTAAGGCCTTCGAATGTTTGGAATGTGACCAACAAGACATATCTTATGATATATGGGGATAACCGATGGTATTAACATGCTTGTTAAATGAAATATCTGGTAATCATTTTCACTATATTATGAGAGTGGACTATAGTATTATGGATAAGACTAAATGTTGGAATAGATTATTTTGGACATAAGTTAGTATTGTTTAAGGATATAAATTTTTTCGATATTATTAATGGGATGTTATAATAATGTAGTTTTAGAAAAAGGACAACCTACAGAATGGGCGACAACCCATCGCGTTAGAAAAGGCTGTGGGAATCGAACCCACAACTGAAATGCGACTAGCCTTTATCGCCTACCACTGGCCTATAGTAAGTCCCTGGTTAGTAGAAACTAGTTTTATTTTATTAAGCGGTATGATATATG
The DNA here is from genome assembly GCA_963277665.1 of Viscum album. NCBI lineage: Eukaryota > Viridiplantae > Streptophyta > Magnoliopsida > Santalales > Viscaceae > Viscum > Viscum album. The sequence goes on from OY728131.1 coordinate 1,553,295,155, forward strand.
AAGTATAAGTTCATTTTTGGAATCGTATATGATTAACCTCACCATAGATGGACTTATGTATATTTGATAACTTTTGATAACCTTTTGTTTAAAATAAATGGAATGACCCATCATTCTATCACATGATCTGCTAACACATCACGAATAACAAATTCAACTTCATTTATTTAAGGGATGAAGTGGAAATTGTTCAATTCACAAACAACAGTAAAATTGTACCAAAATCATGTAAGTATTTCTTTTAATTCATCAACTTTAGGGAAATGATCTTGAAAACCAAAAATGTTTTCCTAGTTCCCTTATATCCGATGAATCAGATGGTACCTTAGATCTTCAAAAATATATGGCTTTGTGATTGTTGGATTTTTCCTAGCCATGTTCTCTACCACTCTCCGTCAGAACATGATGGTTAGGTTTCTCTTCCATATCCATATTTTCATCTATGTTCTCCTATGTGGAAACCCAGTGATTCGTTAATTTGGGTAACCATTATGTTTCATACTTTAGTTTTTAAAGATTGGATTTGGTATTCCTTTTTACGATGTGGGTTTCTAGTAAAGAAACTTTCGAGTAGTAAACCATTTACATCCCCGACGAATTTCGAGGGCGAAATTCATTTTAAGGGGGTAGAATGTAACACCACGAGATTTTATGAAAAATATTCCTTTTAATTTTATTGATGTCTTGTGTTCTACGTTACAACAAAGGATTATTGCACAACACGCAACCCTATCTTGGCTACATTACACGCAATCACGACCTTCCTCGATAGTGTGTGTTGTACACAATACCGAGTTTCACTAAACAAAGATATGCTATTAAAATATTACTAAAACTAGCCAGTATATATAGTAATAACCAAATTTTGAAATTTTGTAAATTTCATCTTTCAAAAATGGACCTCATTTTTTGATTTGGAATATCGAAAATAGCGTATGGTGAAATTTTGGTATTTTTCTGAAAACATTCAATTTTTGATGAATAGTGAAAACACTGGGATACTATTTAAAAACTGAATTTTTATTTAAATAATTATTTATTTTATTTAAATTTATTTTAGGTCAAAATTGACACAGAATACCTATATAAGTTCAATGTAATTAATTGGAGTCATTTTATAATAATATATTGAACTTTTGACCGTCTTTTACCCACCTCCTAGGAGAATTTGAAAATTTACATAGAACTTAATTTTACCTCTTTTATGAATGGAATTTCAAAAATCCAAGAGACACGGTTGATTTCAGTAAGTAAAATGTGGTTCAATGAGATTAAAATAATTTTTGGTGAATAGTAACTTTTTACTTTTATATACCACGGTTAAAAGTAAATAGGGTAATTAAGGGTAAAAATCATATTATTATTACCCTAACACATGTACTAATTCTATTGGATAATTGTAATTTGAACAAAAAAAACATTAGGAATAAAATATGACCATTTAGGCCCACTAGAATTAGATAAGGACATTTATTAATAATTTATTTAAAGAAGGGTTAAAATAGTTAAAATCAAAGTTTAATAAGAAAATCATTTTTTATATAGAGTTATACATAAGAAAAATTAGACTATAAATATTCATTAGAAAGATAAAATGATTTCATACGTAATGGTAATTTATTTTATATTTTTAAACTTTAAATAAGTTAATTTATTTATTACACAATGATGATGCAGTAATTATATTATTAATGAAATATTGACATAATTGATGTTATAAATATTCAAATAAATGAAACTTGATACTTTTTATGAATTCCATAATTTTCTATGTTAATATGACATGTTAGTATTGATTTAATTAACTTTATTCGAACTAATATTTATGTTATGATTTTAAAATAAATCAATTACCAAATAGTGTCAAAATTGACATAAAATAGTTTTTAAAACAAATATTATATTATTAATTGTTATTTTATTACTAAATATCTAAGGTTCGGCCAAATGACTTAGATAAGCTTATATATATTAATAATAAACAACTTGGGGTTCGTTTGGCTTGCTATAGTATGTTTATTAACCTTATAGTGTAAGAAAACAAGAAGACACGGTAAAAGAAAGATTATTTCACTTAAAGTTATATCTAAATGATAAGGTTAAAATAGAAACCTAAACTTGTCTAAATTCTATTAGATGAGATGATTTCTACCCATCCTCACCTTAGCTTATAAATAACTCAATTTTGAGCTATTAGAAACAGAATATGACTTTATAATAAAATAATATTTTTAGTTATTCCAAAGGTGCCCCTCTCCTCCCTTATAAAAGGGCACCTCCTCCCTCTCTTCCTCACACCACTTTGAGCCTTCAAGCATGGCCAAACCCTGAAAAATTATCTTCTAAACTTCCCTAGAAACATACTAGAGGTCCTGGTCTTCTTAAAGGACCAATTTTGGTGCCCTAAGAGGAGGTCTCAAAGAGGAGCTTCAAAGAAGAGGTAATGTCTGTTACCAATTCTTTCAACTTTATTTCTTCTTCCACTTATTCTTATTTAGTTGTTTCATTATGAAGTAATAACATCAGTATCACTAATATACTGATATGTTATTATAAGTATGAAACAACCCTATTTCACCATCTATCCATCCTACGGAAAACGAAATCACCGCGCGTGCGTACGTACGGAATACCGTCTCTACACCGTGGTGTAATCTATTTTCCACCACCACCTTACTTTGATGGGTATAATGGTGTAAATAATAACTATATATGATTATTTTAAATTTATATTGATTCTGAAATATTATACATACACTCCAATACAATTCCACGATCATGGGAATGATATCATCGCTCGTGCGTACGTACGGACTACCGTCTCCATGACGCGATGAGATTCATTCTCCATGTTAACCATTCATGAATGATTATAAAGTATATATAATAAGTAATCATGAAATATATGACATAATAATGATACTTTATTTATGTGTATATATATGCATGTCATCTACTTAATTTCATTCAATTCAATAAGGAAACTACAACATCATTCATGCGCACGTACGGCCTACCATCTCCATGAACGTTGTATTTCTTTCCATTTATCGATCTATTATATATATGTATTTTCTGAATATATATTATATATAAATCATGTTTTATATTCTTGAATTATGTAATCATAATCTAATTAATCTTATGAATAATTACAAGTCAAAACACAGACGACAAATGAAACGATTTTACCCAAAACGCTCTTTAACCTGGAATTTACAAAAAAAGGGTAATATAAAGACATAAGTGAACCATATATGATAACATAACAATGAATATGATTCTGTAATAAGTCAATGAGATTATTTAAATCATTATAAAGGAGGATCAGATACATACGAAGCATATCAGACATAAGGTAAGGGATAATTATGCAAATCTCATTTTTATCCGAGATTGCTTATTCGTAATTATTTACTGGGGCTATTTCTATCATGTCCATGTTTTCTAAAAGTGTTTTAATTTATTTTTAAAGTCCGTTTTACCCATTTTTGACTTTTTCTACATGGTATGTAAGGAATATTTCTTTTATTTACGTTACGAGGTACGTTTTTGAATTTTCCGACAAAAGTACGAGGAGAATGTTATTTTTAACATATAAAGCATGAACGTATTTTTACGGTTTTATAAAGCCTTATTTTCATGAAGCTTCCTACAAAATATTTCCTGAATATTTTCAAAAAAATCCTATTCTTTTAAAATTTCATGAAATTTTGTGAAAATAAAATGATTTTGTATAAGAAAGGATATTTTCCTCAAGAATTAATTTCAAGTGTTTTATCAAAACCATTTTCCATCTAAGATGACATTATTTCATATGTGTATGTTTCATGTATAATGTCTCTATGATTTACATGGTTTCACTTTTATGATTATGAAATGATATCCTTTTCTTTTATATGGATTATGTGATGATGGGATGATGTTTATGAAACCCATTTTATTTGTTGGGTTATTATGAATGGCGTATGTTTATTTTGTGGCATAAGTAAGAATGATTTCATTATAAGATGGGTGAGACCTATATCTCCTTCCAATTAATTGGGTAAAGATTTATATCTCATGAGATAGACATGGATGGAATGGTAAGTTAATCCAGTTCAGTGTTTCAGGACTAAAATGATGAGTGAACTCGATTCAGAAAGGGACTTTTTCCACTAAGATAGTCTTGGCAGCAATGCCTTGGCCACTATGGAAATCATGACATGTGCTGAATGGTGGACATAATTAAATTTTTTATTCCCATTATATTTTATCATGGTTGAGGTTCTATTATAATATATGGCTTACGTACTTCCATGATTTATGTCTTTGCTCAAGATTTTGATGTTTAAATTTCATCTTCAAGTTTTTGTTTCCAAATGTTTGTGGATTGTTTTATGTTATCTGTGTTTTCCCTTAATGAGCAATTGAGCTCACCCTTTTTATGTTTTATTTTCCCCAGGAAATAAAGAATGGTTTTAGGTATGGAAACAAAAAGGGGAAGATCGTTATGGGAGCTGTTGAAGATATTTCAACATGATTAGAAGTTTATATTCCGAGTTTCCAAAGACACTAAACTATTACAGTCCTTGTGTGTCTGTTTTTATTATGTATTAAGTATTCTGAAAAATTAATGTAATTTCCATGTACATCAATCTTCGGGTCTCTACAATAAAAATGAATATTGGTGCACAATATCAAACAACGCATCAATAATGGTTGATTGAGATGGTAACCATTACCTTGTTCTAGAATTATTCTGCGCATGCACCTAATGTTAAAAATAATCAAGTTAATTTTATTAGATAAATTATTAGGAACCATTACATTGTATATTTAATTTAATATGTAAAAATTACTACCATATTCTATTAATTGTTTTGGCATTTTTTTATGTTTTCAGGAAAATTGAATTGGTGTCTGCTTATTTTAGTAAGTTTAGCAAGAAGAGATTATATTTTCATAATAAGATAAATATATAATATAAAAATACTATAATAAAAATATTAATTAATAAATAATTTATAATAATATTAGTATTTATGTTCTAATAGTCACCCATGTTGTAGGTTTATAACCTTATTCAAGTTGGTGGTTAAACCAACCCAAACATGAACACACTATATATTGATGTGTGAGTATGGTTAATAAATTGTATAATATAATTATAAAATAATTATAATGAAATTATTTATATTTTTTTAATTTTTTGAATAATACATTATGTTTTTTGGATAAATAATTAAAATCTAAATGAAAAATGGAAAATGTTACTTTGTAGAGGCGTTACCCCACACAACACACACTATACAATTGACATTCTATTGCTTTAATAAGTTGGTGGAATGGAGTAAAAAATAGTTTATACATTAATATAATAACACCTAATTATAAAATTATACTAAAGAAGTTATACTAATATGTTTTTTGGTTATGAAGAGAGATTTTAGTAAGAAAACGAGAGGAATAAGTTATACTCAATTCGGTACGTTGGACTTATCTTGAAAGTCACTATATAAATAAAGGGACTAGTGTATGTAATTGAAACTATAGGATTATGAAATTGATATAGGATTATATGGGAATAAAAATTTTATAGTTTCAACAAGTAATTAAATTTAATGGTTGTGGCATGCAGGGGTGGAAGTGTCCCACTTTATAAGTGAAGAAAAATGAACATTTGTGAATACCCCGATGATATAATTAATCTATTTAAAGTTAAATTATTAAAAATATAACAAATAATGTTAGTAGGGGTGATAAGATGTTTTATAATCCTCAAACATATATTTTGACACTTTTTTTAATAATGTTGGATGTCATTTTTATCAGGTTTTTACATTTTTTTTGTTTTTACCTTAGTACCAAGTTTTTAACTAAGTAATTTATGTTTTACTAAAAATATAAGAAACCTTATCACTAGTTTTGGGTGTGATGAACATAATTTTAATCTCCATTTATTTAAATCCAATTTCAAAATAATATAAATTTAACACTTTAAATATAACAATAATTATAGAGAAAAAACATTTTTTGAAAAATCGTGTTTTAAGCATTATGAGTTCTAAATATTATTTAGCCCTGGATACCAGTGAAATTCATGTAAATATAATTTTATATTTATATAAAAATAATATTAGTGTCTTTATTTAAAAAAATTAATTATTATATTTTAAATAAAAATCAGAAAATATTAATAAAGTAATTATTTTAAAATAAAAGTTCTACTATTATCGTGATCATTAATATTAATCATTTTTATCTTAATTTTAAACGAAAAATTGAAATTTAATTTATTATAAAATATGATAAAATTTATATAATATGTGAAATGAATTTTTTTAGATTCATTTTTTACATGTGATGAAAATTAATTTTTAATATAAGTGAATGAAAATTGTTTTTATTATAAAATATTAAATAATTTTCCAAAATGGTCTACATAGGTATTATGAAAAAAAAAATTAATTTGAAGTAATTAATTTGAATTATAACTAATTATCTTATATAAAAAAGGTTCCAATAAAATTTAATTCATTCTTGTATTATGACATTGTTGTAAAAGTGACTGTTTTGAGGAAATTAAATATATTTTCACCATTCACATAAAAAATTATTATTATTGAAAAATGCTAAAAATTAAAATTAGAATTATATTGATATTTAGAAAATGAATTAAATTGGTTAAAAATAAATTTCTTAAATTTTATAATATATATTTTAAATAAAAACATAAATATACAATGAAAAACTTTTTCTGTAGGAAAATACATGCTCAAATTATTAACCATCTATATTCTTATAGTATGTTAATTAATAATAAAATTAGTGTTAAAATATTATCCATATATTCAATATGCCATTTTTATTTTTCTAAAATAAATTCCATGAAAGGATAATTTTATTGAATTTATATTTTTAACAACAAGGCCATCTTCTTAGTTATCTAGCTACACTAAAAATAATTTTCATTATTTCTATCTCTATATATATATTTAATAACATGGTAGTATCTATTTATTTCCATAAAATTAACATCCCCTTTATAATGGTTATATAGTTTTTGGTAGATTTTTTTTTGGTTCAGGGTTGTGTGTGGATCACGTTACTGAAAAAATTAGTATTTAAAGAGAAATGTAATTTAAAAGAATAGGTTGTTACATTGACATTCTTAAATAATAACATTTACCTTTGACTTGGGTGGATATAGAAAATTCTACTTCATGAGGTATAAATCTAAAATCATTTAGAAATTTCAGGATTTCATGAATGAATTATATAATCCACTAGAAAATAAGATTATTAATCATCGATGGAGTAATTTAGAGGAAATATTAATGAATAGTTCATCAAATAAATATAATTGATTGATATACTATCTCAGTTCAGTCCTATTTATACACAATAGTATAATGGTGATAGTGAAAGTAAAAAATGACCCTTTTTGGACATGGTGACGTCAATGATGAGTCATACAGACCTTCTATCATCCTTTTAGTGATATTTATTATATATTACAACACATATAATTAAAAAATTAATAATTAAATAGAAATGTGGTATCCTATATGATTCATAGTGTAGGGAGAAATCTATATTGTCAAACATACATGTGAGGGTTGTTGATGATTTTTTTACGACCACATCTAGAAATAAACTAGTACCTCAAAATATACAGTGTTTATTTTTTGGTTATCCTAAAGTAATGAGGGGATATTATTTATACATCCTATCAGATAAAAGGGTATCAGGGTACATACAATCAAAATTATTTTATAGTGATAAATTCATTAAAAGTGATAGTGGAAAAAATATCATCTTTAATAAAGTCAAATAAAAAGATACAAAAGAGTAAATTAATGAAAAAATTCCACAACACCCCATGGAAGTGGTTGTCACAGAGACATATGTATAGTATTAGAGCACCAGAGATGTTAGAGAACCAATGAAATATGTTTTTCTAGTCACATCGATGGTTAGTCATTAATAGTTAATAATTATAAAACATTGTCTTATAGAGAAGTGTTAATCATATTGTAAGCTGAAAGATGGAAATAATCACTGAATCCCATGATTTATTCCATATAGAAAAACTATGTATGGGTTTCAGTAGATCCTCAAGATGATCTAATAGTTATTGGGAGAAAATTATCATTTAAAAATAAACAAGATAGGGTAGGTAATTTTTGTACTGGTAAAGCTCGACTAGTGGATGATGGGTTTAAGAAAAATAAATTTATTAAATTTAATGAAAATTTTTCCCCAGTTTCTATGTTTCAATCCGGCAGAATTATAATTTCCAAAATATAATTACTTGATTACAAGATTTAACATATAGATATAAATATAAATATCATTAATGGAAACCTTATGGAAAATTTAAATATGAAAAACATAATAAGAATTATAAATACAAAGTATTAAAATATGGTATGAAAGTTTCATTGATTCATTTCTATGTTGGAGAAATAATCCAGGTCATGGAATATTTAATTAGGAAGCTATAAGGGAATTAGTTTTTCTAAATAATGAGAGTGATACTTGAGTCTATAAAAGGGTAAGTGAAAGAGTAGTCATTTTATATATAGTGTATTTTGATGACATATTTCAAATGATAAATGGGACACCAATCTTACACTCAGTTACGACATGGTAAAAAACCTATATTCTATATATTAATATAATTCATGATATATCCATGGGGATATTTAGGATATTTTAGTGTACATAATTTGAATAGATAGTTTTTTTCATAGTTATATTTATGTTTTATTTGTTTAAAGTAATGTTTTAATGTCAGTGAGTCTAATTCTGTATCATGATGATGAGCGAGGTTCTACCATTATGCATGAAAGGGAGAATGCGAGATGTGTTGTTTCCTTGTAAAATATGGCTCTAATGATTCAATGAAACCCATTATATATATAATAGTTTTATATGCTGATCATGATCGGGATATGAAATGTTCTGGTGGATCTAATAGAACCATCTATAAAAAAGTGTAGAGAACCGATGGCTATTGTGTGTAACATGCATAAACTATTATTTATGATGAACAGATTTTATGAATGAAATAATGAAGAGAAAAATCATTGGAGGAGCCTTCCCTAGTGAAATAAAATTACTAAAATTTGGATGAAAATACATTTAATGAGGTCTTATGAATTTTTTTTGGCTTTTAATATATTCAAATAATCCCTAGAGTCATTTGGAAAAAGTTCATATTTTTAGAATTTAGCATATCATATGACTTAGGTAGAATCATATGAATTTAAGTCATATCATATGAATTATAACTATACATATACATCATATAAATTAACCATAATACTTTTATCTAAATATATGGATTTGAATTAAAACTCTAGAGTTTATCATATGACTTTGGATAAATATAATAATTAATCATATGACTTTGGTCGAGCCTATGAATTTGAGTTCCAATATCAAACATTAAGGGAGTCATGTAAATTTTTCATGTTGATCGCATGAATTATACTGGAGTATGAATTTATAATTTATATGAAAATGATACTGTAATGGAGGGAGATTGATAATGAACCCATAGTCTTTCCTCCAATAGGTCCCAGGATGGTGATTAGAAACATGGGTATGACAAGCTCATGAAATGGGAGGCCTTACCCTCTATAATAATATGTGATATGGAGATAAGATGAATAATCAACAATCATCTCCACGAAATAATATAAAAAAAACTATAACTTCCTGATAATACATGCATAAACAAAATTGATACAAATAAAATTATCCAAATGTAAATACCCAAATTCAAAGATAAATTAGTGACAAAACAAATTTACAAAAATCATTAATCTAGTACTCCCTAGTATGATCCACAAAATTTTCCTATAAACTAAAAAACGAAATTATATACACATGGTGAGAATAAATGTATATTCAGTAGAAAAAATAACAGTCTCTAGTGACAATGTGAATGAAAAATACAAATTATCCAATGAGAAAACAATAGAACCAACAACACCTAAACATGTAAACTATCCATCCCAACCTCACCAAGTAATTGTTACAAAACAACAAAAGCCAAGTATAATAACATAATAAGAATCACATCAATAAAGGGTACCATTCACCACTTCCCCACTGGTTTTCAGCTCTCGCACCCCAACATCATAAGTTCAAAAGTTCCCATGTCTTCCAAATAACACATACCACCACCCCACAATATGGCCAAATCACAACACACCCACAGAAACCTTGGACACTTCCCCATATCAGGGTTACATCTCTTCATGCTCGAAGACACTCCGGCCATCACATAACAACCACTACCTTAAACGTAGTAGTAGGGTATCTTGAACATGAAGGAGAACAACCTCATTTTCTACTCTTAAAATGTATGAAACCACCAAAATTCTCCCCACAACACGGTTATATCATATCCCACCTAAAGGCACACGGGCCACTGCAGTATATCACAATCATTTCATATCCTACCAATGACCCCTGATCCAATAATTAGTGAAAAAATAGGCCTATGACCATCAAAAGAATTCATATCTACTCACTTGGAAGAGAGAGTGGGGAATATCGGGTTTCCCGCCCGCCATCCTCATTATCGAGATGTTGGGAAAACACCCTCAGTATGAAAATATAAGTGTTGACACATAGTGTTGGAAAAATGTGTTTTGCGTATAAATACCAAAATAAAAATAAAAATATATACTTATATCCAAACAAAAGCCCATCCTATTGGTTAAAAAAACACCAACCAACTCAAAATATCCCCACATTCGCTACCACCTCTAAATCAATAATACTACACATACCACAAGCCACATCACACACCACCAACCAATTCCATTATCAATCCCATTCATTTCATTTCATTTTACCAACATCCACATTTAACCATACTTTCATTAATTTATTTTTTCATTACTAAATTCCATTCCATTAACCAAACCAAACCCTAATCATTTCAATCATTATTAAATAATTATTCCACCACTACTCGGGCTTCTAGGACAACACAACCATACATCACAAGCATATCATCATTGAGACCATACGATCACTTTTCCACATCACTATCATGACCAAATAAACCATCATCTTGCTTCCCCAAATGTATGACCAATCAAACCATCATCTCCCTACCCCAAAAGAACAGTAAAAAAAACCATCACCTTGCTTCCCAAAATCATACCAAAGAAACAATCACCTCACCATCACAAAAGTATGATGAAAAAAAATTGTCACCTCACCGCACAAAAATCACGATTTAACAAACCAAAACCCCACCACACCAAATTTAGAACCAAACAACCATAACCTCACATCCTTAAAATCACGACTAATAAAATACACCCATCACCCACACCTTATCCCAACTACACATCTCTATACCATAGCTGTAACGACCCCAGTATTTATAGAGTAATAATTTTTCATATATATTAATATTTATGAATAATATATTAATTTTATGTTAAATATGACACTTTTTTTGATAGCGTACCCAACATGCAACAACATGATTTTTTGAGATCTTATGTTGCACACAACTTTGAGTTATACTAAAAAATAATATAATAATATTATTATTTTAAATAGTAGGTAATGCATAGTCGTTGTATTGATGAAAATGAAGATAAACAACTAAATTATGATTACACATGTTTGTTAACTGTATTTACATTTACCCAATGAATTTTAGAGGCTTAAAAAAAGAATGAATCTGACTTTAAGTATAAAATACTCTAAAAGGCCATTTTACCAACTTTTGATGGAGAAACATTTTTAAAACGAGTTTTTATCACTTTTATATGTCCTTTTTGACAAAATAAACAACTTATTTAGAATAGGGACATCGAAATTTCCTTTGGATAAATTTTTGGTATTTTTCAGATAAAGTTCATTTTTAATGAATAGTGAAAATACTACATTTTAGTTCAAAACTTTCTTTTAATATAATTTATTTATGTAGTTAGATTGTAATTTCACTTGGTTTTAAAGTGTAATGGGATTTTATTTTGACTATTTAATACAATTTTGGCCATTGGAATTAATTTCATTTTTAAATTGGATATGAGCACATTTCAATCTTTTGGTAGTTTTTACTTCTTAAAAAACGCTTTTTGGTTTTGACAACGAGGATTAATTTTAAATTAATTAATTAAAATTATATTTTGTGTATTCGGTAAAATAGAAATCATTTTCTAATTCTGAATATAAAAATGATCATAGGTTGATTTTTTGGTATTTTTCTGAAAACTTTTTATTTTTGATGAATAGTGAAAAATACTGCATATTAGTTAAAAACTGACTTTTTCATTTAAATATAATTTTACCGCTTCTATAAATTGAATTTAGAAAATTCTATATACATGGTTTCAATCAGGGTGAAAAATTTGGTCTAATAAGATCAAAATAATTTTTTGGGTGAATAGAAATTTATGAAAAATTTTAGTGCGGTTAAAGGTAAATAGGGTAATTCAATGTTAAAATAGCATTATAATAGTATAAAATTAACTTAACACTTATCCTAAACTTATTGGATGAGTCATGGATGACCAAGAAAATCATTGGGTTAAATGTTTGGCCTTTGAAAGCCACTCGGGTAAGATAATAACATTAATAACTTTTTATTTAAAGTAAAAAAATATCCTAATCCTGAATCTTTCTACTTATTGAAGTTTATAGTGGTGTTATATAATTGATATATTTGACTTTAAATATTAATTATAAATCTCAAGGTATTTCATACATCATGGTATTTTATTTATATTTTTTTGACATTAAATAAATAAATTTATTTATGACTCAATAGTGATGTAGTGATTACCTTGTTAGTGAAAGATTTTAATAAATTAAATTATAAATATTAAATTAAATTTATTTTGAAACTTTTTATGCCATACACTAATTTTAGGGATAATTATGACATTTTATATTTTATTTGAAGCATTTAATTTGAATTAATCAAGCTGTTATCACTTTAAAAAATGTAAATTATCAAATAGTGTTAAAATTGACATAAATTGTAATGTACCAGAAATTCCATTTTTTTATTATATGGAATTATTACGTGACAATGAAAATTGAAGGCACATGTTTATGAGTCCCGAATTTCCCGGAATGATTCGTCGAATAATGTTAAGCTTTAAATAACACTTGAGTGGTTTTCCTAAAAAAGTAGAATAACTGTCAAACGATTGACCAGATCAGAAATCTGAGGGCACCATTATGTTCAAGATGGAAGGTTTACCCTTGGCGTGACTTATGTTCTATCAGCGCATGCCTCTAGTGGGAAAACAAAAAATGGAATAATCATAAATAAAATAATTGAATAAAATTATTTAATCTTTCTAGTGATTATAACTCACGAATGGTGACTCAAATTAAAATTTTAAGACCACCACTAAGCACATGAGGGTATGATTTCCTTAGATAGATCCTAAACTTGGCCGGTGCAGTCCAATAGTGAAATTTATTTTGTGGCTGTAAATAAGATAATTAAGTAATAATTATTCGGTGGTTAAATTCTATAACTCTTAAATAGTAACTCAGATTGGAAATCTGAGAGTACCGTTAATCTCGTGAGGATGTGTTTCCCTTAGGCAGATCCTAACCTCGACCAGCGCGGGTCGAGGGTGACTGTTATTAATTTTTGAACTTTTTGTAAGGTACGTTTAGTAAACGTGTTGTCAATGATTTCTATATTTTGAACCAGTACTTGGATTAAAAATATGAGGGCACCGTTGAAATCATTTCACCAGTATTCACTTAAGGGAATCCTATATTCGACTGGGAAGGACTAGAAGAAAAAGTTAATTTTTGGACTTTAAAAAAGAAAATAATTAAATAACTAAAGGTTATTTTATTATTATTTTTGCAACCATTGGACAAATAGTTGTGGGACCGTAGTGAAATGTCAAACCACTAATGGATTGAACCTTATGTTCTGTAACCACATAGTTAAGAGTTTTTAAAAGGATGTTCAATCGCACTGTTGAGAGAATTAAGAGGTTCATTAATTAAAATCATTATTGAACCTCATTAATTGTGTAGTGAGTTGATCATATCATTTTGTCTATTTAATAAATTCTTGGGATTGGGTTTGGGAGAGATACGAGAGCAAGGTCTGATGAAACAATGTTGACTTCCCACACCAAAGAGGAATGGTGATCAAGTGACATACTTTGGAGGAATCAACGGGTGATGACAAGAACAGGTGAACTCCTTCATACGTGGACACCCTTTTCTCATCTACAGTGGCATACAACGAACTCCAGGTAGGGGGTTATGTGCTTAATTCCTCCCTTTTTATCATGTTCTTGAATATTATGAAGAACATTGATCAACTGTCCAAGGGGTTTATCCATGTTTCTATCTTTAATGCAGGAGGATATTACATGGTTTTCTTTATGAGAGTTTTTATATTTAAATAATCATTCTCGTGTCATAATGCTAATGAAAAGGGAGTTGGAAAAATGAACAAGGCTTGGACCCTCAACTGCTCTAAGTTTTGACATGTTTCTCATGGGAGAATGTTCAACTTGGCGTCAAGGTGGAACTGAGGGCTGCACATCATAAGAACCATCCCAAGAGGCCCATAGGTGTAGATGAGAACAAAATAGGACCACCGGAGCTTCACCTGTGGCCCACATAAGTTTTTTAAGGCGCAAAATCACCAAAAAACGAGGAAGGTGGCGGTCGGCTCCCATTGGGTTTGAGGGGATGGCGGTGCCTGAAGGCGCTGTGAAAGACAGATGGCGGTGGGCCTGTGCGTGCTGCCATCCGGGGTCGCTTCATAGCTGGGCGGTGCACCGCGGCAGAGGGCGGACCCTCACCTGCAGGTCCGTAGCGGGCTAGTCCACACAGACCAGAAAAGAGATGTGGCACCAACCTTCATCGTAGCATCAAATACCTGAATGACTTTGGCCATTTGGGAGGGGATCAGACCCCCATGCTCAGCCAGTGAGTCAAGCGGTTCCGTGGCCCGGCAGGCCGTGCCAAGCCGGGTGGGCTGGGCCGGACCCGCGGCCCCACGTTCCTAGCCTGCGACTAGTGAGTCGAGCCTATGACCTAGTGAGATAGACCCAGCCCATCCGAAGTAGGCTGATGCCACCCCTTTTGGTTGTTCTTAGTGGGGCGAGTCGGGTTGGTCTGATCAGGTCGGACCGGACCCGGACCCCTTTTAGACCAATTATTCTTAAATGGGCGTATCTACTAAATCGGACATCCGTTTCATGAACCGTTTACAGCGCCTAAACCCTTAAGACAATAAATTTCTTTTGTGATATTGGAAGTGATATTTGAATAATGTTGGAGTTTGGCTGGGTTGGATCGTACCTGAATCCAATCGGGCCCTCAACACTGAAATGCCTATAACTTACAGACCAGATGTTCAGTTGACGCGCCATCTATTGTGTTGGAACTATTATGACATGAAGGATCATTAGGTTACTTCTTTGGGGGACTTTGTGCTGGTCGAATTATGACCGAAAACTTGAGCAGTAGTTCTCCCAAGTGAGCTACGTACAAAACCCTGAGACTAGGTGAGCCTTGATGACTGCTGACTTTTGACTCTGTGTGACTTGATGACCCGGGGGGTAACGGCTCTATGTGACCCGGTAGGCCCACTGTGGGGAGCAACTCTGTGTGACCCGACAGTCATATGATACTCGATAGGAGGAGTACCTTAGCAGGACACATTGGGGAGTGAATCTATGTGACCCGACAGACCCACGGTACAAGATGTGGAGGACTACCAAAATAGGTCAAGGTTAGTGGGAAGTGGATCTGTGTGACTCAGCATGCCCACTGTACTCGATAGATGAGGATTTATCCTGTAGCTGAGGTGTTCGACGTTTTAACCGATGATGCTATTGTTACTACCATAGAATATACCTGGTGTGGTCTGTCTTTTTTCTCTGTACTTTGTGATTGATATCATGCTTGTGGTTTTTATATTATGGAATTCTAAGAGACCTTTGGGGGGTCTCTGGGTCCCTACTAAGTATTGTTATACTCACCCCTACATGGGCTTCACCCAAACCTTACTGTGTCTTGTGAAGATGACTGACAACTTGACTGAGTCATGAGGAGTCAGGGCTAGACGGAGCTCGGAGGTGGATGATAGGGATGTACGGAGGTGACCGGTTGATGTGGTGATCCTCAATGACAATTTTTACCTACCCTTCTGGTACTATCCTTGATGGAAAACCTCAAAATCTGAATTTACTTTTGGTGTATTTTTCTTTTTTCAGTTCAGATTTTATTCTGGCCCACATTCTTTTAACTGTACATGTACTCAGTTTTTTAGTGGTAAGTTGTTTCCCTTTTTTGAGTTGGGACGTAGTTGGGAATTTGTGTGTGTATAGGTATCTAGGATAATTCTTCCCAGTTGCAGGTTGATGCCTTCGATGCTAGTTTCCATCCCCCGGCCTTCGGGAGGCAGGCTTGGGGTAGTCACAACACGAGCCCCGGGGACGGGTAGTGAAAAAGTGGTATTAGAGGGGTCGGTTCTACCAGAAGAACTAAGTGTCCATGTTTTCAATGGAGCAATAGTGTTAAGTTTCCTAAGTTTAGGTTTATGTTTGGGGATTCCAGTGTTGGTGCATCGACCGACGTATCCATACACAAGGACCATGAATTCAAATTTCTGACTTGGTACACAAAAACATTGATTGCCTGTGTTTTTGAAAATGTTGTTTATTCTTTTAATTTATTTGAGTCAGCTCACCAGATATAAATTATTGACCATGGAGAACCTATTTATTTATAGGATTCTACTGCATAGAGAGCCAACTAGGATTTCAGTACATGACCATGAAGATGGTCTTCAGGGTGATGAGGCTTCAGTATAAGGACCGTTTCCCGAGATGGTACCTTCAGGTGGTGTCCGAACAATACCACTACCCTAAAGTTAGCATTTACTATAGGTGCTACCAGTATAGGAAACATATAGTCTTAGTTACTTATATGAGTTTGGGCAATAGAAACCCATAATGTTTCGATGCAATCCTGACTCTCATGTGGCTAAGGACTGGCTTGAGGATGTGATCGATTTTCCATCTAGATAGCGTACCAATCGATCAGATGGAAGTCTTGGTAGTGAGCCTTCTATGTGGTTGAGCAGTGCGATGAAAGGGTTTAGATTAACCCGATCGTAGTATAAGCTGACTTTTTTGTGGACTAGAGTGAGAACCTTCTTTAGATAAGGGGGTCTCTTGCGATAAAAAGATAACGGGTGTGTGTCCCCAGGAGCTTCAACAACTTCGAAAGGATGACATCTTGATAGATGAGTATTCTTCAAGGCGTACGAACCATTCCAAGTAATCTATTAATATGATACGATCAGTGATTCAGGGCTCAGACCTCTAAGCGAGATTTTTTTAGGGACACCTGATCCAAAACTATTGTTATATGCATTCCTACCTATGGTAGGGTGCTAGAAAGAACCATTGTGGTCGAAATTTCTTTTTCTGAGAAGATACAACCAATGAATGTTAGTAGTGGGAAATTAGGAAATAGACATCAGTCTCAAAGACTTGGGTGTGTAAAATGTTTCAGGAAGAGGAAGTGATAGGGATAGATAAATCTGTAGGTAGTAGACATGGAAGAGGATATTGGAGAGAAGCATGAGGTGTTATACTTTTCGACATGTTACAACCATCACCCCAATTTGGTCCCCACCAGGATCAGGGAGCTGGAGGACATGGGAAGGGAGTACCTACATGCAGTCAAGGAGTGTGACCCAAGGGTTCCAAGAATGATTCGTGGTATGATCTGTGTCTACTACTAGCTACTATATTAATAGACATAGGTACTAATCATTCATTCCTATCACAAATCTTGTTGAACACCTAGAGTTTCCAGTTAAACTGTGTACATGACCCCTATGTCTAAAGATAACCTTAGGAGGAGACTCAATAATCATACTTATGCCAACAATGTGATCTGACCCTTTAAGTGATAGTTTTGATTAAAACCTCTTGGTGAAAACATTGAGGACTTATGATATTAGTTTGGGAACGGGCTTGTCATCTACAGTTCATACTCGGACTAAATGTTTTTGGTAAAAAGGATGTGGTATATCTAGAGACTTGGAATGTGGTTTTCCTTGGTTGGAGAAAACGTAAACCGAGGAATTACATGATAAACTCATGCATATGAGGGTGCAACTGATTGATCTTGTGTTAGCCAGCCTGACCCTCGTGGTAGTATGAGTTTTCAGTTTTCAGTTCCCAACATTAGTCGAAGAGTTTGAGAACATCCTTTAGAAAGATGTTTCAAGGATTACCTCCCCTCAAGGAGAGGTAATTTTTCATTGCCTTGGTACTACCTGAGAATTGTACCTAAATTCTCTGGGTTAGCGGCACCATTTTCAGCTTTGATGAAGAATGGGAAAACTTTCCTGTCGACAGAGAAGTGCTTCTCAAGTTTCCAAGAGCTGATGCAGAGACTAATAAGTGCCCCCATCTTGAGGATACTCGGAGAGGAAGTTGGGTATGTAGTCTACTGAGATGAGTTAGGGACATGACTAGGTTGTTTCCTGATGTAGGAGAAAGTGGTGATGACCTACGACTCATAGTAGATGATACAACATGAGCATAACTACGCTACCCATGATCTGGAGCTAGCATAAGTGGTATTTGAATTGAAGGTGTGGCAACACCACTTGATGGGTGAATGGTTTATTATCTACTCCAATCATAAGAGTCTCAGGTATATCTCCTAATGTAAATACCTGGTCATGAGATGATGGTAATGGATGGAGTTTCTCCAGGCCTATGTCTTTGAGATAGTCTACACTTCTGGGAAGGGGACTGTGGTGGTAGATGCATACAGTAGGAGGTCTGGGTTATAGTTGTAGAGTGAGGCAACAAATAAGCTATCCACGTCGCAGTTATCCACCGTGGATAGTGACGGACCAACTTACCTCCATTCTATGACTATCACTCCACCAATCTTTTAGCGAGTTTGGGAGACACAACTTGGTGATGTTGACTCTAAGGCCCGAAATTATCAGATATCGTTAGGTTAGTATTCAGTAGGACTTTATGAAGGTGGGGAGCACATCATCCTCTTTAGAGGATGCACCATGGTACCAGTGATGCTGCCAGAGGAGGTGTTGAGGGAGTTTCAGGCATCCCCTTTGGCAGTACATCCGGATGTGGTAAAGATGTACCAGGATATACAACGTTAGTACAGGTGTCCAGGGATAATGAAAGTGGTGGCAGTGTTCGTATCATGATGCCTCACATTTCATCAAATGAAAACTGAGCACCATGTTCCATCACTCTTGCGCACATCCTTTTAGCCCCAGATAGATGGTCTGACGTGAAAGACCATTCAGACACTTGAGGTCATGCTTCATGATTGTATCCTTGATTTTGGCCATAGTTGGGAGGAACACCTTCCACTAGTGGAGTTCGTTTACATAAAAACTTATCACTTCACTATCAGCATGGATCTATTTGTGGCCCTGTATGAGCGACCTTGCAGATCACCATTATGGTAGACAGACCCAGGGGAGTCAGACCTTATGGGTCCAGTGTTGGTACACGCTACCACAGAAATGGTTTAGGTTATATAAGAGCATATGAAGACTATGAAAAGCTGGCATATATCTTATTCTGATAAAAGAAAGTGACCCTTGTAGTTCGAGGAGGGATACCATGTATTCTTACGGGTCTCACCCCGATGAGGATTGCAGATATTTGGTAGGGGTGGAAAGCTACCTTCGAGGTTCATCAGAACTTTCTAGATTCTTAGAAGAGTTGGCGAGGTGGCGTACTGCCTACCTCTTCCCCCACAGATGCACCAGGTGCATAATGTTTTTCATTTTTTGCAGTTGAGGTGATGTATGCAAGATCCCTAAAAGTTATCAACTAGGGTGAGTTGGACATGAATATGTGGAGACTTTTAAAGTTTTCCTGTTGGAGAAAGAGGATCGATAGGAGTGAGTACTTTGTGGAAGGTCGGTGCCTCCAGTGTGAGTTCGGTGGAAGAAAAGGAACCTCAAGAGATCACATGGGAGCGGGAGGCACAGATTTGAGCTCAGTACCATTATTTGTCTTATTTTCCATGGTTTTGGATTTCTGGGATAGAAACCAATAAGGTGGAGAAAATGTAATGTTCTAGAAATTCCCTGTAATTTTTTTAATTATATGGAATTATTATGAGACTAGGAAAAATGACAGAACTTGATGATGAGTCCTAGAGTTCCTGGAATGATCTTCCAAAAACCATTAAGATTTAAATATAATGTGTGTGTGGCTTTTTTTAAAAAAGTTGAGTAACTATTAAATGGGTGCCGAGATCAGAAATCTGAGGGCACCATTGAATTCAAGATGGTGAATTTACCATAGGCACAAGTTAATCTTAGTCGGCATCGAGCGCTAGTGAGAACACCCAAAAATGGAATAACCTTAAATAAAATAATTAAATAACATTATTTTATTTTTAAAATGATTATAACTCATGAATAGTGTCCCAGATTAAAAATCTGAGACCACCACTGAGCTCATGAGGGTATTCATTCCTTAGGTCAATCCTAACGTTGGCCGGTGTGGGACAATAGTGAAAGTTAGTTTTTGGACGTAAATAAAATAATTAAGTAACAATTATTTTATTGATAAATTCTATAACTCCTAAAAGGTAACTCAGATTGGAAATATGAGACTACCGTTGAGATCGTGTGGGTGTGTTTCTCTAAACCAGAGTATATCCTCGACCAACACGGGTTAAAGGTGACTGTTACTAAATTTGAACTTTTTTATGGTAGTTCAGTAAATATTTGGGCGGCGATTTCTATCTTTTGAACCGGTGCTCAGATTAAAAATTTGAGGGCACCGTTGAATTCACAGCACTCAAATTCACTTAAGGGAAGCTTAACATCGACTAGAAAAGATCATATGAAATAGTTAATTTTAGGAATTTACAAAAGAAAATAATAAAATAACTAAATGTTATTATAATTTTCTTTTATGTAGCCACATAGTAGGGAGGTTTTAAAAGGATGTGTCACCACACTATTGAAATAATTAAAAGGTTCATTAATTAAACTCATTAATGAACCTCATTAATTGTGCGGTACATTGATCATATCTTTTCATCTATTTAATCTAAGCTCAAGCTTCGGTTTTGGGAGAGCTATGAGAGGAAGCTCTGGAAAAATGATTACGACTTCCCACTCCAATGAAGAATGTTCATCAAGAGACAGACGTTGGATGAATTGACATGAGACGACAAGTTACTAAGAACATCTTAAGATGTGGACACTCTTTCCTCATTAGCAGCAGCTTCCAACGAACTCCTGGAAGGGGGTTATATTCTTAATTCCTCCCATTTTCCCCTTTTCTTGAATATTATGAAGAACATAGATCAACCATCCAACATGTTCATCTGCGTTTAATTATTTAATGTGGGAGGATATTACAAGGTTTTATTTATGGGAGTTAGATTTGAAAAATCTTTCCCATGTTATAATGCTAACACGAAGGCCGCAACCTGAAAGAACAAGGCTCAGACCGTCTACCACTATCGGTTTTGACGTGTTCCTCGTAGGTGAATGTTCAACTTGGAAGTAAGGTGGAACCGATAGCTACACATCATAGGAACCATCTCGGGAGGCCCATAGGTGTAGATGGGAACAAAATCAAACCAACAGAGCTTCACCGATGGTGCACGGAAGTTTCGCTGGGGCGACGACACCGATGACCGAGGAAGGCGGCGACCAGCTCTTGCTGGCCATGAGGGTATGATGGAACCCAAAGATGTTGTGGAAGAAAGAGGGTGGCTGGCCTTTACCGGCCATGATGGAGGAAGTTGGCGCCCTGTGGCGGCGTTCCATAGAGGAAGTCCGCAGCTTCACGCCGTGGCGAAGGCCGGACATGTGCCCACGGTTCCATTACAGGCTGGTCCATGTTGACCGGCCAGGTGGGGCGGTGCCATCCAGAGCCTCTTTTGAGCTGGGTGGCAAGCCAAGATGGAGGGAGGACCCATGAATGTGGGTCTGTAGAGAGCCGGTTGACACATACCAGCCAGGAGGTGCAGTGCCAAACGGTTCTGTGACTTCAAAGAACCGAATGACTTTGGTAATTTGGGAGGGGAGCAAACCCCTGTGCTCAACCAGCGAGCCAAACAGTTCCGTAGGCCATGCCCAGCAGGGTGGGCTGGACCAGGCACATCCGAACATGTCTGAGCCCAGCCCCTTTGGTCCTAGTCCAGTGGGCCAGATCGGGTATGTCTGATTGGGTTGGACAGAATTGAGACCCCTTGTAGCTCAGTTACACTTAAATAGGCATATATCCTAAATTGGATGTCTGTTTGACGAACCATCTGTGGTGCCAGAACACTTAGTAAGAGGAGGTCCATTTGAGATACTCCAAGTGAGTTTCATAGAATGTTGGAGTTTTTCAAGGTTGGATTGTAACTGAATCCAACCGAGCCCTTGGCACTAAAGTGTGAATTACTTACAGATCGGGTATCTTGTTGACGCACCTTCTATATCGTTGGAACACCTATGACATGGAGGATCACCAGGTTACTTATTCTGGGGACTTCATGCCTATTGAAATATGACTGAAGGATCGAGGAGAGGTTCTCCCAAGCACAATATGTGCGGAACCCTATGACTGGATGAGACTTGACGACTGCTAATTTTTGACTCTGTGTGACTTGATGTCCTAGTGGGAATCGACTCTGTGTGACATGGAAAACCCATAGTGGGGAGCGACTGTGTGTGACCCAAAAGACCCATGGTACACAACGGGGATGAGTACCTAAGTAGTTCAAGGTTAGTGGGAAGCGGTTGTGTGTTACCCAGAAGGCCCACTGTATTTGATATAGGAGGATTTCTCCAGCAGCTGAGGTGTTCGATGTTGGGACTGATGGTGCTAATTTGACAACTCTAGAATATACCTGGTGTGAGATGTCTTTTGTTTTGTGCTTTGTAATTGGGATCTTGATTGTGGTTTTTACGTTGTGGAATTCTGGGAGACCTTTATGGGGTCTTGGGGTCCCTACTGATTATTGTTATACTCACCCCTGCACGGTCTTTACACACAGTTTTTTGTGATTTTTCTATATGAAGAACAGCTTGACTGAGTCATGAGGAGTCAGGGCTAGACAGAGATCGGAGGTGGTTGACAGACGATGTATGGAGGTGAACAGTTGATGTGGAGAGCCGCAATAATGATATGTACCTACCCTTCAGGTAAGTTCCTTAGAGGATGACCTCAAGAAGATATTTTCCATTTTTCTGTATTTTCCTTTTCAGTTGGGCTTGTATTCTGGCCCACATTCTTTCAATTGTAATTGTACTCAATTTTTCTGTGGTATGTTGTTTCCCTTTTTGTGAGTTGGGAATTTGATAGGAATGTGTGTGTGTATAGGTATCAAGGATGATTCCTCCCACTTGCAGGATTATGCCTTCAGTGCTAGTCACCATCCCCTGGCCTTCATGAGGCGGGCTTTGTGTAGTCACCGCACGGGCCCCGGGAGACGGGTCATGACCTAAATGAGTTTTTAAATCCAATATTATTTTATTTAATGATATAATAATCCTAAAAATCTAAGATTAATCCAAATGACTTAGATAATGTTTAAAATATCATTAATGAAGCACTTTAGGTTTTTTTTTCTTTTTATAGTAAGTATATTAACCATATAATAAAAATATACAATAAGACATGGTAAAAGTAAAATTAGTTAATTAAGGGTTAAAGCTAAAAGATAAAGTTAATTTTATGACTTAACATGCCTAAAACCAATTGGTTGATAGGATTTAGATCCATAATTATCTTATCATAGACTTAACTATCTTAGGAAATTTTAGAAACTGATAATGAAATTATAATAAAATAATATTTCTAGACTCTTCTAAATAGTAACTCCGCCCTTTTATAAAAGGGATTCACCCCAACCCATTCAATCACTCCTCTCATGCCCCTTGGATCATTCAAACTCTAACAAAATAATATCAAAACATCCCTATATTAATCTTATAAGCCTTACCATAGGCATAGGGTACTTCAAGATAGCCATTTTGTTCAAATCAAATGGAGTTACCCAATTTAGAGGTAATGTCTTCTATCAAGGTCTCCTATTTTATTTTAGTTCTTCACAACCTATTCTATTGTAATTATTTTATTATATAAAAAACCTGTATACTAAATAAAAAATGATTTTGTTATGACATGTATTCAAACTACACTAACACACACCTCCATCTAATGGGTATATAACATACTGTTTCTGTGGACGACGAACTGCTGCCTCACGAAATGATGATTGTTCAATCTTCTCAACCACCTATTATGGTAAAAATTATAATGTAAGTATAATTTTATATGATATCTATTATTTTTAATTTATTTTCATTCTTATTTAATTCTCATTTTAAACATACCATTATTCTTTTCTTGTTGTATAAAAATGATAATTTCATTTGAAGAAATGCGGACTACCGCCCCTCAAAGTGATATGAATCATTCATGCTATACATGGAATGCATAAAGGATGGAATTAATGAACCTATGTAACATATATATAATAGATAATATAATTTAATTATAATATACATAAGTATCATATATTTTTCATTCCTTTAAATTTGTAAAAGAAATGAAAGTAGCGTTCATGCGTACGTACAAATTACCATCTCCATGAATGGTGCATTTTATTTCTTATATCCAAATGTCATGGAATATGATTAATATACATATAATGGATATATATGATATATATATGATATTTAAATCATGAATATAATTCTATAGATAATGGACCTTTTACCCCATGGACAATTTGTAATTATAACATGTTTATTTTCGACTCAAGTACCTAATATCGACAAAATGACTAATATTAACATAAATAATTATGTAATGTTTATAGCATGGTAATAAGTTATATAAATGAAATAATAAACTTTAAAATGGTATTTAATCAAAAAAAATTAAATTATGTTTATTAATCAGGGAGATAAAGAACGAACAAGACAAGTCGGACACAAGGTAAAGGAAACTATCACCCTCCTCTTTTAGTCAAAAAATTATTTTTTGTTATGTATTTTAATTTATATTTTCTAATGTTGGGATATGTTCTTATATATCATTTTTTATATAAATTTTATGTCCAATTGATGAGAGACCCTTTTCTCTCCCATAAACTCATTTTCTGAATATTAAAGTGACGTCGTTAAGTTGCTGAATTTTCGTAAGGGACTTTGTCTCCATCTGTTTTCATAGAGGCCTATTTTAATTTATACATGACTTCCTTTTATACGGTGTATAAACCCCATTTATGTTTATTTTAATTCATAGGGAATCTATTTTTCTATGTAGTGTTTTACTAATCGAAAAAGTGAATGTTTTTTAACGTACATGGTGACAACAAAGATTATGCCACCATGAGAGTTATTCTATATTTGGATTCCTCTACAAGACATTGTGTTTTTAAAAGAAAATTAAATACCATATAATATTTTTATGTATTTTTCTATTGAAAATAGTTTTGATAATGGATTGATTATGTTAATATATTAAAATGATATATTGTGTTTGCAATGTGGAAATTTATGTTTTCGTTATACTTGTGTTATGTTTTATGATTAGGTTATGGTTCTTCGGAATTGTTTACTTATACAAGTGGTTCTATGATAAAACTAGGGAAGGTGAGCCAATGATATCTCTCTAATGAGTTGGGTAATGTGAAGGAGGTAAATGAAAATGTTTCTTCAAAAAGATTTACGGAATATACTGTGATTGGTATTCCAAACATAACTCCATATGTAGATGTGAAAGCTACTATGAAAGTATGATATGGATACCACAAGTTACCATTATTATTTATGATTTCTATATGTTATTTATAAATATTATTATTTTTTTTGGTATTATTTATATTTTATGTTTTATGATTGAAAATTATGATTTCATTGATTTGTATATATTGGCGTACTAATGTTTTTTTCTTTTTTATAACCCTTATTGATATTTTTATGCTCATCCAAAATTTTTGAAAAGTTTTTCGTAGTGTATAAGGAAGGGTAAGAGAAATAAATCATTCAACAAGATTTATATCAAGAAGAGAAAACTTGTTTTATTTTAGGAGTATTATTTTTCTAAAAAAAATTAGATAGAGGAGAAGTGTCTACTTTATAATTGTTGAGATGTAATGTAATAGTTATGTCCTAATTATAGAAAAATATAAACCTAAAAAGATCCTTAATGTGAATTGTTGACTTAACTCAAGATTATGTAATGTTTAAGGTTGTGGCCTAATAGTTGGTATCAATGGTCAGTTGAGTTAACCATATAGGTTACAATGTTATTTAAGCATAAGTGACATAACCCTAATAGTTAGAATATTTGAAAGATTCATAGATATTTTAGACAAGTGGAATCAGATTAAGATAAAATGAATAAGTATATCTTAGTGTTTAACCTTCACATAAGATATAATATGATTATTTTACAGATATAATGACACTGAACTTTTTGGTTTTAGTAAATGGATGGACCTAGTAGGAACAAAAGTAACAATGGATGTGAAGAAAATGGTGGTGGTTTTCTGAATGTGAAACTAAATGAAATGGGAGATACAATGTTAAATCTTGTGGTTATTATTAACCATCTATCTAGAGTCATGATTGAAAACATGAACCTTGGTGATTTTTCAAAGGCATCATATATGTCAGAAATTAATCCCAATGGATGTTCAGATAATAATCATAAAGGTAAGTATATTAAAAAATTATGTGTCCAGGATATGGAAATAAACACTTAGGAAAATTCTTAAAAGGGATGGGTAGATGTTTCAGATGTTGTAATGAAGGTCATAAAGAAATAACCTACCATGGAAAAAGGAAGTAACCTATTGACTCCAGGAAAGGGAAATAAGTTATTTCTGAAGGATCAATTGAATGTTTTAAATGTTTTTTTCATGGTCATTATACAAATAGATGTCATATGCAGACGATTCTAGAATGGGATCAGCAAGATCATACAAATATATGATTACCAATTCATAATGCCATTCCAATTGAAAATGAGGAAACTAAAAATTACCTATAAAAGGTATGGATTGTTTCTTAGCTCATGTTTTGAAATTACTGAAAATCATTGAACATTATGCATTATTTTGAATGTAAGAAATAAGTATAAAAGAATAATATGGAAAAAACATGGATAATAGATCATGAAGAATGTTCAATGATTAAGATGTCTAGCAATTGAATAGTTATGTTGGATATATAGATGATGATATGTTTAAATATATTTATGATAGGATTACTTTGGAATATTTTTTCTAGTATGTGTAACCCTGAAGTTTGATATGTGTTAATTTTATTCAAGGAATAATTATATTTTCTTGTCAGGACATAATGGATAACCATAGGGGTTCATGTGATCATTTATTTTTGTGGAAATTACATGTTATTAGTTTTTGGGATGAAAAATGTGAGGTATGAAATAACCTTTGATGTTAAAACATGTTATGGGTATTTTTAAGGATTTTATATCTTTTTGATAATGTTATTAGAATTATTTGGTTTTTGAAAAAGGACAACACACAGACCATGTGACAACCCATAACATTGGAAAATATTTGGGAATAAAACCCACAACCAAAGTATGATTTGGATTTATCACCTACCACATGACTATGTGAAGTCCCTGGTTTGCATGAATTAATTTTTTTAGTGAAAATTTTTTATGGATCAAGAATAATTTTATTTTTGAAAATTATGTTTTATCAAATAGATATCTATAGTATAAGAAAATGATTTGGTTATTAAGTGTTAATGTTTTTTTTGAAAGATGTTCTCTCTTTTGGTGAACACTATATGACTATAGAAAATAGAATACTTTGGGATTTCATTTGAGGAGTAACGGTGGAATTCTTTTTGGAAGAAACTATTTTTTTATTGTGGACATGTGGTGATGGAAATGATTAACCTATCATTGAGAATATTTGATTATGTTAATAATACTTCAATATGAGAATTTAAGAATAGTCGATATTATTTGGAGATATAGGTTAAGATTTACCATGGAAGACTATCTGATAAAATTATTATGAGTTTTTGGTTTCAATCATAGTTTAGATTATATTGAATAATTTTAAGGAAATTTTTTTTAATTGTTCTCGTTGAACTTTGGGAACTGTTTGTTGAATTTTGGAGATTAATATTAGTATTTCTTTTTATAATGGATTATCCCTTTGGGGATTATCTAATCTCATACTAACAATTTTGGTTTTGGTTATGGTCAAAAGATAGGGGAAACATATAGTTCTACTTTTTTGGATTATGTGATTCTCTAAAAGTTGATTCTAGCACTTTTGATGTGACCAAGTCATCTTGAATACACATCATTTAGAGAAAAGATGAGATTGTGGTAGAAATTTTGTAAAGAATGAAAGTCTACATGATAAGTAAGTATGTTTCCTTATGATCTTAGTCAAGCTCATAAATAAATCCCCCAACTTTATGGAATGGAACTTAAAACAAAAACATTGGCAGTTTACTTTTTCTACTGGGGAATCAAAGACTATTTAACATATCACATGTTTGTGATTTTCTGGTAGTTAACTTTCTTCTAATCAAGTTTTCTATCACTATCCATCTAAACTTGATGGTTTTTTTTCTCTTCCATATCCATGATTTACTACATGGAATCCTAGTATGTGTTATCTCAGGTGACTGTTGTACTTATATTTCCTTCTTTTAAAGTGATTTTTTTGACTCTTTTTCCAATGTGGGAAATTCAATGAAGTTTCCAAGCCCAATTTTAAAATTGCAAGGGCACAATTTCCAAAGGGGGGGGAGGATGTAACGACCCATGTATTTATAGAATAATACATTTTCCTATCTATTAATTTTTTTGAATAAGATAATAATTTTATGATAAATATGACACTTTGTTTTATAGTGTAGTCAAAACGCAACAACAAGATTCTTTTAAATCTTATGTTGCACACAACTTTAAGTTATACCAAAAAATAATTTAATAATAATATTATTATAAATGGTAGTTAACACAAGAAAAATTTTATTTGTGGGAATGAACATAACTACCTAAATTATTATTAAACATTTTAGTTAAATCTATTTACATTTTTCCAATAAAATTTAGAGTCTTAAAATAATAATGAATCTGATTTTAAGTATGAAATACTCTAAAAAGTTGATTTACCAACTTTTGATGGTGAACCCTTTTTAAAACTAAATTTTGTCATTTTTATATGTTCTATTTGACAAAATAAACTTTTCCTTTTATAATAATTACATCAAAATTTACTTTGGGTAATTTTTTTGGTATTTTTCGGATAAAGTTCATTTTTTAATGAATAGCGAAAAATACTGCATTTTAATTTAAAAATTCCTTTTAATATCATTTATTTATATAGTTATATTGAAATTTTATTTGGTTTTAAAGTTTAATTGGTTTATATTTTTACCATTTAATCTAGTTTTGTTCATTGAAATTAATTTATCTTTAAAATTGGACAAGAACACATGTCAATCTTTTTGAAGTTTTTACTTCATAAAAATATGCTTTTTGGTTTTGACAACGAGAATTAATTTTAAATTAATTATTGAAACTTTTATGTTTTGAATTTGGTAAAATAGGAATATTTTTTGAATTAAGAATATAAAAATTTTCTAAGGGTGATTTTTTGTTATTTTTCTAAAAACAATCAATTTTTGATGAATAGTGAAAAATACTATATTGTAGTTAAAAACCGACGTTTTCAATTAAACTTAATTTTACCACTTATGTGAATTGAATATAAAAAACCTGACATTCATGGTTGTCATCAGGGTGAAAAAATTGGTCTAATAGGATCAAATTTGTTTTTTGGTGAATAGAAATTTTGAAAAATTTTACCACAGTTAAAGGTAAATAGGGTAATTCAAGGTAAAAATAATATTATAATAGTATAAAATTACCTTAAAACTTGTCCTAACATTATTTTATGAGTCATATATGAACAATAAATTTTTTTGGTGAAAATTTTTGGCCTTTGAATGCCACTCGGGTAAGATAATGACATTAATATATTTTTATTTATTGTAAAAATAAAAATATCATAAATATGAATCTTATTTCTAAACCAATTTTAATGTGGGGTTATATAATTGATATATTTGAATATAATTTTTCACTAGTAAAATCAAAAAATATTCAACATCATGGTATTTTATTTATAATTTTTAGATATTAAATAAATAATTTTATATATGAAACAATGGGGATGTAGTGATTACCATGTTAATGAATGATTTAAAAAAAATATATTATAATTGTTAAAAGAAATTTATTTTCAAACTTTTTATTCCATACAATATTTTTATTCATGATTATGACATATTATATTTGATTTAAATAATTTTATTTTAATTAATCAAGTACTTATCACTTTAACAAAAATAAATTACTAAATAGTATCAAAATTGACATAATTGAGTTTTTAAAACAAATATTATTATATTAAATTATATAATAATACTAAAAATCTAATATTTGGATAAATAACATTCATAATGTTAAAAATATCATTAATTAACCACTTTAGGTTCGTTTTTATTTTTATTGTAATTATATTAACCATATAATATGAATATATAAGAAGACATGGTGAAAGTTAAATTAGTTAACTAAGGGTTAAAGTTAAAAGATAAGGTTAATTTTATTACCTAAACCTATCTAAAACCTACTGGTTGAGATTATTTCGATCCATAATTATCATATATTTGGATTAACTGAATTTTTATCCTTTATACACCTAAAATGAAATTATAATAAAATAATATTTCTAGAATCTTCTAAATAGTACCTCCTCCATCTTATAAAAGGGCTTCACCCACACCCATTTAATCACTCCTATAAAGACCCTTGGCCCATCCAACCTCTGAAAAAATAATCTCCCAAAATTTATCTCTTCCTCCTAGAATCCTTACCTTATTGACAAGGCACATCAAGAAAGACTTTTGGTTCCAACCAAATGGAGTTACTCGATTTAGAGGTAACGTCTTGCCTCAAGTTCTCTTATTTTATTTTACTTCTCCACTACATATTATATTATTATTATTTGATTACATAACAAAAACAGTATAATAAATATACTAGGTTTTTTTATGGAAGCAATCTAACTACACTTAAACACACCCCCATCTAATGGGTATAGAACATACTGTTTATGTGGACAGCGAACTACTGCCTCACGAAACGTTGATTTTTCAATCTTCTCCTACCACCTCTTATGGTGGCCATTATGATGGAACTATAATTTTATATGATATATATTATATTTTTTATATCTCTATACTTATTTATTTCTCATTTAGAACATACCTTAAAGTTTTTTCAAGTTTTATAAATACTTTAATTTCATTTGTGGAAGTGCAGACTACAGCCCCCTCAGAGTGATATGACTTGTTCATGCTATACATGGAATTTATAAAGGATGGAATTAATGAAAATATGTAACCAATATAAAATCTATATTATACTAGAATTATAAAATAACTAATTATAATTTAATTTTCATTCCATTAAATATGAAAAATAAATAAAAGTAGTGTTCATGCGTACGTACGACTTACCGTCTACATGAACAATGCATTTCATTTATTATCTCCAAATGTCATGGAATATTATGAATAAATATATAATGGATATATATGATATATATATGTTTTATAAATCACTAATATCATTCTGTAGATAATTTAATTTTGACCCCATGGAAAAATTGTAATTATAACAAGTTCATTTTCAACACAAGTACCCAATATCTACAAAACAACTGATATTAACTTAAATAATTATGTAATGTTTATAACTTAGTAACACGTGATATAAAAGGAATAATAAACTTGAAATAGATAATTTATCATTTATAAATTAACATAATTTTATTATTTATGGAGATAAATAACAAACAAGACAAGTCCAACGCAAGTTAAGGGAACCATTCACCCTCCTCTTTTAGTCAAAGAATTCTTTTTTTGTTATTTATTTTAATTACTATATTATTATTTTGGGATATGTTCTTATATATCCTGATTTCTATACATTTTATGTCCATGTGATGAGAGACCCTTTTGTTTCTTAGAAAATCGTTTTCTTAATTTTAAATAGACGTCGTTAAGCTACCAAATTTTCGTAAGGGAATTTGTGTCAATCTCTTTTCATTAAGGCCTATTTTGATTAATACATGACTTCATTTTATAAGGTGTATAAACCCCATTTAATTTTAATTTCAATAAAAGGGAATCTCTTTTTCTATACATCTATTTAATAAATTATAAATGGAATGTTTCTTTTTAACGTACATAGTGACAACTAACTTTCCACCACAACAAACATTATTTGATATTTGGATTCCTCTACAAGACAGAGTGTTTTTAAAAGGAAATGTAAATACCATATACAATGTTTATGTAATTTGGTATTGAAAATGGTTTTGATAATGGATTTATTATGTCAATATATTGAAATGATATATTTTGATTTTATTAGGGAAATTTTATCTTTCCTTTATACTTGTGTTATGTGTTATGATTATGATACGGTTCTTGGGCATTTTTTATGTATACAGGTGGTTCGATGATAAATCTATGGTGGGTGAGCATGAGATAGCTCACCAATTAATTGGTTAACATGACATAGGAAAACATTAATGTTTGTCCTAAGAGATCTATGGAATATACTGTGATGGGTATTCCAAAAATAATTCCCTATGTTGGTGTGAAAGCTACAATTTAAGTATGATATAGATTCCACATGTTACCTTTATGATTTATGATATCTATGTGTCAGAAATCATAAGATTTTGGAGGGAATGTTAAATAGATTATGTTTTATTATTTAAAAGTACGATTTCATAGAATTGTATGTATTGATGGAGTAATGTTTTCTTTCATTATTTTATAACCCTTACTGAGATTTTTATGCTCATCCCATGTTTTTGAAATGTTTTTCTGAGGGTATAAGGAAGGGTAAGAGAAAGAAATTATTCAAGAAGATTTATATCAAGAAAAAAACTCTTGTTTTATTTAAGGAGTATTATTTTTATAAAAAACATTAGATAAAGTATAAGTGTCTACTTTTTAATTTTTGAGATGTAATGTAATTGTTATGGCCTAATTCTAAAAAACTCTAAACATGAAGAGATTCACAATTTGAAGTCCTGATTTAACTCAAAATTATGTAATGTTTAACGAGGGGTCCTTATAACAGCACAACCACAAATCAGAAACATCAAAGATATTTTTACATATTTACCAAATGGATTTTATAACAATTCACATTATTTTAGGAGTTTCATCACACAATCCATAAATCGAGGAGAAACTATTTTATCAACCAAATATAAGTAGTTATCTAATTTCCATTTTAGGGTGATATCACAATATCCATATAATAGGGGATCTAAAACACAAAAAAAAAACAATACAATCAAATCCCCCAATGGACACAATTTTCTGTCAGGCATTCATCCCATACAATCACCACATCAGAATAATATAAATTATATAAGGGCATGAAAACCACTCACCTTTCCCCATTCAATTTCAATTTGTTAATTATTTATCTTTAATTATGATAGAACTAACATACCCCATAAGAAGAAAGAGAAAACCCATCATAAAAATAACATAAAAATAGAAAAGAATGAATTTCCTATGAAAAAAAAGTTTTACTAACTCACTATACACTATAAAGTGAAGAAGAATCGCACCAAAAATAAAATCTCATGAAAACACCTTAGATCAACCTACACCACATCGAGGGTTATAAAAAATTCATCCCAATAAAAAACCATAACCAAAACCACCCCTCAAAAATAAATCCCAAACAGAATAACAAAAAAACCACGAAGAAGAGAAGGTTTTACCACTTATCACCTATTTTCATCCACCAGAATCAACACATCCAATCAGAAAGAAATGGGATGAAAATACTCAAAGATCCTCCTTGGGTTCCCCAAAAATGAGATAGATTATTTTCATGGTGGAATGAGGAGGGGTTAAGTTGAAAGGCCTATTTAAAGATTAAAACTCAATACTTTCACATCATGGACACTTTCCCAATGTTAATTCCACATGAATTCCCCAACATTAAAATTTTATCGAAATGCCCCTCACATCAGCCTTTATTTAATTATAGTTCAGAAATACTTTCATGATGTGAGTCCATCTCATGAGTTCCACCATAGCCACATTCAAGATGTAAAACTGGCCTACTAAACAAGCTATAATCTAAAAATTCACATCGTGTACCCCATTCACAATGTGAATTTCCTATTGGATCTCTACCGGACCTCCAACCACCATGGAATGCCCTAAAGCCTCCACTAAAACACCACCAACACCCGAAATGAATAATTAACGGTTTGGGTGGTCACATGATGTTACATTAGATACCTATAAAATTATTATCATGACCAAGAATCCAAAACCAAGACTACAAGAAAAAGGGGTCCGAACAACCACCACATGAGTTACCTCTTAGGGATCTCATTACTCATAAATATTACCACCAACAAAACAAGTCGAACTATACACCCAATAAAAATATTTAATAGCTAAAAACCACCTTCTTTCACACAACCCCACCACCACAAAACCTCTCCACAACCATATCTGCCTCCATAGATCCCAAACCAAAAACCATGACTACTAAAAAACTTCACTTCCCCGAATAGATGAATCATGGAATTCTACCCTTAATGTCGAGATTATATCTTCTCTATGAAAAAATGACCCACCTTTATGAGTTTAACCATATCTTAGTATAATGTGTCTCAATTAAGAAGAATGTTCTCACCTTTTCATATGATTGAACCGTAAAAAAATCATACATCAATAAAATAACAAATCTCATAACACATCAAGATACCAACATCACATGTCAAACAAAACATAGATTGTAAAAACTTAAAATAGCTCTAGGTATTGGGGGTGCATATATGTCTACCGTTCCCAATTACTCTTTTCTAATTCACCATGAATCGAAAACAAGTGAGCCCAGGGAGTGGTCTGTCCATGCCATGACATCTTTTGGTCATCCTGGATCTCTACTAGCCACTCAATGAATGTCGCATCATCCTTGATATCTGAATATCCCCAGTCAGTGACATGTGAGTCATCGTGAAGATATCAATCAAACAAAGACATGTGAAATACTTAATGGATCGTCACTACTTATGGTGGAAATGACACTGTATATGCCACCTCACTAACTCACCCCATCCTCCTAAATGGACCATCAAACCTGGGTGAAATCTTACTCTCATAAACCTCTACAACCCATATGGAGTAAAAACCTTCAAGAACATGTTGTTCCCATCATCAAACTCCAAGGTCCTCCTCCCGTAGCCATGATAAGACTTATGCTGGTCCTATGATAATTATTACTCTTACAAACAAGATGAACCTTCTCTATTAATCTCTACACTACATTGAGACAAAAAATTCTACCACCCCAACAACCATCAAGTGAAATAAAGAATGAAACAATCACCATTACAAATACTTAAATGAGTCCATGATGATGGATAAGTGATGATTGATATTATAAGAAAACTCAACCAAGGTAAATTGTTGTTCCCATAATCCCCCAAAGTGTATGATGCATTTACACAACATATCCTCAAATGTTTGGATGAACCACTTTGTCTTCCCATATATATGATGGTGGAAAACAATGTTGATATGTAATTAAGTTCCAAAAAACACGATGCAATCCCCTCAAGGATTGTGAGGTAAAACATGCATCCTGATCCAAGACAATGGAAATCAAAACTCCATGAAACCATACCACCGCACCTAAATAACTCTTATCCATAAAATCCAATATATAGAACTAATACTAAAAAAACTACCCAATTAGAAGTGGTTATAACCACTTCAAAACACATTAGTGGCAGTTTTGTGGAACCACTACTAATGTGCCTGCCTAGTCTTGTTAGAGGCAGTTTTTGAGGAACCATAGGTAAACTAGTGTAAAATTTAGTGGAAGTTCATTTAGCGGTGGTTATAACTCATTTTAATTTCACCACAGAGTCTCTGTGTGTAGGGGGTTTTAACCCCCTCTAAATTTCCAATAAAACTAGCAGTCGTTTCTAACCGCCCCTAGTTGACTTCCATGAGCCCTTTTAGAGGTGGTTGTAAGAACCACATATTAAATACTCATTTAGAGGGGGTTAAAAACCCCTCTATATAGTTTTTATTTATATTTCTTAAATACTTTCCCACCTCCCCATCTGTTTCACTCGCGAAAACCCTCCCCTCCCGTTCTCTATACCCCTACCACCCCTCCCCCATCCAGTTCACTACCCCCAATTGTGCTCCCTCCATCTCAAGTACACCTTCGTGCTCCCTCCGGTTCCAGTACCCCTTACCTCACCCTGTTTCCATTACCCCTTGGTGCTCCCTCCAGTTCTAGTACCCCTTACCTCACCAATGCGTTATGCCTTACAGTTTTAGTATGCCTCACTACATGACCCTCCCATCCCACTCACCGATAAACCTTGCAGCTCCACATTTATTTAAAATTCATGCCTGTAGGATTCGAACCTTGGAATAGATACATCAAAACATAAGCCTATACCATTATGAAAACTTGATTCTGATATTATATTTACACATCATTATATTAGTATATATAAAAAATAAATGAAATTATATATTATTTCAATAAATATGTATATACATATTTAATTATTTAAATTAATACATACATTTTTATATTATATATTTATGTATTTATATAATAATACCTCATATATTATATTATGTTTAAACATTTAGAGAAACTATACATTTTATATGAGTATTTACATAACTTTTAGTATATATTTTATAATTATATTTCTGTTATGTATATACACATATATTTATATATTTACAAATATATTTATATAAATTATTTATATACATAAATGTTTATATATATATATTATTCACATGTTTATTTATATATAATATATATAGGTATTTATTTAATATATTAATATAATGTCATTAAAAATATAGTTATATAATGTATTTCAATACATACATTTATTATTTTGTAAATTAATATATATTTATTTGTATAAATTTTATTATATTATATATAATTAATATTTCATGAAATACAATTTAGACAAAGATATATATGAAATAAAATATATACAAATATTTATGAAATGATATAGGAAATTAAATTTATACAAATATATATAATGTATTTCAATTAATACATATATTTATTATTATGCCCATTAATATATATATATTTCAATAAATATAATTGTATAATATTATATACATTAATATATATCTATTTTTTAAAAAATAGTTTTATAATAGTGTGTATATTAATATATATTTATTTTTATAAATTGTATATCATATAATTTTAATTTTATATAATTAAAATCATAAACATTTTATTTAAAAATATATAAATATATTATTTTAATTAAAATTATAAAAGCAACAAGCTTGAGTTGTTATATGATTTATTTTTTAAATAAATTATATTTATGTATATATTTATATTTATATATTTATATAATATTTTTATTTTTTATGTTATAAGTAATTAATATTATATGAAACACAATTTTTACAAATATATATATATATATGTACATAAAATTATACAATTTTATTTATGTATACATATAAATACAATTAAATAAAATCAAATAATTGGAAATATAAAATATAATTAAATGATATATATATGTACTAAATCAATTTATAATTAACATGGTATACTAAAATACATATAAAATAATTTTATAATATATATAAGTTTATATATAAAAAATACTTATAATATAATATATATAATATAAAAATAATATATATATATATATGTAATTGTTTCTATATAATATTTATTTTTATACATAATATAATATAAATTTATTTATACATAAATTTACAATAAAAATGATTTTAATATAATATATGTATAATATAAATCATAATTTAAATGTATGGTATTCAGAAAACCATATATCAAATTGATATATTTAAATAAATATATTTTTTTTACATTTATATTATGTATTCCAATATTTTTATACGTATACATTTTTGTTTATATGTATAAGAATTTACATAAACTATTTATATTGTGTCTTTATATGTATGTGTGTGTTTATAATACATTTAATTAAATTTTTATAATTTTTTTATGTAATATGTGTGTGTGTACACACACACATGTGCACCAACAGATATATATTATAAATTTGAATTTATATGAGATTTTTTTTATAAAAAATAAAAATTAAGATGGGGTGAATAAACGCCTCTAATCTAAGGGATTAATGGTTGTTCATAAATACCCTATAATTTCATAAATTATTGGTAGTTGAAAACACCCTCTAATGTCATAAATTTGAGAGGGTTCACAACCCCCTCTAATAGACACACAACACTTCATGAACCCCCTATAATTTAAAATATTAGAGGGGGTTGTGAACCCCCACTATTTCCATTAATTTTTTGGTAATATATACCCTCTAATATATATCCAAAATAATATTGTCTATATATAGTATAAAATCCAAGCGAACATATATCATCACTAATTATTAAATTTGCGGTTGTTTTGACACAGTTGCCTCTAAAATCCAATAAAATATTACAAAGGAAAAATGATAAAAAATTTAGTGGGGATTTTGAACCCCTATAAATTCAATGATTAGAGTGGGTTGTGTGTAACCCCTATAAAATTAATTTAGACATTTTTTTTCATAAACCCTTCTAAAAATCTGTCAGTAATCAGTTGTTGTTTTGTAGTGTAATTTATCGATAAGAAGTGGAATTATTTCTTCCACCGATCCATGATCACCCAGAGATCATCAAATCCTCCATAAGTTTGGGTTAATACTATGATTAAACCCATTAAAATTTCATACCATTTTATCTTGGTAATGTCTAATGGATGCAACAATCTTCTATGAAAATGATGCTGGACCATTATCTATTGGAAAACCAAACACCTCGCCACCATCTCTGCCACTCCCTGTCTCATAATGGGATACCAAAACTACACATCAAGAAAAAATAAATGCTGGATACACCTAGGTATACCAGAAAAATTGACATATGAAACTTAAAAAGTACTCCCTTGTGAATCAATATCAGATAAAAACTCCCATGAAACAATAACCAGTTTTTACCATCCTGTTAGCATCCTTATTGAGAATCACCATGGAAAATGCAAGAACACGTCACCATAACTCTGAGTATCCTTAGTGAGACTCATCCACCTACCACTTTATATAAGAAATATCCATCATTTGAAAAAAGATCCTCTACCATCAAACACCCTTGCATCTAACTTTAAGGCTTCCAAATCCTCCATTCCATTCTAAATATCCCATGATTCTTGAACAACATCCTTCCTTCAATTCCTACTCAAAGAATCATCCATGACATTCAATTTTCTTGAGATATTAGAGATATGAAAATTAAAATCTTAAAAAAACTCCATCTGCCTCCATTGCCGAAAATTCAAATCGCGAGACAATCTATACCTCAAACTCTTGTGATATGGGAATACAAATCTCTCCATAATGAGGTAATGTTGCCACAAATTCAATGAGAACACAACTGTTGTAAGATCTAGATAATTGGTGGAAAAATTATGCTAATGGGAACTCAACAACCAATACTCATCAAATATGACTTCTATTGGATACATAATCATGCATCATAATAATATGAAGGAATCATTGAAAAACACATCAATCACCAAACCCTTATTGGGGAATTGAATCACTGGAGCACTGAACAACCTCCCTTTCATGTAAATGAATGATTCCTCAGACTGATTATTCTATATCAAAACATGGTTGTTTCTGGTCGATTATATCGATGGGACTTTAAATTGAGAGAAATTTGGCAGAAAAATCTAATAATATCTGATGAGACCAAGGAAACCATAACAATCTTCCACATTATTTGGTTACTCCCAAGAAATAAATACCACAAACTTCATTCATGACACTAATAGAACCTGATGAGACACCACATACTATAGGAAATGAACCTCTCATTTCCAAAACATACACTTGGGTAGCATTCCATAAATCCGGGGGCATCAAAACACAAACAAGAAAGAGCTAATATGATCGACATGATCCTCCAATAAATTTCAGTTGATCAATATGTCATCGATGAACATGACTGAAAATAGGTCTAGGAATTCATAGATCAAGGATCTCATGATACCCATGAACATAAGTAGGGAATTTTTGACACTGAATGACATGAATACCAAATATAAATTTCCATACCTTCATATAAAGGTAGTCATTCGAATATAACCACCCTTCACCCTAAATAGATGATATAAAACCATATATCGATTATAGAAAATCATCTTTCCCCTCACAACTAGAAAAAAATGTCATCAATCCTCAAAAGATAGTAATAGTTATTGTCTATCACCTGATTCAACCATTGATAGTCTATATAAAACCATATACTATCACCCCCTTCTTGGAAAATAATAATGGATCACCCCATGATGACACACTAGGATAGATAAAACCCATATACATTATATCATATATCTCAATCCACAACTCCCACAATTTAGAAGGTTACATCTAATAAATATCCATTAAAATAGAAGAACCACTAGGGTATAAGTGTTTTCTGAGATTCAACATCACATTGAAGGTGTAGCATCACAACCATATTGAGAAAAACAACCAAACCCACCCTAAAATATGGGAACCTCCACCATCGAAACCATTGATGATTCCATATAAAAGTAAACTATCAAATAAGTAATAGTATATACACAAAAACTACAAACATTACAACCTCACTTGAAATTGAAAACTATATGATGGACATCCACATCTGAGAAAATGAATCTCCCCAAGAAACAGTCAATACTTGAAAATATATAATACAATGAATCAATTACTAGGATGAAAACATATGAATTTTTCTATAGAAGAATAATATGCACACATGATGATGTGGCCCTATCATTAGTCTACACCCATGGAACACATCAAACAAGCTAGTCTAAACTCTGAATGGTGTAGTAAATACCAAGGGAACATTTAGACTCTCTACATCTAGTCCTAGATCACAGACTAAAGTGGGTGAAACAAAGGAGTGAAAATCTACTCAATGAATCAAGGCAGAAACAAGGGTAAAATAAAAATAGATTATAACTTGAATGATCTCTTGACACTCAATAACTATTTCCTCCACTGCATGTAACTAACCATTCCCATCT
Source organism: Viscum album (assembly GCA_963277665.1). Taxonomy (NCBI): domain Eukaryota; kingdom Viridiplantae; phylum Streptophyta; class Magnoliopsida; order Santalales; family Viscaceae; genus Viscum; species Viscum album. The sequence goes on from OY728131.1 coordinate 1,553,336,416, forward strand.
CTTTTATCTCTATTCTGATGACCACCTCCAAAATAATGACTGGTTCGAGGTCCCTAATCATGAGGAAAATTGGGAGGTAGGACTCTACCCACTCTAAATCCCCTCAATGGAGCATATACCTGCCTCCCTTACCGCTGAAGGGGTCTCACTAAAAACTTCCATAGAGGTGGGTACTAAACCTATCCATATATAAAAAATAATATTGAATAACCTATGTGAACTAACTCTTATGCGGACCATGAACCCCAAAGAAAAATCATAATGGCTTGATCTCCCCAGAAAAAGAATAAAGACCACTAATCCTTGAAGGCCTGAAGAGGATATTTTGAGGACGAATCCCAAAAGTTTAAACCTAAAAGATCCAGGTGGTTTTGACCTACCACTAAATAAACTCCCCCATCTAGAACCCTAATGATTCTCTTCTCACGGTAAACCTCCTTGAGATTAAATCTTCTCGGTGACCTATGACTTCCTTTTAACTTCTATATATGTTGAAAATAGGAAAAAAATAATAACATAATGTATAGAAGGATATAGTTCCTCCTAAATGAATATCTCATGAGACTCCTCATCTATAAAAATATCTAGTTTGAATTGTAGAAGGTCTTTGAACATTATTCCAAAATCCCACAATGACATACTCTCTTACTAAAGAGAAAGAATCTCATTCATATTCACTACCTTTATGTATACGAAAAAAACTGTTCCCAAAACTCTTTTTAAAATTCAACCCAAAAAAAATTCCTCTTTTTAATCACCCAAATAAGACATCCACCAATGACGTGATGATACCCACATCTGAGTATTTTTCAAAGGGACCCAATATTCCACCAAGGTTAGGATTTAACTAAAAGTGATATCAAGATTCTTCTGCCAGTTTTCTGTATCCACATCCAAAACATTTCCCACATACTTCCAAAAATATTGTCATTGAAATTTACACAATTACCTCTAAAAATCCTCATCCTCCTCTATCAAATCAACCCTATGGTGATTAATAGGGTGAACCTACTGAACGTCAACTTCCTGAGCCACATGGAGACAATATCTACAAGCAATAAATGAAAATAAAACAATAATTTTCTAATCCTTATAATATGAAATTTTATTTATACTCATTTTAACCTTAAAAAAAACTCACTCAAATATGAAGAAAAGTCATCATGATTCATGTAACTCTCCCAGTCCACCACACCTGATCATTTAATAATTATAGAGTATTGGAAATGGATAACATGAGCCCTAAAAATCCTATATCCCAGCCATTCTCCTTATCCTATGTCACGAACCAAGGTCAACTAGAACTATTTACACACCAAACCCTGTATTCCTCACCATTCCTAACTCCAAACTCTATGTTATATCTCAACCAACCTCTCTCTGATACCATGCTATCAAAAGCCCCTCTCACTAATGGTACAATAATAAAGGGATAGAGATAATGACCCCCATTGCCCTACCTCCAATGGGTCCTGGGATGGAGACTAGCACTAAGGGTAGAAGCATGTCATGAAATGGGAGGCATTGACATCTATAATAATATAATATCGGGAGAAAAGATGAATAATCTAAAATAACTCCATCACATAATATAAAAAGAAACCAAAACCATCCCACAATATGTGAATAAATAAATTTGATATAGATAAAATTATCCAAAAGTAATTAACCGAAAGGGAAGATAAAGTAGCAAAAAAAATCTCTCCAAAGAGGTCTAGTATAGTACTATCTAGAATGATCCTTGTAATAATCTTAGAAACTAGAAATCTATTTATATACATAGGTTGAGTATACAAGTATAATTAGCAAAAAAATCGATAGATCTCATGAACATGTGAAAGAATCAAAATAATTCACCTGTGAGAAAACAAGAGAACCAAGATCACCTAAACATGTCAAAAATATATCCTAACCAAAATAAGACACCCTAAAAAAATAACACAATCCAGGTATAATAACCTAATAAGAAGTATATCAATAAAGGGTTCCCCACACTACATTCCCACAAGCTTCCCACTATCCCACCCCACCATCATATTCCCTAACACTATTATCTCAATCAAATAAAAAATAAGACCACCCTACAACATGGTTACATCTCATCATACCTATATACACTTGCAGCACCACCCCACATCACGGTCACATCTCTTCTCCCCTGAATACCACTGGACCATCACAAAACAACCTCTTATCTAACCAAAGTAGTATGGAATTGTAAACTTGAAATTTATCAATCTTGTTCCATCCTCATAACATTCATTGCCACCACTATAATATAGTATATAGATAAATAATATATATTACTTCTTAGAGACACTTGGGCCACCACACTATAGAAGAATCAGATCACATCATGCCCCAAGACAACTGTTCCACTACTTAGAGTAATAAAGTCCTCAAGATTTCATATCCTATATATATATAGTATGAAAACCCAGTTAATTATAGAATAATAAATTTTCATATATATTAATATTTTTGAATAAGATATTATTTTTATGTTATGTTGGCGGTTTTTTTATAACATACTCATCACACAATAACGGGTTTCTCGGAAATCTTACGTTGCACACAACATTTAGTTATACAAAAAAAATAATACAATAATAATATTATTATTTTAAATGGTGGTTAAGTTCTAGACATTTCATTGGAGATAATGAACCTAAATAACTAAAATATGATTACAAATGTTTGTTAATTTGTTTAAATTTATACAGTAAATTTTAAGGGTTTAAACTTAGAATGAATCAAACATTAGGCATAAAATACACTAATAATTTTAAAGGTTGTTCTAACACCTTTTGATGGAAAACCTTTTTAAATTTAGTTTTTGAAACTTATATATGTTAAATTTGAAAAAAATAAACTTATTCTTTAGAATTGGGATATAAAAATTTACTTTTGTTTAATTTTGGAATTTTTTTGATAAAATTCATTTTTTAATGAATAGTTAAAAATAATGCATTTTAATTCAAAATTTCCTTTTCATCTCATTTATTTATATAGTTAGATTATATTTTTAAATGTTTTTTAAGTGTAATTTGATAATGTTTTTATCATTTAATCCAGTTTTGGTCATTAAAAGTAATTTTCACATTCAAATTGGACATAAACAATGCCAATGTTTTGAGAGTTTTTACTTCCTAAAAACCCACTTTCTTATTTTGACAATGGGAATTAATATTAAATTAATTACTACAATTTACATGTTTAAAATTTGTAAAAATACATTCCTTATGTAGAATCATAAAGTCTATATTAGTTATATAGGTACCTTTAATTTTTGTACATTATGAATAGTATCTTCAATAATTATTTTTATTTACCACGGATAAAGGGAAAACAAGGAAAATAAGGGCAAAAATAATATTATTATAATAGAAAACTATCCTAAAACGTGTCCTCATATTATGGGATGGGTAATTGGAGAAGAAAAAATACTTTGAAATTTTGGAATTTGGGAGCCACTTAGGTGTGATAATGACATATTATAAAAATTAATTGAAAGTAATGATAAATATAACATAAAAATGTATATTTTTACAAAAATAATTTTAATGTGGGGTTATATAATTGATATCATTAACTATAAATAGTTATTAAGAATATAAAAATATTTCCTACATCATTCAATTTTATTTATAATTTTTATAAATTAAATAAATAAATTTATTTTTGACCCAGTGATGATGCAATGATTACCTTGTTAATGAATAATTCAAATAAATGATATTATAATTTTTTTTTTAAATGTAATTTGAAAATTTTGTTTCCATACAATAATTTTTTGGATTACAATGAAATTTTATATTTTAGTTAATTTAGATAGTTCTAATGAATCTAGTTTTTATTACTTTAACAAAAATCAATTATTAAATAGTCTCAATGACATAAATGAGTTTTTTCAAAACAAAAACTATTTTATTAAATGATATAATAGTCATTAAAATATAATATTCGAAAAAATGACTTATATAGTGTTACAAATTTCATTAATGTTCCACTTGAGGTTATCTTGTCATTTTATAGTAAATTTATGAACCATATAGTGCAAAAATAAAATAAGACATAGTAAGAGTTCATTTATTTAACTAAGGGTTAAAGCCAAAATATAAGGTTAAAGTTGTGACCAAAACTTATCTAAAACATATTTTTGAGAGAATTTAGACCCATACTAGTATTATGCTCAAATTATATCTATTTGGATCTATTATTATTTGAAAATCATTTATAATAAAATAATATTTCATGAATTTTCTAATGTGCCCTTCCACCCTCATATAAAAGGCCAGAACCACTACCCACTCACTCAAACCTTTCTAGCCCCTTATATTGACCAAATTATTCTCAACTAATATCCCAACATCCCTAAATTCATTTTAGAAGCATTAAATTGTGCATAATGAAATCAAGGGAGCCTTTTGGCTCAAATCAAAAGGAATTACCCGATTTAGAGGTAACATCTTCTCTCAAGATCCTTTAATTTATTTTACTTATCCAACCCCATAACCCCCCTTTATTCTATTTTATTATAACAACACCAGTATCCTAAATATTCCAGGATTTTTTATGCTAAGGGTTCAATCTACACCTACACACACCTTCATCTAATGGATATAGAACATATTGCATCTGTGTATGGCGAACTAGTGCCTCATGAAACGATGATTGTTCAATTTTCCTCTACCACCTCTCATGGTGGCCATTATTATGGCACTGCATTTATGTATGATATATATTGTATTTTTATTGTATCTATTATTCTGTTATTTTTATATACAACATAAATTCATTCCTTCCATAATGTGTAAATACGATAATTTGAGTGTGGACTACCACCACTCAAAGTGATATGACTCATTCATTCCATACATGGAATGTATATAGGATATATTTAATGAAATTATGAAAAATATATAACATATATATTTTACTATAATTGTAATTTATTTATATAAAATTTATTTTTCATTCTTTTAGTATGAAAAATAAATGAAGGCAGTGTTCATGCGCACGTACGGCCTACCATCTCCCTCAACGGTGCATTTAATTACTTATATCCAAATATTATAGATATTATAAATACATATATACTGGATATATATGATATTTAAATCATGAATAATATTCTTGAGATGATCGAGTTTTGGCTACATGGACAATTTATATCCAAACAAGTTCATTTTCGACTCAAGTACAAAATATCAACAAAACGTATGATATTGACTTAAATAATTATATAATTTTTTATAAAATAGTATTAAGTGATATAAAAGGAATTATAAAATTTGAAAAAAGTTCTCAAGCAAGTATAAATTAACTTAAGTTTATTATTCAGGAACAAAACGATTTTATATGATGAGTCAGACTGAAGGTGAGGGAAATCTTAACTCAATCTCCATTAATTGAGTTAAATATCCATGTCATTGTTTTTTTTTTCTAGGAACATGTGTTAATGAACTCTAATTTTGTTACAATTAATATCCAATTATATTGGGAATATTTTTATTTTTCACACGTAATTATGTCATTGATTTAACCTTAATCCAATTATACGATCTTTGTAAGGGACTTCGTCAGAATCTTCTTTCGTTGAGTCATATCTTGCTATTTTCACCTTTATTTTCATATATGGTGTATATACAAACATTTTAACACTTTATATCATAAATTAGTATATTATTATGGTATTTAATATTTTATTTATTGTTATTCCTTAATGATTTTTATTCCAATTTTCTCTAGTCGTAAGTGACTCTTTAATTAAAACACTGTTTTAAATGTATTACATACATATTCTTATAAAACATTTGATTACATGACAATGTTTAAAAACAAATTATCATGAATTTATTTATATAGTCATTAATGATTTAAAATATCAATTTATTTCAAAAGTTTTAAAGTGGTATGGGACACTTTTATTCAAAATTCTCTTAATTAAATGGTTTAAATTGTTTTGGTAATGGATTGAATATTTAAATATCTTGAAATAGTTTCTTGTGATTTAAAATAAAATTTTATGTGTAAAATGTTGAAAATTGAAATATTTTATGTGTTGTGATTATATAATTGTACTTAGACATTTTGCGGGTAGTTACGTGATAAAACAAAGATCGGTGGTAACATGATAAACCAAAGACAGGTGGTTATGTGGTAAACCACAGACAGGTGGTTACACTATAACCTCCAATGAATTGGGTATGAAATTAGGCTATATGGATATTCCATTTGTATGAATGATTTGTGGAAGTTGACCATATAGTTATTCCATTTAAGTAACATTATGTCTTATGTGACTTCTTTTATGTTATGTTTTCTTTCTATAGGTTTTATATTAATCTTTTGGTTGCAAAAGGGTAAAAAATGATCATATATTCAATGAAGAGTATTTACTACTTCATAAAGGTGAAAACTATTTCGTTATGATAATGTATTCATGGTTTACATGTTTTCACAAGGCTAACCGATTTCCTTCTTTGTCCATCCCTTACTAAACTTTTTATGCTCATCCCATGTTTGAAATGTTTTTATAGGATTTTAAAGGAAAATAAAGTCAATGATGGGATCATGTAAAAGTTATGATGTTTAAACATGAAGCAAAACCATGTTTATTTTTAAAAGTTTTTGTTTTATGAAAAAAATGGATAACAAGTAGAATTTTCTACTTTTTAATAATAAAGTTATTATGTATAAGTGATGGCCTAATTCTATGAAGCTAAAAACCCTAATAGAACCTAAATGTGAAATAAAGTCAAATTATTTACCTAACTCAAGATTAAGTAATAATTAAGGGTGGGGCCTTAAATTTGGAATCCACGGTTGGTTTTGACAATATTAGAGGTTAGGATGTTATCTGGGTGTATGTTAAGGATCCCATATAATCCAGAGGGTTATTATCATATGGAAATTTTTTAGGGTTATGATAAATTAGGTTTATTGGATAAAAACCTAAACAATGGATATATAATGGCATTGATGGATTAGATTATTATAATTATTTTTATATTTACCATATAGAGGATTCTTATTTTAATAATTCTTTTCATGGTTGAGTGATTATTATTTTCAACAGATTAAGGATCATTTTTTAATATGTAAGGAATGGGATATTGAACAACCTTTTTATCTATCCCCAATGATTTTATCATCACTATTATATAAAAATCTGATTCGAATGATTCTGATAGCTTCTTGAGTATTCAAATCACCTGCAGGAAATTGTTTGAGTTATCCAAATCCTACTCATTTCTAATTTTATTACAAGTCACTATATCTTTTTCATATGATTCCAAGATCTCAAATTCTCTAACTCTATGAAAAGTGAACTTACAGAAGTGGAGTGAACATTTATTTTTTGAAAGTAAGACAACATGCTGAAATAGAATAGGAACATCAAGAAGATTATGATATCAAGATTCAAGGAATGATATATTAAGAAATAAGGCGGTAATGAGTATTTAATGGATTTGGAAGAATGCTGAATTTTTAAGAAGTATATATATAAGGGATTCAAGATTCATGGTATGATAATGAAATGTTTAAAAGTATTAATTCTATTTTGATGATGTGACTCCTTTTGAACAAATTTTTATAGTATGTGTAACCCTGAATCCTGTTATGTGAAAATTATATTCAAGGAATAATTATCTTTTCTTTGGAGGAAATAAATATAAAAGTAATGGATAACTTTTTAGGTTTGTATGGACTTCTGTTTTTGAGGTGATTTTGTTTTATTACATTTTTGGATGCAAAATTAAAGTTATGGATAACCTGTGAGGTCAAAGTAGGTTATGGTTATTTTTGCAGAAATTATATTCTTTATGATAATGTTATAATAATGATATAGTTTTATAAAATTGAAAACACATAGGATGGGTGACAACCCGTCACATCTGAAAAGTTCATGATAATTGAACCCCCAACTGGAGGGAGACAAGTGTGCATCGACTGCCACTGGCCTATGTAAAGTCTGTAGTTAGTATCAGTTTTTATTTGGTTAAATGATTTGATGGAAATAGAATAGGTTCATTTTTTAAACTTTTGTTTTATCAAATGGATATCTTTGGTATTGTAAAATGATTTGGGGATTAAGTTATAATTGTTATTTAGGAAGTCATTCACTATTTTGGGACCCTATATGCCTAAGGAAAATAAAATACTATGGGATTTCATTTGAGGAATAATGGTGGAATTTTATTTTGGATGAATCTATATTATTATTGAGGAATTATAGTGATTTGGGTTATTTATGGAAGTTATTAACCTATCTTGGAGAATATGTGATTTGGAAATCAATTTTTGGTATGAGTCATTAAGAGATTTTGATTCTATTTGGAGATAAATTTTTAAAACTTATCACGGAATACTATGTGATCAAATCCTTCAAAATTTTTCGTTTCAATATTAGTTTGGATTATTTGAGGAATTTTAAGGAAAGTTATTTGTTGAATGGTAAATGTTGTACTTTGGGTATTACTGTATAATTTTAGAGATTAAAAGTAGTTTTTTTCTTATAAATGATTATATATTTTGAGGAATTATCTTATCCTATCCTAACTATTTTAGTTTTGGATAATGTTTCAAGACAAGATGAATAGATTGTTAATCTTTTCTGGATTATTTTATTCACTAGAATTTGATTCTAGTTCTTTAGGTGTGAAAAATTCATCTTAAATACTCATTATTTGGAGAAAAGATGAGTTTATGGTAGAAATTTATTAAAGGACAATATTTGACTTTTATTATCTTTTTATTAACTCATCATCGTGGAAGGATGATACTCTACTTGACAAGTAATGATGTTTACTTCTATTCTTAGTCAAGTTTGTAAACAAATTTCTAAAATCTATAAAAAGGAACTTAAAACAATAACATTATCTGTTAAATTTTCATACTATGAAATCAAAGACCATTTAACCCATCATAAGTTGGTGATTTCTTAATTGTTAACATTATCCTCATCATGTTTTCTATTACTCTCCATCAGAAAAATACGGTTAGTTTTTCTTTCATATCCATGTTTTAATACATGGAATCCCAGTACATGTTTTTCTTGGGTGACCTTCGTACTTCTCTTTCTTTATTTTAGTATGGTAGTTTTATTAATTCTTTTTTTCAATGTGGTATTTTCAATGAAGTTACCGAGCCCAATTTTAAAATTGTGAGGATGTAATTTTTAAAAGGGAGAAGGATGTAACATTTTATTTAATTAAAAATAAGAAATTTTAATATATATTAATATTTATGAATAATATATTAATTTTACATTAATAGGATGCTTTTTCGGATACCATACTCGACACGTAACAACGGGTTTATCCAAAATCTTATGTTGCACACAACATTGAGTTATACCAAAAAATAATACAATAATAATCTTTTTATTTCAAATGGTTGTTAATAGCTAGCTGTTTCATTGGATGGAATGAATAAAACTAGATACAACATGATTAAACATGTTTGTTAAATTTATTTAAATTTTTCCTATAAATTTTTGAGGCTTAAAATTATAATTAATCTAATTTTTAGTAGAAAATACTCTATTATTTTGTAAAAGTTTATTTTACAGCATTTTGATGGTGAAACTTTTTAAAATATTAATTTTTTCACTTTCATATGTATAATTTAAAAAAACTAAACTTTTTATTTAGAATATGGACATTAAAATTTACATTGTTTTAATTTTTGTATTTGTATGGTAAAATTCATTTTTTAACAAGTAGTGAAAAATAATGCATTTTAATTCAAAAACGACTTTTTGTCTTATTTATTTATGTAGTAATATTATATTTTAATTGGTTTTTAGGTGTAATTGTAATTTTTTAATCATTTAACAAATTTTTTTCAATTTTATGTAATTTAATATTTAAGTTGGACATAAACGCAAGTCATTCTTTTGATAGGTTTAACTTCTTAAAACCCACTTTTTGGTTTCGACAAAGAGAATTAATTTTAATTAATAACTACTTGTTATATATTTTGAATTCAGAAAAATGGATTCAATATTTGGAATCATAAGGTCATAATTTTTTAAATAGGTACCTTTTATTTGTGGACATTACGAAAAATAGTTTCAATAATCTTTTTATTTACCATGGTTAAAGGGTCAATTAAGTAAATAAGGGTAAAAATAAGATTATAATAATATTATACAATAAAAATGCGTACTAATATTATTGAATAAGTCATGGAAGACAAAAAAAATCCTTATTATGAACTTTTGGCATTTGGGTACTACTTGAGTGTGATAATGACATGTTATAAAAATTAATTTAAAGAAAAGAAAAATATAACCTAAGCATGTTTGTTTTTACTAAAATAATTTTACGGTGGGGTTGTATAATTGATCAATTTGACTATAAATAGTCATTATAAAATTGAAAATATTTTATACATCATTTTATTTTATTTATATTTTTTATAAAATAAATAAATTTATTTATTTATGATATAATGATTATGCAGTGGTTACCTTATTAATGAATGATTCAAATAAATGATATTATAAATACTAAAAAAAATATAATTTGAAGATTTTGATTCCATAAAAAACTTTTAAGGATTATTATGACATTTTGTCTTTATGTTAACTTAGTTTTTTTGAATGAATCTTATTTTTATATCTAAAAAAATCAATTACCAAATAGTGTCAAAATTGACTTAAATGAGTTTTTAAAACAAATACAATTTTATTAAATGATATAATAGTCATAAAATAATAATATTTTGAAAAATAACTTATCTATGTTACAAATATAATTAATTATCCCCTCGAGGTTTTTTTTTAATTTTATAGTAACTATATTAACCATATAGTGGAAAAATATAAGAAGACACTGTAAGAGTTAATTTATTTAACTAAGGGTTAAACCCGAAAGAAAGGGTTAAATTTGCAACTTGAACTAGTCTAAAACATTTTTTAAGAGATTATTTAGACCCATACTCATCTAATCATAGAAATATATATTTTTGGAGCTATTATAATTCTAAAATCAATTTATAATAAAATAATATTTCAAGGCTTTCATAAAGTTCCCCTCCCCCCTATTATAATATAAAACCACCTATACCCGCTTTATCATACCTATAATGCCCCTTTAATCAGTCAAATTATTCTAAAATAAGCTCACAACATCCCTAAATTACTATTATATGCCTTTAATTGGGCATAAGGCAACTCAAGGAAGACTTTTGTCTCAAATCAAAAGGAATTACCCGATTTAGAGGTAACGTCATCACTCAAGTTCTTTTCAATTATTTTAATTCTCCAACCCCATAAACTCTATTTATTCTATTATTTTATAATAACAACAGTATATTAACTATAATATGATATTTTTATTCTATGTTTTTGACATGCACTTACACACACCTCCATCTAATGGATATAAAACCTCCAGTTTCTATGTGCGGCAAACTACTGCCTCACGAAATGATGATTGTTAAATTTTCTCCTACCACCTCTAATGGTGGATATTTTGATGGAACTATATTTATATATGATATATATTTTATTTATATTGTCTCTATTCTTTTTTAATTTTTATTTACAACATACGTTTATGGTTTCCATAATGTTTAAATACAATAATTTTATTTGAGAAACTTTGGACTACCGCCCCCACAAAGTGATATAAATCATTCATTCCATTCATGAAATGTATAAAGGGTGGTGTTAATGAACTTATATAACTTACATAACATATATATTATAATGGAATAATAATAAAACTAATTATAATTTAGTTTTCATTCCTTTAATATGAAAATGAAATGAAAGTAGCATTCGTGCGTATGTACAACCTTCCGTCTCCATGAACGGTGCATTTAATTTATTATCTAAACATATTATGGATATTATAAATACATATAAACTATATATATATGATATTTAAATCAAGAATAGTAATCTTGAGGTGAGGGAAATTTTATTACAAGGACAATTTACATCAAAACAATTTCATTTTTGACTCAAACATCGAATATCGAAAAAACATCCGATATGAACTTAAATAATAATGAAATTTTAATAACATAGTAAAAAGTGATATAAAATGAATAATAAACTAGAAAAAGGTTCTCACGAAAGAATAAATTAACCTAATATTATAATTCAGGAACACAATGATTGTGTGTGATGAGTCAGACTCAAGGTAAGGGAAATCCTAGCTCAATCTCCATTCATTGAGTTAAATATCCATGTAATTGGTTTTATTCTTCCAAGAATATGTGTGAATGACCTTTGATTATTTTACACTGAAAATCCAATTGTATTGGGTGTATTTATGTTTTTCATACATAATTATGTCATTGATTTATCCTTGATCTAATAATACGATCTTTGTATGGGACTTCATCTCAATCTCCCTTCATTGAGACATCTCTTGATGTTTTACACCTTTATTCACGAACAAGGTGTATATAAAACCCTTTTGACATGTTATATAATGAATGAGTATATTCAAATGATATTTAATTTTTTATTTAATGTTATCCCTTAACGATTTTTATTCAATTTTTTATCTAGTGGAAAGGGACTCTTTAACTAAAACATCATTTTAAATGCTTTAATGTTTTATTCTTATAAAAACGTCTTTTTAATTTCCATGTTTTATAAACTATTTTTATGAATTTATCTATATGGAAATGAATGTTTTAAATTTTCAATTTCGTTCAAAAGTTTCAAAGTGGTATGAGACACTTTGACTCAAAATTCTCTTTATTAAATGTTTAAAATGGTTTGGGAAGTGGATTGAATATTTCAATATCTTGAAACGATTTCTTGTTATTATAAATGAAATTTTATGGGTAAAATGTTGAAAATAACAATTTTTAATGTGTTATGATTTTATAATGGTACTTATAAATTTGACGGATGTTTATGTAATTAACCAATGATGGGTGGTTACATGATAAACCAAAAACAGTTGGTTATGTGATAAACCAAGGATGCGTGGTTATGTTATAACCTCCCAGGAATTGGGTATGGAAGTCAACTGTATGGATATTCCATTTGTAAGAATAATTTTTGGAAGTCAACCATATGGTTATTCTATTTAATTATTTTTATTTCATAAGTTTTCTTTTATATTCTAAGTGTTCTTTCTCTGGGTTTTATGGTAATATTTTGGTTACAAATGGGTAAAAAATGAACTCATATTCATTGAAGAGTATTTACTACTTCATAAAGGTGAAAATTATTAATTTATGAGGAAATATTCATGGTTTAAATGTTTTCACAAGCCTAACAATTTTACATCATTGTGTATCCTTTACTAATATTTTTATGTTCATCCCGTGTTTTAAATGTATTCATATTATTTCAAAGGAGAATAAAGTCATGGATGGGATCATGGAAAAGTTAGGATGTTTAAACAAGGAGAAAATCCATGTTTCATTTTTAATGATTTTTAATGAAAATAATGGATAGTGAGTAGAAGTGTCTACTTTGTAATAATAAATTTGTTATGTAATAGTGATGGCCTAATTATCTAAGTCTCTAAACCTGAAAAGACCTTCAATGTAAAATAACGAAAAACTATTGACTTAACTCAAGATTAGGTAATGTTTAAGGTTGGGTCCTTATATATACTCTCTTGGAAGAGAGAGTAGGGAATAGTGGGTACCCAACCATCTATAATCATCATCGGATGTTATGAAAACACACTCTATATAGAAATATGGGAGTTAGAACATAGTGATAGAGGCTGGTGGGGTGCAAATACAAATCATAAGGAAAATATAAAAATATAAATATAGCCACAAAAAAGAACAATTTATGGGTTTACCATAAAACACTAACCAAATAAATAAATCCCTTGTTTTATTTCCTCCTCTAAATTCCTAACACAAAAAAAAACCACAAGCCACATCACCCACCACCAACAAATTCCATTATCCCTTATATTCATTTCATTATTTATCAAAAATTGTATTTAACAACAAAACCATCGTTTATTTGTTCATTAGTATTATCAATCACATTAGAGAAACCAAATCATAACCATTTCAATCATTATTAAATAATTATTTCATTACCACCAATCTTAATGCACATTGCAACCATACATCACAAGTATATCATCATTCCCATCGAACCATCATCTCAACACCCCATAAGAACAAACAGAAAAACATCCACCTCAATGCCCTAAATGAATGTCAAAACAATCCATCACATATCTACAAAAAAATAATGGTAAAACAAAAAATCAACTTATCGCCCCAAAAGAACAACCAAACAAACCATCACCCCACCACTCCAAAACATGAAAAAACCATCACCCGACCACCCCAAAATTACAGTCAAAGGAATCATCACATATTGACAAAAAAAAGAATAAAAACCATCACCTCACCACCCAAAAATCATCATCAATGAAACCACACATCACCCCACAAAACATCACCACCACACATCTCCAACCTACAACATGAGAACATATCAGCCCTTGGGGTGTCATTCGAGTGGTACCCACTGGTTGTACCCCTCACTCTCTGCAGGAACTGGACCGGGATCAAGTCCTTCAAGACTCAGACATACTGCGTATTATTCACAGGGCGATTCAAAGACATCTGCCTAGAAAGGGAACATGCGGCACACTTTGGGATCTAGAGGTACCCCTAGTGGGGGTTGAGCGTTTACCTTACTCATGTTTTCCCTTGGGGTGTTAGCTGAGTCGTACCTACTATATGTACCCATCACTCAATGTGGGTAATGGACCTTGATCGAGTCCTACTAGACTCAAACACTGTGTGTATCATGAACAGTGTGATTCAAATCCACTTGCCTTTTTGGGGAATGTGAAACATGCTTGGGGTTTTAGAGGGGCTCCCCAATAAGAGTCAAGAGTTTACCTTACACATGTTTTTGCACATGAGGCTCAGTCTAGTTGGTGAGGTCTCTCTAAGTGCATCCACACGACCTAGGTTTGAAACCAGGTGGGGGCATAATTCTGAGTTACTGAAGGACTGTAACAGTACTATGTGAGTACTGTAACATGTACTATAGAAGGTACTATTTGGTACTATTGCAGCTAGAACTATTCACCTTGGGCCACTGGTTTGGGCTTGGAGTCCTTAAGGCCTTCGGGTAATAAAGCATTAGGGACACCTTTAAGTCCATCGGGCCACCTCAAAGCCTTCGTGCAAGGACCCGTAATTTCAATGTAGATTTTTTTATTAAATGGAAATTTTACATGTCCACAAAAATTTACGGAATATGATTCTAATGCCTGGTGTGCCCAGAATCAATTTCTGATGTTTTGTTCAGGTATGTTCAGTGAACGTATGAGTGGGTTTATATAACTTTTGAACGGGTGCTCGGAACTGAAATATGAGGGCAACGTTGAACACACAGTACCAATATTTGCTTTAGGAGACTTTCACCTTTATGACATTGGGCCAAGAGTGAAAGTTGGGTTTTGGGTTTTTCATGGAAATAATAAAATAAAATGATGCATGTTTTATTTTATTTAAACTACCCAATTGGGAGTTGGAGGTGGGGATCACCACTTCTTAATCTCCCATGAGAGGTTATGGTGGTAGGGCCCACCAGAGTTCTAAACCTCATCTTCTTGTTTATTGTGGTAGGGTTGACCTATGTCTTAAGCCTCTTAAACTCCCCACTTTAATGGTGCCACCCCCATTTTTAATTTATTATGCCAACACCTCTTGAATTAATGGTGCAGTTCAAATTAAATTAAAAACATAATATAATTTATATTAGCCATTTCATTGTTGTGATAGGTGTTGGAACATCACATGGAGAAACTTATTCTCTCCCATGAAGAACGCTCCTCCTAACGATGAACGAGGAAGCCGACCCCAGGCCTAATCAGAAGCACCTTGCGGAGGCACCTAATGTGGGACATCTTCAATCAAAGACCTTTCTTTACTTCTCATCGATGTTTGTCTATCCCCAAGGATGTTGTCTCCTTCCTCATGACCTCCGTCAACGAACAACGAACAAAGGAAGGGGTTTAAGCTTTGTTAATTGTTGCACATTCTTCGTTTTACTTCAAGGATTAAGAATCTAAGCCACATGCTATCACTCTAACACGGAGGGTGTATGCTGAACAAACACGGCCCGACCCATCTGCCTTAATTTTTAGATTTTGATGGTAATAACAGCATGAGTTAAGGTTGAGCAATTTTCATAAAAAATGATTGCGGATCGAAGACGACATTTTGAGGAGTGCGCAACAACTTTCAGAATGAGAATCGGGCCACCAGAACTCATCCGGTGACCCACGGAAAGTTTACCGGCGGTTGGAACTGACGAATGACACCACGTGGATGGCGGCAGCTTAGCCGTTCCACAATAGAAGTAGCCCGTGACTGATGGGCTGTGACAGTGCAGCGACGGCCGGCGCAAGGCCAACCGTGAAGAAAACTGGCTGCATGAGCCGTCGGGTTTCCAGGGAAGGTGTGATGCAACCGCACTACGCGATGGAGAAAAAGGGGTCCGCGATAATGGAGGATAGGAAGCCGACATTGTTGATCACTGGAGGAGCTGTGGCGCAACCGCGCCGCGTGAGAGGCGGCTGGCCCCTCAGCCAGCCGAGAGGAGCGGGACCCATCGCATGGGCCCCGCGTGACACGGACCGTCTCCACGTGGCGCCGGTTTTGCAATCCCCCGAACGACTAAGCCGTTTGGGAATCTAGGGGGTGTGGCCTACCCCCAGAACGTGGTGAGGGCGGACCCCACATGCCGCCAGCCTTGGGCCTCATGCGGGAAGATCTCATCATGGGCTGGACACAACGCGGGCTGGACCCAGCACATGCCAGACCCTGCACGTGCCGGGCCACCCCCGCGGGTTGGACCGGACCCAGTGTGAGTCAGTTCGTGACCCACGGGCCGAGATACCCTCGCGGGCGGGGTCGGACCCCAGTCCGGACCCAAACCCGTTTGACCTGTTTCCACTATTTTTCTCGTAACTAGTGCTATGTGATTCCATTTGACGAACCGTATATGGAGAAAAAAATCGTGGAGGAAGAAGTTTCTTTTGGTGTACCCCACTCGAGGTTTGGACATAGTTGGGGTACTACTGGGTTGGATCGTACGTAATCCCAACTGGTCCCTCGGAAAGAAAATGCCAATAACTGTCAGATCGGGTGTCTGATTGACGCGCCGTCTGTCGCGTTGGGTATCTTATTGCAGGAAAAATATTTTGGATACATCAACATGGGAATTCATGGAAGTTGATATATCGAAACTTGGCTTAAGAAGTGGACCCTCCTGGAATAAACCGTGCTTTGTGTGGAAACACTGTGGCTGGCTACTCTCTGATGACTATTCTTGGATCCTGCGTGGGTTCGACAGCTCTGATAACTATTCCTAGATCCTATGTGGGTTAGACAACTTTGATGACTATTCCTGGATCTTGTGTGGGTTTAAGAGCTCTGACTACTATACCTGGATCCTATGTGGGTTCAATAGTTCTGATTTCTATACCAGGATCGTATGTGGGATTGACAAAATAGATGATTTAGTGGCTACATCTAATCATCTTTAAATCTCAACAGAAGTTGTATTCCAGTGTGAGCTGAGTCAGTAACTTTTGTGTTTTCCTCATGATTGAGATGGATTACATGATAACGTAGGTACGTGTATGGGCATATACCTAAGTGAGGTTATCTGTTGATTTCATACTTGGTGGTTTATCCTTGTTGGTTTTTGTGAGACCTTGAGTATCTTGGGGTCCCTAATGAGTATCGTTATACTCAACCCTACACAGGCTATACCTGCACCTCGTTGTGTTGGATGTAGACGACAGACAACGCTGACTCTGGCTGAGTGCACCAGGATCGGACGGTACTCGCAGGAGATCATACGGCATGATGGTACATAGAGGAGACAAACATACCTGGAGTGATGAGGAGGTGATTTGTACATACCATTTAGGTAGGAACCTTGGAGGACGACCCAATGCCAATTTCTCTTTTCTTCAGTCGTACTTTTCATTTCCTTGTACTTTACAATTGGGCTTGTATTTTCAGCACCTTACTTTTCAGCACTTTTTTGTTATACAGTTTTACTTAGTGTTTTGCTTCCAGCTTGTACTCTGTTGTGTGCGTTTTTTGGATATAAAGGCAATGTCATCCCAGTTTTAGGGATTTACACCTTTGGTGCTAGTCACCAGCCCCTGGCCTATAGAAGGCAGGCTTGGGGTAGTCGCGCCACGTGTCCTGGGGGACAGTTTGGGACAAATTGGTATCAGAGGAGTTGGTTCTGCCACAAATTTTAAGACTCTGATCTTTTCTATGAAGCAATATTGTTAAGGATACTTAGTGTGGTTTTCAGTTCAGGGAGTCTAGTGTTTGTGTGGCAGCCAACGTATCCATACACCAAAACCCTGACTTCTGATTTCCAACTCAGTGCATGAAAGCACAGGTTGCATGTCTGTTTTGAAGATTTTTATTTGAATTATTTGAGTCAACTCACCAGGTAAAACTTTTTGACAAGGGAAAACCTATTTCTTTTCACAATGCCTCCACGCAGACAACCATCAAGGGTTATGAGATTTGAATGAGATGGCAGCCCACCGAGTGACGATGCCTCAGTACAGGGCCCTATCACAGTGGAGGCACCAGAGGTACCACTACCCATAAGGCCACTGATGCCACCAGCCCCAGAAATAGAGAGTGCATGCCGCCTAAGCACGTTGCACGAGTTACAGCGCTAGAGGATGCCTAGGTTCATAGGTGAGACAGACCCGTAGGAAGATGAGGATTGGCTGGAGGCTGTGGTGAGTGTCTTCAGACTGGTAGGGACACCATCTGACCTTATGGAGATCATTTCTACGAGTCTTCTTTAGGTAGTAGTAGGAAAATGGTGGAGCCAGATGCTCCAGGTGCATGATGAGGTGACACTACTCTGGGAAGACTTTAAGAGCCTATTTCAGGTGGAGTTTGTCCTATCGACCCTACGAGCAGTGTGGATACAGAAGCTACTTCATCTGCATAAGGGTAGAATGAAAGTGGAACAGTA
Source organism: Viscum album (assembly GCA_963277665.1). Taxonomy (NCBI): domain Eukaryota; kingdom Viridiplantae; phylum Streptophyta; class Magnoliopsida; order Santalales; family Viscaceae; genus Viscum; species Viscum album. The sequence continues at coordinate 1,553,355,416 of OY728131.1, forward strand.
CTTAGCGAGGTTCACCGACCTCTCACACTACTCCACAGATATGGTGCGGGACCCATTCTTCAGGGTCTGGACCTTCGAGCAGGGGATCAGGCGAGAGATCAGGGATTCGATGATCTCCCTCAGCATCCCGATGCAGGCGGGGGTGTTGGAGCGATCCCTCTTAGTGGAGGATTTCCTTACTGAGTAGTCACTATCCGGGAGACCTGCCACCTGGAATCACATAGATGTGTATTCTTTAGCTTGTATCAGATAGATGTTGTAGAGATCCAAGCTGACTAGACCATCCGTTGGATGACCACAAGACTCAGGTTCGGTTGTGTGAGGCACACGGGTCAGATCCAGTCATTCAAGGAGCATGCAGTGTTTCACATGAGGTGGTCAGGGTCACATGGCTCGTGGCTGTCCGAACTGCCATTTGGATGATCAGTAGATAGTTGAGGGACCTCCCAGGAAGAGGCAGAGTTTTGATCGAGGCGGTCCATAGGGATCAGGAAGACGTGCAGAGGAGCATGTCGTGCAGCTAGCGGTGGATGAAGTTTTGAGGTGTTACCACCACCACAATTAGGAGGTCCACCCTGACCGTAGGCATTAGGTGGATAGGGGAGAGCTCAGCTCCATGTAGATGAGGATTATGATTATGGTTCCCTAGATACGATTCGAGGTACAATCTCTATCTATTCCACCATAGCTTCAGTTCTTATAGAAACAAGTGCCGTTCACTCATTCAATTCCACTACCCTCGTTTGGAGCTCGGAGATTCCAACAGAGCTGTTGGATCGATCCTTATTGCTAAAGACTCTTAAGAGAGGAGATTCAATGATTACACACTAGTTTCGGTAGTGTGTGATTACTCTAGGAGGCGAGAGCATCAGATGGGATCCCCTAGTAGCGGCGTCGTGGACTTACGACGTCATCTTGGGTATGGACTGGTTATCTACAGTCCAGGCTCAGATTGACTATATTAGGTGAACAGTGCGGTATGTCAGCACATATGAGACCAGGTTCACCTTCATCAGCGAGAATGGTGCCTTTTTAGTGCAGGATGGACTTTTCCAAAGGAAAGTACAGCCGATCACTCATCAGTTGGCTTACCTTACCCTCAGAGTAGTTGATGTGAAGAGTCCAACTTATCCTGTAGTGGTGGACCAGTATGAGAATTTTTTCCCTGATGATGTACCAGGTCTACCTCCTCGTAGAGAGGCGGACTTTTACATTGACATGTACCCTAGGATGACACCAATATCTACACCAGCATATCGGATGGCTCCCGCGGAGATTCGCGAGCTGCGGGTACAGCTTGAGGACTTGCAGGGGAAGGGATTCATCCAGCCCAATGTTTCTCCCTGGGGAGCTGTGATTCTATTTTCCAAGAAGACAGATGGATGCTTGAGGCTTTTTGTTGACTACCGTCACCTGATCTCGGTGATCATGAAGAACAAGTACCCACTCCCAAGTATTGATAACCTCTTTTAGCCGCTGAAGAGAGAACAATGGTTCTTGAATATAGACCTCATATCAGGCTATCACTAGCTTAGAGTTCGAGGCAAGGATGTGCAGAAGACAACCTTCAGATTTCGGTACAACCACTACGAGTTCTTGGTTATGCCATCTGGCATAACCAACACTCCAGTAGTGTTCATGGGACTCATGAATTGGATCTTCCAGCCATACCTTGATCTCTTTGTTTTAGTCTTCATCGACGACATTCTGATGTACTCGACTACTAAGGAGGAGCATGCTTACCATTTATAGGTAGTATTGGACACACTCTGTGATCACCATCTTTATGGTAAGCTCTCAAAGTGCCAGTTTTGGATCCAAGAGGTACACTTTTTGGGACATGTCATCTTAGAGGTTGGAGTTGCAGTAGATCCAGCAAAGATTGAGGCAGTACATTCTTGGGAGCCACCTAGGAGTGTGACAGAGGTACGAAGTTTCCTGGGTTTGGCTGTTTACTACCATAGATTCGTTCCAGACTTCTCCAGAGTTGCAGCACCATTATCAGCCTTGAAAAAGAAGGGGAAACCCTTCATGTGGTCAGAGATATGTCAGTAGTGCTTTCAGGAGCAGAGGTAGAGGATTAATAGTGCCCCATCTTGAGGCTTCCAAAGGAAGGAATATGGTATATAGTCCTCTGCGATGAAATAGGGACTAGAATCAGATGTGTCTTGATGCAGGAGTGAGCAGTGATATCTTATGGTTCACGACAGGTGAGACAGCACGAGTAGAACTACGATACCCATGACCTGGAGTTAGCATCAATGGTCTTTTCCTTGAAGATGTGGTGAAAATATTTGATGGACGAGCATTTTACCGTGTACTCTGATCACATGAGTCTCATGTATATCTTCTCTTACAAGGACCTGAACCTGAGATATCAACGTTGGCTTGAGTTCCTCTAGTACTATGAATATGATATAGTCTTTACTACTGGGACGGGGAACATTGTTATAGATGCACTCAGTAGGAGGTCTGGTATATAGCTGTTAGGTGGAGCGACGGGGTAGCTATATACTTTGATAATATCATTTGTGGATAGAGATGGAGAATCTTTCTTACAGCCTCTCAAAGTCACACCCCTACACCTTCATCTAGTCCGGGAGGTGCATGGTGGGGACGCTAACTGTGAGACACGACGTGATCAGATATCCACAGGTCAGGAACCTGATGGATTCTTTGAAGGTGGAAAGCATGTCATATTCTTCAAATGATGTACCAGGATACTATTGTCACTTCAGGAGGAAGTGTTGAGGGATTTTCACACATCCCCTCTAGTGGTACATCAAGGAGTCGAAACGATATACCAGGACCTCCGATGACAGCACTGGTGGCCGGGAATGAAGAAGGCAGTTGTAGAGTTTGTCTCTTGGTGCCTCACTTGTTAGCAAGTGAAGGTGGAGCATCAGGTACCAGCAAGATTGGTGCATCCTTTAGAGGTCCCAGAGTGGACGTGGGATTAGATATCCATGTACCTCATAACAGGACTTCCACGTACATCCAGAAGTCATGACTTGACTTGGGTGATCGTTGACAGACTCACCAAGTTAGCACACTTCATACGGATTAGAGAGCAGGGTTCAGTAGAGAGCTTGGGACGCCTCTACATGTAGGATATTGTGCAACTACATAGAGTAACTTCTTCTATTGTCTCCGATCGTGAAACACATTTTACTTCCCAGCTAGGGAAGGGGTTGTAGGAGGATTTTGAGACACAGTTTCATCTAAGCACCGCCTTCCATCCTCAGAAAGATGGCCAGATTGAGTGGACCATTCAGAACCTCGAGGACATACTAGGTGATTGTGTCCCAATCTTCGGTCGCAGCTGGGAGGATCACTTACCTTTTGTGGAGTTTTCATACAAAAACAACGATCACTCCACAATAGGGATGCCACCTTTCAAGGTGTTTTACGTGTGACCTTTCAGATCACCCTTGTGCTGGACTGACCCGGGGGAGTCAGCACTAGTGAGACCAGAGATGGTACGAGCAACCACAGAGAAGGTGCAAATCATCAAGGAGCAGATGAAGACTGCACAGAGTAGGCATAAGTCGTATTATGATAGGATACAGAGACCTCTAGAGTTAGAGGATGGAGACAACGTCTTTCTATGGGTCTCACCTCGATGAGGTATATGACGATTTGGGTGAGGAGGAAAGTTATCTTCGGGATTCATTGGATGTTTTTAGGTCCTCAGTAGAGTTGGTGAGGTGGCATACCTCATAGCTCTTCCACCTCAGTTTCACCGGGTGAACGATGTCATCCATGTGTCCTAGTTGAGGAGATACGGGCACGACCCTTCACACATCATCAACCATAGAGAGAAGGGCGTTGACAATGGAGTGAATTTTACAGAGGTTCCAGTGGAGATTGAGGATCGACAAGTGAAGGTCCTTCGTAGACAATCGATACCTTTGGTGCGCATTCCCCGGCAGCATGTGAACCTCCAGGAGAGAACATGGGAGCAGGAGGATCAGATGCGTGCTCAGTACCCCCACTTGTTACCTAAGTTGTGAGTTGTGTCTTACGAGGACATAGATCGCTGGGGTGGGGATAATGTAAAGACTCGAAATTTCCATGTAATTTTTTTAATTAAATGGGAATTTTACGAGTCTATAAAAATTTACGGTGCATGATTCCGAGTCCCAGTGTGCCCAGAATCAATTTATGAAGTTATGTTCAGGTAAATTCAGTGAACGTACGAGCGAGTTTATATAACTTTTGAACTGGTGCTCAGAACTGAAATTGAATGGCACCGTTGAACTCGTAGTGCTGGTATTATCTTAAGGATACATTCACCTCGACGATAGTGGGCCGAGAGTGAATGTTGGTTTTTGAATTTTTCATCGAAATAATAAAATAAAATGATGCATGTTTTACTTTATTATAACTACCCAATTGGGAGTTGGAGGAGGGGACCACCACACCTTAACCTCCCATGAGTGGTTATGGTGGTGGGGCCCACCCAAGGTCTAAACCTCCTCTTCTTGTTTATTGTGGTGGGGACCACCCAAAGCTTAAGCCTCTTAAACACCCCAACTTTAATGGTTCCACCCCCCCTTTTTAATTTATTATTCCAACACAATATTGAATTAATGTTTCAATTCAAATTAAATTAAAAAAATAATTTAATTTATATTGGCCATTCCTTTGTTGCGAGAGGGGTTGGAAGATCACTTGGAGAAAATTATTATCTCTAATGACGAATGCTCCTCCCAATGAAGAACAACCACCAGAGATCGAAGAATGAGGAATCCGACCCCGGGCCGGATCAGAAGAACCTTATAGAGGCAACTAACATGGTACGTCTTCAATCGATGACCGTCCTTCCCTTCTAATAGACGCCCGTCTATCCCCAACGACGTCGTATCCTTCCTCACGACCTCCGTCAACGAACAATGAATGAGGTAGGGGTTCAAGATTTGTTAATTGTTGCATTTCTTCATTTTAATTCAAGGATTAAGAATCGAAGCCTCATGCTATCACTCTACCACAGAGGGTGCGGTACGAACAAACACGACCCAACCCCTCCGCCTTACATTGTGGATTTTGATGCAAATCACGTAATGAGTCCGGGTTGAGCTATTTTCATCAACAATGATTTCGGATCAAAGGCGACATTCCATAGAGTGCACGACTACTTATGAAATGAGAATCAGGCCTCCAGAACTCATCCGATAACCCACAGAAAGTTTGTCGGTGGTTGGAATTGATGAACGACACCGTGCGGACGACGACGTCACAACCGTGCCACAGGAGGAGTAGCCTGCAGCCAACGGGCCTCGGCGGTGCAGAGGTGGCCGGTGCAAGGACGGTCGCGAAGAAAACCAGGGCTTGAGAAACCTGGTTACCAGGGAAGGTGTGGTGCCACCACGCCGCGCAGTAGAGGAAAAGGGGGCTGCAGCCTTGGCCGTAGCGATGGACGACGGGCGGCCGACTCTGTAGGTCGCCAGAGGAGGCGCGATGCAACCACACCGCGCATGAGGTGGTTGGCCACTCGACCAGTCGGGAGGTGAATGACCCATCTTGTGGGTCTCATGTGACACGGTCCGGCACCATGTGGCTTTGATTTTGCAATCCCCCGAATGACTAAGATGTTTAGGAATCCAGGGTGTGCGGCCTCCCCCCTGGACGCTGCGAGGGAAGACCCCACGGTCCGCCAGCCGCTGGACTTGCGCGGGCTGAGCCCAGTGTGGGCCGGGCCGGACCCAGCGCGGGTCGGGCCGTTCCCCATGGGCTGGGCAGCCCTCGCAGTCCAGGTCGGACCCACAGACCGGGTTGGACCGATGGAGCGGGTCGGACCCTAGTCTAGACCCGAACCCGTTTGACCAGTTTCCACTCTATTTCCCATAACTTGAGCTATGTGCATCCGTTTGACGAACCGTTTGCAGAAATAGAAACCTTGGAGGAAGATGGTTCTTTTGGTATACCCCAATTATGGGATGGACACAGTTGGGGTACGTCCGGGTTGGATCGTATGTAAACCCAACCGGGCCCTCAGAACAAAAAGGTCAATAACTCTCAGACCGGGCGTCTGATTGACGCATCGTCAGTCACATTGGGTATCCTATGGCAGGACGAATCTTTTGGATACACCAACTTGGGACTTTATGGATGTTTATGTATCGACACATGGCTTGAGGAGTGGAACCTCCCGGAATCAAGTGTGCTTTGTGTAGAAACCTTGTGGTTGAATGCTCTCTGATGACTATTCCTAGATCCTGTGTGGGTTCAACAGCTCTGACTACTGTTCCTGGATCTTGTGTGGGTTCGACAGCTCTGATGACTATTCCTGGATACTGTGTGGGTTCGATTGCTCTAACTACTATTCCTTGATCCTGTGTGGGTTTGACAGTTCTAATTTCTGTACCAGGATCCTACGTGGGTTTGATAGAATAGATGATTTAGTGGCTACATATAATCATATCTAACTCTCTACAAAAGTGGTATAATTATGTGAGATGAGTCAGTAACTTTTGAGTTTTCCTCATGATTGAGATGGATTACTTGATAACCTAGGTATATATATAGAAATATACATAAGTGGGGTTATCAGTTGATTTCATACTTGGTGGTTTATCCTTGTTGGATTTTGTGAGGCCTTGAGGGTCTTGGGTCCCTACTGAGTATCATTATAATCAACCATGCATGGGATATGCCCGCACTTCGTTGTGTTGGATGCAGACGACGGACTGCGCTGACTGAGGCTGAGAGCACTAGGACCAGATTGTACCTGGAGGTGATCAAACAGAGTGACGGTACATGAAGGAGACAGACAAACCTAGAGTGATGAAGAGGTGATCTATACCTTCCCTTTAGGATGGAACCTCAGAGGACGACCCAAAAACATTTTTTATTTTCTTCAATTGTACTTTCCGTTTCCTTGTAATTTACAATTCGGCTTATATTTCCGACCCCTTAATTTTTTCCACGCTTTTATTATACATTTTTATTTAGTGTTTTGCTTCCATCTTGTACTCTATTGTGTGCGTTTTTAGGTTATAAAGGCAATGCCTTCCCAGTTTTAGGGATTTACACCTTTGGTGATAGTCGCCAGCCCCAGGCCTATGGAAGGCGGGTTTGGGGTAGTCTCGACAAGGGTCCTGGGGGACAGGTCATGACACTTCGGGCCAGATGATCTATGTAGTTCCCTATAAAGACTCTACCAAAAAAAAGTAGCCCTAGAAAAGGATTCAGAGTAGGCGCACTCACTAGAGCAGATCCAAAAGATTTGGAAGAATGAAAGGGCATGAAAATGCCATCGAGATTAGATGCTTGCACGAGAAGCTTAGCAGGATGTCCATGCAATGGTGGAGGTCTAATATCATGATACAGATGTTGGGGAGGGGCCATTATTTGTAGTTATAGTTTTTTTTGAATTCCCAAAGACCTTAGGGTCATGTAATGTCTCTTAATCCTATAGTTCATGTAATATCTAAAGCCTACAGACCTTGTAAGGTTTCAACCTCATCCCTTGAAAGAGGGATTATAAAAAATTAATAAAAAGGAAGGCTATTGGAAAATACAGGCATAAAAACATATCACAATTCATCAAATATAATTTTACATATTTCTAAAGAGGATTTTTATCACATTTTAATTTACTTTTGAAGCATTAGAACACACACCAGAAATCTATGGGAAAATTTTTTATTAACCAAATATATATTTTTAACCAATTTCAATTTTACGGTGATATCAAAACAATATAACAATATGGTCTCCACAACAAAAAATAAACTATCAAAAGAAAAATCCACCAATGATCATCATTTTAGTCAGTATATTTATACATTATAATCCGAACATCACAACAATATAAAATTTGTAAAATGATGTGAAGAATTCCCCTTTCCCCCTTTAATTTCAATTATCCAATTTTTTATCTTTAATTAAGTCTTCAAAAACCTCCACCATAGAAAAATAATAGAAAACCCATCCCAAATGATATAAAAAATGTCATATGAAGGAATAGCCTATCTCAAAGAATCTTTTTCAACCCACAACATACTGTAGGGAAAATAAGAAATGATCACAAAGCACAATAACAAGAAAAAACCCCAGATAACCCTTCACCACATAAAGGGTGATCAAAATTAATCCCAAATCATAAAATAATCCCAAAAACACACAACCACAAGAAAATACACGGGAGAAGAATAGATGAAAAACAACCAATAAGAAGATAAGGGACTTCCATTGATCACCAATGGGAATCAACCATAACTAATGGATTAAAGTAGAAGTAAAGTGGCTAAAAACAAACTGAGTGTCCCCTAGGGTTCACCCAAAAAGATATAAAAAATCATTATAATAGAATAAAGATGTGTTTGTATAAAAAACCCATATGAAACTTTGAATATGAAACTTTCATATTATATAGACCATTCATGATGTGAATTCTACCGAAATTCACCAAAAGACAACTTTTTCAAAAATTAACATTACCTCAATCATTATTTAATTACATGTCATTAATTACTTTCAAGAAGTGAATTTGTTTGATGGGTCCCCCTTATCCAAATAGAAACCATGAAACTGGATAGCTACAAAAACATTGAACCCCCAATTTACATCGTTTACCACTTTCTCAGTGTGAATTTTCAAATTTAGCTCTGATGCACCATCAACCACAATGAAACCTCCTCAAGCCTCCTAAAAAACTCATCCAACAAAAAACCTAAAAATATATTATCCTAGGAAGGAACGGTCTGCAAGAAAAACAATGGAGAAACTACTAAGAATATAATTTTAAATCCATATAATAATATGAAAGTTTATAGAAATTTAATTTAAAAGGAAGGTAAAAGATTGGATTTTCTGGAAAAACAATAAATGTAAAACTAAAATATTTTAATGATTTAAATGATTATGTTGACTTAGTTTTAAATAAATAAAATAATCGGGATATAAAATGAACTTGATCCATGAAATTAGGTGAGAATATAAGACATGTATTGGTGCTTTTATTAATGTATTGAGAATATCAAAGTGTTGAATTGATTATAAAGAATAAGATTAAAGGATATTTTTTGGGTTTATTTTAATTATTTAATATATCTACTTTTGTGGAGTATGTTTCTCTACATTGTGAATATCATTCACAGTGGAAATATATTTTAGCTTTAGAAAAGGAATATCTATTACTTTCATGATTTATGATGTTTTTATAAATAAAATATTCAGAAAAATATTCATAATATTATAATGTGAATATATTATATAGCAGTGTAAGGAAGAATATCTACAAAAAAAAATTTAGATCATTATAAGAATATTGAATCATTCCAGAATAGAAGAGAGAAGATGAGTTTGATGATGGAGAGATATTTTACAAGAGATGAAGGGCTACTGTCAAATAATTTAGATGGAAGAAAAAGATCCAAATTTATTTAAAGAACTAAATTGATTTTTAAGACCAAAAGTTCTAGTAACCATTGTTAACCATTAATGTTAATGAAGTTTTAAATGATCAATTTATATCTTTTTTGATATGGTGGATTTTTATTACCAAGTGGAACCTAAGAATCCATTTTCAAGAGGAAATATTTCAATATTTGGATCATTATTATTCTGGAGAATTTGTGGTTGGGGTATATAGCCAATAAAATGAATTAGAAACTATGATAAGGTTATATAGCCAATAATTATGCTAATAATTAACAAAGTGGAAATCTATTTTGATCATATAAGAATTTTATATTGCATAATTGATTATTTAATTAGTGGTTTAATATATTATTGGTGTGTCCAACCAATCAAGATAAAAAATATGTGTTTAAGGTTAAACATTCTAAATCCTAATTGAACATATAATTTTTTATTTTACATTAACGGAAGTAATGATGGGATAATTTATTGAGAATGGATCAAGACCGTAGTCATTCATAGAGGTTAGGTTAAAATGGGGAAAATCATAAAAGGAAAAAGAGTTCATTGATTCACACCACATAGTGAACCAATTAGATTTGGCAACATCAAGAAGTATAAAAGTTGGGTCCCTTAGAATATATCCATGAATTTTATGAAGATTAAGAATATAAATTATATGGAACGTAGGGGTGTCCCAACTTTTTATGGCATTAGCTATCATATAAGGAGGAATATGGTGTTTTCATTCCTCCGTTCACTTGGCTTGAATGTTTTGGATACTGAAAAAGTCGTATTTACAACACTTTTTATGGATGTTTCTATGGAACTTTATGAATTGTAAAACATATAAAAATTTGTAGTAGCTCAAAAATCAATTTTTATTACTCTTTTAGAAAAATTATATAAAAAATATTGAGGATTTAAAACAATGACAGAAATTTGGGATATGTTAAGAAGTAGTTATAGAGGGTATATTAATGTTAGAGAATCCATGTTACAAGTCTAGGGGATTATATTTTAAGACATAATTACGGATGATTATGAGATAATTTAAGAATATTTTACAATATTCAATGGGATTATGATCAATATATGAGGTTCTATTGAGAATTTATATGATTCAACCATTTTGAATAATCTTATAAGAAATTTCCTAGAAATATTTCATGCCATTTTTAAACCTTATAATAAAGTAAATACATATCCATAGATGAGCATTATTATTTTCTCATATCATATAAAATGAACAATGCACCAAATTTATAGAATATTTAAAAATATGATATGTGTTTTAAGGGATTGTTAAAAGAAATATTCATAAATTAGGAATTTATATAATTTTATTATGCTATTGACGAAGATAATCATTAAGCCTTTAATTTTATTATCTCTCTTACTTCCAAGCCATCAAAAAATAAAGGTGAAAAATAAATGAAAAACAATCAACAATGTTCTAACAACCCATAGATTTAAAAATAAATTAAAATTCATGAAAAACTGAGTCTCTACATAATGAAACTTTGATTAAAGGAGATTGTTATAAGCTAGATGTTAAATATATTTTTTTTCGCTTCTATGATTTGAATTTTTAAAAACAAACATCAGTGGTTGTGATAAGTATGTTTTTTAGAGTCTCACCGAACTAGCATTTTTTGGTTAATAGTAACATAACCTTTGAATATTAATATAAATAGTAATATGACCCATATGATTAGTAAATTGAATTTTTATTTTATTTTCTTATGGTTATAAGATAATGAGATCTTGTGTAATATTTCAAGGTGATATAAAATGAGTTATAGATTTAAAATTGTTATTTTTTGAATAATTTCTGATTTTATTTATAAAATAAATTAATCATATTTAGAAAATTATTATCATAAAAATGAACTTCATTTTTACGTTATACTTGTTGAAAAATGGTTAGGGTGTTTTTTCTGTATTTTTTTGAGATAAATGAATTTTCATTGAATATTAAAAAATATATTTTTTTATGTTTTTGGGTATTTAATGGCATTATAATAATTTAATAATGATGTAATAGTTATGATCAACTATTTGGGATTAAAATATGATATGAGGTGTCCCATGTTTAAAATACCATGGGGAAAAACCATGGGCATGCCCATGGTTTTTCAAATACCACTAATGAGGTGTCCTTTGAAAATAATTAAAATTCCCTTGCATTCACTATAAATACCACCATCAATTTATCTTCCTCTCACACATATATAGCCTTTTGAATTGTTTATGTTCTTCCCAATCCACCGAATACAGATATTCCCAACCTCTACGACCTTTTGGTGTCACCAAAAGGATAAAACCAAAGGCATGGAGAAGGATCTCAAGGAGAAGAGATAAAGATGTAAAGATCCTCTTTCATTTTCTTGTGTTTTCTATTCAATTCATTTCTTATCTTATACTATCTTCACCTATACTTATACAAGATGAATGAATGCTATATTATTATATACATTCTATATTTTTATCATGTTTATGAAAAAAATAATCATAATTCTTCCTCTTATCTTCCATCTATTGAAAAATTAATAAACACCATTCATGATGTGTCATTTTACGAAAATTATGGACGATGTGTTTACAATTTACACTACTTCCTTAAAAACTAGTTATAAAACCATTAAATGGTTTAAAGAGATATTAAATTTTCTGATATATCTTTTTAATGTTCTGTACTAATCATATATACATAATATTATGTTATATTATGATATAAGTTCATGAGTTTCAAAGAACCGCCAAAATGATATAAACAGATATCAGTAATGATTTATCTAATGATTCATACACATATTATATGAACAAATGTGTTATGGAATAATTTAGTTTTATAGAAACAGATAAATACCCTTTCAATCCACATCTATAATTTTAATACCATATGATTGGAAAATCGAATATAAACTGGCCATGGAAATCATGTAAAGAATACACCCGAAACAACAGAAGGGAAATAATACTAATAATTGAAGTGTGAAATGATGTAATGAAATGATCATATAAAGTATTATAAACATGAATATTTTTCTCCAATATATTAATAAAACTATTTTAACCATTATACATAAGGCTTAAACACATTTTAACCAAGACGAACAGGAGGTAAGATAATTCTTAACCCAATTTCCAATCTTTGGGTTAATCTTCTACATTATTCATTATATAGTATTAAGATTATTTTTGTAATTATTTTTTGTTTATATTATGTTTTATTATGTGTATTTATAGTTTATTAACATATCCATTCCATTAAGTTAATTATCACATCAATTATATTTTTCAGGGACTTTCCTTTTATAAGTATGATTACTAAAATTCAAAAAGATTATGTTTTTATATATATGGAAAGAATGGTTTTTCTGGATTTCATGATACTTTATTACCATGATATATTACGTGGACATAGTTATTTTGGTTTTATCCCATTATAGATTAATATATGTTAGGTTGATCCCATTACAGCTCAAGATATGACGGGTGAGCCCCATTATAGCCCTCAAATGTATTGGGTACTCCATAGATGGAATTTGAGAAAATAGTTATTCCATGTATAAGGGTGATTGTAAGAGTGATATGGTAAATATGATCCAAGGTAGCTACCTAATTTTTCTGTGCATGTTAATGAGTTTTTAATAAACGAGTTTTATTGGTTTTTAGGTTAACACTTGACTAACGATTTCATTCCTTATATCCCTTATTGAGTTTTCTGGGAACATACCATGTTTTTAAATGTTTTTAACATGATATAAGGATGTGTAAGAGAATTAAGGAATATAATTTCAATATTATGATTATTTTTCATATAAATTATGTTTTATTTGTTTTTTATATTTTGTAATAAGTTGATACTCTTTTAATAGTATCCTCATGTATGATTATGGGATTTTATGTATGGTTTATGTCGTGATTTATCTAAAACTCTATACCTAAAGAGATATTAAATGTGTAGGAATTTATTTTATTGTTTAAAATTAAAGATCATGTAATTTCTTAAGGTAGGTTCCATATAAATATGATATAATTGTGATGGAATTAGAAACATTTCATATGACTATCTAAAGTTGAAGAGTAACAATTCAAAGAAAAATGAAGAAGAAAAGAACCCATAGAAAAATGAGTTGTGTAATAATAAGAAATTTTTTTCTAAGATGATAAATTTTATAGAAAAATGAATAAGGGAGATTCATAATCATCTAACATAAAAATTAATTATGATGTAATTTTTTTCCATGTTGAGAAAGGATTTAACTCCTCCATTAGTGATTATGTGGAAGATTTAAAAGAACTAGAATGGATTTAAAATATAATTTAGAAGAAAATCATAAGAATAATACTAAAATAAAAAAATATACATGGAATATAGAGATATTTAATAATAAGGTGGCTATTGAGAAGGAGGAGTATGTCATGAGTTAAGTGATATAGATTGATAAGATTAATAATTAAAGTTTAAATATGTCAGTACATGAAATGATTTTAAACAATATTAAAGAGATGTTAGATGGAGAAAAGATGATTTTTATGAAACATAAAATAATTTTTTATTATCTAAAAAATTAGGTAAATAAGAGTAGAGAATACTCCACCAATTACACTAAACATAAAGTTGAATATTATTAATATAGTGAGAAGAATAAATACTAAAAATAAAACAAATATATTTCTAATATGTCTCTAAATAGAACATTTATTTATAATAGTGATTTTTTTAAAAATCAACAAGAATATGATTGGAGATAGAAGAAAATTTAAAGTAAATATTTTACATAAAAGGAGGGGAAGAACATGCTTAGAATAACTATACCCCTAGGAAAAATTGGGCACAAATTTAAGGAATAAACCCTAAAAATGATCTAAATAGATTCACTCTCAATGTGGAAGATAAATGTTCCCAGTTTATTATTGGTGTTTTGGATGTTATAAACTCAAAGATTATCCTTTTGGTATAATATATCTTTTTCTAATGAATAAACCAAAACTAAGAGAGGATATTTGGTATTAAAAAGAGGATATAATATTAGGGAAGACATGTTATGATCATGGATTAATTTTGTTTTCCACCTTTTCTTGATATTTAAAATATGATTGTGGAAGAAGTGGGCAATAAAGTCATGAGGATGATACTTTCATTATTAGGTTGATCGAATAAGTTTTTAGGTGATGTAAATATCCTAAATAAATATTACATATTTTTAGATGACTATAAATTACATATCCTCTTGATCCATTTGATAACCCTAAAGGTTTAGTGTATTTAGAGACATGGATTCATAAAAAATATTATATAAAATATCTATATTATTTCCCACTATGTTATTCACAACTATAACCATAATTAGCCACATTATACTGAAAAACTTTATTCATATTCTGGGCAAAAGGGGACATAATAAAGGGGGAAATCATATGAAATGTATAGGTAAACAAGGGAGATATAAATTAATATCATAAATGTATGAGAATAATAGTTTACATTTGGAAATAATAACAAAACATTCATATATCATAATCATTAGATAAGTAATAAATCTTGGAGGTTTATAAGAAATGAATCATAAAGGAATCAAATAACATGAGCTACGAGAACTTAGAATGTTCTTCATATCATTTTAGAAAATTTTGAAACAAAGTGTATCATACTCATAATAATATAAATCCTTTTTCCAGGAAACTACCAAGACATTCATTACCTGTTATGATTGAGATAACCACCTGTGTACCTACTATGTACTTGGGATAATCTCTAGGTACCATTGTTGGGATTAAGATAACCAACCATGTACCATATTTTGGGCTTGGTATAACCTTTTTTATTTCCTTTTATCTCATATACAATTAATTTTTAATAATATCATTGGTGGTAAATAACCGAATCACCACTCAAATATTTATAACCACTTATATGTATTCTAAAAGACCATTAAAACATTTATCATTTCATCACAACCTAACATATGAAAAAGAAAACTGATTTAATAATGTTTCATTCACATAATCATAAACCATACAGATAACGAACAAAGAAAGTATCAAACAATAATGTCCCCAATGAAGAATAAGTAACATCAAAAAATGTTATTATAGGTGAAAAATTATTTTAAAATTATTTTGAAATATTTCATGATGAAAATTCCCTTTTCATTTTGGAATACACATTTTCAAATCTATAAATTTCTAAAATAACAATGAAAAAATTCTCTTTTACAAGAACCATGGAAACCAATAATTGAATATTTAAAAATTTTATTTGTCTTGATAGATGGAAAATCCATTCGTGTGCTATAAATTAAAATTAATATTCATTTCACACCTTCTGTAAAAATTCTAGAGTGCCTGATTTGGAAAAGAAAATGAAGATTAATTGTTAATTTTTTCAATATATATTCAAACATGGGTATAATAAAATTTACAATATCATTGGATAACGTTTAAAAAATTCTAGAAAACATTTTATCTAAAATATTTATATTGCTGAAAATAATTCTCGTCTACATAGAAAAATAAATTCGATTTCTTTAAAAACAATATTTCGATATAATTAGTACTTAAAGAGAAAAAAATATATGTAGAACGTGTAACATATAGAAATAAATATAATATTTTCAATTTATTGTTATTTTTGTGAAATATATCAAATAATTTCTTTGTCAAACATTTAATAATATGTAATCTTTGTAAAAATGATATTATATCACAAAACCCTTACCTCAAGTTTGATTTATTTCAGAAGAACTATTACCCCCTTTATAATAAATTTATAATTATTATAATTATTTTAAAAAACCATATTATTACTTATATTAACATAAATGATTTCATTGTAATAAATTGTCACCTATTTATTAACAATTATTTATTAAAAAATCATTGTTCTTGGTGATAACTGAATCATTTTTTCCTTTATGTTCTGATTCTGTGGTTATATACCTTATATATTGATCATGGATAAATAATATAAATAATTTTAATAATTATATAAATATCATATATATTAATTTTATGCATATTTATAACCATAAATAAATGGAATACATATAAAAATGAATCACACCATTCATGGAGATGATAGTTCGTATGTACACGTAACAATATTTTAATTTTATAATGAAAAAGATAAAGAAATATGAATAATGGTTTATATATTTAGAATCATAATCACATCATAAGTATCATATATGTGTATTAAATAAATAAGTACATCCATAAAGGTAATGTGGTGATGGAAAATTAATGATATTATAACGTGGTGGCGGTAGTCTACATGTACGCACAACGATAATTTCATTTACCATTTTATGGAATGGAGGTGGAGAATAAACAAAAAATAATCATAATAACATAATAGTATATTTATTATATTGGGGAAATCATTTTATTATTGATAAAAAAGAAATGTATAATGTGTAAGAATAAATAAAATTGAAAGAGCTTGGTTAAGATTTATTCCACTTCTTTGAGAGATATCCTTTGGATTACACATTAATACATAAAATATTGGTCTTAGGAGAAGAATAGGGAATATATGATGAATATAAGGAATCTATAAAGTTATTATATAAGGAATTTTTTTATATATAAAGATAATTTTTTTTGAATAATAGAGGAGAATATGTGATCATTTATATGCGAGGGAATGAGAACACTTGAAATTTCATAAATGATTTAAATAATATATAGTCACTTTCATGTAAAAGTGGATACATATTTACAAGTATTAAAAGGTAATATTATATATGGAGAGAATAAAAAAAGAATTATTAATGTTTATGTGGTATTCTAAACCTTATCACTTAGTTTAACACCCTAGTAAACCTGTTTTAACACTAACAGTGGTAATTTTTTTTTACTATTTTTACTATTTATTATGACTAAAAATAAACATGGGTTAATGAAAAATTTTCAAAATGATGATTCAAAATATTTAACACATTTTATCAAATTAAATTTCCATAAGTGGTTTAAATTCATTTTAAAATAAGTGTTCAACGTACAATAGATACCATTTTTATACTTATACATTTTCAAGAAAAAAACAAAACATACTTTCACTAATTTCCCAATAAAAACTATAAAATAAATGTTAAAATAATTTAATTTACATATAATACATACGTTTAATAAAAATAATCAATCAATAATTATTTATTTAATTTATTATTACAAAAAAGCATTACACACATAAAAATTATTTTACAAAATCAACTCATTTTAACATTAAATAAATTTATCTTCATTGATAACATTTAAATAAATAATGTTTGGATAATTATATATAAATTACTAATAAATTTCATTAAAATAAATTTTTTATAGTGAAAACATATTTTTTCATATAAAAAATCATGACAAATAGAAAAATAAATTTAATCAGAAAAATGGGTCGTCTAATCAGGAAATTAATTTATAATAAATTTAAGGATTACTTATTAGGAATTAATCAATAAAATTTAATTTATAAAAACACACACACACACACACACATATATATATATATATATTTCATAATTTTATTAATAGTATTAATACACACAAATCCAATGACTAGTTTGTAAATTAATATTATTTCATTGTTCATTTAGGAATATTGTTGAAAATAAAGAATGTTATCAAATAAATATGGTTTATTTAAAATTAAATAAACATAAAATATTAGGGTGTTGCATTATACCCCCTTTATATTTATTTTTCCCTTGAAATTCCACCACTCTAAGATGTGAAAATGGTTATATCTATTCTTTATCTCATCCTTGGGTTATCATTTCACTTCATCGAATTTATAATCCCTCTAAAAACTTTAAATAGTTGAATAATCATATCCCATAACACTTTATCTCTATAATGGATGATTTATTATAAGGACCCTTCCTTAAACATTACATAATCCTGAATTAAATGGATAATTTACATTGAGGATTTTTTCATGTTTGGAGTTTTAGAGAATTATGTCATAATATTTATATAACAACATGAATATTACATGTAGAAAATTCTACTCAGTATCCATTTTTTCATAAAATAAAAACTCTAGAAAAAATGTTCATGTCTAATTCCATTTTTTAGACAACATGACTTTTCCTTGATCCCATCCTTGATGCTTATTCATCTTTATATCCTGTGGAAAACATTTCAAAAACATGGGATGAGCACAAAAACCTTAGTAATGGAGATAAAATAAGTAATTAAAACATTATCCTATCAATAAATAAAAAATAATGAAACCATACATTTCAATCATAACATACCTCATGAAAGCATAAGATTTTTGAATAACACACATGAATCATAAATCATAAAGGTAACTTTGGGAATCCATATCAAACATACATTATAGCCATCACAGCTATATAGGGAGTCACATTTGGAGTAACCATCATAGTATATTAACTAAATATCTTAGGCAAAAAATTCACGTTTACCTCTATCACATTACACAATTCATTGGAGAGCTATCTTGGGCTCACCCACACTAGGTTTGTCACAAAAACACCCATATAAGTAAACAATTTCCAATAGACATAACATATTCATAACCCATAAATCAAACACAATGTAAAGATAACACTTCCGCATTGCAATCACAATATATCATTTCAAAATATTGAAAAAATCAATGCTTTAATCAAACCATTTTCAAAACCATTTAAAATATTAAATAAAGATATTTTTGATTCAAAGTGTCCCATACCACTTCGAATGTTTTGAATGAAATTTCTATTTCAATAAATTTATGTCCATATGAATAAATCATTACAACCATTTTGAAAACATGGACATTAATGTGAAAATTTAGAAGAATAAACCTTTAAAACATTTAAAACGATATTTTAGTTAAAGAGTTTTTAACAAAATGAGAGATCCTAGAATACAAATAATTGAGGAATAAAATTTAATAAGAACTTAATAATATTATGAGAATTAATGAATTCATGGTATAATATTTCAAAGTATAGTATATACACCATATAAGATTGAATTGGTGAATATCAACAATGAAGTCTTAATGGAAATGTAAATTGAGACGAAATCCCTTATAAAGAAGGTATCCTTAGATTAACGATAAATAAATTACATAATTATGTGTTAAAAATATAAATACACCCAATATAATTTAATATTAGGTGTAAAAAAATCATAGGTTATTCACACATATTCATATCACTACATAATCAAGAAGAAGATGTTTAACCCAAAAATTGAAATTTGGTTAAGAAGTTTTCTTACAGAAATTCGACGTCCAAACGACGTCACTTTAAAATTATGAAAATAAGTTCATGAGAGAGAAAATGATATATTATCACTTGGACATAAAATTTACATCAATAAGGATATATAAAAATATAACCCAACATTATAAGATGTAAATTAAAAGACATAATCAAAATAAGTCTTTCAAAAAGTGGAGGGTGAAAGGATCCCTTACTGATTTGGTAACTTACGAAACATACAACTCATGAAATAATTATCACACAATGAATATTTAAATACCCATAAATTAAAGTATATTACACAAATAATACAAACGTGGGAAGTAAATACACCACACAAAAGGATGTAATGGCTAATATAGCATGAATCTCACTGGAATAAAAAGTGAGATAAAAAAACCATACCACGTTGTAACCAATCGAGTTGTATGAGAAAAATTGAATAACCACCAAATGAATCACATAATAACATGAATATATATATAATAATGATAATATATATCAAATATCTCTACAAAATACACCACATGAAATAAATAAGTGGCGAACAATGGAAATCTCATGGAATTAAAAGTGAGATAAGAAATCCCTTACCTCGTGTCAAACATCACTAGTATGTTGCTTATTCTTCCATGATAAGAAAAATAAGTTAAATTATACTTGATTCATAACCATTTTAATTTTTATTATTACTTTTATATCACTTATTACCTTGAAATAATAGTTAGTTAATTATTTGAGTTCATATTGGACATTTTGTCCATGTTCTGAATTTGAGTTAAAAATGAATTTGTTATAATTACAATTTTTCCATGTGGTCAAAAATACACTATATCCAGAATTTTATTAATTATTTAGATATCATATATATCATATATATCCATTATATATATATATATTTATAATAGTACATAACATTTGGAGGTAAGAAATGAAATGCACCGTTCATGGAGACGGTAAGCCGTACGTACACATGAACGCTACTTTCATTTCTATTTAATATTTAATGGAATGAAAAAAAAATTATATATTGGTATATTATAATTAAATTATAATATCTTATGGTATATATGTTACATAAAATCATTAAATCTATATTTATATGTTCTGTGTATGTCAGGAACAAATCATATCTCCTTGAGGGGGCGGTAGTCCGCGTTTCCAAAAATGAAATTATCACATTTACCCATTTTTGAAACCATAAAGGTATTATATAAATGAAAAAAATAAGCATAAAGAAAACATAAAAATAATATATATCATATATAAATATAGTGGCATCATAATGGACACCATGAGAGGCGGTAAGAGTTAACTGAACAATCATCATTTCGTGAGGCGTTAGTTTTCCATCCACAGAAACATTATGTTTTTTACAAATTAGATGGAGGTGTGTGTAAGTGTAGTTAGAATACTTCTCATAAAAAATCCTAGTATATTGAGGATACTATTTTTGTTATGATATAATGGAATAAAAAGAGTTTTGTGGGTTGGAGAAGTAAAAATAAAACAAAAGAACTAAAGGGAAGACGTTACCTTTAAAATGGCTAACTCCATTTGGTTTGAACCAAAAGGGATTCTTGAAGTGATTTTTGCCAAAGGTAAGGATTCTTGGATTAATATAGGGATATTTGATACTTATTGGACCAGAGGTTGTATGAGCCACATTCTTGAGATGTGTGAGAAATGGGTAGGAAGTGATGGCTTTTTATAACGGAGAGGAGGGGCTCTTTAGGAATGTCTGAAACAATTATTTTATAATAAACTCATCTTCAGTTACAAAAGGTAAAATAATCAATAAAGTGTAATTTAAGATAAATCATAGTTGAAATAAAATCACCTAATAATAATTGTATAGGTTTTAGATATTTTTTTTAATATTTATAATTTTATTTATTTAAATCATTTATTAATGTGGTAAATATTGCATCATTATTGTGTCGTTAATAATTTAACTTATCTAATTTCCAAAAATTATAAAAAAATACCATGATGTAGGAAATATTTTTATATTTTCAAATATTGTTTATAGTTAAAATTTTAACTTATAGAACCCAATGTAAAAATTTATTTACTAAAAGCTATTCGTTAATGTCATTTTTGTCTTTACTTTAAACTAATTAATATAATGTGTCATTATTACTCCCATGAGGATCCATGGGGTCCCACATTAGACCCAAGAATTCCCATGGTCAGATATGTATAAGCCAATAGGATTAGGAAAATTGTGAGGGTGATTTAATATTATTATAATATTATATTTTACCATTATTTACTATATTTACCCTTTAATCATGGTAAATGAAATATTTACCGAAGTAAATATTTAAAATGTCTACAAATAAAAGATACGTATTTACACAATTTGGATATACTGATTCCAAATATGGAATCCATTTTTCTAAATTCAAAACACATAAGTGGAAAAAATTAACTTAAAATCAATTCCCTCTTTCAAAACAAACAACGCATTTTTAAGAAATAATAACTATCAAATGATTAACACTTGTTTATGTCCAATTTCAAAGTGAAATTAAATCCAATGTCCAAAATTGGATTAACTGGTAAAAATATAATCTAATTACACTTTTTAACAGATTAAAAATATAATCTAACCATATAAATAAATTATATTAAAAGGCACTTTTGAATTAAAATACATTATTTTTCACTATTCATTAAAAAATGAACGTTATCAGAAAAATACCAAAAATATTCCCAAATTAAATTTCGATGTCTTGAATCTAAATGAGAATTTTATTTTGTCAAATAAAACATATATAAATTACCAAAACTAGATTTAAAGAGTGTTCACCATCAAAAGGCAGTAAATCGACCTTTTGAAGAATATTAGAGTATTTATGCTTAGATTCATTCATGTTTTAAGCCTATAATTTTTTTGGATAAATGTAAAAACATTTAACAAACATATATAATAATATTTTTGTTAGTTCTATTTATTACTACCCTTTTAACGGCTCGGAATTAACTACCATTTAAAATAATAATATAATATTATTAGTGTGTAACAAAAGATTTCAAAGAAACCCATTGTTGCATATCGGGTACACCATCGAACATAGAATCCCATTTAAAGTAAAATTAATATTTAATTCACAAATATTAATAAATATGAAAAATTTCATGTTTTTTATTTACATGGGATGTTACATCCTTCCCCCCTCTTGGGAATTGTGTCTTCCCAATTTTAAAATTGGGCTCGGAAACATCAGTTAATGTCCCACATGGGAAAAAGAGTCAATAAAACAATCACTTTAAAAGAATGAAAAAGAAATCCAAAAGTTACCTGAGATAACGTATACTAGGATTCCATATTGGAAAACATTGATATGGAAGAGAAAAAGAACCATCATGTTCTGATGGAGAGTGATAGAAAACTTGATTTGGAGAAGGTTAGCTTTCAAAAAAACAGAAACTTATGATGTGTTAAGGGGTCTTTGATTACCCAGTAGGAAACATAAACTGACAATGTTTTTGTTTTAAGTTACTTTTAATAATTTTATGAATTCATTTACTATATAGAATAAGAACATAATAAAATATACTTACCTTAAAGTTGAGTTTAATCCTTTAAAAAGTGGCCACTAAAACTAATCTTTTCTCCAAACAAAGATTATTCAAAAAGACTTGGTCACATTAGAAGCCCAAGAATAAAATTCTATAAAATCACATCATTCAAAAAAGAAGAACTATATATTACCCTTGTATTTAGAGTTCAACTAAAACTAAAATGGTTAGTACGAGATCATATAATCCGCAAAAAGGATAATACTTTATAAAAAGAAATACTACTCTTAATCTCCAAAATTTTACAAAAAGTACCCATTGTTCAAGAAAGACTATTCAATACACAATTGTCCATAATTTTTTTAAAAATAATCCAAACTAAGATTTAAACCCAAAACATAGAAGGATTTAATCACATAGTCTTCCATTGTAAATATTAACATTTAACTCTAAAAACATAGACTACCCGAAAAGTCTCACACTAAAGCATAATTATCCAAATCACATATTTTCTATGATAGGTTAATCATTTTCAAAAATAACCCAAATCACAATATGCCCACAAAAAAAATATTCCTCCAAAATAAAATTCCACCATGACTCCTCAATTTAAATCCCAATGAATTCTATTTTCCATAGGAATATAGTGTTTCCCTAAAATAGAGAACATCCTCCTTTATCAATTAATCACCAAATCATTTTTCTATATTAAGGATATCCAATTAATAAAACATAAGTTCCTAAAATCAACTTATTCTTGATCCATAAAATTATTTAACTAAAAAGAATAAGTCATACTAACTAGGGGACTTCACGTAGTCTAGTGGTAGGGGATAAATCCCAATCACAATTTGGTTGTGGGTTCGATCCTCATAGATTTTTCCAATGTGGTGGGTTGTCACACGGTCTGCGTGTTGTCCATTTTATAAAATTCAAAAATAACCCTAACATGTTTAATCCTCAATGGTTTCCTTACCTCTCATTTTCATCCCAAATCATTATGATCTCCACATATTAATTCTTGATGTCTTATATATATTTTCATTTATTAATCTCAACACCATATGATAAAATAAAAATATCCCTTGAATAAAGATCATCATACCTTGATCATGGTGTCCACTTGAATTCATCATTATCTTGTTCACGTAGGTAGAAGGTACATGTATTGAAAAAATGAATTAGAGTTCTTCAAAATAATTTTATTCCTTCATCCAAATACACCTTATACAACTTGGGTCATAAGGGTGTAAAAAAATAGTTTTGGAAAACAAACATATGTGACATATAATTTCAAAACATATGATAAAACATGATTTTAATAAAATAGTCGGACTGAGTTTGAGTAGAAACTTTCAATCAATAGTCCTTTTAAAATACTATTAGTATGTGTGGGAAGAATATATTTTAAAATCAAATATAAATAGGTTTCACAAGGGTCTCCTTCTTCAGAACCTTTTTCAAAATCATAATATGCTTCAAAATCTTGTGATAAGTTAAAATATATGAAAATTCCATGAATATATTTTCCATTCTTGAAAATTTGAGAATGTTGTGAAAATAGAATTTGATTAAATAAAACCCATGATCCAGATGATATCGGGGTATAGTGGAGGTGTTTAATATCTCAAACAATTTCTTGCAAGTGAGTTTTATGTTTGAAAAAGTTTCATAATCATCTGAACACGAATTTTCAATAGTTATTGCAAGCAAGTCATTAGGAAGAGATAGGAATTTTGTTTGAGATCCTCCTCCTTCCATTTTAACATACTTTCCTTGATCTGGAAAATTGTCAAAAATAAGGATTTAACTTAAAGAGTTGACATATAGACCAACCACGTGTCAAACAAAAACTCCTAATCCCTAAAGTTGTCTAAACCGACCTCTGATACTAACTATAAGGACCCTTCCTTAAATATTACATAATTTTGAATTAAATGGATAATTTACATTGAGGATATTTTCAGGTGTAGAGTTTTAGTGAATTAGGTAATAACATTTACATAAAAATAAGAATATTATATGTAGATAATTCTACTCAGTATCGATTTTTTTCATAAAATAAATACTCTTGAAAAAAGTCAGGTCTAGTTCCATGTTTTAGCCAGCATGACTTTTCCTTGATCCCATCATGGACCCTTATTCATCTTTAGTTCATGTGGAAAATATTTAAAAAACTTGGGATGGGAATAAAAATATTATTAAGGGATATAACACAAATAATGAAAACATTATCCAGTCAATAAATACAAAACAATGATACCATACATTTCAATCATAACATACATCAAGATATCATAAGATTTATGAATAACACACAGAAATGATAAATCATAATGGAAAATTGTATAATCCATATCAAACATAAATTGTAGATATCACAACTATATAGGGAGTCACATTTGGAATACCCATCATAGAATATTCCCTAAATCTCTTAGTAGAAACATTCACATTTACCTCCATCATTTTACCCAATGCATTGGAGAGCTCTCCCGGGCTCACCTGCCCTAGGTTTATCATGGAACCACCAGTATATGTAAACAATGACCAATATACATAACATATTCATAACCCATAAATCAAACACAATGGAATTATAACATTTACACAATTCAATCAAAATATATCATTTCAAAATATTGAAAAATCAAATCTTTTATCAAACCATTTTCAAAACCATTTAAAATATAAAATAAAGTGATTTTTGAATCAAAGTGTCCCACACAACTTTAAAGATTTTGAAAGAAATTTCAATTTCAAAACATTCTTGTCCATATGAAAAAATCTTTAAAACCATTTTTAAAACATGTAAATTAATGTGAAAGATTTAGTAGAATAAAGCTTTAAAACATTTAAAATGATATTTTAGTTAAAGAGTTTTTAACAAAATGAGAGATCCTAGAATACAAATAACTGAGGAATAACATTTAATAAGAACTTAATAATATCATGAGAATAAAGTTATTCATGATATAATATTCTAAAGTAAAGTATATACACCATATAAGAGTGAATTGGTGTATATCAACAGTGAAGTCTCAATGGAAATGTAAATTGAGATGAAATCCATTATAAAGAAGGTATCCTTAGATTAAGGATAAAAAAATTACATAATTATGTGTGAAAAATATAAATACACCCAATATAAGTGGATATTATGTGTAAAACAATAAGAGTTTATTCAAACATATTCATAGAACAACATATTCAATAAGTAGACATTTAACCAAAAAATTGAAATTGGGTTAAGAAGTTTTCTTACAGAAATTCGACAGCCTAACGATGTCACTTTAAAATTCAGAAAACAAGTGTATGAGATAGAAAAGGATATCTCATCAATTGGATATAAAATTTAAATCAATAAGGATATAGAAGAAAATATACCAACATAATAAGATGTAAATTAAAAGACATAACAAAAATAAGTCTTTTAAAAATAGGAGGGTTAAAGGTTCCTTTACCGATTTGGTAACTTATGAAAAATACACCCCATGAAAGAAAGTTCACACAATGAATATATAAATATCCATAAATTAAATTATATTAAACAAATTATACATTCATGGGAAGTATATCCACCACACAAATGGAAATAGTGGCCAATATATCCTGAATCTCATGGGAATAAAAAGTGAGATGAAAAAACCTTACCATGTTGTAATCAATCGAGTCATATGATAAAATGTGAATAACCACCAAATGAATCACATAATACCATGAATATAAATAGAATAATGATAATATATATTAAATGTCATTACAAAATACATCACATGCAATAAATAAGCGGTGAACAATGGAAATCTCATGGAATTAAAAGTGAGATAAGAAATCCCTTACCTCGTGTCCAACTTGACTCGTATGTTCCTTGTTGTTCCTGAATAATAAACATAAGTAAATTTATAATTTATTCATAAATTTTTAATGTTTATTATTTCTTTTACATCACTTATTACCATGAAATAATAGTTAGTTAATTATTTGGGTTCATATCAGAGATTTTGTCGATGTTCAGAATTTGAGTTAAAAATGAACTTGTTATAATTACAATTTGTCTATGTGGTCAAAACTCCATTTTCTCCAGAATGATATTAATGATTTAGATATAATATATATCATATATATCCAGTATATATATATATATATTTATAATAGTATATAAGATTTTGAGATAAGAAATGTAATGCACCGTTCATAGAGAGGGTATGCCGTACGTACGAATGAACACTATTTTAATTTATATTTAATATTTAATGGAATGAAAACATAATTATACATAGGTATATTATAATTGAAGTATAATATCATATGATATGTATGTTACATTATTTCATTAACTCCAAATTTATATTTTCCATGTATGTCATGGACGAATCATATCACCTTGAGGGAGCAGTAGTTTGTACTTCATAAAATGAAATTATCGCGTTAACCCTTTATGGAAACCATAAAGGAATCATATAAATGAAAAATACAGAAGCATAAAAAAACATAAACATAATATATATCATATATAAATACAGTTCCATCATAATGGACACCATGAGAGGAATTAGGAGTAAATTGAACAATCATCGTTTCATGAGGCTTTAATTTTCCATCCACAGAAACATTATGTTTTTTACCCATTATATGAAGGTGTGTGTTAGTTTAGTTCGAATAAATCTCATAAAAACATTCTAGTATAATTAGTATACTAGTTTTGTTATAAAATAAAGGAATAAAAATAGTTTAGGGGTTTGGAGAATTAAAATAAAACAAAAGAACTTAAGATAAGACATTACCTTTAAATCGGGTTACTCTCTTTGGTTTGAACCAAAAGGGTTTCTTGAAGTGTTTTCTGCCTATGGTAAGGCTTCTTGGATGAATATAGGGATATTTGGAGCTTATTGGAGTAGAGTTTTTATGAGCCAAAGGCATGTTATGTGTGAGAAATGGGTAGGAAGTGGGGGTTTTTTATAAGGAAGATGAGGGGCTCTTTAACAATGTTTGAAACAATTATTTTTTTATAAAGTCATCTTCAGTTTCAAAAGGTCAAATAATTGTTAAAGAATAATTTATGATGACTCATGGTCGAAATAAAATCATCTAATAATACTTCAACAGGTTTTGGATATTGTTTTAATAGTTATAATCTTATTTATTTTAATCATTTATTAATGCGGTAAATATAGCATCATTATTGTGTCATAAATAATTTCATTTATTTGATGTCCAAATATTATAAAAAATTACCATGACGTAGGAAATATTTTAAGATTTCCAAATTGTATTTATTGTCGAAAATATAACTTATATAACTCTATGTAAATATTTATTTACTAAAATATATTTGTTTATATCATTTTTGCCTTTACATTAAATTAATTAATATAAAGTGTCATTATTAATCCCATGTGGCTCCATGGGGTCCCAAATAACACCCAAGGATGAATATGGTCAGATAGGTATTAGAAAATAGGATTAGGACATATGTTAGGGAAATTTAATATTATTATAATATTATAGTTTACCCTTATTTACTATATTTACCTTTTAATGATGGTAAATAAAGTATTTACTGAAGTAAATATTTAAAAAGTCAAAAAAAGATACCTATTTACACAATTTGGACCCACTGATTCCAAATATAGAATCCATTTTTTCTGAATTCAAAACACATAAGTGGAGGAAATAAACTTAAAATCAATTCCCGCCATCAAAACAAAAAACATGTTTTTATGAAATAATAACTATCCAAAGATTGACATTTGTTTATGTCCAATTTAAAAGTGAAATTAATTCCAATGTACAAAATTGGATTAAATGGTAAAAATATATTCTAATTAAACTTTATAAAAAATTAAAAATACAGTCTAACCATATAAATGAAGTATATTAAAAGGCACGTTTAAATTGGAAAACAATATTTTTCACTAATAATTAAAAAATCAACTTTATCATAAAGATACCAAAAATTTACCCAAAGTAAATTGTGATGTCTCGAATACAAATAATAAATTTATTTTGTCAAGTAGGACATATAAAAATGACTAAAACTATATTTAAAGAGGGTTCTCCATCAAAAGTCTTTAAATGAACCTTTTAAAGAATATTAGAGTATTTATACTTAAATTCATTCACATTTTAAGCCTATAACTTTTATTGGATAAATGTAAAAACATATAACAAACATATATAATCATATTTTTGTAGTTATATTTATTCCTACCATTATAACATCAAGGTGTTAACTACAATTTAAAATAATAATATTATATTATTAGTGTGCAACGTAATATTTCAAAGAAACCCATTGTTGCATATCGGGTACGCCATAGAACATAGCTTCCCATTTAAAGTAAAATTAATATTTAATTCACAAATATTAATAAAATTTAAAAACTTCATGTTCTTTATTTACCTGGGAAGTTAAATTTATAAGAGTTTTTCTTTATAGTAAAGATCACAGTCTATTGGTACAATATATGGGTATAGTACATCTGAATGATCATGGATGTGTTTTATCTACATTGATACATGGAAGACATAATGGACTTGAGGGATGTTCTATGGAAGTGTGTAACACCCCAAGAATTCATAGTGTGTTATTTCTTCAAAATAATTCAATAACTTGCACTACACGCAACACCGAGTTCAATCACACCTGGAATTTCAAAAAAAAATCCATTTAAATAGATCATTAATATTATTAACTAAATTTTAAACTTTATATAATCCTTATAATTTTAGAATCCATATTATGAGTTTCTTAGTCATAATGCAAGAACAGATTCATTTTCAGTATTGCACTTTTATCAACTTTTTATAGTGAAACCTTTATAAATACAATATTTTAAACTTTTTGACTAAATGGGGACATCAAAAAATTTAAAATGAAACATCCCAAGCTTCCACGGTACGCTTTCCTTTGAATAATATAGTAGCGCGTGTTGTACGCAACTTCGAGTTTTAACACACACCACAACCGATCAAACTAGCCGTTACGAATAGTAATACCTAATTTTGAAATTATATATATTTTATATTTCAAAATTGACTTCATTTTTGGATTCGGAATATCGAATTTAGCCTAAGGTGAAATTTTGGTACTTTTCGGATAACTTTCATATTTTGATGAATAGTGAAAATTACTAAATTTTAATTAAAAACGACTTTTTTAATCAAAATAATTAATAGTGATAAATTGTGAATTTGAGTGGTTTTAAAGTATATTTAGAATATATTTTTACCATTTAATATAATGTTGGTCATTGGACATAATTTTAAAATTAAACCGAACATAAACAAGTGTCAATCTTTTGATAGTTATTATCTCTTAAAAACACGCTTTTTGTTTTGACAGCGGGAATTAATTTTAAATTAATTTCTGCCAATTCTGTGTTTTGAATTTAGAAAAATGGATTCCATATTTGGAATCAGGATGTCCAAATTGTGTAAATAGGTAACTTTTATTTTTAGAAAATTTTGAATAATTACTGCGGTAAATATTTTATTTACCATGGTTAAGGGTAAATCCGGTGAATAAGGGTTAAAAAATAATATTATAATAATACTAAATTACCCTAAAACGTGTCTTAACCCTATTGGTTGATACATGGTCGACCATGGGCATCTTTGGGTCGATTTTGGGACCCCATGGATCCACTTGTAAGTGATAATGACACTTTATTTTAATTAAGTTAAAATGAATACAAAAATGACACAAGCATATATCTTTTAGAAAAACAATTGTTACATATGGTTATATATGTTGGATTTTAGATTATAAATATTCATTAGAAAGATAGAAATATTCAGTACATAATTATATTTTATTTATAATTTTTAGACATTAAATAATTTATTTTATTTATGACACAATGATGATGCAGTAATTACTATAATAGTGAAAAATTAAAATAATTGATATTATAAATACCCAAATAAATATAATATGAAACTTTTAATGAATTAAACTAATTTTCTAGGATAATATCATATATTAGAATTGACTTAATTTACTTTTTTCGAAGTAATCAATATGTTATGAGTTTCACAAAAATCAACTATTGAATAGTGTCAAAATTGACATAATAGAGTTCTTAAAAAACATATTATATTATTAATTAATATTAAATTCCTAAAAATCTAAGGTTCGGCCAAGAGACTTATATCATGATAGGTTAATCATTAATGGACCACTTGGGGGTCGCTTGGATGTATATAGTAAGTTTATTAACCATATTATATAAAAATACAAAGACACACTGTAAAAGTGAAACTAATTAACTTAGAGTTAATACTTAAAGATAAGGTTAATATAAGTACCCAAACCTGTATAAATTATATTGAATGAGTTTTTTTCGACCCATCCCCACCTTAAAATTTAAATAATCAACTTTGGATCCATTAGAAACCGAATATGAATTTATTATAAATTAATATTTCTAGCTTTTCCAAAGGTGCCCCTCACCCCTCTTATAAAAGGGAACTCCTCCTTCTCATTTCTTCACACCTTCAAAGCCTTTTGGTTCGGCCAAACTCTACCCCAATACTCTCCCAACTTCCCTAACTACAACCTAGAGGCCTTAGTTTGATCAGAAAGCCAACCTAAGAATCCCTTTTGATCAAATCAAAAGGAAGAAACCGAAGAAGAGGTAATGATTTCACCACCCTTTTCCAAGTTCATTTCTTCTTCCACTTCTTCTTCCTTTGTTTTTACCATTCTAAAATAATAACTCCAGTATCATATATATACTGTGATGTTATTATAAATATGTTACAACCATATTCAGTATTTTATCCACCCTTTGAATAACATGTCACCATACGTGCGTACGTACGGCTTACCGTCTCCACGTCGTGGGGTAATTGTTATTCAATATATTATTATTTGGATGGGTATAATAATGATGTGTAACTCATGTAAATAATAAATATAACATGTTAATGATTCTGTATATATGATATACCATCCATTTATATATTATTTTAATATCAAAAGAATGATATTGTCGCTCGTGCGTACGTACGGACTACCATCTCCACGAACGCGATGAGATTCATTCTCCATCGTATCCATTCAAGTATAATTATCATTTGATGATTTAAAAATGATGTTTAAGGACTTGATATCATTCTGGATATGAATAAGATACAATAAACATGGCTTATGTAACAAAACATATAAAAGAAAATGAGTAAGTTAACACCCGAAACGACGATAATTCTAAAATATTATTAACAAATCAATGTTAAAAGATCATATATGATATCATATTAATATATATGATTATTGTATAATTTAATAACAATTATTTCACCATTATACAGGAGGTTAACCTACCCCAACCAAGGAAAAGTACAAGGTAAGGGTTATTTCACAATCTCTTCATTATCTGAGGTTGTTTATACTTAATAATCTACTGGGATCTCTTTATCATCCACATCCATGTTTCTTCAAAATGTATTTCAAATTTTTTTTATTATTTACAAGAATATGGGTTAAAGTCATTTATACCCTTGTTTGACTTTTTATAAGAGGAATCTTTCCGTCATTTTCAAAACAAGGTCCTTTTTAACCTTTTCGACAGAATTAAGGTAAGAATGTTTTTTTAACTTATATGGCGAGTGCGGTTATTTTCTGCAGTTATAAAATCTTCAAAGATTTCCTTACAAGCTTATAAGAATATTTTCAAAGGAAATGTTTTATTTTATATGGATCTTAAATGATTTCAAAATAAAATGAGATATTGCTTTAAAAAGAATTTTGATTTCATCTATGTCAACATCCTTTGATGGATTTTAAGATTATTTGAAGTTGATTTATTATGATACAAAACTTATATATTGTATTGAAGTTTTTGTGATATGTTTGACTGTGGATGTGCTATTTTTATACCATTCATAGTTTATGGTGAAAGTATTGACATTTCGTATACTAGTTTTAATATGAATGTTTATGTTATGTTTAAACCTTTTCATATGGGAATGCATTGGACTTAATATGTGACGGGTGGAGCCCGCTATAGCTCCTCGATGCATCGGTAGGTCTCATGAGACAAACTAGTGTCTTGGCACAAGGCCTTGGCAATATCTTATTTGTAGTCTTGGCACGAGGCCTTGGCTATGTGGTTATGATAGTCTGGCATTATGCATTCCAACATTATGAAAGTGGTTATTGATATTGCATGTGATTATTCGATTAGTAGAATATCCATGTGAACAAGTAAATGGAATTATTTCATTTTACTTTTTCCATACTATGTTGAAGTTCATGTTTAAATGGCTTTTGTTTTAATTATACATAGCCTTAAATGTTTATTCTTATTAATGAATGTTTCCGGTATATTGTTATCCTTACTGGGCATTTGAGCTCACCCCTTTTCTATGTTTTATTTTTCCCAGGAAGTGAAGAAGTAAATTATGAATGACCTTCAGGGATATTATGTGGGGATATGAGTGTGGATTATGGAGACATTAAGTTGTTGTAGTAGTTTTTAATTTTTTGATATAATGTAAAACTTATGAATATATCTAGTGTTTCCAAGGCTACTAAACCAATCGGTCTTTCGAGATTTGATCTTTCTTGTGATCATTCCAATGTTATGTAATAATGCACCGACTCTGGGTAACTAGGGTCGGGGTGTTACAGTTGGTATCAGAGGAAGTTTAGTACAAACCTTGGAAGCTAGATTTAGATAAACTCTGATTAGAGCACGTAGACCTAAGATGAACTTTGAGGATTAATATAGAAGAACTTCCTAGAATTTTGGTATTGTTGAGATTTTGTGAGTTTTCCGAGCAATACATCCCTGTCTGGATACAAGCAGGTAGAGGCGGCTCTGGCACAGATGTACCTAGGGGTAAAACCCGAAAACACCGCTTTGAGCTAGACTCGAACGGGAACTGGTGCACGACAACGGGCCTTGCTGCACTCTTGGTTACGACACTCCCGGGGGATATGCTTAGGATAACTCTCATTTTCATTACAAATCATTATGAAGGGTTTATGAGTATATACTTCCTCAAAGAAAACATTTTTATGATTATGGATTATATCCATAAATAGTTCAATTTATGTTAAGTGTTTTATAAGTATGGGATTATATATTTTGATTCATAAACTGATCTAGTTTATGCCATTGTTTAGAAATGGCGCCTAGTAGAAGGAATGAGAACTCCAGAAATGCACATGATACAAAGAGAAAGAAGGATCATATATTTCATGGTCTTAAGACATAATTTATAAGAGAAATAGTCACGCATGTATTATCATCATATGAAGAAATAATATCATGTATTGATAAGATAAGTAAAGAGTTTACTGAGTCCTATGGATTTGAAGGGAAGCAAGAGAAGAAAAGGATGGAAGAGAGAAAGATGGATAAAGGGAAGACGAAAAACATGAATTTTCCCATATGTGATAACTGTGGGAAGAAACACCCTGGAACTTTCCTGAAAGAAATGAGAGTTTGTTATAAGTGTGGAGGAAAAGGGAACAAAGTACGTGACTGCAAGGGTAAGAAAATGGTTTCAAATGTACAATGCTTCATTTGCAAGGAGTTTGGACACTACACGAACCTATGTCCCAGTCATCAGACTATGCCGCAAATGATGTTATTGGATAATAATCAAGTTATGATACTACCACAGATGAAGAGGAATGATTAGAGTTCTTATGTTGATTATGTCAATTGAGTGTTGTATCAACAATGTAATTGTTATAATAATTATGGAGTATATAAGGATTGTACTGCAGTACTATTTCATTAAGGACTTGAGATTGTGTGGAACAAATAAAAGTGACTCAATAGCAGGATAAATTTTTGGAAAATATATGGTTGAGATAATGATAAACCATAATATAGTTCTGATACCGAGGTAGTGATTTTGGAATAATACATGATTGTTTTGGATAAATTATATTGGATATTCTTGACTACCTTGGAACTGATTAATGATTTGTATATTCCATCATTGTTGGGGTTTAAAACATTTTTGGATTAATGAAGTATATCCAGCATTCTATATGGAATAAGTGAACATGAATGTAATCAATATGGAATATGGTAATACATGATGAAGGTATTCATATGCTATTACGGGGTAAAAAGGATCTATATTATGTTTACCTTCCTTATAAATGTTGGACTGTGAGATTGGACAGAAGTATTTTGGATAGTTCTTGTTTGGATTATTTTGGATTGCCATAAAAGGACAACCCGGAGGTCGGGTGGCAACCCGTCGCGTCCGGCAAGCCTGCAAGACTTGAACCCGCAACCGAAGGGCGACAAGGGTGTATCATCTACCACTATCCCACGAGATGTCCTGGATTAAATAATGTAGTTTTTTTAAAAGATCTGGTAGATGAATTATAAATTTATTTATTTTGGAACCCTATACGAATAGTATAAATAGAAAAAAAAATTTACGTCCTATTATCTTTTAGAGTGAAAGATGAGTTTGTGGTAGAAATTTATTAATGGATAAAACTCTAATTATAAAGTATGTATATCTCCTTATGATCTTAGCCAATCTCATAAATAAATTCCTCAACATTAATAAAAGGAACTTAGAACAAAAATGTTGTCCTAGATGATACGTTAAATCATCACTAATTCATGGCTTTGGGATTGTTGGCCTTTTCATAGCCATGTTCTCTACCACTCTCCATCAGATAATTGATGGTTAGATTTCTCTTCCATATCCATATTTTCCTACATGGAACCCTAGTATGTGTTATTTTCGATAATCTTCATACTTTCCACTCTTTATTTTAAATAGAGGCCTCGTTAATTCATTTTTCGATGTGGGATTTCAACTAAGATATTTTGAAACGTCAAAAATGTGTAATCATAATACCCTATGTTTTGTTGAACCGATGGTATTTCAAATCATCATAGTTTGATGAATTTAAGGACCTCAATTATACACTTGTTTGTGATTGATGACCTCAATCACTACCTATAAATATTTACATTTTTCCTCTGATTATATGTCTCTAATTGCCACCAATGTTCTCCTAATCGAGATCATAATTTGGTGGTGACCCTTTGATTTCTCTTTTCCTCATATTAAGACTAAATTTTAGTAACCCAATTTCCGATGTGGGTTTTCCCACAAATATATTTTCTATTTTCAACCTTTTATTTTCAAAGAACAATTTCAAATTGCGAGGATGCAATTTATTGAAGGAGGGGAGAATATAACACCCCAAGATTTCATAGTGTGTTATTTCTTCAAAATAATTAAATAACTTGCACTACACGCAACACCGAGTTCAATCACACCTGGAATTACAAAACAAAAAGCCATTAAAAGAGGTCATGAATAGTATTAACTAAATTTTAAACTTTATATAATCCTTATAATTTTAGAATCCATATTATGAGTTTCTTAGTCATAATGCAAGAACAGATTCATTTTTAGTATTGCACTTTTATCAACTTTTAATAGTGAAACCTTTTTAAATACAATATTTTAAACTTTTTGACTAAATGGGGACATCAAAAAATTTAAAATGAAACATCCCAAGCTTCCACGGTACGCTTTCCTTTGAATAATATAGTAGCGTGTGTTGTACGCAACTTCGAGTTTTAACACACACCACAACCGATCAAACTAGCTGTTACGAATAGTAATACCTACTTTTGAAATAATATATATTTTATATTTCAAAATGGACTTCATTTTTGGATTTGGAATATCGAATTTATCCTAAGGTGAAATTTTGGTACTTTTCGGATAACTTTCATATTTTGATGAATAGTGAAAATTACTAAATTTTAATTAAAAACAACTTTTTTAATCAAAATAATTAATAGTGATAAATTGTGAATTTGAGTGGTTTTTAAGTATATTTAGAATATATTTTTACCATTTAATATAATGTTGGTCATTGGACATAATTTTACAATTAAACCGAACATAAACAAGTGTCAATCTTTTGATAGTTATTATCTCTTAAAAACACGCTTTTTGTTTTGACAGCGGGAATTAATTTTAAATTAATTTCTGCCACTTCTGTGTTTTGAATTTAGAAAAATGGATTCCATATTTGGAATCAGGATGTCCAAATTGTTTAAATAGGTAACTTTTATTTTTAGACAATTTTGAATAATTACTGCGGTAAATATTTTATTTACCATGGTTAAGGGTAAATCCGGTGAATAAGGGTTAAAAAAGAATATTATAATAATACTAAATTACCCTAAAACGTGTCTTAACCCTATTGGTTGATACATGGTCGACCATGGGCATCTTTGGGTCGATTTTGGGACCCCATGGATCCACTTGTAAGTGATAATGACACTTTATTTTAATTAAGTTAAAATGAATACAAAAATGAC
Source organism: Viscum album (assembly GCA_963277665.1). Classification (NCBI taxonomy): domain Eukaryota; kingdom Viridiplantae; phylum Streptophyta; class Magnoliopsida; order Santalales; family Viscaceae; genus Viscum; species Viscum album. Next base: position 1,553,392,875 of record OY728131.1, read on the forward strand.
ACAAGCATATATCTTTTAGAAAAACAATTGTTACATAGGGTTATATATGTTGGATTTTAGATTATAAATATTCATTTGAAATATGGAAAGATTTCCTACATAATGATATTTTATTTATAATTTTTAGACATTAAATAATTTATTTTATTTATGACACAATGATGATGCAGTAATTACTATAATAGTGAAAAATTAAAATAATTGATATTATAAATACCCAAATAAATATAATATGAAACTTTTAATGAATTAAACTAATTTTCTAGGATAATATGATATATTAGGATTGACTTAATTGACTTTTTTCGAAGTAATCAATCTGTTATGAGTTTCACAAAAATCAACTATTGAATAGTGTGAAAATTGACATAATAGAGTTCTTAAACAAATATTATATTATTAATTAATATTAAATTCCTAAAAATCTAAGGTTCGGCCAAAAGACTTATATCATGATAGGTTCATAATTAATGGACCACTTTGGGGTCTCTTGGATGTATATAGTAAGTTTATTAACCATATTATATAAAAATACAAAGACACATTGTAAAAGTGAAACTAATTAACTTAGAGTTAATACTTTAAAATAAGGTTAATATAAGTACCCAAACCTATCTAAATTCTATTGGATGAGTTGTTTTCGACCCATCCCCACCTTAAAATTTATATAATCAACTTTTGAGCCATTAGAAACCGAATATGAATTTATTATAAATTAATATTTCCATCTTTTCCAAAGGTGCCCCTCACCCCTCTTATAAAAGGGCACTCATCCTTCTCATTTCTTCATGCCTTCAAAGCCTTTTGGTTCGGCCAAAATCTGCCCTAATACTCTCCCAACATCCCTCACTACAACCTAGAGGCCTTAGTTTTATCAGAAATCCAACCTAAGAGCCCTTTTGATCAAATCAAAAGGAAGAAACCGAAGAAGAGGTAATGATTTCACCACCTTTTTCCAAGTTCATTTCTTCTTCCACTTCTTCTTCCTTTGTTTTAACCATTCTAAAATTATAACTCCAGTATCATATATATACTGTGATGTTATTATAAATATGGTACAACCATATTCAGTATTTTATCCACCCTTTGAATAACATGTCACCATACGTGCGTACGTACGGCTTACCGTCTCCACGTCGTGGGGTAATTGTTATTCAATATATTATTATTTGGATGGGTATAATAATGATGTGTAACTCATGTAAATAATAAATATAACATGTTAATGATTCTGTATATATGATATACCATCCATTTATATATTATTTTAATATCAAAAGAATGATATTGTCGCTCGTGCGTACGTACGGACTACCGTCTCCACGAACGCGATGAGATTCATTCTCCATCGTATCCATTCAAGTATAATTATCATTTGATGATTTAAAAATGATTTTTAAGGACTTGATATCATTCTGGATATGAATAAGATACAACAAACATGGCTTATGTAACAAAACATATAAAATAAAATGAGTAAGTTAACACCCGAAATGACGATAATTCTAAGATATTATTAACAAATCAATGTTAAAAGATCATATATGATATCATATTAATATATATGATTCCTGTATAATTTAATAACAATTATTTCACCATTATACAGGAGTTTAACCTACCCCAACCAAGTAAAAGTACAAGGTAAGGGTTATTTCACAATCTCTTCATTATCCGAGGTTGTTTATACGTAATAATCTACTGGGATCTCTCTATCATCCACATCCATGTTTCTTCAATATTTATTTAAATTTTTTTTATTATTTACAAGAATATGGGTTAAAGTCATTTATACCCTTTTTTGACTTTTTATAAGAGGAATCTTTCCGTCGTTTTCAAAACAAGGTCCTTTTTAACCTTTTCGACAGAATTAAGGTAAGAATGTTTTTTTAACTTATATGGCGAGTGCGGTTATTTTCTGCCGTTATAAAATCTTCAAAGCTTTCCTTACAAGCTTATAAGAATATTTTCAAAGGAAATGTTTTATTTTATATGGATCTTAAATGATTTCAAAATAAAAGGAGATATTTCTTTAAAAAGAATTTTGATTTCATCTATGTCAACATCCTTTGATGGATTTTAAGATTATTTGAAGTTGATTTATTATGATACAAAACTTCTATATTGTATTGAAGGTTTTGTGATATGTTTGACTGTGGATGTGCTATTTTTATTCCATTCATAGTTTAGGGTGAAAGTATTGACATTTCGTATGCTAGTTTTAATACGAATGTTTATGTTATGTTTAAACCTTTTCATATGGGAATGCATTGGACTTAATATGTGACGGGTGGAGCCCGCTATAGCTCCTAGATGCATCGGTAGGTCTCATGAGACAAACTAGTGTCTTGGCACAAGGCCTTGGCAAAATATTATTTGTAGTCTTGGCACGAGGCCTTGGCTATGTGGTTATGATAGTCTGGCATTATGCATTCCAACATTATGAAAGTGGTTATTGATATTGCATGTGATTATTCGATTAGTAGAATATCCATGTGAACAAGTAAATGGCATTATTTCATTTTACTTTTTCCATACTATGTTGAAGTTCAAGTTTAAAAGGCTTTTGTTTTAATTATACATAGCCTTAAATGTTTATTCTTATTTATGAAAGTTTCTGGTATATTGTTATCCTTACTGGTCATTTGAGCTCACCCCTTTTCTATGTTTTATTTTTCCCAGGAAGTGAAGAAGTAAATTATGAATGACTTGCAGGGATATTATGTGGGGATATGAGTGTGGATTATGGAGACATTAAGTTTTTGTAGTAGTTTTTCATTTTATGATGTACTGTAAAACTTATGAATATATCTAGTGTTTCCAAGGCTACTAAACCAATCGGTCTTTCGAGATTTGATCTTTTTGTGATCATGCCAATGTTATGTAATAATGCACCGACTCTGGGTAACTTGGGTCGGGGTGTTACAAAGTGTAAAGGGAAAATAAACCACCTTGATTCAATAAAAAATCATCAAATGGATAATATTTCAAGGGAAAATATTTCCCTTTGTTTTGAATCTCCTAAAATTTTTCCATGGAGAAATTATTGGAATACATTATCATGAACATAGAATTATTGATCTCACTAGGGATTTTTAGTATAAATATTCCATCAAATATGAGCTACCTTGTTGTGTTGTTGATTGGATCTTGAATCCTATTCAATTTCTTTAGATAGATTAGGTCCCAATAGATTTCTCAATCCAACTCTATCCCATCATTCTGGAGTTCTTTACTTCAAGTATCCATCTAAATTAATTAGTGAACGATAGTGTAATATGGTAATTAAAGAAGAGGAAGGTATTGATTCTAACCGCCTTTTTAATCTAGAAAAACAGATATTAGAATATATACCATGTTTTGAGTGGTTATCTTAGAAATATCATATGACTGATGATGATAAGCAGTACTGAAGCACAACTCCATATCCAGATCTTGCTATAGAGTTCACCAGAACATTGAGGTAAACCTATAATCTAAATTAGATACAATTAAACGTGGAACTCCATTAAAAACACCACTTTATTAATGTATATCTTAGGAATATTGTCTAGAGATAAATATTCATTGATAGAAATGATGTATTCTTACATCATAAGAAGATCCACTACAAAACCAATAAAATTATGGACCTTATATATTTTGGGGAGTAAAATGATGAAATCAACGGTAAATTTTTTAATTAAATTCTAGAAATGTTAGTGGTTATAACATTCCTTTTGAATTTTGTCTTTCAACCATAACATGATGAATTACAATGCACTAAGATATATACTTTTTAATATCTCTCTTCATGTTGTACCACTATTAACACTTATTTAGATCTATATACATCTTTATACCACTAGGATGAATATATAATCATTACCTATGATATCCTCCAAATATCTCCTTATTGAATTATTATATTGACGACACATGCACTGAGTTCTTGAACCTTATCATTCCATCACAATGAAGGTTGAACTCTATGGAATTATATATCATTTTTACGCTTTAATTTTTGATTAATCACATAAATCTATGAATAATAAAATCCCAAAATATCATGAAACCTATTGTATTCCACAAATTAGGTATATTACATGACAACATTCAATAGTAATATGATGATATTATTGGAAAATTCCTCAATATAATCCTAAAATTTCATCTTAATTCTAAAAATACATCAGATAACCTGGGGATATAAATAAGAAAGGGGTGTGCTATAAATCCTAGTATGGGAATAAAAAATCATAACATAAGTTAATGTAGTTCGTGTGATAAAAAATTCATATCAATGTAACTAAAGAGGGGTGAGAATCATTATCCTGACCAATGAGGCATCATATAACATGATAACATAAAGAAAATATGGGACTTTGAAGAAACAATTATACACAAAATCATAATCATAGGTAAAGGATAATCAACAATACATCATAACATGGTGAAAAAAGCCCCATAATGGATTATGTATACTCCATAATCCTATACATGACGTATTATGAGACTAAAATATTACCCAATACATTAGAGTGCTATTTTGGTGCACCCATAATTTTCATATCATTTACAAGTATAAGTGTGCCACATGAAAAATACAAAAAAAGATTAATTTCATAAATTTTAATCCGATGATCATGATGTATGGGTTATATTCATGGATTTACCTAATAAATTTAGAATATACACATCTAGGTGAATACCTTTTAATTTAAATAAGGATTGGTATTCCTAATAAAAATTTTTGGCATGAAAAATTCCCAAAAAATTACTATAGAAAAATAGGGATATACAAAGGTTAAAGAGACAGATTAATGATAGTTAAAGTGGTATCTAATCACATGAAAAAATAGAGAAGTAAGAGGGATGTGTTATCTAATATCCTAATAAAATTTTTTGAAAAAAGGGAATAATATAATGTATTATCATAAATAAAGAGGAGGACAAGATCCCTTACCTTGATAGGTTGTTTCCAAAAGTTTGGGAGAATATTTTTAAGATATTTGGGTGTGACACCCATAGATTTTTTGAAATTTTTTTTTTCGAATTAATTAAATTTTTTGATACTTTGCATTTCATGCAACATTGAAAATAGTTTATTTAATATTATAGTCCTACATTTGGCATTCATTATAGGAAATACCAAGTTAATAATGCACTACATGAGACATTAATTTTATCTCTATCTACACTAAACAGTAAGGTTATCTTGCATTACACACAACAACAACTTTCCTCAATTGCATGCGTAACATGAAAGTCTAAGTTTTACTGAACAATAATATAATATTATTTAATATAATATGATATAACAAAACTATTAAATTAGTTATTATGAACAGTATTATCCAAATTATAAAAATATATAGTTTATAAAAATATAACATGAATTAATAGGTTACAAATTAATTAGAAATGAAAATATAAGAATCAATTGAATATAAATGAATTTTATTTTTATTTTTATGCCCCAAAAAGTTTTTTATATTAATAAATTAAATCAATTTTATTTAGTGAGTGATATTAATTTAATATATAATTTATATATTCAATAATTTTTTTATTCATCCAATAGGTTTGATAGACATAAGATAAGAATAAACACAATTTTATGTTTAAAAACTATATTTTTATAAATCTAGTTTTTACACCTTCTAATAAAAAACCCATTTTAAATCCAAGTTTTGAAAATTTTATAGATTTAATATGTCAAAATAATCTTCATATTTGAGAGAGAAACATAAAAATTAGGTGAGGATAAATTTGTAATATTTTTTCTATATGGTTTCATTTTTTAATGAATATTTAAAAATATTTAATTGCAATTCAAAACTAAATTTTCATATAAATTATTTATAAGGTTAAATTATATTTTTAATTTATGTTTTAGTTTAATTATATTAATGTTTTATCAATTTATCTAATGTAGGTTATTGAAATCAGTTTCATATTAAAATTAGATAGAAAAACCTAGCAAACTTTTGAATATTTTTTACTTTTAAAACCCGATTTGTAATCCCATTTGAAGATTAAGTTTATATTAATTTCTTCCAATTATGTGATATAAATTTGAAAAAATGGATTTATTATTTTCAATAAGATTAATTTATAATATATAATAAGGTCAACTTATTTTTTTTCAAAATTATTAATAAATGTAGTTAAAATTAATTACAGTGATTATACAGGAGGTTTGAATGAGTACAATGATAGTCAAGACACAAGGAAAGATAATTGCATCTCACCATATATATCCATGAGTTACATTCCAAGTTCACCATTATTTTTTTATCTGTGATGTATATAATGAACGTGAATTTATTATATGATTATGATTATTAAATTTATGTTTATTTACATATCCATTATAGGATATTTATTTCATGGAGTTTATGTATTAAATGTTACCAAATCAGTAAGATTATTTTATGTCAATTTTCCTCCTTTGAGACTAGTGTTTTTGTTATTAAACTAAATTATTTTTAAGGTGCATATAATTAAATTTTAAATTTTATGTAAGTAATATCATTCTTTTCATGATATTTTAAGCTTCATGTAATTTCATTTTCTTATATGGGGTGTATGGTTAAATGTTACCAAGTGATATGAGTTTGTTGAAACAATATCATACAATTTAATGATTGTGATTCCTTGGATGTGATATTAAGATCCATCTCTCTAGAAGACTCATGACTTATCTTATCCTATGAGTTTCTATGATATCATCCACTACAAAAAAATTGACCTATACCCACGGTTTAGAACCATGGGTATAGCCCCCAAAATTATGGGTATAGGCTATACCCATAGTTTTTTGAACTGTGGGAAACTACGGCATCGGGATAGGTCTTGATCCCAAACCCACGGTTTTACAAACCCTTGGTATTGATTTTTTTCCACGCAGTAAAATCCCCATACCCATTTCCACACTGTCAACAACTTTACCCATGGTTTTAAAAGCGTGGGTATTAATTATATAAAAACGCAACCAGAAGGTGTTGAACTCGTGACTTATAACACCCGCCCTTTACCCATGACATAAATCACCACTAAGATAAAAAATTTCTTTTTATATATATCATTATTTTGAAAAATATATTAATTATATGCGTATTGGGAAAAATAGATGCTTGAGGGTTTTGATCCCCGACTATTCTCAAAAAATTATCTGTGACTAACCGACTTATCTACACTGATTTACATTAAATAAAGCTAAATTTAGTTTAATATATTATTACATCTCACTGTATCAGAAAAAAACTCTACAAGATTCGATCCCCAGACTGGGGAGAGTATCAAAGACCGCTTGACCAATGGGACTACGGAGATTATTTGTCTAATATTTTTTATCACTAAAAATATATTAATTTAAACAATAAGTATAGGAGGGAAAATAATGGGTATAGGTTTTCCCACCAAATATTTTTTGTTTCCCGTGGATTTTTCACCCTGCCAAAGATATACCCACTGTTATACAAAACCGTGGGTATATGTCTTCTTAATTTGTTTTATTCCCATGGTTTTCATAAAACTGTTGGTATATGACTTAAAAGAAACACCTATACCGACGGTTTTGGAAAACTTTAGGTATATGTCCTCAAAAAAATATATACCTATAGTTTTACCCAAAACTGTGGGTATAGGAGACCAATACCCACCGTTTTTATAAACTGTGGGTATAGGTCCGTATACCATACCTATACACACATTTTTTCAAAACTGTGGGTATTAGTCTATTTTCCAGTAGTGATCATGTTATAGTACCATTTTCTACTCTATTTTACTTAAGATAACTAATAAAATGTTTTAATGAATGTCTTACATTATTTATCCTTTCTGTTAAAAATCTATGTTCTTTAAAAACCATGATTTTAGAAAGGGTTTTAAAAAATGTTTTACTATTACCCTATGATGTTAAAGAAAACTTTTACCCATGTTTTACCTTAAAAATGGGGTTTTAAAAAGGTATATTATTGTCATTTTCTAGTAGGGGGACTTTTCAATACTTTTTAAGTTCTAAAAGGAATGTTCGATATGTATGGATTTACCCACTGTTATGATATCATTACACTGAACCTTCTTTTACATGATTACAATGTTATTTTTTGAATAAGAAATTTTTTCCAAATATTATGGAAATAATTTTTTTTAAATTGGTTTTCATGTAAAATGGTCTTTAAAATGATTTCAAGATCCTTTTATATGTTTTCAAGGAAAATGGGTTTCAAAACATTTTCATGCTCCTTTTATAAATTTTCAAGGTAAATGGTTTTTATAATGTTTTCATAATTACATTAAATTTTTACAAAGAAAAATGTTACCAATTTGTTTTCAAATATTTCTTTATAATATTCGAAGTGAATTTTCATGAAAATTATTTTCAAAAGGTTTTATTTTTTAAATAACAATTTCCAAATAAGAAATGATATTTTCCAGAATAAATTTTTTCAAAATATGTTAACAATTTATTTTACATCTGAGGTAAAATCCTTGGATCTTAATCATGAACTTATAAAAATTTATCCAAAGGTTACATTTATATTATTTCTTTAATGGTTTATGTTTTGATGGAATTATTTTTATGAAACTCATTTCTCTTCCACAAGCTATACACTTTTGAAACCAACTTTTTCATGGGTTATTCTATTATGAAATGATTATGAACCCTATATATATTTGATAGGTTATGAAGTGATGACATGTTCATGAAACCCATTTCATTTCATGGGTTATGATTTTATTTTTAGAGAACTTGTCTATTTTTATGGGACCTGATATGATGCATGTTTTATTATCTTTTTCAACATTTATAAATGATTTTATAATGAGATGTGTGGGACTTATATCTCCCTCTAATGTATTGGGTAAAAATTTATATATCACTAGATAATGTTTGGAATCATGTAAATGAGCTTTATCCATAATGGGAAGATAGGGGAACCCAATACCCTATAGGGAAATTACTACGATTTGGGATGTTGGAGTGTCCCAACTAGTAGGTGTAGTCACCATGTTGTTGGAAGATGGGGAATCTCGATCCACTATGGGAAGATGGGAAAATAATATACCTTACAAGTAAGGGACTAAGATTGGGGATGGTGGTGTGTCCCACCTAGTAGTTTCATTTCCCATGAAGTTTCTTCATAAGTTTTTATAATGTTTGATGACTTATAGTGAATGATGTCACATGTCTATTCATGCCACAGTTTGATGTCTTGTTCCTAGGTTTTGGTTTTATTGGTTGTGTTCTTTATTTATATGTGATTTATGTCTTATTATCTGCCAAGCTCTATTCCATTATTCATGTTTATTATCTTTTATATATAGGGTATGATATTTTAATGTTATGATCATGTTCTCATACCCTTGTGATAATTTTTATGCTTACATGTATCCCTTGTTTACCCTTACTGAGCATCGGAGGTCACCACTTTTTATGTTTTCTTCAAAAAGTTATGAAAATATGAATTATGTATGATGTGTTTAATAAGGTTTCCAGTCATAAGGAAACTAGTGGGAGATAATGTAGCTCAAAAATGGACTAATGTTTATGTTTTCATGTTTCCAAAGGAACAAAAATAACATAGTATTTTAGAATCTATTTATATAATGTTTTAGGTATTCCACAAAAGTGATTTAATGTCTATGTACATTAATGTGGGGTCATTATAGTTGGTATTGGACTGATGGTTAAGTTGAAATTTGGAAAATAGGATGAAAAATCCTTCGTGAGATCCCTAGGAAAACTTATAAGGATATGTTTATAGATGTTTATAAGGATAAGAATAAAGATGAGTTAATGTTTAGGAAGATTCCCTAGAATTTCTCTAAAGATTAGAGTGAGTGGTTTCATAAATATATATATATATATAGATGATAAATGTGGATGTGGATCTAGAATAAACATAACTAGCGATAACAAATCTGGAAGGATGTCTTTTCCTTAACTGAGGGTAATTTGGATCATGGCAATATGCCTTTCTGCACACCTAGTTTGACACTCCCAGGGGATATTATTTAGAAATTATGAAACTATTAATGAACTATAATGAAGGCATTAATTTTATTTTGGATATTAAAAACCTATAATAAACCTATGGTGTTATATTTTAATAAATGTGTCATAATTTAGGGACCCAATAATTTATTTTTCATGTTTATGTGCCTTTCCACTACGATAAGTGTTGCTCACATTATGCTTTCTTTATTTATTAAATAGAGGGAACTAGATAAAACTAAATTTAAATTGAATGTGACTAAAAATAATATGAGTAGGAGTCAAATGTAATGATCAATAGAGTATAGGATATGTTGATAATGCTTAATTAGTTTTCAAGGAACGCGATAAAAAATTTGAACCTTAATCAACTCTCCAAATTACCAAAGAAGAGAATGAAGGAGTTTGCTGATAATTCGGGTAGAGAAGACCATAGATAAAAAATATTCAATATATTATGTGAAAATAATTTTGAAATAATCCCTTAAGTGAAAGACTTAGTGGAATAAGAAGTTGTTTTAATTATGGAAAAGAAGGATACAGAATAAGTAAATACAAAGGAAAAATGAAGGGTTTTGCAAAGAAAATGGATGGGAATATTGACCTCCCTTTGTAATCATAAAAGGTAAAAATTTTTAGGTTTGTAATGATTGTTCATTATGAATATAAAGTCCCAAGTGGAAAGATCCTGAAGAAAATTAGCAAGGTGGTATGAGTAATGGTTATATTACTGCTGATGATGAGACAACAAATGAAATTTGGAAGAAAATAGATATTAAGTAATATGATGATATACCCTTTTTAGGGATTATGTATGAAGGGGGAGAATCAATGTTTTTATGCATTTGGATTCAATAATTATGTAGTATGAATGGTGAAATATGAAAGGATTGATCAGTTTATATTTTTCACTAAGGATTTACATAATCACGATGAATGCTTTTGATGGACTGGAAAATTGATTTAATAACATGGTGATATTTTGAATAAGGGAATATAACCCTTAATATGTTCTCTATGTTAGGATAATTTTGTTTTGATAATGATATGTGGGATATGAAGAAGTAAATAGGATGGTACATATTACCTTGGAATTAAGTAAGGACTTGTCGATAGGCAGTTTGTGCTATCATTGATGAATATTACAACATTTTTGGATTCTAGGAATAGATAAAATATTTTTTGGGTTAAGGAAAAATCATATTTTAAATAAATAATTATTGTAATTTAGTTTATAACTATTTTTAATATAATACCTGATGAATTTATTCACATGTTTGGAATTTAACAACCAAGAGATAATTTTTTATATATAGAGGATAAATGTTATGATGAGTTAGTGACATTATTTCTAATATATTATATTGTTATCTTTTAGAGGGTTATAAGGTTAACCATTCATGATAATTTTATGTTGAACTTCGGATGAAGTATTTACGTGTTGATATTGTATTTAAAACCTTTGTTAAGATGATATTGAGTGATTAAACTTATTTCCAGGATTTCTATTATATTTATTTTTGAAATTTTGTTAGTATGGTTTTATAAAATGAAATTTTGTTTGTAGGGTGATAACCAATCATGTTTGGAAAGGCCACAGTTCTTGAACTCATGATCGGAGAACAATAAAGGGTTCACGCCTACCACTAGCCTATGTGATGTCCTGGTTAATGTGTAATTATTTCTGATGAATAAATATTAATGATGAAGTAGTAGTGTTGATTTTTATGTTTATAAGTTTTAAATATATTTATTTTTATGAATCTTTAGATAAAATAGTTACACTTATCATTATTTTATAGGCCATAAGATAAGCTAAAAGTGTATTTTAGAACTTCAGGCATCATATTTTATTTCAAGACATCCATTACTTGATGAAATAGATGAATTAAAAATAGATAAAAGCACAACTCAAGAATGAATTTTTTATAGAAATATATCACTAAATATATTTCGTTATATTATTGGTCAATAAAATAATTAATGAATGTTAGGAAGATGATCAAAAAAAAAATGTTATCCAAATACCTTAATTTTTGTTGAACCAATGGCCTCTTAAATCGTTAAAGATTTATGAATTTCAGGGCCTAAAATTTTCATATATCATTCACTTGTTTGTGATTGATGAAATAAATCAATCCCTATAAATATTTACACACTTAATCTATGTGCAATGTTCACTCCAAACCCATGTTCTCATATGTGTAAACCTCTATATATGTTACTTTGGGTACTAGTAATGGTTCCAACATTCCCTTTTTAAGGAAAGTTCTAATATTCATTGTTATGATGTGGGATTTTATGAATAAAGAGTTAATTTATTAAAAATTTTATAACCCATATGAATTTGGAGGGAGAAATTCATTTTAAGAGTGGTAAAATGATACACCCTAAGATTTTTGTGAATGTTTTTGAAATAATTTAATCTTTTTGATACTTTTCTTTTTGTATGACTCTAAGAATAGTTTATTTTATATTAAATCAATATGTTTGTATTTTATTATACACAACAACAAGTTAATCATAAACAAAACACAACATAAATTTTATCTTTCTCTACATGTCACACTAATGTTATCTTTCTTTACACAAAACAATGACTTTCCTCGATGGATTGCGTAACCCGAAAAACCATGTTTTACAGAAAAATAATATATTATAATTTAATATAATAAGATATAACTTATCCATTAAATTATAGATTATGAATAGTTTTAACTAAATTATAAAAATATATTATTTATAAAAATTTAAGATGAATTCATAGGTGACCAATTAATAAGAAATGAAAATATAAGAACCAATTGAATATAAATGATATATTTTTATTTTTATGCCCAAAAGGTGTTTTTTCTTAAAAAATTAAATTAATTAAATTGTTTGAGTGATATTAGTTTAATATGTTTGTTATATATTTAATTAAATTTCTTGGTTATTAATCCAATATATTTGATAGACATAACATTAGAACAAACCCAATTTTATTCTTACAACCCTATATTTTTATAAAGTCAGTTTTAATGTCTTTTAACAGAGGACCCATTTAATATCCAATTTTTATTAATAATATTCATTTAATTTTTCAAAATGAAATTAATATTTTATAGAGAAACATATAAATTATTTCAGGAAAAATATTTAGTATTTTTTGTAAGGTTTAATTTTTTAATGAATAGTTAAAAATATTTAATTTTAATTCAAAACTTATTTTTAATATAATTTATTTATAATGTTAAATTATAATTTTAATTGATATTAATTTCTAAATAGATCCAATTTTTTATCAATTTATCCAATTTCATTCACTATAATCATTTTGACATTGAAGTGTGTTACCAAAACCTAGTTAACTTTTGAATGTTTTTACATACAAAACTTGCTTTGTCGTCCCATGTACTGATTAATTTTAAATTAATTTCTGAAAATTATGTGATTTTAATTTTGAAAACTGGATTAAATATTTGGAATAACCATAATTTATAATGTTTAATAATGTCAAATTAATTTTGTACTAACAAAATTAATGAATTTGGAAAAAATTAATTACAATGATTAAGGTAAAATTAAGCTTAACAAGGATATAAACAATAAATTTAAAAACCCAAATGACCATGATAACATTAAAAACAATTTTCTATCTGTATATAGGCCTTAATCCTTTAATAGTAATGTTTTTTGGTTTTATATGACTTCTGTTTGGAAAAAGCATGCGTAGACCTCACTTGTTTTCAAAAATGCCATGTGTGTCCATTAACATCCCTATAAATGGACACCACCTCACCCACTTCCTCACACATCTCAAAAAACAAAGGTTTAACAAATATCTACCCAAAAAACATTCCAAAAAACTCTTACATTACTATTTAAATCCATCATTTTGGAAGAATGTCTTCCATGAAATCCCTTTGGTGCAAACCAAAAGGAGTTACCATATTAAGAGATAACACCCCCATCATAATCCTTTGTGTTATTTCCATTATCCACTCTCTAAACACTTATTATTCTATGATTTTATAAAAACACATTTCTTAAATATATTAGTATTTTTTTATGATTAGGGTTCTACATACACTTACACACACTTCCACATAATGGGCAACAAACATTCTATTTACGTGTACGACAAACTACCACCTCACGAAACAGTGATTGTTTATTTTTCCTTTACCGCATCTCATGGGGGACATTATGATGGAAGTCATATTTATATATTATATATATGATATTTATAATTTCTTTAATATTATATAATTATTATTTTTAACATACCTTTATTCTTTCCAAATATTTAAATATGATAATTTCGTTTGAGGATGTTTGGACTTCCACCACCTTAAAGTGATGTAATTCATTCACACACTATATGTAATGTATTAAGGATATTTTTTTGTGAAAATATATGATATAAATGACATAATAATGATACTATAATTATCTTATATTCATATATAATATATATATATTTCATTTTCATTCATTCTTTCAATACATCAATAAAATGGAAGCAACATTCAAACGTACATACGACCTACTACCTCAATGAACGATGTATTCCATTTTATACTTCTATATTACATAGATTATAATAATAAAAATATAATAAATATAAATTACATTTATATAATGGGTTAAATTATTTAAATCATGATATACATATAACTACCAAAGATATAATAAATTAGAAAACAAGTGATAAACGAAGTGAATATTTCCCAAAGCGTGACCTGAAAATGAAATTTATAATTAGAATGTAATATAAAGTAATTAAAAAATATTTTATTAGATATAATAATAATATTATTTAAATTATTTATAATAAAATTACATTTATTATACAATAGGTTTGAATGAGCACGACGAGAGTCAAGACACAAGGGAAGGAAATATCATCACATTTTTTATATCCTTGAGTTACATGTAATGTTCACCACTATTTTTTATTTTTTGTGGTGTATAAAATTTACAAGAATATATTATATGATTTTTATTATTATATTTATGGGTATTTACATATCCATTCTATGATCATTCATTCATGGAGTTTATAACCCAAAAGTTAAAAAATCGGTATGACAGTTTGGCCTCGATTTTCCTTATTTAAGAATAATTCTTTATGCCCCTACATTATTTTTTTAGGTTAATATATTTACATTTGACCTATTATATCTAGAATAAAATTATTTTAATGAAGTTTTAAGCTTTATTTAATTTGAATTTTTTATAGGGGGAGTATGGTTCAAAGATACCCACTAAAAAGAGTTTATTGAAACAATATCATCCCTTTTCGAGAATGTGATTCATTTCTGGAAATATTATGAACCATATATCAATAATAAACAATAATTATCTTATAATATGGTTTTACATAATATAATCATGTATTAGTACCATTTTCCACTCTATGTTACTTATGATAACTAATTTATCATTATTACAAAAGTCCGACTTTATTTATCATTTTCATTAGAAATCTGTATTCCATGAAAGCTGTGATTTCAAGATGTTTTTAAAAAAATATTTCAATATTAACCTATGATGTTAAATAAAATATTACACATGTTTTAACTTTTATAAAAAATTATTTTAAAAAAGTATTCACCATGTCGTTTTTCTATAGAGGCACTTTCTAAACTTTTTATGGTTCAAAAAGTTACTTCAGTATGTACAGATTTACTGACCATCATGACGAACTTTCTATTGATGCTTCATATACAATATTACAAATTTTTATTTTTAAAAATATTTTTTTCTTAATATTCTTGAATTTTTTTTAGTAAAGTGGTTTTAAATGGAAATGTTATTTAAAATTTTTTGAAGACAGTTTTGTATGTTTTTATGAAAAATTGTTTTCAAAACATTTTGAAGATCCTATTAAATGTTTTAAAGGAATATGGTTTTAAAAACAATTTCAATATAAATTTATATTTTTACGATGAAAATTATTTCAATTTTTTTTAAATCTTTATTTATAAGCATTCATTTTTGTTTTCATGAAAATGGTTTTCAAAAGGTTTTTTTGTTTTAAAGAGCCTTTTCCAAAGATGAAAGGATATTTTCCTCAAGAAATATTTTCAAATTAACTTTCCATGTTATTTTACATATAATATGACATCCTTTTATGTTACTCATGAAATTTTAGGAAATGATCCAAACTTTCTATTCATATTCATTCATTAATAGTCTATTTTTTGATAGAATGACTCTTATGATACCTGTTTCTCTTCAAAAAGTTATATGATTTTGAATCTTGCTTCTTTTCAATGGTTACGATTTGATGAAATGACTAGGAAACATATATATTTTACATAGGTTATGATAATGATCATGATACCCATTTCATTTCCCAGGTTATGATTTTCAATTTATAAAACTCATCTCTTTTTAAGGGTCATTATATGATGAAATATTTATTATCTTGAGGCACATGTATGCGTGATTTTATAAGGAGGTGGGTGGAACATATATATCCATACAATGAATTGGGTAATGATTTATATTTAATGTGATATTGATTGGAATCATGTTGACCAGCTTGTTCCACTATTGGAATGTGGGGGAAGTTGATCCCTTACAAAGAAAGGACGACAACTGAGGATTATGGTGTTTTCTTCCCACTAGATGTAGTCACGATGAAATTAGAAGATAGGGAAACCCAATCCACTATTGGATGATGGAAAACTGATCCCTAACCAGGAATGAACTAAAAATGGTGATGATGGTGTGTCCCAACCAATGAGTGTGGTTCCCATAAAGTGCCTTGATTATTTCTAGTAATGCACATTGACTTATAGGGAATGATATCACATGTTTAGGAATTTTATAATTCCATGTCTTATTCTTACGCTATGATTTCACGGATTATGTTATTTGTTTCTATGTGATTCCTATCTTATGAACTACCATGATCTATTTTATTATTCATATTTATTATCTCTAATATAGAGGGTATGATCTTCAAATATTATTATCACATTATCATACCCCTATCCTATAGTTTATGTTTACATATCTCCCTTGTTTACCCTTACTGAGAAATTTAGCTCACCCCTTATTTTTTTTCCTTCCTTATGAAGATATTTATTAAGTATGATGTGTATAAGAATGATACTAGTCATTAAGAACCTAGTGGGAGATAATGTAGGTCGTTAATGTACCAGTTTTTATATTCATATGTTTCTAAAGGCACTAAACTAATACGGTCCTTTAGCAATTTTTATTATAATGTTTTAACTATTCTATAAAAGTAATGTAATATATATTTACATTAATACAAGGTCATTATATTTGGACACCTTTAAATGGATATAAAGAGGGATAGGTAGAGTAATATCCTGATACATTGTTTTTGAGTGATGATAAATGGGAGGTGGGGTGGGTTTATATAGGAAAAATGATGATAGTTATTTATTAATTTCCAAACATAGTTTTTAGACTCTATAAGATTCAGTAAACATGAAAAAACCATACCTTAAATTTTACCCGGATTTGTACCAAAGAAGAGTGGTTTCAATTATTTTACATGTTTAATAGCTAATGTAATTATAATAATACCCTTGGTGTTATGGAAGCGAGTCACGTTTAAAAAGAAATGATTTTAAACACATAAAATATAATATAGGTTTTGAAGATTCATTAAGGGCTATTAAAGTAATAAAATAAAATAAAAAAATATTTTAAAGGAGAAAATTTAATTTTTTCATAGATAGCTTTATGGAATATATTTAAACACTTTTGGGTTATTTTGATGTCATAATACATATAATATATTTATAACGTCCATAAATTTTAACAGAAAACATGATAGTCTCAGAAAATTATGAAAAATAAACATTGGAAATATTTTTTGTGTTTATTTTAAAAATAATATTTCTTTAATCAAAATAATTATTTAATTATAATAATTTAATATTTTAAATCAAAATACCCATTTATTGAAAAAACCAATTTTTTGATAATAATTTTTTTGACCATTATAAAAAATAATTTTGACTTTATAGATTTATATTATCACATAAATATATTTAATAAATAGTAATTTATAATAACATTGTAATAAAGAAAAATTTATTTCTAAAATTATTTAAATCGTTGAACATAGTGTCTTGATTGAAGCTAAATATTCCCTAAAAACATAATTTCTGTTTCATCCTATTGGAATCTAATTTTTTATCCAACTCATAAGATTATCATTTAAAAAGTGATAATAGAAAATGGTAAATATAAAATTTTTTTAGTGATAATAAAATATGAAGATTCATATTTTTATTTCTAGAAACCTTTCTCTTTATTACACCACCTAATGACCTATGTTTGTGGTGTGTGATTGTGATATTTTATTGGGGTGGTCTGACGTACAAGGTTTGCGTAGTGATTTCGATGAAATTTAACTTCTCCTATAAATGGTTTAGATCATGATATAGTTTTTGAATCATGGTTTTTTATTAATAAAGCTAAAATCCAAGTGATTCTATATCACTCAAAATCTATGAAAATTTGGCTTTATAGGGTATAATCCTAATTGTCTTGTCCATCACTTCTTTTTTTATTATTTGTTGGACATTTTCATAAACCTCAGTATACTAATATTAGTGGTTACTGTAAAATTGACATATTATCAATGGTTGTGATGTATAATGATATTTAAAATTTGACAGACCATATAATTGTTCAAAACTAACCAAATTAGAGCCAGTGTTTTCAATAAATCATTACATTATATTGTATTTATTTAGTAAAAATGAGGGAATATCATTTAAAAAATTTAATTTCATTATATTATTCACTACTTATGAAATTTTACCATATAAATTTACATTTAATACACTGAAATATATGTGGAAAATTATGGTTCATCACCTCATCCAGTTCCCATGTCACTTCCTCAAATAATTGGTTCCATGATAACACTTTTACCATATGAGTTTCCTGGTTTTGTTGAACCTCATATCTATGATCTAAGATCATAACCAGCTATTCCTAGTTTAATAGATCATTTTTCAAAGGAACCACCTATATATTAAATACATGTTAGGAGTCTAGTATATATTTCCTGAAGATGGATAAATGGAACACTTCATGTACTTGAGATTTGTTTGGTGGGAGTGAAATTCAATAAGACACCTCTTTCGTATGATCGTGGATATAAAAGGAGATGATATATCTAGGGATAAGATTTACCATCTTCGCAAACCGAATTAATTTATTTATGGGTGATATAGGAAGGAAAACATTATCTCTAACCTCACACTCTAGGTCTTGTCGATAATTGAACTAATGGTTTTTTTGAATTTGTGATGATTTCATATGACAGATAATGTTTGGAACTTTATATATTATCTCTTGGATGAGATTAGGTCCCATCATTTTTTGATCTCCAAATTCATCTAGACATGTCAGAGTCTAAAACCTATTTCTATATAGAGCCTCATATGGTGCCTTTTGAAAGATTTAAGGGAACCTAATATTATATGGGAACTCTACAAGGGGAAGGTTCTGGTCCCAACATCCTTGTAAATACATTTACTTAACATATCCTCAAAAGTTTTAATGTTAATTTTAGACTTAATATCTATATGAGGGTGATAAATAACATTTAAGATCAGTTATATATCTTATAATTACTAAGGGAATCTCAAAAATATAAAGGTAAACGTCATGTACCAATCAAATACAATAGATAGTGAATACACATGAATTCTTACCACTTCCCTTATGTATATCAATGCGATATGGTCAATAGATAAATATCAGTTGATATAAATGAAATGTGATGAATTGTTAAAGAAATACACTACCACACAGATGGCGTTATTTCCTTTAGGAATCTTAGGGATTCCTACAATGAAATCCATGGTAATGATTTCCCATTTACATATTGGTATGGTAAATAGTTTTATCATACCCTTAGACTTATATTACTCATCCCTGACCTATTGGAATACCAAGAATCATGATACAGACTCCCCAATCAATTTCTTCATGTTTTCCAACTATAAGCTTTTCTTCAAAAAACTATACATCTTAGTTCTTCTAATATCAATAGAGAATGATGAGCTTTATGAATCATCCAAAATTTTCCTCTATATATCTAGTTTTTATGGGACTCAAACCTAGGTTCCAAACCTTATAAATACATCTTCAGTAAAGTTAAACATTATAATATTAGATACCTTATTTACAGCTAATTGTCATCTTTTTAGGCCTCCTTGATAATATCAAGAATTTATGGTAATGAAATTATTTGAGAAATTTAGGATAAAGATCCACTTATTATTCCCACATCCATTATTTTAATTTCCTTGAAGATTGGATCCCTTTTGATCCTCCTGATTTATATTGTTGTGGAATCCATTTTGATTAGAGTAATTACCACAATTTTTTTCTTTCTAAGTATGTTAATGGATTGAACATTTATAATCCTTGATCAACTCTAACTACCTTCATTTTTTCATCATAATCACCTTTTGTGTGAACGTATACTCGTGGTTTTTATGATCTGTATATATATTACACATTACTCTACATAGGTATTGTCTCAATTTCTTTAATATGATTTTCACTATAGAAAATTATGGATCATGTGTTTGGTAGTTCTATTCATGGATCTGTAATTGGTAGGTAGAATATGAAATCACTTCATCATCATTCATGAGTACATAACAAAATCCATTTTTGGACATGTCACTATAGATAAAAAATACTTCTCCACTAGTGGGTAATGTGTGAATATGTGTAATTATTGTCCTCTTATTTATCTCTTAAAAACATTCTGCACAATTATCTTTCCACAAAAGCTTGACTCCCTTACGAGTAAGATTGTTTAGTGGGATAGAAAATCATGAGGAGTTTCTCAAAAATTGATGATATTACCTTTCTAATCATAGTGTTTTTTTGATTTCCATCATAGATATTGGCCTTGGCCATCCTTCAAGTGAATCAATTTTTTTTAAGATCAAAATATTTACCTTTACCAGTGATAACATGTCCCAAAAAAGTTACTCACTCCAACCAAAATTCTCATTATATATATATATTATATTTCCACAAATTCTTCAGTGTAGAATTGGAATGTTCCCCATATTAATCCTTTATTTTATATTAGATGAAAATATCATTTATAAATATGAGCATACATTTATCAAGACAATGTCTAAATTCCCTACTCATTTTGTCCATAATTTTTTTGAGAATTAGTGTGTTCAAATAACATAACTATGAATGAATATTTACTCAACATTTTATGGAAGGAATTATAAGGGATATCCACATTCTTCAACTAATATTGATAATATCCCAAATAATGATCAACCTTATAGAAATACTAAGAATCACGTAGCTTATCGAACAAGTCATTAATCCATTGAAGAGAAAACATGTTATTTGTCATCATCATGTTGATTTCATGATAATAAATGTAGATGTGCATTGATCCATCCTTATTCATGAAGAAGAGGACCAGTTCACCCCATGGTGAAGAACTGGGGCATATAAACCCTTTAATAATATTCTCCTTTAATTGTTTCTTTAGCTCCACAAGTTTAACGACAACCATTATATATAGAGTCTTGAATATAGTAAAATCTTAGGGTAAGAGATAAATTGAGCACTCAACATCATATATATGGAGAATACCATGAAATTACTCAGTAAACATAGTATCAAATTACCTTACAATGGTCTTATCACCAGGGATGATGTTTTCTTTAATTTTAATCATTTCAGCTAAATATGCTTATTCACAAGGAAATAATGTCCATTCTTAAGATGTACGTATTAAAGAAGTGTCATATTCCTCATCTCAATTATATATAATCATAGTAGATTTATGATATGTAGGTTTATTTCTTTCTCTTATAAGTTTTTGGTGGATCACTATATAGAAATAAAAGACATACCTAGAATTGCATTGAATCTTGATAAAGAATCTAAGGGTTCATTGGGATGTTTATAACTAAAATTTTTATTGGGGAGGATTTATATACATGGGATGAAATAATTTCAACATTTTATATTTTCACAAATATCTCTACTTAAATACATTATGGTGGTATTTTAATAGTTATAGTAAACATTATTATTGTGAGTAAATACAGAGACCCCTAATAAAAAAGTATGTTCACTATCTTTGAATGAATAACTAGTGCACCTTTAAACAATTATTTTTCACGATCCACATATGCATTTGTTTTGTAATAAGATCTCCCTTGATTTGTTGGATGTTGTTGGAATTGATTGTCTTATAAAAGAATTGGATTTTCTAGTGCTCGTGTTATTCGTAATCGAAACATTGTAATGCTAATAAATGATTGACTAGTTCAATACATTCATCCTTCATATCACTGGGGTTTTATTATTGGAAATAATAGTTAGGTTCTTTTCATTACTTCCCTAAAATGATTTCTTCACCCCATTTTAAAAAACTATGATTATTTTTCCCAGTATTTTAACTAGTGGAATATTAGGATTTCTATCCTATATTTGATTTACCTATCATGTCACTAAAATAAAACTTCATTTTACAGTTTTTATCCCCTTTAAAACATTAATATTTAATGATATCTATTTCAACATTGAGGGAACACAGAATAATTTCTTCATGGATTATAACATAAAAAATAACTATGTCTTTTCATAGACTTGGCATCATCCCACCAAGGAATTGGTCAAAATTACTTTTTCACATAATGAAAACGATAGTCTCATATCATGAAAGTCATTTAATTTTCTTTGTATATGCATTGATGTATTCATCATCCTTTTTCCTGATGTTAAGTAAGACCATCTTTCTTTTTAGTTTAAGAGTGTGAGGAAAATATTTTTTGGAAAACATTTTGTATAATTTCATCAAATCCATCACTTCAATATCCTCATTATGATTTGTATTTTTATTAAATTTACACTATTGATCATCTTCTCCATACATATGATAAACAACTAGTATGAAAATTTCTTTCTCAGAGTATTAATGAAAGGATAATATCTTTTCAGTAGAGTAGATCCATTTCTCTATGATTAATGGATTATAGTATGACTTGAAATATAGGGGACTTTTTTGGATAAAGGACTCAATTAAAACTTTTCCTTTATTAGGGGGATTCAAGAGTTCATCCTGATTAATGTTTTGGTTCAAAATATGCGCCAATTTTGAATGTATTTTCATGATGTTCACAATTACCTTGGGCATGGTATCTAATATTAGGTTTGTTATTTCATTTTGGAAGTCATCACATTGAACCTCACATTCATTGTTGGCTCAGTTCCTCATATTTATAACTAGTTAATAAAATTAAGGGAAATTTGGGATTATCATTTGAAAACCATGAACATTAAAGGGGTAACTCATAGAGTACATATATTCTTTAAATTATGAAATTTTAGATTTCAATATAATTTATCCATGATATATTTCCTATGATAAAATATTATGAGAATTATTATTCCCTGAATAAAGGTTTATAAGAAACATGTACATTTAATAATTCATATACATTAGGAGTGTCAAACTAGGTGAGTAGTATGTCCAGTTGTAATGCACCAGGTAATGATCAATTATAGCCCAAATCACCATTTTTGGGGTTACTGGACCTATGCACATCTATTCGAGAGCCACATTAACTTATAGTATCCAAAAATGTATTTATTTTCATGAAAACCACATTTTATATATATTAACATAATTTAGGGATGTTTTACTGTATTTATTATTATAAATAAGGATTTTAACGGAGTCTTCAAATCCAAATATTAAAAATAATTAAGCCTAGATGTGATACCAACTATGAAAACCCATATTTTCATTACACATTAATTCATGATTTATTACATAAAAATAGGCATAATTCAATCCCAGAATATTGATAAGCCTACTTTCTTTAGGTAATTAGTTGTATAGAATAACAAATTAAAATAATAATATAGTGACATTAATGAAAACGTTTTTAATATTCTCCTAAAATTATATTATTATTCTAAAACTACAAGATATAACCAGGGGATGTATATAGGAAATGAGTGAGCTGTAAAGTCCAGTAGGGGAATAAAAAAATAATATAAAAAGTTATATAAGTACATGAGAACCAAACGTAATATTAAGGGAACATAATAGGGTTGAGAATCATAATCCTGAACAATGAGGGATGGTATAACAAGATAACATAAAGGTAACATGGGAATGTGGAGACAATATGAAACCTGACTTCATAAATATAGGTTATGGATAGCTTCCAAGACGTCATAATATGATAGAAAAAGACCCATAATGGACTAAGTTTACTCCATAATCCCATATATTGTTTTTTGAAGAGTTTTAAACATTACCTAGTGTACTGGGGCACTATCTGGGTGCACCCATAATTTTCATATCATATACATGAATAAGTGTGTCACATGAAACACACAACAAAAAAATTTCATCGATTCTAATCCCATAATCAAGCAGTGTGGGTTACATATATAGAAGTACCCAATTAATTAACAATAGTTACATGAAGGTAGATATTCTAGTGTAGAAACAAGTATTGGTATTCACAGTAAAAATGATTGGCATGAAAATGTACTTGGATATTTCCAAAAGCAAAACAAGGGTACATAGAGGGTCATGGAAGGTATTACTTAGAGTAAAATGGGTCTCTAATAACTTATAAATAATAAATTCTATAATATGGATATTTGAAATTATAACCCAACATTAACAATTGGAAAATAAGAAATCAATATAAAGGAGGTTCTGGAATAAATTGGAGAAGGAGAGGATCCCCTACCACAATTGGGTGTTTCTAAAAGATTGGGAAGGGATTCTTAGGAGATAGGGGACACATTGGGATGGTTTTAGAGAGGTAAGAATAGATTATTTTGAATAATTTTAGTGGAAGAAGTTCTATAGTGGGTACTGTAGCAGCATGGGTACTGTAGTAGTACTATTCACTGATGGGGCCTTTGGGCCAAAAAATAGACTTTCAGTCATTGTATTCATGCCACTTGGACTTGGGCTTTCAGGATATATAATGGGTACCCCTCTATCCAAGAATAAGTTGTATTTTCATTAATAATAAACTCTCGATTATACCCCAACCTTTTAAAAAAATGGAACATTGGGTGTGTTTATACAGAAAAATGAAGGATATTAAATTATTAATTTTGAAACATAGATTTTGGACTCAATTTAATAAATTAATCAAATCCAAAAACCAGCCCATGTTTTTTATAATTGTTTCTATCAAAATGTATTATTTTTCTTTAATTTACATATTTAATAACCGATGAAATATAAATAATACCATTAGTGATGTGGAATTTAGTTATGCTTATAATGAATTGGTTTTAAAACAATAAAATATAATATAGGTTTTATAGGATAAATTAAGAATTAAAAAATTAATAAAAAACCCAAAAAACCCATTATTTTAAACGGAAAATGTATTTTATCACTGGTACCATTTATGGAATATATTATACCACTTTTGGGTAAATATTATTTCATAATACATGACGTATATTTTTACCATATTTAATTTTTACTAGAAAATTCAATTATCTTAGAAAAATATGAAAAAAACAACATTGGATAATTACTACATGATTATTCAAAAAAATATTATTTATTTTATAAAAATAATTATTTTATGATGATAATTTTTTATTTTAAATAAAAATTCTTATTTAATTTTTTTTGAAAATAACAGTTTTATAACCCTTTCAACAATTATATTTAACAACATAAAATTACACTATCATTTAAATTTGAAAATAATATTTTAATAATAATATTTTATTAAATTAAAATTTATTTCCAAAATTATTGAAATCATTAAAAAGTGTCTTGATTGAAACTATATATTTCACAAAACTATAATTTGTGTTTTATCATATCAGAATATCATTTTATTCAAACTCATTATTTAATCATTGAAAAAGTAATAATAAAAAAGATAACTATAATCATTGTTTAATTAAAATAAAACATAAAAATTTATACAATTAGGGTTGAGATACATAATCCTTTATTACACTAGTTAATTACCTATGGGTAAGGTGTGTGATTGTGAGATTTACTTGTGGTGGTCTAACATACAGGTTGTGGGCCAAGAGAAAAGCTGAATTACGCTATATCCTATAGAAGCTCTAAAAAATTGGCTTCATAGGGTATGATCATGCTGGTCATGGACACCGCTTCTTCCATATGTATCAATTAGACTTTATCATAAACCTTAATATACTAAACTTTATGGTCACTATACACAAGCTATATTATTAATGGTTTGGATGAAAAAGAGTTAATTTAATTTTGAAAGGTAACATAACATTTTAAAAATCCAAAATGCAGTTTATTTGTTTTCTATAGCATCATTACATGATAATGAATTTATTCATTCAAATAGAGGTAATCTAATTTATTAAAGTTTAGGTCATTATAAACTCAGTAACATTTCATACCTTCTTTTGAAGAACATCATCATTATTTTTCACCACTTTACAATTCACAGGGGTTGATTGATGAACACTCATTTTTTAAGGATAATATTTCTCCCATTCCTTATATATTTTATGATATATTCTTTGATGATCTATAAAGATTTTATAATTTGTTATCCTCATCATAGATAAGATATAATGATCCTTTTTGACTCAAAAGATTATCCACCTTGTTCTCTTTCCCAGAGTGTTAATATAACGAGGCATCATATTCTTTAACCAACTATAATCATATTCTATAGAGAATGTTCAACTCATTATTTGTGAATATACACTTCATAATTTTATTATTAGTATTTATGTCACACCTTTATGCATAAATAAAATTTCTAAATATCTTTAATACAAAAATTACCACTAAAACTCCAGGAAATAGTTCATGTAAATCTTCCCAAGATCCTTGAATTGATGAGATGATTAATCTATCACCAAGATATAATATGTACGAACACATCTCATTCCCTTCTTTGATACATCATTGAAAATCATCAACCCTTCTCAACTACATGGTAATGTGAGTACTAGTGCACTAACCAACCATCTATTCGATTCCTTGATATTTTCATCAAATTAACTAGTCTAAAGAATATTGAATCACTTTCATGTAAACATTTTGAGCGGATTACATAGAAATTATAAATTATTAAAAAGTATCAATAATATCCATCAAATATAAGAAAACTATGGATCTTAGTTACCGTGGTTAGTCTAGTATAATATTCAATAATTTCAATCTTTGATAGATCAAATGATATACCTCAAATTGAGAGAACATGACCTAGAAATGTAACTTAATATATCCAATATTAACACTTTTTAAAATTTTCATATAGTTTTTCCTTCTATATGGACTTTAGTACAATATTAATGTGATCTTAATGATATTACTTTCTCTCATAATATATAATACTATCATCTATTTTAAGTGTCATTATGTGATGAATGATTTATTATCTTGTGGAACATGTATGTATGATTTTATTAGGAGGTGGATGGAACTTATATCTCAATCCAATGCATTGGGTAATGATTTATATTTAATATGATATTGATTGGAATCATGTCGACCATCTTGTTCCACTGTTGGAAGGTGGGGAAAGTCGATCCCTTACAAAGAAAGGACTGCAACTAAGGATTATGGTGTTTCCTACCCATTAGATGTAGTCACGAAGTAGTTAGAAGATAGGGAAACCCAATACACTATTGGAAGATGGGGAAAGCAGATCCCTCACTAGGAATGAACTAATAATGGTTATGAGGGTGTGACCAACCCAATGGGTGTGGTTCCTATAAAGTGCCTTGATTAGTTCTAGTAATGCATATTGACTTATAGGGAATGATATCACATGTTTATGAATTCCATAATTCTATGTTTTTTTCTTATGTTATGATTTCACGGATTATGTTATTTTTTCCCATGTGATTCCTATCTTATGAACTACCATGATATATTTTATTATTCATATTTATTATCCTTGATATAGAGGGTATGATCTTCAAATATTATTATAACGTTATCATTCCCATATCCTCTAGTTTATGCTTACATATCTCACTTATTTACCCTTACTGAGAAATTTAGCTCATCCCTTCATATGCTTCCTTCCATAGGTTATGAAGATATTTATTAAGTGTGATGTGTAGAACAATAATAATAGTTATTAAGAACCTATTGGTAGATAATTTAGATCGTTAATGTACCAATTTTTATATTCCTATGTTTCCAAAGGCACTAAACTAATACGGTCTTTTAGCATATGTTTTTATAATGTTTTAATTATTATATAAAAGTAATGTAATGTATATTTAAATTAATACAAGGTCATTATATTTGGACACCTTTAAAGGGATATAGAGAGGTAAGGGTAGAGTAATATCATGATACATTGTTTTTGAGTGATGATAAATGGGAGGCGGGGTGAGTTTATATAGGAAAAATGATAAGAGTTCTTTATTAATTTCCAAACATAATTTTTAGACTCTATAAGATAATGTAAACACGAAAAAACCATACCGTGGATTTTACCAGGATTTCTACAAAAGAAGAGTGGTTTAAATTATTTTACATGTTTAATAGATAATGTAATTAAAATAATACCCTTGGTGATATGGAAGTGAGTCACGTTAAAAAAGAATTTATTTTAAAAACATAAAATATAATATAGGTTTTGGAAGATTCATTAAGATCTACTAAAGTAATAAAATAACCTAAAAATTATTTTAAAGGAGAAAATTTTATTTATTCATAGATATCTTTTATGGCATATATTTCATCACTTTTGTGTTATTTTGATGTCATAATACATATAATATATTTATAACGTTCTTAAATTTTAACAAATAACTTGGAAGTCTTAGAAAATTATGAAAAATAACCATTGGAAATATTTTATGTATTTATTTAAAAAATAATATTTATTTTATCAAAATAAATATTTAATTATAATAATTTACAATTTTTAATCAAAATACCCATTTATTGAAAAAACCAATTTTTTGATAATAATTTTTTTGACCTTTATAATTTTTTTGACCTTCTAAAATTATATTATCACATAAATATATTTAATAAATATTAATTTATAATAATATTTTAATAAAGTAAAATTTATTTCTAAAATTATTTAAATCATTGAACATAATGTCTTGATTGAAGCTATATATTTCTTGAAAATATAATTTCAATTTCATCCTATTAGAATCTAATTTTTTATCAAACTCATTATATTATCATTTAAAAAGTAATAATAGAAAATGATAAATATAATCATTTATTAACTATAATAAAATATAAAAATTCATATTTTTATTTCTAGAAACTTATCTCTTTATTACACAACGTAATGCCCAAAGTTTAAGGTGTGAAATTGTGAGAATTTTTTGTGGTAATCTGACATACATGGTTTGAGTAGTGATATTAATGAAATTTAAATTCTCTTATAAATGGTTTAGTTCTTGCTTTAGTTTTTGAATCATGGTTTTTTAATAAAGGTAAAATCCAAGTGATTCTATATCACTGAAAATCTATGAAAATTTGGCTTTATAGGGTACAATCCTAATTGTCTTGTCCATCACTTATTTTTTTATTATTTTTTGGAAATTATCATAAACCATAGTATACTAATATTAATGGTAATTTTAAAATTGATATATTATCAATGGTTTTCATGTATATTGGTGTTTCAAATTTGAAAGACTATATAATTGTTCAAAAGTAACGAAAGTAGAGCCAACATTTTCAATAAATCATTAAATTATAATGTATTTCTTCAGTCAAAATGAGGGAATATCATTTATAAAATTTAACTTCATTTTATTATTCACTACTTATGAAATTTTACCCTAGAAATTTACATTTAATACCCTGAAATAGATGTGGGTAATTATGGTTCATCACCTCTTCAAGTTCCCATGCACTTCCTCAAACAAGTGGTTCCACAATAACACTTTGACCACATGAGTTTCCTGGTTTCGTTTAACCTCATATCTATGATCTAAGATCACCAACAGTTATTCCTAGTATAAAATAACATTTTGCAATTGTACCACCAATTTATTAAACACATGTTAAGAGTCTAGTATATATTTCTTTAAGTTGGATACATGGAACACTTAATGTACTTGAGATTTATTTGGTGGGAGTGAAATTCAATAAGACACCTCTTTCATATGATCAAATATATAAAAGGAGATGATGTATCTACGAATAAGATTTAACTTCTTCCCAAACCGCATGACTTTATTTAAAGGTGATATATGAAGGAAAACCTTATATCTAACCACACACTCTAGGTATTATATATGATTGACATCAAGGTTTTTTTTTGAATTTGTGAAGATTTCATATGACATATAATGTTTTAAACTTTATATATTATCTCTTGGATAATATTAGGTCCCATAATCTTGTGATCTCCTAATTTATCCTGACATGTAAGAGTCTAACACCGATTTCCAAATAGAGCCACATATGGTGCCTTTTGATAGATAGAATGGAAACTGATTTTATATGGGAACTCTACAAGGGGAAGGTGTTGGTCCCAACATCCTTTTAAATACATTTAATTAACATATCCTCAGAGTTTTAATGGTAATTTTAGACATACCATCCATATGAGGGTGATAGATAACATTTATGATCAGTTATATATCTAATAATTACTAGGGGAATCTCCAAAATCTAAAGGTAAACCTTTTGTAGCAATAAAATACAACAGAGAGTGAATCCGCATGAATTCTTACCACTTCCCTTATATATATCAAAGTGATTTGGTCAATAGAGAAATATCATTTGATATAAATGAAATGTGATGAATTGTTAAGGAAATACACGACCACACAGTTGTCGTTACTTCCTTTAGGATTATTATGAATTCCTTCAATGAAATCCATGATAACGATATCCCATTTCCATATTGGTATGGTAAATGGTTTCATCATACCCTTAGACTTATATCACTCATGCCTGACCTGTTGGCATACTAAGAATCAAAATACAGACTCCCCGATCTATTTCTTCATGTTGCCCCACTAGAATCTTTTCTTCAAATAACTATACATCTTAGTTATTCCAAGATCAATAGAGAATGATGAGCTATGTGAATCATCCAAAATTTCTCTCTATATATCTAGTTTTTATGGGACAGAAACCTGGGGTCCAAACCTTATAAATAAATCTTCAGTAATGTTAAACTTCATAATATTAGTTACCTTCATTTATAGCTACTCGTCATCTTTTTAGGACTCCTTGATAATACTAAGAATGTATGGTAAGGAAATTATTTGAGAAATTTAGGATAAAGATCCAATTTTTACTCCCACATCCATATTTTTAATTTCCTAGAAGATTGGATCCCTTTTGATTCTCCTAATCTATATTTTTGTGGAATCCATTCTACTTAGAGTAATTGCCACATTTTTTTTCTTTCTAAGGATAGTAATGGATTGACCATTCATAATCCTTGATAAACTCTAACTACCTTCATTAGTTCATAATAATCACCTTTTGTGTGAACATATACTCGTGGTTTTTATGATCTGTATATATGCTACACATTACTCTACAAAGGTATTTTCTCAATATCTTTAATATGATTTTCACTATGGATAGTTATAGATCATATGTTGGGTAGTTCGATTCATGGTTATTTAATTAGTAGGTAGAATAGAAAATCAATTCATCATCATTCACGAATACACAAAAAAATCCATGTTTGGATAGATCACTATGGATCAAAAATGATTCGCCACTAGTGGGTAATGTGGGAATATGTGTAATGATTATCCTCTCATTTATCTCTTAAAAACATTCTTCACATTAATCTGTCCATAAAAACATGACACCCTTAAATGTAAGATTGTTTAGTGGGATATAAAATCAAGAGAATTTTGTCAAAAATTGATGATAGTACCTAGCTAATCCTAGAAATGTTTTTATTTCCATCATAGATATTTTCCTTGGACATGATTAATGTGAATCAATTTTTTGAAAGATCAAAATATTTACCTTCACTGGTGATAACATGTCCCACAAAAGTTAC
Organism: Viscum album; assembly: GCA_963277665.1. Taxonomy (NCBI): domain Eukaryota; kingdom Viridiplantae; phylum Streptophyta; class Magnoliopsida; order Santalales; family Viscaceae; genus Viscum; species Viscum album. Next base: position 1,553,424,870 of record OY728131.1, read on the forward strand.
TCACTACAAGAAAACGTATCATTTTATATAAATATTTTATTTCCAAAAATTCTTCAGTATAGAATTGAAATGTTCCCCATATTAATACTTTATTTTATATTGGATGAGAATATCATTTATAAATACTAGCACACATTTATCAAGACAATGTCTAAATTCACTACTCATTATGTCAATTTTTTTAGAATTAGTGTGTCCAAATAACATAAATATGAACTCATATTTACTCAAAATTTTATGGAAGGAATTCTAAGGGATATCCACATTCTTCAACTAATATTGAAAATATCCAAAATGATGATCAACTTTATAGAAATACTTAGCTTTACATAGCTTATCGAACAAGTCATTGATCCATTGAATAGAAAACATGTTATTTATCATGATCATGTTGATTTCATGATAATAAATGTAGATGTGCATTGACCAATCCTTATTCATGAGTAAGAGGACTAGTTCACTCCATGGTGACGAACATGGGCATATAAACCCTTTAATAAGATTCTCTACTAATTGTTTCATTAGCTCCTCAAGTTTAATGAAAACGATTATATATAGAGTCTTGAATATTGTCCATGCTTAGGGTAAGAGATCAATTGACCACTCAACATCATAGATATGGTCAATACCATAAAATTACTCAGTAAACATAGTATCAAGTTACCTTACAATGGTCTTATCACCAGGGATGATGTTTTCTTTAATTTCAATCATTTCAGCTAGATATTCTTATTCACAAGGAAATAATATCCATTATTAAGATGTGGGTACTAAATAAGGCTCATATTCATAATTTCAATTATATATAATTATAGTATATTCATGATATGTAGGGTTATTTCCTTCTATTAAGAAGTTTTTGTTGGATCTCAATAAGGAAATACAAGACATACCTAGAATTGCGTTGAATCCTACTAGAGAATATAATGATTCATTGGGATGTTTATAACACATATTTTTTTAGGGGAGGATTTATATACCTGGGATGAAATAATTTCCACACTTACTATTTTCACAAATATCTCTACTTAAATAATTTATGGGGGTATTTGAATAGTTCTACAAAATTTTCATATTGTGAGTAATTACAGAGAACCCTAATAAAAAATTATGTTTACTATCTATGAATGAATAACTAGTTTAACATTCCACACTTATTTTTCATGATTTTCCTAAGAATTTGTTTTGTAATAAGATCTCACTTGATTTGTTGGATTTTTTTGGAATTGATTGTCTTATAATAGAATTGGATTTTATTGTGCTTGTGTTCTTTGTAATCGAAACACTGTAATGCTAGTAAATGGTTGACTACTTCATTACATTCTTCCATCATATTAGTGGGGTTTTATTTCTGGAAATAATAGTTAGGTTGTTTTCCTTACTACACCAAAATGATTTCTTCACCCCAGTTTTAAAAACTATGATTTTTCTTCCCAGTATTTTAAGTAGTGGGATATTGGGATTTCTATCCAATATTATATTTACCTATCATGTCACTAAAATAAAACTCCATTTTACACTTTTTATCCCCTTTTTAACCTAAATATTTAATGATATCTATTTCAACATTGAGGGAACATAGAATAATTTCTTCATGGATTTTAACATAAAAAATAAATGTCTTTTCATAGACTTGGCTTCATCCCACCAAGGAATTGGTCAACATTACTTTTTCACATAATGAAAATGATTGTTTCATATCACGAATGTAATTTAATTTTTTTGTATATGCATTGATGGATTCATCATCCTTTTTCATTATGTTAAGTAATTCAATATCTCTTTTTAGTTGAAAAGTGTGAGCAAAATATTTTTTGAAGAATATTTTGTATAATTTCGTCAAATCCATCACTTCAATATCCTCATTAGGCTTTGTATTTTTATTAAATTTACACTATTTATCATCTTCTCCATACATATGATAACCAAATAGTATAAAAATTTCATTCTCATAGTATTAATGAATGGAGAATAGCTTTTCAGTAGAGTTGCTCTATTTCCATATGATTAATGTATTATAATATGCCTTGAAACATAGGGGCCTTTTTTGGATAAAGGACTCAATTAAAACTTGTCCTTTATTAGAGGGATTCCAGAATTCTGACTGATTCATGTTTTGGTTCAAAAGATGATTCAATTTTGAATGTATATTCATGAAGATTACAATTCCCTTGGCCATGGATTCTAATGTTTGGTTTGTTATCTCATTTGAAAAGTCATCACATTAAACCGCACATTCGTTGTTGGCTTAGTTACTCATATTTCTAACTATTTAATAAAATTAATTGAAATTTTGGATTATAAGTTGGAAACCATGAACATTAAAGGGATAACTCATAGAGTTCATATATTCTTTAAACTATGAAATTTTAGGTTTCAATATAAGTTATCCCTGATATATTTCCCATCATAAAATTTTATATGCATTTTTGTTCCCTGAATAATGGTTCATAAGAAACATTTACATTTAATAAAGAATATACCTCAGGAGTGTCAGACTAGGTGAGTAGCAAGTCATATTGTAATGCACTAGGTAATGATCAAGTCTAGCTCAAGTCCCCATTTTTGGGGTTACTAGCCCTATTTACATCTATTCCAGAGCCACATTAACTTATAGTATCCACACATGTATTTATTTTCATGAAAACCACATAATATACACATTAGTATAATTTAGCGATGTTTTACTATTTTTATTATTATAAATAAGGATTTTAATGGAGTCTTAAAATCCAAATCTCAAAAATAATTAAGTCTGGATGTGATAACAACTATGAAAACCCATATCTTCATTACACTTTAATTCATGATTTATTACATAAAAATAGGCATAATTCAATCCCAAATGATTGGTAATACTACTTTATTTAAATATTTATTTGTATATAATAACAAATTGAAATATAAATATAGTGAAATTAATGAATACTTTTTTAATATGATCCTAAAATTATATAATTATTCGAAAACTGAAAGATATATCCTGGGGATGTATATAAGAAATGGGTCAGCTGTAAAAACCTGTAGGGGAATAAAAAAATAATAAAAAACATTATATAAGTACATGTGAACCAAACGTAATATTAAGGGATCATAATAGGGTGGTGAATCATAATCTTGAATAATGAGGGATGGTATAACAAGATAACATAAAGGTAACATGGGAATGTGGAGACAATATGAAACCCGACTTCATAAATATAGGTTATGGATAGCCTCCAAGACGTCATAATATGAAAGAAAAAGTCCCATAATGGATTATGTTTACTCCCTAATCCCATAGATTATTTTTGACGAGTGTGAAACATTACCTAATGTACTAGACCACTATCTGGGTGCACCCATCATTTTCATATCATGTACATGCATAAGTGTGTCACATGAATCATACAACAAAAATGTTTCATCAATTCTAATCCCATAATCAAGCAGTGTTGGTTAAATATATATAAGTACCCAATTAATTATCCATACTAACATAAAGGTGGATATTCTAGTGTAGAAACAAGGATTGGTATTCACATAAAAAATGTTTGGTATGGAAAAGTATCAAGATATTTCCAGAAGCACAACAAGGGTACATAAAGGGTCATGAAAGGGATTAATTAGAGTGAAATGGGACTCCAATCACTTTTAAATAATAATTTCCATAATTTGGATATTTTAAATTATAACCCAACATTAACAATAGGAAAATAAAGAACTCAATATAAAGGAGGTTCTTGAATAAATTGTAGAAGGACAGGATCCCCTACCACAAGTGGGTGTTTCCAAAAGATTGGGAGGAGATTATTTGGAGATAAGGGACACATTGGGATGGTTCTAGAGAGGTAAGAACAAATTATTTTGAATAATTGTAGTGGAAGAAGTTCTATAGTGGGTACTATAGCCGCATGGGTACTGTAGTAGTACTATTCATTGATGGTCCCTTTGGGCCAAAAAATGGACTTTCAGTCCTTGTATTCATGCCACATGTCCTTGGGATTTCAGGATATGTAATGAGTATCCCTCTACCCAGAAATAAGTGGTATTTTCATTAATAATAAACTGAGGATTCGACCCTAACCTTTTAAAAAATGGAATATTGGGTGTGTTTATATATAAAAATGGAGGATATTAATTTATTAATTTCCAAACATAGATTTTGGGCTTTATTTAATAAAGTAATCAAATACAAAAACCAACCAATGTTTTTTATAATTATTTCTATCAAATTGTAGTGGTTCTCATTATTTTTCATTCTTAATAACCGATGAAATTTAAATAATACCATTAGAGATGCGGAATTTTGTTATGCTTACAATAAATTGGTTTTAAAACCATAAAATATAATATAGGTTTTAGAGGAAAAATTAAGAATTTATAAAATTAATAAAAAACATAAAAACACATTATTTTAAAGGAAAAATGTACTTTATCATTGATACCATTTATGGAATATATTACATCACTTTTAGGTAAATATGATTTCATAATACATACCGTATATTTTTACTGTATTTAATTTTTACTAGAAAATTCAATTATCTTAGAAAAATATGAAAATAACAACATTTGATAATTTCTACATGATGATTCAAAAAAATTATTTATTTTAGAAAAATAACTATTTTTTTATGATAATTTTCAATTTTAAATAAAAATTCTTGTTTATTTTTTTTTGAAAATAACAGTTTTATAACCCTTCCAACAACTATATTTAACTTCATAAAATTACACTATCATTTATATTTTATAAAGATATTTTAATAATAATATTTTATTAAATTAAAATTTATTTCAAAAATTCTTGAAATCATTAAAAATGTGTCTTGATTGAAACTATATATTTTGCAAAAATATAATTTGCGTTTTATCATATCAGAATCTGATTTTATTCAAACATATTATTTAATAATTTAAAGATTAATAATAAAAAAGATAACCACAATCATTGTTTAATTAAAAGAAAATATAAAAATTTATACAATTAGGGTTGAGATACATAATCCTTTAATACACCAATAAATTACCTTTGGGTAAGGTGTGTGATTGTGAGATTTATTATGGTGGTCTGATATACAGGTTCTGGGCCATGATCTTGAAGATTTTGAACTTATCCCATAAAAAATTCAATTATTCTCTTTTTTGAATCTTGTCTTGTGTTGGAACAGGGGAAAAGATGAATTATGCTATATCCTATAGAAGCTCAAGAAAATTGGCTTCATAGGGTATGATTGTGCTGGTCAAGGCCACCGCTTCTTCCATCTGTATCAACTAGACATTATCATAAACCTTAATACACTAAACATAATGGTCACTATACACAAGTGATATTATTAATGGTTTGGATGAAAAAGAGTAAATTTAATTTTGAATTGTAACATAACATTTTAAAAATCAGAAATGCATTTCATTTGTTTTCTATAACTTCATTACATGAAAATTAATTTATTTATTCATAAATAGGTAATTTAATTTATAAAAGTTCAGGTCATTATAAACTCAGTAACATTTCATACCTTATTTTGAAGAACTTCATCATTATTTGGCGCCGCATTAAACTCCACAGGGGTTGATTGATGAAAACTCATTTTTTAAGGATAATATTTCTCCCATTACTTCTAGATTTTATGATATATCCTTTGATGATCAATAAAGATTGGATAATTTTTTATCCTCATCATAGATGAGATATAATGATCCTTTTTTACTCAAAAGATTATCTACCTTGTTCTCTTTCCCAGAGTGTTAATATAACGAGGCATCATATTCTTTAACCAAGTATAATCATATTCTATAGGGCATATTAAACTATTTATTAGTGATTAGATACATGATAATTTTATTATTAGTATTTATGTCACACCATTATGCATAATGAAAATTGCTAAATATATTTAATACAAATATTACCACTACAAACTCCAGGCAATGGTTCATTTAATCTTACCAAGATCCTTGAATTGATAAGATGATTAATCTATCACCAAGATATAACATATAAGAACACATCTCATTCCCTTCATTGATACAATATTGAAAATCACCAACCCTTCTCAAATATAGGGTAATGTGAGTACTAGTGGACTAACTGACCATCTATTCAGTTATATGATATTTTCATCACATTAACTAGTCTAAAGAATATTGAATCACTTTCATGTAAACATTTTTAGTGGATTATATAGAAATGATAAATTATTAAAAATGTCTCAATAATATTGATCAAATATAAGAAAACTATGGATCTTAGTTACCATGGTTAGTCTAGGATAATATTCAATAATTTCAATCTTTCATAGATCCACTGATATACCTCAAATTGAGATAACATAACCTAAAAATGTAACTTAACATAGCCAAAATTCGCAATTTTTAAAATTTTCATATATTTTTTCGTTCTATAGGGTCTTTAGTACAATATTAATGTGATCTTAGTGATCTTACTTGCTCTCATAATACATAATAATATCATCTCTTTTTAATGGTCATTATGTGATGAAAGTTTTATTATCTTGGGGAACATGTTTGAATGATTTTTTAGGAGGTGGGTGGAACTTATATCTCCATCCGATGAATTGATTAATGATTTATATTTAATGTGATATTTATTAGAACCATGTCGACTAGTTTGTTCCACTATTGGAAGGTGGGGAAAGTTGATACCTTACAAAGAAAGGACTGCAACTGAGGATTATGGTGTTTCCATCCCATTAGATGTAGTCACGATGTAGTTGGAAGATAGGGAAACCCATTCCACTATTTGAAGATGGGGAAACCCGATCCCTTACTAGGAATGAACTAAGCATGGTGATGATGGTGTGTCCTACCCAATGGGTGTGGTTCCCATAAAGTTCCTTGATTAGTTCTAGTAATGCGTATTGACTTATAGGGAATGATATCACATGTTTATGAGTTCCATAATTCCATGACATATTATTATGTTATGATTTCATAGATTATGTTATTTGTTTCCATGTGATTCATATGTTATGAACTACCATGACCTATTTTATTATTCATATTTATTATCTCTGATATAGAGAGTATGATATTCAAATATTATTATCACAATATCATAACCCTATCCTCTAGTTTATGCTTACATATCTCCCTTGTTTACCCATACTGAGAAATTTAGGTCAACCCTTCTTATGTTTCCTCCATAGGTTATGAATATATTTATTAAGTATGATGTGTAGAATAATGATACTAGTCATTAAGAACCTAGTAGGAGATAATTTAGATCGTTAATGTACCAATTTGTATATTCCTATGTTTCCAAAGGAACTAAACTAATACGATCTTTTAGCATAAGTTTTTATAATGTTTTAAATATTCTATAAAATTAATTTTATGTATATTTAAATTACTAAAAGGTCATTATATTTGGACACATTTAAAGGGATATAGAGTGGGAAGGGTAGATTAATATCATGATACATTGTTTTTGAGTGATGAAAAATGGGAGGTGGGGTGGGTATATATAGGAAAAAGGATAAGAGTTCTTTTTCAATTTCCATGCATAGTTTATAGACTCTATATGATAATGTAATCACGAAAAAACCATATCATAGATTTTACCAGGATTTCTACCAAAGAAGAGTGGTTTCAATTATTTTACATGTTAATAGCTAATGTAATTATAATAATACCCTTGGTGATATGGAAGTGAGTCGCATTTAAAAAGAATTGATTTTAAAAACAGAAAATATAATACAGGTTTTTGAAGATTCATTAAGGGCTACGAAAGTAATAAAATAACCTAAAAATTTATTTTAAAGGGGAAAATTTTATTTTTTCATAGATACCCTTTATGGATATATTTCATCACTTTTGGGTTATTTTGATGTCATAATACATACAATATATTTATAATGTTCTTAAATTTTAACAGAGAACATGAAAATCTCAAAATATTATGAAAAATAACCATTGGGAATATTTTATTTGTTAAATTTAAAAACAATATTTATTTTATCAAAATAATTATTTAATTATAATAATTTAAAATTTTAAATCAAAATACCAATTTACTGAAAAAACCAATTTTTTGATAATGAATTTTTTTGACCATTATAAAAAATACTTTTGACTTACTAAAATTATATTATCACATAAATATATTTAATAAATATTAATTTATAATAATATTGTAATTAAGTAAAATTTATTTCTACAATTATTTAAATCATTGAACATAATGTCTTGATTAAAGATACATATTTCTTGAAAATATAATTTTGGTTTCATCCTATTAGAATCTAATTTTTTATCAAACTCATTATATTATCATTTAAAAATTAATAATAGAAAATGATAAATGTATTCAAATTTTAATTATAATAAAATATAAAAATTCATATTTTTATTTCTAGAAACATATCTCTTTATTACACAACCTAATGGCCTATGTTTAATGAGTGCGATTGTGATATTTTCTTGTAGTGGTTTGACGTACATGGTTTGAGTTGTGATCTCAATGAAATTTATTGTATCTATAAATGGTTTATTTCATGATTTAGTATTTGAATCATGGTATTTTATTAATAAAGGTAAAATCCTTGTGATTCTATATCACTCAAAATCTATGAAAATTTGGCTTTATAGGGTACAATACTAATTGTGTTGGACATCAATTTTTTTTCTATTATTTGTTGGACATTGTCATAAACATCGGTATACTAATATTAATGGTAACTGTGAAATTGATATATTATCAATGGTTGTGATGTATAATGGTATTTCAAATTTGACAGACTCTATAATTATTCAAAAGTAACCAATGTTGAGCTAGTGTTTTCAATAAATCAATAGATTATAATGTATCTATTCATTCAAAAAGATAGAATATCATTTATAAAATTTAATTTCTTTGTATTATTCACTACTTATGAAATTTTACCATATAAATTTATATTTAATACACTGAAACAGATGTGGGTAATTATGGTTCATCACCTCTTCCAGTTCCCATGTCACCTCCTCAAACAAGTGGTTCCACAATAACACTTTGACCATATGAATTTCCTGGTTTCATTAAACCTCATATATATGATCTAAGATCATCACCAGCTATTCATAGTATAAAAGATCATTTTTCAATGGTACCACATATGTATTAAATACTTGTTAGGAGTCTAGTATATATTTCCTCAAGATGGATACATGGAACACATCATGAACATGAGATTTGTTTGGTGGGAGTGAAATTCAACATGACACCTCTTTCATATGATCAAAGATATAAAATGTGCCTATGTATATAGAGATAAGATTTACCTTCTTCCCAAACTGCATGACTTTATTTAAGGGTGATATATGAAGAAAAACCTTATCTCTATCCTCACACTCTAGGTCTTGTCGATGATTGAAAACATCGTTTTTTTGAATTTGTTATGCTTTCATATGACATATAATGTTTTGAACATTATATATTATCTCTTGGATAAGATTAGGTCTCATAATCTTGTGATATCCTAATTCATCCTGACATGTCAGAGTCTGACATCTTTTTCTATACAGAGCCTCATATGGTGCCTTTTGAAAGATAGAATGGAAACTGATGTTTTATGGGAACATTACAAGGGGAAGGTGCTGGTCCCAATATCCTTGTAAATACATTTACTTAACATATCCTCAAAAGTTTTAATGGTAATTTTAGACTTACTATCCATATGAGGGTGATGGATAACATTAAAGATCAGTTATATATATCCAATAATTACTAAGGGAATCTCCAAAATCTAAATGTAAACCTCATGTACCAATCAATTACAATAGAGAGTGAATCTGCATGAATTATTACCACTTCCCTTATGTATATCACAGTGATATGGGAAATAGAGAAATATCAGTTGATATAAATGAAATGTGATGAATTGTTAAGGAAATATACTACCACCCAGATGATGTTATTTTCTTTTAGGATTTTTAGGGATTCCAATAATAAAATCCAAGGTAATGTTTTCCCATTTCCATATTGGTAAGGTAAATGGTTTCATCATACCCTTAGACTTATATCACTCATCCCTGACCTGTTGGCATACCAAGAATGACAATATAAACTCCCCAATCTATTTCTTCATGTTGTCCCACTAGAAGCTTTTCTTCAAATAACTATACATCTTAGTTCTTCCTAGATCAATAGAGAATGACGAGCTATGTGAATCATCCAAAATTTCCCTCTATATATCTAGTTTTTATGGGACAAAAACCTGGGATCCAAACCTTATACATCCATCTTCAGTAATGTTTAACTTTATAATATTATTTACCTTCATTTACTACTACTTGTCATCTTTCTAGGACTCCTTGATAATATCAAGAAAGTATGGAAAGGAAATTATTTAACAAATATATATAAAAGATCCACTAATTATTCCCACATACATCATTTTAATTTCCTTAAGACTGGATCCCTTTGATCCCCCTGATTTATATAGTTGTGGAATCACTTCTACTCAAATTATTTGCCACATTTTTTTCTTCTGAGGATAGTAATGGGTTGATCATTCATAATCCTTGATCAACTCTAATTAACTTCGTTAGTTCATAATAATCACCTTTTGTGTGAATGTATAATCCTGGTTTTTATGATCTATATATATGTAACACATTACTCTACATAGGTATTGTCTCAATATCATTAATATGATTTTCAGTACAGATAATTATAGATCATGTGTTGGTTATTTCTATTCATGGATCTTCAATTGGTAGTTAGAATTGGAAATCACTTCATCATCATTCATGAGTACACAACAAAATACATTTTTGGATACATTACTATAGATCAAAAATACTTCGCCACTAGTGGGTAATGTGGGAATATGTGTAATTATTATCCACTTATTTATCTCTTAAAAACATGTTGCAGTTTTATATGTCCATAAAAAATAGACTCCCTTACGAGTAATATTGTTTAGTGGGATAGAAAATCATGATAAGTTTCTCGAAAATTGATGATAGCACCTAGATAATCCAAGAATACTTTTGATTTCCATTATAGATATTGTCCTTTTCCATCCTTGAAGTGAATAAATTTTTTGAATGATCAAAATATTTACCTTTACCGATGATAACATGTCTGAAAATAGTTACTCACTCCAACCAAAATTCACATTTTATAAAAATATTTTATTTTCAAAAATTCTTCAGTATTAAATTGAAATGTTCTCCATATTAATAATTTATTTTATATTAGATGATAATATCATCTATAAATACTAGCACACATTTATCAAGACAATGTCTAAATTCTCGAATCGTTATGTCCATAATTTTTTTGATAATTAGTTTGTCCAAATAACATAACTATGAACTCATATTTACTCAAAATTTTATAGAAGGAATTCTTAGGGATATCCAAATTCTTAAACTTATATTGATAATATCCATAATGACGGTCAACCTTATAGATATACCAAGCTTCACGTAGCTTATCGAACATGTAATTGATCTATTGAAGAGAAAACATGTTCTTTATCATGATCATGTTGATTTCATGATAATAAATGTAGACGTGCATTGACCCATACTTATTCATGAAGAAGAGGACCAGTTCACCCCATGGTGAAGAAATTGGGCATATAAACCCTTAAATAAGATTCTCCATTAATTGTTTCTTTAGCTCCTTAAGTTTAACGACAACCATTATTTATTGAGTCTTGAATATTTTCAAAGCTTAGAGTAAGTGATCAATTGAGTACTCAACATCATGGATGTCGGGAATAACAAGACATTACTCAATAAACACAGTATCAAACTACCTAACAAAGTTCTTATCACTAGGGATGATGTTTTCTTAAATTTAAATCAATTCATCTAGACATTCTTATTCACAAGGAAATAATATCCATTCTTAAGATGTGGGTAAAAAAAGGGTTATATTCCTCATTTCTATTATATATAATCATAGTAGATTCATGATATGTAGGGTTATTTCCTTCTTGCAGAAGTTTTTGTTGGATATCTATAAGGAAATAGAAGACATACAAAGAATTGCATGAAATACTACTAAAGAATCTAATGGTTCCTTAGGATGTTTATAACTAAAATTTTTATAGGGGAGGATTTATATACCTGGGATGAAACAATTTCAATATTTTCTATTTTCAAAAATATCTCTACTTAAATAATTTATGGTGGTGTTTGAATAGTAATACTAAACGTACTTACTGTGAGTAAATATAGAGAACCCTAATAAAAAATATGTTCACTATATTTGAATGAATAACTAGTGCACCTTTCAAAAATTATTTTTCAAGATTCACATTAGATTTTTTTTATAATATGATCTCCCTTGATTTGTTGGATGATCTTTCTAAATTATTGTCTTAGAAAAGCATTGGATTTTATAGCACTCTTGTTCTTTCTAATCGAAACACTGTAATGGTAGTAAATGGTTGACTAGTTAATTACATTATTCCATCATATTAGTGGGGTTTTAATATTGGAAATAATAGTTAGGTTCATTTATTTACTACACCAAAATGATTTTCTCACCCCATTTTTAATTTTTATGATTCTTATTCACAGTATTTTAACTAGTGGAATATTGGGATTTCTATCCAATATTAGATTTACCTATCATGTAACTAAAATAAAACTCCATTTTACACATTTTAACCCCTTTAAAACCTTAATATTTAATGATATATATTTCAACACTGAGGGAATATAGTATAATTTCCTCAGGAATTTTAACATAAAAAATAACTGTGTCTTTTCATATACTTGGCTTTATCGCAGAAAGGAATTGGTCAACAATAGTTTTTCATGTAAGGAAAAAGATAGTTTCATATCATGAATGTTATTTAATTTTTTTTGATTATGAATTGATGGATTTATCATCCTTTTTCATGATGTTAAGAATGTACATCTCTATTTTTAGTTGAAGAGTGCGAGGAAAATATTTTTGTAAAAACATTTTCTAGAATTTCATCAAATCCATCACATCAATCTCCTCATTAGGCTTTATACTTTTATTATATTTACACTATTGATCATATTCTCCCTACATATGATAAACAACCAGTATGAAAACTTCATTCTCAGAGTGTTAATAAATGGAGAATATATTTTCAGTAGAGTTGATCCATTTCGCTATGATTAATGGATTATAATATGCCTTGAAATATATGATCCTTTTTTAGAGAAAGGACTCAATTAAAGGTTTTCCTTTAATACGGGGATCCGAGAATTCATCTTGATTCATGTTTTGGTTGAAAATATGAGTCAATTTTGATTTTATTTTCATTAAGTCCACGATTCCATTGGGCTAGGTATTTAATATTAGGTTTGTTATCTCATTTGGGAAGTCATCACATTAAACCTCACATTCTTTGTTGGCTCAGTTACTCATATTTATAACTATTTAATAAAATGAAGGGAAATTTGGGATTATAATTTGGAAACCATGAACATTAAATGGATAACTCATAGAGTACATATATTTTTTAAATTATGAAATTTTATGTTTCAATATAAGTTATCCATGATATATTTCCTATCATAAAATATTATGATCATTTTATTCCCTAAATAATGGTTCATAAGAAACATGTACATTTAATAAAGCATATACCTCAGGAGTGTCAGACTAGGTGATTAGAAATTCCTATTGTGATTCTCCGTGTAATGATCAAGTCTAGCTCAATTCACTGTTTTTTTGGTTACTAGCCCTATGTACGTCTATTCTAGAGCCACATCAACTTATAGTATCCACACATATATTTATTTCCATGAAAACCACTAAGTATATACATTAACATAATTTAGGGATGTTTAAATGTGATTATTATTATAAATAAGGATTTTAATGTAGTATTCAAATCCAAATCTCAAAAATAATTATTCCTAGATGTGATACCAACTATGAAAACCCATATCTCCATTAAACTTTAATTCATGATTTATTACATAAAAATAGGCATAATTCAATCCCAAAAGATTAATAAGCCTACTTTCTTTATGTAATTAGTTGTATAGAATAAAAAATTGAAATAAGAATATAGTTTCATTAATGAAAACTTTTGTTATATTCTCTTTAAATTATATTATAATTCTAAAACTGCAAGATATTACCTGGGGATGTATATAAGAAATGGGTGAGCCACAAAGACCAGTAGGGGAATAAAATAATAATATAAAAAGTTGTATAAGTACATGTGAACCCAAATAATATTAAGGGAACATAATAGGGTTGAGAATCATAATATTGAACAATGAGGGATGGTATAACAAGATAAGATAAAGGTAACATGGGAATGTGGAGAAAATATTAAACCATACATCATAAATATAGGTTATGGATAACCTCCAATAAGTAATAATATGATAGAAAAAATCCCATAATGGATTAAGTTTCCTCCCAAATCCCATAGATTATTTTTAAAGATTCTTAAGCATTACCTAATGTACTGGAGCACTATCTGCATGAACCCATCATTTTCATATCATGTACATGCGTAAGTGTGTCACATGAATCATACAACATAAATATTTCATCGATTATAATCCAATAATTATTAAGTGTGGGTTACATATATAGAAGTACCCAATTAATTAACAATAGTTACATGAAGGTAGATATTTTAGTGTTTAAACAAGGATTGGTATTCACAATAAAAATGTTTGTTATGGAAAAGTTTAAGGATATTTACGGAAACATAACAATGATACATAAAGGGTCATGGAAAGGATTACTTAGAGTGAAATGGGTCTCTAATCACTTTTAAATAATAATTTCCATAATATGGATATTTGAAATTATAACCCACCATTAACAATTGGAAAATAATGAACTTTATATAAAGGAGGTTCTTGAATAAATTAGAGAAGGAGAGGATCCCATACCATAAGTAGGTGTTTCCAAAAGATTGGGAGGAGATTATTAAGAGATATGGGACACATTGGGATGGTTTTAGAGAGGGAAGGAAAATTATTTTGAATAACTATAGTGTAAGAAGTTCTATAGTGGGTACTGTAGCAGCATGGGTACTGTAGTTGTACTATTCACTGATGGGCCATTTGGGCCAAAAGAATGGACTTTCAGTTATTGTATTCATCCGGCTTGGCCTTTGGATTTAAGGCTATGTAATGGGTATCTCTCTACCTAGAAATAAGTGGTCTTTCAATTAATAATAACCGGATGATTTGACCCCAACCTTTTAAAAAATGGAATACAAGGTGTGTTTCTACAGAAAAATGGAGGATATTTATTTATTAATTTTAAAACATAGATTATAGACTCTATTTAATAAATTAATCAAATACAAAAACAAACCCATGTTTTTAATAACTGTTTATATCAAAATGTAGTGGTCTTCATTATTTTATATGTTTAATAACTGATGAAATTTAAATAATACCATTAGAGATGCGGAATTTAGTTATGCTTACAATGAATTGGTTTTGATACCATAAAATAAAATATAGGTTTTGGAGGATAAATAAAGAATTTATAAAATTAATAAAAACAATAAAAAAACCCATTATTTTAAAGAGAAAATATATTTTATCATTTATACCATTTATAGAATATATTACATCACTTTTTGATAAAAATGATTTCTTAATACATACCGTATATTTTTAACATATTTAATTTTACTAGAAAATTAAATTATCTTAGAAAAATATGAAAAAAACATTGGATAATTTCTACATGAATATTCAAAAAAGATTATTTATTTTATAAAAATAATTATTTTATTATTATAATTTTCAATTTTAAATAAATATCCTTGTTTAATATTTTTTTTAAAAATAACAGTTTTATAACCATTTCCACAATTATATTTAAATTCATAAAATTACACTATCATTTATATTTTATAAATATATTTTAATAATAATATTTTATAAAATTAAAAATGTATTTCCAAAATTCATGAAATCATTAAAAATATGTCTTGATTAAAACTATATATTTTGAAAAAAATATAATTTGTGTTTTTTCATATAAAAATCTAATATTAATCAAACTCATTATTTAATCATTTAAAATGTAATAATAAAAAAGATAAATAAAATCATTTTTTAATTAAAAGAAAATAAAAAAATTTATACAATTAGGGTTGAGATACATAATCCTTTATTAAACTAGTAAATTACAAATGGGTAAGGTGTGTAATTGTGAGATATACTTGTGGTGGTATGACATACATATTCTGTGCCATGATCTCAATGAGTTTGAACTTATCCCATAAAAAAATTCATATATTCATTTGTTATTGAATCATCTCTTGTGTTTGAACAATATAAAAGCTAAATTATGTTATATCCTATAGAAGCTCTAAAACATTGTCTTCATAGGGTATGCTCATGCTGGTCAAGGCCACCACTTATTCCATATGTATCAATTAGACTTTATCCTAATCCTTAAGATAAAAAACTTAATGGTCACTATACACAATCTATATTATTAATTGTTTGGATGAAAAGAGTAAATTTAATTTTTAAAGGTAACATTACATTTTAAAAATAAGAAATGTTGTTCATGTGTTTTCTAAAACTTCATTACAATATATTTAATTTATTCATTCAAAAAGAGGCAATTTAATTTATAATACTTCAGGTCATTATGAACTCAATAACATTTCATACCTTCTTTTGAATAACTTCATCATTATTTTGCACTGCTTTAAACTTCATAGGGGTTGGTTTATGAACACTCATTTTTTAAGGATAAGATTACTCCCATTCCTTCAAGATTTAATGATATATCCTTTGATGATCAATAAAGATTGGATAATTTTTTATCCTCGTCATAGATAAGATATAATGATCCTTCTTGACTCAAAAGATTAGCCACCTTGTTCTGTTTCCCAGAGTGTATTTATAACGAGGCATCATATTATTTAACCAAATGTAATTATATTATATAGAGAATATTGAACTCTTTATTAGTGAATAGACACTTCATAATTTTATTATTAGTATTTATGTCACACCTTTATGCATAAAGAAAATTTCTAAATATCTTTAATACAATGATTAACACTTCTAACTCTAGGCGATAATTCATGTAAATCTTCCCAGGATCCTTGAATTAATGAGATGAATAATCTGTCACCAAGATATAATATATAAGAACACATCTCATTCCCTTATTTGATACATAATTGAAAATCACCACCCATCTCAACTATAGAGTAATGTGAGTGCTAGAGCACTAACCAACTATCTATTCAGTTCCTTGATATTTTCATCACATTAACTAGTCTAAAGAATATTCAATCACATTCATTTGAACATTTTGAGTGTATTATATAGAAATAAAAAATTACAAAAAATGTCTCAATAATATCTATCAAATATAAGAAGTCTATGAATATTAGTTATCGTGGTTAGTCTAGGATGATATTCAATAATTTCAATCTTTGATAGATCCACCGATATAACTCAAATTGAGATAAAAAGACCTAAAAATGTAACTTTATATAGCCAAAATTCACACTTTTTAAAATTTTCATATAGTTTTACCTTCTATAGGATCTTTAGTACAATATTAATGTGATCTTAATGACCTTACTTTCTCTTATAATATATAATAATATCATCTCTTCTTAAGGGTCATTATATGATGAATGTTTTATTATATTATGGCACATGTATGCATGATTTTATTAGGAGGTGGGTGGAAATTATATATACATCCAATTCATTGGGTGATGATTTATATTTAATGTGATATTGATTGGAATCATTCCAACCAGCTTGTTCCACTATTGGAAGGTGGGGAAAGTCGATCCCTTACAAAGAAAGGACTGCAACTGAGGATTTTGGTGTTTCTTGACCATTAGATGTTGTCATGATAATGTTGGAAGATAGGTAAACCCAGTCCAATATTGGAAGATGGGGAAACCCAATCCCTTACCAAGAATGAATTAATAATGGTGATGATGGTGTGTCCTACCCAATGGTTGTGGTTCCCATAAAGTGCCTTGATAAGTTCTAGTAATGAGCATTGACTTAGAGGGAATGATATCACATGTTTATGAATTCCATAATTCCATGTCTTATTCTTATGTTATGATTTCACAAATTATGTAATTTGTTTCCATGTGATTCATATCTTATGAACTACCATGTTCTATTTTATTATTCATATTTATTAACTATGACATAGAGGGTATTATCTTCATATATTATTATCATGTTATCAGACCCATATCCTCTAGTTTATGCTCACATATCTCCCTTGTTTACCCTTACCGAGAAATTTAGCTCACCCCTTCATATGTTTCCTTCCTTAGGTTATGAAGATATTTAGTATGTTTGATGTGTATAAGAATGATACTAGTCATTAAGAACCTAGTGGGAGAAAATGTAGATCGTTAATGTACCAATTTTTATATTCCTATATTTCCAAAGGCACTAAACTAATATGGTCTTTTAGCATAAGTTATTATAATGTTTAAAGTATTATATAAAATTAAAGTAATGTATATTAAAATTAATACAAGGTCATTATATTTGGACACCTTTAAAGGGATATAGAGAGGGAAAGGTAGAGTAATATCATGGTACATTGTTTTTGAGTGAAGATAAATGGGAGGTGGGGTGGTTTAATATAGGAAAAAGGATAAGAGTTATTTATTAATTTTCAAACATATTTTTTAGACTGTATATGATAAAGTAACCAATAAAAAACCATACCAAGGAGTTTACTAGGATTTCTACCAAATAAGAGTGGTTTAGATTATTTTACATGTCTAATAGCAAATATAATTAAAATAATACCCTTAGTGATAAGAAAGTGAGTCAAATTAAAAAATAATTGATTTAAAAAACATAAAACATAAAATAGGTTTTTGAAGATTTATTAAGAGCTATTAAATTAATAATATAACCTTAAAAAATTATTTTGAAGGAGAAAATTTTATTTTTTTCAAAGATACCTTTTATGGCATATATTTTATCACTTTTGTGTTATTTTGATGTCATAATACATATAATATATTTATAACGTTCTTAAATTTCAACAGAAAACATGAAAATCTCAGAAAATTACAAAAAATAACCAATAGAAATATTTAATTTGTTTATATTAAAAAAAATATTTTTTTATCAAAATAATTCTTTAATTATAATAAGTAACAATTTTAAATCAAAATACCCATTTATTGAAAAAACCAATGTTTTGATAATAATTTTTTTGACCGTTATAAAAAAATACGTTTGACTTTCTAAAATTATATTATCACATAAATATATTTAATAAATATTAATTTATAATAATATTGTAATAAAGCAAAATTTATTTATAAAATTATTTAAATCATTGAACATAGTGTCTTGATTGAAGCTATATATTTCCTAAAAATATAATTTTTGTTTCATCCTATTAGAATTTAATTTTTTATCAAACTCATTACATTATAATTTAAAAATTTATAATAGAAAATGATAAATATAATCAGTTTCTAATTAGAATAAAATATAAAAATTCATATTTTTATTTATAGAAACTCATCTCTTTATTTCACCACCTAATGCCATATATTTAAGGTGTGCGATTGTGAGATTTTCTTATGGTGGTTTGACGTACATGGTTTGAGTAGTGATCCCATTGAAATTTAACTTCTCTTATAAATGGCTTAGTTCATGCTTTAGTTTTTGAATCATCATTTTTTATTAATAAAGGTAAAATATTAATGATTCTATATCACTAAAAATCTATGAAAAATGGATTTATAGGGTATAATAATAATTATCTTGGAAATAGCTTCTTTTATTATTATTTGTGGGAAATTTTTAAAAACCTCAGTATACTAATATTAATGGTAACTATAAAATTGATATATTTTCAATGGTTGTGATGTATAATGGTATTTCAAATTTGACAAACTATATTATTGTTCAAAATTAACCAAGGTAGAGCCAATGTTTTTAATAAATCATTACATTATAATGTATTTATTCAGTCAAAAAGAGGGAAAATCATTTATAAGATTTTATTTCATTGTATTACTAACTAATTATGAATTATTTCCCTAGAAATTTACATTTAATAAACTGAAATAGATGTGGGTAATTATGGTTCATCCCCTCTTCTAGTTCCCATGTCACTTCCTCAAACAAGTGGTAGCACAATAACACTTTGACCACATGAGTTTTCTAGTTTCGTTGAACCTCATATATATGATATAACATCATCACAAGCTAATCCTAGTATAAAAGATCATTTTTCAACAGTACCACCTATGTATTAAATACATGTTAGGAGTCTGGTATATATTTCCTCAATATGGATGTATGGAACACTTCATGTACTTTGAGATTTTTTTTGGTGGGAGTGAAATTCAATAAGACACCTCTTTCATACGATCAATGATATAAAAGGAGCTGATGTATCTAGGGATAAGATTTACCTTCTTCTAAAAAAACATGACTTTATTTAAGGGTGATATATAAAGGAAAACATTTTCTCTAACCTCACACTCTAGGTATTTTCTGTGACTGACATCATGTTCTTTTGAATTTGTGATGATTTCATATGACATATAATGTTTTGAACTTTATATATTATCTCTTGGATAAGATTAGTTCCCATCATATTGGGATCTCATAAATCATCCTGGCATGTCAGAGTCTAACAACTATTTCCATACAGAGCCTCATATGGTGCCTTTTGAAAGATAGAATGGAAACTGATGTTATATGGGAACTCTAAAAGGGGAAGGTTTTGGTCCCAACATCCTTGTAAATACATTAACATAAAATATCCTCAAAAGTTTTAAGGGTAATTTTAGACTTTCTATCCATATGAGGGTGATAACTAACATTGATGATCAATTATATATATAATAATTACTAATGGATTCTCCAAAATCTAATGTTAAACCTCATGTAACAATAAAATACAATAGAGATTGAATCCGCACAAATTCTTACCACTTCCCTTATGTATATTATAGTGATATATTAAATAAAGAAATATTAGTTGATATAAATGAAATGTGATGAATTGTTAAAGAAATATACTACCACCCAGATGACATTATTTACTTTAGGATTCTTAAGGATTCATACAATGAAATCCATGGTAATTATTTCCCAATTCCATATTGGTATGGTAAATGGTTTCATCATACCCTTAGACTCATATCACTCATCCCTGACCTGTTGGCATACTAGGAATCATGATACAGACTCCCCAATCTATTTCTTAATGTTGTCCCACAAGAAGGTGTTTTTTCAAATAACTATATATCTTAGTTCTTCCGAGAACAATATAGAATGATGAGCTATGTGAATCACTCAAAATTTACCTCTATATATATAGTTTTTATTGGAAACAAACCTGGTTTCCAATCCTTATAAATCTATCTTCAGTAAATTTTAGGTTCAAAATATTAGTTACCTTTATTTACAACTACTCATCATATTTCTAGGCATCCATGATAATATCAAGAATGTATGGTGAAGAATTTTTTTGAGAAATTTAGGATAAAGATCCACAAATTATTCCCACATGCATCATTTTAATTTCCTTGAAATTGGATCCCTTTTGATCCTCCCAATTTATATAGTTTTGGAATCTATTCCACTCAGAGTATTTTTCATATTTTATTTATTTATGAAGATAATAATGGATTGAAACATTCATAATCCTTGATCAACTCTAACTACCTTCATTAGTTCATAATAATCAATTTTTTTTTGTGAATCTATACTCATGATTTTTATGATCTGTATATATGTTACACATTACAGTACATAGGTATTGTCTCAATATCTTTAATATGATTTTCACTACTGACAATTATAGATCATGTGTTGGGTAGTCCTGTTAATGGATATTTAATTGGTAGGTAGAATTGGAAATAACTTCATCATCATTCATGAGTACTCAACAAAATTAATTTTTTGATACATCACTATAGATCAAAAATACTTCACAACTAGTGGGTAATGTGGGAATATGTGTAATGATTATCCTCTTATTTATCTCTTAAAAACATTCTTCACATTTACCTGTCAAATAAAACTTGACTCCCTTACGAGTAAGATTGTTTAGTGGGATAGAAAATGATGAGCAGTTTCTAAAAAATTGGTGATTGTACCTAGATAATCCAAGATTTTTTTTGATTTCCATCATATATATTGGCCTTGTCCATCATTCAAGTGAATTAATTTTTTGAAAGTTCAAAATATTTACCTTTATAGGTGGAAAAATGTCCCAAAAATGTTACTCACTATAACCAAAATTATCATTTTATATAAATATTTTATTTCCACAAATTATTCATTATAGAATTGAAATGTTCCCCATATTAATCCTTTATTTTTTATTCGATGAGAATATCATCT
Organism: Viscum album; assembly: GCA_963277665.1. Lineage (NCBI taxonomy): Eukaryota > Viridiplantae > Streptophyta > Magnoliopsida > Santalales > Viscaceae > Viscum > Viscum album. Next base: position 1,553,447,175 of record OY728131.1, read on the forward strand.
ATAAAAACTCACACACATTTATGAAGACAATGTCAAAATTACCTACTCATTATGTCCATAATTTTTTTGAGAATTAGTGTGTCCAAATAAAATAACTATGAACTCATATTTACTCAACATTTTATAGAAGGAATTCTTAGGGATATACATATTCTTTAACTTATATTGATAATATCTAAAATGATGATAAACCTTATAGAAATACTAATCTTCACGTAGCTTATTGAACAAGTCATTGATCCATTCAAGAAAAAACATGTTCTTTATCATGATCATGTTGATTTCATGATAATAAATATAGATATGCATTGACCCATCATTATTCTTGATGAAGAGGACCAGTTCACCCCATGGTGGAGAAATTGGCTGTATAAACCCTTCAATAATATTCTCCATTAATTGTTTCATTAGCTCCTCATGTTTAACAACAACCATTATATATTTAGTCTTGAATATTGTCAAAGACTAGGGTAAGAGATCAATTGAGTACTCACCATCATGGATATTGGGAATGACAAGAAATTACCCAGTAAAAATAGTATAAAATTACCTTACAATGGTCTTACCACTAGGGATGATGTTTTCTTTATTTTCAATCATTTCTTCTAGACATTCTTATTCACTACGAAATAATATCCATGCTTAAGATGTGGTTACTAAATAAGGGTCATATTTCTTATTTCAATTATATATAATTATAGTAGATCCATGATATGTAGGGTTATTTCCTTCTCATAGAATTTTTTGTTGGATCTCTATAAGGAAATAAAGGACATACCTAGAATTGCATCAAATCCTGCTAAGGAATCTAATGGTTTATTGGGATGTTTATAACTAAAATTTTTACAGGGGAGGATTTAAATACCTGGGATGAAATAATTTTCTACATTTTATATTTTCACAAATATCTCTACTTAAATACATTATGGTGGTGTTTGAATAATTCTACTAAATGTTCTAAATGTGAGTTAATACAGAGAACCCTAATAAAAAAGTATATTCACTATCTTTGAATGAATAACTAGTGAACCTTTCAACAATTATTTTTCATGATTAACCTATGAATTTGTTTTTTAATAAGATCTCCCTTGATTTGTTGGATGTTGTTGGAATTTATTGTCTTAGAAAAGCATTGGATTTTATAGTTCTCCTAGTATTTGTAATCGAAACAATTTGATGCTAATAAATGGATGACTAGTTCATTACATTATTCCATCATATTAGTAGGGTTTTATTATTGGAAATAATAGTTAAGTTCCTTTCTTTAATAACCCAAAATGATTTCTTCACCCCATTTTAAATTTATATGATTCTTCTTCACTATATTTTAAGTAGTGGAATATTGGGATTTCTGTCCAATATTAGATTTACCTATCATTTAACTAAAATAAAACTCCATTTTACACTTTTTATCCCCTTTAAAACCATAAAATTTAATGATATCTATTTCAACATTAAGGAAACATAGAATAATTTTCTCAGGGATTTTAACATAAAAAACAACTATGTGTTTTCATAGACTTGGCTTCATCGCACAAAGGAATTGGTCAACATTACTTTTTCATGTAATGAAAAATATAGTTTAATATCATGAAAGTAATTTAATTTTTTTTTGAATATGAATTGATGGATTCATCATCCTTTTTCTTGATGTTATGTATGTCCATATTTATTTTTAGTTAAACAGTGTGAGGAAAATATTTTTTGAAAAACATTTTCTAGAATTTCATAAAATCCATCACTTCAATATCTTCCTTAGGATTTGTATTTTTTAAAAATTTACACTGTTGATAATCTTCTCCTTGCATATGAAAAACAAACAGTATGAAAATTTATTTCTCAGAGAATTAATGAAGGGAGAATATCTTTTCAGTAGATTTAATTCATTTCTCTATGATTAATGGATTATAATATGCCTTGAAATATAGGGTCCTTTTTGTATAAAATACTCAATTAAAACATTTCCTTTATTAGGGGGATTCAATAATTCCTCTTAATTCATGTTTTGTTTCAAAAGATGAGTCAATTTTGAATGTATTTTCATGAAGTTCACGATTCCATTAGGATGGGTATCTAATATGAGGGGTTTTTTATCTCATTTGGGAAGTCATCACATTGAACATCACATTCATTGTTGGCTCAGTTGCTCATATTTCTAACTATTTAATAAAATTAAGGAAAATTTGGGATTATAAGTTGGAAACCATGAACATTAAAGGTAAAACTCACAGAGTACATATGTTCTTTAAACTATAAAATTTTAGGTTTCAATATAAGTTATCCATGATATATTTCCTATCATAAAATATTATGAGCATTTTTGTTCCCTAAATATTGGTTCATAAGAAACATGTACATTTAATAAATCATATACATCCGGAGTGTCACACTATGTGAGTAGCAAGTCCTATTGTAATGCACCTGTTAATGATCTAGTCTAGCCCAATTCACCGTTTTGGGGTTACCAGCCCTTTGTACATCTATTACAGAGCCACATCAACTTATATTATCCACACATGGATTTATTTTCCTAAAAACCACGTAGTATATACATTAACATAATTTAGAGATGTTTTACTATGTTTATTACTATAAATAAAGATTTTAATGGAGTCTTCAAATCCAAATCTCAAAAATAATTAAGCCTCGATGTCATACCAACTATGAAGACCCATATCTTCATTACACTTTAATTCATTATTTATTACATAAAAATAGGAATAATTCATTCCCAAAATATTTATAACCCAACTTTATTTTGGTAATTAGTTGAATAAAATAACAAATTGATAGAAGAATATAGTGACATTAATGAATACTTTTTTAATATGATCCTAAAATTATATTATTATTATAAAACTTCATGATATATCCTAGGGATGTATATAAGAAATGAGTGAGCTATAAAGAAAATTAGCAGAGTAAAAGAATAATATAAAACATTATATAAGTACATGTGAACAAAAATTAATATTAAGGGAGCATAATAGGGTTGAGAATCATAATATTGAATAATGATGGATGGTATCACAAGATAACATAAAGGTTACATAGGAATGTGGAGACAATATTAAACTTGACATCATAAATATATGTTATGGATAGCCACAAAGACGTCATAATATGATAGAAAAAGTCCCATAATGGGTTATGTTTACTCCGTAATCCCATAGATTATATTTGAAGAGTCTGAAATAGTACCTAATATACTAGAGCACTATCTGGGTGCACCCATCATTTTCCTATCATGTACATGCATAAGTGTGTCACATAAATCATACAACATAAATAATTCATTGATTCTAATCCCATAATTAAGTAGAGTGGGTTACATATATAGAATTACCCAATTAATTAACAACAGTTACATGAAGGTGGATATTCTAGTGTAGAAACAAGGATTGTTATTCACAGTAAAAATGTATGGTATTGAAAAGTATCAGGATATTTCCAAAAGCATAACAAGGGTACATAAAAGGTCATGGACGGGATTAATTAGAGTGAAATGGGTCTCTAATCACTTTTAAATAATAATTTCCATAATATGGGTATTTGAAATTATAACCCAACATTAACAATTGGAAAATAACGAACTTAATATTAATGAGATTCTTGAATAAATTGGAGAAGGAGAGGATACCCTACCACAAGTGGGTGTTTACAAAAGACTGGGAGGAGATTATTAAGAGATATGGGACACATTGGGATGGTTTTAGAGATGGAAGAACAAATTAGTTTAAATAATTGTAGTGGAAGAAGTTCTATAGTGGGTACTGTAGCAGCATGGGTACTGTAGTAATACTATTCACTCATGGGGCCTTTGCACCGAAAAATGGTCTTTCAGTCATTGTATTCATGCCACTTGGACTTGGGGTTTCAAGCTATTTTATGGGTATCCCTCTAGCCAGAAATAAGTGGTCTTTTCTTTAATAATAAACTGAGGATTCACCCCCAAACGTTAAAAAAATGGAATACTGGCTGTGTTTATACAGAAAAATGGAGGATATTTATCTATTAATTTCCAAACATATATTTTGGACTCTATTTAATAAATTAATAAAATCCAAAAACCATCCTATGTTTTTTATAATTGCTTCTATCAAAATTTAGTGGTTTTCATTATTTTACATGTTTAATAACCGATGAAATTTAAATAATACCATTAGAGATGTGGAATTTACTTACGCTTACAATGAATTGGTTTTAATACCATTAAATATACTTTAGGTTTTGGAGGATAAATTAAGAATTCATAAAATTAATAAAAACCCTAAAAATACAACGGAAAATATATTTTATCATTGATACCATTTATGGAATATATTACATCACTTTTGGGTAAATATGATTTCATAATACATACCATATATTTTTACTATATTTAATTTTTATTATAAAATTAAATTATCTTAGAAAAATATGAAAAAACAACATTGGATAATTTCTACATGATTATTCAAAAAATTTTATTTATTTTATAAAAATAATTTTTTTATTATGATAATTTTTGATTTTAAATACAAATTATGGTTTAATAATTTTTTTTAAAAATAACAGTTTTATAACCCTTTCAACAATTATATTTACCTTCGTAAAATTACTCTATCATTTATATTTGATAAATATATTTTATTAAAATAAAATTTATTTCCAAAATTCTTGAAATCAAATAAAAATGTGTCTTGATTGAAACAGTATAATTCAAAAAAATATAATTTGTATTTTATCATATCAGAATCTAATTTTATTCAAACTCATTATTTTATAATTGAAAAATTAATAATAAAAAAGATAAATATAATCATTGTATAATTGAACGAAAATATTAAAATTTATACAATTAGGGTTGAGATACATAATCCTTTATTACACCAGTAAATTACATATGGGTACGGTGTGTGATTGTGATATTTACTTGAGGTGGTCTGACATATAGGTTGTGGGCCATGATCTCGATGAGTTTGAACTTATCCCATAAAAAACTCATTTATTCTTTTGTTATTGAATATTGTCTTGTGTTTGAACAAGGGAAAAGCTAAATTATGCTATATCCTATAGAAGCTCTAAAAAATTGGATTCATAGGGTATGATCATGCTGGTCAAGGACACAGCTTCTTCCATCTGTATCAATTAAACTTTATCATAAACCATAATATACTAAACTTAATGGTCACTATACACAAGCTATATTATTAATGGTTTAGATGAAAAAGTGTAAATTGAATTTTGAAAGGTAACATAACATTTTAAAAATCATAAATGCAGTTCATGTGTTTTCTATAACTTCATTAAATGATAATGAATTTATTCATTAAAAAGAGGTAATTTAATTTATAAAAGTTCAGGTCATTATAAACTCAGTACAATTTCATACCTTCTTTCGAAGAACTTCATCGTTATTTTGTATAGCTTTAAACTTCACAGGGGTTGTTTGATGAACACTCATTTTTAAGGATAATATTTCTCCCATTCCTTCAAGATTTTATGATATATCCTTTCATGATATATAATAATTGGAAAATTTGTTATCCTCATCATGGATATGATATAATGATCATTTTTGACTCAAAATATTAGCCACCTTGTTCTCTTTCCTAGAGTGTTAATATAATGAGGTATCATATTATTTAACCAAATATAATCATATTCTATAGAGGATATTCAACTCTTTATTAGTTAATGGACACTTTATAATTTTATTATTGGTATTTATGTCACACCTTTATACATAAACAAAAGTGCTAAATATCTTTAATACAAAGATTACCACTCCTAACTCCATGCAATGGTTTATATAAATCTTCCCAATATCCTTGAATTGATGAGATGATTAATCTATCACCATGATATAATATATAAGAACACATCTCATTCCCTTCTTCGATACATCATTGAAAATCATCAACCCTTCTCAAATACAGGGTAATGTGAGTACTAGCGCACTAAGCAACCATCTATTCAGTTCCATGATATTTTCTTCACATTAACTAGTCTAAAGAATATTGAATCCCTTCCATGTTAACATTTTTAGTGGATTATATAGAAATGATAAATTATTAAAAAAGCCTCATTAATATCCATAAAATATAAGAAAACTATGGATCTTATTTATCATGGTTAGTCTAGGATAATATTCAATAATTTCAATCATTGATAGATCCACTAATATACCTCAAATTGAAATAACATGACCAAAAAATGTAACTTAATGTATCCAAAATTCACACTTTTTAAAAAATTTCATGTAGTTTTTTCTTTATATAGGGTATTTAGTACAATATTAATGTGATCTTTATGATATTACTTTATCTCATATGATATAATAATACCATTTTTAAATACTAATATATACTGATCATGGTATCCTCTAAAAAATATAATAATCAAATCTTTAATGCTTGTGGGGAAATTAATAAGACCAAAGGAAATAACAATAAATTCCTTTTGTCTGTAACTTATATCGAAGGATATATATGGTATATCTTCAGTTTTTACTCTTAATATATGATATCTAGATCGAATATGAGTCTCATAAAAATATTCATTTACTCATAATTAATCAAAACAATCTATACGGGGAAGACAATACTTATTCATGGTCATGATATTGTTTATTTAGATATAATAAATATAGATTGAAACATATCTTTACTTCCTCTTAATATATGTAATAGATGCACCAAATAGTGTTTGACTTGGAAAAATCAATCCCTTATTAATATTCTCCTAGATTTTCGTCTCTAGTTTCGAAAACTCGATTAGGGTTATTATATATGGAGTCTCAGAAATAGGTGTAGCATCAGGTATGATTGATATTGAAATATCAACTTCAAGATTCATAGGAAGATGAGGTAACTCAACTATAATGACATAAAAAACTCCCTTACAATAGGTATATCTTTAGTATCAAATTTCTCCCAAACCATTTGAGATAAATATACCTTATTAATAAGAATCAAGAACCATAAAATTGATGTAATTTCCAATGAAATATTCTATTTTTTCCTTTGGATTATGAAATACGGATTCCATTACATAAAAACTGTTATGATATATATATACATCTAATCCATTCCCAAAATAACATAAAATTTAATCATATAGAGAACTACAATATTTTCAAGAATCACACTATCACATAATTTAATTAGAGATGAATCATATACTTGAGATGAGATCATCATACCAATAATTGTTTCCAATTTTCATTCAATATATAATCATTGAGGTGGTAATTTAATATCATTAACTATTTTTTTAAATAGAAAATATTATGTAAAACCAATATCAAGAAATGAATTATAAGTTCTAAAGTGGTCGTACATGTTTCTTTCACCCCTTTATTCTCATAACCCACATCACCAATAGATATTTTATGAGATTTACATTTTTCACTAGGCTTAAGTGGTTTACAACATTGATTATCATCATTTAAACTTAGATTCTGGCACTGTTTAGAATAATTCCCAGTCTCCTTACATTTGAAACAATACAGTGTGGCTGGTGCATTCTATGTAGAATTCACTCCATTCATATATTATAAAACTTATTATCATCTATTTAGAATTATCTTACCCTATATCCATACTTTTGAAGCTCAAATAATTTATTATCCCCTTTAAGATAATTTCATCCATATTTATTTACACACTTTTAGAATAAAGGAAGAGTTATCTTATTACCTTCATTATTATTATTGTTAGAAATTATTTTATATGACAACATTAAATTATTATCAATACAATTAGATTGATGAATGAATTTGATTCATATTTAAACATTGATATCACATGGATCAATTTATTCATATATAATGATGTCTACTATGGCTAATTTACTTTAGAAAATTGGTTTTAATATACTATTGAATTGGGAAACCATTCTTTCAGATTCGAAAATTATAAATGTGACATAACAATAAAGACTTATAAAATTTTCCGCACCGGTACTAATGGATTAATTGTTATTCCACTTTATTTTAAAGATATCCTTATCTAATTTCTTTTGAACAATACAAAAAAACTACTTATTTAAAAATGACCTTCTAAACACATCCCACTCCAAAGAGTATATTTATTTATATTGAATTGTGTTTTTTATAAGAGTACACCATTGATATTATTCTAATTCTAAATGATAAAAAACCAAAACAACCATTTCATGGTCTAATAAAATGAGAATGTAAAATTTATTCGTAATTGTACTAATCCATTTCCCTATAATCAGTGTATTAGTGGTCCTACTAAAATTTGGTGGAGGTTTCCTCATAAAATAATCAATAGTATATTCTTCCCTTATTATTTAATTTTTCAGATCTAAATGATTCATATCTAAATAATGTAGTGTAAGTAAAAAAAATATTTTTTCATTATAACTCCCACAACATTTAGTTTCTCAGGAGGATAATCATTTAATTTTTCCTCACATTCAGTGTTAACACGGTTTATTCTAGTACTAACCATTGAATAAAATAGAAACTAATATTATGAGAAAAAAATAAACAATTGTGTAAAATCATATAGATATGGAAATAATTTAGATTATTTATAATCCCTGAAACCATTATTTTAATCTATGACACTATTGGTTTAATCTAGGTCATCCATTTTCATCATATATTTATATACTACATAATGGTTCATAAATATAATGTGAATTAACACAAGAATATCCCCTTTGAGTTTCTAGCTAGGTGTTTAGTATTTGGACTACTCATCATGCACCAATGATGATCGAGTTAATACCAAATCTGCACTATTAATAGTTGTTACCCCTAGGTTAATTATTGATACATTCGTATCCACATTCAAGTATGAAAAGAGGGATGCATTTTATGGGGAAAACACACTCAATTATTTTCCAAAAATTAGGTTGTTATCCAATAATTGGTATTATCCTAATGTCTATCACTAAATTTTCCACATATTTTTCTCCTAACAATAACAAGAACTTACTGTAATTCCTACATATATACCATAAAAATTTCATACCAAAATAATAAATGATAATTTAAGAATATTCATTATATATAATTATGATCCATGTCAGAACCACAATTTTTTAGTGACTTTGGAAAATTGGATACATAAATATCTTGTACATAAAATATATAAGTCATATCAAACTATGTTAACAAAAAAATATCCCTTCATAGACATATAGTATCCAAAAAATTTCATCATATCTTATAAAGGGGAATCATATTAATGGGTGAGATCAGATGATCAGTAGTGGTTAACAAGGGTGATTTAAATCATTGATCATTTTAAGCATAACATAAGAATAAGGGTATGGGAACATGATCTTAACATTATAAAATCATACATTGTGATTCATAGATCATAATCATGAGTCATGGCATAAATATTAAATGTTTACAAGATATTAATCATAAAGGTATCAGATAATGCGAGTCACCAAGAAATCCATTGGATTGTGATAATATCCTAAAATAGCGTAATAATGTTTGGAATGATAATAATCATAGAAATATTATATAAACTATATCCAAAAAGTTATTCATCACATGTCAGTCTTGGTATAAACACCTATGTAATTTCATTGAGATTGAGATGACCTCATTTTTTATTTTGTTGGTCTTGGGATGACCCCAATTTTACCCTCTTCTCGGAAAGGGATAACCTCTGTTGTAACCATTGATCTAATGAAACAATAAAATTTACCTAATACAATTGGGTTTTATAATAGACCCACCCATCATACAATAATGATCCATTCATATGTATGCCAAAAGATCGTGAAACTTTTATAATTTTATCATAGAATAGCCTAAGGAAATAAAGTTAGTTTAATAAATATTTCATCATTATAATAATAAACCATAGAGAGAAATAATAATCATGGTTTCATATAATCATATCCACCATGATGAAAAAGTAACATCAATGGATTTTATCACATATAAAAAATTATATTAAAATATCTATAGAATATATCATGAGAAAAATAGGATTTTCATTTCAAAATAACTTATTTCAAATCTAAAAGTTTTACATTAATATTAAGGGAATTTTTTTATTTGAAAATAACCCTAAAAAATTATAAATGGAGCATGAAAACATTATATGGTCATGATAAAAGGAAAATCCATTCATCCAATATATTTTAAAACTGTGATTCCATTCACACCTTTAGTAAAAAGTTAAAAGTTCCATGTTTCAAAAAATGTGATGATTCCTTTATAATTACTTATATAATGTAAAACATTGGTGTAAATGGGTTTATAAAATAATTATGAAATTTAAAAAAATTCTTGAAACAACTTAAATAGAATCAAGACATGGGAGGAAAATATTCTCGACTGAAGAAAGAAATAATGTCAGTTTTTCTTAAAAACTATACCTCAGTAGCTTGAGTAAAAATAGAGATGGAATTTAAAGGAAAACATGTAATATATAGTAATAATCACATGATATGAAAATTTAAGATACTATTTTTAGATATATTATAAAAATTTATGATTTTAAAATTAATCAAAAACAGTCCCAGAAAAAAAAATATTTTGAAGTGAAACCCTTACGTAAAGCTAGGCTTTATTCACAAATGATATATACAACTATAGAATAAATTTAAATTTTATAAAATTATATAAGAAAAAATTTTCATACTTATAATATAATTCATTTTTTTACTTATAACATCTTATTTCCCTTTAATAATTCATTTTTTAACACATCACGATTCCCAATGATAATAATATAATTTTCCATGAATGTTTCAATTTGGGTGTTATGGTCCATTAATATTTTTCATGTTTCAATAATGTATATAATTGTATCCACATTATAAATATATTATATATTCATTAAATACATATTTATAACTTTATATAAAAGATGATACAAAAAAATAAATTACACCATTCTTGGAGACAATAGTCCATATATATGCATGAATTATGGTTTCATTTTATAAATAAAATAAGGAAAGGGAGATAAAAATATATTTTATCATTTGAAAATAAAAATTATATTATTAATATTATATAAATTTCTTAAATTCATCATTATATCCATCAATGTGATCGATTAATAGAAAATGAATCATATCACTACGTGGAGGTGGCAGTCCACACACTCAAACGAGAAATACATTCATTTCCCATTTGATAGAAAATCGGTGGAAAATGGTCATTAAATAACCATAATTTATTTTTTTTTATATTTATAACACTATATTAGTAATTTAATTATAGATAAAATTGGTATATAGATGGTGTAGGAATAATGAAAATTGAAATACCATGGTCAATATTCATACCCCTTCTTTGAAAGACCTCATTTAGATTACACCATAATCCTTGAATGATTGTTCTTAGTAGAATACCAGGTGATCTAGGATGAATTTTATGAATATTTAAAGGTATTAGATTATGTTTTAGGTGAGATATAAGGATAATAAATATTTAATAAGGGAAGATAAGTGGTGACCTTTTATAGGGTAGGGGAGGGAGAAACATAGAATTATGAATAATATTAAAAAAATATAAAAACAATTTCCTATGAAATTAGATCCAAATGTTTTTTTTATTTGAAATTAATATATATATATTTAAAATATATTCAAATAATAAAAATTATATAAATTTATGAGGAGTTTTAACTTGTTTCTATCAGTTTAACATCATAGTAAACTCATTTTAACAATTACCATGGTTTCCAAATGTTATTGTTTCTACTATTTATTAAGACAAAAATGAATGTGGAATCATTAAAAAAATTATTAAATTATGATTTAAAATATGTAATCAATTTTATAAAATTCAATTTATTTAAGTGGTAGAAATCATTTTAAAATAATTGCGCAAAACACAATGAAATATGTGTTTAGCAAAATCCATTTTAATTATAAGATAGGATTTACTATCACTAATTCCATTGAAAAGAATATAAAATTAATGTAAAAATATTTTAAATAATATATAATACATAAATTAAATTAAAACTATTAATAAATAATTTTTTATTTAATTTATGTTGTCTAAAGCAAAATACATATATGAAAATAATTTTATGTAAAATAACACTCTTCACCGTCAAATTATTTTATCTTCATTACTAAAAGTTATTAAAAAATTGTGGATGATTATTAAAAATTAATAATAAATTTAATTATAATAAATTTTTAATCGAGATCAATAAAATATTTATATTAAAATTAATAATAGCTATAAATATAGATTTCTTCAAAAAAACAAGTCTTTTAATCACAAAATGATTTCACTAAAAATATAATATTTATTTCATTGGAATTAATAAATAAATTTAAATAAATATATATATATCATAATATGGTTACTCATATTCATACTTGGAAATCTAATGAGTAGATTTTAGTGGTATACTATATCATGGTTCATTTAGGCTCATGGTCAACTGAAAAGAAAAATATAAAATAACACATGTTTTTTTAAAATGAACTTATATAAAATATCTGTGTTTTATAGGTTCCCTATGTTGTGAAAGGGAATTATTTTCAGAATGAAAATGATGGAAGTTAAAATTATACTAAAATTAAAAAGAATACTTCTAAGAAACTCAAAGAGTTTGATAATGTCATGAAATAATGACTAACTATTTGGTCTGATTAGTTTTCGTTGGATTAAATGGAGGAAGTTGAGAAAAGTGAAACACATATGTTAAATCAAGTTAGTTTACATGAATATGTGAAAAGCGATAGGTTAATATCCATGGGTACAAATCTAAAGGTTTAGTCAAGTCTGTGAAGATGATATGGGTAAACTATGTTTGGTTTGATAAATTACAGGATAATATTTCAAGCTCATGAATAATTGATGATAACATTTTTTAACATACATGAAAAAGAAGCTTCTAGAACATCTAAGGTAAATTAAACTACCCAATAAAATGATGTAGTTCAAAAATAAAACATAGAACATAGTCCATAGAGACTTATAATAGTATGTAAATGCTGAATAACAGTTCCTGTACTAATTTTTAAATAAAATATTGGTTTGGGATGAGAGGAAACTCTAAATCTCATTATTACTTATAAAGAGGCAAATAATTCCCTCTTTATTCTTTATTATTGTTTTTTATTTATTATAACATAAATATAAATGAAGTAGTGGAATTAAGTGACTCTTTAGGAAAAAATAGGGTGTTCTTTATATTATATACAAAATTATATGGGAAGAATAAAACAGGTTCATCTATTTAGGGAGATAAAACAAGAGGAATCTCTTTTATAACTATTTAAGAAACAAAAATATGGAATTTCAAGATTGCCAAATGAAAAATTAGAAAATACGGTCTTAAATCACAAAAAATAAAATATTTTTTATTGTTTCTAATATATTTGTGTGTGTGGGGGGGGTGATGGTAGGTGATAAAAATGAGAAAATTGAGAGTTTTATGACATGGAAATGATCTATTTTGATGCTTTTTTTGAGATATATATTAATGATATATTTTTTTATTAAGAAATATATTTTTAAATGACATTAGATTATTTTTTTTAAATTTATTTAACTTTATAACACATGATGAAAATTTTATAGAACACCATGATGTCATAGTGAATCCTCTTTTATTTTATCCATCGGGTTTACTCATTTATACTTAACATAGAAAAACTAAATTCATGTTTCTATGTATGTGTGTGGTAAATAATGCACTCAATATGTATATAAAGGATTTTATTCAAATTTTAAGATATATGATAATAAGTATAAAAAGTGAGAAAAAAGATTTAGGAATCCCCTATACATCCTTTGTCTTCACTATCAGTAAATGGGAGAATAAAAATGGGAGAAGAATACATTTTATTGAGAAAAGTAGAAGGTTTAGGGACAAATAATCCAAAGGTGGATATTTTCATAAATATTATTCTTGAATTTTTATATGTTTTCAATAATGTTGTGAAGTTTATGAGTCAAATTGTATTATATGAGAATGAGTGGGCTGCTGCCATTATTCATATAAAAGAAAAGGTGAGATGTCATACATTATTATTGAACATGGATAGATAGATTCAAGGTATCCAATAATATATATGATGAATTTGTTATGGTATTCGTGGATATATGATTTTTTAGAGTTGATATAATTGTCTAAATAATGTTTAGATAACTGATGAAAATTTTGTAATGATTTCATAAGCTGTAATTTAAGATATTCAGTGATGATTGAATGAAAGAAGGATTAGTTAAATAATTTTAGAAACCATAAAAGGTAAATTGAGGTTATTAAAAATAGTGTGAACGTACCATGTATAATGTTTTGAGATATTCGACAAGTATTGTAATAGTTTTTAATAATCCACAATGTCATTTGTAATATTTCAAGATTTATGTATATTTTGATGATCATATGAGTTAAGTGAAATCATATTAAATTATGTAATATCATATGAATTTTCACTCTATAAATTCATTATATGAATTCTACATAATTATTTAATATTACCATAAGACGTTGAGATCCAATATTATACTTTATCATATGGCATTAGATGAGCACATGATCTCCATATACATCCTTGCTTTAGAGTATTTATTTTAGTGACAACATTGGACTTAGAGGGTTACACATACCATATTCCCACTGATTGTTAGAATTTAGTTAATTTATGAATTTGGAATGAATATAAATTTCAATTTATATAAAATAAAGAATATTTTGAGTGTATGACATTAAAAACAATCAAGATTCTAATAATTTCCTGAAATTAAATTTTAATGAAAGATAGAAGAGTGGATTTCATTGAAACATAATGGAAGGATACACTTGAATCATTGGGTGATTTAAATGAATTGGTTTACTATGTTCTAAATAGAGAGAATCATTGGGATATAAAGGATATTTAATTCGTGATTTTATGTTATTAGATATTATTTATCTTGGAGCCTTTTTTAAACCAGTGTGAAGATCAAAGAGTTGAATCGATTACAATTGAAATCATATTAGGATATTTGTTTCAGTTTTTATTACCATAACATGAAATTTTTTATGGATACAAATACATCATGATTTTCAGAAGGATTCTAGCTAGTGGTATATTCTAATTTAGAAAACAAAGATCACATATTTCCATGATATATAGTGTTTTAATCAATAAAATATTGGTTAAATATTCACAATATCAATATGTGAATATATAATACACAAGCATGAGGAATAATGTGTACGGATAAAAGTTTGAGATCATTCTGAGAGATTTTATACTTAATAGTATCAAGGAGGGAAGATGAGTTTTATATCTGGTGGATCTTTTTCTAGATGAGAAGACCTGCTACCCAAAATATTTTAAGTGAAAGACATATATCATTCAAAGATCTCAAGTGATTTTTAAGATAAGAATTATTTAAAACCATTATCGACTATTGATGTTCATAAGTTCAAGAATGAGTAAATCAGATCCACTATGGTAGAAGAGGAATATCATTACAAATGGTTATAGAATAATATAGGTTTATAAGGTTATATTTATTTATAAATAATTCTTGGCAGGGTCATATAACAAATCACATGAAGTAAATAGTATGATTGTTGGTATAACCATTGATGAGGAGAATAAGGGACTCAATAAGAATACAATTTGATAAAAATAGAGTTTTACATGGTGTACTTTCCCAAATCTGTAGTGGTTAATCCATGATTTTCTAATCTAACCAATCATATATAGGATTAAGTCTTTCAGGACAGACTATGTAATTCCTTGAATGTATTTTTTTATGATTTGATCTACATGTATGCTAGTAAGGGTGAGATAATTAGTTTAAAAATTGATTGAGTCCATAAATAGTAATATATATTGGGTTAAAAGGGAGTAAATTATAAATAGATAAATATCACCGATTCACCCATCCTCCTCTTTGCAATATAATTTGATCCAGAACATATATAATGAAGAGATTTAGTATATAATAATCCAAGATGGGATTGGTTCTAGTTTCATATAATATGATTCTCTATAATAAATTAGTCATAATATTTTATGTAGATCTATGAAACCTCTATTGGATGGTATTGATGAATGTCATGACGTATCTAAAGAATATTAAGGATATATTTTTGGTTTTAGAGGTGATGAGTATATAGTAATCAAGTGACACCGTTATCATAGTTTTTTAATACACCAAAACGTTTTGAAATTTAGTTAGGATATGTTTTCCACCTTAATGGATGACCTATGAGAAAGAAAAACTTAATGTATCCCTTGTTTTCCAATTTTATAGAATGTTATAAGTGTATTTTAACTTCTGATGCAGCTAAAGAAGAAGTTTCTAAATGAATATTAATATAAGAAATTGATGTGGTACTTAAAATTTTATATTCTTTAACATTATGTTGTTATAATACTTACATGGTGTCCCTATACAAGGAGCCAATGTAACATCAAGGAGTGAATCATATAATTTGAAAGTATCACCCCATGTTGTAATTTTATTAAAGCAGAAGGGTAATAGTAAATGGATTTTCTAGGATGGAGATTATAGTGAACCCATTTAATAATTAACAACTGCAACAAAATAATTAATATAATATGAGATACAATAGGCTGAAATTCGTTAGTATTTGGATCTAGTACAAGTGAGTGCATTTTGTAGTTAGTTCCCTAAAACCAACTACATTATACATTCAATTACCTATATATTTAATGACTTTAATTTTAATAAATATATTATCAAATGATGAGTGTTAATATATGTAACAATTATGAAATAATTTTCCTATAATACCAGTCACATAAAAAGGTCATAGGAGCTACCCAATATAATGAAAACCTTCAAGTGCTTTGTAAGTATTCATAAATAAATTTATATAACAATATGGAATATATATACGGTGAATCATATGATATAGTATTTCTAGTGTTGGGGGCTTCTAATACATTTAGAAACCTTTTGATGATGTTGGAAAATAGTAATCTATAATAGAGGAGGTTGTGTGAAAATTACCTCCAGAATAAACTCCACATGTTATATTTTTCATTGAATATTCATATACCTGGACATGTATATTGGTCCTTAGAATTTAAATTATTATTTTTGTATATCATGAGTAATTTAGATTTATGTGATAATGAAAACCGTGATGACATATGATCACAATAAAAAAATTTAAATTCGGTGCATCACATATGATATGAAATTAATGAATAATCTAAGAAAGGATTTGTCCCTTCCATGTTAAAATAAGTAGATCCATTAGAATAGAATAGAACTATATTATTATGTCCATTTACATTTTGGTTTCTTTAATAACTTCTGTTTATGAAAGTAAAAGAATGATATATCAATCTTATAGATTGATGACCTAACTATTTACTAGCTCGATGAGATACAAATAAAATGGATTGAGTAATATAATGATCATTCATAATACATTTTTGTGCATGACTTAGTCATATTGTTCTATGGATTTCATGATACTTTTAAAGGTATTGATCTTTTAATTTAGTCTATTTAACTTAATTGCACCGAGAAAGAGTATTTGAGGGTCACGAACTAACTGTATTCAAAACCTCAAATAAATTATATTTGAATTTAATATTAGACAAAATATTATTTTCATGTTAAGGAATAATAATTATTCAGGTTATTTTAATCAAAAAAAATATTTATTGAATTAATGATATATTGATATTTAATTTTTTGGTTTAATAATTATTTTCTAAATTATGACAAATATCAAGGATGGATGGGATGAGCTAAAGGCTGAGAAGAAACGATATTTAAATATCCATGAGTTTAATAAAAGATAAGATATTATTATTATTATTCAACCGAGGTTTTGGTTATAATTAAGATGATATCTATGGGATTTTATATTAAAAGTTATTCCATGGACTTTGTATTTATAATCGAATATATAATTTCTTACAAAATAATTTGTTTTTCACAACAGTTTCTATCAAGATAATTCTTCAAATCATTAGATATAACTTCTAAAAAACAATCTCAATAATAGAGAACATCAATCCACTACCTCTATTTTAATTCCTCTATAGAACCATATATAATCCTTTAAGAACAAAAAATATTCTTGGTAAAATAAATAATTAATGACACAAATGGTTTTTCTTGTCCGTGTAAGAACATAGAGATCTAAAGGTGACATTCCATGGTTAGTGGAACATGTGTGAATATTTATAAATGTATTATACCATTAGTTAATTCATCAAAATGATTATAAAAAATAATTTTCAGCCAACATGATAATTAAAAAAGAGTTAAAAGTGACAATAATTATTATTTACATAAATTATTTTAAAATTATATGTGAAAAGAGCTCTTTATGAATATTTTAGGGTATCTATTTTTTTGGTTCTAAGGATTTATCCATAGAAATTAGTAAAAACCATTATTGGCCTTGGTCCCAACCACTTATACAACATAAATAACCCTTCATAATCTCTAATACCACTTTATCTTGTCCTTTCTTCTTCAATTTATATTCATATAATACTCATTTATATTCCCCTTTTAGTTCTATTTGATTCGTTATCAATATCATCTCTCCAAATGTTTCATGAAATTTATTTTTTCTTAAATCACATAATTCATCTTCCAAAATGCACTTTTATTGGGTCAATGCATAATATGATTCTTCAATTTTTATCACGGAATTTTTTTTTTGTTTTTATGAATATTTTGGAAAAGTATTTAAAAAAATTGAATGAAATTGAAAATTACTGAATTAGATCCTAGAAAATGGGGATATGTTTTCACAGACATATCTTTGGGTGGTAAAAAATAATATTTATATTATTAATATTGATTCACATTGTCTAAATAGGTTCATCTTTCAAGGATTATCTTTTATATTACTCACTATACATTACACCTTATATATATATATTTATTTTAAAATGAATGAATAAAATGGTTGGTTTGATATAATGGAATGTAAAAACAAAATAAATATACATATACAAAATGTGGTTTGAGTAAAGTTATACAAAAGGGAATACTTCCATGGAAAATGTCTTGAGTGAACCTTTATTTTCTTTTTTTTCTAGTACCCTACCATCTTAATTATCACAAACCATCATATGAGTGCTCATCCTATGCCATTATAAGGCCCCAACTAAAATCAATCATCCATAATTTAGTTGTAGTTCCATATTACATCAAGAGTGATTCCTCATATGACAAAGGTTTCTGATTGTTGGTGAAGTCATAAATCATACATTGAGGAAACTATGACTTCCATAAAATAACCATAGACAATATAAAAACAACCAAGAAACATCCAAAAAATATAATAAAAGTTGATATAACCATTAACACACTTCGAACTGAAAATTTTAAATATAATGATACAGTCATACCTCCTAAAATATCTCATATACTCGAAAAATCACACACACACACACACACACACATATATAAAAATAATAAATTTGTAAGGAGTATCAAATACAATCCCTGATAATCAACCACATCCTATATACAAATCCCATATGAGCTTCTCTAACATGAACCACAACAGAATTTTTTTTCAGACATATATTATAGATAGAAGGTCTATATGAACACAAGGGTTATGATGCATTGTGTGAGGTAAACATAATATTAGGATCTCATAGATTACATTAATATACACGATAATATATTTGTGCATTAATATGAAAATTAATTAATGGGGAAAAATCCAGACAAGCTTTTGTGTCATATCATCATGTTTTAAATAGTCAACTACGCCACTCTTCATTACTTGTCCTAATAAACATTAGTGAACCATGTATATATAATCCTCAAGTAGAGGAAATATAATAAAGGTAACATCTAAATTATTTTATTCATTGGTTTGTTGAGTAAATAGAACTCCAACCACATAGAGAAGATCTTTATTATGCCGGATGATGACAACCACTTCACCTGTGTAATCTTGGAACCCCGATTCCAGAGTCCCATTTCAACACCATTATGAATAACATCATCATATTTTGTGAATGGTATAGTAATTAAATCATGAGGAGGGAAAAAGTAGATCCATCCTCCGAGACAATTTTAACCATCCATCCACGGTATAGACCCCATGTCATGTCATATATCTTAGTATAACCGGAAGAAATCTGAAGAGGGTATTACAATAGACAACCTTTTTCAGATCAATAGGTATGCACGATTTATGATAAATCATATAGGAATTATATAGATTTATCTAAATAGATAATCATAATACCTATCCACTAAAATAAGACGAACAACACCACTAATATTTGGACCCCATGGTTAGTCATAATTTTACTAGGAACACCGTTGAATAGGTGAACCAATCCAATATAGAAAAACTTCCTTTGAAAATATCCCTCAACTAGTAGCCTATATATATTGGGAATCTCATCAAACTCAATAACTAAAACTAGTCACTCATGATTTAAAACCATGTCATGAATCTTGGATCATCATTTTTCTGGCCTCGTAGGCTCAACTTCTCGTACAAAAATCTATTATACAAGTATGACACACCAAACCAGTTGGTATTCCCATATCATCTATGATGAAATCCCCTAGGATCCTTAAACCTATAATGATCATCACTCACTAGAACCAACCTATACCCAATAATACATAGTGATATCATAGCTAATAGTTCCTACCAAACCATAGCCTCAAGAGGCTGGTCTATTTCCAATTTTAATTCCCACTTCTGAATCCTAATCCCATTAACTGAGATCCATTCCAAACCAACCTCACACAAGGACACTTAGAAACTCTTTTAAAATACATATGAATATATATATCATGACCCATACTTGATACCCATTTCAAATCTTCCTTAAAAAATCCCTCAAGTCCATCATCTGGATGAAACCCTCCCCAACACACCATAGTTATCCCTAGAGGTCCAATTACACTCATATAACACGTTAAAACTCCAATTGAACCACTAGAGTGTGTTACCTGTAAAGAGTAAGATATATAATCATCTCACATAGTATACCATGGTCTATTCCTCTCATTAATGTTATTTTATCATGATGAATCAAAACTAGTCAATTCACCAAACATCATGAATCTCGAAACACAACACAGTTTTATTGTAAACTGAAATGACATATTCACCTCCTTGGTTACCTGTTCATTTGGTGACATCATATATTTAATGATAATTGGAGCACTCACATCAAACACTATAGTACCAAAACAACAAAATTCCTTCACTCAGGGTTATATAATTTCCTATCAATATTTATCCAAACCCATTTTCTGAATAATGCATTCACAATCATGCATAAGAAAAAATATGATTTAGTATTATAAGGTAAACATTCCTCAAACATTGAGTTACCCCTTTCCATTATCCTGTAATTTTCAACCAAGCCTGTTACAAGCCACTTAGAATCTTATACCAATACATCATCCTTTTACTTGAGTCCCTCAATGAAACTACATAAAAAAAAGTGCGTTCATCCTCCCAACATAACCTCTATCTATGATGAGAAAACCCCTATCATATAAGTATAATTCCACCCTTAATCAGTGGATAATTACTTAAAACAAAGAAAAAATCCCCATAAATTATAAGAATGAAAATACTCATGTATAGAGAAGAATAAAGGAAGAACCATCCCGTAAATGTCATAGATATCCACTATTCAACACCACAGATCATGGAGGATGGTGGGGAAAAAATAAAGTGGATAGGGGTTCAACCCCCCATGTTCAAATGTCTAAAAATGATGAAATCCATAGAGGTTTTCAATTTATAATCCCAAATTATTTTTCTATCCATAATTATTTGGAAAACATATAATGTAGTCCCATCACAACATGACCTCCATGGATCATAACTTTATTTCCCACCCTTGGTTACCCCCTCATGATTTGGACCCTTATATCATAATGGGAACACATTCCAAGACTAAAATCAATAAAACCAACCTCACTACCTAGGGTCACATTATGTAATTATCCATATATTTATGATAAGACCAACCTCCCATAGTCCATAATCTATGATGTGACCCCTCATCTTCATGATATAAGCCTTCTCACTCAAGAAACACACATATCATGGACCAAAGTGTCAAGAAATGAAAATCCCATAAAAATTGATATTCATAAATTATAGACCCCAGTGCATAAACTAACCCACTTGAATTAATGTAATTTTTTAATCTACCAAATAAACTCAAATATATCATACAATTAACCATTATGTATCCAAACATAAATCCTAGTTACCCTTAAATATCTTGGAATAGAATAATAGTTTGATTTTTTTAATATATAACATAGAAGGACCCTTATGTTTTGGAGGAAACCTTATATATCATCCAAATCAAACCTTACATAATGACTTTATATATCAGAGTAACCATTATAAACTATATGGTAACCCATATATGGTAGGGGATATACCAATTTAATTGAATTATATATATCACATCATGAACATGAGTTAACATTTAAATATCCCCTAGATCATTCTTTACATATCATTTTATCATGGATCACCCCTTATAAATTATAGGGTATCTTCTTCATATTGAGGGATTAATCTATAAATATATCAGGCTGACACAGAGATAACCTTTCCACATCACAAGGATAACACTTATGTATATTAGATGAACATTACTTATTTAATTTATCAAAATAAACCTTTATGCATGAGTAAATTTAAAAAATATTACTCTTACACATGAAGAGTTAGATAATATACAAACACCAGTGCAACAAAACCAGTACATATCACCACTACAAGCTCAAACACATTAAATACCACAAAACAAATATTCAAAAGTATAAAAACAACTAGTAAATGATTAATTATAAACATTAAGAGTTCACTCAATCCTTAATGTGGTGATTCTACTTATATATTGTGTGATTCCTTGATCAACCACTTGCTACACCATAATTATTTTTGTCATAACATGGTGCTATGTCTAATTTTAAAATTAACAAAGGTCACACAAAAATTTCAATGAAATTAAAAAAAAAGAATATAAAGAACATCTAAAGTCTTCAATAACATCTATAAAAACATCTAAGTGATGTTTAAATACTATAAATACTAATCTAAGTCCCAATTCTCAATAAATAATCAATTTTTGACCTAAATATTCAAAATTTATCTGAAAACAACAACCCAAAAATTCATGGGCTATTACAAAACAACCACTATAAATATTACCATCCTAGATAATAACATAGAAAATTATCCATAAATTTAAATCCATTTATAAGAATAAAATATGAATCATAATTTCTAAATTTGAACTTGATTAGACGTGTTTCTTCCATCCATGCACAAAACATTCATATATAGGTTTTTTTATAATCCCAAGTGTGATCCTTCAAATACATAAAATAAATCTAAAAAGATACTCATAATGTAATTTCATCCTCACCATGTAAAATTCTAAAAAAATTAACCTGCCACAACCCTAGATGCACTATAACATCCCCTCACATAGAATTGATGGATTAAATCCAAGAGGCATCACATAATCATCCAAATATCCAAAACCATTTTTACACCAGGGTCAAACACTCATGATCAATTTGATGACTCCTTGTATAAGAGTATCTTCATCAAAAAAATACTAAACAAAAAATCCCAATCAGTAATGCTCAAATTATATCAATTATCAAATCAAATGGACAAACATGACAATCCCACTGACATCCAATCACGAATAAATTTTTTTTGCACCAATTATAAGATTACCTGAAATTTTCCATGGATTTTCACTACAACATAATTAAAACAAGGGACATACCCTCAAATAACCAATGTTAGTTTCTATAAAATATATTATCTCTGGTACTGCACCCCGAGTACCAACCTTTATATGTCACAACATAACATATGGTAGGTAATTTTCAGCAAATTCTCATCCCATTTATCAAATTCCCAGTCGAGGATCATGATCAAATCAGTTGTGACATATTACTTTTATCTATCACTGATGTCTCTACTATCCATAGAATGATCACCTCTTATTATCATACAATCATTAGTCTACCATGCCATTATAAATTCCACCAATTCTATTGGTTCTCAACACATAAATGAACCCAAAAGGTCACATCTCATTCCTAATAACAGTACAATTGTGATCAATAGAAAAACCTACCAACATCCCATGAATCTTTTCTATAAAATGAAAACTAATTGGTATTCATCACCACACCATCAATACTGAATCTCTTAATCCCCCATGATGTCACTCCCAAAAATTTCTTTTATGTACTATTTTTTTTGTTTATTTATATTCAATCTTGGAATTGTGATCTATGTCAATTTTCATTGAATTTATATTATTTTGGAGTTTCAATAATCGGTTCATAGTTTAATCATGTTTATAGAAAACTAGGAGGCCTAACATAAAACATATTATGTATGTTATAGATTCAACCATATGGTTTTGCTAACTATATGGCCAAACTACATGGATTCCTAGTTATTCTCCATTATAATCATCATGGTTTTCGATACCATGAGACTTGTCCATATTGTATTCCCATATTTCATTTAAATATGAAATCCTCAATTTGTACTTCTTGATTTAAAAGGGAATTCCATCTCCCCTTACAAATTTTGGTTTATCCTATCCTAATTATCACACAAGGGATCTCCCTAATTTCTTCTATATAGATTTTTAAATCTTTAAAAACCATTTTCAATTGGGTTCCTTAAAAAAACTGTCACTCCCCCGTTTTTTATTTTCTATTTTGATTTTGGTTTAGCTATTTTTCTTTGATTCCCTCACGAGTTTTGTGTGTTTCAAATTTGAATTTTTATTTTTGGGAAATTTTTTCTCGCATAGTTTAGGTGCATGGTTAATAGGTAACTGTGATTTAGAAAATTCACCATTTGAGTTTTATGGATTGATCATAGTTCATAACAAACCAAGAATCTCTCAAGAGACATTGTATGGGTTTTTCAGTGTCTCTATTTGAGCGTACACAACCTAATTAAAGTTATCTAAAATATGCAGAATGAGAGAACGTAGTTTTATAATTTTTTATAGAACCATGTTTTACAGTTATAAAATGGTTTCCAAAACCGTTGGGGTGCCTAATGTGTCTAGTAAGGGGGTGCACGGTTGGTTCATAATTTGGGAATCCATGTAGCCTATCCATGCATAGTTTCCAGGTCTCATGAAAATTTAAATTTCCTCTTTTTACCCTCCTATATTTTTACCCCAATTCACTTCCCCTCCCCCTAATTTAGATAGAGTAACTCATAGGGTGTTGGACCATTCTTCTAAATGCATAACCTCTTCTTTTAAGGATGGAATCAGGGGGTTAATTTGAGCTTTTGTGTCAAATATTCAACGTAATATCTTTATCTCTTCGTTTTATTCCTTATTTTTTCATTCTATCATGAGATCGTATTCTACCATAGTCTCTTGGATATAGGGTACTTATATATTTTAGTATAATTTTGGGGATTTTTATATTTAAGGTTATTCTGGGATTTTATTACTTCTTTGAGCCTTTGAGAAGTATTTTGTGTTGTTTTTTTTGAAGTTATTTTTTTGAGATAGGTTTCTGATTCATTTCGACTTAAAATTTAATAATCCTTGATTGATTTCCTTTATCAATTTTTTTTCATACTATATAGTGATTTATAAATTTTAGAATAATTTATTGATGTTTAAAGATGCTATTACATTTTTATTTTGATGTTTATGAAATTTTTTTAATAAGACACACACACCAAGAGGTTGATAAATTTCATAATTGGACCTTTTGAGTAATTCATCGTTTTTAAAGAAATTTTTTGGTTTGTAAATGAATTTCAATTTATTAAATGAATCTGTAAACATTTTTTGGTTAATAAAGGGTGTATTTTATCCTTTTTTAATTTTTTGGTTCATTTATTTTGTAATGGTTGGCGACTCAATGGATTTTAGAGGCCCATTTTGAACTTTCATAGTTTGTTCCTCTTTTTGAAAGCTATCCTTGTATGATACTCTTTCTATGTTTATGTTGAATGGTATGGGGGGTCCTTGGTATGGGACCCACCTATGAATTGGTGGATGAAAGGAAATAGATTATTATTTATGGTGATTCAGGTGTTGGTTCGTGTGTGTGCTCATGCCTAATATATATTTATATGGTTGGTTTCTTTTTTGGTTATGTGTCAAAGCCACCATCTTTATAATTGAAATTGGAACTTGAAATAGCCTGTTGATTGTCTAGGAATAGTTAAAACACTAGTTTAGATTATACATTCGATAGTTTTCCATAGTATAGACCTTTATATTCTTTATTATTGTACCCCTCGGTTAGGCAAGGAAGTGTAAGATTAAATGAGTGGGACGATTGATTTCATCATGTGAGGAATTAATATTGGATAAATCAGGTTTTAGTATGTTCTAAACTGTCCCCTGAGCTCATAGGTTCTCCCCTGTTCCTATAGAACATAATTATCCATGGTGGATAATTTAAGTGACTCATCTAGTTTGGTCTCCACTGTTGTGTTTTACTTTTACATTGTTCTGTGATCTTTTCTCAAGCTTTCTTGTATAGTGTAATTATTTTTTAAAAATTGATAAATGATTTTTAAATGTTTCAGAAAAAAAAATTTTATCAAATTTTTACACCCTAATCCCTTTTTAATGATTAAATCACACATTTTAATTCCCTACATGTCTTTAAATTCTAATGCCACTTCCTTGGAAAAGAAATCAGTTTTAAATAAAAAGTACAGTGGACCATGATTTTTTTTTAAATAAAGAATGCATGAAAAACATAATTTTGTATATTTTCTTTCAATCATTAAATTGGTGAATCTTTTATTTACGGTAAATTCATTGATAATAGGTTGTTTAGGAATTCCAACTATGTTTTAATACTCACACATATACTTCCATATCATTTTCAGTCTCAGGTGTAGGATCCAACATGGCCTTAATATTCTTTGGTGGTGTATGGTTTTGGGATCGGAGAGTGATGTGTGGGGTAACATGGAGGTGTAGTTATGAATATATTAGGGATGGTGTTTTACTGGTTCAATTTTATTTTTAGTTTATGTGTAGTTGTAGTTCGGATTCTTTGGTTTTTTGGGATTATATTTTGTTCTACACAAATTTTTTCTACATTATTTTGAAGAAAATAATTCCCATTGGTTCTCATTAACGCCCTTGGTACTTTTCACTTGCCTGAGAGGATCAAGAATTCCTCTCAAACCTTATTGCGGGCCAACTCGGGTGGCCTTTTTGAGGTCAAAACAGGTTGGTTCAGGAAAACATGGTATTAAAGAGTGGATTCATTCAAGGAAATAGATTTCAAAGCGACCATTGTTATTTGGGATATCATGGTATATGGAGTAGGGAATTGGAAGTTTCGGTATATGTATGAGGAAGTGTATATACAACACTTTCCATACTAACCCCCGAGTTTCCATGGAAAGTTTGGTTTAGTTTGGATTGTTTGGGTGTTGTGGCTATTCAAACCATAATGGAAATGAAATTAATGTCGGGTTAGTGGTCTTAGTGAGATCACAGGGACTAGAAATCCATATGGATCCAAGGATTTGATCTTGATAGAATCTAAGTGATGATTTTGTGATTGTAATATGGCTGTTATCCATATGTCCAAGTCCCCCATCGATACTAGTTTTTCTTCGTGAGTTTGTTTAGCGTCCTTCTTAAATTTGTGGTTATTTTGAAAAACCTATTTGAAACTACGAGAAACCAAATTTCAAGTTGTGATATTTTGTATTTTGAGATGGATAAATGGGTTTCTTCATTTATTTCAAAGTAAGTATTTGAAAAATTGATTTTTTATAATTTTAGTTTAAGATGAAATGGGGGTTTAATTAAATTACTTTGATAAAACCGGGTTTATTTAAAAATTATGTAATTGGTTTGAATGGAAAAATTTTGTTTTTGGATGGAAATAATTGTATTTTTCTATGGAATGAAGTGTATTGATGTTTGGAGTTTGAAAATTTGGTTTTTGAAATGGTGTTTGGTGTGATTTCAGAAAAAAATTGGAATATTTTAAGGTGGTTTCCTTTTTCCTTGTTTGGTGTTTTTTTGTGTTGTGTTTTGAGTGGTGAGTTAGTCTTGAATGAGTTTTTGGTTTTCTTTCTATTTAGTGTACTACCTCACAAATAATTTGATGGATATTCCAATTGAATCTATGAGTGGTTCACCATTATTGGACCCTCTATTTGCCTCATCTAAATGCCTTATCCAATAGTTTCTAAATTTGAATCCTCATATATATTACAATCAAGGAGATATTTTTGAGGTAAATGACTACATGTTAAAAAATTAATGAATCTTCAGTTTCCTTGGGTTTCCTGTATCTATTTAGGTGAAGTTAACTACCTTTATTAATGAAGGTCCGAGTTGTATGTGGTGGAAGTAATTCATTCAAAACAATCATCAAGAAGAAATTTCTTGGGAATTCCTAAAGGTTTCATTCATCTAGAATTACTTCTTATAGACTATGAAGGTGAGGTTAGATATGGAGATATGATGTCTATAGCAGAGGTGATGGATTGATGTTGGAGTTTTTCTATCATTTTGAGGATCTAGTTCCCTATATTATAGAGTAAGTTGTGGACAATTCTAAGAATAATCAGAATTTTGAGAATGGGATTCATCCAAATCTTTAGTTGAAGGTGTCATAGTTTTTTCTATTATCCTTCATTGGCATGATGAGGGAATATTTTCACATTGAAGTTGTGTTAATTGGAGTTATTGAGGTAGCCAATATTTTTTCCATATATTTAAGTGGTTAAGTGAATTCACTAACAAATATTAGATAGAATCCTATTGGGGGTGATACTGGAAGTCAAATTAATAGGTCTCCCAATCATTTGTAATATTATTCTATGTGTAGGAACCTAGTGTTTCATCAATGTGGTAGTTCAAGTCATAATAATCCTTCATGTATAAGTGCTCTAAATACCTTTCATACCTATGGATTCATAGGTCACATGAAAATGTTTTTCAATGGTGTTTCTAGGAAGAAACATGATGCTAGATCCACCCCTTAAAAAGACACCATAACCCATTTATTGGATTAGAATGAGTCCCTCAGTCTAGTTTGAGGTTTCTTTTGTTTTAGGGATTCTATTTGTTGTAATTTATGTAGAGAACCTTTAGGTAAAACCTATATTAATGGAGGTGTCTATTTCAAAATTATGAATCTTTTCATTTTGTAATGAATAATTTTTCGTTTTATATCTAATTCATAGTGTTTAAAATGTCCAAAGTTGTCTGTGGATGTTTTGGTATGGAGGTTTGGTTTTTGATAGGTGGAGTTCGTTGGGAATCTGGTTAGAATTCTAAAATGATGGGGATTCCACCATGGCCTCCCATGTTGATTGAATAAATATATTTTTTCTAATATGGTTATTTTTTCCTCATTTGTGGAGTTTTTAGGGGGCTTAATTTCTCCTCTTGGGATATCTGTTTCATTATTTTCCTCCCATGGTAGACAAAAGGCTATTAGAGTAGGTTTGTTGACATTTTTTGGTAAGGTGTTTTGTTGGTGGTTTGCGACTTTATTTTTAATTGTTCATGGAGTGGGAAGAGTTCAATGGCTTGTTTTGATTAAGATGAGTTAATTTAATCATGGTTGGGGTTAGGGTCCTTTTTGATTTGAGGAAACATATCATGTGAGTGTCTACACCTTGTATATTCTTTGACCAAGATGAAACATTATGGATTTCTAGGGGAAGAAAGTGTAATGGTGGGGTGAATTTTCACACCTCAATTTCTATTTTCTATTTTTCTTTTGTTTTATCTATTTTTTGTTGGTTTCTCTCATGAGTTTTGGGTGTTTTAGATTTGAATTTTGAGTTTTAGGTGATTTTCCTCAGTTTTATGGTTTTGGTACATAGATAAGGGGTAACTGTGTGACCTCGTGTGACTAAGCTCATTAATAGTCAATTTTAACTTTAATGTTTTGAGTTTCATGGGATGTTCTTGCTATGGCATAAATCGTGCATCTCCCAGGAGAAACCATTCAGAACCTTGTGTAGGATCAAAATTATATTGATTGTAGTATCTAAATAATGATGTAGATGCTCAATATACAAGAGGGGGTGAATGGTATAATTAAAAAAAATCCTTTAGAACTTTTAATGATGGAAATGTTTAACAAATCTAAACAAGGTAAATTCACAAGACCTATTAGTTCGAGAAACATTCTTGATTCCATAAATATGGTTCCCAAGATTAAACTTAAGAAAAGTTTACAAAGATAACAATTCTTCCTTAAAGTGTATAGAATCTCACTAATGAGAGTACAAGTATAAGAAAGTTTGGGATAGTTATACTTTCCTCAATAACAAAAATGAAGCAGAAAACGTGAAACAATACAAGTAACAAGTAGTAAATCTTTTAACCCAAATAGAAGGGTATCCGATAACCTTGGATAAAGGTCCCTTGATTTATAATTTCATGAAAGTGTGTCTTACCCACACCAGGGTAATCCTATGATAAGAATATCAAAATCTGTTTTGCTATCCCCGCACGCCCTTGAACTTCATGGTAGTTGGAACCTATGTCTTCTCATCCCCAGAATCCCTCGAATGTACTCGGAAACATTCAGAGACAAATGGAGAAATTATGAACAAGATGCTTAGTATGCATAAAGCATTAATTTCTCTCTCTCTAAAAACCACATTAGCAACATGTAATCTCTAGATTGATCAATTTGTTGTGAGCTCGTTCAAATGAGCTCCTATTTATAGTCACATCTTCAATGGTCAGATCCCACCTCCAACAATCATATTTTTTCATTTAATTTTGGAGGGACCTATACATGTGTCACTCAAACAACGGTTGTATAGTAACTGAATTCACGACATCATTTTATAAGCAAAGAATGAGTAATAAAAAATATGGTTGCTTAACCAAATTCATTTTTCGGAGTTTTAAGGAAAAATAAAAAATCGGTGTCTAACCAAAAAAACCATTTGGTGTATATAATACTTAAATATTCAGATTCTTTAGTCCAAAGAGTTCGTAACTTGAATTCTATAGAATTCTGGAGTCTAAATTTAAAGGAAATTTGGAGTCTAAATTCAGTATAATTCAGCGTTTTATCTTACAATGTTCTGAGTCTGAATGTATAAGAATTCAGAGTCTTAACTTAGAAAGATTGGAGTCTGAATTCATTAGAATTCAGAGTATTAACTCACAAGAGATCAGAGTCTGAATTCATAATAATTCGGACTTTGAAATTAGAAAGTTCAGAACCTAAATTCAGAGAATTTAGAGTCTTAACTCAGAAGAATTCGGAGTCTGAATTCATAAGAATTCGGAGTCTGAACATAGAAAGTTTTGAAATAGAATTCAGGGAATTCAGAGTCTGAACTCGGATCCCAAAAATTGAATGCTCTATATCTATGTATTTATAGGATTCCAAGGTTTTGGATACAAAACCCAATTTTATACTTAGACATGATATGAACAATGAAAAACATGGTAAGGATAAATTATCCTTGGGGAAGGAAAATTTTCTTTATCATGTAAAACATAGGGTAAATGAAATTTTCGTAAATATAAGGTGTTTCTGATTTTCAAAACATGACGGAATGGAAAATTCATAAGGAAACATTATTGACTCAACAATTTCCCCATTTTTGGAAAGCATAAAAATGCTTATGAAAAAGAATATAAGAACTTAGAAAAAAAAATTGGACATTGAAAGTAAAACATATCTACTTTAAGACATGAGAAATAATGAACACGGCTAACTCCCTCTTAGGATTTGGAATCACTAAGGATCATATTCTTGATTTTGGAATGAGACATAGAATTTTATTGCATATGAAAATATTCTTGGATAAGAACTCCCCCTTAGATGAACTCCCCCTTTCTTAGGGAAATTTATTCTTTACTTAGTATTATTTTTTTTTATTTTCTCCCTTTGTGATTTTTAAATAGGAATACAAGTAATGGAAAAGTAAATATGGTACTTGAAATATTAGTACAAGACAACAAAAAATATACGAAGTCCAACCAAATATTTCATTAGTATTGGAAAAAAAATTTAAAAGAAGGAATAAAACAAAATATCATATTTCAATAATATTATCCTTCCTTATCCTTCATCATAAAATTCTTTACTATGGTTTTGAGCATCTTGAGCTCCTTGTGATCTTCCAATTCTCGTTTGAGAAGCTGATCCTGATCTTCTATTTTCTTCTCTAAGGCTTTGATATTTTCTTCCCAACTCATTAGAATATCAGCATGAGCCTTCAAGGCTTTTTCCTACTTGAAAATATTTTCTTTTATCTCAATCCTAAGATCCCTTTCTCTTTTCTATCTATGAGCAATGGAATAAAACATCCCATTCAGATGTTTTACTTCTTGAATACAGGAATTATGTTCTAGAGACAGCTTTTCCTCAAAACTATTTGTGAGATCCCTAATCTTCATAACTTCAGTGTGAAATGCATCCTTGACACATTCTTGGAATTCATCAAGAACTATCATTTCTTCTATAGTTTTTGTTGACCAACTAGTCATTTTCTTGCAATATCTTTTGTGGGCATCATATTTTATGAAAAACGTTTTGAAATCAGCATCTGTCTTGAAGCACTTATCCATCTCCATGGATACTGAATCCGATTTCTGATCCAATGTGTGTTGAATCTTTTTTCATTTGGAGTCTATAAATGGAAATATTGGTATAGTTACCACAATCTTCTTCAGAGACTGGACAACAAAATCATGTCTAAGGGGGGATGATTCTGAATGAGATATTTTTCATGGTGAGATTTCTTTTTCTAACTCATCACCTTTTCTATTTGAAAAAACACAAAAATATTTCTTTTTTACCAAGACCTAGGTAGGTGTATCAACAACTACATGTTTTCCCTTATCAACCATCTGAATGGATTCCTCTTGATCAAGAGATTCATGTTCACTATCAGATATCTGAATAATTTTATCTTTATCTACCTCTTCCTTTTTAGCTCCTGCCTCAGCATCCTCTGGGAGAAGGAAATATTTATTGATGCTTTCTTCTTCATATGGGTTTTCTGCATCGCCTTCAGCCTTATCTTCATTCATTCTAGTAGTATCAATCTTTTTTGAATCATCTTGAGAGGTTCAAAATGATAATTTCTTAGAAAGACATTACTTCTCATTAAAATCTTCTACTTTCTTTATCAGATCTTCTATTTCATCACTGGATTCTTCTTCGTCTTCTTCTACTTCTTCTACTTATTATACTTGTTCCAATACTTTTATATGGAATTTTTCCGGAGTCAAATATTTATTTCCCGGTGTCTCGGGTAAAGCTTATACTAAGAAGGATTATGGTACCAGAATATTTTTAGAATATTTCTCAGCATCCTCTATAAGGGATTTAATTATTTATGCCTTTGACAACTTCTTCTTCTTCTTCTTCTCTTTGTCTTGCTTGTCAATTTCCTCACCTGTTTTTTCTTTCAAAGCCTTTACCTAAGTAGGTTCTAAGACAAACATAGGATCCCCTTCTTCTTGATTTCTCTTGTTTTTTCTCCATTTAGCCACAACCTCATCAGGATAGACTTTTGCTTCTTTGGCATTGGTGGTGCAGATTGGGTTTCCGTATCCACTGGAGTTTTTTACTTTTCTTCCACTTCCTTCACTTTCCTCTTCCTTTCTCACTTTTTGGAAGTCTCAACAACTTCCTGTTTGTTCAATAGGGCTTCATCATCTTCCTCAGGAAAATCATAAAATTCTTTGGATTCTTTATAAAATCAAACTTTCATCCTTCTCAGAGTGTCATCAATTAACAACATGACTTTTTAATTTCTTAACTTTGATTTTCAAGGGATTTTGAAGGTTTCTAGACACCAAGAAATCATATTTTAATGAATTTATTGATACATAATAATCTATGACATCAGATTTCAATTATTTATGTTCTCAATTGTAGCCAAGATATGCTTGACCAAGTTTATCTTCCTTAGGTTTTCCAAGAAATCCAAAATGTACATATCACTTTTCTTCAAAGAAACCTTGTCTCCTTTTCTCGGTATGATGAATCCTTGAACCCAAAATTCAAGAACATGATAATCTGTAGAGAGGTGAATAATCTTTTCGAGTCTTTACTTCTGAAAGACCAAGACAAGACATTGTTTTTTTCCTTAATGAAACCTCCTAGAACATTAGGTAGCTTATGTGAGCAGAACTCTTCTTATCCTTCATAAGAGATTCCAACCAAGCTTAAAACCATTGTGAAAGAAAGAGAATACATATTACCATAGCTCCTGAATGAAAAATTTATTCTGTATTCTTCGTTGAATAAAGTTACTAACTCGTACAATCCTACTAACAATTTCAGATAAAACAAATCATGAGCTTCTGGTTTTGAAAGGTAAACACTTTCCTATCCATTTAACTTTATATTATTTGAGATAATAGAATAATACATTGAGAAAAACTTCGGATCAACTAACCATTATCTGTATATCTACCATTATATGATTGGTTTGATAGTTGACAGATCTTTATGAGAGGAGACTTCGGTAGAAATTATAAAGTAAGAAAGATCTGAGAAGTTAGGAATGAGCTTAAGTACGAGGACAGAGCTTCATCACGCATGAGATTGTGTTTCGATTGGGGAAAACCATCAAGGATCTTCTAAATAGGCAATTGAGATGACAGTTAAACTTCCATTCTCAGTACAATGGTTGATAAACCATCTGATAAGATCTGATGGTTGGCATGATAGCCGAAAGGAAATTTTGATTGAATCTGACCTTTTGAGGTTTCTTAACAAAAACATTCAGATTCAGGGAAAAAATGAATACAAAAAATATGAATATGAAAATTCAAAAATAGATTAAAATACCAACAAGTAATAGATGATTACAGAAATTTAAGAAAGGAAACATACCTTTCGGATTTCTAGGAAGATCAACAGTATTGAGAAAAATTATTCTTGATGAACATTAGATTCTGAAAATTTTGATTACAAAATAAAATTTAAAACTAGAAATATTTTATTAAGAAAAATCCAACTATGATTATATTCATTAATAAAGCTATGAAGAATTTCCATTATGAAAATTTTAATCTAAAAATATCTGCATTATGGAAAATTTTGATATACTAAATTCTTCATTAAAAAAAACATTTAAGTAAAAAAATCTTTATTAAGAACACTTTTTAACTATAAAAATATTCATTACGAAAAATTTTGAACTTCAAAAATCTTCATTATAAAAATTTAGAAAATATTAATTATGAAAATTTAGAAAATCTTCATTACAAAAATTTATAAAATTTAACTAATAAGAAAATGTACTACCTCTATGAAAATGAGTTTGTTACTGTAAGGAGATATGTTTCAACACAAAGTTAATATGGAATATTACTTTACGATTATCATTCCTAACTTCTATTTAATGTATTCAAATCTAACAGAGGGTAATGAATTTGTGAAAATATCAGCATGTTGATCTTGTGTTCCGATAAATTGAGGAATGGTATACCCTTTTTGTGTGTGATTCCTTCGAAAGTGATGTCTAATATCTATATGTTTTTCATGAGAGTAATGTTGAGGGTTTTTACATAAGGCAATGTCACTAGTATTATCACACAAAATTTGTGTTTTGGTAAAAATCATACCACAGTCTATGAGTGTGTGTTACATTCACAAAATATTAGCAAAACCACATTCGACTAATACATATTCAGCTTCAGCAATGGAAAGTGCTACTGAGTGTTTTTTTTCATGACCAAGAAACTAATGAATCTCCTTAAAAATGACTAGTCCCAGATGTACTTTTCCTACCCATTCTATATCCACCAATGTCAGCATCTGAAAAACTATTTAAAACAAAATCATTTCTAGATGTATAAAAGGGCCCTAGATCTATGGTTCCATTTAAGTAGAGAAAAATCCATTTCACTGCTTTTAAATGAGATTCCTTTGTATTAGATGGATATCTTGCACATAAGAATACTAAAAACATTATGTTTGTTCAACTAGATCTCAAGTAAAGTAGACTTCCTATCATACCTCTAAAAGATTCTTGATTTACTAGTTTCTAAGATTCATCAAGATCACGTGAATTTGAGGTACCAATGGGAGTACTTATACTATTAGTGTAGTCATATCCATACTTTATAAGAAGATATTTAATATACTTATGTTGGGATATATAGATTCCTTCTGATTTTTGAGAAATTTGAAAACCATAGAAAAATGTTAACTCACCCCTCATAGTAATTTCAAACTCAGATTTCATTAGATCTCCAAAGGAATCAGTTGAAGATTGTTGAGTTGAACAAAATATAATTTCATCAACATAAATTTGAACAATCCAAACATTTTTCTTGTCTTTAATTATAAAATGGGTTGGATTAGCATTTCCCTTTACATAATTATTATGAATAAAAAATCCTTTAATTCTATCATACCAAGCTCGAGGGGCTTCCTTATGTCCATACAATGCTTTGGTAAGTTTGTTAACATGTTCCGGATTTTTTGAATCTTCATAACCAATAGGTTGTTCAAAAAAACTTCCTATTGACATAACCATTAAATAAAGCACATTTCAAATCCATTTGGAAAAGAATGAAATTTAATATTTCTGGAAAGGAAAGTAGAATACGAATAGATTCAAGTCTAGCTACTAGAGCATAAGGTTCTTCATAGTCTATTCCTTTTTGTAGATTATATCTTTTAGTAACCAATCTAGCATTATTTCTTTCAATTACTCCATTACCATCACATTTATTTATAAAGACCCATTTTACTCTAATAATAGAAGTTTCCTT
Organism: Viscum album; assembly: GCA_963277665.1. Classification (NCBI taxonomy): domain Eukaryota; kingdom Viridiplantae; phylum Streptophyta; class Magnoliopsida; order Santalales; family Viscaceae; genus Viscum; species Viscum album. The sequence continues at coordinate 1,553,483,880 of OY728131.1, forward strand.
GGATCTTTCAACCAATGTCCAGACATTATTCCTTTCGAATAAATTTAGCCTATCTCACATAGCTTTTATCCAATCATCATCACCTAAAGCTTCATCAATGATTTTTGGATTTAATTGGGAAAGGAATTCAAGATGTTATTCTTCATTTCTTAAGGAACTTCTAGTCCTTACAGGCTGATTTACATCACCAATGATGCTATCACTAGGATGGTTCTTTAGAGACAACTGATTTGGGTTTTGTAAAACCAGTTCATCATCATAAGGTAAGAATTATTCTGGGGTGAATATTTCAGAAATATTTTCTGGAAAATTTTCCTTATCAGAAGGATCTTCTAACAAGGGTTGATAATCAGTTTTTGAAAACACATCTGAAGATGTATGTTGAGGTTGTTTAAAAACAAAAGGATTAGTTTCATCAAAATTTTACATGTATTGTTTCTTCAACAGTACATGCATTCTTATTGAAAATTATATATGCTTTAGAAGTTGTGGAGTAGCATAAGAATATTCATTCATTATATTTTGATGAAAATTTGTGTAGATTATCTTTAATATTTAGAATGAATACCTTGCAACCAAAAACCCTGAAGTAAAAAAGTCTATGTTTTCTACCATTCCATAACTCACAATGAGTTTTATTAATAAAAGTTCTAATCAAAACTCAATTTATATTATAACAAGAAGTACTTATAGCTTCAACCCAAAAATGTTTGGCTATAGAATATTCACTTAACATGGTTGTTTTTATCTCTTGAAGAATTATATTTCTTCTTTGAACAACAACATTTTGTTGAGGTGTTCTGGGTGATGAAAAGTTATGAGTAATTCCTTTTCAACTACAGAAAGATTCAAAATAAGAATTTTGAAAATCTCTTCTATGATCACTATGAATAGTTATCAATGGAAGGGTTTTTCTCATTATTAAAATTGGCTCTATAACTTTTAAAATAAGAAAAATCATCCGATTTATTTTCTAGAAATTAAACCCATGTAAATCTAGTGTAATCATCAAATAAGACAAATAAAAAATATTTTCTTCCAATGTATTTAGTTTGTGTTGGACCAAAAAGATCCATATGAAATTACTTTAAAGAATTCATGGTTGAGACATCACCGACTGATTTAGAATTTGATTTATGTGGTATGCCATATTGAAAAGGATCACAAACTTTTGAATAATCAAATATATACTCTGGTAGATCCTTAACTAGTCATTTCATAGAGAGTTTACATAAGTTCCTAAGATTACAGTGTCCTAACCTTCTATGAAACAACCAAGAATGATCTTCCATTTCACTAAGGTAGGGTAGGTCTTGGCTCCTATGGTCTTCTTTGTTTAGTGTGTACACATTCTCTTGTCTATGGATAGAAAGAATAGAATCTTCCTTGGAATTGTTTACTATGCACTTGTCATTCATTAAATTCACAAGTTAACCTCCATCACATAATTTACATATGCAAATGAGGTTGTTCTTAAGACCCTTAATAAATAAAACATATGAAATCAATGTTTTTCCAAGAAAAACAATGATACCTATACTAATAATTTCTCCATGAGAATTATCTCCGAAAGTTAATTTTCCACCTTTAGTATTGATAATATTTTCAAAGAAGTTTCTGTTACCAGTCATATACCAGGACAATCCACTATCTAGCTTACATGTATTGCTGTTGGTACTATCGTTGTTTTCCTAAAAATTAGAGAGTTAGACTTTCAGAATCCAAACTTTCTTGGATCCAGAAACTTCAGAAAGAAAAATTGTAGTTATCCACAGTTTCTTTAAAAAATTAGATTTATGAAAACCTAATTATTGATTTTTGTTTAAAGAATAATTTTTTCCCAATTCCCACCAAACTAACACATAGTACAGAATGGAGCACTTTTAGGAACAAAATAATTTTTACTAAAACTCAGTTATGAACTAGTATAGCCAAATCTAGAATTATTCCTTAGAGGTCGAATTTGAGAATACATCTTATCAAAGTTTTCCTTAAATAAGGTAAAGTTTTAAAAACATTTCCTTAATGAAAATATTTCAAAATTTAGTCTAATAAAAAGGTTCTTATCTTTATGAAAATTATCTTTAGGATTAGAGATAGGCTCGAAAACATTTTTCTTAGAAATTACATTTTCTTGATCATTAGAGAATTTATCCTTCTCATAATTAACTTCCTCATGGTTTTTTGAAATACTTTCAAAATCATGGGTTTTCTTTTCATGATATTAAGAAAGATATGATATTTCATTAGTAATAATAGAAATCCTAGAATTTTCTTTATCAAGCTTTTCTTGAATTTAGAATTTTCATTCTCTAGAATCCTAGAAGACCTAGAATCTTATTCATAGGTAGATAAAGTATTATATTCATCATAAGAGGATTTTTCATCTGAGGATTCATAGTATTTTCTATAAATATAATTAGTATTCAATGATACATTGGTAATGGATTCAATATTGTGTACCTTAGCAATTAAACCTGGATTTTAAATAGGTAGTCTGGAAGGTAAACCAAGATTCTTCTGTCCAGAAGATTCATAATATGAGGATTCATCAGAAGAGTCTCCAACACTTTCACTCCAGGTGTCATTAGATTTCAAAATATTCTTAGCTTTATCTTTGTAATACTTCTTTCAATTTATCACAAGAAGATTTTCCTTTTTATCTTTTCTCTTAACCATAGGACAATTAGGCCTTATATGTCCAGGTCTTTTGCATTCATAGAAAGTGTCTTCATAGTCATTTTTATCCATTCTTTCTTTCTTCTTGTATCTAAACTAAAAGACTTTCTTCCCAAATATCATGTTCATACTTCGAGAAAGATTGGATAATTAATTCTCAGACTGTTCACTTCCACTAGATTCAGATTGAATAACAGCCTTCATAGATTTCGATCTTGTAACCCTCTCAGGAGTTTTGGCTTTCATATGATTTGATGTTTTTGTAAAATCAACACTACCATTTCCATTTTTATTCTTAAAATTGTTAGATTTTGTCTTCATTCTAGTTTCATGTTGAATAATAGTTCCAAATAATTCATTAAAAGTAATCATTTTATCATTCCTATTCTCATCCATAGTTTTCTCTTGGATTCCTACTCATTAGGCATGATGTCTATAATATTGTCTATAAGTGCCACATCATCCAAACCATTCTCACCCATGGATTGAAAAATGTTGAAAATAGTCATAAATATTTGTTGTACCTAAAATATAGGTTCTCCATAAGAAATGAAAAAACAATGGTACTCAGCTCTAAGCATAGCTCTTCTAGTTTCAATAACATAGGATGTACGAAAATGTGTAACTTCAAGAGTCTTCCAAATACAATTTGTGGCTTCACAAGAAGAAATTTGGCTATATATATTCTTGGTCATGTAACACAACAATGTATTTCATACCTTATAGTTTAATTGATATTATGACTTCTCTTTATTAGTAAAAGTTCTGACTTCCTTATCCAAAGTCTTGTAATCTCCAGTAAAAATAACAATGTTTTCCACACCAGTATCGATAAAAAAAGTCTTTATACGATCTCTCTAATATTCATAATCATTCCCAACAAAAATACGTAGTCTAGTAGGATTTAAGCTGTCTTTGTAACCAACATTCATTCCTACCATCATAAAAGAAAATCTTATCCACACAATCTTTTCAGTAATAAAAGTTTTTAAACAAGGATAAAAATATCCTAAGCATGGAAAATATAGAACAATGAAAATCATGAGCAAGAAAGCTTATATGTGAATATAAGTATTTCAAAGACCTCCTCTGATACCAATTGAAGGATCAAAATGAGACTAAATGTAGTATTGAAATAATGGTGTATAAGCTCATTATACAAGAGGGTGGGTTAATTGTATAATTTAAAAAATTCCTTTGGAACTTTTAAAGATGGTAATGTTTAACAATGATAAACAAGGTAAATTCACAAGACCTAACAGTCCTAATAACATAATTGATTCCAGAAATGTGTTTCCGAAGATGAAACTTAAAAAAAGTTTACAAAGAAAAAGATTATACCTTAAAGCGTATAGAAACTCACAAACTAGAGTACAAGAATCAGAAAGAATAAGATATTTATACATTCATCAGCAACAAAAATGCCGTGGAAAACATAAAACAATACAAGTAAGAAGTAGTAAATCTTTTATCCAAAATACAAGGGTATCCGACAACTTTGGATAATGTTCCCTTGATTTACACTTTCAAGAACATCTGTCTTACCCACAATAGGGTAAGACCTCGATACGAATATCAGAATCTATTTTTCTATCCCCACAAGCCCTCAAACTTCAAGGCAGTCAACACCTCTGTCTTCTTATCCTTGAAATCCCTTGAATGTACTCACCAAAATTAAGAGTCACACAAAGCAATTCTGAACAATATGTTCAGTACACACAAAGCATGAACATCTCTATCTCTATAAATCACTTCAGTAGCATGTAATCTCTAGATTGATCAACTTGCTATGATGATGTTAAAATGCGCTCCTATTTATAGGAACATCTTCAATGTTCAGTTCCCTCCTCCAACGATCATATTTTTCCTTGAATTTCAGAGGGACCTATACACATGTCACTCAAAGAATGGTTGGATAGTAACTGAATGCATGAAATCATTTTATAACCAAAATTTGAGTAAGAAAAAATATGGTTGCTTAACCAATTTTTTTCAGAGTGTAAGGAAAAATAAAAGTTCAGAGTCTAACAAAAAACTATTTGGTTTCTATGTTATGTCAATAATCAGATTCTGTTTTCCAAATAATTCATAAGATGAATTCTATAAAATTCCAGAGTATGAATTTAAAGGAAATTTAGAGTCTGAATTCATTAGAATTTGGAGTCTTAACTTACAATGTTTGGAGTTTGAATTCATAAGAATTCAGAGTCTAAACTCGTAAGAGTTCATATTCCAAACATAGAATTTTCAGAACCTGAATTCAGAGATTTCTAAGTCTAAACTCAGAAGAGTTTGGAGTCTGAATTCATAAGAATTTGGAGTATTAACTTAGATAGTTTGCAACCAAAATTCTAAGAATTCAGAGTCCAAACTCGGATCCTGAAAACAGAATGGTCTATATCTAAGTATTTATAGGATTCTAAGGTTTTGGATATGAAACCTAATTTTATACATAGACATGATATGAAGAATGAAAAACATGGTAATTATAAATTTTCCTTGGGGAAAGAAAATTTTCATTACCAAGTAAAACATAGGGTAAATGAAATTTGCCTTAAGATAAAGTGTTTGTGATTTTCAAAAATGAAGCAATAAAAAAGTCATAATAAAACCTTATTGACTCAACAACTTGGGTGTATATGGTTGAGGAAACACGACCCAAACACGGTTATACAAACTATGTGGAAGGAATGCACATGGTTCATCAATTTTCAGAAAAACTAGGTCTCAAGGTTAGAACATGGTATCCAAAACCATTATTCCAAATTGTGCAGGTTCCCTGTGTGTATAGTAAGAGATAACATGGTTAGAAAATAGATTGGGAAACCATGATGCATAATGATGAACAGTTCTTAGGTGTCTTAAAATGGAAAATTTATCATTTCCTCTCACTATATGTTAACCAAAATAACCTCCCCTCCCTATAGTTTAGTTCATGAGACTCATAGGGGGGGCCCCCTTCTTGTTCATTCCTCCCCTCCTCTTACAAGGGAAGAATCCAGGGATTTATTTGAGTTTCGGGGTAAAATATTAAATGTTATATATTCATCTCTTCTTATTCATATATATTCTTATTAATTATTATTTCATTCTATCAGGAATCCCTTTTATCCATTGGTCTCTTGGGTATATGGCTTATGTATCATCGAGTTTAAATTGGGGGTTTTCATTTCAATGTTCCTCTTGTACATTATTTCTTCTTTGACTCCTCTTAGAGTTGTTCTAGGTTTCCGTTGTTGAAGCGCTTGTGGTTTGAGGTAGGATTACCTTGAAATTGGCATCTAAATTTTATAATAGTGGATCTCGTTCCTTTGGAACAATTTCTTGATAATAAATAAATATTTATGATTTTTATAATAATTTTCTATGTGAAATGATTTCATTTACTTCTTTTTATGATGTATGTCAAATTGTTTTACTAAGACTCGCACACCAAGTGTTTGATAAATTACTCATTTGGCCTTTAAGAGTATTAATGATTACTAATGTATGGATTTTCTTTATTAATGTGTTTCTGTTTCTTAAATGGATCTATAAATGGTTTTGGGTTTATAAATGAAGTGTTTAATCCTTTTCAGGTGGTTTTTTTGGTTCTTTAAAAATGGTTAGATACTCAAAGGCTGTTAAAGGCCCATTTTAACTTTGATAGGTTGGTGATATTTTTTAAAACTCTCCTTGCATGATCTTATTTTCATGTTTGTGTTGAATGTTAGGGGAGGTACATGGTATGGGTATCCCTTGTGAAATAATTCGTGAAAGGAAATGGATTGTTCTTCAGGGAGATTTAGGAGTTAGTGCATGTGTGTGTGCTTGGGCCACGTATATATGAACATGGTTAGTTGCTTATTTGGTTTTTTGGGACCCCCTATTTCGAATTTACATGGGAACATATAGTGGCTAGAATATTTTTTAGGAATTATAGCTTCACTATATTAGATTATGAACTAATTACTGGCCCATAGTATAGACCTTGATCTACTATGGGATTGTACCATTCAGTATGACCAGGTAGGGTGAGACTAATCGTGTGGGTGGATTAATGTATTATATTGAGTAATAATCTAGGATGAATCAAGTTTGATAATGTTATACAATATACCCTAATCTTATAGGAAATACCATTCCCCTTGGAACATATTCATCTTCAGTGTATAATTTAGGTGCCTCATCTGGTTTGTCTCCAATGTTGTGTTTTCCTTTTCCCTTTTTGTGTGATCATTTATCATGCTTAGTGTTATGGTGTAATTCTTTAATAAACATTTGTAAATATGTTTTTAAATGTTTCATGACATTTTAGGAATTTTTGACATCCTCCTTCTTTTTACTAAACACAAAACACCCTTCACTTACCCTCCGTTTCATTAAATTCTATGTTTTCCTAATTGTAAAAGTAAACTGTTTTAAATAAAATGGTAAATGGACCATGATTTTATTTACATATAGAATATTTTTAAAACCTAATTTAATATATTTTATTTTAATCCTGAAATTGGGGAATATTTCATTTAAATCAAATGTATTGGGAGTTGAATGTTTGTCACAACTACTAAGTTTTAATTCTCACACTTATACATACTTCTTTTTTTAATCTCATGTGTTGGTTCTATTTTTGTTATGATCGATGTGGGTGATGTTAAATTTTTGGATCATAGTGTGATGCATGGGGTCACATGTTGGTGTAGTGACAGACATGTTTGGTCTATTTTTTCTTTTTCCTAGATCAATTTAATTTTTTGTTCATGCGTAGTCTTTCATTACTTCAATTGGTTATTTTATTGGACCACTCTTTGGTTATCAGTTAATTATATCTATATTTCTTCCATAAAAGTCATTTAAAATGGTTCACATTGATTCCCTTGGAAGTTTTCCCCATCATTGGTGGATCAAGAATGCATCTCGAGACTTGTTGAGGGCTAGATCAGGTGATCAGTTCAAGGTCCACCAGTGTTGGTTCATGTAATAAACCTGTCCTCTTTTCTTTTATTTCACAAATTATTCATCTTCCCATTTACCTTATATTTTATCTTCATTCGATATATTCTTATGGATTTTTAGAATAAATTAGGGAATAATAGTTGTTTTAATTTGGGTTTTTTGTTGTTTAGGGATTGTAGGGTCATTTTCTTTCTCATTAGAGTCTCCACAAATGAAATAATCTTATTATGAGTTGTCATGAGGGTTTCCAAAGTAGAATTAGATATGTGTTTTTAGACAGTTACTTTACTAGAAAAGTCATTATGTGATTATTTATTTAATGTTTTTTGAATTATAAATTTGAGATAATGAAATAGGTTTTAGAAATATTTTGATGTGATTTTTCATTTGGAAATAATGATATTTAGTGATTTTATAGTTCTCAAATAATATATATATATTTCAAATTAAAAGGAAATTATAAGGGGGGCAATTATATTTTAAAATAATTACACAGTTTGTTTTGAATGAATATTGATAATGAAAAGTGTTTGATAAATTTTGGGTATTATATTGAATATAGTGTGGGTTTTTAAGAATATGATGTTGTGGTGGATTTTCAAATGACATAAATAAAATCAGAAATAGATTATTTAAATTATTTCAATTATTGGTTTATTTGGGTTGTTTTAATGTTTTATTTAAAAAATGGATTTTAATAGTGGTGAAGGGCTTTAAATTTTAAGATAATTTTCAAGAAGCCTCATTTAGAAATTTAAAATGGTTTTCATGTGGATTGTGTAAGAGACCCTCTTGAGCCCCAAGTATTGATATGTATTATCACCTTAAGGTGATATTAAATTTTGGGATGTTAATATTTTTGAAAAGGACTATTTTTTATGGAAATGGAGGTGGGGTGGGGTATCTTTCGTTTTAAAGATTAATATATTCCTTATAGGATTAAATTGATTTACCACATCTAGTAATTGTTTTCCATGGAATCTATTTGATAAGATAGAGGTATATATTTATCCAAAATTCGTAAGAACGCATTTTATTATTTTTCTTCTAGCGGTTCTATATTCCAGGGCTAATGGGGAGTGTAGATTGAAAATATCGATGTATGTTATTCTGGTGGCCTATGATATTTTAGGATGAAACCTATATCAGTAGTCGGTTATGGGTTATAGTCTATATATGACTATAAAATATTTGTTCCTTGGGTGTTATCCATGATCCCTAGTGTTTTTATTACATTACATAAGGGATTTAATTTACCTCCTTTATTGTCCCCCATTTTTATTGGTATGTATGGCATTTCAAACTGATCACTATTTCTTCTTTTATTTTTATAATGATTTGATAACTTATTAAAGTGTGTTTATTTTAACATGAATAATTAATTATCTGATGAGATTTCTTTTCTATAAAGGATTTAGTGTTTTTAAAAATATTTTAATAAAATAAATAGTTTTAAAGGGATATAGAAGAATTTGAAGATATTTTTTAAAGTGGTCTTTAAAATTGATTATTCCATCCATGATCTTAAAAATGAAATATGGGTTTTATGAAAAATGAAGGTTCCATATTTCTCTTTGTTATTATTATTATACATGAAAACCACTTCTCTATCAATAATTCAAACAATAATATATGAAATTTAATATGAAGGGAACTACACAAAATATTTAGTTAGATCCAAAATGGATCATTTTTCTAATATGATATATGTACTAATGGGTATATGTGGCTATCATGTTTATTTGTTAAGTGACAAGGACTTGTTCCACCACCTCCCTTTTTCTTGACTTACACTTAGGCTAGAGTATTTTGGGGTTCTAGGACGTATTGAGTGACTACAGGTCACTTTAAGATGGGTAAAAGATGTTTGTTTTTTTCTTTACTTTGGGGTGCTTATGTATCAATTTTATCATCCTAAATATTCCTTTGGATTATGTAAGTTTTATTTTTTGATGTTTTTATTTAATTATTTATATTGTGTGATGTTTTATTTTACTTTTATTTTATTTATTTCTAATACATTGTCCTTTAGTTGAATAATCCGTTTTTAACCCATTAATTTGGTTCATTGACACTTGATATATAGATGGTTAATACCAAATTTTTTTATGGAATTCTATTATTAATTATTTTATTCATTAGGTGGAACTATTTAAAAAATAATTTTCTTTATTTTCTAGGTATTAGTTTTCAAAACATGTAGATGAATAATTTCCTTCGATATTTGGTACATGTTATATCTAGTGCCAAATATGTTTTTACCAAGTATGGTTCATGAAAAATAGTAGAAACACCCACATGATATTATTTAGAGTGAGTCTTGTTATAAATATGATTAGAAATATCATCAATACTTAATTGGTAGATCATGGATGGGTGCTTGATCATCAATATTCATACTGAAACATGAGTGACCATTGGAAGTCATGTTTTGAAACTTCAAATTGAATTTATTTCTTATTTCCAATGGTTTATAATATGATATTATATTGCCTTGATCACTAGTGAGTATGATCATTATTTCCAGGGTCATACACGGTTTAAATCATATATATGAAGATAAATAAGAGCTACATGATTTGATCGAATGATCTATAAAACCATGTGGATTATGTGTTCTTAGAGTCTATAAATTACATAGATCATATTTCACAGCTGAAGCATATTTTCATAACTAGTGTGAAAAAATTTCAGAAAACTATATTTCTCCCAAGAATTGTTTTTTTGTTCCGTTTTCTCATAGGATTGACTCCAACAGTTTTTACCATTAGAATAAGTTTAATTAAAGGATATTTTTTATTTATTTTGAAGTTAATATTTGTATATTTAGGATTGATTAGTGTATATGGTTTTTTTTTTAGGTTTACTATTTAAGGTCAGTTTTATATTTGGTAAACTTGACTTGGAATGAGAACGAGGATATTTTGGTTTTTGATTGAATGTCTTTAACCTTAATAATATTTTTTCATTAAATTTTAATCTTTTTTCTATGTTAATTTTTCTATTTTATAGTTTTATTTTTATATTATTGTGAAATGAAAGTGTGATTATGATTTAAAAATAAGTGATTCAAAATCTCAGGAATAAATTACTTGATGAAACATTGAGTTTTTAATTTTGATTTGTTTTAAAAATAATATAATGATGTTTATACAGGATTGTGTGTTTTCATAACAGAGTATTTTATAGGAAACAAAATGGATTTTTATGAAGGTCTTGTGATTTAAATGGAAACTTGTTATAATGTTCTATAAATGTGTTTTTTTGAATTTAAATTTATGTGGTATTTTAACACTTGATTTATGTAGTGAGAGTGGTATGTTTTTTTATTTAGAGAGAGTGTCTTTAATGAATAATCTACCCTTATTCTATTAGATAATCTATAGGATAAACCTTCTCATATTTGCAGGTTGGGTTCTCTTCTTGTAAAACCCACCCAGACTCACTATCGAGTTGTAGTGTATGAATCCTCCTAGTTCATGGACCCCTTTTGAGAAATAAATAATATCCAACCTTATCCATTTTATAGTAATGATTTTAATATTTTTCTAATGATGTTTCTAATGATAATTGAGTGTATTTTGAATTCCCTCAAAACCACTAATACTTCATCGGTGTAGTCCATTGTCCTTTTATAGGAAGGATATAATTGAGTGTGGTGGGATATTATGGTTCCTTCTCAGATACATTATATAAAATTTTTATAATTTTTCTAAACAAAATTATTCAGTGGAGATATATTGAGAATGTAAAGATAAATAAGGCCATTGAGTTCGGAAGACATCAGTATGGTGAGAATACTATGAAGGAATACACTTACCATTTCATAGAGTTCATATTATTTTCTCTAGATCTTTTCAACTCCCTGAGAGTTTATTTAAATAAATGTATTTTTTCCATACATTGGATCCACCATAGTTGAATCCTTGTTTACCACATATCACGAATTGGTAGTGGAGAAACTATAGCTTGATGATGAGATTGCAATTCATCCTATCGCGAGTGATTCATAAACACCATTTGTTTATATTAATGAATTTTTGTTTGGAAGAAAATATGAGTGGATTGAAAAATGTATGGAAGGTCATGTCAGGTGAAGTTAGTAATCTCAATGGAAGAGGTATTTTGTGTTCTTCCAGTGTGGATCCACTATGTGTTCTAATTAATCATGTTCAAAAGGTCTATGATTCTATCTTTGATGTGGCCTCCATTTCTACATCAGGGGTTTTTATGATTAATTATTAGAAGATTAAATTTTAGAATTAATTTTGGTTTTAAGGAAACTATTTTTTGAATTATGTTTCATGGATCCAAGAATGGTTCAATTTTTTAGATTTTTTCGATTTTTCAATATATTTGGTGATAAAATTTGAATTTGGAAATTTGACATGTTGGTTTGGAAAATTTGATCTAAACGACTATGAGTATTCATTTGGGTCGGCTCTTATGAGGTTGGATTCGTAGTAAATAGAACATTTGTAACCCCTAGAAACCATCCTGGGAAACTATGACTGAACATTTTCATAGTGCACTGAGCACTCGAGGGTGCTGGTTTTGTATTGATGGATTTTATAGGAGGGGATTATATTTTTTTGATAGAATTTTTAGCATCTATGAATGTAATAAATAGTTCAACAAACCATGTTATTTTATGATGGGGCATTTAGTGGATGAATTTATTTATATTTCTGGTCAACTGTGTTTAATTCAATTCTAATTCTATCATCTTCTATGGTTTCTAAGATATTTTAAATGGGTTTTCATTTTTTGGAGGAAGGGTATAATTCCTTCTTGTATTTATAGAGGTAATTTCTTTAATAAAATGATTATTTTGTATCATTCCAATATAGATGTATTCTAAATGGAGGAGAGATATATGTTAGGTCTTCTTTTCCCTTTAAGAAAAATTTATATAGTTGGGGTAGCATCATGTTTGGAGACCATTATAGGGGGATTGTTGTTTCTCTTCTCCATTAGTTTTATATTGGTGTCTACTGTGTGGTGGATTTATCTCATATTTAGTGAGAGGTTGTTTTTTTATTGATGACTCCTTACATATAACTCCTTAGTTAAACCCATCCACATTAATGGTTTATCATTGTAGATCTTAACTTGTTACCTTCTATTTTAGTAAATAAATTATACAGAAAATGTTTTTTATCGGGAGAATTATGACACCCAAACATTTTATTTACATATTATTATAATTTTTTATTTATTTTCAATCTCTTCCATGAGTTTTGGGTTAATCTAAATTGAATTTTTAATGTTTTTTCTTTTATGGTTGGGTGAATAGTTTATACATGGTTAGAGAACATTATGTGGTATTCCTCTATGAATCATGTAGAAAATTACATAGGTACATGCATGGTTAGTGTATTCTTTACCAAACTATTTAGTGTAAGAAAGTGACTTGCCTTGATTTTATTGAAATGTAAAATCCCTAGTTTTCACATCTCTAATTGAATGTTTTTTCACCTTCATCATCAAATATTTTGTTTATAGAAACCCTTAGTTCATGAGATAGATCTCACCATTACTCCATGATAATTTTTTGCTCTTCCACCACTATTTAAAAGAGGTTCACTTCTAGTAAACCCCTCTTCTTATATTATTATTTATTAGTTTTTCTTATTTCCCACTTTAACATATGGTTTCTATTACTCCCATGATCCCCAGGGGCTATTTGAATGAAATTAGGGTATAATATGGTAACAATTTGGGGGTTCCCAAAGTTATGAATTATAGGGGTCATCTTCTTGATATTTTGTGGCTACACTAATAAAAGATAACTGTTATGACTTTTCATGATTGTTATTTTTCTTGGAATAAGGTAGGTATTTTTGTAATCTTCGGTTAATTTACATGTTATTATATGTTTGGTAATTTAAATGGATATTTTTTAAAATTATATCTATATTTGGTATTTATAATGGATTTTAGAAATAATATATTGTGATTTCTAACTTTTTATAAATGGTATTCAATGATAACCTTGTTCTAAAAGCATACATAAATTATTTTCCAAACTATAATGGGATTTTTTCAGTGCCATGTGTTTTTGAAAATTTTCATATAGTTTTTTCGATGGAATTTTGATTATGAGAATATTTTAACCCAACTTGGGAATTTAAATCAAAAGTTTTTTTAAAATAAGGTTTTTAGTGGATTTTAAATTAACATTATTAAAGGAAAAATTTATTATTTAAATTATTTTAAGAGTGGTTTTACAAAATTAATTTTAAATGATTATTCAAAAAATAGATTTGAATAAAGGGTTAGTGGTTAGAATTTTCAATGGGTTTTAAGGGCCATTTTATTCCTTTTCATGTGTGTGTGTGACAATTTTAAGATCCATGTTTTGATATGGATTATAATACCAAAGGGTATATTGTTCTTATTAGGTAAATGATGCAAAAACTGATTTTTTATGATGGTGATGGCACTGATCTGAGGTTTTTTTTCATTTTTAATTTCATATGATGATTTTGTGATTTGATTGATTACTTACCAAAAAAAAATTTTCATGGGAAATACCAAAGTAAGATATAGGTCAATTTATATGAAAAAATAAACATTAACCATTCTAATTGTGACCCATATTTATGTTATATCACATGGTTAGTGAATGGTGCTAACTAATGATTACCACACATGTGAGGTTTTTGGATTTCGATATCATTGGATACAACATATGTCGGTAGTTTCTCCTGTGTTATATTCTATCTATAACCATCCCACCTTAGGAACTAGTGTTACCTATGATACATGTGTTGTCTATAATATTATATAGGAGATTAACATTACATTAATTTTAAATCCTCTATTATGATTGAAATGTATTTCATTTCTAGTTGACCAATATTTTTGTTTACTTCTATTTATTAGTTGGTATGATTTCTTCTTTAAGAGTGTATATTTTACAATGTGTTTTTAATTATGCGTTTAAACTCATTTTTTCATAAAATTTTATTTTATTTTTTTAAAAGGTGTTTACAAGGAAATATTTTGATATAAATAGTTGTGTAATATTTTAAAGAAAATTTTTTATATAATCGTCAAAAGTAAAAATGATTTTTATGAAAAAGGAAATTTGCATATTTTATTTTATTTTATTATTCATACTCATGAAAACATATAGTAATTCTATAATTAAATCTGGCATAAATTTTATGTCTTTTCAAAGTAACATCACAAAACCCATGGTGAGATAAGATTGGGATCATTATTCCCACACCCTTCATATAATTTTTGGTGTATGCAACCCTAAATTTTCTTTTTCTAGTTACAAATCATTTTAATATCCCCTACCACCTCCTAATATTATTTTCAAGATAGTTTTGTAGTAGGATAATGAAATGTGGTTAGTGACTTTGGGTCTCATAGAAAGTGTTATTAGATTTTTGGGTTTTGTTTTACTTTAGTGTGATTGTATATCATCATTATTGTCATAGATCTTCCTTTCGATGTTTTAATTTTATTATATTAAATTTTAGTATTTTATTATTCATATTTTGTGCTTGTTTATTTTATAAGTATATTATTTGTTTCAACTAAATTATTATATAATAATAAACTCATTTTGGTCGAACCTTTTATTTGGTGAATGGAAATTTGATATATATATATATATATGGTACATATTGGATTTTTATGTAGGATTCCTGAATTCATTATTTTATTCATTGTGTGGAAATATTAAAAGGAATTTTCCATTGATTTATGAAGAATATGATTCCAGACCATGATTATCTTCAATTCCAATCATTACATTCCATGGGCCTCCTTAAGTGCTAGCTGAGAGGTCACCTAGGATTGTTTGTAATGCCTAGAATCTATAAAATTTGTAATGGACCCATGAAAAACCCTCTCACTATTTAGAAAACTAAAATTTCACCACATGTAACCATAAAAATATTTCCATCACACATAAAGGATTTTCTAAAAAATCCAATCACTCCAACTCCCCTCATCTCCAGAAGATTTAGTCTATAATAACCCTCTGAGTGTTTCTTTACCACCATACAACTTGATCTCATCTAAACCCAATTATTGAACACTCCAACACAACCCAATGTTTTTTTACCAAAATCATTATCGAAGAGTTTCATCTCATCAAAATTAGTAGATTGTTCTTAAAAAACATATCATTATTTTCTTTTATATTTACACACACAATATAAAAATAACTTTTGGAGCTTCCATTTATACATTTATGAGGAATCTACCACATTCAACTACCAAACATGATTACTCATGTCTTGAGTGTCATTCCAAAACCAAACGGAATCTACCTGTGATATTCCCATACTAGATCTAACTTTTTTGGATCACTATCCACTATCCCATCAAAGACCATTTACAAAACCAACAAGGATAGTAATTGAATTTGTATTTCCCTCTACACATATCCATTACACTAAAAGAACCATGTAATTTACATCTCAAAATAAAAAATAATTTCACATTACTTTTTCGACCCTTCTAATGTCACTCAACTCAAAAATGGATCTTGTGATAATTTGAAACCATCTCTTAGTCATACGTTGACTATGTCAATCCTACACCCTTTTATATAATTCTTCAAAGAGACCAAATACCTTTATTACACACACGTTTATCTAAAGGAAATTATATCCATTATCAAGAAAAATTCCTTGATGATATCCACTTAACCTACAATTATATAACCATATGCTTCAATTAAATAAAATTCCACCAATAAATTATATATAATAAAACAATTTATATATATCCACTCTTAAATAAACTGAACCCTCTATCATGTTTTTAAATTAACTACATTCAAGTATATTAATTTACTATGAATCCTACATGAAAAATTTGATGTGTGTATGCATTCCTCTTGATAATTTAGAAAAGAAAGAAATAAATCATTAAAAACTAGAAATAAAGAGACCATTTTTGTATAAACATCTTAACTATAACAATGAAATCTAAGAACAATAATCATATAACCCCCGTAACTAAATAATAAACTAGGAAGATATTCATGAATCGCTAGTATGAGGCCTATCACAAGCTATATGACATTCCTATAACAATTTCTTTCCTCAAATAAATAATAAAGAGAAAGGATTCTATGATAACTCTTTTTAACACTAAATTCTAAACCTCTCATCAAAATCTTAGCTAGATTATCATATAAGCTCAGAAAATCTTCCATGTATGGCAATGACTACCGAATAGAGACAAAGGATTAAATCATACTTTGGGGAGACTATTCTATTAAAATTTCAAATATTTGTAACAAATAAATAAATAGAAGGTATTGAAAATATATAAAATTATTATTTATAAAAAATAAAACAACATTCTATTAATTTTTTTTTAAAAAAATCATACAGTGATAACTATCATTAGATATCCCATAGGGTAAACCATATATACAAAGTAAATAAATGATTATATACAGAATGTGTATCTACTTCCATCCTCAAGCCTTTATAATTCCCTGACCCTTGTTACCTAGAGTTGGTGCATTATTACATAACATTGGCATGATAACAAAAGATTAATTCTCGAAAGACCGATTAGTTTAATAGCCTTCAAAATACTAGATACATTCATATGTTTTACATTACAATAGAAAATAAAAAACTAAAACAACATAGTCTCTATATTCCACAATCATATCCCTTAGAATATCTCTGTAGGTCAGTCATAATATACATCTTTGCATCCTGGGAAAAATAAAACATATAAAGGGGTGAGATCAGATGCTCAGTAAGGAAAACAATATAGCAGAAACTTTCATAAATAAGCATACACATTGAAGGCAATGTAAGACAAAAATAGAATCCTTTCAAACATGAAATTCAGTATATTATGGAAATGATAAAAAAATACCATTTACTTATTCACATGGATATTTTACTTATCGAATAATCACATGAAATATCAATTGCCACTTTCAAAATGATGGAATTCACAATTCTAGACTTTATAACCACATAGTTCTAGCCTTGTTCCAAGACTACAAATAAAAATTTTCAAGGCCTTGTTCCAAGACACTAGTTTGTCTCTAATAAAACCTATCGATGCATCAAAGGTCTATAGTGGGCTCCACCCATCACTTAATATGTCTAATTCATTCCACATATGAAAAGGTTTAAACATAACATAAATATTAGTATTAAAACAAGCATATGAAATGTCAATAATTTATCCATAAATCATGAATGGTTTAAAAATGACACATCCACCGTAAAAAATATGAAAAAACCATTGATACAATATCGATGATTTGTATAATAATAAATAAACATTAAACAAGCTTAATATCCATCAAAGGATGTTGACATAGATGAAATCAAATTTTTTTAGATAAATATCTCTTTCTATTTTGAAATCATTTAAAACTCATATTATTATAAAAGAAAACTTTTATTTTAAAAATATTATTATAATATTATATGGGAAGCTTCGACGATGTTATAACGAAAAACATAGATGTTCCTGCAATATATGTTAAAAAAACATTCTTACATTAATTTTGACGAAAAGGTAATAAGGTACCTTTGTTTGGAAACTGACAGAAAGATTCCTTTCGAACCATTTTATAAAAAGTCAAAAAAGTGTATAAATGACTTTAACACATATTCTGGTAAATAATAAAAATGTATTGGAATAAATTTTTAAGAAACATATATGTGGATGATAAAGAGTTCTCAATAGATACTTATGTAATCACAACCTCGGATAATAAAGAGAATGTGAAATTAACCCTTACCTTGCACTTTTCCTTGGTTGAGGGTACATTAACCCCATTCATAATACTTAAATCATTGTTATTAAATTATTCCATAACTATATACATAGATATTATATCATATATGATCTTCTAATATTTCTTTGTTAATGATATTTCAGTATTATCATCGTTTCGGGTGTCAACTAATTCATTTTCCTTTTTAGGGTTTGTTACGTAAGTAATGATTGTTATGGATATAATGTATACTATTCATATTAAAAATGATATGATGTCTTTAAAATATATTTTTAATCATCAAAGGAAAATTAGTCTTGAATGGATACAAAGGGGAATGAATCTCATCACGTTAATGGAGATGGTAATTCGTACGTACACACGAGAAACAATATCATTATTTTGATATTAAAATCATATATAATTGGATGGTTAATTATATATATAGAATCGTTATCATGTCATATTTATTAATTACATCATTTATACTCATTATTATACCCATCCTGATGATGAGGTATTTTAATAACAAACTACACCACGACTTGGAGACGGTAATCCGTGCGTACACATGTATGATGATAGGGACTATGCATTTTATGGTGAGGTAATGACTGGGCATTTTACGGTGAGATAGTGATTAGAAAATTCAAAACATAGATAATTTTTTGAATATCCAAAAATAATGTCATCTATAAAGATTTTAACAACTAAAACATCATTAGAAATTCATTTTATAAAAAGGGTAGGATCAGAAATTACTTTTGTAAAACCATTGGAAATATGAAAAGTACTTAATTTATCATACCAGGCACTTAAGGATTGTTTTAAACAATATAATGATTTTGATAATTTAAAAATATGATTTATAAAATGGGTGTTTGTAAAACTATGGGGTTGTTCAACCAAAACATCCTCAACTATATACCCATTTAAGAATGCACTTTTAACATCCATTTGATATAGTTTGAAATTCAGATGTGCAGCAAAGGTAAACATGATTCTGATGGCTTCGAGTCTAGATACTAGTGCAAAGGTCTCATCATAGTCAATTACTTCTTCTTGACTATATCTTTGAGCAACAAATCTAGCCTTGTTTCTAACAATGTTACGAGCTTCATCTACCTTATTTCTAAAAACCCATTTAGTGCCTATGGTAAATGTGTCTAAAGGTCTTTCAAAAACTTTACAATCCTTGTTTTTTAAAATATATTAAGTTCTTCTTGCATAGCCATCACCCAAAATTCATCATTGATAGCATCATTAATGTTTTTTGGTTCAAGTTGTGACAAGAAGACTTTATGTTCAACCTAATTTCTATGAGAAGCTCTAGTTTGGGTTCCTTTTTCTAGGTATACTAAAATAGCATCTGAATGATGGATCTTAAGAGTTCTAGTAGTTCTATAAAAGGAGGAACTAATTATTTTAGGTTTATCGATAGGTCCATGTCCATTGTGACTTGATTCTAGGGAATTTCCAGAACTGGATGTTTTCAAAGATTCTTTCATAGAAGTGTTTGATGATTTTGAATTGATGTTTGGATTTGATAAATAATCCTCCATGTTTTCTAGAGAGGTTTTAGGCTCATGTGGATCTGTTTCATCAAATTTGATAAGGAATGATTCTTCCACATATTTAGTTTTTTTATTGACCACTGTATAGGCTTTACTAGACAAGGAATATCCTAAAAAGATACCTTCATCACTCTTAGATGAAAATTTGTCAAGATTGTCATTAGTATTAAGAGTATAGACTTTATAGCCAAAAACATCAAAATAGTTAACCTTGGGTTTTCTATTTATCCATAAATTATAAGGAGTCCTCTTATCAATGGGTCTGATCAACACTCTGTTGATTATGTAGCATGTTGTATTAACAACTTCAACCCAAAAATAAATAGGTAGGTCATATTCATTAAGCATTGTTCTAGCTATCCCTTGCAGGGTGTTATTTCTTTTTTCTACAAACTCCATTTTTTGAGGTGTTCTATGGGAATAGAAATTGTGACTATAAGTATTTTGTGAGAAAAAGGATTCAAATTATTGATTTTGAAACTCACGGCCATGATCAATTCTTAAGGATTTTATTCTAAGTCCACTATGATTTTCTACAGACATGGAATATTTAGTCAAATAAGAGCATGCTTCACTCTTATGAGCCATGAATAAGGTCCAAGTATATCTAGAAAATTTATATATATTAACATTAACATAGTTTTTTCTATTTAATCTAGAATCTCTATATGGTCTAAATTAATCCATGTGAAATAGTTTGAGAGGTTGAGAAGTTGACAATTATTTTTTTTGGTTTTAAGGAAACTTTGTGTTGTTTTCCCTTTTGATAAAGATTACTCACTTTTTCATTTAGAAACTCATGTTTTGGAAATTCTTTAACTAATATTTTTCAAGTTAACCATCTAAGGGAGTGAACATTACAGTGTTATAGTCTCCTATGCTAGAGACAAGACTCTTTATAAAATAAACATAAACATGAATCATTTTGAGAAGCTAAAGAATCTATGTTAATAGAGAAAGAATTTTCATTTCATAAAGCAGAAAACACTAATTTCTATTTATAATTAAAGTTATTGCACACATCATTTTCAAATCAAACATGAAGTCCATCCCAATATAACTGTGAGATACTGATAAAATTGTATTATAATCCATCAAAAAATAGTACTTTAGATTTTTAAACTAAGTTAGAGTTACCGATTTGGACAAGGACAATAATCTTTCCTTTGGCGTTGTCAACAAATGTGACATGTCCTCCATAAATTTTGAATATTTTCTTGAAGCATGAGTAGTCTCCAGTTGTGTGTCTTGGACATCCACTATCTAAGTACCATAAACTTTACAGGGACTCTTTATGAAGCTTTCGTACAAAATGATAAATCAAAAACAGATTTTGGTACCCATACTTGTT
Source organism: Viscum album (assembly GCA_963277665.1). Classification (NCBI taxonomy): domain Eukaryota; kingdom Viridiplantae; phylum Streptophyta; class Magnoliopsida; order Santalales; family Viscaceae; genus Viscum; species Viscum album. The sequence continues at coordinate 1,553,505,148 of OY728131.1, forward strand.
TGGGTCTAATAAAATTAGTAATAAGTTCTTTGGGAACCCATATTTTCCTCATAGGTTTCCTTTAATAATTAAGTAATGTATTTTAAAAGTAATCTCTATTCGGTCCAAAAAAACTTGACACAGTAGACAATGTGTCATAACTTGAATTAGATGATTTGTGTCTAGAACTGGGAGTAAATCTATATGTCATAGATCTTGAAACAAAATCTATTCTACCAAGATTTCTTTTTCCAGGTTGATACCCAATTCTAGTTTTGTATTTAGGTGAAATTTTTTTTATAGAATTTTAGTAAGGGTATTCTTACCATTGGTAAACTTTTCAAGTTCATTCTTTAATTTCCTATTAAATTTTTTTAATTAATTGTTTTCTTTAAGAAGTTGAGCATTTTTCTCATTTTCAGTTGTGAGTTCAGATTTAATAGTCACAGTGAGAGCATGTTGTTTCTTCAATGATTAATATTTTCCTTTCAATTCAATGCATGTTTCTTCAAAAAATTTATAGTATTCAATAATTTCACCATTAGTCATGTTCTCAGAGTCACTCTCATCTCTTGAATAGTATGAATCACGTATAGAAGAATCCAGTGTTACCGCAGATTTGTTTTTCATAAAACACATATTAGCTTTGTTATCATGTTCATCATGCGATGTTTCTGAGTCTCTTGAACTATCCTTAGAATCACTCCAGGTTTCTTTCATGGCCTTTTTATACTTTTTTTCCTTATCCTCATATTTTTTTTGGTACTTGAGCTTTGGACATTCATCCATGATATGTATTTTGTGCTCACATTCATAACAGACAATTTCATCAGCCTTGTCACTTCTTTTCCATCCTTTCTTCCAATTTTCTTTTTGATCATATTTTTCCTTGCCGTTTGGTTTTCTAAAAAAGTATTTCTTCTTGTAAAATATTTTAAATCCTCGGGATAATTGAGCCATTTCCTCATGACAGTCAAGTGAGTATTGTTCACTGGTGGAGATTTCTACAAAAGCTTCTAGTTTCACATTGCCTTTCTGTTTAGAGGTGGTGGTCTTGAATGCAATAGATTTCTTCTTTGGTTCATCCTCCTCTTACTTATTAAATTTCATCTCTTCCTCATAAATAATCAGTTTCCCAATGAGTTCTTTTACAGGTATCTTGCTGATGTCGCATGATTTTCTAATAGAGACAGAGGTTCCCCTCCATCTGTCAGACAGACATCTAAGAAGTCTCATGATCTGTTCCATGGTAGTGACTTCTCTTTCAAGAGAGACCATTTTGTTGAAAATCTCATTGAACCTAAGACACATGTTAGAAATAGTCTCATCATATTTCATTTTAAAATAATCATATTTGATAGTATAAGTATTAAGTCTCTTTTATTTTACAATAGATGTTCCTTTATCTGAGACAGACAGGGTATCCCAAATTTCATGGGCAGTTTTACAAGTAGAAATTCTATTGAATTTCTCATCTATTAAGGAGCAGTATAAATCATTCATAGACTTTCAATTTTTAGTGTAGGTAGTTTTGGTAGGTTCATCCTATATGATTCTATCAGTAGTAGGAATCATATATTCATCAATAATGGAAGACCAAATTTCAAAATTCATACCCTCTAAATGCATTTTCATTTTAATTCTCCATTGAGAATAGTTGGTTCTATTAAAGAATGGTGTCCTGTTGGTTGAAAAACCTTCCAATATATTATTGATAATAAAGTATTACATTAAAAGAGCTATAAATTTATAATTAATATAAATTTACAGATCTTTAAATTACAACTACAATTACAGCTTAATAAGATTAAACAGAGTCCAAATAAACAACATTTGATACTAAATGTTGGTCGAAGTAGAATACTCACGAGGGGGACGGGGAGTGAATTGAGTATCTATAAAAATTTCTAATTAAAATTTATTTCTAAAAAGTTTCCCCAAAATATTCAATATAGCCCAGTTAATCAAAGTAATACGGTTATAAAGGTTTAACTACGTGAATAAATTCTTTAAAGATTTATTAGTTCTCAGTAATCTTAATATCAGTGATTAATATTACTTTTAATGCTATTCTACTTAGGCAAGAAAATTATAAATTTTTTCCATGATTTTCTATCAAAGTATGTTTAGTGATTTTTGAATTATCCAGTAGAGCAGTAAAACAAAGAAAAAAAATTAAGCAGCACAATGGATATGAAACAAGTGGTTCAGTCTCAAGCCGAGACCAAATCCAATCCACATGGTGATCACCTTCCACCAAGCAGTTATATAAGTAAACTTGATCCACACCCTGGATGGGGTTAAAAAATAGTACGCAGGACTGTCCAGGTCTCACAAGGACTTCTTTTACAGTTTTTCGTGGGTATAAACTACTAATCCACACAAGGACCTCTTTCACAGTTATCCGTGCATATACACAAGGGTAGAATAATGTTTGAGTAAGGATATCATATATCTTTCAGTTTAATGCAGGAGACAGAGTGTGTGAATATAATGATACACACTCTACTCAACAATTAATAAAATGATACACAACATAACAGTCACATGTAGATAGGTTTATAAGTGCTCTGAGTGTTTATCATTGTATCTTTGGACTTCTGAGATGAAGCAGATGCAAAACTTGAGTTCTTTTTGGGAAAACAGAGTTTTTTAAGTCAGACAGATCAGGCTTGTGTTCTTCGTGATGTTTTAATAGTGTGAATATGTTCTCAGGATTCCATTACACTTTTTGTGTTCTTCAGTAGAGTCATGTTGCATGAGATAATTCTCTAAATGAATATTGTTCTCACGTTCATGCTCACTAGATTGTTCTTTGTGTCATGCTACATTTATCTTTTTCTGGGCCACATTAATATTTTACCTTTGAGTTCAAGTGTTGGGATCGACAGTTTTCATGTATTCTACACCTCGTACCACATATTTTCTGATGATATCTCTACAAGGAAAAATTAATTATTTAAGTTCATTAAATATTAAAATATGACTGTTAGAGATTAAATTGATAGGCGACAAAATATATTTGGAAACAAAGTCACAGTATGTCCTAGAAACAGTGTCTCCTTCACACAGTTTCTGGATTGGTCATGGTGTATCATGGTTGTTGTGTCTAGATGATTATGATGTCTTCTGGTTCACAGTGTCTGCTTGTTCACGATGCCTCAAGGTAATAGTTTCTCAAGGTTATGGTGTCTCAAGGTTATAGTGTCTCAAGGTTACTATGTCTCAAGGTTACGTTGTCTTGTTTCATGGTGTCTGCTTCACGGTGTCTACTTCATAGTGTCTTGAAGTCACAGTGTCTGGTTTACTTTTACAGAAATACATAACAATTGGAAGACTTACGGTATCTCAGACTTCTCATACAACTGTATTCCAACTTAAGCAATGATGATCATAGAATGGATTAGACTTAATCATTTGTCAAAGAAGTTATTTGAAAAGTAATTCAAGGATAGTATAAAGTAATTAAACTGAATTTAGAGAAATTTAGATCTTGAATGGCTCTTCTTAAATCATGATAATACTTAAACAATAATACACATGATTTGATATAATTTATAGGATTTAACCAGGATGAATAGTATTTGTGATCATTAAAATATGATTAGTAAAAGAGGAGTCCTACAGATAGAATAATGAATATGGTTGTACCATTTTTATAATAATATGAAAATATATAGAAGATACTAGAGTTATTATTTTAGTATAGAAACGATAACGAAAGAGGAAGCGAAAGAAGAAAAGAATTCGAAAGACGTGATTAAATATTTACCTCTTTTTCGGGTGCTTCCTTTTGATTTGATCAAAAGGGATTCCTAGGATGGCGTTATAACTTAAGTAAGGCCTCTAGGATAATGGTAGAAAATTTGGGAGGATATTTGGGCAGGGGTTGGGCGAGCCAAATGGCTTTGAAGGTGTGAATTTGAGAGAAGGGGGCATTCTCTTTTATAAGAGAGGTGAGGGCCACTTTAGAAAACGTTTGAAATATTATTTTAGAATAAAATTAATTTCAGTTTCTAATGGATCAAAAATAAATTATTTAAAGTCTAAGTTAGGGATGGGTATAAAAACTCTCAACTAATAGGTTTTAGACAGGTTTAGGTCATCATATTAACATTATATTTTAGATTTAACTCTTAGTTAAATAGTTTGGCATTTACCATGTCTCTTTGTATTTTTATATTATATGGTTAATAAACATACTATAAACATCAAAAGGAACCCCAAGTGGTTTATTAATGACGTATATAATATTATTTAATCCCTTTGGCTGAACTTTAGATTTTCAGGAATAGAATACCAATTAATAATATAATATTTGTTTTAAAATATATTTTATGTCAATTATGACACTATTTGGTATTTTGTTTTTTATAATTTATAACAACATTATTACCTCAAAAAAAATTCATTTAATCAACCGTAAAATTCCATATTAATCTATAAAATTAGTGTAATTTATTAAAAGTCACAAATTAGATTTATTTTGTTATTTATAATATAAATTATTTTGATATATCATTAATAAGGTAATTAATGCATCATAATTGTGTCAAAAATAAATTTAATTATTTAATGTCTAAAAATTATGAATAAAATACCATTATGTTTGAAATATTTTTAATTTTATATTGAATATTTATAGTCGAATTTGTCTTATGTATAACCTTATATAAAAAATGATTTAGTTATTAAACTTTGATTTTAAATATTGTAACTCTTCTTTAAATAAAATAATAATAAATCACCTAATCTAATTCAAGCGGACCTAGAGAATCATATTTTATTCCTAAGGTTGTTTTTGGTTGAATAACACTTATGAAATAGAATTAGGACATGTTTTATGGTAATTATGATATCATTTTTACCCTTAATTACCCTATTTACTTTTAACCGTGGTAAATAAAAGTAAAAAGATATTATTCACAAAAAAATTATTTTCATCTTATTGAAAAACATTTTACTTAATGATATTAACTGTGTCTCTTGGATTTTTGAAATACAACTCACATAAGTGGTAAAATCAAGTTTTATAAAAATTTGTAAATGCTCCTAGGAGGTGGGTAAAAGATGGTAAATAGTTCGATAAAATTTTATATATCTAAACTTATTATAAAATGATTCCAATTAATTAATTTGAGAATATATATGTATTATGTGTCTATTTTGACCTAAAATAAATAAAAATAAAAGAACTAATTAATTAAATATAAATTCGGTTTTAACCAATTTCGTAGTGTTTGATCACTATTCAACAAAAATTGAAAGTTTTCAGAAAAATACCAAAAAATAATCCTAAGTTACTTTCGATATTCCAAATCCAAATATGAAGTCCATTTTGAATGATAAAATTTATAAAATTTTAAAAAGTGGTTATTATGATTTATAACAGCTGGTTTGATTGGTCGCGGTGTGTTAGAATCTCGAAATAGCATAAAATGAAAGCTATTGAATTATTCTAAGGGAAACGTACCATTGAAGCTTGGGGTGTTACCTTATTCCCTCCATAAACTAACACCTTCCTCGAAATTTCTAGAATTTTACTACATAAAAATATTCGGATGGTTCTTTATAATAAGTTCCTCAGGTTCCCATGTTGAATTTTCCATCTTTTGGTTTCTCCATAAAACTTTTACCAAATGAGTCATCTGGTTTCTCAACACTTTTTCTCTTGTATCAAGAGTTTTGATAGGATCTTCATAATAAGATAGATCAGGTTCCAGTTCAATTTCATCATAGGTGACTACATGTGTTGGGTCAGGCATGTATTTTCTCAGTAGTGATATGTGGAACACATCATGAACTTTGGGGAGATTTGGAGGAATTTCCAAATGAAAAGCTACAAATCTAATTCGTTCTATAATTTCAAAAGGTATGATATACCTGGGAATCAATTTAGCCTTCTTACTGAAACATATAACTCTCTTCCATGGAGATACCTTCAAGAAAACATAGTCTCCTACTTGAAATTCCAAATCCTTAATTTGGTTATCGGCATAGCTCTTTTGCCTACATTCGCTGCTTTTATGTTGGTTTGAATGACCTTCAAATTTTCCACTGTTTCCTCAAAAGATTGGGGCCTATGAGTTTTCTATCACCAACATCATCCCATCAAGTTGATGTGCGACATCTCTTTCCATATAACTCTTTATATGGTGCCATCTGAATACTTGAATGAAAGCTATTATTATAGGAAAATTCTACCATAGGTAAATATTGATCCCAAATACTTTGAAAGTCACGTGAACAATATCTTAACATGTCTTCTAAGGTTTGAAATGTCCGTTATGATTGTCCATAAATTTGAGGGTGGTAAACATTGCTCAAAAAATGTTTAGTATCCAAGGATTTCAGAAGACATTTCCAGAATCTTGATGTAAAACGGGGATCTCAATCAGAAACAATCGATAAGGGTACTCCATGAAGACTTACAACTTCATTAATATGTAGTATTTCTTTACATTAAATTGGTAAATATTCTCTTATAGCATGAAAATGTGCTGACTTGGTAAAACGATCAATAATTACCCATATTGCATCATTCCTTGTAGGATTCTTTGGTTTCCCCATGAAAAAGTCCATCGTATTATTATCCCATTTCCACTAAGGTATGGTAAAGAGGTTGAATGACTCCTCTATGCTATTTCCATTCAGCTTTCACTTGTTTACAAACCATACATCTTGACAAAAAATTAGCATTCTCCCTTTTCATGTTATCCCAACCAAAATGTTCCTTCAAATAACTATATATATTGGTACTACTAGGGTGTATAGAGAAATTGGAGCTATGATCATCATAATAAAATTCCATTTTTAGATCCAGTATATCGAGAACACAAAGTCTTTTACCAAATTTCAAATCCCATCTTCATATATGATGTCTCTCAATATCCCTTCATTCACAACTTAAATCTTCTTTTGAAACTCCTCATCATCATCCTGATAAATTGTTATCCTTTATAGTAATGACTGTTTGGAAACTATTTGAAAAATTATTGACTTTTCACCTTCCAGTATTATTCCCATTTCCATTTTCACTAGATCCATGACAATTAGATCCCTTTCAATTCTCATCTTGTTCAAAACTCTCTGATATTTTCTACTGAAAGCATCTTCCACCTTATTTTCCTTCCCCTAGTGGTAGTGTATTGGGAAATCATTATCCTTGAGTAGTTCAAGCCATAGACTTTGCCTCGTGTTGATTACTTTTTGTTAGAAAATATACATTAAACTCTTGTGATCATTATAAATTCAACATTTTTCACTACAGAGATAGTGTCTCCATATTTTTGGAGGAAATATTACATCTCCTAGATCATTTTTGTGAGTAGTTTAGTTTTTCTCATGAAGTTTTAGCTACCGTGATGCATAGGCAATAACTATAACATTCTGCAAAAGGACACAACCATGTCCTTTCTTTAAAACATCACTATAAATAACAAACCCATTATTCCCCGATGGTAGAGTCAAGATAGGAGAATAGACTAATATTCTCTTCAGTTCATCAAAAAATTCTTGACAATCTTTTTTCCAAACAAATTTAACCCCTTTACATGCGAGATTTGTTAATGGGTTAGCCAACTGGGAAAATTTTTGGACGAAATGTCGATAATAACCAGCTAAACCAATAGGACTGCGTACCTTAGTTATACTCATCGGTGTTGGACATTCTTGGATTGCCTTGTTCATTAAAAGATCAACAGAGATTACATCCTTAGTGAAAATATGGGCAAGAAAATAAATATCTTGAAACCAGAATTCACACTTGCTAAATTTCCCATATAATTCATTTCTTCTAAGAGTGTTTAAAATAATGCGCATGTTCTTTTCATGATCTTCATATCTATTGGAGTATACCAAGATATCATACATAAATAACACTATAAATTCATCAAGATATTACATGGAAACACTATTCATTAGATCCATTAAGATAGGCGATGCATTAGTCAACCCAAAAGGCATTACTGTAACCTCGTAATGCATGTACCTGGTTTGAAATGATGTTTTTGGAATTTCTTCCTTCGTCACGCACAACAGATGATATCCAGATCAAAGGTCAATCTTTGAAAAATATTGATCTCCATAAAGTTGGTCGAAAAAATATCAATGCAAGGTAGGGGATACTTGTTCTTTATTGTTGTAGCATTGATTTCCCTGTAGTCAATGCACAACCTCATAGATCTGTCTTTCTTCTTAACAAAAAGAACTAGGGATCACCATTGAAAAACACTTGGGTGAATAAATCCTTGGTTATTCAATTCCTATATTTGTTTCTTCAGTTCCACTAATTCCACAGTGGCCATTCTATAAGGGTTCTTCGATATGGGCGTTGAACCAGGAATTAATTCAATGGAAAACTCAATTTCTCATTCTGGAGGATGTCCAAGTAAATCTTTTAGAAACACATCAACAGATTCTTGAACAATAGGTACATCCTCTGTTTGAAAATTCCTTTCCTCACCCACATTTATTTCATTCTCTTACTCTGCAATAATTGAATTTATTTGAGCTACTGGGGGTGGATCTAGATAAGAATTTGGGTGTGACGTTTCTACTTTAAAGCTAAGGTACTTCTTTTCATCATCGAGAATTGTAACCTCCTTATTCTTATAATAAATTCTCGCATCATGGTCTGAAAGACAATCCATACCATGGATTATATTAAATTGAATCATGGGTATGATGATGAGATCAGTAGATAAAGAAAATTTATTTTTCCTAATGAGAACTGATTCCCAAAAATTTGTTGCATTGATACTTTGGTGTTTTGACTGATGACTCCCTTGTTATGTCAAATTAAAAATATCTAATTTTCATAGCAAATTGGGAAGATCTGAAAAAATACGATGATCCAAAATCAAATAAAGCATTTGTTTAACTTGAGGAAACCATTAAATTACCCTCTACCACGTCTTTCGGAGAATTAACATCAGCAGTAGTAATAACATAAGCTTGGCCTTGATCCCTTGGCCTTTTCTGAGGTAAGTTTCTTTGGAACATAGGAAATTAATTTGCATGAATCCCTCTTTTTCTACAATTATATCATTCAACATTGATAACCTCTTTCTTCCCCTTACAATCATTAGCTTGGTGGCATTTTCACAACACCTATAAAAGACTCCCATTCACTTCAGGCAAGTACCTGGGTGTTTTTTCCCACATTTACCCCAAAATAGGTATTTAACTTTTCCCGTCACACCCATATTTCCATTTCTAGAGTGTTCAGTAGATCTCTCCTTCTCATTCTTTGCATTAATGTCATAAGGCTTAGAGAATTCTTTTTCTATCTTGATAGCAAATTAGAAAATATCTTTGTACAATGAGAAGGATTGTAAGACTAATTCTCAACAGAGAAATGGGTTTAACCCAGCAACAAAACGATCAATATTACTTATTAGGTTATTTATATAATCTACAACATGCCTTGATAACCTTTTATAGTTAACCTCATATTTTTCGACATTATCATCATCCTTTTGTCTCAGACTGAAAAATTACCTTTCCATATCCACTCAATGGTCACGAGGAAAATAGTTTTCTAAGAATATCTCTTTAAAGTCCCTATATTCCATTTTTGATACATCATCATCTTCCTTTGTGTTTTGAATCAATGACCACTATTGCTCTGCATCTCTCATGAGGCGATAAACTGCCATGACAAATTTTTCCCTTACTCTACTCCCCATAGCATAGAATATTTTCTCTAAGGAACTTATCCATTTCTCAGCTACAAATGGATTTATAGTCCCATTGAATGTTAATGGTTGTTACCTCATGAATCAGTCTAACACCGATCCTCAATGTTGTGGGTCTGGGTGATCCACATGGGTATGGTTAATATTCATAACCTAAGTCAGTTTTCTCAGTATGGTGATAAGCTAACCAGCACCAGTTGCATCACCAGCTCCACTATAATTATCTTGAGTTGGCACTACTACAAATATGGCCTTCATTAGCACTAGAAAAGTGCATTAACAGTGATAAAAAAGGTTTTGTTTATTGAGGCAAAGATAGGGGTCCCTTTTATCATCTCTCAGAAAAGTGCTGATAAGGGCACCTTTAATCAGTGGTAAAAAAAGAGATGATAAAAGACCCCTTTTACAGTGCTAAAAAAGTTACTGATAAAAGGGTTCCATTATCAGTACTTTTTTTAGTGCTGATAAAAGGGGTTTTTTCAGTGCTTTTACAAAGCATTGATAAAAGTAAAAATAAATCAATAAATAAAACAATTATATAATGTGGTGGGGGGAGCTTTTACAACACTGGACACCCCCCTTATCAATGCTAGGTCATCCCCAGCCTAACACTCTCACGCGCTGCCCTTCCCACGCATCCCCCAGACGCTGACACCTCCTTGCTTCTACCCAAACTCGAACTTGTGACCTCGCCCTTGCGCTCCTGCAACTTTACCACTAAGCCATTTCATTTTTTACTCTATGAAATGATATATCTATTTATTTATATATATAGTTATATTTATTAGTATATTAACATAGATTCATATTAATATCAATATATTTTGTTATATTAATACATATATATTTATTCATATACTAGTATATATATATATTCAGTCATATATTAATATATATTTATGTTTATATATATATATATATATATATTTAGTTATAATTTTTTATCCGTATATTTATTTGTATATTAATATATATTTATAAGATTAGTTTTAAATACATTTATAAAATATGTTTTTTATGTGTGATTACAAATAAATAAATAATTACATACAGACATATATAAAGCACACACACACACTCACACATATATATTTAGGAATAAATACATATATATGTGTATTTGAAACGACACAGAATGTTAAAATGAGCATAAATTCTAATTCAGGAGCCCATTTTAACTCCATAACCAGTCAAATCGAAGAAAATGAAACAATATTAGATATGATATGTGGTACAGGCCTAGCAGACATTTGGATCAGAAGTTATACCTATTTTAAGTTTAAAAAATCGGGGTATTCAGACTAAAAAGTCAATTTTGGAGGCCTTTTGGGCCTTTTTTCCTCGAAAAATGTGACAAAAGGTTCCCTTGAGTCACTAGCGCTTAAAGATCATCAAACAGATACTTAGATAAAAAGTTACAGCCATTTGAATTTTGAGTTATATTTTCATCTTATTTTAGATCTTTTATTAATTTTTTTTTTATTTTTTGTGTCTTCCATTTGTTATTAAATGATTATTAATCAATGATAATTAAATAATTATTAATGAAAAATATTTTTTAAAATATTTTACTGTTATTTGCAGTAATTTTATTATATATTAAATTTAATAGTCTATTTATACCTATCTAAAACATATTTAAAAAATATATATTATATTTATATCAATATAAATATACTTATTTAACAATATATTTTTTTTCATGATTTTTTTGAAACATAAAATTTATCTGTGCTAGGAAATAGCACTAATAAAGGGGTGGCCTATATCAGTGAAAAATATAAGCACAAAAGAGTAGTTAAAAGTGACCCTTTATTAGCTCTTTTTCTAGCGGTGATAAAAGACCCCCTTTATCGGCGCTTTTTTTAGCACAGATAGAGGGTGGCGCTGTGGAAAACCAGTTTTGTGGTAGTGAGGAGGGAAATCCCTACATGGATTACGTGTGTTGATACATTTTCTATTCCTTCCACTAGGATCCATTTCTAAACAATGGAATAGACTAGATTAGTTTATGAATCACAATACATAATTCCAAACTAGTAAAACGGTTAACATAAATTGAACATTTTATGGATATAATCCATAATCATAAAAATGTTTTCATTGAGGAAGTATATACTCATAAACCCTTTATAATGTTTTGTTTATAAAATGATAATTATCCTAACCATATCCCCTAGGAGTGTCGTAACCAAGAGTGCATCAATGCCCGTTGTCGTGCACCAGTTTCCATTTGAATCTATATCAAAGTGGTGTTTTTGGGTTTTACCCCTAGGTATACCTATTCCATAGCCACCTCTACCTGCTCATATCTATATAGGTATGTATGTCTTTGAAAACTCACAAAATCTCTATAATACCAAAATTCTAGGAAGTTCATCTATACTAATCCTCAAAGCCTATCTTAGGGTAATGTTCCCTAATCATAGTTTTTCTAAATATTGCTTCCAAGGTTTGTACTAAACATTTTCTAATACCAATTGTAATTCCCCAACCCTATTTACTCTGAGTCGGTGAATTATTACATAGCATTGGAATGATCACAAAAGATCAAGTCTCGAAAGTCAGAATAGTTTAGTAGCCTTGGAAATAATAGATACATTCAAAATTTTTACATTATATTATAAAATGAAAAACTATGACAACATAGTCTCCATAGGCCACACTCATATATCTTATACTATCCCTGAAAGTCAGTCATAATATTATTTCTTGTAACCTAGGAAAATTAATACATAGAAAGTGGTGAGCTCAGATGCTCAGTAAGGATAACAATATAGAAAAAACATTCATAAATAAGCATAAACATTTAAGGAAATTTAAGACTAAAACAAAAGCTTTTTAAACATGAACTTCATCATAATATGGAAAACATAAAATCAAATAATGACATTTACTTATTCACATGGATATTTTACTAGTCGAATATTCACATGAAATATCAACAGCCACTTTCATAATGATGGAATGCATAATCCCAGACTTCATAACCACATAGTCAAGGCCTTGTACCAATACTAAAAATAATATTTTGTCAAGGCCTTATGCCAGGACACTAGTTTGTCTCATGAGACCTACCGATGCATTGAGGAGCTATAGCGGGCTCCATCCGTCACATACTATGTCTAATGCTTTCCTCATATGAAAAGTTTTAAATATAACATAATCATTCATATTAAAACAAGCATACGAAATGTCAATAATTTTTCCATAAACCATGAATGGTGTTAAAATAACACATCCACAGTCAAACATATCACAAAACCATAGAAACAATAAGGTTGTTTTTTATCATAATAAATCAACTTCAAATATTCTTAAAATCCATCAAAGGATGATGACATAGATGAATTCAATTTTTTTTATAGAAATATCTCTTTTTATTTTGAAATCATTTAAATGTCATGATTATAAAAGAAAACATTTATTTTTAAAAATATTTAAACTTTTAAGGGAATATTTGACAATGTTATAATGGTGTAAAATACCCTCACCCCCCTTATAATTTAACAAAAACATTGTTACCTTAATTTTGTCTAACAGGTCATAAGGTACCGTTGATTGGAAAAATACCGAAAGATTCCTTTCAAAAAATGTATAAAATGTCAAACAAGGGTATAAATGAATTTAATAAATATTCTAGTAAATATCAATGATGTTTTGGAATAAATTATTATGAAACATGGATGTGGATAATATAGAGGTCCTAGTAGATACTTACATAAAAACAATCTCAGATAATAAAGAAAATGTGAAATTAACCCTTACCTTGTACTTTTCCTTGGTAGCGGGTATGTAAAACTCTTGTATAATAGTTAAATCATTGTAAATAAATTAAAAAAACTATATAAAGAAATATGATATCATATATGCTCATCTAATATTTCTTTCTGAATAATATTTCAGTAGTATCATCGTTTCGGGTGTTAACTGATTTGTTTTCCTTTATATGATTTGTTACGTAAGTAATGTTTGTTCTATATAGGATGTATCTTATCCATATTAAGAATGAAATTAAGTCTCTAAATATTATTTTTAATCATAAAATGAATATTCATCTTGATTGGATATGATGAGGAATGAATCTCATCATGTTTTTGGAGACAGTAATCCGTATGTACGCAGGAGCAACAATATTGTTCTTTTGATATTAGAATCATATATAATTGGATGGTATATCATATATATAGAATAATTACCATGTTATATTTATTATTTACATCATTTATAATCATTATTATACCCATTCAAATGATGAAGTATTTGAATAACAAACTACACCACAACGTGGAGACGGTAATAGTACGTATGCACGTATGATGACTTTTTCATTTATAGGATTGATATAATAATTAATATGGGTGTACCATTTTTATAGAAACATCACAGTATATATAATATATATGATTTAATATTTTTTAATGGAAACAATAGTGATAGAGGAAGTGGAATAAGAAAATAACTTGAAAGAGGTGATGAAATATTTACCTCTTCTTCGTGTTATTCCTTTTGATTTGATCAAAAGGGACTCATAGGTTGGATTTTAAACTTAGTTAATGCATCTATGATGAAGGGAAAAATGTTGGTAGGATATTTGGGTAGGGGATGGTTGAGACAAATTTCTTTGAAGGTGTGAATTTGAGAAAAGGTGAAGTTCCCTTTTATAAGAGAGGTGAGGGTCTCTTTAGGAAAAGCAAGAAATATTATTTTATATTAAAATTATTTTCTGTTTCTAATGGATTAAAAATAATTTTTTCAAAGGATAAGGTTATGTGGGTCGAACAAATCTCAACCAATAGGTTTTATATAGGTTTAGGTCATCTGGTTAACCTTATCTTTTAGATTTAACTCTTAGTTAAACAATTTGGCATTTACCATGTCTCTTTGTATTTTTATATTATATGGTTAATAAAATTATAATAAACTTCCAAGAAAACCCCAAGTGGTTAATTAATAACATATATAATGTTATTAACTCTCTTTTTCTAAACCATATATTTTTAGGAATAGAAGACCAATTAATAATATAATATTTGTTTTAAAAACTCTTTTATTTCAATTTTGATACTATTTGGTATTTTGTTTTTTGTTAAATTCATAACAGCATTATTATTTCGAAAAAAATTCATTTAATCAACCCAAAAATTCCATACTAATCTATAAAATTATTTTAATTAATTAAAAGCACCAAATTATATTTATTTGGATATTTATAATATCAATTATTTTAATCTTTCCTTAATAAGGTAATTTCAGCAACATCATTGTTTAATAGATAAATATAATTATATAATGTCTAAAAATTATAAATAAAATACCATTATGTGGGAAATATTTTTATATTTTTAATGAATATTAATAGTAGAATTTATCTTATGTATAACTATATATTAAAATTGTATCAGTTATTAAACGTTGAATTTAACTCTTTTGACTCTTCATTAAATAAAATAATAATAGATGACCTAATCTAATCCATGTGAACATAAAGGATAATATTTTATTACTAAGTTTGTTTTCAGTCAAATTAAACTTATCCAATAGAATTATTATATGTGTTTGGTTAATTGTGATATCATTTTTACCATTAATTACCCTATTTACTTTTAATCGTGGTAAATAAAAGTAAAAAAGTTACTCTTCAGTAAAAATTATTTTCATCTTATTAAACAACATTTTACTTACTGATATTAACCATGTATCTCAGATATTTGAAATTAAACTCACTGAAGTGGTAAAATCATGCTTTATACAAATTCACAAATGCTCCTTAGAGGTGGGTAAAAGAAGGTAAATAGTTCGATAAAATTTTATTTATCTAATTTTTTTATAAAATGAATCCAATGAATTACATTGAACATATATATGTATTATGTGTATATTTTGACCTAAAATAAATTAAAATAAAATATCTAATTATTTAAATAAAGAGTCGGTTTTAACCAATAACATAGTGTTTTTCCACTATTCATAAAAAATTGAATGTTTTCATAAAAATACGAAAAATTCACCCTTAGATAATTTCAATATTCCAAATCCAAAAATGAATTCCATTTTGAAAGATAAAATTTATCAAATTTCAAAATGTGTGTATTATTTTTCATAACGGGTAGTTTTATTGGTCGCGGTGTGTTAGAATCTTGAAATTTTGTACAATGAAAGATGTTGCATTATTCAAAGGGAAACATACCGTGGATGCTTGGGGTGTTAAAACCTCACCTCTATCCCATATCCAAATCATTGATGATATTATATATCTCAACCCATTGCAAAACCCATAATATGGACTAAATAATATATATAAGGTCCCCCCACACACACACACAATAATATGAGTATGAATGGTATGAGAAATTGATCTTAGTATAGTCTCATTATGTTACCCTAATATAGAAAATAATATATGTTTGTCAAAGTGTAAATTAAATAATATAAAACAACTTGATTGAAGCATGAACATTGAGTCATTTTGTACTTAATAGGTTGCCATGAAACATAACCACCCATGATCCAATCACCTCCGATGAACTCTATCCGTTGAAGCCTCGTAATGAAAAAATATAATCATGAGAAAGGGTAAAAAAATACTATATCTAGAAATATTGAGTAACTATGTTCCCAATAACATGATGTTGAAATTTCTTATACATGGGGATGTTGAAAACCTAGAACGTAAGATATTGACAACCAAAACTTTAATGATACTAGCTTATCATACATATATATTAAATCAATTTTTATAAAAATATTTTACATTACACAAATGAACACTTAAGGATCACAAAGGTATAGTGACATTGGAAACATAGAAACAACAAAATATAGATTCATTGGTAAACTAAATCAACTCCCAATAAATTTTTCACAACTATAAAACTTATTATACATATCAGATGTAATAAATTTATTCACAACTAAGGGATAAGAAACATGAGAAGGGGTGAGGTCAAAATCTCATTAAAGAAAAATATTAGAGATACATAAGAATAACATGAAAATAAGGGTATAATAACATGAGCATAATATTTTAAAACCATACCCATCATATCAATGATTATAATATTGATTCATGGATTAAATATTATTTGTTCATAAGACATGAATCATAAGAGAATCAATGAACATCATCCATCAGATCATAAATTTATCATAATAAATAGATTTTTTTCATGAACATAAACATATAAAACCATTTCTATATCTGTTAATGATTACTACTTAAGAAACTATATTAGAATGGGCTCACTCTCTAAACCATCATAATAGTCAAGGTCCACTCATAATACTATAATAGTGGAAAAATACTCTTACCGAACTGGGTTCACTCTCTATTCCATTTCTATCTATCCCATGAGATATAAATCTTTACCCAATACATTGTATGAAGATATAGGTCTTACCCATCACATAATGAAAATCATATATATGTGTGCCATAATATTATAAAACATTAATCATATCTGAAACCATGAAATTAAATTGGATTCATACACATTTTATCATACCATAACATATGGGAAATAAACATGTTTCATACTCATTTCAATATTTCATCTTTTCTTCACCAATATCCCTTGGATAAAGAAGCGGGAATCAAAATAATTTTATCACGGTGTAACTTGTTAAGTAGAAAAATGATTCATAATCATATTCCTATCATTGGAAACTGAAATAATGAATAATAACTGTATCCTTGATTCATATCACCAAAAAATCATAAATTATATCAAGTGATTTCATCTTATATGGAGAATTAATTTGAAAGATAAATCACATGGAGCATATATAGAGAAAGATAATTTTTCATTAAAAATCTATTTTTAAAACTAAAAATTCATTGTTTTCTTAAATAAATTTATTTTAAAATAAAATTGAAAATTTTTAATGAAAAATTCAAATAAAATAAATTCAATGATGGTGGAAAATTTCATTCATGCCATAATCATTAAAATCAATGATTCCTTGTAATCTTTTGGGAAAATCAAAACAGGAACTGTTTGGAAAATGGAATGAAGATTAATTTATTTGTTTATAAAAAGTAAAATATGTTTAAAATGTTATTTAATAAATCATTTAAATAATGTTAAAAATATTTTCTATTTTTTTTGAAAACTTGGGTTTGGGGGAAAAATGTATTTATGACAGAAGAGATAAATAAATATGATTATTTTCATAAAAAAATTCTTTTGAAATATTGAGTACATAAATAGAGGAAAATAAATATGAAAAAATGTATTCTTAGGTAATTACTTGTAGATAATAAAATTAACAATTTTATTGATATGGATATCATAATATATTATCATTGAGAGGGTAATCATAAACAATCCGAATAGATGGTGTGATTGTAACATAAAACTCTTACCACATTATAAACATTGGATCATAATCCAAAAAAATGATGACATTAAATGAAATATAAAATATAATTAGAATAATTTAATTCATGACAATATATTTGAAATGAGATTTATATAATCCTTATAAAATTATATTTTTGTATAACATATGTCACAAGGAAAGAAAATTGAGAAAAAAATACCTTAACTTGAGTTTTAACTTCATTTGTACACATTATATCCTACTATATAATAGATATCAGTTTTTATGAATCTATTATAGAATTTTAATTATATAAATCACTCCATATATGACTTTCTTATGACATTATATTACCTATTTGTTAACAATTTGTGTTAATTTGAAGTATTAGACAATAACTACTTTATTTTTAAGGTATATTTTGATTTGTTATTTTAGGTCCCCATAATTTGAAAATGGTTCCATAATTTATATAATGATAATGATGATATTAATATCATATATATTCAGCATATTTTTATTTATAGTAATCCGTAAAATTTATAGATAGAAAATGAAATAAACTATTAATGGAGATGATATGCCATATGTATGCATGAATTCGGTATCCATTTTCATGATGGATTCAGATAATGAATAATAAAAAATATATTGAAATAATAGAATAAATTTTAGATCATATAAATCCCACATATTGATTAATAATACATTTTTTACCTTCCATGTCAGGAGTGAATGAATCACATCTCCTTGTGAGGTAGTAGTCCACCACACACACAAGCCACATTATCGTATCCCCACAGAATAGAAATTATGAAGTCATGTGTTAATTAAGATTTAAAAAAGAATAATATTATAATAAATATAATTTTTAGAAATTTAATTAATTATTGTAACTATCCTTGAGATTTGGTAGTGGAAAAATGAATGACATTGATTTGTAAGATTATAGTCTGTTGTAAATAAAAATGATGATTTTTTATACCATTTGATAGAAGTGGAGATGGTTTTTCATCTTTCATATTACATAATGAAATATAAATATATGTAACATACTTATATTAATATTTCATAATGTTATAATAATAATTTATGTATGTGGTAGAAGAAATGAAATAAAAATACTCGATAAAGAACGTTACCTATTCCTCAGGTAATATCCTTAGATTTGAAGAAATATCCTTCCAATGATGGATTTAGGAAAAAAATTAGGATAAAATGATGATATGATTTATTTTTTAAAGTAATTAGGGTAGATGTTGGACAAGAATAAGAGTTTTATGGCGAAAATAAAAGAGGACATGGGGTGGCCTTCTATAAGTGATGTGAGCGGAATATTTGTAATTTTTTGAAAAGAAAAAGCTAAAACCATGTATTCCTTTTGAAAAAATGATCCATAATGAAGCATTCCAGATCATTAAACATTATAGAGTTAAAATATTGATAAAAAATTATTTTATAAAAATTTTAGATCATTTTAACCCTTATCGTTTTATTTTATCCCCATGTAAACCCATTTTTACCTTAATCACGATAATTAATTTTTTTTGTTTTCACAACTCACATTGTTCAAAAACTATGTTTCTATTATTAAATAATATAAATTATTCTAATTAAAAATATTAAATATTTTTTCAGATTTAAATCATAAAAGAGAAATTTTGAATTTTGAAAAAAATACTATAAACACGATGATAAAGTGGGTTTTAAAATAGAAAAAGTTCAAAAGTTTACAAGGTTCTTATATCAAAAATCATTATTAAGATGAATAAAATTACCTAAATTTTATTAATAGATATAAAATTGAAATAATGTTTCTTTAAAAACTAATTTAAATTGAATTTATGTTTATAAAAAATTTAAGAAAAATAATGAAGATTTCAATTAAAATTTAGTATTTATCACTATTCCTCAAAAAAATTAATCTTTTCAAGAGAATTCTTAAAAATTCACCCTAAGATAATTTTGATATTTGGATTTATAAAATTATTTCACTTTATCATGTACATTTAATAAAAATCTCAAAAATTAATTTTTTTATTGTTAACAGAAAAAGAATTTATTTTTCGATGAAATAGTGATTTCGAAACATTTAATTACATTATCGAAAAAGTAAGTAATTTATTATAAATATATTTTATTTATATAAACAATATAGTCAATATTTAATTTTTTTATTACTATTATTATCTCTATGTTTAATGGAGAGGTTATAATGATCACATTTTAGAAATATTAATAATATATCATGGTTTCACTACAGGAAAATGTGTATATTCCCACGACCCTATAACAACAATTTATAAAAAGTATTGGAATAAATGTGATATAACATCATTTTTAATGAATCCATAGGTATAACCTACCTTTATTCTAATTTTATCATTATTATCCCAACATGTGTAACACCCCAAGCTTCAACAATACACTTTTTTTGAATAAAACAATAGCGTGGGTTGTATGCAACTTTGAGTTCTAACACACCACAACCAATAAAACTAGCCGTTATGAAGAGTAATACCAATTTTTTAAAATTTTATGAATTTTATCTTTTAAAATGGAATTCATTTTTGGGTTCAGAATACTGAAATTAGCTTAGGGTGAATTTTTTGCATTTTTCGGAAAACATTCAGTTTTTGAAGAATAGTGAAAGTACTAAATTTTAATTTAAAACAACTTTTTTAATCAAAATAATTAATTGTGATAAATTATAAAATTTAGTGGGTTTTAAGTATAATTAGATTATATTTCTACCATTTAATTCTATGTTGGTTATTGGACGTAATTTCACATTTAAACTAGGTACAAGCAAGTGTCGATCTTTTGATAGTTATTATTTCTTAAAAACACACTTTTTTGTTTTGACGAAAAGAATTAATTTTGAATTAATTTCTGCCTCTTATGAGTTTTGAATTTATAAAAATGGATTCCATATTTATTATCAAGAGGTCCAAACTGTGAAAATATGTAACTTTTATTTTTAGACATTTTGAATAATTACTTCGGTAAATATTTTATTTACCATGGTTAAAGGGTAAATCTGGTAAATAAGGGTAAACAAATAATATTATAATAATATTAAATTACCTTAACACGTGTCCTAACTCTATTGTCTGATACATGCCCAACCATTTCCATCCTTTTGTCAATTTTGGGACCCCATGGAGCCACTTTTATGTGATAATGACACATTATATTAATTAAGTTAATGTAAATACAAAAATGACATAAGCATATATCTTTTAGTAAAACAATTTTTAAATAGGTTTATATGTGTTATCTCTTCAAATATAAATATTAATTAGAAAGATAAAAATATTTACAAAAAAATGGTATTTTATTTATAATTTTTAGACATTGTATAATTTAATTTATTTATGACACAATGATGATGTGATAATTACCTTATTAATGAAATATTAAAATTATTGATATTATAAATAACAAAATAAATGTAATTTGAGACTTTTGATGAATTAAAATAATTTTATAGGCTAATGTGACATTTTAAGAATTATTGGATTAATTTTTTTTGAATTAATAATTATTTTAGTAATTTATCAAAAACAAAATAGAAAATGTGTCAAAATTAACATAAAAGAGTTTTTAAAACCAATATTATATTATTAATTGATATTATATTCCTAAAAATCTGAGGTTCATCCAAAGGTGATAAATAATATTATATATATCATTAATGAACCACTTTAGGTTCTCTTGGAATTTTATAGTATGTTTATCAACCAAATAATATAAAATACAATGAGACATGGTAAATGTCAAACTAATTAACTAAGAGTTAAATCTAAAAGATAATGTTAATATAGTGACCCAAACCGGTCTAAAACCTTTTTTTCAAGAGGTTTGCGACCCATATACACCTTATCCTTTAAATAATTAATTTTATAGCCATTAGAAACAGAAAATTACCTTATTATAAAATAATATTTTTAGCTTTTCCTAAGGTGCCCATCACCCCTCTTATAAAAAGGGAACTTCCCCTTCTCACAAATTCACACCTTCAAAGCCATATGGCTCACCAAACCCTGCCCAATTATCCTCCCAACTATCATCCCTTCATACTAGAGGACTTCCTTTAGTCATAAAGCCAACCTACGAAGCCCTTTTGATCAAATCAATAGGAAGAACCTGAAGAAGAGGTAAATATTTCCTCACCTCTTTCAAGTTCCTTTCTTCTTGCACTTCCTCTTTATTTTATGTTTCCATTATAAAATAATAAATCCAGTCTCATATATATACTGTGATGTAATTATAAATATAGTACAACCATATTCATTATTCTATCCATCCTTTGAATGACATGTTACCATACGTGCGTACGTACGACTTACAGTCTCCACGTCGTGGTGTAATTGTTATTAAATACATTATTATTTGGATAGGTAAAATAATGTGGTTTAATTGATGTAAATAATAAATATAACATTATAATAATTCTATAAATATGATATATCATCCAATAATACAGTATTTTAATATCAAAAGATTGATAGTGTCGCTCGTTCGTATGTACGGATTACCGTATCCACGAATGCGATTATATTCATTCCCCATCGTATCCATTCAAGAATAATTTTCATTAGATGATTAAAAATAATGTCTAATGACTTAATATCATTCTGAATATGAATAAGATACATACTATCCATAACAAACATTACTTATGTAACAAAGCATATAAAGGAAAATGAATCAGTTAACACACGAGACGATAATAATACTAAGATATTATTAAAAAAGCAATGGTAAAAGATCATATATGATATCATATTAATGTATATGATTCTTTTATAATTTAATAACATTTATTTCACCATTATAAAAGATTTTAACCTACCCTAGATCAAGGAAACTTACATGGTAAGGGTTAATTCTACAATCTATTTATTATTCGAGTTTGTTTTTACATAAGTATCTACTGAGACCTCTTTATAATCCACATCAAAGTTTCTTAAAAATGCATTTCAAAACATTTTTACTATTTACTAGAAAATTAGTTAAAGTCATTTATACCCTTGCTTTAATTTATATGTTTTGAAAGGAATCATTCAGTCGTTTTCCAAACAAGGTACTTTAAGACCTTTTCGATAAAATTAAGGTAAGAATGTTTTTTTAATGTATACGGTGGGTCCGGTTATTATCCACCATTATAACATTTCCAATGCTTCCCTTACAAGATTATAAAAATATTTTCAAAATAAATGTTTTCTTTTATAATTATGTAACTTTAAATTATTTCAAATAAAGAAAGAGATATTTCTCTCAAATAGTTTTGATTTCATCTATGTCAACATCCTTTGATGGATTTTATAATTGTATTAAGTCGATTCATTATGATACAAATCATCCATATTGTATTGAAGTTTTTGTGATATTTTTGACATTGGATGTGTTATTTTTATACAATTCAAGGTTTATGGTTAAGGTATTGACATTTCTTCTTCTAGATTTAATACTAATTTTATGTTATATTTTATCCTTTTCATATGAGGAATGTATTGGACATAGTAAGTGAGAGGTGGGGCCGTTATAGCTCTTTGATGCATCAGTAGGTCTCATGAGGAAACTAGACATCAAATTGGTTGTGGCCTTTCCCAATTTGATATATGGTTTTGGATGAGGCCTTAATCATTTTTAGATGTCTTGTCCGAGGCCATGACAAAATATTTCAGAATGTCCGGCATTATTCATTCCATCTTTTTGAAAATAATATTAATGGTTCATGTGGTCATTAGACTAGTATAATACCCTTGATTTTGTTTTATTATGGAATTATTTACTTAACTCATATTCCTACCATAAATGTATTCATGTTTATTATTGGTAAAGGCATGTGGTTTCAACTATTCATCAAACTTAATATTTATGTTATCTTCTGCTGTATTGCTTAGCCTTACTGAGCATTTGAGCTCACCCCTTTCTTATGATTCATTTTCCTTGGATATGAAGAAGTTAGTTATGAGTGAATTATAGGAATAATCTAGGAGGATTGGATGTTTCTAATGGAATAAATTCTTGTTGTATTTATTTTCAAGTTCTAAAGTTGAACTTATGTATGAATCTTGTTTTCAATAATACAAAACTAATCGGCCTTTCGATACATGATTTCCTTGTGATCATGACAATGTTATGTAATAATGCACTAAATCTGAGTAACTAGGTTTGGGGTATTACAGTTAGAATCAGAGGAAGTTTAGTGAAAACCTTGGAATCTTGATTTAGATAAACTCTGATTAGAGCACATAACCCTATGATAGACTTTGAGAAATAGTATAGAAGAACTTCCTAGAATTTTGGCACAATATAAATTTTGTGAGTTTTCCATGCTATATAACCCTGTCTGGATACGATCAGGTAGAAGAGGCTCTGGCATAGATATACCTAGGGGAAAAACCTGAAAACACCACTTTGAACTAGACCCCAATCGGGAACCGGTGCATGACAACGGGCCTTGATGCACTTTTGGTTATGACTCTCCCAGGGGATATGCTTAGGATAATTCTAATTTTCTTTACAAACCATTATGAATAGATTATGAGTATATACTTCCTCAATGAAAACATTTTAATGATTATGGATAATATCCATAAACTATTCAATTTATGTTAAGTGTTTTTCAGGTTTGTATTTTTGTATTGTGATTTATAAACTAATCTGGTGTATGCAATTGTTTAGAAATAGTGCCTAGTGGAAGGAATAAAAACCTTATCAATACATGCACTCCATGTAGGGATTGACCTCCTACTCAAGATAATTATAGTGAAGTTAGTGATACAACTGGTGGTGATCATCTTATCACAATACTGGGATAACTCACACAGATTATGAATAATAACCTTACCCATATAGAGCACCCTGATCCAAAACATGGGGGATCAATGTTAGACCACTTCATTATGAAACAACCACCAACATTCAATGTGGGTACGAATCCATTAGTAGTAGGGAAATCGATAAATTCCTTAGAGAAAATTTTCACGCCTTGGGGAGTAGCGGAAGGGAAAAATTTTTCATGGCAGTTTACCGCCTCGCTGGAGGTGCTGATCAATGGTGGTAATTGATTCAAAACACAAAGGAATATGATGAAGTATGAAATATGGAAAGAAATGAGTTTAAAGAAAATTTCATAGAAAAATAATTTCCTCCTAACCATCGAGCGGATATGGAAAGGCAATTTTTGAGTCTGATGAAAAAGGAGGATGAGAAGGTCACAAAGTATGAAGCCAAATTTACAAGGTTAGAGAAGCATGTTTTAGATTATATACATAACCCAAGAAGTAAGATTGACCGTTTCTTTTATGGGTTAAAAAAATTTCTCCATCGAGCATTAGTATCACAATCCTTCTCATCATACGAAGATATTGTCTCATGTGCTATCAAGACAGAAAAGGAATTCTCAATGTCTTATGACATTAAAACAAATCAAGAAAATAAGAGATCTTCTGAACACTATGGGAAAGGAAATATAGAAATATGGAAGAACGGAAGAATTGAATTTCCACCCTGTGATAATTGTGGACGAAAGCACCCTAGTTCCTATCTAAAAGGAAAATGAGTATGCTAAAAATTTGGATAGAAAGGCCATCTTGCTGGTGATTGTAAGGGAAAGAAAGATGCTACCAATGTTCAATGCTACAATTTCAGGGAGATGAGACATAATGAATATGAATGTCCTAAGTGTTAGGGAAACATACATCAGAAAAGGCCAAGCGATCCATGCCAAGCTTATGCGATCACTACTGCTGAGGTTGAAGCCCCGAAAGACGTAGTGGCAGGTAATATAATGGTTTCCAAAAGTACATGAAATTCTTTTTTTTTGATTCTGGATCATCTCATTGTTTCATATCTTCCCATTTTTCTCAGAAAATTAGAATTTTCCAATTTGATTTAATAAGGGAGTTGTTAGTAAAAACTCTTAATGGAAGTATCATTGTAATAATGTTTTTTGAATCAGTTCCCATTAAGTCATATAAACGTTATTTATCTGCTGATCTCATCATCATACCCATGATTTATTTTGATATAATCCTTGGTATGGATTGGCTTTCGGACCATGATGCGAAAATTTGTTGTAAGAAGAAGGAGGTTACAATTTTTGATGATGATAAGGAGTACCTTATCTTTAGAGTAGAAATTTCACCACCTAATTCTTATCTAGATCCACCCCCAGTAACTCAACTAAATTCAATTATTGGGGAGTAAGAGAATGAAATAACTATTGGTGAGGAAAATAATTTTGAAATAGAGGATGTACCTATAGTGCAAGAATATGTGGATGTGTTTCCATAAGATTTACGTGGAAATCCTCCAAAACAAGAAATTGAGTTTTCTATCGACATAATTCTCGGTTCAAGTACCATATCAAAGACCCCGTATAGAATGGCCACTATGGAATTAGTGGAACTAATGAAAAAATTGAGGAATTTAGTAATAAATTATTTATTCTCCATAGTGTTTCTCCATGGGGAGCCCTATTTATTTTTGTTAAGAATAAATATGGATCTATGAGGTTATGCATTAACTACAGGGAGATCAATGCTATAACAATAAAGAAAAATTATCCCCTACCTTGCAATGCTGATTTATTTGATCAAATTCATGGAGCTCAATAATTTTCATAGAATTACCTATGATTTGGATATCATCAGTTGTGTGTGAAGAAGGAATACATTTCGAAAACAGTATTTCAAACCATGTAAAAGCATTACGAGTTCATAGTAATGCGTTTTTATTGACTAATGCACCCTCTGTCTTCATGGATCTAATGAATAGAGTTTTCAAGTAATATCATGATGACTTTGTTGTGGTATTTATTGATGATATCTTGGTATACTCTAAAAACTACTAAGATGATGAAATTAACATGCGTATTATTCTAAAGACTCTTATAAGACATGAATTATATGGGAAGTTTATCAAGTGTGAATTCTTGCTTCATGAAATTTCACTTCTTGGCCATATTGTCTCTAAGGATGGAATCTCTGTTGATACTTATAAGAACAAGGCAATCAACGAATGGCCAACACCAAAGAGTATAACCGAGGTATGAAATTTTATTGGTTTAATAGTTTATTATCGACGTTTCATCTAGAACATTGCCCGATTGGCTAACCCATTAACGAAGCTCACACATAATGGGGTTAAATTTGTTTGGATAGATGAGTGTGAAAATTGTTTGAAAGAACTGAAGAGAAGATTAGTCAATGCACCTATCTTGACTCTACCATCAAGGAATTATGGGTGTGTTATTTATAGTGATTCCTCAAAGAAATTACTTGGTTGTGTCCTTATGTATAATCATAGAGTTATTGACTATGCAACACAAAAGCTAAAAATTCATGAGAAATACTATCTTACTCATGATCTTGAGTTAGTAGTTGTAATATTTGCATTAATGATTTAGAGGCACTATCTCTATGATCACAAGAGTTTGAACTATACTTTCTCTCAGAAGGAACTCAACATGAGGAAAAGGAGATGGTTTGAACTACACAAGAATTATGATTGCATGATACACTACCACCTAGGGAAGGAAAATAAGGTGGAAGATGCTTTGAGCAGAAAGGATCATTGTGTTTTGAACAAGATGAGATTTGAAAGGGATCCTATTTTCAAGGATCTAGTAAAGATGGATATGGGAATAAACATGGAAAGTGAAACATCAATGATTTTTCAAATGTTTGCCAAACCATATTTACTAGAAAAGATAAAAAGTTCTCAGGCTGATGATGAGGAATTTTAAAAGACGATTAAATCTATGAACAACGGTAGATTGAGCGAATTCATATATGAAGATGGGATTTTGAAATTTGGGAAAAGACTATGTGTTCCCAATATAACTAATCTGAAAAGGGAATTGTAAGATGATGCTCATAACTCTAATTTCTCTACACACCATGGGAGAACCAAGATTTATAGAGATTTGAAGGAACATTTTTTTGGGACAACATGAAGAGGGAGATTGCTGATTTTGTGTCAAGAAGTATGGTTTGTCAACAAGTGAAAGCTGGAAGGAAACATCCTGGAGGAGTCATGCAACCTTTCCCTATACCTAAGTGGAAATAGGATAATATTACAATAGACATTGTCAGGGGACTACCAAAGACTCATAGAGGGAAGGATGCAATATGGTTCATTGTTGATCGTCTAACCATGTTAGCACATTTTCTTACTATGAGAGTAGATTTACCAGTTGAACGTCTATCAAGACTATATATTAATGAAGTTTTGAGACTTCATAGAGTACCCCTATTGATTTTTTCTGATCATGGTACACATTTTACATCACGATTCTGAAAAAGTCTTCAGAAATCCATGAATTCAGAACTTCGTTTGAGCACTGCCTACCACCCCCAAACTAATGGACAATTAGAACGTACTATTCAAACCTTAAAAGACAATTTGAGATCATTCTCACTTGACTTTCATGGTATGTGGGATCAATGTTTACCTCTGGTCGAATTTTCCTATAACAATAGCTTCCATTCAAGTATTCATATGACACCATATGAAGTCTTATACAGAAAGAGATGTCACACACCAACATTTTGGGATGATGTTGGTGAAAGAAAACTCGTATTCCCAGAACTTTTGGAGGAAATGATGGAAAAGGTGAAGGCAATCCAAACCCACATCAAAGAATCTCTAAGTAGGTAGAAGAGGTATGCTGATAACCAAAGGAAGGATTTGGAATTTTATGTGAGAGATCATATTTTTTTGAAGGTATCTCCATGGAAGGGTGTTATACATTTTGGTAAGAAGAGAAAATTATGTCCTGGGTACATCAGACTTTTTGAAATTCTAGAACAAATTGGGGCTGTATCGTACCATTTGACAATGCCGCAATGTCTCTCCCAAGTACACAATGTGTTCCAAGTATCACTGTTGAGAAAATACGTGACTTGCTCAATGTATTTACTCACCTATGATGAATTAGAACTGGAACCCGATCTGTCTTATTGTAAAGAGCCTATCAAGGTTCTTGATACGAGAGAACACATGCTGAGAAACCAAACGACTCGTCTGGTAAAATTTCTATGGTGAAACCATAAGATGGAAAAGGCAACGTGGTAACCCAAGGAACTTATGATAAAGAACCGCATGAGTCTTTTTCTGTAGTAATATTCATGAAATTTTGAGGATGAAATTATTTGAAGGAGGGGCGAATGTAACACCCCAAGCTTCCATAGTATGCTTTTTTTGAATAATAAAATAGCATGGGTTGTACACAACTTCGAGTTCTAACACACCACAACCAATCAAACTAGCAGTTATGAATAGTAATACAATTATTTTGAAATTTTATAAATTTTATCTTTTAAAATGGAATTCATTTTTTGTTTCAGAATATCGAAATTAGCTTAGTGTGATTTTTTGGTATTTTTCTGAAAACAATCAATTTTTGATGAATAGTGAAATACTAAATTTTAATTAAAAATAATTTTTTAATAAAAATAATTTATTGTGATAAGTTTTACTATTGAGTGGGTTTTAAGTATAAATATATTATATTTCTACCATTTAATTTAATTTTGGTCATTGGACGTAATTTCACATTTAAACTAGACACAAGTAGGTGTCGATCTTTTGATAGTTATTATTTCTTAAAAACACGCTTTTTGATTTGACGACACGAATTAATTTTAAATAAATTTCTGCCACTTAAATGTTTTCAATTTATAAAAATGGATTCCATATTTAGAATCAGGAGTTCCAAATTGTGTAAAAATGTATCTTTTATTTTTAGACATTTTGATTAATTACATCGGTAAATATATATTTTACCATTGTTAAAGGGTAAATCTGGTAAATAAGGGTAAAAAATAATATTATAATAATATTAAATTACCCTAACATGTGTCCTAACCCTATTGGCTGATACAAGTCAGACCATGGCCATCCTTTGGTCTATTTTGGGACCCCATAGATCCACTTGTAATTGATAATGACACTTTATATTAAATATGTTAAAGTAAATACAAATATGACAAAAGTAAATATCTTTTAGTAAAATAATTTTTACATAGGGTTATTGATGTGATCTCTTAAAATATAAATATTAATTAACAAATATAAAAGGATTTACCACATAAAAGTTTATTATTTATTATTTTTAGACATTGTATAATTTAATTTATTTATGACACAATGATGATGAAATAATTACCTTATTAATGAAATATTAAAATATTTGATATTATAAATACCAAAATAAATGTCATTTAAAACTTTTTATGAATTAATATAATTTTTTAGGTTAATGTAACATGTTAAAAATGATTAAATCAATATTTTTGATGTAATAATTCTGTTAGGAATTTAAGAAAAACGAAATAGAAAATAGTGTCAAAGTCGACATAAAAGAGTTTTTAAAACAAATATTATATTATTAATTGATATTATATTCCTAAAATCTTTGGATTGGACAAAAGTGTTAAATAATATTATATATGTAATTAATTAACCACATGAGGTTATATTGAATGTTTATAGTAAGTTTTTTAACCATATAAAATAAAAATACCATGAGACATGGTAAATGTCAAACTAATGAACTAAGAGTTAAATCTAAAAGATAAATTTAATATAGTGACCGAAAACTATCTAAAACCTATTGGTTCTTTGTTTTTGTGACCTATCCCCACCTTAGCCATTAAATAATTCATTTTGGAGCCATTAGAAACCGAAAATTATTTTATTATAATATAATAGTTCTATCTTTTCCTAAGGTTCCCCTCACCCCTCTTATAAAAGGGAAATTCCCCTTTTCACAAATTCACACCCTCAAAGCCATTTGGAAAAGCCAAACCCTTCCAAAATATCCTCCCAACTATCATACCTTCATCATAGAGTCCTTACTTTCATCATAAAGATAATATATGAAGCTCTTCTGATCAAATAAAAAAGAAGAACTCGAATAAGAGGTAAATATTTCATCACCCCTTTCATGTTCCGTTCTTCTTATGCTTCCTCTTTCTTTGTTGTTTCCATTATAAAATAATAACTCCAGAATATTATTTATACTATTATCTTATTATAAATATGGTACAAACATATTCATTATTCTATCCATCCTTTGAATGACATGTCACCATACGTGCGTATGTACGGCTTACGTCTCCACGTCGTAGTGTAATTGTTTTTCAATAAATTATTATTTGGATGGGTATAATAATAATGTTTAATTGATGTAAATAATAAATATAAACTGATAATTATAATGTATATATGATATAATATCCAATTATATATTATTTTAAAATCAAAATAATGATATTGTCGCTCGTGCGTAAGTACGGATTAGTGTCTCCATGAACACGATGAGATTCATTCCCCATCATATCCATTCGAGACTAATTTTCATAAGATGAAAAAAAATAATGTTTAAATACTTAATATCATTTAAAATATGAATAAGTTACATCCTATCAATGAAAAACATGACTTACATAACAAATCATAAAAAGGAAATCAAATCAGGTATCACTCGAAACGACAATAATACTAAGATATTTTTAGCAAAGTAATGTTAACAGATAATATATGATATCATATTAATGTATATGATTATGTATAATTCAATAACAATTATTTCAGCATTATATAGGAGTTTAAAATACCCTTGACCGAGGAAAAGTACAAGGTAAGAGTTTATTCCACAATCTCTTTATTATCCGAGGTTGTTTTCACATATGTATCTACTGGGACATCTTTATCATTCACATCAAAGTTTCTTAAAAACATATTTCAAAACTTTTTTAATATTTATTAGACATTTATTTTAAGTCATTTATATAATTATTTTAACTTATATGTTTTGAAAATAATATTTCAGTCATTTTCCAAACAATGTACATTACGACCTTTTCGACAAAATTAAGGTAAGAATGTTTTTTATCCAATACAGCGGGTGTGGTTATTCTCCACCATTATATCATTGTCATAGCTTCCATTACAGGTTTACAAGATTATTTCCAAAATAAATTCTTTCTTTTATAACTACGTAACTTGAAATGATTTCAAAAAAACAAAGAGATATTTCTCTCAAATAGTTTTGATTTCATCTATGTCAACATCCTTTGATGGATTTTATAATTGTTTGAAGTCAATTCATTATGATTGAAATATTTCATATTGTATTGAAGGTTTTGGGATATTATTGACTGTGGAAGTGTTATTTTTATACCCTTCATGGAATATGGTAAAAGTATTTACATTTCGTAAGGTAGTTTTAATATGAATATTTATGTTATATTTCTACCTTTTCATATGAGGAATGTATTGTACTATGTAAGTGACGGGTGGAGGCTGTTATAGCTCCTCGATGCACCAGTATGTCTCATGAGACAACTAGAAATGTAATTGGAAAAAGCTTTTCCCAATTTGATATATGGTTTTGGCCAAGACCTTAATCATTTTTTGACATCTTGGCCGAGGCCTTGACAAAATGTTTCAGAATGTCCGACATTATACATTCCCTCATTTCAAAATAATATGGATGGTTAATGTTGTCATTTGACTAGTAGAATACCCATGATTATGTTTTATAATGGCATTATTTACTTAGCTCAAAGTCCTTCTATAAAAGTATTCATGTTTTTTATTTGTGAAGGCATGTGGTTTCATTTATTCACCATGCATAATATTTATGTTATCTTCCACTGTATTGCTTACCCATACTGAGAATTTGAGCTCACCCCTTTCTTAATTTTCATTTTCCCAGGAAATGTAGAAGTTAGTTATGAGTGACTTGCAGGCATAATCTAGGAGGCTTGGATGTTTGTAATGGAATAAATTCACGTTGTATTTCTTTTCAAGTTGTAATGTTGAACTTATGTATGAATCTTGTTTCGAATATTAATAAACTGATCGGTCTTTCGAGACATTAATTCCATGTGATCATGCCAATGTTATTTAATAATGCACTGACTCTGTGTAACTAGGGTCAGGGCGTTACAACATACCTCTGCCCCACATACTGTCCTCTCTCTTATAAACCCTCTTCTCCCCAGATTATTCATCACGCTCATCCCCAGTATCAACCCTATCTTCTCCCCAACAAACTTCTTCTCCACTAATTCCTCAATCATTCATTGCTCTCATCCCACATAAAGAAGAAACCCTTCCATGATGCTCTGCTTCATTCCAATCCCATAGTTCCAAATTTTACTTCTATACTCCCTGTTAACACTCAAATCCATAGCAATTTGGCTCTACAAGGTTTTGTCTCTAGTTCCTTTTCTGAATTTAATTATGGTTTTCCCCTTCCCTTTTGTCATGTTTGGATTGGTCAAACCCAAATTCAAGGGGTTGACCCGATTTTTTTGGTTTATTTTGTGTTTAGGGTTCATGGATGTTTCTTATTGTTATTTTTTCATCCACCATCAGAGGTGATGCATTTCGGCTCATGTGTCCTTGAATCTAGGTAGGTTTTCCCATGCCATAACATTTTATTTTAAAACAATTGATTCTTTGGTGTTTTGAAAATATGTTTTAATTATAAAATTATAGTATTAATTATGTTTATTAGATATTTAATGTAATAATTTTTATTTCTATAATATTTATTTTTAAAATTAGGGTTTTACTATTTCAAGGGATAGTCTAAATATGGTTTTGTGTGACTAGTCATATATTTCATTTATGATATTTCTCAAATAGCCTTGAAAATAGTGTTTGAGATTTAAAAATTGTTTTGGCTTGAAAAGTGATTTCTCAAAGGTATCAAATGTAATTTTATGTGATATGTGAAATTCCATCTATTAGAAAAAGATTTTGCGATTTTTTTTGAATAAAATGTAAGGGTTTCAAATTTCTTGACCCCATTTAGGTCATGGATTAAATTAAAGGGTGATGTTTGAAACCTTGATGTTTTTGGGACACATGTTAATTTCTACATTTGTTTTGGATAGTTAGGTTTTCTATTATATAGCTTTCAATAATTTTTTAAATGTTTATTTTTAAGAGGCATTTGAAATGATATTTTATATTATTTAAAGAAAAGTGTAAATTTTCTCAGAATCCTGGATATTATGTTTTTAATTGCATGTTTTTAAGTTTAAGTGATTTTACAAAGAGTTCGAGGCCCTCATTAAAACCATGTGAATATTGAACACTATCTCTATTTTCTATGGCAGTTATACATATTATGATATAACCATGGTTTTGATAAGTGATTAACTAATTGATGTATCTAACCACAATAAGTTGTTGAGTTTTGAATCTTTATATTTACTAACACAACAATTTCAACCCTTATTAATATTTATAATTTGAATTTTGTTATTGTATATTAATTTAGATACATTTTCTTATTTTCTATGAGCTGTGATGATCTATTTCATCATAGATTTCACAACAATTGACCTCTTCGTGCATAAATCAGATTCACTGTCAGCATCATTATGAGACTATTTTAATGAAAATAAATATGCTAATTGATTTTTCAAAAGTACTCTTCTCATTGACGGTTTAATTTTTTCAATAAGTAAAGACTTTATTTATACTGTTATACACTATCTTTTAATACTATATATTATTATACAGTTGATTTTTTTCCTTTCTAATATAAAAAAATTCTATTTAATATTGTCTACTATTATACAATATCATTTTTTATTGTCTACTATTATACACCATCATTTAATATTTTCTACTATTATACATCGTAATTTAATACTCACTACTATTATATACATCCGATTTAATATCCCATATACTGTTATACACTACGGTTTTCTAAAATCTTGGTGTTGTTAGTATTATATAATTTCAATGGAGGACCTTCCAATTTTTTTTCTGGATGTGATAGCTAATAAATTATATACAGTCAATTTTTTAATACTTCAACAATTTATTATCTATCCCATCTATTGAAATGTATATGAATAAATGGGCTTGTCGTTCATCTATTAGTTATCCCATATAATATTTTACCTCACTGAAATGTATAAGAATATGCCCAAATTTGGGTATCTACCCATGTAATTTCTCTTATAAATATATATTTAAAAATAAAAACATATTATAAAATATGAATGATTTTTTGTTTTCTATTAATATATTTTTTATTTGAATTAATTTTTTTTAGAAATGAAATTACCATATTTTAATAAGTTTTGAAAGAAATATTTCTTCTTACAAATTTAAAAAATGTGTCTTAGAATTCTCTAAATAAGAATTCTATACAGCATACTATCTCATGCTATCATTTTGGGATGTTTGTGAATGTTGAATTAAATTTGTTTCAATAGGATTTTTGTAGGTGGGATTTGTTATATAACCCCCTTAATAAAATTTTAAAGTCTAGGGAAACTATGTTATTTATTGTATTAATTTTTTTTCCAAATTATAAAATTATTAAAGGAGTAGTGATTTATTTATTACGGATCCACTTATTTGAGATTTGTGGGTTTCTATCCACTATTAATTTAATTTTTGATCACTTGAATGGAAACTTTATACTCACCAATTCTTGAAGTATTAAATTCCACATCCACTAAATAGGTCCAATATTCTCTTTGGACTATACCAATCCATTTTATTTTAGATAATCATTATTATTTGTATTTTACATTGATTATAAAGAAACTTCATTCATTCTTGTTTTATGAATAATCACTAATTTTATAAAATTTTTTGGCCTTATCACATAATCTATTTTTTGGTAAAACTAAAAAATATCTATGGGTTTTGAGAATGTTTCGTTACTTTCTATTCTTTGATTTTTTTATAAATTTAGCGGTGCTCAGGTTTAGAGTTTATGTGTTTTTCTAGAGTAGTTTGGACCTCACTACGGTTGTTTCAGGTTTCCATTGTCAAAGGTGACATGTACATGTATGCATAGGTAGAAATATATATGTATAATTTCCTCCATCATATATATATATATATATATTCACTCATGGAAATATGAATATATATATTGGGGCTAGGTGTGATTATGTATATATATGAAAAATGCATACATGTGTAAGGTAAAGGGGTATATGGATGTATATGCATATATGAAAGGATACCCTTTTACATATTTTTCCATGAAAATAGGTACACAAGGATTAGATATCATTATATATATGAAAAAGTGAAGATGAATGAATGAGGTAAATTAAATATTCTAGTTGTCAATTTCATAAGTAGAGTGACCTGATTTTGAGTTAGGTTCCCTTATGCATAGGCCTTAAAATTTAAATAATACATTATTTCTTGAATTTCACACCATGTTTTCGTACTAAATAATGATATATATTACTTAGAATAATTTCTTTATATGAAATTAATTGTTTACAAAATTGAATAAAATCTAATCAACCCAACCCGATATAAATCAAAATAAAACAAATTAAATGAAACAAAAATGAAATCATTCAAACTGAGTTAAATGAAATAGAGCATAGTATAAGTAGGGAAAACCAAAATAATTTGGATTTTATTAACCTATAAAGAGTAAAACTGAATATTCCAAAAAGAATCTATAATAAATTAAATTAAACAATACCAAAATAAAAAATTAAAACTAACCAAATCTAAAACAATTCATATCATATTATACCAATGAGAACCATACATAGTCAGTATAATCAAGTTACACATCCCTTAACCTGCCTTAATTAGGATTGTATCAATAATAATAAACCAAGATGACCCACAAGAAACCGAACCAAATAATATTATGAAGAGTAAACCCAAAATGAGTTAAACTAAATATTGTGGCACTATACAAACCGACAATGGATAAACAAAACAAATAAAAAATAGAATTATTTTTCAAATAAACATTTGTAGAATAACCCAACATTACTGGTATAAATTTAAATTAGATCAACCAAAATCGATTAAGAATTATAAAAATCCCAAAAATAATAGAATTAAAATTGTCAGAAATTTGAATGAAACAAAATGGGACCAAGTAAAACTAATATAACTTCATCTAATATGATGTAATAAATGATGAATCAAATTGGAGAAATTATAATAAATTCAAACATGGATGACCACAACAGACTTAAAATAAATAGAAATAAACTAAGCCAATATTTTTTGTGATGGGGGTAGTTATATTATGTGATGTGGGTTAAAAGGGTACCAGAGGAAACTAAACGATTTTCTTTAGAGGGGAGGGAGATCGGGACATTGGAGATATTAATTAGTGTGTTTTATTTTTTCTTCCATTATAAAGTATTTCTTTGATTTGTTTTATTTTCCTTTAATGTGGATTCTCGACATATAGATGGGTGATGTGGAAATTTTGTTTATTTTATGCTTCTATTTTAATTAAATTTTTTGTTTGGATAAATGGTTCCCAATTGGTGATTCCATTTGATGTCTGAAAACTTGTACCATACCATGGTCATATCCCATACATCTTAATTTATCCTATACATTCTTATATTAGAGTCTAACTAGGTCATTACTATGTATGAATGATGGAAGATCTTAGAAAACATGGAATAACTGGGGAGGGATTGGGAACATATTCACAGTTCTATTAAGAAATACCATAAAATAAATGAACCACCCTCGATATTATATACTATGTCTTAGTTCATTCTTTCTCAACTGTGAAAACAATATTTTCACACATCACTTCTACCTTAGGGATAATCCATCTCATTCAATTTTCATAGGCATAACATAAAATCAACTATATTATAGGTTTTATTTCATTTTCTAAAGAATTTATTCCAGAACCTTATCCACAATGTTCCATGCTCTAACTTACATAGCTTTGGGGAAATATAAAACCCTATGGAAACTAATTTGAACATCATGGAATGAATCTCGACTAGAACATTATTTTCAACTGATATCTTTCTTGGTTATGGTCTGATCTGTAAGGCATATTAGTGTGAATCCTAATATGAAAATGAACTACATTTCATCACCAATAATGAAATACAATAGCCATGGATTTCTTCTTTGATACTATAACTCTAGATTCCTTATTTTTAGTTTCTCTTAAGAATTATCTAGAGTAGGTTGTGATATTATTTAAGTATGTTCACAACCATGACCATCTAAGATAATGAGGTCCCATGTAAATCATTGATGACCTACACAAGGAAAAAAATAGTGAATCATAGAATCTTCTAATAAAGAATCAAAATATTCCAATCATGAATTGAATTCAATAGATTAATGTCCTAGAAATTATGTATAACATTTTTAATTATATGGAATTATTTTGAGACCATGAAATCTGACGGCGTGCGATTCCGTGGCTCGGAGACTGTAAATAAAATAATAAAATAACGTTATTTTATTTTTCAAATTATTTTAACTCAAAAATGGTAACTCAGATTAAAAATCTGAGACCACCCTTGTACTCTTGAGGGTATATTTTCATCAGGCATATACTAACAT
Organism: Viscum album; assembly: GCA_963277665.1. Taxonomy (NCBI): domain Eukaryota; kingdom Viridiplantae; phylum Streptophyta; class Magnoliopsida; order Santalales; family Viscaceae; genus Viscum; species Viscum album. The sequence goes on from OY728131.1 coordinate 1,553,543,529, forward strand.
TGGCCAGTGCGGGCCACCAGTGAATGTTAGTTTTTTCCCATATATAAAATAATTAAGTGATAGTTATTTTATTATAAAATCTATAACTTTTAAATGGTATCTCAGATTGGAAATCCCAGAGTACCGTTGGGTTCTTTATAGCATTTTTCACTTAGCTAGAGCCCAACATTGACCGGAGTGGGTCAAGAGTTACTATTAATAATTTTCTGAACTTTTTTTTGGGTAAATTCAATAAACCCACGAGCGGAATTTTGTAACTTTTGAACCGGTGCACAGAATTGAAATTTAAGGACACTGTTGAACTTGTAGTGATGATATTCTTTTAAGGGGACCTTTTCCTCAACCGTAGTGGGTCAAGGGTAGAAGTTAGTTTTTTATATTTTTGTGGGAGAAGAAAAAAATATAAAAAATAAATTTTTATATATATTTTTTGAAACCATCATTTTGATTTCTTGGTGGTGGGGACCACCTGAACTCCCAATTAATTCACGTTAAACCCCTGGAATTCCCCTATTTAATGTTCCAACATCAATTTAATTTTGTTCAAACTTTAATTAAATTAATAAACATAATTTATTAAGTTGGATTCTCAAATTTATTATGGTTGGAAAATTTGTTGGAAAAACAAGAGAGCCTTGGAGAGATCATCTAGAGTGTCATCTTCCAACAAATAACCACCTCCAACAATGAATGAGGACAACGAATAAGCCTAGATCAAAGATGTGTTGCAGGAACAATAAACGTCGGCATCCCCTTCACCAACTTCATCTTCTTCTTTGAGACTTCTCCAATGAACATAAAGGTAGGGGATTTAATTTGAAATATGATTGAATTTATTTGATAATTCATCTTATTCTGTATTCACAATGACGATGGACAAACTAATATGGACATCGTCCTGCACATATACTTTTCTCCATTATCAATTGTTCTTTGCACTTTCTTCGTGCGTTCATCAATGCCAAATAATTAATGATGCTGGAAATACAATGTCTTGATGAGAACGATATATGACGCACAGCCCTTGACCTGAGGATCTCGAATATGGGGTCGTCCTATTTTTTGGGCTTAGAATGAAGCCGCGATGGCTCGCGGAAGATGGGGGCGGCTGAAACCCGGCTGATCGCAAATAGGGGGGGGGGGGGGGGTACACATCCGCGCCACCGGTTGAGTATGAGGCCACGAATCGTCGTCCACTGCAGAGCAGGGAGACGGTCGACATTCGGCCACCCGCGTGGGAGTGTGGCGGCGCGCGTCCGCACCACAGGTGGAGCAGGAGCCCGCGGCCTCTAGGCCATGGATGTAGCCGAATAGCGGCTGCCACCTGGCCGGCTGCAGAGGACATCAGATTCGTCGTGCTGTTGGGAGGAGGAGGACTGGCCTACTGTGGAACACCGAGCAGGACCCGCTCTAGTGGGCCCCACATCAAAAAACCGAGCGGACCACTAGCCATTCAGGTAACCTGGGAGGCATCCACCACCCAAGAATCGGTTAGAGAAGACCCTGCCATGGCGGTCCCCCCGGTCGTGGGTCGCTGCAGTGGGCCGCACACAATGAGCCATGCCTTCGGGCCACCCCCAGCAGGCCACGCCACCGGGTCTCACCCCGCGGGCCTACGAGCAGGCCACGTTCAGCTGGCAGGGCTGGGCCGCCCACTACATGGGCCAGGCTAGACCATGGCCTAGTAGGCTAGGCCCTCCGTGGCCCGTTCCAACAGAGTCGACCCTAACCCGGTCGGTCCGACCAGGTCGGACCAGACCTGAGCCCCTCTAGACTCATATACACCTTTGTAGCCATATCATCAGAACCAGACATCTTTTTGACGAACAGTTTAAGGAACCAAAATCATGGGATCAATATGGTCCTTTTCATATACTCCACTTGAGTTTTGGATAATGTTAGAGAAATCCCATATTGGATCAAACCCCAAATCCATCAGTGTCCATTAAGTAGAAACACTAATACCTTACAGAACAGGCTTCCTATTGATACACTGTCTACTGTGTTGGGTCCCTAATGACGTGATGGAACTTTGAGATACTCTTACATGGGACTTTGTGGCAGTCGAGGTATGACAGATTTCTCGAGGTACAAATTCTATGGAACTCAAATGCACCGGGTGCAAGGAATCCAGTGGCTGGCAGTAAGGCGGAGGTTAGAGATGGATAATATGAAGGTTAGTTACCTATCGATTATAGGCGGGTCAGATACTATGTGGGACATTGCATGGGTTAGTACATATCGATCATGTGTGGGTCAGCGCTCAGCCATCCTATGTGGGTCAGCGCATATCATTCATGTGTGGGTCAGATCCTATGTTGGTTAGCGCTCAGTGATCCTCTGTGGGTCAGCACATACCAATCCAGTGTGTGTCAGATCTTATGTGGGTCATCGTGGGGGTTAGTACTTATTGTTCTTGTATGGGTCAGACTTCGTATAATCATCAGCAATGCCTTTTGACATAATAAGATGATCTAGCTTCACGGCTAATCATCTGTACTTATATACTTCACTTACACCTATGTCAGTTGAGTCGTTACCTTTATGGAAACTTTTTGTGCGGTGTACCTATGTGGTACTTGCATCTTCTTGGTGTACCTATGTGGTACTTATAACTTTTTTGTGTTACTTGTGTGGTACTTCTATCTCAATGGTTTTACCTTTGAGGTATCTCAACCCATATGGTTTTACCTTTTTGGTACTTTTTTGTGTGGTGTACTGGTGTGGTACATGAATCTTCATGGTGTACCTGTATGGTACTTATACCTTTGTTGTGTTACCTATGTTGTACTTCTATCTCAGTGGTTTTACCTGTGCGGTATCTCAACCCTTGTGGTGTCACCATTTTCGTATTCTTCCCTCATGAATGAGATGGGTATATCTCGATAACATAGGTATATGTATGGGTATATACCTATATAGATTTGATGTCATACATTGAGTTATTTTCTTTTGTGGAACTCTAGGAGACCTAAGGGGTCTTGGGGTCCCTACTGAGTATTGTTATACTCACCCCTATGTGGGATTCGCCCGCACCTTGTTGTATCTGGTGTAGATGACATACAACGTTGATTGAAGTTGAGGGAGGTAGGACTAGATGGTGCTCGGAGGTGGACCATTCGGCGTGACGTGACACGGAGGAGACTGGCAGATTTGGAGTGCCGAGGAGGTGATATGTACCTACCGTACAGGTAGGTACTTTGGAGGAAGACCCTGCAGCTAATTTCTTTTTTCTTTCAGTTGTATTTTACTTCCAGACATACTTTTACTTCTCCAGTTGGGCTTGTATTAATGTACCTTTACTTTTATTACACTTTTACTACAACAGTTTACTTCACAGTTGCTTCTTGTTGTGTTCTCAAACCGTGTGTGTGTATAGGTTAAAGGAAATTCCATTCATTTTTATGTAATATGACTTTCAGTGCTACTCTCCTGCCCTTGTCTTATGGAAGGTGGTCTTGGGGTAGTCAAGGAACAGGCCCCGAGGGGTGGGTCGTGACAAAGAGGTATCAGAGGAGTTTGGTTCTACCGAATAACTTAGACTCTGATATTTTCTGTGTGGAAATATTGTTACGTATTATGAGTGTGGTTTTTAGTATGGGGAGTCTAGTGTTGGTGCGGCGGCTGATCTACCCATACACTAAGACCTTAAATTATGATTTCCAACTCAGCTCACAAAAACACTAATTGCATGTGTTTTTGAGAATTTTTTAATTTGATTTCATTTGAGTTACCTCACCAGGTAAAACATAATGATCGTGTCACACCTATTCCTTATTAGGGTGTCACCACGTAGAAAACCATATATGGTTCCAGATAGAGTACACGAAAACGGACCACCAAGCGATGAGGCCTCGTTGTAGGGCCCACTTACAACGTTAACACATTCGGGTGGTGTACCAACATCACCACTACCCATAGGACGAGCTTTTCCACCGACCCCACTAGTAGAGGATGCACACTGACTAAGCGAGTTGCATGGGTCCCAGCAATAGAGGCCTATAAGGTTTCTAGGCGAGTCAGATTTCCATATAGCTGGGGGCTGTTTAGAGGTAGTGGCTAGAGTTTTCCGCCTAGTTGAGACACCAGTAGAGAAGATGGCTATTCCAGCTACTGGTTTTTTCTAGTACATGACCATGAGGATGGTCTATAAGATAATGAGGCTTCGGTACATGGAACGTTGCTCCAGATTGTACCTTCGAGTAGTGTGACCGCTATATCACTGCCCATTGGTCAGCAGTTACAACCTACAATACTGGTAGCAGACACATTTTGTCTTAGTTCCTTACACCAGTTTTAGCATCAGATACCCCTTAGATTTCGAGGCGAGCCTGACATAGAGGAGAATGAGGACTCACTAGAGGAGGTGGCTGAGAGTTCTCTAGAGTTTCTATAGCTTCAAAAGGAAGACATGTCAGTAGCTAAGTATTCATCGTGGCTTGCCAAGCATTCTTGGTAATCGATGAATACGATACGATCAGTACTTTAGGGATCAGAATTCTGAGCCAGCATTCCTTAGGGACATCCGATCCAACACTAATAATTTATGAATTCCTACCTATGTTAGGGTGCTAGAGAAAAACTTTTTGGTTGAATGTCCTTTGGTAGAGGATATACAACCAGTGAATGTTATCAATGGGATTGTAGGAAACGGGTTCCAGTCTCAGAGACATGGGGTGTAAAAATGTTTCAAGAAGAAGAAGTGTTTCAGACAGATGAATCAGAAGGGCTGAAGACATGGAAGACGAGTTGGGAGAGAAACACGAGGTGGTAAACATTTCAACATGTTACAACCGCGTCCCTTTGGTGTCCCCACCAGGCTTAGGGAGCTGGAGTAAAGGGTAAGGGAGTAGCTGCATATGGTCAAGGAGTGCGACCCAAGGGCTCTAAGAATGATTCAATGACAAATGTGTGTCTACTACTCGCTACCATATTAATATACATAGGTTCCAATCATTAATTTCATTCACATAACTTTTCCAAGACCTAGAGTTTTCAGTTAACTCGTTTACTTTACCCTCACATCTTTATATACCTTTGGGAGGAGACTCGATAATTACACATACGTCGATGGTGTGATCTGACTCTTGAGGTGGGAGTTTTAGTTAGAACCGCTTGGTGGTAGCATTGAGGCCTTACGACATTAGTTTGGGTATGTAATTGACATCCATAGTTCATACATAGATTAATTGAATTAGGAAAAAGGGTTGCAGATTACCTAAAAAATTTGAATGTGATTTTCCTTCATCGGTGAAAAAGGAAACCCATGCAGCACAGGATAAACTCATGCATAAGATGGTGCAACCAATCACTCTCGAGGTGGCCCGACATACCCTCATGGAAGCAATAGTTTTTAGTTTTCAGTTCCAAACAGGAGTGGCTGAGCATGGGTACATCTTTTAAAAAGATGTTTCCTAGATTACCTCCCCGAAGGGAGTGGGACATTTTCTGTGGCTTTGTACTACCAGAGATTTGTACCCGACTTCTCAATGGTAGGTGCACCCTTGTTAGCTTTGAAGAAAAAGGGGGATCCTTTCCTATAGATAATGAAGTGTCAGGAATTCTTTTAGGAGATGAGACATAAACTGACAAGTATAACTATGCTACCCATGACCAGGAGTTAGCAGCAGTGGTCTTTGCACTAAAGATGTGGCGACATTAATTAATGGGAGAAGGTTTTACACTCTACTTTGATCACAAGATTCTTCGGTACATATTCTCTTAGAAGGACCTGAATTTGAGATAGTGGCGAGGGCTAGAGTTCCTCCAGGACTATGAATTTGAGATGGTCTATACTCTTGGGAAGGGGAACACTGTAGCAGATGCACTCAGAAGGAGGTCTGGTCTGCAGTTGCTGAGTGAAGTGAAAAAGTAGCTGGCCCCGTTTCAAATATCCTTCATGGATAGAGATGGATCATCACAACAATAGTCTATGATAGTCACACCCAACTCCTTCAGATATTTAGGGAGTTATAGCTTGGGAAAACCGACTATAAGACTCAACGTGCTCATATTTCCTTAGGGGCAGGCACGTGATGTATTTTCTGAAGTTGGGGAGCATGTCATTCTCTTCAGAGGACGTACCATTGTATTAGTAGTGCTACAAGAGGAGGTTTTGAGGGAGTTCTATACATCCCCTATGGAAGTGCATCCTTGAGTGGCGAAGATATACCTGGACCTCCGATGTTAGTACTAATGGCCCGGGATGAAGGAAGCTGTGGTAGAGTTTGTATCACAATGTATCACTTGTCTGCAAATTAATACTACACATAGTTGGTAGAAGTCTAATGCCAAAAAGATACGGACACCCTTGGAGATTTAGGAGGGGGGCCACGTATTCTTGAGAGTCTCTCCTCGATGGGGACTATAGATATTTGGACAAGGAAACAACTTATCACCGAGGTTTTTCATTCCTTTTATGATACTTTGGAGGATAGGGGAGGTGGAATACCACTTGGATCTTCCACCATAGTTGGAGAGGGTGCAAGATGTCTTCCACACAACCCTTCTTAGGAGATACATGCACAACCCATCTCACATCATCGACCATGGCGAGATGTTCTTCAATGATGGGGTGACATTTAAAGAGGTTCCAATAGAGATTGAGGATCAAGAGGGCCGAGTCCTTTGTGGGTAGTTGATACCACTGGCTCTCATATGCTGGAATCACAAGAACATTCAGGAGAGAACATGGGAGCAAGTGGCTCAGATTCGTTCTCAGTACTTTATTTTTGGTTGTTTTTCCTTTTTTGTGGATTTCGAGGACGTAAAGCCCTAAGGTGGGGAGAATGTAATGTCCCAGAAATTCTGTATAATTTTTTAATTATATAGAATTATTTTGAGATAGAAAAATCTGAAGACACATGATTCCGACGCCCAGAGTGCCCAGGATGATCCATTGATGTTTTGTTAAGGTTTAATTAGAACGCGTAAGCAATTTTCTAGAAAAAGTTGAATAACACTTAAATGGTTACTCAGACCAAAAATTTGAGGGCACCGTTACACTTAGGATGGTGGGTCTACCCTAGGCGTGACTTAAGTTTAGTCGGCGTGGGCTTCTTGTGAGGAAACCCAAAAATGGAATAACTATATATAAAATAATTAAATAAAGTTATTTTAATTTTAAAATTCTTATAACTCAGAAATGGTAACTCAGATTAAAAATACGAGACAACCACTGAACTCATTAGGGTATGATTTATTTAGGAAGATACTAACATTGGTCGGTGCGGGCCACTAGTGAAAGTTAGTTTTTGGCCGTAAATAAAATAATTAAATGATAATTATTTTTTTTGAAAAATCCATAACTTTTAAATGGTAACTCGGATTGGAAATCCAAGAGTACGGTTGGGTTAGATGGGGCGTGTTTCACTTTGGCAGGGCCTAACCTCGACTGGCACAGGTCAGGGGTGAGTGTTAATAATTTTTTGATTTTTTCGGTTACGTTTAGTAAATGCACGAGCAACATATTGTAACTTTTGAACCGGTGCTTAGAATTGAAATATGAGGACACCGTTGAACTCAATGTTCTGATATTCGATTAAGGAGACCTTCACCTCGACTGTAGTAGGATGAGGGTGGAAGTTAGTTTTTTTGAATTTTCATGGGAGAAGAAAAAAAATAAAAAAAATAACTTTTTAGTTATTTTATTTGAAACCATCATTTTGAATTCTTCGTGGTGGGGACCACCCGAACCCCCAATTAATGTTGGGGAAACACTTGGAATACTCCAAGTTAATGTGACAACTTCAATTTAATTAATGTGCAATGTTTAATTAAATTAATAAACATAATTTATTAAGTTGGATTCTCAGATTTCTTGTGGTTGGTAAAATCATTGGAAAAAAGGGGAGCACCTTGGAGAAAATTTTTGGAGGATCATCTTCCAATGAAGAACCAACCCCCAAAAAGAACAAGGACGATGCACGGACCTATATCGGAGACATTTTTTGGGGGCGTCAAATTCCATCATTCCCTTCACCGACTTCATCTCCTTCCTTGTGACTTCTCTAACGATTTTCAAGGTAGGGAATTTAATTTGAAATATGATTGAATTTATTTGATAATTCTTCATATTATAGATTCACAATGATGATGGACAAAATAACATGGCCATCATCCCACACATATACCTTTCCCCTTTATCTTTTGTTCTTCATGTGTTTTTATTGAGTTCATCAATGCCAAATAAATAAGGACGCTGGAAACACAGAGTTTTGTTGAGTGCGACATATGGATGTGGAGCCCTTGATCCGAGGATCACAAATATACATTCGTCATATTTTTCAGGCTTGGAACAAAACTGCGATGGATTATGGAAGAAGTAGGATGCCCACACACAATCGACCACAATAAGGGGGGGCATCCGTGCGACTAGTTGAGCATGAAGTTGTAGCTCGTCAACATAGCGGAGCAGGGAGGCAGCCGGCATCCCACCAGAGGCATGGTAGAGCGGTTGCGCGCATCCGTACTACCAGTGGAGCAGAAATCCTCAAATACTGAGCCACCATGGAGGCAGAAGGGCAGCCGACACGCGGCAGTACGCGAAGGACATCAGAACTGTTGCACTGCTGGGAGGAGGAGGACCGACCAGCGAACATGCATGCCGAGGAGCACTGAACACGACCCGCTCTGGTGGGTCCTGGTTCCAAAAATGAAATGTCCCTTTGGTAGTTCGGGTGACCTGGGAGGTGCATCCCTCCCAGGTGTGGGCTAGGGCGGACCTCGCAATGACGATACCCCCACCCAAGGGCCGGGCCGAGCAACCCCCTTTGTGGCCTGGGTTGGATCAATCCCCGATTTTAACTGGGCCCTCGTAGCGGAAACACTAATAACATACAGACCGAGCGTCTGATTAATGAGCTGTCTATTGCATTGGGACCCTTATGACGTGACGAACGTTTGGGATACTTCTATGTGGGACTTCGTGGTGGTAGAGGTATGACCGATTTCCCGAGGGATAGATTATATGGAACTCGAGCGCACCAGGTGCGAGGAATCTAGTTGTTGGCCATGAGGCTGAGGTTGGAGATAGATAATATGAAGGTTAGTTACCTATAAACTCTAGGCGGGTTTGATCCTATGTGGGACATTATGGGGGTCAGTACCTATTGATCCTTTGTGGGTCAGTACTCACCGATCTTTTGTGGGTCAGTGCATACCGATCTTGTGTGGGTCATATCCTGTGTGGGTCAACGCTTAGTGATCCAATGTGGGTTAGTGCATAATGATCATGCGTGGGTCAGATCCTGTGTGAGTCATTGCGGGGGTTATTACCAATCGATTCTATGTGGGTCAAACTCTATATAATCCGAAACAATTCCTCTTAATAGAATAATATGATCTAGCTTCGCAACTAATCATTTGTACTTCTATACTTCACTTATACCTATGTGAGATGAGTCCTTACCTTTATTGTACTTTTCTATGTGGTGTACCTGTGTGGTACTTCAACATTGTGGTGTACCTGTGTGGTAATTATTCCTTCATGGTGATACCTGCGTGGTACTTATATCTCAGTGGTTTTACCTGTGTGGTATCTCAACCCTTGTGGTGTTAACTTTTTCAAACTTTTCTGTGTGGTGTACCTGTGTGGTACATGTATTTTAGTGCTATGCATGTGTGGTACATATACATTTGTGGTGTTACGTGTCTTGTACTTCTATCTCAGTGGTTTTAACTGTGTGGTATCTCAACCCTTGCAGTGTTACCTCTGTTGTATTCTTCCCTCCTGAAAGAGATGGGTATATCATGATAACTTAGGTATATGAATGGGAATATCCCAAAGTAGAGTTGAAATATTGATTTGTGGTGTTTTCTTTTGTGAAACTCTAGGAGATCTACGGGGTCTTAGGGTCCCCACTGTGTATTGTTATACTCACCCCTGCACAGGCTTTTCCTGCTGCTTTTTCTGTCTGGGGCAGATGATGTACAGTATTGATCGAGGCTGAGGGAGCTTGGACTGGACGGTGCTCGGAGGTGGACCATTCAGCGTGATGTGATGTGGAGGAGACTGCCGGACGTATAGTGTTGAGGAGGAGATCTGTACCAACCATACAGGTTGGAACCTTAGTGGATGACCCTTCAGCTATTTTTTTTCTTTCAGTTGTATTGTACTTCCAGTAATGCTTATACTTTTCCAGTTGGACTTGTATTCCTGTCCCATTACTTTTAGAACACTTTTACTAGAGAATTTTACATCATAGTTGCTTCTTGTTGTGTTCTCAAACCGTGTGTTTGTACAGGTTAAAGGCAATGACTTATCATTTTAGGAAATACACCTCTCGGTGCTAGTCACCAGCCCCTAGCCTTTGGAAGGTGGGATTGGGGTAGTCCTAACATAGGCATCAGGGGATGGGTCGTGAAAATGAGGTATTCGAGGAGTTCGGTTATATCGAAGAACAAAGACTCTAGTCATTTCTGTGTGTCAATAGTGTTATGTGTCATGAGTGTGGTTTTCAGTTCAGTGAGTTCAGTGTTGGTTTGACGTCTGACGTATCCATACACCAGGACCCAGAATTCTGATTCTTGACTCAGCGCATGAAAACACTAATTGCATGTGTTTTTGAAATGTTTTTCTTTTGATTTCTTTGGAGTCAAATCACTATGTATAACTTAATGATCATGGTGAACCTGTTCCTTATTAGGATTCTGTCGCATATACATCCAACTTGGATTCCCAAGTGAGTACATGATGATGGCCCACAGAGCAACAAGGCCTCGGTGCAGGGCCCTCTTATGACGTTAGCACCTTCAGGTGGTGTACCAGCAACACCACTACCCGTATGACGAGCCGTACCACCAGACCCACCAGTAGAGGATACAAGCTGATAGCTTTCATTGCACGATTACCAACGATATAGGCTTCTGAGGTTTCATGGTGAGTAAGATTCCCAGGTAGCTGAGGGATGGCTGGAGGAAGTTTCTAGAGTTTTCCGCCTAGTTGAGACACCAGTAGTGAAGATGGTGATTTTGGCTGTGTGTCCTTTCTAGTACATGACCTTGAGGATGGTATGCAGGATAATGAGGCTTCAGGACATGGATTGATTCCAAAAATGTTACCTTTGGGTAGTGTGCCACCTATATCACTTCTTACTGGTCAGCAGTTACAACCGGTGGTACCAGAAGATGAAAAATTTAGGGTTAGTTCCTTACACGGGTTTCAGCATCAAATACCCATCAGGTTCCAAGGCGAGCCCGACTCAATGCTGGATAAGGACTATCTTGAGGATGTGGCTGAGAGTTCTCTAGATCTTCTACAGCTTTGATAGGATGACATGTTGATAGATGAGTATTCATCGAGGCTTACTAACCATTCCTGGTACTCGATGAATATGATAAAATCAGTGCTTTCGGGCTCGAAATTCTGAGTGAGGTCTCTTTAGGGACATCTGAGCCAGCCGTATGCCTCTAGGCATTCCTATCTATATTAGGGTGCTATAGATAAACATTGTGGTTGAATGACCTTTGGAAGAGTGGATACAACCAGTGAATGTTAGTAGTTGTATAGTAGGAAACCGGTTCCAGTCTTAGAGAAATGGGCATGTAAAAATGTTTTTGGAAGAAGACGTGTTAGGGATAGATTAATCTGAAGGGATATAGACATTGAAGTAGAGCTATGAGAGAAGCATGAGGTGGTGTACAATTAGACATGTTACAACCACCCCCCTTTGTTGTCCCCAACATGCTTAGGGAGCTAGAGGACCTGGGAAGGGAGTAGCTGCATATGGTCATGGAGTGCAACCCAAGGGGTTTAAGAATGATTCAATGAATGGTATGTGTCTACTACTAGATGTCATATTAATAGAAATAGGTATGAATCATTCATTCCTTCCATGAATCTTATCTAAGACCTATAGTTTCTAGTTAAGCCGTTGACTTGACCCTCACGTCTGGAGATACATTTGGGACGAGACTCGATAATCACACTTACAACAACAATGTGATCTGACCCCTGAGGCAATAGTTTCAGTTGGAACCTCTTGGTGGAATCGTCGAGGCATTATGACATTAGTTTGGGTATGAACGAGACATCCACAGTTCGTACTCAGATTGACTATATTAGGAAAAAGTGTTGAGGATTACCTACAACGTTGGAATGGGATTTTTCTTGGTCGGTGAAAAAGGAAACCCAGGAAGCAAAGGATAACCTCTAGCAGAGGAGGGTACAACCGATCACTCTCGATTCAGCCAAACATACCCTTGTGGCAGTATGAGTTTTTAGTTTTTAGTTCCAAACAAGAGTGGAAGAGCATGGGGAAATCCTTTCAAAATATGTTTCTAGGATTACCTCCCTTAAGGGAGAGGGACGTCTATATTGGCTATGTACTACCAGAGATTTCTACCCAAATTCTCCAAGGTAGCAGCACCCTTGTCAGCTTTGACGAAAATGGGTGAGCCTTACTTGTGGATGGAGAGGTGTTATCAATGCTTTCACGAGATGATACGTAGTCTGACATGTAGATCTATGCTACCCATGTCCTGGAGTTAGAAGCAGTTGTCTGTGTGCTAAATATGTGGCCACACCTCTTGATGGGATAACATTTTATAGTCTACTATGATCACAAGTGTCTCAGGTATGTCTTCTATCAGAAGGACCTGAACCTGAGATTGTGGTGATGGATAGAGATCCTCCAGGACTATGACTTTGAGATAGTATATAATCTTGGGAAGGGGAACATGGTAGCAGATGCCCTCAGTAGGAGGTCTGGTCTACTGTTACTGAGTGAGGCAACATAAAATCTAGCCACATTGTAGATATCCTTCATGGATAGAGATGGAGAAGCATACCTCCAATCTATTATAGTCACACCCCCACTCCTTCAGCAAGTCAGGGAGGCGCAGCTTGGGAACACTTACTATGAGGCTCAATGCGCTCAGATAACCACACGACCGGCACCTGATGGATTTTATAAAGGTGGGGAGTAGGGAATACTCTTCATAGAAACTACCATGGTACCAGTAGTAGTACATGAGAAGGTGTTGAGGGAGTTTCATACATCCCCTATGGAGGTACATCTAGGAGTGGAGAAGATGTACTAGGACCTCCGATGTTGGTACTGATGGACTGCGATGATGGAAGTAGTGGCAGAGTTTGTATCATGATGTCTCAATTGTCAGCAAGTGAAGGCAGCATAGATTTGGAAGATGTCTTATGACAATAGGATATGAAGACCCTTGGAGTTCTAGGAGAGGTACCATGTATTCTTGCGAGTATCTCCTCGACGGGGACTATGGGGATTTGGCCGATGCGACAAGTTATCACCGAGTTTTATCAGTCCTTTTATGATACATCAAAGTATAGGAGACGTAGAATACCACTTGGATATTCCACCATAGATGGAGTGGGTGAACAACTTCTTCCACGTATCCCAGCTGAGGAGATACGTGCATGACCCATCTCACATCATCGACCACGATGAGCTAGACATTGATGATGGGGTGGTGTTTAAAGTGGTTCTAGTAGAGATTGAAGATTGATAGGAGCGGTTCCTTCATGGGCGGTCGATACCTATGCTGCGCATATGCTGGCAGCACAAAAACATTTAGGAGAGCACATGGGACCAAGAGGATCAGATTCGTGCTCAGTACCCTCTTTTGGTAGTTTTGCCTTTATTGTGGATTTCAGAGACGTAAATCCATAAGGTGGGGAGAAAGTAATTTCCCAGAAATTCTGTATAATTTTTTTAATTATATGGAATTATTTTGAGACTGAAAAATCCAATGTCACGTGACTCCGAGGCCTAGAGTGCCTAGAATGATTCGTCGATGTTTTTATGGATTAATTAGCACAAATAAGCAGTTTTATTAAAAAATGGGAATAACTCTTAAATGGTTTCTCAGATCAGAAATCCAAGTGCACCATTGTGTTCAGGAGGGTGGGTTTACCCTAGGCGTGACATAAGTTTAGTCGGCATGGTCCTCCTATGAGAAAACCCGAAAATGGAATAACCATAAATAAAATAATTAAAAAAAGTTATTTTATATTTCAAATGCTTATAACTCATAAAATTTTTCTCGGATTAATAATATGAGACCACCACTAAACTCGTGAGGGAACGCTTTCTTTAGGATGATAATAAAATTGGCTAGCACAGACCACCAGTTAATGTTATATTTTGGACATAAATAAAATAACAAACTGAAAAAATTTTATTGTAAAATCGATATATTTTAAATGGAAACTCGGATTGAAAATCCGAGAGTACCGTTGGGTTCGTTCGGGCATTTTTCACTTAGACAGAGCCTAACCTCGACCAGAATAATTTTCTGAGATTTTTTTTGGTTATGTACAATAAACACGCGAGTGGAATTTTGTAACTTTTGAACCGGTGCTCAGAATTGAAATTCGAGGACACCGTTCAAATTGAAACGCTGATATTCGCTTAAGGAGACCTTCACCTCGACAACAGTGGGTCAAGGGTGGATGTTAGTTTTTCAGATTTTTGTGGGAGAAGAAAAAAATAAAATAAATAACTTTTTATTTATATTATTTGAAACCAACATTTTGAATGATTGGTGGTGGGGACCACCTGAACTCCCAATTAAAGTGGGGGAAACCCTTGGAATTCCCGTAATTAATTTGAAAACCTCAATTTAATTATGTGTCAAAATTAAATAAATTAATAAAATTAATTTAATAGGTTGTGTTCTCACATTTCTAGTGGTTGAAAAAATCATTGGAAAAAGAAGAGAGCCTTGGAGAGAGCTTTTGGAGGATCATCTTCCAAAAAAGCCACCCCCAATGAAGAATGAGGACGGCACATAAGCCCGGACCAGAGACGTGTTGTGGGAGCGACAAATGCATGCGTCCCCATCACCGACTTCATCTCCTTCCTCGTGACTTCTCCAAAAAACACGAAGGTAGGGGATTTAATTAGAAATATGATTGAATTTCTTTGGAAATTCATAATATTCTGGATTCACAATGATGATGGCCAAATTGACCTGGTGATCATCCCGAACATATACCTTACCCCTTTATCTTTTGTTCTTTTCATGTTCTTCATGTGTTCATCAATGCTAAATAATTAATGATCCTAGAAACACAATGTTTTGTGGAGTGCGACATATGGATATGGATCCTTCGACCTGAGGAACGCGAATATGTGGTAGTCATATTTTTCGGGCTTGGAACGAAGCCACGATGGATCGTAGAAAAAGGCAGCACCTGGCACCCGGTCGACCGCAAGGAAGGGGGCGGCGCGTGTCTGAGTTGCTGGTTGAGAATGAGGCCGCAGCTCGTCAGCCGCGGTAGTGTAGGGTGGTGACCGGCCTTCTGTCGACTGCACATCAGAGAGACATTATGTGTCCGCACCGCCGGTAGAGCAGGAGGCTGTGGGCGCTCGGCCGCGACCGGCCGTAGAGGACAGCGGTGCCATCACATCGTTGGGGGGGGGGGAGAAGGATTGGCTGGCGAACCGACCGACCATAGCGCACTGAGTAGGACCCACTCTAATGGGTCCCGCTTCCAAAAAACGAACTGCCCTTTGGCTGTTCAGGTGTCCTAGGAGGCGCCTCCCTCCCTGGCGTTTGCTATGGCGGACCCCACCACGACGGTCCACCCGACCGCGGGCTGCCCCAGTGCACAGCGCCATCAGGCCACGCGTAGCGGGCGGGCCGTGCCACTCCCTTCGTGGTCTGGGCCGGACCATGGCCCAGCAAGCTGGGCCCGCCATGACCTAGGCCAAACGAGTCGACCTGAACTAGACCCGGGCCCCTCAAGACCCAAATACGCATTTGTGGCCATATCTTGAGAACCGAGCATCCGTTTGACAAACCTTCTACATCACCAGAATCCTGGGATTGAGATGGTAGTTTTAATATACTCCACTTGAGTTTTTGATAATGTTGGAGTATAGCTGGGTTGGATCGAACCCCGAATCCAACCAGGCCCTCAAAGCGGAAACGCTAATAACTTACAGATCCAGCATCTGATTGACGTGTCGTCTATTGCATTGGGTCCCTTATGACATGAAAGCCCATTGGGATACTTTTTTTGTGGGACTTAGTGGTGGTCGATGTAAGATATACATCTCTAGGTATAGAATCTATGGAACTAAAGCGCACTGGGTGTGAGGAATCCATAGGCTTGCAGTGAGGTAGAGGTTGGAGATGGGTAATACGGATTCTAGTTACCTATCGAATCTGGGCAGCTCAGATCCTATGTGGTTCATTGTAGGGGTTAGTACTTATCAATCTTCTGTGGGTTATCACTGAACAATTTTTTTTGGGTCAGTGCATACCGATCCTATGTGGGTCAGATCCTTTGTGGGTCAATGCTCAGTGATCCTGTGTGGGTCAGCACATACCGATCCTGTGTGGGTATGATCCAGTGTGGGTCAGCGCTTAGGGACCTTGTGTAGGTTAGTGCATACTGATCCAGTGTGGGTCAGATCCTATGTGGGTAATTTTGTGGTTAATACCTATCGATCCTGTGTGGGTCAGACTCCATATAATCTGTATTAGTGCCTCTTGACAGAAGAAGATAATATAGATTCAAGACTAATCATCCTAACTTCTATACTTAACTTATAATAGTGTGAGTTGAGTCTTATCCTTTATGGAACTTTTTGTGGTGGTGTACCTGTGTGGTACTTTCATCTTCTTGGTGTACCTGTGTGGTAATTATACCTTCGTGGTGTTACCTATGTGGTAATTCTTTCTCAGTGGTTTTACCTGAGTTGTATCTCAACCCTTGTGGTTTTACCTTTATGGTACTTTTCTATGTGGTGTTCCTGTGTGGTTCTTGATTCTTTGTGTTGTACCTATGTGGTACTTATACCTTTGTGGTATTACCTTTCTGGTACTTATATCTCAGTGGTTTTACATTTGTTGTATCTCATCCTTTAGGTGTTACCATTGTGGTATTCCTCCCTCATGAATGAGATTTGTATATCTTGATAACATAGGTATATTTATTAGAATATACCTAAGTAGAGTTGATGTCTTGATTTGTGGTATTTTCCATTGTGCAACTCATGTAGACCTACAGGGTCTTGCGGTCCCTATTGAGTATTGTTATACTCACCCATGGATGGGCTTCACCAGCAACTTGTTGTGTCTAGTGCAGATGACGTAAAACATTGATCAAGGATGAGGGAGCTAGGACTATATGGTGATCAGAGGTGGACTATTGAGCGTGATGTGACACAGATGAGACTGATGGACATGGAGTGACGAGGAGGCGATATGTACATACCCTACAGGTAGGAACCTTGGAGGATGACCATGTAGTTGTTTTCCATTTTCATTAAGTTGTATTGTACTACTAGTCATACTTGTAATTTTCCAAATTGGATTGTATTTATGTCCCTATTGTTTTAGTACAATTTTACTAAAACATTTTACTTTACAGTTTCTTCTTGTTGTGTTCTCGAACCGTGTGTTTTTACAGGTTAGAGGAAATGCCTTCCCATTTTAGGGAATACACCATTCAGTGCTAGTCGCCTGCCCCTGAACTATGGAAGGCGGGTTTGGGGAAGTCATGACATGGGACCAAGGGGATAGTTCAAGAGAAATCCTATTTTTTAAAGAAAACGATGCATTAAATGAACTCAGACTATAACATGGAGAAACCATCAGATTTTCTAAACAATATTTATAATAATTTATTGAATTCTTCTTTCTCAGTTATTCTTTTTCATCGATTAGAATTCCTTCAATCCAACTTTATTATCTTGTAAATAATAAATATTAGCTTCATCGAACTCAATTATTCCATGGGAATGAAGCTAAGAAGATAAAGGGATTATTTTTACCTAAAAAAGTCAAAAAATTTGGAAGAATGAGAGGAAAATGGATATAAATAGAGTGTTTAATGATGTGAGAATAATGAATTAATGGAGTTAGTATTATACTAATTTAAAAGAAGAAGATTTTGTAAAAATGTTATGAAGAGAAATAAACTAACTCAGTTTGAAAAATTTGCAAATTTCAAGAAATGATAAATTTAAAAAAATTACTAAATTTATATTCAATCACTAAATGAACTCTTGTCCATTTGTCAATTCTCATGGAACTAGTCCTATGATTCAATATATGTATTTGTTACCATAGTGCAAAAAGACCAAACAATATTGAAATTTCTATTCACCTCTTTATACATTAGATAAATTAAAAATTAAATTTTTAAGGATAAAAACCATGAAGATTGAGTTATAGAATCGAAGAAAAATAAAAACGTTTATGTGTTGATTTATCAAGCTAAGATAAAAAATATATTAAGAAATTATGTACAACTCATGCACACCAAATTAAATCACATTTCTTTTATGTAAATAACTATTTATTGAAAATAAAATAATGATGAAATATTGAATATATACTCTCTAGAGTGGAATTTCATCTCCCATCCATCTGCAATTGATTTCCAATTAGGTTAAAGCTATTTATTGCACACCAGAAGGAATTTCCTATTATCAGCTCCAAATATTTCTTATTAGACCCTTCATCCCTTCAAAGGTATATTGTAGTACCATTATTTGATCATGGAAAATGGTTTTATAAGTAAATTTATCTCTCAATCCTAGTGAGTTATTAATCTCATCCAAGATTTTCTCACAAGTCAATTCCCCACATTGCTTATTTTTTTCTCAAAATCCTCCTCCACTAACCTGATTCCAATATTTAATTTTCATTGATCACTTGCCTGTCATCATGGAGCTTATTTTACATCACATGATACAAGAATCCCCCATGAAAACAAACATCACAAAAAACCATATATTATTTATTTAAAATATATCTATATACATAATATACCTTGATTCATTATATATCGACTCCCAAATTAATATTGTATCCCAACATGAAACCTACTATAGAGATCCATTCTTATTCAATTTTCATTGGAACTACTCAAAATAAAATGGATTGCTGGTTTAGTTCCACATATTATGGTATTTATTTGAGAACTTTAACCACAATTTTCCACTCTCAATCTTCTTCAATATTGGGGAAATATGAGTCCTAGAAGAATATACTTTTAACATCTATGGATGAGGCCAAATTGCACATTAATTTCAGAACACATCTTCTTTGGTATTTGTTCGATGTACAAGTAATGAGACTAAAAATACCAACATGAGAAAGAATGATTATTCCTTATAGAAAATGGAATAAAATAGACATGGATTAACTCTTTGATAGAAGTACATTAGATTCAATATTTATAGTTTCTCTCAAGAAATAGGTCATCAGGAAATTTCTTTTTTGTTTATAGGTTCTAGAAGAGTGGAAGAACTAATGGAAGGGTCCGCTGTGATTCGTGGGTAGAGGAGGATATACCAATAGTTTTCTAAACCAATGGTGTATAGTTCTACTGAACCAAAATACCCATAGTTGTAGATCTATTGGTATACATTTATACAAATTATTTATATGTAACTATTGGCATATAGTTCTTCTAGAAAGAATAGTATTATCACAGTTGTAAAACTAGTGGAATACACACACACATATATATATATATACACTAATGGTTCACTTTAAACTATTAGAATATGGTAACTCGAGATATAATATACCAATAGTTTTATAGAAACCATTGGTATTTGGTTATACTGATAGACCACATACCAACAGTTTCTAGAACCATCAGGATAGCCTATACCAATGGTTTCAAGGCCTATACCAATGGTTTCACACCATTGGTAAGGGGTGAATATTTAGTAGTGTGTTTTTGAAACTCAGGGTTATGTGTAGAGAAAGATAAACTAATTGTGGAATTTAAAGAAAGATTAACTCGTTGTTGTGTATAATAAAAGATATCAAATAAATTTGATTATTTAAAAGCAAATAATTCATACAAACTCATGGTTTTACAAAATTACTAGGTCTCTTTCCAACACCATTCTGAAAAACCGTGCCATTACTGGAACATTGTATAGGCCATAGGTCATGATAAGTGAAAAATGATAGACAAACTCCTAAACAAGATAAACCATATCCCCTATGGGTAGATTTCATGGATATGAACATATATCGACATAATAATATGTGATATAATGAGTGACTCATGATTAAAACATATTTCACAAGACAAACCATAAATTCACTAGGTAGGTACCATGATTAAAAACCCACATCCACATCACAGGATGTGATCTAAAGAGAGAATAAGAATAAAAAACCTATATAAAAATCCACACCACACCGTTACTAGTGGGGCTCCATGGATTGTAATAATTAATCTAGGTAATAATAATGACTGATCAATAGAATCCAACATGAAAACATAACCTCTAAATATATCCCATGTCTATAAATAGGTATATCAAATTCATGTATCTTAACTCACAACATTGGTACTAGTCACTCGAGACCTAGAACCATGTCTCAATGCATGTATCACAATCTGTTTAACCTCATCAGCTCATATTATATTAATGAATCCTATAATATAGGGAATGACACACTAAATTTCTATATGTTCCAATATCTCTTATAAATGCATCAAAAATTTTCCTTATAACCATCATAATCTCTACTCACCAGAACTAACCCACACCATACAACCCATGGGGATATCATATCCCATAGGACCAATATGGCCATAGGTTCCAGAGGTTATCCCATTTCCTATTACAATTTCCACTTTAGTATTTCATTCATACTACCCAAGGGTTGTTCCATATAAAACTCACTCAATTTCCATGGTAACTCATTTCTATTCCATAAAAACATATATCTCATGACCCATACCCACGTACCAACTCACATCTTCTTTATGAGAGATCTTAAACCCACAATCTATAGTAAGGCCTCCCCAAAACAACATACATAACCCTATAGGTCTTATGAGAGAAATAAAACACATCAAGATTATAATACATTATCAAGAGGGTGTTCCAAACCAAGAATTTGATGCATGACCAATTCTGGCATCATCTAATGAAATAATCATCCCATGATACTAATACACACATGAGGAATATAAACTAATATATTATCCAATATTTAGGATTCTAGAAACCTAATATAGGTCACTAGAAAAATCAACTAGCAGAACATCACCCTAGTCTGTCTAGGTTTTGGGTGATGTCATTTCCTTAATTATCACTACAACAATCACTATAAAACTAGGTGGCCCAATTCCACCTTATTCCATTACTTAGGCCACTCTTAGTTCCTAACCATTTTCTCTCAAACCCATTTACTTAAGAATAATATTATTATAATTCCTAAACATGAATATGGTTTAGTATTATAGGGATAAACTACCTCAAACACGTAGTTACCCCTTTTCCATTCTCCACTCATCCTCAACTAAGCCATCCCAAATTATTTTACATGCTCCTAAAAACCCGCCGTCAATCAATATAAGGCCCTTAATAAAACATTACAAAACCTATTACATTCATTTTCCAACGACCCCTCTACAAAATCGGCTTAAATATCATAATATCTTGATAATTCCATAATGCAAGAATGGATCATCTCTCAAACCCTAAACATTCACCACTAAAATTATAAAATATAATATAATCAATAAAATAGGATTATGATATAGGAATATTACACTAAACATTTAATATTTCCACCTTCCATCTCCAGGGATAAAGACTTTAAAGGGGATATAATAAAGGGGAGAGGGGTTTGACCTCCCCTTTTCTAATATCTACAAATTGGACAACCCTAAAGTGGTTTTCCAATTTACAATTACAAAATATTATAACTACCATGGTTATAAAAAGTTATTATCTTAATCATTGTGTTACCCACCATGGATCATGGAATGATTCCATAAATTTGGTCACCTGCTCACATCTTATGCAATTGGTTTATGGCATGGTACACTTTCCCTATCGTAAATTAAGAAAAAATTAACCACTGCATAGATTCACACCATAGTATGAACCTATTTTTCATAGTGAAACCAACTTTCCAATTTCTATACTCCATAACATGGCCCTCAAGACCACTACATAAGAATTATCCCCTGATAATCCCTAATGGTGCAACCTATGGTGTCATAGTGTGACTATCTTATAATATTAGATATTGGAAAAGTTAAAAACCCTTATGAATTATATAATTCTCATGTGTCAGTGTATCCATTATGTATCATTTTGATAAAATTTAAAATATAATCCAAACAACCCTTATGTCTTACAGGGTAAATCCTAGTTACCGTTACATAATCATATTGAAACTGAGCACTTTTTGAAATTTCTAGTTGACATCATTGAAGAACCATTATATATATGGCCATCCCTTATGTATCTTCAGGGTAGACCCTTATGTATATAATTATAATATTAGAGTTACCTTTATATACAATAGGTTAAACCTTATGGATTAAATTCGTTACTAATTTCCTTTACCATCACACATCATAGGGAGACCTAGTGTTGAACTTTATATATCCCCTAAATCAACTTTTATGTATCACATTTTCTTTAAATAAACCAATATTTATTCCAAAGAAACCTTGAAAAACAAATTTATTATACATTAAATATCTCATGGTGACCTAGAGATAATATTCAAAAATAACTAAGATAAACATTACTTATAATGGGTGTCTCTTATGTAGTTATTTTATCACTTACAACCATTATATATGTGGACACTTATAGAATATTACGCTTATGACTAAGAACATATAATATTTTCTAACTTGTGCACATTAAAAAATTTACACCTCACACACCCATTTCTATAACACTTTAAATCCCAAATAAAAAATATTACATTCCATGACACCCACTTGTGACCACATGACCAACCACCTATAGAATTTATCCCAAACTTCAATCCTTTGGGACCCTTGGATATGGGGGATTCATAAATCAACCACTCACCACACTATGATTCCCTATATAATGACATGATACTATTCATTCTATAGAAATTCATAGTTTGGTTTCCCCAATCTTGCTTTTACACTCACCACATCACCCATGACTCCTCACCAGCCTATAACCACATCACGAAACACATCCTCAAGATATTCCAACCCTTCAAATCAAGACCTGAGTTTTTATTATCAATATTTACCATGCTCTATAATGAAAAAAAATAAAATTTTATCTAAATAAATTACAGACAAATTTAATAGTCATTACATCCCTATTTGAGAATATTAATTAAACTTATAAAACACTAATCTAAATACACATCCATATCATCTATATTTGGAAAGATAGAGGGTTAATAAATGTATATAACTCCCAATGCCACCTTCTTGGTATAAAATCAAACCAATTAAACACTTAACATCCGTGTTGAAATTGTATTCCATGGTGATCAAGTAATGGGAGGGAGAATAGTGGTAGGATAAGTTCTTCTTAATATAATCACAATACGGACACACTATCACAATTACCCACCAATGATCATTCCATGAAGATCCAAAATTAGATAAAATATATTTAAAATGGGTGTGAAATAACACAATTTCATAACTAGATTCCTACCTTGGGAGATAATTCCGGTTAATTCTTCACCATCATGAAGATTGGAGATCATAATAAAAGAATGAAGAGAATGAGAGTAGAGAGAGAAAATGAACAATTGAATTAAAAACATATAGAATGAATTTAAATATAAAATAAATAGTTAAAAAATATTATAATCATATGATAAAGAACTAGGGGATCTCTAATATAAGGTAATATATAAACATCTATAATAAAAGAGAATAAATTATATAAATTGACAGCATCAGATTTAATAGGATTCAACTTATAAGGAGATCACTCAATGAAAGAATAACTAAGAGTGGGATATCTCTGCATGGAAGGTGAGATTCCATATTTTGTTGTAGCTTTTAATTAATTTAAATATTAATGTGATCATATGTTGTTTTCCTCCTTCAAATATTACCCATTACCATGTTTCTATCGCCACCATTATATTTAATCTTTTGGAAACCAAATGATTTTTGAAATATATTAATGTTAAAAAAATCTAAGTATTACTCTAAATTTAATATATAGAATATTTAGTGAGTGTATTGGTACATGGACTTAATATAATTAGTAAAATTTCCCAGCTAAGTTACCCTTATGCACCCTCTTATGTAGTGAGAGTTTTCTTTAACATGGAAAATTATAAAATCTAAAGTGAAATATTTGGTTGAGTTTTCAATAAGTATAGAACCACACCTATCCAAGGTAAATCCAAACATCAGATTATATATTATCAATGTCTACACTAAATTTTACAATGTAAATGATTGATAAACCCTTGTATATTATCATAATACTCTTACATATCATAGTGGTGCTTAAATCATCACAGCAATCATTATATATAAATTTATTATGTACTGGGGAATATTTTTCACATATGATCCAATGATCATACACATCAACTTTAAAAATAATAACTATCACCTAGTATGTTATGTATCATAGGAATTATACATTTATTCCTAATTGATGTTCAATTTTCTTATATATGGACATAGAATATTACAAATCCCCATGAATTTTCATTAGACAACCCTTGTTATGGTAATTTGAAATTAATTGCATATCAGGGTTAGTTATTCCATGATGAAGGCTTAAATCCTATGTATTAGATGCATAATATATTATGTTTCATTAAACCCATATATAATTTTTTCACCTTCACCTGAGAATCATCAATCACATAGATTAAGAAGTTTTACCATTAAACCAATTAACGAAAAAAATAAAATAACTAAAAAATAAATTTTTGGCCCTATTTATAATAATGTCCAAATTACCCAAATATGCTAAATATGGGATACTTTTCCTTAGAATGAGAATATTATAGGTATTCATTATTTCCACCCAATCCATATATAAAAACACTAACTTCTAATTTAATTACTTAATTATTACAATTTTCTAGAATTAGCATTTTAGCCACAAAATATTCATTTCTCCATCAATTTATCCACATTTAATGCCAAACTATTCATTAAAACAGTTTCATACTTCCATACAGTTTTATTAATTAATCAAATTTATTCAATCATTCATTATTTCATTAGATACATTTATTCCATCCATAATAAGTTTTCATTTAATATCCCCTATTTATCAATTTATATCCCTTACAAACACTATTTTAAGTTATTTTACCAACTTTTCATTCCCAAATGAAAGTATATCACTACCACAAAACAACTTAACAATGTAAAAATACATTTCCCCAAAACATAGGCCAAAAATCATAATAATAGCTACAAGACCACGCCCAATTCCATATAACCCACCATACCATCACAACCTCTTCCAGTCAACTACCCATTCTACACTAGCACAACAATGATACCATACCACCACCCTAAGAATAAGAAGCACCCATTTAATGTATAAACAACAATTATGACCATAATAAGGAAGATAAAATTCTCACTTTTAAGTATGGATTCACATTTATCCATTACATCTTATATAATGTTTTATCAATGTATATTAAAAATTCCTATTCCGCCCATTTCATAACTGTCCTTAAGTATCTTAACCAATTATGTAGTGTAAGGAATATAATAAATAAATAACAAAGTTATCAGTAAAAAACATACCAATAAAATATATTTACAATAAAAATAATCACATAAAAACATATTTAATACCTACCTATAAGTATACTCCCATATCTCATTAAGCACATAATAATCATTATTCCGTAAAAAATAAAAATTTAATTTTAAAATAAAAAAAATAATTCAATATTTACACACAATAAATTCATTACAATCTTGAATGGATTAACCCAAAAAGGAATATGATTTTTAAACGACAATTGAAACAAAAGTACACAACACAATAATAATCATAAATCTCACAGTATAAGAAACCAAAAAAACCATTAATAAAGAATAAATAGCATGAAATCCCATAAATCACACATGAATCACCTTATCCCCTTAAATTTGATTTCATTTGGTTCATTATATTATTATGTTAATCAATACCATATTCACAAACCAAAAAATGATAATTATAAAATATTTTAATAATGAGGGTATGTAAGTTTCGAATCCCCTTCCTCAACTGGTACTTCAACAATTTTATTAGAAAAAAGAAGATAAAATCCCAAATAAGAACACATAAATAATATCATTAATAGACTATAACATTTATCCACCATGAAAACCAAGACCAATGACCTACTCACAAAAACCAAAACCATTGTCAGAACTTCTTTTAATAATTAAAATTATGAAAAAAGTTAAAGGAGATTAATAAGAATCACATTAGATCAAATGAGGGTTAATATCTCAAAGGTAAGTTGAAAACCAATCAATGGATGGATCAAAATCATAATAGATAATCCAAAAATTATCATGGTTTCTAGGGATTTCAGGAAAATAAGAAAGAATTTAAAAAAGTTACCAAGGATTAAGTAGTGATCCTTGGCCTCCTCTCCTAAACAAGACCCACCCATACCAAACCACAAAACAATTGAAGGATCAACAATACACTATGCCTAAGAGAGGAATTTCTAAAAGACACACCAATTATGGACCCATGGTATAACAAAAAGTATAATATAACAATATTTACATGAATGATTAATGCAAGAGAACATATAAGATATACACAAGAGATCTTACAAGATAACTAACTAAAATAAGATATCCTTGAAACACTTGATGATCACCGTGTTATTCTCCAAAATTCCCTATAACAATCATAATATCTTGATATAAACTTAATATGACTCATGTTAAATTATATCTATGTAACTCATAGATATTAATAACTTGGGAACCTTCACACTACAATAAGGCCTCTTCACACTAAAACTAGACATGCACCTCAAAACAGTTTAGCACCAAAAAACTCATGGATCACACATTAAAATGTAATAAATCAACTAGATCATCACTTAAACCCTCATGAAATGAAACACTACCCAATATAAAATCCATATTACCAAGATAACTTCTTATGGTGTAACACATAGTTCTAGGCCATAATTCATACATACAGCTGAAATTTCATATCTACTTCCATCCACTCCCCTTTAACATTATTTGGACACATCTAACATTATTATAATGCACAAAAATTATTTTTAAAGGTTATGGATGTTGTTATTATCCATTAAATTCATTCCCATGACTCATAAACATGAAAAAATCACGATTTTAGAGTATTTAATCAATTATTATACCTAACATGAGTAATAATTTCAAGAATATATTTAAAAATATTTAAAATTAAAAATACTAAAATTAATAATGTAAATAGTTTATATCAATAAATGTGGAAGTGTATATAACTAAATAAATAAATATTTAATAAATGTTTATATTAGATAAAATTTTATAAAAAAATTGTTAATAATAGTAGTAAACACTTAATTGATTAAAAATCATAGAACATTAATGAATAAATATTTATAAACACATTAAAATAATAATTCGATATGAAACTTATCTAAATATATGATATTTAATAGAAATATAAACATTTTATATTTCATATGAACCAATCATATTTATTATGTAAAAAATTTTGATAATCAAAATATAATATATTTTATATTATTTGAACCTTGATAATTTCAATCATAAAAAATCAATTTTCTACAGTTCAAATAATTTATTAAATAAGGATTTTAATATTAAAATTTTAAATAAACTATTATAAATAATAAATAATAACACATAAAACCATTTATATTTTTCATTATTTTTAAAATTTCAACTACTTTATAAAACAACTTATAATATATGTATAAGCACATTAAAGATATTTTTTTAGTAATTACTTATTTATCTAAGGTATTTAATATTTATAATTAATATTGAGCACATTTTTTAATTAATTTTTTCTAAAATGCATAAATGTTATTTATATAAAATTATGAATTTATTAATTTATATACACATTAATATATATATATATATATATATATCCAAAACTCTATTTACATTCCATAATTTAAAAAAAAAAAAAATTTTATTAATAAAAAAAATAAAGAAAAATAATATTTTTACTTTTATATTATATATATATATATTATCATATACAACGATTCACTCATTTAATTAGTTCGCATTTTTTGATAGTTGAATCAAGGCCTCTGATAATAGTTTCAATTTATATCTATCAAATCATACAATAGGTGTAATATCCGAGACTCTACTATAGTAGGAAACATCATATTTTTAGCTATCAATGAATGAGATCATTAAAGTTCTGTAATTTATAAATTTATTAATTATAAAATTTATCTTTTTGAAACTAACTTTATTTTTGAATTCATAATATAAAAATTATCTTATTGTGAATTTTTGAGAATTTTTTATAATGGTTGTTGTTTAGTAAAAAATGATGGATTTATGAAAATTACAACTTAAATTATCTTAACACTATCAAAGAATAACCTATAATATTTAAAAATAATTAATTAAATATAATATTTAATAAACTAATAACATTTTTCATTTTTAGATATTCTTTTTACATTGACAACCTATGAATTTATAAAAAGTAAATTAATTTTTTTACTTAAATAAAAATACATATTTGACCTTTTATTTAAATTAATAATATTTTTTTGTCAAAATTATGGGTTTGATTGATTTCAATCATAAATAACCTATTTTAGTTTAAAATAAATCAATACATGTCATAAAAATATTAAAATTTATAATTTTACCTCTTTTGTAAATTTTAATATTAAAAACAACATTTTCCTAAAAAGTATTTTTATGTGTTATGTATGTTTCTTTTGAAAATAATTTTTTTTAACAATATACATTTTAGATGTTAAAATATTTTTTATTTTTTTTATCATAATAATGAAATTTTTTGAAAATAATAATTTTTTTAATGGCCATTTTAATCAACTACCATGGGTAAAAAATAAAGGATATGTTAGAAGAAGTACACATGGGGAAAACAAAATTAAAATGGAAAATCATTAAATCAAACAATGGTACATCCAAAATGAGTTAATTGGAGGATTTTACAACCTAAAAATGTTCCACACTCCATAATTTCAAATTACAAGAGTCTTTTATCTTTAATAGTGTAAAGATGTAAATAAATAAGTAAATGTTGTTTCCAAATATACCCTTACCATCTTACATAAAAGAGGACACTTATACTACTTCAGGATACTCCCTTTCATCTGAATTATTCTTACAAAATATGAAATATTACACTACAAAGATACTTATACCACTAACATAAGCCTATGTTTAGTCATATTTATAATAATACCTTCAAATTCAAGGAGACATTCAAGGAAAATATATGTTCATGACATGAGTATTGTCAAATACATTGTTTCCTTCTTAAAAACATACTTTACAAATTTTTTGTATAAGAACTAATATATTAATATTATTATAATTTATAAAAATTAATTTTACTATATTAATGTAATTTGAATTATTTATTCAAACACTCCATGCATTAATATAAACTAAATTTTTTTTTATTCTTTTTATAGGAAAAATCATCCACAATATAAGACATTTTATAATCCTTCACTGCCTTAAATAGTTGGATATATGGATTATATTAAAGTATAAAAATTATTTCTAAGGTAACATTATGTTTATTGAATGAAAAATTATATAATCAAATAATAATATGATCAATAAATGGCCACTATTATTTTAATCATTTAAAATAAGTGTACAAAAGGGTAACCCTGTATTCAAATTTTATAATATTTTCACATCCATTAATTATCCCTATAAATATAAATAATAATGATGTGTAAAGACCTTGAAATTTCAAGGAAATTTGTTTCTTAATTTTTTTTTGGAATTTTACAAGAACGCTGTTTCTGACGGCGCCTGATTCCGAGGCCCGGTGTGCCCGGAATCATTTTCCGATGTTTAGCTCGGGTACGTTCAGTGAATGAACAAGAGGGTTTTTCTAACTTTTGAACCGGTGCTCAGAATAAAATTCTGAGGAAACCGATGGAACTACAGTGCCGGTATTTGCTTATAAACTCCTATTCCGGAGTTGCGTTTACTCGAGAGAAGTTGATAAAAATTGTGGAAGTTAAAAATTAAAATTTAACAACATTTTTTATTTTACTCTAAGTGTTTAAATCCTTTGGATGGAAGTTGGGTAACTACCCAACCTCCCTTGGGAGGTTATGAGGGTGGTGGGGCCCACATGAACCCCACCCGTTCATATCCTCTAACCTCCTCAACTCCCATTAATTTTATTAACTTAAGATTATTAAGTTATGGAATTAATGAGGTGAGTTAATGTGGAATTCAAACTCTTGAATTTCAAAAAGGCTTGTTGTGTTAATAAAATAAGAAAGGAGATTATTTTATTTTTGTTGTTAGAGTTTTGTCATTGAGAGGTTTTGGGAAGAACATCTTCTTCTTTGACGAAGAACTAGAAGAACATCGGTCTCCGACGAAGAACACCGAGTTCTCAGAAACCGATTACCGTGACGCCGCCGACGTCTTCTTCCGCGACATCTCTTCCCGGAACGTTTTTCCGCGACGAATTCCTTCGCGACGAAAACCTCATTCAAGCTGCACTCGATGTAGGGGTTTATTTAATTATTTTCATTCGTGATTTCTAGTTTTTCGTTCTTCGTGGATATATGACCAAATGATACCGATTAACGAGAGGGGGCCGGACCGCACAAACACGGCAGACCCCCCTCCTTTATCATTGTTGATTCTTTGTGGATGGAATGGAATGGCGTGGTGCCGTCGCACCATGCGGGAATCACACGAAAAGTAATGCACGGCGCCATCGCGCCGCGCCGTGAAGATGGACAAGGACGCGACGCCGTCATGCCGCGTCGAAGAAAACCAAAGATGCCGCGGCTGGAGCCGGGCCGCGGCGGAGGGGCACAGTTCCGTCACACCACGCCGGACGAACCAAGCCGCGGCCGGTTCCGGGCCGTGGCGCAGCAGGGTGACCGGCGGCCGGTTCCGGGACGCCGCTGTCGGTGACGGAGGATGGACCGGCCGTCGCCGGTCCTTGTCGGCAGAACCGGCTGGCCGGTGCGGGCCGGTCGGACAAAGAGAAACCGAGGGAATTAATTCCCCCGGCCGGCCTACAAAATGGCCCCCATAAATGGGGGGGGCCGGGGTTACACCAGGGGGGCAGGCGCCCCCCCCCCCCCCCCCCCCTTGCCAACGGTTCGGCCGTTGGCTGAGCTGGCCAGCGCGCTGTGCCCAGGCTGGACCGGCCGCCTGGCGGGTCCGCCCGGCCGGGCCGGGCCGCGCGGGGCCGGGACGACCCGGACCCGGGTCAGGCCGACCGGGGGGTCTCGGGCCGGGTCGTTCCGGGCCCAAAACCCCCATTTTCGGACCGTCTTCGGTCTTTTGCCCATAACATGGGATAAGGACCTCCGATCGACGCACCGTCAGTTGCGTAGCAATCCTTGGAACGATAAGGTTGTTTTGGAATATCACACTCAAGGTTTCAGAATACTTTTGGTTTGGCCGGGTTGGTTCGAATACGAAACCAACCGGGCCCTCGGAGCGGAAACATTTACATCTTGAGCTCCGGACGTCCGATTGACATGACGTCGACTTTGATGGATTCCTCTAAGTGAGACGAATCTTTTGGCTTACTCTGCTCAAGGTTTGGATGCCGTCGGAGTGTGGTCGGGTTGGTTCGCTCACAAAACCAACCGGGCCCCTGAAACGAAAAAGCCAATAACTCATAGATCGGGCGTCCGATTGATGCGCCGTCTATCTCGTTGAATTCCTCTTGATGAGACGGAACTTTTGGCATACTTCACCTGAGTTTTGGATGTAGTTGGATAGTGGCCGGGTTGGATTGTACCCGAAATCCAACCGGGCCCCTGGAACGGAAAAGCTGATATCTTTCAGACCAGACGTCCGTTTGACGAACCGTCAGTGGCATTGGTGATCACGTTGAGAAGAGGTCCCTATGAGTATACCCTATGAGAGTTCAGGGGATGGTTGAGTTACGGCCGGATTGGTTCGCACACGAAACCAACCGGGCCCCGGGGACGAAAGGGCTAATAACTCACAGACTGGGCGACCGATTGACGTGCCGTCTATTGCGTTGAGACCCATATGACGAGGCGGTCCTTTGAGATACTTCTTCGTGGGACTTTGAGATACTTGTAGTATCGACCTGTAGCTCATAGAGCAGACCCTCCTAGAGACGAGCGTGCGGAGTACGGAGACCGTGTAGCCGACTGAGACCTGACGACTGCTTGACCGACTCGACTTGGAGTGAGTCGACTAGCCTAGTGGACGGAGCACTACTTGGTGAGGTGCAGACCCATGGTGGACGGAGCACTACCTGTGTGATAGTGCAGACCCGCGGTACTTGTCCGGAGAGTACCTCTATAGGCTACTAGGGGGTGTGCACTACTGTGTTTGGGGGGCATACCCCGGTGGTAATAATTATTGTGTTTGGGTGGCTGACCCGCGATACT
This sequence comes from Viscum album, assembly GCA_963277665.1. NCBI lineage: Eukaryota > Viridiplantae > Streptophyta > Magnoliopsida > Santalales > Viscaceae > Viscum > Viscum album. Next base: position 1,553,575,872 of record OY728131.1, read on the forward strand.
TTACATGAGGAGTACCTCAGCAGTCTTAGGTTAGTGAGCAGTACCTCAGAGTCATGCCAGGACCACTGTACACTCCAAAGAGGGAGCTCTTCAGCAATTACAGTTTCGATAATAAAAATCCTAGTTTGAGCTGAGACTTTTGACCTTTGTGTTTACCTCTTGATTGGGATGCATCACTTGATAACTTAGGTATATGTATGGGCATATACCTGGGTGGAGGTTATCCATTGATTTCATGATCTTGGTGTTTTCCTCATGATTGAGATGGGTTACTTGATAAGTTAGGTATATGCATGGGCATATACCTAAGTAGAGGTTATTTGTTGAGATCTTCTTTGTGGTTATCCTTGTTGGTTTTAGTGAGACCTTGAGGGTCTCGAGGTCCTACTGAGTATCGTTATACTCACCCCTGCACGGGCTATGCCCGCACCTCATTGTGTTGGTTGCAGACGACGAGCAGTGCTGACCGAGGCCGAGTGTTCGAGGACTAGACGGTACCCAGAGGTGGACTACACGACGAGTCAGTACCCGGAGGTGGACTACACAACGAGTCAGTATCCGGAGATGGACTTCATGGCGAGACGACACATGGAGGAGGTTGACGGGCGAGAGCGTTGTGGAGGCTAACTGTACCTACCCTTCAGGTAGGATCCGTGGTGGACGATCCAGGAGCTGCGCCATCTGTACCTACCCTTTAGGTAAGATCCGAGGCGGACGACCCAGGATCTGCTTCCTTTCTTCCAGTTGTTTTCTTTTTCTGTTGTACATGGTTAAGTTGTAGTTGTACTTTCTTTTGGGTTTGTATTCTGGCCCATTTACTTTTCAGCACTTCTCTTTGTACTTAGTGTTTTACTTCCGCTTGTACTCTGTAGTGTTTTGTTTACTTTATAAAGGCAATGCCTTCCCAGTTATCGGGATTTATGCTTTTGGTGCTAGTCTCCATCCCCTGGCCTATGAAAGGAGGGCTTGGGATAGTCACGGCACGGGCCCCGAGGACGAGTTGTGACAAATTGGTATCAGAGTAGTCAGTTCTACCGCAGAACATATAACTCTGATATTTTCTTTCTATGAAGCAATAGTTTTAAGAGTAATGACTGTGGTTTTCAGTTTAGGGAGTCCATTGTTAGTGCGGGTGGCCGACGTATCCATACACCAGGACCCTGACAACTAAATTCCGACTTTGTGCATGAAAACACCGATTGCATGTGTGTTTCCAGAAGTTTTTTTTAAATATCAGCTCAAACCAGGTCAGCTCACTAGGTATAATCGTTTGACCGTGTCACGTTGTTTCTTTCAGGATGCCTTTTCTCGGACGACCAGTTAGAGCCCATTGGGATGTGCTTACTGACAGCCTACCTAGCGAAGAGGCTTCGGTATAGGGCCCTCTTGCAGTTGAGGCACCAGCGGAGGCACCTGCGGTACTACCATACATTGGACCACCGATTCCACCAGCCCCAGCAGTAGGCGATGCATGCCACTTGAGTGCACAGCACGAGTTCTAGCGCCAGAGACCACCCATGTTCCGGGGAGAGACGGATCCGCAGGCGGCTGAGGATTGGCTGGAGGCTGTGGTGAGAGTCTTCAGGCTAGGGGGGACGCCAGCAGACATCATGGTGATCTTTGCTGCCAGCCTCCTTCAGGCAACAATAGGCAGGTGGTGGAGCCACTTGTTCCATTTTTCCGACGGGATGACCTTCACATGAGAAGACATTGAGACCTTCTTCAGGGTGGAGTTTGTTCCAGTAGCTCTACACCCCGAGCGTGTACATGATCTTCTGCCTTTGCCGCGTGTTTTTCGATCAGTAGCTGAGTCATCTGTGGGAAGTAGACAGATGATGCAGAGGTTCAGGAGGACCAGACTAGCAGTTGGACGATCTCAGGTTTAAGGACCAGTGGTGCGAGGCACCCGGGGTGGGGTCAGAGCCAGGCATTCCAGAAACAGACAGTGTTACTCATTCGGCGGAAAGGGTCACCTGGAACGTGACTGTCCGACTCCTCGTACAGTTGATCCTCAGGCGTTGGAGGAGTCACCGAGGCAGAAGCAACGAAAAGTGTTTGAGCAACAGCCGAGCAGTGTACAAGGCAGTAGAGATCCGGGAGTAGGTGGACATGAGAGGAACTAGTGGATATGTCCTTTGAACTTCTAGTTCCATGTTGCTGTTGTTTTCGTGTCTTTGTACCATGAGCTTCAATAATAAAAAGACACTTATCTTGTGATGTTTGCTTTCCTATCCTTTTTGTTTGGTTGATACTGAGTGGTCCTGGTTAAGACTGTTGACTTGACCCTCACTTTCAAGATTTCTACTGGAGGAGACCCAGTGACCTCACACTGATGCTGACAGTGTGACTCATCCCTTGGAGGCGAGAGTGACAGTTGGATCTTTTGGTAGTTACGTCGAGGCCTTACGACGTCATCCATGGCATGAATGCATCATTCATGTCGGGATTGACTGTATTAGGAAACGAATGTGGTTCATCCAGGGGATGAGACTAGATTTCTCTTATCGGCAAAGAAGGAAATCATAACAGCTCTTGTGAGACTAAAGAAGGTCCAGGTAATCCAGGAGCGGATGAAGACTGCACAGTGCAGTAAGAAACAGGAAACCGGTGCCAGTCTTAGAGACTCGGGCGTGTTAAATGTTTCCATAAGAGGAATCTTAAAGGAGAGATGAGTCTGCGAAGAAGCAGACGTGGAGGCAGAGCTAGGAGAGTAGAATGAGGTGGTGTACATCTTAACATGCTACAACCACCCACCTCAGTTATCCCCTCCAGGCTCAGGGAGCTGGAGGGCGGAGGAAGAGTGCGGCTGCATGCGGTCAAGGAGTGTGACCCAATGGCTTTAGAAATGATTCAAGGGACAGTTTGTGTCCACTACTAGCTACTGTAGTAATGGACGTCGATATGAATCATTCATTTCTTTCACAAATCTTGTTCTAGACATAGAGTTTCCGGTAATACATAGACTTGACCCTCACGTCTGGAGATACCTTGGGAGAAGACTCGATAATCACACTTACGCCGACGGTGTGGTCAGAACCTCGAGGCAAGAGTTTCGGTTGGAATCTCTTGGTGGCAGCATCGAGGCCTTACGATGTTGGTTTGAGTATGGACTGGGTAATCAAAGTTCATACACAACTTGATGGTATTAGGAAAAAAGGTTGTGGTTTAACTACAACATCGGGATGGGTTTTCCTTGGTCGACAAAAGGAAACCCCAACAGCACAGGATAAACTCTTTTTATAGGAGGGTGCGGCCGATAACTCTTGAGTTGGTCAACAATACCCTCATGGCAGCTGTCGTTTGAGTTTCAGTTCTAACAGAAGTGGGATACCTCTATAGTTTGAGGATAATGATCACGTCCTTATACGGGTCTCACCTCGACGAGGTTTACGGAGATGTGGACAAGGTGGAAAGTTATCTCCGAGGTTCAACGGACTTTTCTAGGTCCATATCTGGGTAGGCGGGGTGGTCTACCGCTTGACCCATCCACCTCAGTTGCACCGGGTGCACGGCATTTTCCACGTATGTCAGCAGAAAAGATACGTGATCGACCCTTCGCATATCATCGACCATGGGGGGCTGAACAATGGCGATGGGGTGACTTTTACAGAGGTTCCAGTGGGGATCGAGGATCGACAGGGGTGGTCCTATGAGGGTGGTCGATTCCTCGAGTTCACTTTGGCAGTTCGAGAGTCTCCAAGTGAGGACATGAGAGCGGAAGGCTCAGATGCGTGCTCAGTACCGCTTTTGTATCCCTACCTTGTGTTTAAGATTTACGAGGACGTAAATCCCTTAGGTGGGAGTAATGTAAAGACTTGGAAATTTCAAGGAAAATTGTTTCTTAATTTTCTTTGGAATTTTACAAGAACGCATTTTCTGATGGCGCCTGATTCCGAGGCCCGGTTTGCCTGGAATCATTTTCTGAAATTTAGCTCGGGTACGTTCAGTGAATGAACGAGCGAGTTTTTCTAACTTTTGAACTGGTACTCGGAATCAAATTCCGAGGGCACCGATGGAACCACAGCGCCAGTATTTTCTTATAAAAGCCTATTCCGGAGTTGCGTTTACTCGAGAGAAGTTGATAAAAATTTTGGAAGTTAAAAATAAAAAATTAACAACAATTTTTATTTTACTCTAAGTGTTTAAATCCTTTGGATGGAAGTTGGGTAACTACCCAACCTCCCTTGGGAGGTTATGAGGGTGGTGGGGCCCACATGAACCCCACCCCTTCATATCCTCTAACCTCCTCAACTCCCACTAATTTTATTTACTTAAGATTATTAAGTTATGGAATTAATGAGGTGAGTTAATGTGGAATTCAAACTCTTGAATTTCAAAAATGCTTGTGGTGTTAATAAAATAAGAAAGGAGCTTATTTTATTTTTGTTGTTAGAGTTTTGTCATTGAGAGGTTTTGGGAAGAATATCATCTTCTTTGACGAAGAACTCGAAGAACATCGGTCTCCGACGAAGAACACCGAGTTCTCGGAAACCGATTACCGCGATGCCGCCGACGTCATCTTCCGCGACATTTCTTCCTGCGACGTTTTTCCGCGACGAATTCCTCCATGACGAAAACCTCATTCAAGTCATGCTCGAGGTAGGGGTTTATTTATTTATTTTCGTTCGTGATTTCTAGTATGTCGTTCTTCATGGATATACGACCAAATGATACCGATTAACGAGAGGGGGCCGGACCGCACAAACACAGCCGACCCCCCATCCTTTATCCTTGTTGATTCTTTGTGGATGGAACAGAATGGTGTGGTGTCATCGCACCACGCGGGAATCGCACATCAAGTAATGCGCGGTGCCGTCGCGCCGTGCTGTGAAGATGAACAAGGACGCGACGTCGTTGCACCGCGTCAAAGAAAACTAAAGACGCTGCGGCCAGAGCGGGGCCGCGCCGGACGAACCAAGCCACAGCCGGTTTCGAGCCGCGGCGGAGCAGGGTGACCGGCGGCCGGTTCTGGGCCGCCGGTGTCGGCGATGGAGGAAGGACCGGCCGTCGCCGGTCCTTGTCGGCAGAACCGGCTGGCCTGTGCGGGCTGGCCGGACAAAGAGAAACCGGGGGAATTAATTCCCCCGGCCGGCCTACAAAATGGCCCCCATAAATGGGGGGGCCGCGGTTACACCAGGGGGGCAGGCGCCCCCCCTGCCAACGGCTCGGCCGTTGGCCGAGCTGGCCAGCGCGCTGGGCGCGCTGTGCCCAGGCCGGACCGGCCGCCTGGACGGTCTGCTAGGCCAGGCCGGGCCGCGCTAGGCCGGGCCTACCCGGCCCCAGGGCGAGTCGACCCGGTTCGGGCCGACCGGGGGGTCTCGGGCCGGGTCGGTCCGGGCCCGAAACCCCCATTTTCGGAACTTCTTCGGTCTTTTGCCCATAACGTGGGCTACAGACCTCTGATCGACGCACCGTCAGTTGCGTAGAGATCCTTGGAACGAGGCGGTCTTTTCGGTATATTACACTCAAGGTTTCAGAATACTTTGGGTTCGGCCGGGTTGGTTCGGATACGAAACCAACCGGGCCCTCGGAGCGGAAACGCTTATATCTTGAGTTCCGGACGTCCGATTGATGTGCCGTCGACTTTGATGGATTCCTCTAAGTGAGACGGATCTTTTGTCTTACTCCGCTTGAGGTTTGGATGTCGTCAGGGTGCGGTCGGATTGGTTCACTCACGAAACCAACCGGGCCCCTGAAACGAAAAAGCCAATAACTCACAGACCGGGCGTCCAATTGACGCGCCGTCTGTGTCGTTGAATTCCTCTTGATGAGACAGAACTTTTGGCATACTTTCCCGAGTTTTGGATGCAGTTAGATAGTGTCCGGGTTGGATTGTACCCAAAATCCAACAGGGCCCCTGGAACGGAAAAGCTGATCTCTTTCAGACCAGACGTCCGTTTGACGAACCGTCAGCGGCGTTGGTGATCACGTTGAAGAACGGTCCCTATGAGTATATGCTATGATAGTTCGGGGTATGGTTGAGTTACGGACGGATTGGTTCGCAAACGAAACCAACCGGGCCCCGGGGACGAAAAGGCTAATAACTCATAGACCGGGAATCCGATTGACGCGCCGTCTGTTGCGTTGAGACTCCTATAATGAGGCCGTCCTTTGAGATAATTCTTCATGGGACTTTGAGATAATCGGAGTATCGACCTGTAGCTCATGGAGCAGACCCTCCCAGAGACGAGCGTGCGGAGTACGGAGACCGTGTAGCCGACTGAGACCTGACGACTGTTTGACCGACTTGACTTGGAGTGAGTCGACTAGCCTAGTGGATAGAGCACTACTTTGTGAGGTGCAGACCCATGGAGGATGGAGAACTACCTGTGTGACAGTGCATACCCACGATACTCGTCCGGAGAGTACCTTTGCAGGCTACTAGGGGGTGTGCACTACTGTGTTTGGGTGGCATACCCCAGCGGGAAGAATTACTGTGTTTGGGTTTCTGACCTGCGGTACTCGGCAGGAGGAGAACCTCAGTAGTCTTTGGTTAGTGAGCAGTACCTCAGAGTCGTGACAGGACCACTGTACACTCCAGAGACGGAGCTCTTGAGCAGTTATGGTTTTGATAATAAAAATCCTGGTTTGAGCTGAGACTTTTGACCTTTGTGTTTACCTCTTGATTGAGATGCATCACTTGATAACTTGGGTATATGTATGGGCATATACCTGGGAGGAGGTTATCCGTTGATTTCATGATCTTGGTGTTTTCCCCATGATTGAGATGGGTTATTTGATAACTTAGGTATATGCATGGGCATATACCTAAGTAGAGGTTATCTGTTGAGATCTTCTTTGTGGTTATCCTTGTTGGTTTTAGTGAGACCTTGAGGGTCTCGGGGTCCCTACTGAGTATCGTTATACTCACCCCTGCACGGGCTATGCCCGTACCTCGTTGTGTTGGTTGCAGATGACGGGCAGTGCTTACCAAGGCCGAGTGTTCGAGGACTGGACGGTACCCAGAGGTGGACTACACAACGAGTCTGTACCAGGAGGTGGACTACACGACGAGTCAGTATCTGGAGGTGGACTTCACGGCGAGACGACACGCGAAGGTGGATGACAGGCGAGAGCATTTTGGAGGCTATCTGTACCTACCCTTTAGGTAGGATCCGTGGTGGACGATCCAGGAGCTGCGCCATCTGTACCTACCCTTCAGGTAGGATCCGAGGTGGACGACCTAGGAGCTTCTTCCTTTCTTCCAGCTGTTGTCTTTTTCTGTTGTACTTGGTTCAGTTGTAGTTGTACTTTCTTTTGGGTTTGTATTTTGGCCCATTTACGTTTCAGCACTTCTCTGTGTACTTAGTGTTTTACTTCCGCTTGTACTTTGTGGTGTTTTGTTTACTTTATAAAGGCAATGCCTTCCCAGTTATCGGGATTTACGCCTTTGACGGTAGTCGCCATCCCCTGGCCTATGGAAGGCGGGATTGGGGTAGTCACGATACAGGCCCCGAGGACGGGTCGTGACATGATGTATAACACTAATAAACACTAAATAATTTTCTTATGACGATTTTATAAATATATTATAACAAAACCACATAATAATCATCCATTAAATTAGGTTATGTTCATGTTGGTGTTTGTTTAGCCACCCACTTTAATAATACTATGAATTGGAATCCTCAATGATTATTGGAACAAAATTACATGTATAATAATATACATATGTGTAAATATATGGTTATTTTTTTATTACATATATGTTATATCAATATTAAATTCATTAATTAAGAAAATATACCATGATCATAAAAAATCAGCAAACATGCTTATTATCAATTTAATCTTCAATGATAATGAAATAAAAATAATGAAAGGCCTTTAAAACACAATAAATTATTACAATTAATTCCTGAAAAATCTCTAATTACTTAATAATCCATAACTTTTAAGGAATAAATAATACGAAGGCCAATATTATAAAACTGGTACAAAATATCAAAACAATAAACACTTGATTTGGAAAATTGGGAGAATTAATTTAGAGAATAACTATTTAAAAATATTACAAATGAACATTTAAAAGATTAATGAGATAAATTAAGTCATTTTGATATATATTTTTATGATACATTATTTTAATATATGTTATTGGAATTTAGGATAAATTGTACGGGATTTCTGTCTCCAATTTGTCTCTTTGAGACCTATTTTTTATAATGAACATAATTTATTTCATGTGGTGTATATGATACCTATTTGAAATATTTTGTCATTAAAATATTGTATTCATTATATTTTAAGATAAAATGTAATCCTTTTATTTGAAGAGTTTATGATTTAATTTCTACCGATTCCATATTATGGGGTTTCCTTCTAAAATTTCATTATTTTGGAGTCATGAAATATTAACCATCAAATTTATTTTTTGGGATTAATAAATTGATAGAGGATACTTTTTTATTTAGTAAAAATTAAATTTAAGGTATTTACAAGTCTATATTATAATCCCTCAATCATATAATTTTAATTAATGACTAACCTTTTCCATGGAGGATTGACCTTTATTTGTTTTGGTTAAGTAAAATTGTTCACAATTTCCTATAAAATGCATCCCTTTGGGGATACTAGAAATAGGATGAAACATTGGATGAAATATTCCTTAGGTAAACAGACTCAAAAAGTACTGTTTAACCATTGAATCAATCATCAATCTTATACATGATAGGTGGTAATAAGTCTTCTCACCAGGTGATAAACACCAAGGGGATTTGCTTTGGAATATTCACATGATTTTATGGAACCATAATAAAGTATTTTTTTCTACCATTGAATTGGTATCCTACCAATGAAAGTTAATTATTTAAATTACTATCTTCCATCAATATCCAAACACATATTAAGAACGCTCAACAATATATTTATTTTGTAAGGGTACTTCATGTTACTTTTCTGATACCTCCATACATATAAGTAGATTTAGGGAAATTATCTTAGACATCCACATTATTTTAATTGATAAATAAGTATAAGATTTACATATTTATCAACAATTAGTTGTCCATTTTGTATTTATAATGTGATTCCTAGTAGAATGGTTTGAAATGTATTGATAAATATTAGGATTAATTCATTGTAGTTAATTAGGTGATTGTTGAAGAATGAAATTATATATCCACTTGATGAATTTGAAGATCTAATGAGATAATGTGTTTTTTTGTTTTCGGTTTATACTTCTTCCAATATCAGGATAAGTGTTATTGCACAAGGCCTTGAAAACTTTTTTTTGATGTCTAACATTAAGTATTCCATTAATTATAAGAGCAATGACTATTTTTATCAATGTTTTCATTTATTATAATGGATAGTTTATTTTAAAAGTTTTAATGTATTATGGATTGATATTGTTCATTTATTACTTTCATATCAATTATAAAAAGTTTTGATTACATGAAAATCTATTTTATTTTACACGTTACTAAGAATCAATGTTACCCTTATGTATTTCCTTTCCCTAAGAAACCTATAAGAGGAATATGTGCAATTTTTAGGGATATAGTGGAATGGATAATAATGTTATTCAAATGTGTTCATTTTGTACCTTATATTTCAATGTGTGATCTATGTATTCATCTAAAATTCAAAAATAAAAAAATTATTCTATATTTTAGGAACTATAGTATCTTGTACCAATTATTTCGTTTAACTACTAACATGGGGTTTCTAGAGGCAAGGTTGTTATAGATGATATCAAAGGAAGTTCTGTAACATCCTTGTCGATTATATTTTAATGAACCGTGTATAATATGAAATTTAATTAGAAAATACCTCATGATTTATAGGCAACACTCTAGAACTAATAAAAGAAATTTTATTTTACACTTCAATATTATGACGTGATTATGTGTACGATATTGCATAAAGTCAAAAACATAAGGGGAAAATGAAACCTATCAACAACAACATTCAATGACAAGATATAACCCATAAATAAGTTAATGAAATTGAAGTAGAATATAATTAGTTCATATCCTCACTGGGTAAGCTGGCCTAGATTATGAAAAAAAAGATTACTTTCCTAGATTGTCTTGCTGATCCACCACTTGGTGTAACTAAGATGGATCTTTTAATGTGACAAATTCCTCTAGTATTCATTGGAAGAACAAGTATATAGGTACCTAAATAATGGATCAATTTATCATATATGATCTTTATATCTTTGCTAATTAGTGGAATTAAAAAATTCATTGCAATAGACTATCAAATAAAGAGAGATATTGACAAATGGTGGTTGATATTTCAAAATACTAAAGAGGAAGATGAGATAAAGTTCATATAATATAGAACTTCATTGAAAAATTATATTAAAAATACTTTTATCAAGATAATATATTTCTTATAGAACGTTAATTCTACCATATTAGACAAAAGGATCGAGAAAATGTTCCAGAATATGATGCTAACTTTTTATGGTTTGATAGAAATGTTGTAGACTATATATTCAGATCAGAATAAAATATTGATCATCTGATTGATTTTTTATTACCTAATAATTTAATGGAATTGGTTTCTAGGACCATTTCATCAAATGAGGTTATAGTCACAAGTTTAATTATGATATAAAAGTAGGTCTTTATGATATATATTATTATGGGGGATTAGAAGTAGAAGAGGTGGACTAAGTGTAATGTGAAATATAATGCAGTAAAGGGGAAAAAAAGATAAGGATTTCTTACATGTAATAGCTATAGGAAAAACACTCTCCGGGATATGTAGGAAGGGAACCAATGTTTAATACAATTGTATAAAAAAAGTCCATAAAGATCTATAATTCAAGGGAATTAAAATTTTTAGGTTAAATGATTGAATTGTAATGATACCTAAAATTATGATTATAAATTCCTTAACTATCAAGGAAATTTACCTCATAAGTTTCCTAGGGGAAAATTCAGGGTTAGGTTATTAAATTAGCTGAATTTGAAGTTAGTAATGAAAAAACAGAAGGTAAATTGATAATTAAATCATTTTTAATCATTTTTATTTAATTCTATATATTTTTACTCTTTTATAACAACAATGTTTTCAAAAAATCATTATATTCTACCATAGAACCCTAGTAAGGGAGTAATCAATTAAGACAAAAATTGTGAGTCTTATATTAATATAGATTTATCAAGATGTTCTAATAATGATTTATAGATTTACCCTAATTAACAATTTGTTCATTATACCTATGGTCAACATTGACATGATCCATGGTATTTATTGATTTTAAAATAAGAAGGAAAAATATCACTTCCATGAAAAGGATATTATGATTTCAAAATGTGAAGGAGAATATCTTATCGTTGAAGGGGAAAATTCAATATCTAATTCCTGTCTAGATCCACCCCTAGTATTTATACATGATGAAATGATAGGTAGAAAAGGGGAACAAGTGAAATCTATGGATGAGGAAGATATTTTTAAATTATAAGATATACTAAGTGTATAAAAAATAACTGTAATTTTTTTTTGAAATATTTAACTAGTGATCCATCAAATCATGAAGTCATGTTCTCCAGTGAACACATTCCTTATAAAATGATATATATATATAAATCCATACAGAGTGGAACTAGGCGAATTAGTGGATTTGAAGAAATAATTATAAGAGTTGAGTGACAGTTGATTTTTAAACACTATAGATTCACCATGGGGAGAACTTATTTTATTTGTAAAAAAGAAGGATGGTTCTCTAAGATTGTTCATTTATTATAGGCATATCAATTACATTAAAATAAATAATAAGTTTCATTTTCCACACATTGATGACTTATTTGATCAAATTCTTGGAGACTAATAATTTTAAAGATGGTTATTCAATATGGTTTTCTTCTATTAAGGGTAAAGAAGGATGATATACCAAATATGACTTTTGAAACATGGTATGGAAATTATGTGCTTATAAAAACGCCTTCTATATTGAATAACAAACCTTATATATTGGTGTATCTAAGGAATAAAGTATTCAAAGAGTATATTGAAATGTTTATAGTGTAATTCATTGACTATATCTTGATATAATATAAGAGCTATTAAGATAATGATAATCATATGTAAATAAATTTTGAAACCCTCAAAAAACATTATTATAAGGGAAGTATAATAAGTGTAAGTTCAAGCTAAGTGAAGATTATTTTCTAGGAGATATTTTCTCCAAGAATTATATATCTAATGAATGTTCAATGATATTGTTATTTTAAGAATTTCCTACACCAATGAACATAATCAAGGTCTAAATTTTCCAATGTTTAACAAGTTACTGTTGGTGGTTTGGTCAATATTATCCTGATTGTCCAACCAATATAAATAGTTAACACAAAATGGAGTTGAATTAACTTGGTTAAGGTAATGGAAGGAATGTTTTTATGAGAGAGAGTTGATGATGATAAATTCATTGGTATTAATTATAATATATGCTAAGGAAGTATTTTTAATTTATAGTGATTCATCAATGAAAGGGCACAGCTATGTACATATGAAGAATGATAGAGTGATTTCATATGTTGAAAGGTAAATGAAAATACATGAATATAAATATCTAATTCAATACCTTGATATAGTATCTTTAATTTTTTCTTAAAAAATAAGGCGGAACTGTCACTATAATTAAATGTTTGAGATATATAAATATTAAAATAGTTTTAAGTATATATTATCTTAGAAGTTTCTCAATATGAGGAAAATAAGATGGGTGAAATTACTCTAAGACTATGATTTCTCCATACAATACCACCTTAGGAATGAAAAAATGTGGTTGATGAAATGAGTATGGTATAGTTTAGAGTTTTTACATGATTATGATTAATTAGGATCAAATATATCGATATATAGTAAAAATATATATGGTAACTTCTAGGTATGGGGAGACACCATTAATTTTCTAAGAAAGTACTAAACCACCCTTACTAGAATGGATAGAGAAGTCCATGTTGGATGATAAGAACACAAAAAGGATGATTAAAGTAGTGATTGCCAAATTTTTTCTGACTTCAACTATAGAGATGGAGTTTTGAAGTATGGAATGCAGTTATGTGTTTCATCCATACCATAGATGAAAAGGGAACTGATAGATGATAAAAATAACTCCAATTTCTCTACACTCCCTCGTATCACCAGGATGAATTGGTATTTAAGAGAATATATATATTGGGATGGAATAAAGTATGTAATTATATACTATGTGTCTAGAAGATTAGTAATATATTAGGTAAGGGATAAAATAAAACAGACTAAGTAAGTCATGAAACCTCTTCCAATACCTATATGAATGTGCAATAATATAATAATTGAATGTTTCAATGTAATTCTAAATAATCCTTTAAAGAATGATTATATATGGGTCATTGTTGATCATCATACAATGTTTTATCATTTCATATAAATAAGTGAAGATCTATCACTTTATATCCTTGAAAAGTATATATTAATGGAATTATAAGTCTTTATAGAGAACCCATATCAATATTATTTAATCACGACCCATATTTTACATTGAAATTTTGGAAGAGTCTTCGAATAGATCTTGACACTACGGAACATTTAAGTACTACTTATTTTTGCTAGAATGATGGGAATTCAAAAATAATTATATAGACTTTGGAAGATCTATTGGGATTATATCCTTTTGGACATCCATGGTTTTTGGTATTAATATATACATTTGGTAGAATTTTCATATAAAAATAGATTTTATTAGAGTATCCAAATGTCTCCATATGAAGAATTTAATATGAATAGGTATTGTAATATAACATATATTAAATAAGATGGAGAAAAACTGATAGTTGTCCTAAAGTTTATAGAGTATAAGACTATTAAATTATTGACTGTTTAGGATCACATTATTGTATCCCAATGAGGAAAAAGGAAATATGTTCATAATCAAAGTGAAGATATAGAATTTCAAGTTAGGGAATAAATATTCTTAATGTTTTCTCACAGTAATAGTGTTATAATATTTGGGATAAAGGGAAATATAATCCCAAGGTATATTGTGCCTTTTGAAATATTTGAAATAATTAGAGCTATGTCTTACCAATTTACTATTCCATCCAACCTATCAAAAGCACACAAAGTATTTTGTGATTCATTTATAAAGAAATACATGAAAGATATAAATCCTGTGACCACATGTAGGGGAATAATGTTAGGAACTAAATTTCATATCATGATGATCCTGTCTATATGATTGACACGAGAGGGAAATAATTTCAGAAGAAGACACCTCATTTAGTGAAATTCTATTTGAGAAAAAAATAATTCAAGGAGCCAACCTAGGATCCTGAAAAATCTATATGGAAGGAGTATCAATTTTTTTTCTATATAAGATATATAACAATATTTTTAGGATGATATTATCTATGGATACATAGTCGAACTCCCGAGACTCTACTATTGTAGTTAAATAACATATCATGAACTATAAAAAATACACCCTTTAATGTACCTTTATTATTGTCTTTATCAATTTATGTTATTTAAAATTAATGAAATTATCATTTTTTTAAATCATAATATCAAAATTAGTTTAGTGTGATTTTTTATCATCTTCTATAATGGTTTATTTTAATTTGATAAATATTGTATTTATGAAAATTAAAATTTCCCAAATTTTATCACTATATAAGAATAACATAGAAGACTTAAAAACTATTAAATTAATCAAATATGAAATTAAATAATAACATATTTTATTTTTAAATATTCTTTATACCTATAAAACTTATGCCAAAGATTTTTAAAACTAATGTAAAATGACACTTTATTATAAATTTTTAGCCCCATTTTATTTTATTAATATATTTTTAAAAATTCAGGAATTAATTGATTTCAAATATCCGTAACCTTATTTTAGTTTATAACAAATAAATAATTATCATAATAATTATTAACATTGATAGTTTTATCTCTCATATAAATCTTAATCTTGGAAATAGTATTTTCATATAATTATTTTTATGTGTTAAGTAAGATAAATATGAAACTAACATAAAATGAATATAAAAACATTATTTGATAAAATTAATTTCATATTTATTATTATAATATATAAATATAATACAATATCAATTTTAATTATTTTCATTTTAATAAACTACCATGGGTAAAAAAATACCTCAGAAGAAGTACACTTGGGTAAAAAAAATTAAAAGGGAATATCCTCATATTATTCTAGGATACTCTAGAATAATTGAATCAGAGGAAGTTTCATCCATACCATGTATTAAATTCTGTACCTTAGAATTATTAGAGCATTTTACTGAAAACAGTGTAAATATATAAGTGAAGGGTTTTTCCAAGACTACCCATCCCTCCCCTTATAAAAGGGTACACATACACACCTTAATGATACCCCATTACCTTATTATTAAGTTTTAAAATTATTCTATTTTACTCTCCATATTATCCTCTCACACAAACATAATCCCCTAGTTTGTTATTATTATCCCAATCCCTTTAAATTCAGGGATTCTTCTAAGGAAAATCCAAGTCCTGGATGTGGGTATTATCAACTACATAGTTTTTTAATAAATTTATTCTATTAAATTTACTCTAGGTATAATAATATAATTATATTATAATAATTTTTATAAATTAATGTTACTATAAATCAGTATTATAATTATTCATTCATATAACCCATCAAATAAGAAAAATAGAATCGTTGTTCGTGAATTGTGTGAACTACCAAATCCTTGATGAAATTCATTTTTTCCTTAAAACGCTTAATGGATGTGTATAAATATGATAAATAATGATTAATTTTATGTTTATGGTAACATTAATGTTTTTATAACAAATTATAGAACATATTATAGATTGATTTAAAAACTACCACATTTAATTTAATCAATTATAATAAGCTTCCCAATCTGATATCCATCTATTCAAATTGATTAACATTACATATCCATTAATTATTAATGTAATTCATTATAATTTTTATTTATCAAAATAAAAAATCATAAATATTATCAAAATTTTCTGATATAATGATATTACAACAAAACAACATCATAATCATCTACTAAATCATGGTATGTTCATGTTGTGGTCGGTTTAACCACCATCTTGAACAATGCTATTAATTTATACCAGGAATCACCATGGGAAAAAAATTACATGTATAATATAATATAATGTGTAAATATATTATTTTTTTATTTATATGTCATATTAATATTTAAATCATTAATTATGAAAAAACACCTAGACTGTCAAGATTTACCAAAACATGTTTGTTACAGATATCATTTTTAGGGTAAAGACTAAAAAAATCACTAATGTGATTTTAAAAATTAATAATTATTATAAATATTACCTTATAGAAACTTTAATTATAGAATAATGTGGAATTTTTGAAGAATAAACAAAATTAACAACACTATTTTGAAACTAGAACAATTAATGTAGCATATAAACAAGCGATGTAGAAAATCAGGATAATTCATATAGAGAAAGTTTATTTATAAAGATTATTAATTATATTAGATAAGATTAATGTTATAAATTAATTTATTAATAAATAAATGTTTATGATAATAGAGGTTAAATTACATTTGAATAATTTGGGATAATATGTAAGGGTTTTCCATCTCAAATTTATATCTTTGAGATATATTTTGTATAATTCATATAATTTTCATTATGTGGTGTATATTGTGACATCTTTGAAATGGTTCATGAAATTATAACTGAAACTATTCTCCCATATAACCCCAGTCATTCATCCCTGTATGATAGAGGCTAATAAATATCAAAAATAGTACATGGTGGAAAAATGGGGAGACTATACCTTCATTATAAGAGTGTAAAAAAATGGAATAATAATATCAAATAATGGTGGAAGCATATAGGTAACTGAATATCTTAAGAATACACATCCATCATATATATATGACATGGTTCATTATGATCATTTAAACCTATAAAAAAGAAATATAGGTAGACATGGATGTTGATACACACACATATAGGTTTACCAAAGAACCTAAAAAGTTTAAAAAGTCTATCTCAAGATAGAATCAAGAGCTATAGATTGGTTCTATTCTCCCCTCATCCGGTGATAGAATCAACCAACTATCGACAACCAGGTTCTTTCCTTCATCCCTACCCATATAAATGTAATATTTCATGGCAAAAAATGGAGGTCTAAGATGGTTTGGATATAAACTCAGGATGGTCACTACTGATGGTGTCAAATTCTATTCAGTCTATAAATATATTAAATAGTGAACATTTAACAATAAAATAAACGACTAAAGTGTGGTATATAAAAAACCCACATTTGTTTGGTTTCCAATGGAGAAACGATCCTCTACTAGATAGTTTTTCCTAATATGAAATATCTTTGAATAATCAGTCAATCTGGATTTAATTTATAATAAAATATTAGGAACTAAATCATAGACCAAGAATCCCTTTTTAATATTATATGATCAAAATTTATAATATAGATATCATAAAAGTAATCCTATAACTAAATCCAGGATTGTGATTTGTCTTGGATGAAACATAATATAATCAACAAAACTATTTATTTCAAATTAAATCTAATCATGTCTATGGTGTTACTACTTTGGAACCCAAGTATTGCTTCATGTGTTTCATGAACCGATATTCTTTAAATCCTATCATAATCTTATCTTAGAGGATCCTTTGAATCAATCTAGGTGTTTTATAAATTCATAAACCACTGATTTTATTCATGGAAATCCCTAAAGGGACTCCTTGTGTCACCAATGGTCTATATAATAATCTGTCCCATGAGTTCATTCTAGGATTTTGACATAGGGAGTCCAAGAATCACTTAGGGAATGACAATAGTCTTGCCTTTGAGACCGTCTTTGGTAATCCATAATTTTTTTGAATGTATCACTCAGGGGTTACCAGCTCCCAAATGATTCCATGTATGGTGTTCATATGAGAATCCATGTGTCACAAGTGGCACATAATAAAGATATCCTTATAAACATTTATTTAATCAATAAAAAGAATCTATTTATGGTGATCCTAAATTGGGACCCACCTATCACTCTATACATGGAAAAAAGAATTGTCATAGTAAAAAAGAACAAAACATACCATTTTTGTTCAATTTTAATTCTATTAGGAATTGCATTTATAAAAATAATTTACCTCACCTGATAAGGCATCCCAAATCATGTATAGGGTTATATGGCCTAGTATCACAAGAATCCTCCCATTAACTGTAATTGGTATTTTGGATATAAAGATTATATTAAGCCTAAGAGAGATGTATAACAACCAAAGGTATAGGGACATGGTCATCCATTACCTATTCATTCAATTAAATTATAATTTAATCAATTTATTTAACATCCCAACTTAAGGGGTGATGAACACATCTCAAAAGAGAAAATAAACTTATAAGAAATACATATTTTTTTTATCTATTAAAAGACACACCTGAAATAGAGGATCAAATTCTAGTAAATTAACCTATAAAAACAAACAATCGGTCCCATGAGTTGTATAGGTAAAGCCTATTCATTTAGTTTTATTTTTATCTATTTTAATAATAGAAACTCAAAAAAATACAGCGTGCAACACAACAATCTAAATATAAACATCAATAAAATATAGGAAATGAAAAATAACACCAACTTAATGTTGGTAACCAACTCCTCATCCATTCCTAGCCTCTAATCCATTATATAATGGAATAAATTGAGAAAATTGAAAAACAACCTAAAAATAGGGAATATTAACTCTCAACCAAATATCATTATTGAAAAGAATAATAATGATGACATGTGAAATATGAATAAATAATTAACTAGTGGATATCCAATGATACTGAAAACATTTTGATCGGAGTCCAGATGGAGAAGATATCACAAAGACACATTAGGGTTGGATTGGATCTTCAAATAAATGAAATATGGGTCCATTTCTAGAGAAATAAGAAAAAAATGGGGGAGGGGTTTAAACATATGAAGACCTTAAGAGAAAAGGGTCATTTACACATCATTAAAGTGTCTCATGGTTTTCCCTCATGATTGGACAAACCATGTTCCAAAAGTGTTTTGCTTACTACCTTGGAAACCCTTAGGAAATGGTCATGGTTCATGATTAGACAAACCATGCGCTGATCATCCATTTTCTATCTATTACAAATTCCAAGGTGAATATAAAGGTATGCAACAAGGGTTGCACATATTTATCAAACTTTTTGGCCCTTTTCAATGCATTTGGTCACCCTTATTATTTATTCTAACCTTGTGGACTAGGCTGGATGGTTTCTAAAAACCGAGTGACCCAATTCAGTCCTGCACAATCCTAGGCTTTGAAATCCATGTAAGCCCTAGACAACCCCATTTCCTCCCTGACCCCACTAGGGACACTCATTAGTATAACATTAAATAACTAAACCAAAAATAAATGTTTCCATACCACATTGAAAAGTAAGGTTCTAAAAATATTATCCTTTTAAACAAATTAATCCATGAATTACCCTTTTATGGGTGATAAAGAATCATCAAAGAATAACTTTAGCTACTAAGAATGTGCTTTGGCCTCCCACTCCCACATCTCATCCTATACATGGACACACTACAATATCACTCGTACATGAGGAACAAACCTTCCATATAGAACCTTTATGATTTGATCAACAACCTATATGATGATCCTCAAAGTATGAATGTACCACCAACTCAACCTCATCAGGTGGAAGAATATGTAGAGGATTTGAATGATAATGGAGATATAAAAATACCTAGAATACATCATTTATGGAATTAAACCTCTGAGATAATCGCAACTAATTGGCTAACATCCCGACGCACTTCAGAATCTCAATGGGCATGAAGTAAGGAGGTGATAACATCCCATATTTCTGAATATGTCTATGACCCATTATATGTGTAACTTGTAAGAAAATACAAATTTGCACCTTGAAATATAGTGGTTTATGATGATGATCGTTGTATTATTTCTATCATGACTGGCCTGTAGACATCCACTTCCAAATTACTCAAACCTGCTCCAATGTATCTAGAATTAGATGATGATCAAGTAGCACAGCCTAACATACATATAACCCAAATTGGGGTGAATGGCCTACCCTTCCATAAATGGAATCATAGTGATCCATATTTATGGTCAACTAGAATCTGTTATTATAATAAAACTCAGAAATAGATAAATGTATCTTTTAAGAACCATTTAAATAAAAAATTCATTCTTGGATTGTGTACTCCAAACCTACATCGTAAGATTTGAATTACCATTAGACTGTGATTGATGCGATTTACTCCGCATTACATATGAACCAAGTGCCTCTTCAAGCACATACTAAATCCATGATGTGAAATTAGAATCTTTATCTAATATAATAGACCATAGAACCCTATAAGGGATGAGGATGTCATGAATTTTGATCCTCCTGAGATTATCCACTAACAATGACTCGCATGTTTTGTAAGAAATGGGATACATTTTTCCTCTACCTATTACCACCCAAACAACATCATTAAGTAGACATGATATGGGAAATCCTACAGGGAATTACATGGTGAAGACATCCCATTTCAAATCATGAATATGTAATGGCTATAGGATCCTAGTTGGTCACTAGTGTTTTTCCTTCACTTACTGAAAGGTGTACCGTTATGTAAAAATCCTAGCTATAGCTAGATTTATCCCTAACCACTAGTATTGAGATGGTAAGTCATGATACATCATTATAATATTGAGATATAAAACCCATAATGAGGCATGAAAATATTGAATCAAGACCTGTTGGGTGCCGGTAGGAACCCATATGTGTTTGTGAATGTGAAATATCTCAATATCATCAATGAACAAAATAAGAGGCAAGGAATATTATGCTACACTCTTTTGTGGGACCAATCCCTCATAATACAACAACTAATTCATCTTCACTCACTCAAAAAAAGCAAATATGACACTAATTTTGATTCATGAAATGACTTTACATGATGGTAATGAGCCTCTATATATATCACAAAAAATCGGTCCATATGTTTTATCTCTCTACTAGCCATTTGAACTACAGGGGTTTGAGTCCTCCTGCTTAGAGCACCAATAATAACAGTTCTTTTTCCATCAATATAATCATGCTCAAAAACCAATAGACCATAAGTATTAAACCCATCTTCATTTCTTGAGATTAAAGGAACACTGTGTAATGTTTTATTTGAGGATTTTGTTGTCTTAACACACACAAAACCACTCTCTCAGTAAATAATGCCTCAAAAAACATAAGAAATGAACAAAAACGACTAACTTGAGATCATGTGTTGAGTAGTTATGCTATTATTTCATCAAGTGATGAGACCTTTATGCCATGAATCACTCATCCTTCTTCAATGCTACTCTAATAATAATAATAAATTATGCATCATAATAGACTATATATATTCTTCCTATATTTTTTTGAATCATTATTAGAGATTAATTCAGTCTCTATTTCATCTTTTGAAAGGCCATCTCATTGGATTTATACAATATAAAAATCACAACATTCTTGGTCCAGCCTATATGATGATATTATTGGAATGATAATTCTTATATAAATTGAATACAATAACTATATAACTAATGGACTCAATATATCAATTTTTTTGGGATACTCCCAAAAAACTAAACTCTAACATTCTTTGGGTCAACTGATACACTTATCTCTATAATAATATACCCTTGGAAGTGAATATTTTCCGTAAAAAAGTGTCAATTTATGATATTATCATATAACAGATTCTATATCAGTATATCCAATGAAATATAAATATTTTTGGCATTTTCATGTCGAGTGTGAGGATATACCATGATTTAATCCACTATTACCACAAAAAATGAATCTAGATATGGATGGAAAACCAGGTTCATCCATGCCATTAAAATTGCTGGAGGGTTCATGGGGCTTAATGACATGAACAAATACTCAAAAACACCTTTATTCATTGGAATAAAATACATGGTATATCTGATGGTCTAATATGAACTTGATGATAACATTATATTGGATCAATATTATAGAAAACACTATGTCCTCAGAGCTGGTCAAAAAGATCTTGTACACGAGGTAATGGATAATGGTTCTTAATTGTAAGTAGTTTCACCTGATGGTAATCCATTAACATCTTGCGGGCTCCATCTTCCTTCTTGAATAAATGGAATGGTGAACCCCATGAAAAAAATTTAGTTCACATAAAACCCTTATCTTCCAAATCCTCTAGCTTCCACTTGATCTTCTATAACTCAATAGTTGCCATCCTATAAGGAAGAATGGATACTACTGTATATCCAAGAACTAGATCAATGGAAATATCTACCTCCCTATAGAAGGAGGTAGTCTTAAAACCGAATTCTAGGAAAACATCTCTATAACTATATACCACTCGATGGAAACACACATGATGCATTCCATTATCATCAATACATTTTCTAGAAATAAGTGTTATCATCCCACCCAGGGCATGATGTTCAAGAATAGTTTCAGTAACCTAGGAATCCCATTAAACTCGGGTAATAAATACCATACCCTTTGGTTATATTAAAGTCATCCTTTAATGATTGCAATCAATGTAATCATGATAAGGAACATGTCCATTCAAATCTAGAGGGTACCAATCTCTTTCTTAGAGAGAGGACCGAAAACCCCCATGATGAAGAAATAGGTTATATACAACCTTATGCTTCCAAATACACTAGCTTCCTCTTGATCGTATATAACTCAAGAGTATACATCCGGAAACGAGGAATGGATATTGGTGCAGTTCTAGGAACATGATCAATGGAAAACTACACCTCTCTCTCTCTCAGGTGGTAGTCTCGAAAGACCTTCTATAAAACATTCCTCCAATGATCTAACACTAGAGGTAAATACAGAATATTCATTCCCTTCTCATATAGATATAGTCTACTAATATGTGTTATCATTCCACTCAACTCATGATCCTTATATTTAGATCGAATCACCGGGACATCCCATTCACCTTTTTGAATTAAAACCCCATATATTGGTGATATATAAGTCACCCTTTAGTGATTTTTGTCAATATAAATATGATAATGAATAGATCCATGAAAAGCATTAGTGTACCGTATTCCCTCTATACACAAAGGACATGAAATCATCACAATGAAGAATTGGGTCATATTAAAACCTTAATTTACAAATCCTTTAGATGCATCTCGATCTTCTAAAACTTAATAGTAGTCATCCTCTATGGAGGAATTGATAACAGTGTAACTCCATGCACTAGCTCGATGAAAAAGTATACCTATCTCTCTCAGGTGGTAGTCCTAAAAAGGATTCTGGGAAAAAATACATGAAATGATTTACCATTATATGTAATCCACATGATGAGTTCTCTTATCATCTAGATATATTCTAGAAAAACAGTTCTACATCCCACCTAGCACATGACGCTTAAGTCTATCTTGACTCACCCAGAAATTATATTCACCCCACTGAATAAAACCCCACCCTATAGTGATGTGAAAGTCACCCTTCAGTAATAGAAATCAATACAAGAATATTAAGTAACTGAACATTCCATCATAAGAATGATGTCAAACCCTTTCATATCAAGGAAAAAGAGGTTCCACATGAAGCAACACCCTATATCTCAAGGGTGAACAACAGACATTAGTGTACACTCTCTGATCAAATCCCCAATGGAGTATAAATTTCCATCATTGCACATGAAAACTAAACATTGAGCCCAAGGATATCCAAAAATAGTATATTTATGAAGGAATGACAAGAATTTGTAAAAAAAAGTGTATATACTATTGTAGATGATACTAGAATAGTACGAATCACTGGAGAAGGTCTAAATCTATACTCCTTACGTATTGGATTCCCTACATACGTATATATAGATATGAAACCCTATGATATAGCCTTGATACCTCGATCATTTATACCTTACTAGAATTAAAAATTTAATGGTTGGATACCATTTCCATGATCAAAGACTCATCAAGATCATCTGAATAAAATCCCTCTCAAAACATGATGAGAAGCTAATGACCTCTCCCTTAAATGTGGTGTTGGTGAAAACCCTCTCACACTGGCTACTAAAAGAAAATCTATAAAAAACCTTGAATATGACCCATATTATTGAAATATCAACAGTCAACTAGGTCATTTGTACACTAAGGCATCATTTGTACCAATCTACCATAATAATGGAACCTCACTTGGATACCTTAGTATACAACCTAGCTACTGATATCATAACACGGATGCTTCAACTAATACTTATTAATATTTGTTGATATAGTTCTAGATCTTGGTGCTGAATCACCCTAGATTCCCCACCCTATCTCAGGATATGCTTTCTGATAATATCCTAAATAACTATTCTAGATACTATATAAATTTTAATGTCATTCACCTATGATAAAAATTCATTCCTAAGACCATGCAAATAATTTTATCTTTATATAACTCATTATCTATCAACATAAGTGGGAAATAATTGTGATTTTTGAAAGGGGAATAATATTACATGACTTGTAAGGATCCTTGCTCCATGTGCATATACTCTTGGCCTTTATCGACCCTCAACATCTCTGGATAAAAAGAATCTTATAATGATTTTTGAAAATAACTCTAAACCATTTCTGTATGACGATCCATCTGAGTAATAACCAGCCACCATTTCTTGGTTGAATAAGAAATCATATATTTATTGAATTTGACTCTCCTTTTGGGAGGTTTCTCGAGATACTTTATAATTTATGGCTTGACATATATCCATTACTATACAGCCTGTGGTCCTTCAACCCCAAAAAAATTGTAAAATGCTGCTACTAGAACTCATGTGTAAACTATTCCATTGAATGGGTAGGTTATGTGTCCACCTAAATAGTCTCCATAAATCATAGGAAGCCCTATCAAAACTAGGAATCAATTCCCATTTTAGGTATAACTGGAGGTTCCACAAGATTCACTACTGGAGGTTCTACTGGTGAACTAGGGCCCACCACCTCCTGAGAATGATCATCACTACCATCCTATTGCATGAATCAAGGATATCATACTGGAATTTTCATTAAATGAAAAACATATTCCTTACCAAAATATATGATAACTTCTAGAAACTCTGATATAAGAATATGATAGGTACAAGACACACTATATAAGAGTCACTCCCCACTTCCTTCTCATAAATATTGGTCTGGGTGACATACATATCATAATAAAAGTAAGAGGCACTATAAACTGCCCACTAATGAGGTTTGGTATGGGTCATGTTTTCTACTATATGTCAAAGGCCTGGATATATAGAGTTTCAATTTTAATTTATATAGCAGTAAACCTCTTAAATTTCAATTTTAATCACATTTAATGGTGACCACTTCATTTCATTAATTAGTTTCAATTTAGATTCGTGTCATTTATATTACAAATCCCTTCAAAATCATTTAGTTATATTGATCAAAATTTCTAATTTATAAAGGAAAAAACTAATAATAAATTGAATTATTTTATTAATTCAATCCCAACTATTTATTTATTAATTCCCTATATGAAATGATAGCACAATTTCTTTGATATAGTAATAATGTCACAAAACCCTTTATAGGAAATGAATGCTATATGTAAATGTGGCAAGGAATAACACAAGAAATAAAGTCCTCAACTTCCTATCCTGATGTATGATGTAATAAATTCTTTCAATATCATCTATGGGTAAAAATATATAGTCATAAGGATCAGAAAAAATCTATTGCATCACCCAATGGTTAAATAAAGAAACAAGAATAAGAATATTCTGGAACATTATAAACAATATTATGAAATTTGGATTTTCACTATACATGAGTTATCAACTCCCAAGAATAAGCTCATAACCAAATACCGACATCTCTTATATATCCTTTCTACCATCCCACAATTTTAATGTAAAGAATGAAACAACTGATACCACTTTTTTACATCTTATACCTATGCTCACGTACCAGTAATAAAACCTGGTTGGCCACATAAGCTCAAGCATGCCTCCCAATATTCTAGAGGAAATTGACTAGTAGTGAGGGTCCATAATGGAATAGTGTCAAGTATATACCCTCATGGATTGGGTGTAGCGGAGTGGTATATTAATATTAAATAATGGATTAATCAAAAAGATAACTAAACAACTGAATTATAATCATCTATAATATAAATACCTAAGTAATCACATCCATTAATATCACACACAAAATGATGATCAAGTAATGAAAAATAAAAATATAGGCGGAAATGAATGTAGGTACACATATATACATGTATACTAAAGGATAAAAAAGGATAAAAATACTATCTCTAGATAACATCATGATCCAAAGCTCAGTCCTATACTACCTCGATTTCATGCTAAAATCAATAAAGCATTGAAAACATGGTGATTTACCCTTTCCCTAAATACATGAATAAAATCTATCAAATTAACAAATGGGTGGCCCAAATAGGGTGTGAGATCAACTCAGTTGGACACCACCAATGGTTTATAATTTCACATAGTCTCTGAATATATAAAAAATAGTGTGCATGTATCAATAAAAGATGTGAATGATGGGTGGTAAATAAACAACCCACGTAGGTCATGGTTCCCATAGAACACCCATCCTCTACTAACTACTTCATCTTAATCTGGAATATCTTTGAATAATTTTTCATTCATGATTTAATTTATAATAATTTCATTGGACATACCTTATAGCCCAAGCATCCCCCATGATTATATTTGATCAAGATGTATAATAATGATGTTGGCACAAATATTCATTCATGACCCACTTTTCTTGATTTAATCTTTAATATTATCTTTGGACATACCTCATAGCTGAAGCATACCCCATGAATCATATATGATCAAGATGTATAATAATTCTATTGGAACTAATATTTGTGCATGCCCAACTTTTTTGCCAAAGATATAAGGACCATTCCATGTAGAGGTGGTCATGCACAAAGGCCTAGGGTTTAACAAAACACATAGTAGACCCTGATACTACTGAGAATTTCTTTCTATTTTTTTGTTAAAGGTCTTAATTTTGATACAATACCATGCAAAAAAAATATGTCTATAGGACCAACCAACTACGCCAATTCAACCAAGGCCCATGTGGAACCAGGTAGTAAATGCCCAAGGGAGTCAGCCCATGCTGACTAGTGGATTAGCGGGGGAGAATAACTCACTTAAAGAATAGGATAGGCCAAATATGTGCAACTCCGCAGGCACACACAAGAATAGGTGCTCCATGTTCTGCTTGGTGGTGGGTGATGCATATGGTATGAGTGCTAATATTATTGCTGTCTCAACATAACAAATGAAAAGGAATAGATTTTATACCAGAGGGTAGGTGGCATGGAAATTCTATATGAGAAATGTTTATTTCCACATGATCAAATCAGGGTTGTCTGATCAAGCTTCCTAGAAATTCTATCCATCAGATCTCTCCTACCACCAATCCCAGACATCCAATCAATATACATTATTTCAAACATGAACTAAACAAACCTGTGTGCTGCATAGCCATTTTACCAACCTAAAAAACACTTATTAGACACCCTGAAGAGAACCTGCTTCTCCCTCACCATCATTGCCATGTCTCCAAAATTTTATTGATTATATCACCAGTTAGAGTCCACAAGACCCCCTAGTCTCCCATGGGACTCCTCGATGACATTCAAGGAAATCATATTATCATTATCTGATCATGCGATTAAACTAATGACAATTGTGAGAGTCCACCACAATCCTTGCAAGCATCCCACCAGCATTTTCGGATAAACTCGAAGCTGTTGCATGATCACCCTTGATCAGGAAACCAAGACAAGGAAAAAGAATAATTTTTAATGAGTAATTTTTCTGAACACAACCCCCTTTCACCTTTACATTTTTTTCATCCGATATATTTTAGGTTTTTTTCCTAGATCATGCGACTTCGCAACGGGAGAACACGCGATGATTGGAAGATTTGTATGCCACCCCATAAAAAGAGGCCAAGGGGTTAGACTCACGTGGCCCATATAAACCACATCACCACTCAAAAAACGTAGGCATGTGTGAGAGGGGATGAGATATTAAAAAATGGAAACACTAGACAAACAGAGTCCCCAACCACCACCTTCAAAGAAATACTATTGCTGAAGGGATCTCCCTTGTAATGGATTCTTTATAAGATCCCAACACATGATCTCCATATGATCACATAATCGCATGTTAGACCCCTATGAATTATTGTGGGGTCCTCTACTAAGATCCCTCACAGATCATGAAACCACATGAACCCTGGAACATTATGTGGTACATCCATACCCTGTAGAAGATGTGTGAGTTACATGAACAAGAGGGCCTAGGGGTTTCGCAAACCCGTGATCACATGGAGTGACATCTATGGATTTTGATGGATAATATAGATATCCCTCGATATGGGTGTCCCACTCCCGCAACTCCATCATGCACCTTCATATACTCGACCATGCTGACCTCCTTCAGTTCCACATGTACTTCTTCCCCAGAATATGAGGACTTCAGAAGAAGGCCCATTCGAGGTCAGGGAGTCCATAAGAAGTCCCATTCAAGGACACCCAAATTCCAAGGAGGCATCAATTTAATCCCAACCTCGATTGTTCATCATTCTTTGCAGACCAAGATACATACCTTTTACATGCTTGAGGAGTCCCTCGTGTGATGCTTTAAAGATTATAAGACCCGATGATGGATAAAAAGACACCCATGTTTGGCTTTCTTGAGAAAATCACACACTTTTATGGATGTGTACACCATGTTCCATGCATAGAAAAGACTCCTCCACCCATACATGTCGAGGATTCAGGATATAGAACATGGAGCACGAATGTAGGGATTTTCCCAAGACCCAATCCCTGATCATGCGAGAATCCCCTCTAGCCCATGATGTCTGCATACAACCTTATAAATGTACCCCGCAATGTGGAGTATCATCATAGAAACCCATGAAATGACAAAAAAATATCGAGGTTGTGTGAACCCTAGGCCATGCACCCCTCACCATGCAATGCATTCCTCTACCCAAACACATAATGGCTTTGATATACAGCCACCACCGCATGAACGCAAGGCCTTTCATAAGACCCCATCGATTCTTCATATGTTCTTTCATATGGCCTCTTTGACATGGAGGATCCCCATGGATTCCCCTGGCATGAGTGGAAAACAAAAATGATGTGTTGCCCAAGATCCATGCAGCCCTCATCTCCCCATGTTCACCTTGTCCTTGATGTACAACCATTGTGTATAAGCCCGGTGCCTGTCATGAGACCTCTTTGATGTCATGAAATCATTGGACTCCCCTGAAAGGTGTCATGTGAATATCCCCTTAGTGCATGCAATATCCCATGGATAGAACCAAGAATTTCCAGAAAAACCCTACATTTAACTCTTTCAACATGAGCACTCGAGGACATATTCCTCCCGTTCAACTTAATGCATAATCCTTTTTGATATGCACTGACGACACTTGGATGAGTACAAGACCTAAATAACACTCATGAGACCCTTAAATGTTCTTGTGATATCCTAAGACAAATTCAATGTTAACCACCAGGAAAGCCTTAGACAAGTCGGGAAGGTCTAGAGACTTCCCTTTTATATGCCACCATGGTCATGCGATGATCTAAGGATGAGACATACAAGTTATGTGAAGAAACCAGGAGTTTCCTTCCATAATTAGGAGATGAAAACCTAGACAATGCACATTGATCAAGAAAAGGAGTCATTGAAATGTCATAATGATCACACGACTGACTATATGTAACGCCCCGACCCTAGTTACCCAAAGTCGGTGCATTATTACATAACATTGGCATGATCACGAGAAAGATCAAGTCTCGAAAGACCGATTAGTTTAGTAGCCTTGGAATAACTAGATACATCCATAAATTTTTACATTACATCATAAAAAAAAACATCTTGTCTTCATATCCCCTCATACTATCCCTACAGGTCATTCAAAAATTACTTCTTCATAATCCTGGGAAAAATAAAACATTGAAAGGGGTGAGATCGGATGCTCAGTAAGGATAACAATATTGCAGAAGCTTTCATAAATAAGCATAAACACTTAAGGCAATTTATAACTAAAACAAAAGCCTTTTAAACTTGAACTTCAGCATAAAATGGCAAAGGTAAAATGAAATAATGCCATTTACTTACTCACATGGATATTCTACTAGTCGAATGATCACATGCAATATCAATAAAAAATTTCATAATGATGGAATGCATAATGCCAGACTATCATAACCACATAGCCAAGGCCTCGTGCCAAGACTACAAATAAGATTTTGCCAAGGCCTTGTGCCAAGACACTAGATTGTCTCATGAGCCCTACCGATGCATCGAGGAGCTATAGCGGGCTCCACCCGTCACTTATTAAGTCCAATGCATTCCTCATATGAACATTTTTAAACATATCATAAACATTCTTATTAAAACTAGCATACAAAATGTCAATACTTTTACCACAAACCATGAATGGTATAAAAACAGCACATCCACAGTCAAACATAACTCATTCGATACAATATGGAAAATTGTATTGTATCACATTAACCTCAATCAAGAATAATGAAGGATGTTGACATAAATGAAAATAATCATCAAAACTATTTGATAGAAATATCCCCCTTTTCTTGAAAACATTTAAAAGTCACACTATTTGTCAAGAATCCATTTAAAAGTAGATTTTTGAATCAAAGTGTCCCATACAACTTTGAAACTTTTTAAAAGGAGTTTTAATTTCTAAAACTTTAATGTCCATAAAAATAAATCCTTAAAACCATTTTTAAAACATGGACATTAATGAGAAAGATTTAGAAGAATAAGTCTTTAAAACATTTAAAAATGGTATTTTAGTTAGAGATTCTAACCAAAAGAGACAATTGAATACAAATAATTGAGGTAATCAAAACTTTTTAATATCATGAGAATAATGGGATTCATGATATACTATGTCAAAGTACATTATATACACCACAGAAAAGTGATTTGGTGTATATCAAAAAAGAAGTCTCAATGGAATGTAAATTGAGATGAAATCTCTCATAAAGGCCGTATCCTTAGGTTAAGGATAAATCAACGACATAATTATGTGTGACAAATATAAATACCCTGAATATGATTGGATATTTAGTGCAAACCAATCAAAGGATATTCACACATATTTTTGAAAAAACAACACCAACGAACTGGATGTTTAACTCAACAAATGGTGAATTAATCCTATCAAATTCATATCAATGACTTGAGAATTATCAATGGAGTGATTATGTGTATCAAAAGTATATCCACGGGAAGGGGAGTGGAAATTATGACATAATCAAATGAATAGAGATTCCACACATAATCTTGGAGTAGTATAATCAATGAAATATGTGTAATGCCAAATGAGTGGAAATTGAAATTCCAAATTCCCTTATCGATTAGGTAACTTACGAAACATACACCCATGAAATAAGTATCATACCCTGATAATGTAAATACCCATAAATTAATGTATATTACAAAATGAATACGATCATGGGCAGTACACATACACCACATGCAATAATTAAGTGGTGATCAATGGAATTCTCACGGAATTAAAAGTGAGATAAGAAAACCCCTTACCATGTTAATCAACTGAGTCGTATGGAAAAAAGTTAATAACCACCAAATTATTTATAGAATAACAGGAATATAAAGATAATCATGATGATATATATCAAATGGCAGTACACAATACACCACCTTCAATAATTTAGTGGCGAATAATGGAAATCTCACGGAATTGAAAGTGAGATAAGAAAATCCCTTACCATGTTAATCAACTGAGTCGTATGTCCAAAAGTTAATAACCACCAAATGATTTATAGAATAACATGAATATAAAGAGAATCATGATGATATATATCAAATGGCAGTACACAATACACCACTTTCAATAATTTAGTGGCGAATAATGGAAATCTCACGGAATTGAAAGTGAGATAAGAAAATCCCTTACCACGTTAATCAACTGAGTCGTATGGAAAAAAGTTAATAACCACCAAATGATTTCCAGAATAAAATGAATATAAAGAGAATCATGATAATATATATCAAATGGAAGTACACAATACACCACTTTCAATAATTTAGTGGCGAACAATGGAAATCTCACGGAATTGAAAGTGAGATAAGAAAATCCCTTACTTTGTACTTTTTCTTTGGTCGATGGTAGGTTTACCTCCTGTCTAATGGTGAAATAATTGTTATTGAATAATACAAGAATCATTTACTTTAATATGATATCATATATGATCTTTTAACATTGATTTGTTAATAATATCTTAGAATTATCATCATTTCGGGTGTAAATGTGTTCATTTTACTTTATATTCTTTGTTATGTGAGCCATATTCGTTATTAATGGGATGTATATTATTCATATCCAGAATTATATCAAGTCCTTAGATACTATTTTTAAATCATCAAATTATAATTATACTTGAATGGATATGATGGATAATGAATCTCATCGCGTTCGTGGAGACGGTAGTCCGTACATACGCACGAGGGACAATATCATTCTTTTGATATTAAAATAATATATAATTGGATGTTATATCATATATACAGAATCATTATCATGTTATATTTATTATTTACATGAGTTACACATCATTATTATACCCATCCAAATAATAATATATTGAATAACAATTACACCACGATGTGGAGACGGTAAGCCGTACGTACGCACGTATGGTGACATGTTATTCAAAGGATGGATAGAATACTGAATATGGTTGTACCATATTTATAATAACATCACAGTGTATATATGATACTGGAGTTATTATTTTATAATGGTAATAACAAAGAAAGAGTAAGTGGATGAAGAAAGGAACTTGAAAAGGGTTGGTGAAAACATTACCTCTTCTTCGGGTTCTTCCTTTTGATTTGATCAAAAGGGATCCATAGGTTGGCTTTATGATCAAACTAAGGCCTATAGTTTGTAGTGAGGGAAGTTGGGAGAGTATTGGGAAAGAGTTTTTCCGAATCAAAAGGATTTGAAGGTGTGAAGAAATGAGAAGGAGGAGTGCCTTTTTATAAGAGGGGTGAGGGGCACCTTTGGAAAAGCTAGAAATATTAATTTATAATAAATTCATATTCGGTTTATAATGGCTCAAAAGTTGAATATTAAAAGGTTAAGGTGGGGATGGGTCGAAAACAACTCAACCAATAGAATTTAGACAGGTTTGGGTACTTATATTAACCATATCTTTAAGTATTAACTCTTAGTTAATTAGTTTCACTTTTACAATGTCTCTTTGTATTTTTATATAATATGGTTAATAAAATTACTACATACATCCAAGCGACCCCCAAGTGGTCCATTAATGATGAAACTATCATGATATAAGTCTCTTGGATGAACCTTAGATTTTTAGGAATTTAATATCAATTAATAATATAAAATATGTTTTAAGAACTCTTTTATGTCAATTTTGACACTATTCAATAACTGATTTTTGTGAAACTCATAACAGATTGATTACTTCGAAAAAATTCAATTAAATCAATCATAATATATCATATTATCCTATAAAATTAGTTTAATTCATTAAAAGTTTCATATTATATTTATTTGGGTATTTATAATATCAATTATTTTAATTTTTCACTTTTATAGTAATTACTGCATCATCATTGTGTCATAAATATAATATATTATTTAATGTCTAAAAATTAAAAATAAAATATAATTATGTATTAAATAGTTTTATCTTTCTAATGAATATTTATAATCTAAAATCCAATTTATATAACCCTATTTAACAATTGATTTTCTAAAAGATATATGCTTGTGTCATTTTTGTATTCATTTTAACTTAATTAAAATAAAGTGTCATTATCACTTACAAGGGCATCCATGGGGTCCCAAAATCGCCCCAAATATGCCCATGGTCGACCATGTATCAACCAATAGGGTTAAGACACGTTTTAGGGTAATTTAGTATTATTATAATATTATTTTTTAACCCTTATTTACCGGATTTACCCTTAACCATGATAAATAAAATATTTACCGCAGTAATTAGTCAAAATGTCTAAAAATAAAAGTTAATTATTTACACAATTTGAACATCCTGATTACAAATATGGAATCCATTTTTCTAAATTCAAAACACAGAAGTGGCAGAAATTAATTTAAAATTAATTTCCGCTGTCAAAACAAAAAGCGTGTTTTTAAGAGATAATAACTATCAAATGATTGACACTTGTTTATGTTCGGTTTAATTGTAAAATTATGTCCAATGACCAAAATTATATTAAATAGTAAAAATATATTCTAAATATACTTTAAAACCACTCAAATTCACAATTTATCAATATTAATTATTTTGATTAAAAAAGTTGTTTTTAATTAAAATATAGTAATTTTCACTATTCATGAAAATATGAAAGTTATCCGAAAAGTACCAAAATTTCACCTTAGGCTAAATTCGATATTCAGAATACAAAAATGAAGTCCATTTTAAAATATAAAATATATATAATTTCAAAAAGTAGGTATTACTATTCATAACGACTATTTTGATTTGTTACGGTGTGTGTTAAAACTCGAAGTTGCGTACAACACACGCTACTGTTTTATTCAAAGGAAAGAATACCGTGGAAGCTTGGGATGTTTTCATTTTAAATTATTTTGATGTATCCATTTAGTCAAAAAGTTTAAAATATTGTATTTAAAAAGGTTTCACTATTAAAAGTTGATAAAAGTGTAATACTGAAAATGAATATGTTCTTGCATTATGACTAAGAAACTCATAATATGGATTTTAAAATTATAAGGATTATATAAAGTTTAAAATTTAATTAATACTATTCATGACCTCTTTTAATGGCTTTTTTTTTGTAAGTCAAGGTGTGATTGAACTCGGTGTCGCATGTAGTGCAAGTTATTGAATTATTTCGAAGAAATAACACACTATGAAATCTTGGGGTGTTACATTCTCCCCTCCTTCAATAAATTGCGTCCTCGCAATTTGAAATTGTTCTTCGAAAATAAATGGTTGAAAATAGAAAATATATTTGTGGGAAAACCCACATCAGAAATTGGATTACTAAAATTCAGTCTTAATATTAGGAAAAGAGAAATGAAAGGGTTACCATCAAATTATGATCTCGATTAGGAGAACCTTGGTGGTAATTAGAGACATATAATTGGAGGAAAAACTTAAATATTTTTAGGTAGTGATTGAGGTCATCAATCACAAACAAGTATAAAATTGAGGTCCTTAAACTCATCAATCTATGATATTTGAAATACCATCGGTCCAACAAAACATATGGTATTGGGATAACACATTTTTGACGTTTCAAAATATCTTAGTTGAAATCCCACATCGAAAAATGAATTAATGAGGCCTCTATTTAAAATAAAGAGTGGAAAGTATGAAGATTACCGAAAATAACACATACTAGGGTTCCATGTAGGAAAATATGGATATGGAAGAGAAATCTAACCATCAATTATCTGATGGAGGGTGGTAGAGAACATGGCTATGAAAAGGCCAACAATCCCAAAGCCATAAATTAGTGATGATTTAAGGTACCATCTAGGACAACATTTTTTTTAAAGTTACATTACATAAGGAAGAGGAATTCATTTATGATATTGACTAAGAACATTATGAGATATACTTAAATTTTAAGTAGATTTTCATTGTTTAATAAATTTCCACCAATAACTCAATTTTTTTTAAACGATGAGTATTCAAGAAGACTTGGTCACACTGGAAGAGCTAGAATAAACTTCTATATAATCACATGATCCATGCAGGATAAACCATATATTTACATTGTCTTTGAAGATTAATCAAAACCAAAATGGTTAGTGAATGATCTAATGATCCCCCAAAAAGATATTCATTGAGATAAATATGCACTAATCTTAATTTCTAAAATTAAACCAACAATACCCCAAAGTTAAATAGATACAATTCGATAACCAATTGGCCTTAAAATCTTTTAATATAATCCAAACTAATATTGAAACCCAAAACATAGTAGAATTTGATTATGTAGTCTCCCATGTTACATTGTATCTCCAAATGACATCAAATACTCTTAAAGTCACATACTTAAAAGTAATTAACATCATCACATATTCTCTGTTATAGGTTAATCATTTCCATAAATAACCCAAATCACTATAGATCAACAATAAAAACGTAGATAAAAATCCACCATTACTCTAAAAATGAAACCTCATTGTATTCTATTTTCCTTGGGCATATAATGTTCCTAACAAAACGAACATCTTCCAAAATAACATTTATCACTTAATCACCAGATCATTTTCCTATACCAAGGGTATTCATTTGAGAAGACATAAGAACCCAAATTATCTTATTATTGATCAATAAAATCATTAAAAAAATAGTCACACTAACCAGGGACTTCAAGTAGTCTAGTGGTAGGTGATAAATCCCAATCGCACTTTGGTTGTGGGTTCGATTCCCACACCTTTGTCCGACACGAAGGGTTGTCACACGGTCTACGTGTTGTCCTTTTTCAAAAACTATATTTTATAATATTACCAAAATGAGATAAATTCCTCAAAATAACATAATTTAACCACAAATGTTATATCATACCTTGCATTTTCATCCCAAATTATAATAACTTATAATTTTCTCAAACCCCAATGATCATATAAAACCAAATGGTTATTTATACCTATATCCACAAGATAAGAGACAATTCTTCCTCAAATATCATTCTCACATGGCAAACTGCGGGGTTACAAATACAAGAGAAAATTATTCCAAAGTAAACCCATCAACAAGGAGTGCTAATACTTTTTAAATTTTTCTCCAACCATTTATTTCCACATAGCTTCTTCTTTGACCAAGAAAATATCCTATAGAATAGGACATTCACTCGGGTAATGGCCAGGTCCCCTACATTTACAGCAAATGACTGTAAATGGACTCTTGGGACCATTTTTATCTTCTTCCATAGTACTCTTCATTTTTCTTCAGCAATTCTTCACTTTATGTCCTTCCTTCCCGCACGTAAAACATTTCGTTGTCCCATTGAGACACTTTCCTGGGTGTCTCTTTCCACATTTCCTACATGATGAAAATTGAGGTTTCTTTTCTCCATGGTCTCCATTGCTGGAGATCTTATCATTTATCACCTTTCTCTTCCTTGTTGAGTCTGGGAGTTGGATAATATATACGTTGTTGATCATATTTTTGGAAAACTGACTTGGCATAAAGGCGATATCTTTTACGCCTATCAACATTCCATTTTGTTTCTCATTGCCACCACCATTCCCACCTTGTACATCATTCTCAAAGTCACTATGACTTCCTTGGAATCCAGCCATTGACTAAAACCAGAAAGCATTGTGTGAGTAATAGTAGTCGTAAAATCATTTAGAGATTAAAATGTCACCATATTCTCAATTTGAAACATATTAGGATTAACCGAGGTCATTTACTATCATCTTATGTATATATTACTTAAATAGGTTTGTAAGGAAAATGTAAATTATCCTAAGCATATCCCCTGGGAGTGTCGTAACCAAGAGTGCAGCAAGGCCCGTTGTCGTGAACCAGTTCCCGTTCGAGTCTAGCTCAAAGCGGTGTTTTCGGGTTTTACCCCTAGGTACATCTGTGCCAGAGCTTCCTCTACCTGCTCGTATCCAAACAGGGATGTATTGCTCAGAAAACTCACAAAATCTCTACAATACCAAAATTCTAAGAAGTTCTTTTATACTAATCCTCAAAGTTCATCTTAGGTCTACGTGCTCTAATCAGAGTTTATCTAAATCTAGCTACCAAGGTTTGTACTAAACCTCCCTCTGATACCAACTCTAACGCCCCGACCCTAGTTACCCGAATTCGGTGCATTATTACATAACATTGGCATGATCACGAGAAAGATCAAGTCTCTAAAGACCGATTAGTTTAGTAGCCTTGGAATAACTAGATACATCCATAAATTTTTACATTACATCAAAAAAAAATATCTTGTCTTCATATCCCCTCATACTATCCCTACAGGTCATTCATAAATTACTTCTTCATAATCCTGGGAAAAATAAAACATTGAAAGGGGTGAGCTTGGATGCTCAGTAAGGATAACAATATAGCAGAAGCTTTCATAAATAAGCATAAACACTTAAGGAAATTTATAACTAAAACAAAAGACTTTTAAACTTTAACTTCAGCATAAAATGGCATAGGTAAAATGAAATAATGCCATTTACTTACTCACATGGATATTCTACTAGTCGAATGATCACATGCAATATCAATAACCACTTTCATAATGATGGAATGCATAATGCCAGACTATCATAACCACATAGCCAAGGCCTCGTGCCAAGACTACAAATAAGATTTTGCCAAGGCCTTGTGCCAAGACACTAGTTTGTCTCATGAGACCTACCGATGCATCGAGGAGCTATAGCAGGCTCCACCCGTCACTTATTAAGTCCAATGCATTCCTCATATGAACATGTTTAAACATAACATAAACATTCGTATTAAAACTAGCATACGAAATGTCAATACTTTTACCACAAACCATGAATGGTATAAAAACAACACATCCACAGTGAAACATAACTCATTCGATACAATATGGAAGATTGTATTGTATCACATTAACCTCAATCAAGAATAATGAAGGATGTTGACATAAATGAAAATAATCATCAAAACTATTTGAGAGAAATATCCCCCTTTTCTGGAAAACATTTAAAAGTCACACTATTTGTCAAGAATCCATTTAAAAGTAGATTTTTGAATCAAAGTGTCCCATACCACTTTGAAACTTTTTAAAAGGAGTTTTAATTTATAAAACTTTAATGTCCATAAAAATAAATCCTTAAAACAATTTTTAAAACATGGACATTAATGAGCAAGATTTAGAAGAATAAGTCTTTAAAACATTTAAAAATGGTATTTTAGTTAGAGATTCTAACCAAAAGAGACACTTGAATACAAATAATTGAGGTAATCAAAACTTTGTAATATCATGAGAATAAAGGGATTCATGATGTACTATGTCAAAGTACATTATATACACCACATAAAAGAAATTTGGTGTATATCAACAAAGAAGTCTCAATGGAATGTAAATTGAGATGAAATCTCTCATAAAGGCCGTATCCTTAGGTTAAGGATAAATCAACGACATAATTATGTGTGACAAATATAAATACACTGAATATGATTGGATATTCAGTGTAATCCAATCAAAGGATATTCACACATATTTTTGTAAAAACAACACCAAAGAACTGGATGTTTAACTCAACAAATGGTGAATTACTCCTATCAAATTCATATCAATGACTTGAGAATTATCAATGGAGTGATTATGTGTATCAAAAGTATATCCACAGGAAGGGGAGTGGAAATTATGACATAATCAAATGAATAGAGATTACACACATAATCTTGGAGTAATATAATCAATGAAATATGTGTAATGCCAAATGAGTGGAAATTGAAATTTCAAATCCCCTTATCGATTAGGTAACTTACGAAACATACACCCATGAAATAAGTATCATACCCTGATAATGTAAATACCCATAAATTAAAGTATATTACACAATGAATATGATCATGGGCAGTACACATACACCACATGCAATAATTAAGTGGTGATCAATGGAATTCTCACGGAATTAAAAGTGATATAAGAAAACCCCTTACCATGTTAATCAACTGAGTCGTATGGCCAAAAGTTAATAACCACCAAATGATTTATAGAATAACATGAATATAAAGAGAATCATGATGATATATATCAAATGTCAGTACACAATACACCACTTTCAATAATTTAGTGGCGAATAATGGAAATCTCACGGAATTGAAAGTGAGATAAGAAAATCCCTTACCATGTTAATCAACTGAGTCGTATGGCCAAAAGTTAATAACCACCAAATGATTTATAGAATAACATGAATATAAAGAGAATCATTATGATATATATCAAATGGAAGTGCACAATACTCCACTTTCAATAATTTAGTGGTGAATAATGGAAATCTCACGGAATTGAAAGTGAGATAAGAAAATCCCTTACCACGTTAATCAACTGAGTCGTATGGACAAAAGTTAATAACCACCAAATGATTTCCAGAATAAAATGAATATAAAGAGAATCATGATAATATATATCAAATGGCAGTACACAATACACCACTTTCAATAATTTAGTGGCGAACAATGGAAATCTCACGGAATTGAAAGTGAGATAAGAAAATCCCTTACTTTGTACTTTTTCCTTGGTCGATGGTAGGTTTACCTCCTGTATAATGGTGAAATAATTGTTATTGAGTAATACAAGAATCATTTACTTTAATATGATATCATATATGATCTTTTAACATTGATTTGTTAATAATATCTTAGAATTATCGTCATTTCGGGTGTTAACGGGTTCATTTTACTTTATATTCTTTGTTATGTGAGCCATATTCGTTATTAATGGGATGTATATTATTCATATCCAGAATGATATCAAGTCCTTAGATACTATTTTTACATCATCAAATTATAATTATACTTGAATGGATATGATGGATAATGAATCTCATCGCGTTCGTGGAGACGGTAGTCCGTACATACGCACGAGCGACAATATCATTCTTTTGATATTAAAATAATATATAATTGGATGTTATATCATATATACATCATCATTATCATGTTATATGTATTATTTACATGAGTTACACATCATTATCATACCCATCCAGATAATAATATATTGAATAACAATTACACCACGACGTGGAGACGGTAAGACGTACGTACGCACGTATGGTGACATGTTATTCAAAGGATGGATAGAATACTGAATATGGTTGTACCATATTTATAATAACATCACATTATATATATGATACTGGAGTTATTATTTTATAATGGTAATAACAAAGAAAGAGGAAGTGGAAGAAGAAAGGAACTTGAAAAGGGTTGGTGAAAACATTACCTCTTCTTCGGGTTCTTCCTTTTGATTTGATCAAAAGGGATCCTTAGGCTGGCTTTATGATCAAACTAATGCCTCTAGTTTGTATTGAGGGAAGTTGGGAG
Source organism: Viscum album (assembly GCA_963277665.1). NCBI lineage: Eukaryota > Viridiplantae > Streptophyta > Magnoliopsida > Santalales > Viscaceae > Viscum > Viscum album. Next base: position 1,553,616,994 of record OY728131.1, read on the forward strand.
AGTATTTGGGCAGAGTTTGGCCGAATCAAAAGGATTTGAAGGTGTGAAGAAATGAGAAGGAGGAGTGCCTTTTTATAAGAGGGGTGAGGGGCACCTCTGGAAAAGCTAGAAATATTAATTTATAATAAATTCATATTCGGTTTATAATGGCTCCAACATTGAATATTCAAAGGTTAAGGTGGGGATGGTTCGAAAACAACTCAACCAATTGAATTTAGACAGGTTTGGGAACTTATATTAACTTTATCTTTAAGTATTAACTCTATGTTAATTAGTTTCACTTTTACAATGTCTCTTTGTATTTTTATATAATATGGTTAATAAAATTACTACATACATCCAAGTGACCCCCAAGTGGTCCATTAATGATGAACCTATCATGATATAAGTCTCTTGGCCGAACCTTATATTTTTAGGAATTTAATATCAATTAATAATATAAAATTTGTTTTAAGAACTCTTTTATGTCAATTTTGCCACTATTCAATAGTTGATTTTTGTGAAACTCGTAACAGATTGATTACTTCGAAAAAAGTCAATTAAATCAATCCTAATATATCATATTATCCTATAAAATTAGTTTAATTCATTAAAAGTTTCATATTATATTTATTTGGGTATTTATAATATCAATTATTTAAATGTTTCACTATTATAGTAATTACTGCATCATCATTGTGTCATAAATAAAGTAAATTATTTAATGTCTAAAAATTATAAATAAAATCTAATTATGTAGTAAATCTTTTTATATTTCTAATGAATATTTATAATCTAAAATCCAATTTATATAACCCTATTTAACAATTGTTTTTCTAAAAGATATATGCTTGTGTCATTTTTGTATTCATTTTAAGTTAATTAATATAAAGTGTCATTATCACTTACAAGTGGATCCATGGGGTCCCAAAATCGCCCCAAAGATGCCCATGGTCGACCATGTATCAACCAATAGGGTTAAGACACGTTTTAGGGTAATTTATTATTATTATAATATTATTTTTTAACCCTTATTTACCGGATTTACCCTTAACCATGGTAAATAAAATATTTACCGCAGTAATTATTCAAAATGTCTAAAAATAAAAGTTACCTTTTTACAAAATTTGAACATCCTGATTCCAAATATGGAATCCATTTTTCTAAATTCAAAACACAGAACTGGCAGAAATTAATTTAAAATTAATTCCCGCTGTCAAAACAAAAAACGTGTTTTTAAGAGATAATAACTATCCAAAGATTGACACTTGTTTATGTTCGGTTTAATTGTAAAATTATGTCCAATGACCATCATTATATTAAATGGTAAAAATATATTCTAAATATACTTTAAAACCACTCAAATTCACAATTTATCACTATTAATTATTTTGATTAAAAAAGTTGTTTTTAATTAAAATTTAGTAATTTTCACTATTCATGAAAATATGAAAGTTATCCGAAAAGTACCAAGATTTCACCTTAGGCTAAATTCGATATTCTAAATCCAAAAATGAAGTCCATTTTAAAATATAAAATATATATAATTTCAAAAAGTAGGTAGTACTATTCATAACGGCTAGTTTGATTTGTTACGGTGTGTGTTAAAACTCGAAGTTGCGTACAACACACGCTACTGTTTTATTCAAAGGAAAGCATACCTTGGAAGCTTGGGATGTTTTCATTTTAAATTTTTTTGATGTCTCCATTTAGTCAAAAAGTTTAAAATATTGTATTTAAAAAGGTTTCACTATTAAAAGTTGATAAAAGTGTAATACTGAAAATGAATCTGTTCTTGCATTATGACTAAGAAACTCATAATATGGATTCTAAAATTATAAGGATTATATAAAGTTTAAAATTTAGGTAATACTATTCATGACCTCTTTTAATGGTTTTTTTTGTAATTCAAGGTGTGATTGAACTCGGTGTTGCATGTAGTGCAAGTTATTGAATTATTTCGAAGAAATAACACACTATGAAATCTTGGGGTGTTACACTATACACATGTCCACATTGTCGTGCGATGGCCCTAGGATGGGACCTCATACCTGTATACCACGCAACCTACAAATCCTTAAATATGACTAGAAAACAATGTGATACCCTAGAAGTAAGAAGATATACATTTCGATGATATGATTTTGAACTCTCTACATGACCCATATTGGTCATGCAATGAAACATAAAAAACCAAGTTAAAATCATATGAATTATTCCTATGAAGTCACATGATTTTAGGCCTTTGTAAAATAATGTGAATGATATCAAAAGAAGAGAGGTACGTTGTAAATCCCCGACCCTAGATACCCAGAGTCGGTGCATTATTTTAATACATTGGCAGGATTACAAGGAATCATGCCCCGATGGACCGATCAGTTTAGCAGTCTTGGAAAATAGATTACATACATGAATGTCACATTACACTTTATAACATAAAAAACAACATAAATAATCTTTTATGAATTCCATTATTCCCTTGGCATAATCCTGGATATCAATCACAATACACTTCTTGGAATCCTAGAAAAAATATAACATATAAAGGGGTGAGATCAGATGCTAAGTAAGGATAAAAATACATCAGAAACATTAATAAATAAGAATAAACATTTAAGGAAATGTATAACTAAAACAAAATCCTTTTAAACATTAACTTCATCATAATATGGAAAAAATAAAATTAAGTAATTCCATTTACTTATTCACATTGATATTCTACTAGTCGAATAATAACATGCAATATCACTATCCACTTTCATAATGATGGAATCCATAATACCAGACTATCATAACAACATAGTCAAGGCCTTGTGCGAAGACTACAAATAATATTTTGTCCAGGCCTTGTGCCAAGACACTAGTTTGTCTCATGAGACCTACTGATGCATCGAGGAGCTATAGCAGGCTCCACCCATCACTTACTATGTCCAATGCATTCCTCATATGAAAAGGTTTAAACATAACATAAATATTCTTATTAAAACAAGCACAAGAAATGTCAATACTTTATCCCTAAACCACGAATGGTATAAAAATAACACATCCATAGTCAAACATATCACAAAACTTTCCATACAATATGGATGATTTCTAATATAATAAATCATTTTCAAACAAGTTTAAAATCCCTCAATGGATGTTGACATAGATGAAAATGACTTTTAAAACTCTTTGAGAGAAATATCCATTTTTCATGAAAACATTTAAAAGTCACACAATTTAAAAAGGAATGCATTTAAAGACATTTTCTAATCAGATTGTCACATTCCAATTTCAAACTTTTGAAAGTAATTATCATTTTAAAAACCTTAATGTCTATATAAATAAACCCTTAAAACCATTTTTAAGACATGGACATTAATGAAATTGATTTAGAAGAATTAATATTTAAAATATTTGAAATGATTTTTTTGTAAAAATTGCCTTAAAAGAATCCCTTTGAAAACTCTTTCATGAAACATGGACATTGATAATAAATATGGAACATTAGATACTTACGTAAAAACTACAACAGATAATAAAGAGATTGTGAAATTAACCCTTACCAATTTGGTAACTTACGAAACATACATCCCATGAAAGAGGTATAATATAATGAATATGTAAATACACATAAATGAAAGTGTATTAAAAAAATAATACAATTATGGTAAGTACATACACCACACAGAATGTAATAGTGGAAATATGGCACGAATCTCACGGGAATAAGGAGTGAGATGAAAATCCCTTACCTTGCACATTCTTTTAGTCGAGGGTACGTTTAACCTATTGTATGAAGACTACAGTATGTTAATAAATTATACCATAACCATATAAATATTTATGATATCATACATTATTCATTTATGACTTTATAATACCCATTTAATAATAATTTTTATGTTATATTAAAATTTCGGGTAATAATCGCTTTCTTTATCGTACGTGTTTTAACTTGTTACTCTTGATTGTATCACATAGAAAATTATTTAAATACTGCCAGAATATATAACATTATTTATATATAATATATATATTTAGAATATAAATATGTAAAATAGATGTATATATGAAATGGAAAACACCGTTTATGGAGACGGTAGTCCGTACGTACACATAAACGTTGTTTCTGTTTTCATATAGTATTAAACGGAAGTAAGTGAATAAGATATATGTAAGTACATATATATATATATATATCTATAGTATAATTATTATTTCATATATTATAAACTTATTAGTAATATATATTTTTATAATCCTCGATGAATGGTGAACTTGGAAATAAATTTCATCGCGTCGTGCAGACGGTAATCCGTACGTACACATGAGTGAAAATATCATTATTTTGATATTAAAATAAAATAATTGGATGGTATATCATATATAAATAAACCATATTATGTTATATTTATTAATTACATCAAATACACATCATTATTATACCCATCCAAAAAATAATGTATTGAATAACAATTACACCACGACGTGGAGATGTTAAGTCGTACGTACACACGTATGGTGACATGTCATTCAAAGGGTGGATAGAATAATGAATTTTGTTATAAAATAATTAAAATAAAATCAAAGTATATATAAGATATTTTAGTTATTATCTTAGAATGGAAACAACAAAGAAAAAGGAAGTGGAAGAAGAAAGGAACTTGAAAGAGGGTGGTGAAATCATTACCTCTTCTTCGGGTTCTTCCTTTTGATTTGATCAAAAGGGCTCCGCAAGTTGCCTTTTTGATCAAACTAAGGCCTCTATGTTGAATTGAGGGTAGTTGATAGAATATTTAAGCAGGGTTTGGATGAGCCAAAATGCTCTGAAGGTGTGAATTCGAGATAAGGGTGAGTGCCCTTTTATAAGAGGGGTGAGGTGAACCTTTGGAAAAGCTAGAAATATTATTTTATAATAAATTAATATTCTGTTTATAATGGCTCCAAAGTGGATTAATTAAAGGTTAAGGTGTATATGGATCGAATTATTTTCAACCAATAGATCTTATATAGGTTTGTGTCACTATATTAACCTTATCATTTATATTTAACTCTTATTTAAATAGTTTGACATTTACCATGTCTCTTTGTATTTTTATATTATATAGTTAATAAACATACTATATACCTCGAAGATACCCCCATGTGTTCCATTAATGTCATACCGATCATCATATAAGTCCTTTGGCTGAACGTTTTATTTTTAGGAATAGTATATCAATTAATAATATAATACTTGTTTTAAAATGTTTTTTATGTCAATTTTGACACTATTTAATAATTGATTTATTTTTAAGTCTTAATAACTTTATTAATTAGAAACATGTTAATTTAAACAATCCTAACATGTCATATTAACAAATAAAATTCATGGAATTCATTAAAAGTCTCAAATTATATTTATTTGAGTATTTATAATATCAATTATTTTAATATTTCACTAATAAGTTAATTACGGCATCATCATTGTGTCATAAATGAATTAAATTATTTAATGTATAAAAATTATAAATAAATTTCCATTATTTAGGAAATATTTTTTCTTTCTAATGAATATTTATGATCAAATTTATCTTATGTATAACTCTATATTAAAAATGTTTTAGTTATTAAACATTGATTTTAACTCTTTTACCTCTTCTTTGAATTAAATAATAATAAATGTCCTAATCTAATACAAGTGGACCTAAATGATAATATTTTACTCCTAAGGTTGTTTTTGGTCGAGATACACCTGTCCAATAGAATTAGGACATCTGTTAGGGTAATATTAATATCATTTTACCCTTAATTATGCTATTTACTTTTAACCGTGGTAAATAAAAGTAAAAAGTTAATATTCACCAAAAATTATTTTATTCTTATTGAATAACATTTTAATCCTTTATATTAACCGTGACTCTCAGATTTTCTAAATTCCACTCACAGAAGCGGTAAAATTAAGTTTTATGTGAATTTCCAAATTCTCTTAGGATGTTGGTAAAAGACGGTGAAAAGTTCCATAAATTTTTTATATATCTAAAATTAATCAAAACTATCCCCAAATAATTACATTTGTAATACCCCAAGATTCTACAGAACGTTTCCCTTTGAATAATGCAATGGCGTGCATTGTACACAACTTCGAGATTCTAACACACCACAACCAATCAAACTAGCCGTTATGAATAGTAATACCTAATTTTTGAAAATTTATAAAATTTATCTTTCTAAATGGACTTCATTTTTGGATTCGTAGTATCGAAATTAACTTAGGTTGAAATTTTGGTACTTTTTGGATAACTTTTATATTTTGATGAATAGTTAAAATTGCTAAATTTTAATTAAAAACAACTTTTTTAATCAAAATAATTAATAGTGATAAATTATTAATTTGAGTTGTTTTAAAGTATATTCAGAATATATTTTTACCATTGAATACAATTTTGGTCATTGGATGCAGTTTCACATTTAAACCAGACATAAACAAGTGTCAATCTTTTGATATTTATTATCTCTTAAAAACACGCTATTTGTTTTTATGAAGGGAATTAATTTTTAAATTAATAAATGCAAATGATATGTTTTTAATTTGGTAAAATTGATATCATTTTTGAATTCATAATAACAAATATAGCTTAGGCCTTTTTTTGGTATTTTTCTAGAAACATTCATTTTTTGATGAATAGTGAAACCACTAAGTGGTAGTTAAAAAAACTGAATTTTTCATAAAACATAATTTTACCGCTTCTCTGAGTGAAATTTCGAAAATCCGAGAGACACAATTAATATCAAGGAGTAAAATGTGGTTCAATGAGATGAAAATAATTTTTGTTGAATAGTAACTTTTTTCTTTTATTTACCATAGTTAAAAGTAAATAGGGTAATTAAGGGTAAAATGATATTAATATTATCCTAACACATGTCCTAATTCTATTGGACAAGTTTATCTCGACCAAAAAAACCTTAGGAGCAAAATATTATCATTTAGGTCCACTTTTTTTAGATTAGGATATTTATTATTACTTAATTCAATGATGGGTTAAAAGAGTTAAAATCAAAGTTTATTCACTGAAACATTTTTAATATAGGGTTATACATAATATAAATTCGATTGTAAATATTAATTAGAAAGATAAAGATATTTAATAGATAAATAAATTTTCTTTATAATTTTTAGACATTAAATAATTTAATTTATTTATGATACAATGGTGATCAAGTAATTACCTAATTAATGAAATATTAATATAATTGATATTATAAATATCACAATAAATTTAATATGAGACTTTTTATGAATTCCACTAATTTATAGGTTAATATGAAATTTTAGTATGGATTATATAAATTTTTATCGAAGTAATAATGCTGTTATGAATTTATCAAAAACGAAATACCCAATTGGGTCAAAATTGACTTAAAAGTGTTTTTGAAACAAATATTATATTATTAATTGTTATTAAATTCATAAAAATATAAGGTTCGACCAAGAGACTTATATAATGATAGGTATATAATTAATGGACCACTTGGTGGTCTCTTGGATGTATATAGTATGTTTATTAACCATATAATATAAAAATACATAGAGACATTGTAAAAAGGAAACTAATTAACTAAGAGTTAATACTTAAAGATAAGGTTAATATAATGAACCAAACCTGTCTAAATTATATTGGTTGAGTGGTTTTCGACCCATACCCACCTTAACATTTAAATAATCCACTTTGGATCCATTAGAAACTGAATATGAATTTATTATAAAATAATATTTCTAGATTTTCCAAAGGTGCCCCTCACCCCTCTTATAAAAGGGCACTCCCCCTTCTCATTAATTCACACCTTCAATGCCTTTTGGTTCGGCAAACCCCTGACCAAATACTCTATAAACTTCCCTCACTTCATCCTAGAGGCCTTCCATTAGTAATAAATCCATCCTATGGATCCCTTTTGATCAAATAAAAAGGAAGAACCTGAAGAAGATATAATGATTTCACCACCCTTTTTCAAGTTCTTTTCTTCTTCCACATCTTCATTCTTTGTTATTACAATTCTAAAATAATAAATCCAGTATATTATATATAATTTGATGTTATTATATACATTTTACAACCATATTTCAGTATTCTATCCATCCTTTGAATGATATGTCACCATACATGCGTACGTACGGCTTACCGTCTCCACGTCATGGTGTAATTGTTATTCAAAAAATTATTATTTGGATTGGTATAATAATGTTGTGTAATTCATGTAAATAATAAATATAACATGTTAATGTTTCTTCATATATGATATAACATCCAATTAAATATTATTTTAATATCAAAATAATAATGTTGTCGCTCGTGCGTACGTACGGACTGCCGTCTCCACGAACGCGATGAGATTAATTATCCATCGTATCCATTCAAGACTAATTCTCATTTAATGAATAAAAATAATGTTTAACAATTTGATATCATTCTGGATATGAATAATATAAATCCCAATAATAAAAAATACGGCTCACATAACAAATAATATAAAGTAAAATGAACCTGTTAACACCTGAAACGACGATAATTCTACGATATTATTAACAAATCAATGTTAAAAGATCATATATGATATCATATTAATGCATATGATTCTGGTATAATTCAATAACAATTATTTCAACATTATAAAAGAGGTTATCCTACCCTCGACCAAGGAAAAAGTACAAAGTAAGGGGTTTCTTATCTCACTCGTAATTTCGTGAGAATTCCATTATTCACCACTTATTTATTGCATGTGGTGTATGCGTTGTGCCCATGATTGTATTCATTGTGTAATATAATTTAATTAATGTATATTTAAATCATCATTGTATGATCCTTCTTTCATGGGTATATGTTTTTTAAGTTACGAAATCTATAAGGGAATTTGAAATTTCAATTTCCACTCATTCGGCTTTACGCATACTTCATTGATTATTTTACTCCAAGATTATGTGTAGAATCACTATTAATTTGATTATGTCATAATTTACACTCCCCATTCTGTGGATATAATTTTTATACACATAATCACCCCATTGATAAATTCTCAAGTCATCTGTATGAACTTGATAAGAGTAATTTTTAATCAATCTCCATTTGTTGAGTTAAACATCCAATTCATTGGGGTTGTTTTTACAAGAATATGTGTGAATTTCCTTTGATTATTTTACACTGAATATCCAATCATATTATGTGTATTTATATTTTTCACAAATAATTATGTCGTTTAATTATCCTTAACCTAAAAATAAGGCCTTTATGAGATATTTCATCTCAATTTACATTCCATTGAGACTCCTTTGTTTTTATACACCAAATCACTTTTATATGGTGTATATAATGTACTTTGACATAGTATATCATGAATCCATTTATTCTCATGATATTAAAAAGTTTTTTTACCTAAATTATTTGTATTCAAGTGTCTCTCTTTTGGTTAGGAACTCTAACTATAATATCATTTTAAAATGTTTTAAACATTTATTATTCAAAATCTTTCTCATTAATGTCCATGTTTTAAAAATAGTTTTAAGGATTTTCTTATATGGACATTAAATTTTTCAAATCAAAATTCCTTTTAAAAGTTTCAATGTGGTATGGGACAAATTGATTTAAAAATCTATTTTAAATGGCTTCTTGACAGATAGCGTGGCTTTTAAATGTTTTCAAGAAAAAGGGGGATATTTCTCTCAATAGTTTTGATGATTATTTTCATCTATGTCAATATCCTTCATCATTCTTGATTGAGGTTAATATGATAAAATACAATATTCCATATTGTATCGAATGAGTTATGTTTGACTGTGGATGTGCTATTTTTCTACCATTCATGGTTTGTGGTTAATGTATTGACATTTCATATGCTAGTTTTAATATAAATATTTATGTTATGTTTAAACCTCTTAATATGAGGAATGCATTGGACTTATTAAGTGATGGGTGGAGCCCACTATAGCTCATTGATGCATCGGTAGGTCTCATGAGACAAACTAGTGTCTTGGCACGAGGCCTTGACAAAATCCTATTTGTAGTCTTGGAACGAGGCCTTGGCTACTTGGTTATGATAGTCTGGCATTACGCATTCCATCATTATGAAAGTGGTTATTGATATTGAATGTGATTGTTTGACTAGTATAATATCCATGTGAATAAGTAAATGGAATTATTTAATTTTATCTTTTCCATATTATGCTGATGTTGAAGTTTAAAAGGGTTTTGTTTTAGTTATAAATTACTTTAAGTGTTCATGCTTATCTATGAAAGCTTATACTATATTGTTATCCTTACTGAGCTTCTAGGATCACCCCCTTTCAATGTTTTATTTTTTCTAGGATGTGAAGAAGTAATTTATGAATGACCTGTAGGGATAGTATGAGGGGATATGAAGAAAATATGTTGTTATAGTTTTTCACTTATTGATGTAATGTAAACTTTATGAATATATCTAGTGTTTCCAAGGCTACTAAACTAATCGGTATTTCGAGACTTGATCATTATTGTGATCAAGACAATGTTATGTAATAATGCACTGACTCTAGGTATCTAGGGTCGGGGCGTTACAGTTGGTATCAGAGGATGTTTAGTACAAACCGTGGAAGCTAGATTTAGATAAATTCTGATTAGAGCACGTAGACCTAAGATGAAATTTGAAGATTAATATAGAAGAACTTCCTAGAATTTTGGTATTGTAGAGATTTTGAGAGTTTTCTGAGAAATACATCCCTGTCTAGATATGAGCAGGTAGAGGCGGCTCTGGCACATCTGTTCCTAGGGGTAAAACCCGAAAACACCGCTTTGAGCTAGACTCGAATGGGAACTGGTGCACGACAACGGGCCTTGATGCACTCTTGGTTACGAAACTCTCGGGGGATATTATTAAGATAATTTACATTTTCTTTAAAATCCAATTTGAAGTATTATATATATAAGATGAGAGAAAATGTCCTTGCCTAATCCTAATGTGTTTCAAATTGATAATATGGTGTCATGTTAATCTCTAAATGATTTTATGACTACTATTACTCACACAATGATTTCTGGTTTTAGTCAATGGATGGATTCCAAGGAAGTCATAGTGACTTTGAGAATGATGTACAAGGTGGGAACGGTGGTGGAAATGAGAAACAAAATGGAATGTTGGTAGGCATAAAAGATATCGTCTTTATGCCAAATCAATTTTCCAAAAATATGATCTATAATATATATATTAACCAATCCCCAGACTCAACAATGAAGATAAAGGTGATGAATGATAAGAGCTCCAGTAGTGGAGACCATGGAGAAAGGAATCCTCAAATTCCATCATGCAGGAAATGTGGAAAGAGACACCCAAGAAAGTGTCTCAATGGGATAAAGAAATACTTTACGTGCAGGAAGGAAGGACAGAAAGTGAAGAATTGCCGAAGAAAAATGAAGAGTACTATGGAAGAAGATAAAAATGGTCCCAAGAATCTATTTACAGTCATTTGCTGTAAATGTAGGGGACCTGGCCATTATCCGAGTGAATGACCTATTCTATAGGATATTTTCTTGGTAAAAGAAGAAGCTCTATGAAAATAAATGGTTGGGGAAATGTTTAAAAATTATCTGTGCTCCTTGTTGATGGGTTTACTATGGAATAATTTTCTATTTTATTTTTAACCCTATAGTTTTCCATGTGAGAATGATATTTGAGGAAGAATTATCTTTTCTCTTGTGGATATAGTTATAAATAACCATTTGGTTTTATATGATCGTTGGGTTTGAGGCAATTATATGTTATTATAATTTGGGATGAAAGTGCAAGGTATGAAATATGATTTGTGGTAAAATTATGTTATGGTTATTTTGATGAATTTATCTCATTTTGGTAATCTTATAAAATATAGTTTTTGAAAAAGGATAACATGCGGACCGTGTGACAACCCGTCGCGTCAGACAAAGCTGTGGGAATCGAACCCACAACCAAAGTGTGATGGCGATTTATCGCCTACCACAAGACTACGTGAAGTCCCTGGTTAGTGTGACTATTAGATTTAGTTAAATTATTTTATTGATAAATAATAATTTGATTTGGGATCTTATGTCTTATCAAATGAATATCCTTAGTATAGGAAAATGATTTGGTGATTAAGTGATAAATGTTATTTTGGAAGTTGTTTGCTTTGTTGTGAACACTGTATGCCCATGGAAAATAGAATAGTATGGGATTTCATTTGAGGAGTAATGATAGATTTTTATCTATGTTTTTATTATGGATTTATATTGATTTGGGTTATTTATGGAAACGATTAACCTATAATAGAGAATATGTGATTAGGTTAATTACTTTTAAGTATGTGACTTTAAGAGTAATTGATGTCATTTGGAGATACAATTTAACGTGGAATACTACTTTATTATAAGTTTTGTGTTTCAATATTAGTTTGGATTATATTGAAGGATTTTAAGGACAATTGATTATTGAATGGTATTTATTTAACCTTTGGGTATTGTTGGTATACTTTTAGAAATTAAGATTAGTGTTTTTTCTCTAATGGAATATCCATTTGGGGGATCATCAGATATTATACTAACAATTTTGTTTTTGATTAATCTCTAATGAAATGGTAAATATATAGTTTATCCTACGTGGATCATGTATTTCTATAGAAGTTTATTCTAGCTCTTCCATTGTGACCAAGCCATCTTGAATACTCATTGTTCAAAAAAATGGGTTAGTGGTAAAAATTTATTAAAGAATGAAACTCTACATAAAAAGTAAGTATATCTCTTTATGTTCTTAGTCAATATCAAAAATCAATTATTCGTCCTTATGTAATGTAACTTAAAACAAAAAATGTTATCCATTTACTTTTCATACTGGGAGACTAATGACCGTTTGTCCCAACACAAGTTTGTGATTTTATTATTATTAACTTTCTCCTGATCATCTTATCTATCCCTCTCCATCAGAACTTAACACTTAGTTTATCGTCCATATCCATGTTTTCTTACATGGAATCCTAGTATGGGTTATCTTGGGTGACCTTTATACCTCTCTTCCTTTCTTTTAAAGTAATAGTTTTATTGAATCTTTTTTCCGATGTGGGACTTTCCATTATATTCTCAAGCCCAATTTTAAAAAAATTGCGAGGACGCAATTTATTGAAGGAGGGGATAATGTAAAACCCTAAGCTTCCACAGTACGTTTCCCTTTGAATAATGCAATGGCATGCATTGTACGCAACTTCGAGATTCTAACACACCACAACCAATGAAACTAGCCGTTATGAATAGCAATACATACTTTTTGAAATTTTATAAATTTTATATTTCTAAATGGACTTTATTTTTGGATTCGTAATATCGAAATTATCCTAGGGTAAAATTTGGGTACTTTTCGGATAACTTTCATATTTTGATGAATAGTGAAAATTAATAAATTTTAATTAAAAACAACTTTTTTAATCGAAATAATTAATAGTGATAAATTATTAATTTGAGTTGTTTTTAAGTATATTTAGAATATATTTTTACAATTTAATACAATGTTGGTCATTGGATGTAATTTCACATTTAAACAAGACATAAACAAGTGTCAATCTTTTGATAGTTATTATCTCTTAAAAACACGCTATTTGTTTTGACGATGGGAATTAATTTTTCAATTAATTACTGAAACTGATATGTTTTGAATTTGGTAAAATAAAAATGATTTTTGAATTCATAATATCAAATATTTCCTAGGCCTAATTTTTGGTATTATTCTGGAAACTTTCATTTTTTGATGAATAGTGAAACCACTAAGTGGTAGTTAAAAACTGAATTTTTCATAAAATTTAATTTTACCGGTTCTGTGAGTGGAATTTCGAAAATATGAGAGACATGGTTAATATCAAGGAGTAAAATGTGTTTCAATATTATGAAATTAATTTTTGGTGAATAGTAACTTCTTACTTTTATTTACCACGGTTAATAGTAAATAGGGTTATTTAGGGTAAAAATGATCTTAATATTACCCTAACACATGTCCTAGTTCTATTGGACAAGTGTATCTCGACCAAAAACAACATTAGGAGTAATATATTATCATTTAGGTCCACTTTTATTATATTAGGACATTTATTATTATTTAATTTAAAGAAGAGTTAAAAGAGTTAAAATCAATGTTTTTTTACTAAAACATTTTAATATAGGGTTATACATAAGATAAATTCGATTAAAAATATTAATTATAAATATAAAAAGATTTAATAGATAATGGTATTTTATTTATAATTTTTAGACATTAAATAATTTAATTTATTTATGACACATTGGTGATGCAGTAATTACCTAATTAATGAAATATTAAAATAATTGATATGATAAATATCACAATAAATTGAATTTGAGATTTCTTATGAATTACAATAAATTTATACGTTAATATGACTTATTATTATTGATTATATAAATTTTTTTAGAAGTAATAATGCTTTTATGAATTTATCAATAAAAAATACCCAATAGTGTCAAAATTGACATAAAAGAGTTTTTAAAACAAATACTATATTTTTAATTGTTACTAAATTCCAAAAAAATATAAGGTTCGGCCAAGAGACTTATATGATGATAGGAGTATCATTAATGGACCACTTGGGGGTCACTTGGATGTATATAGTATGTTTATTAACCATATAATATAAAAATACAAAGAGACATTGTGAAAGGGAAACTAATTAACTAAGAGTTAATACTTAAAGATATGGTTAATATAAAGACCCAAACCTGTCTAAATTATATTGGTTGAGTGGTTTTCTACCCATCACCACCTTAAACATTAAATAATTTACTTTTTATCTATTATAAACTGAATATTAATTTATTATAAAATAATATTTCTAGCTTTTCAAAAGGTGCCCGTCACCCCTCTTATAAAAGGGCACTCCCCCTTCTCATTAATTCACACCTTCAAAGTCTTTTGGTTCAGAAAAACCCTTCCCAAATACTCTCTCATATTCCCTCACTTAATCCTAGAGGCCTTCCTTTAGTCATAAATCCAACCTATGGAGCCCTTTTGATAAAATCAAAAGGAAGAACCCGAAGAAGAGGTAATGATTTCACCACCATTTTTCAAGTTCCTTTCTTTTTCAACTTCTTCTTTATTTGTTATTACCATTCTAAAATAAAAACTACAGTATATTATATATACTATGATGTTAGTATAAACATGGTACAACCATATTTCAGTATTCTATCCATCCTTTGAATGACATGTCACCACATGTGTGTACGTACGGCTTACTGTCTCCACGTCATGGTGTAATTGTTATTCAAAACATTATTATTTGGATGGGTATAATAATGATGTGTAATTCATGTAAATAATAAATATAACATGATAATGATTCTATATATATCATATACCATCCAATTAAATATTATTTTAATATCAAAATAATGATATTGTCGCTCGTGCGTACATACGGACTACCATCTCCACGAACGCGATGAGATTCATTCTCCATCGTATCCATTCAAGAGTAATTCTCATTTAATGATTAAAAATAATGTTTAAAGATTTGATATCATTCTGGATATGAATAATATACATCCCATTAATAACAAATATGGCTCACATAAAAAAAAAATAAAAAGTAAAACGAAACCGTTGACACCCGAAACGACGATAATTATACGATATTATTGACAAATAAATGTTAAAAGATCATATATGATATCATATTAATGATTATGATTCTTTTATAATTCAATAAAAATTATTTCACCATTATACAGGAGGTTAGCGTACCCTCGACCAAGGAAAAAGTACAAAGTAAGGGGTTTCTTATCTCACTCTTAATTTCGTGAGAATTCCACTGTTCACCACTTATTTATTGCATGTGGTGTACGTGTATTAACCATGATTGTATTAATTGTGTAATATACTTTAATTCATGTATATTTACATCATCATTGTATGATCCTTCTTTCATGGGTGTATGTTTTGTAAGTTACCAAATCAATAAGGGAATTTTAAATTTCAATTTCCACTCATTCGGCTTTAGGCATTCTTCATTGATTATTTTACTCCAAGATTATGTGTAGAATCACTATAAATTTTATTATGTCATAATTTCCACTCCCCTTTCTGTGGATATAATTTTGATACACATAATCACTCCATTGATAAATTCTCAAGTCATCGGTATGAACTTGATAAGAGTAATTTTTACTCAATATCCATTTGTTGAGTTAAACATCCAATTCATTGGGGTTGTTTTTACAACATTATAAGTGAATTACCTTTGATTATTTTACACTGAATATCCAATCATTTTAAGTGTTTTTATATTTTTCACACATAATTAGGTCATTGAATTATCCTTAACGTAAAAATACGGCTTTTATGAGATATTTCATCTAAATTTACATTCTATTGAGACTCCTTTGTTTTTATACATCAAATCACTTTTATATGGTGTATATAATGTACTTTGACATAGTATATCATGAATCCATTTATGCTCATGATATTAAATTTTTTTTATTACATAAATTATTTGTATTCAAGTGTCTCTCTTTTGGTTAGGAACTCTAACTAAAATATAATTTTAAAATGTTTTAATGATTTATTATTCAAAATATTTCTCATTAATTTCCATGTTTTAAAAATAGTTTTAAGGATTTTATTATATGGATATTAAATTTTTCAAATCAAAATTCCTTTTAAAAGTTTTAATCTGGTATGGGAAACATTGATTCAAAAATCTATTTTAAATGGCTTCTTGACAGATAGTGTTGATTTTAAATGTTTTCAAGAAAAAGGGGGATATTTCTCTCAATAGTTTTTATGATTATTTTCATATATGTCAATATCCTTCATCATTCTCGATTGTGGTTAATATGATACAATACAATATTCTGTATTGTATCGAATGAGTTATGTTTGACTGTGGATGTGCTATTTTATACCATTCATGGTTTTTGGTTAATGTATTGACATTTCGTATTGTATATTTAATACGAATGTTTATGTTATGTTTAAACCTGTTCAAATTAGGAATGCATTGGACATAGTAAGTGACGGGTGGAGCCCGCTATAGCTCCTTGATGCATCGGTAGGTCACATGAGACAAGCTAGTGTCTTGGCACGAGGTCTTGACGAAATCTTATTTGTAGTCTTGGAACGAGGCCTTGGCTACATCATTATGATCGTCTGACATTATGCATTCCATCATTATGAAAGTGGTTATTGATATTGCGTGTGATTGTTCGGATAGTAGAATATCCATGTGAATAAGTAAATGGAATTATTTCATTTTATCTTTGCCATATTATTCTGAATTTCAAGTTTAAAAGGGTTTTGCTTTTGTTATAAATTGCTTTAAGTGTTTATGCTTATCTATGAAATCTTCTGCTATATTGTTATCCTTACTGAGCATCTGAGATCACCCCCTTTTAATGTGTTATTTTTTCCAGGATGTGAAGAAGTAATTTATGAATGACTTGCAGTGATAGTATGAGGGGATATGAAGACAATATGTTGTTGTAGTTTTTCACTTATTGATATAATGTATATTTTATGAATATATCTAGTGTTTCCAAGGCTACTAAACTAATCGGTCTTTCGAGACTTGATCTTTCTTGTGATCATGCCAATGTTATTTAATAATGCACGAACTTTGGGTATCTAGGTTGGAGGCGTTACAACATTGAACTTATATAGGTATTATGTATCCATTTTGAGTTTAATTAAATATAAATAAAATAAATAATTATTTAAATAAAAATTCTGTTTTAAACTATAACTTAGTGTTTTTTGACTATTAATCAAAAATTGAATGTTTTCAGAAAAATATAAAAAATTCACCCTAAACTAATTTCAATATTCCGAATCAAAAAATGAATTTCATTTTGAAAGATAAAATTTATAAAATTTCAAAAAGTGGGTATTACTATTCATAATGGTGAGTTTGATTGATTGTGGTGTTTGTTAAAAGCCGAAGCTGCGTACAACACACACTACTGTATTATTCAAAGAGAAGCGTATCGTGGAAGCTTGGGGTGTTACATTCTCCCCACCTTCAAATAATTTTTCCCTCGAAATTTCTAGAATATTACTGCATAAAAAGACTCGGGTGGTTCTTCATCATATGTTCCTTGGGTTCCCACATTGCCTCTTCCATATTTTGGTTTCTCCATAGAACTTTTACTAGACGAGTCGTCCAGTTTCTCAGCAATTGTTATATCGTATCAATAATCCTGATGGGATCTTCTCAATAAGACAGATCGGGTTCCAGTTCTAATTCCCTATAATTGAGGACATGCGTTGGGTCAGGCATGTATTTTCTCCATAGTGAAATATGGACCACATCATGATCTTTGGAGAGATTTTGTGGCATTTCCAAATGGTAAGCTACAACCCGAATTCGTTCTAGAATTTCGAAATGTCCTATGTACCTGGGAATCAATTTACCTTTCTTACCAAAACATATAACTCCCTTCCATGGAGATAACTTAATGAAAACATGACTTCCTACCTGAAATTCCAAATCCTTCCTTCAGTTGTCAGCATAGCTCTTCTACATACTTTGATCTGCTTTGATGTGGTTTTGTATTACCTTTACCTTTTCCATCGTTTTCTCCACCAGTTCTGGGCCTACAAGTTTTCTTTCACCAACGTCATCCCAACAAGTTGGTGTGCGACATCTCTTTCCATATAACGCTTTATAAGCTACCATCCAAATACTTGAATGGAAGCTATTGTTATAGGAAAATTACACCAGAGGTAAATATTGATCCGACATACCCTGAGAGTCAAGTTTTCATGATCTCAACATGTCTTCTAAGGTTTGAATTGTACGTTCTAATTGTCCATTTGTTTGAGGGTGGTAGGCAGTTCTCAAATGAAGTTCAGTATCCAGGAATTTTTGAATACTTTTCTAGAATCTTGATGTAAATTAGGGATCACAATCAGAAAAAATCGATATGGGTACTCCATGAAGTCTCACAACTTCATTAATATATATTCATGCTAGACATTCTAGTGGTAGATCTTTTCTTATAGAAAGAAAATGTGTTGACATGGTAAGACGATCAACAATAACCCATATTTCATTGTTCTATCTAGGATTCATTGGTAGAACCATGATAAAGCCCATCATGATATTATCCTATTTCCACTCAGGTATAGGAAGAGGTTGCATGACTCCTTTAGGTTGTTTCCTTCCAGCATTCACTTGTTGACAAACCATACATCTTGAGACAAAATCAGAAATCTCCCTCTTCAGGTTGTCCCACAAAAAATGTTCCTTCAAATCACTATACATTTTAGTGCTACCAGGGTGTATAGAGAAATTGGAACTATAAGAATCATCCAACAATTCCCTTTTTAGATCAGCTATATCAGGAAAGGAAAGTCTCTACCCGAATTTCAAAATTCCATCTTCATACACAAAGTCACTCAATCTCCTATCATTCACAGCTTTAATCTTCTTTTAAAACTCTTCATCATTGGTCTGAGAACTCTTTATCATTTCTAGTAAAGATGGTTTGGAATCCATTTGAAAAAAATTGATGTTTCACCTTACATGGTGATTCCCATATCCATCTTTAATAAATCCATGAAAATAGGATCCTTTTCAACTCTCATATTGTTCAAAACTCCATGATCGTTTTTGCTCAAAGCATCTTCCACCTTATTTGCCTTCCCCGGGTGGTAGTGTATCGTGCAATCATAATCCTTGAGTAGTTCAAGCCATCTCCTTTTCCTCATGTTGAGTTATTTCTGTGAGAAAATGTATATCAAACTCTTGTGATCGGTATATATCTCACATTTTTTACCATAGAGATAATGTCTCCATATCTTCAAAGAAATGATTACAACAGATAACTCAAGATCATGAGTAGGATAGTTTTGCTAAGAAATTTTCAGCTGTTGTGATGCATAGGCAATAACTCTATCATTCTATATAAGGACACAACCAATTCCTTTCATCGATGTATCACTATAAATAAAAAACCCATCATTCCCCATTGGTAGATTCAATATAGGAGCATTGACTAATCATCACTTCAGTTCTTCAAAACATTCTTCACACTCTTTCATCCAAACTAATATAACCCCTTTACATGTGAGCTTTGTTAATGGGTTATCTAATTGGGAAAAATTCAGGACGAAACGCTTATAATAAACTGCTAAACCAATAAAATTGCATACCTCAGTTAAATTCTTCGGTGCTGGAAATTCATGGATTACCTTGGTCTTAAAAGGATCAACTTAAATTCCATCACTAGAGACAATATGGCCAAGAAAAGAAATCTCCTGAAGCCAGAATTCACACTTTCTAAACATCCCATATAATTCATGTTTTATAAGAGTCTTCAGGATAGTGCACAAGTGATTTTCATGATCTTCGTAGATTTTGGAGTATACCTTGATATCATCAATAAAAAACACCTCAAAATCATCGAGATATTCCATGAAAAATCTATTCATTTTATCTGTGAATACAGAGGGTGCATTAGTTATTCCAAAAATAATTATTGTAAACTCGTAATGCCCGTACCTGGTTCGAAATGCAGTCTTCAGAATGTCTTCCTTCTTCACACGCAACTGATGGTATCCAGATCGAAGGTTAATCTTTGAAAAGTATTGAGCTCCATGCAGTTGATCAAATAAATCATCAATGTGAGGTAGGGGATACTTGTTCTTTATTATTATAGCATTGATTTCCCTGTAGTTGATACATAACCTCATAGATCCATCTTTCTTTTTAACAAAAAGGATAGGGGCTCCCCATGGAGAAACATTATGGAGAATAAATACCTTAGTACTCCATTTCTCTAGTTGTTTCTTCAGTTCAACTAATTATACATTGGCCATTCGATAAGGGGTCTTCGATATAGGCCTTGATCCATGAAATAAATCATTGGAAAACTCAATTTCTTGTTCTGGAGGATGTCCAGGTATATCTTCCGGATAAACATCTATATATTCTTTCACAATATGTACATCCTCTATTTGAATATTCCTTCCCTCACCCATAGTTATTTCATTATCTTCCTCCCAGATAATTGAATTTAGTTGAGCTACTGGGGGTGGATCTAGATAAGAATTAGGTGGTGATGATACTGCTCTAAGGATAAGGTGTTCCATATCATCATCATAAAAAATCGTAACCTCCTTATTCTTACAATAAATCTTTGAATCATTGTCTGAAAACCAATCCATTCCGAGGATTATATCAAATTAAATCATGGGTCTGACGATGAGATCAACAGATAAAGAACATTTATATTCTCTAATGGGGAATGATTCACAGAACTTTGTAGAAATGATACTTCCCTTTATCCATATTTTTCTCTTCAATCCTTTTCTTCTCTTGCTTCCCTTCAAAGCCATAGGACTCATAAAATTCTTTATTTATCTTATTAACACATGATACTATTTTTTCATATGTTGAGAATACATGGGAGACTATATCTCTTTTAATTTTTGGCTTAATACTGTGAATGATATAATCCTTCTTACTCATTGGATCATACGTATTGCTGGAGTTCACATTCCTTCTACTAGGCACCATTTCTATACAATAGCATATATTAGTTCAGTTTATGAATCACAATGAATAATTCCAAACTTTTAAAATACCTATGGTAAATTGAACGGTTTATGGATATAATCCATAATCATAAAGATGTTTTCATTGAGGAAGTATATACTCATAAACCCCTCATAATTATTTTTAAAAAAACTGAGAATTATCCTAAGAATATACCCCAAAAGTGTCATAACCTAGAGTGCAGCAAGGCCCGTTTTTGTGCACCAGTTCCCATTTGACTATAGCTCAAAGTGTTGTTTTCGAGTTTTACCCCTACGCACATCTGTTCTAGAGTAGCCTCTACCTACAAATATCCATACAGGGATGTATTTGCATGTAAGACTCACAAAATCATTACATTACCAAAATTCTAGGAATTTCTTCTATAATAATCCTCAATGTCTATCTTAGAATAATGTGCTATAATCAGAGTTTATATAAATCTAGCTTTCAAGGTTATTGAAAAAATTCCTTTGATACCAACTATAACGCCCCGACCCTAGTTACCCAGAGTCGGTGCATTATTTTAATACATTATCATGATTACAAGGAATCAATTCCCGAATGACCGATCGGTTTATAAGTATTGGAAAATAGATTACATACAAGAATGTTACATTACAATTTATAACATACAAAACAACATAAATAGTATTTTATGAAAACCATTATTCCCTTGGATTAACCCTGAATATCAGTCACAATACACTTCTCAGAATCCTGGGAAAAATAAAACTTAGAAATGGGTGAGCTCAGATGCTCAGTAAGGATAACAATACACCGGAAACATTCATAAATAAGCACAGACATTTAAGGAAATGTATAACTAAAACAAATTACTTTTAAACTTTAACTTCAGCATAATATGGAGAAAATAAAATAAAGTAATCCCATTTACTTATTCACATGGGTAATCTACTAATCGAATAATCACATGCAATATCACTAACCACTATCATAATGATGGAATGAATAATTCCAAACTATCCTAACCACATAGTCAAGGCCTTGTGCCAAGACTAAAAATAAGATTTTGTCAAGGCCTTGTGCCAAGACACTAGTTTGTCTCATGACACATACCGATGCATCGAGGAGCTATAGCGGGCTCCACCCATCACTTACTAATTCCAATTCATTCCTCATATGAAAAGGTTAAAAAATAACATAAACATTGGTATTAAAACTAGCAAACGACATGTCAATACTTTATCCCTAAACCATTGTTGGTCAGAGTGGACACTCAAGAGGGGTGAATTGAGTTCCAATTAAATTTTTTGTTAATATATTGTCTAGTTAAAATTCCCCGATTTGTAGAATAAGTTAAACTGTAGTGAATTAATACAGATTGTAAATGTTCAGTTAGCTTCTCAACGATTGATTAGGTCTCCGTTAATTTTACCACAAGATCAAACTAACTTTTGAAGCTAACCTATAGATTTGCAATAAGTGTAAACACTTTCTAATTTAACTATCAATGTACCTTCAAAATAGTTTTGTATTTCAAATTAATAGCAGCAGAATAAATAAGATAAATGTAGTATACTTTAAACATAAATAAAATATGCACAAAAGATATAACAAGAGGTTCAGTCTCAAGCCGAGACTTAGTTCTCTTAAATATTTATAAATTTGATCCACACCCTGGATCGGGGTTAACAACAGTTTTACAAAACTGTCCAGGCCACGCAGGGACCTCTACCACTGTTCTTCGTGGGAAACAAAACAAAGACCAGGTCACACAAGGACCTCTTCCACAGTTGAAGTTGGAAAATAGAAGTAAAGAGAATTTGAGTGAGGATTTTGATATCCTCCAGTTCAGTGCAGGAGACAGTGTGTGTAAAGATATAAAGAGTATTCCACACTTGTCGAAAGTTAATAAATAAATCATGTAGAGAATATTGACGAGAGTTTAGAAAGCTCTAGTGATTATCAATATATCTCTGGACTCGTAGGATTTAGCAGGAATGCTTCTGAGTCCATCTCTGGTTTTTCTATTGAAAAAAAGAGTGTCGTAGTTCAGCTTGTATTCTTTAGGAGTGAGAAAGATATCTTGATTCATCGTGTGTTCTTCAGCATTATTGGATTTCACTCATGAGGGTTCTCTGAAAAACTTGAAATCTCATTCTTGTTCAATATTGTTCTCCTTGTTCAGCACAGTGCACTCAGGTGTATGTAAGTTCTTCTTGTTGTTCCTTGTTTCTTCTTACTTGTTTCACGTGTACTGCATCTCAATATTTCTTATATTCCATGTGTTCTTGTAGTAGGAATGATTCTCTTTTCATAGGTACGAGATACGGTTTTCTGACATGCCAACAACTATCATTAAATAACATTAATTGCATTAAAAACAACAAATATAACCATTTCCATTATTTAAATAATATTGAAAAAAACATAAGAAACAGTGTCACAGTGATGATGGAAATGGTGTCTTATTCACTGTATGTGGTTCACGGTAAAAACTTCATGGTATGAGCTTCACGGTGTCTGGTCACGGTGTCTGGTCACGATGAGTCATTCACAGTGTCTGGTTAGGGTGTCTGGTTCACTGTGAGTCCTTCACGGTGTATGGTCACTGTGTTTGGTTCACGGTGAGTCCTTCACGGTGTCTGGTCACAGTGTCTGGTTCACGGTGAGTCCTTCACGGTGTCTGGTCACACTGTCTGGTTCATGGTGAGTCCTTCACGGTGTCTTGTCATGGTGTCTGGTTCACGGTGAGTATAACACCCCAAGCTTCTACGGTACGTTTCCCTTTGAATAATGCGATAGCGTGTGTTGTACGCAACCTCGAGTTCTAACACACACCACAACTAATTAAACTAGCCGTTGTGAATAGTAATACCTAATTTTTGAAATTATATATATTTTATATTTGAAAATGGACTTCATTTTTGGACTCGGAATATCGAATTTAGCCTAAGGTGAAATTTTGGTACTTTTCGGATAACTTTCATATTTTGATGAATAGTGAAAATTACTAAATTTTAATTAAAAACAACTTTTTTAATAAAAATAATTAATAGTGATAAATTATGAATTTTAGTGGTTTTAAAGTATATTTAGAATATATTTTTACATTTTAATATAATGTTGGTCATTGGACATAATTTTACAATTAAACCGAACATAAACAAGTTTCAATCTTTTGATAGTTATTATCTCTTAAAAACACGCTTTTTGTTTTGACAGCGGGAATTAATTTTAAATTAATTTCTGCCACTTCTGTGTTTTGAATTTAGGAAAATGGATTCCATATTTGGAATCAGGATGTTCAAATTGTGTAAATGGGTAACTTTTATTTTTAGACATTTTGAATAATTACTGCGGTAAATATTTTATTTACCATGGTTAAGGGAAAATCCGGTAAATAAGGGTTAAAAAATAATATTTTAATAATACTAAATTACCCTAAAACGTGTCTTAACCCTATTGGTTGATACATGGTCGACCATGGGCATCTTTGGGTCTATTTTGGGACCCCATGGATCCACTTGTAAGTGATAATGACACTTTATTTTAATTTAGTTAAAATGAATACAAAAATGACACAAGCATATATCTTTTAGAACAACAATTTTTACATAGGGTTATATATGTTGGATTTTAGATTATAAATATTCATTAGAAAGATAAAAAGATTTCCTACATAATTATATTTTATTTATAATTTTTAGACATTGAATAAGTTATTTTATTTATGACACAATGATGATGCAGTAATTACTATAATAGTGAAAAATTAAAATAATTGATATTATAAATACCCAAATAATTATAATATGAAACTTTTAATGAATTAAACTAATTTTATATGATAACATGATATATTAGGATTGATTTAATTGACTTTGTTCGAAGTAATCAATCTGTTAGGAGTTTCAAAAAAATCAACTATTAAATAGTGTCAAAATTGACATAAAAGAGTTCTTAAAACAAATATTATATTATTAATTGATATTAAATTCCTAAAAATCTAAGGTTCGGCCAAGAGACTTATATTATGATAGGTTCCTCATTAATGGACCTCTTGGGGGTCGCTTGGATGTATATAGTAAGTTTATTAACCATATTATATAAAAATACAAAGAGACATTGTAAAAGTGAAACTAATTAACATAGAGTTAATACTTAAAGATAAGGTTAATATAAGTACCCAAACCGGTCTAAATTCTATTGGTTGAGTGTTTTTCGACCTATCCCCACCTTAACCTTTTAATAGTCAACTTTGGAGCCATTAGAAACCGAATATGAATTTATTATAAATTAATATTTCTAGCTTTTCCAAAGGTGCCCCTCACCCCTCTTATAAAAGGGCACTCCTCCTTCTCATTTCTTCACACCTCTAAATCCTTTTGGTTCGGCCAAACTCTGCCCAAATACTCTCCCAACATCCCTCACTACAACCTAGGGGCCTTAGTTTGATCAGAAAGCCAACCTACAGAGCCCTTTTGATCAAATCAAAAGGAAGAACCCGAAGAAGAGGTAATGTTTTTCAGCACCCCTTTTCCAAGTTCATTTCTTCTTCCACTTCTTCTTCCTTTGTTGTTACCATTCTAAAATAATGACTCCAGTATCATTTATATACTGTGATGTTATTATAAATATGGTACAACCATATTCAGTATTCTATCCACCCTTTGAATAACATGTCACCATACGTGCGTACGTACGGCTTACCGTCTCCACGTCGTGGTGTAAATGTTATTCAATATATTATTATTTGGATGGGTATAATAATGATGTGTAACTCATGTAAATAATAAATATAACATGTTAATGATTCTGTATATATGATATACCATCCATTTATATGTTATTTTAATATCAAAAGAATGATATTGTCGCTCGTACGTACGTACGGACTACCGTCTCCACGAACGCGATGAGATTCATTCTCCATCGTAACCATTAAAGTATAATTATCATTTGATGATTTAAAAATGATGTTTAAGGACTTGATATCATTCTGGATATGAATAATATACAACCTATCCTTTACAAACATGTCTTACATAACAAAACATATGAAAGAAAACAAGTAAGTTAACACCCAAAACAACGATAATACTAAGATATTATTATCAAATCAATATTAAAAGATCATATATGATATCATATTAATGTATATGATTCTTGTATAATTTAATAACAATTATTTCACCATTATACAGGAGGTTAACCTACCCCAACAAAGTAAAAGTACAAGGTAAGGGTTATTTCACAATCTCTTCATTATCCGAGGTTGTTTATACGTAATAATCTACTGGGATATCTTTATCATCCACATCCATGTTTCTTAAAAATGTATTTCAAAACATTTTTACTATTTACAAGAATATGGGTTAAATTCATTTATACCCTTGTTTGACTTTTTATAAGAGGTTTATAAAGGAATCTTTCCGTCGTTTTCAAAACAAGGTCCTTTTTAACCTTTTCGACAGAATTGAGGTAAGAATGTATTTTTTAACTTATACAGCGGGTGCGGTTATTTTACGCCGTTATAAAATCTTCAAAGCTTTCCTTACAAGCTTATAAGAATATTTTCAAAGAAAATGTTTTATTTTATATGGATCTTAAATGATTTCAAAATAAAAAGAGATATTTCTTTAAAAAGAATTCTGATTTCATCTATGTCAACATCCTTTGATGGATTTTAAGATTATTTGAAGTTGATTTATTATGATAAAAAACTTCTATATTGTATTGAAGGTTTTGTGATATGTTTGACTGTGGATGTGCTATTTTTATACCATTCATAGTTTATGGTGAAATTATTGACATTTCGTATGCTAGTTTTAATACGAATGTTTATGTTATGTTTAAACCTTTTCATATGGGAATGCATTGGACTTAATAAGTGACGGGTGGAGCCCGCTATAGCTCCTCGATGCATCGGTAGGTCTCATGAGACAAACTAGTGTCTTGGCACAAGGCCTTGACAAAATCTTATTTGTAGTCTTGGCACGAGGCCTTGGCTATGTGGTTATGATAGTCTGGCATTATGCATTCCAACATTATGAAAGTGGTTATTGATATTGCATGTGATTATTCGATTAGTAGAATATCTATGTGAACAAGTAAATGGCATTATTTCATTTTACTTTTGCCATACTATGTTAAAGTTCAATTTTAAAAGGCTTTTGTTTTAGTAATTCATTGCCTTAAATGTTTATGCTTATTTTGAATGTTCCGCTATATTGTTATCCTTACTGGGCATTTGAGCTCACCCCTTTTCTATGTTTTATTTTTCCCAGGTAGTGAAGAAGTAAATTATGATTGGCTTGCAGGGATATTATGAGGGGTTTATAGTGTGGACGTTGGAAACATTATGTTGTTGTAGTAGTTTTTCATTTTATGATGTAATGTAAAACTTATGAATATATCTAGTGTTTCCAAGGCTACTAAACTAATCGGTCTTTCGGGATTTGATCTTTCTTGTGATCATTCCAATGTTACGAAGTAATGCACCGACTCTGGGTAGCTGGGGTCGGGGCGTTACAGTTGGTATCAGAGGAAGTTTAGTACAAACCTTGGAAGCTAGATTTAGATAAACTCTGATTAGAGCATGTAGACCTAAGATGAACTTTGAGGATTAGTATAGAAGAACTTCCTAGAATTTTGGTATTGTAGAGACTTTGTGAGTTTTCCGAGCAATACATCCCTGTCTGGATACGAGCAGGTAGAGGCGGCTCTGGCACAGATGTACCTAGGGGTAAAACCCGAAAACACCGCTTTGAGCTAGACTCGAACGGGAACTGGTGCACGACAACGGGCCTTGCTGCACTCTTGGTTACGACACTCCCGGGGGATATGCTTAGGATAACTCTCACTTTCTTTACAAATCATTATGAAGGGTTTATGAGTATATACTTCCTCAAAGAAAACATATTTATGATTATGGATTATATCCATAGATAGT
Organism: Viscum album; assembly: GCA_963277665.1. Lineage (NCBI taxonomy): Eukaryota > Viridiplantae > Streptophyta > Magnoliopsida > Santalales > Viscaceae > Viscum > Viscum album. The sequence continues at coordinate 1,553,645,430 of OY728131.1, forward strand.
TCAATTTATGTTTAGTGTTTTATAAGTATGGGATTGTGTATTTTGATTCATAAACTGATCTAGTTTATGACATTGTTTAGAAATGGCGCCTAGTGGAAGAAATGGAAACTGTATCAATGCACGCACTCCATGTAGGGATTGCCCTCCTACTCAAGATAATTATAGTGGGGCTGGTGATGCAACTAGTGCTGATCAGCTAATCACCGTACTGGGACAACTTACTCAGGTTATGAATAATAACCTTACCCGTATGGAGCACCCTGATCCGCAGCGTGGAGGATCAATGTTAGATCGATTCGTGAGACAAAAACCACCAACGTTCAATGGGAGTACAAATCCCTTAGTAGCTGAGCAATGGATATTTTCCCTAGAGAAAATATTTCAGGCTTTGGGGTGTAGTGAAAGGGAAAAAGTTACCATGGCAGTTTACCGCCTCACTGGAGATGCTGATCAATGGTGGTCATTGATTCAAAACATGAAGGAAGATGATGAAGTATCAAACATGGAATGGATGGAGTTCAAAGATCTGTTTTTAGAAAAATACTTCCCTCGCGACCATCAAGCAGATATGGAAAGACAATTTCTGAGTCTGAGACAAAAGTAGGACGAGAATGTCACAAAGTATGAGGCTAACTTTACAAGGTTAGCGAGGTACGCTGGTGATTATATTCGTAACCCAAGAAGTAAGATTGATCGTTTCTTTGATGGTTTAAAACCATTTCTCCGTCGAGCGTTAGTCTCACAATCCTTTTCATCGTACGAAGACATTGTCTCATGTGCTATCAAGACCGAAAAGGAATTATCTAAGTCTTATGACTTTAAAGCAAAGCAAGAGAAGAAGAGACCTGCTGATCAATCTGGGAATGGAAATAAGGGGAAGAAGGGAAAGGTTGAATATCCATCTTGTGGTAAATGCGGGAAGAAACATCCTGGTACTTGCTTGAAGGGAATGGGAGTCTGTTACAAGTGTGGTGAAAAAGGCCACCAAGCTCATGATTGCAGGGTGAAGAAGGAAGCTACCAACGTTCAGTGCTACAATTGCAGGGAGATGGGGCATTATGCAAATGCATGTCCTAAGCGTCAGGAGAACTTACCTCAGAAAAGGCCAAGGGATCAAGGCCAGGCTTATGCTATCACTACTGCTGAGGTAGAAGCTCCGAAAGACGTGGTGGCAGGTAATTTAATGGTTTCCTCAAGTTTAGCAAATGCATTATTTGATTCTGGATCATCGCATTGTTTCATATCTTCCCAGTTTGCTAAGAAAATTAGATATTTCCAATTTGATTTAATAAGGGAGTTGTCAGTTAAAACTCCTAAGGGAAGTATCATTGCAACAAAGTTTTGTGAATCAGTCCCCATTAGAGCACATAAATTTTCTTTATCTGCTGATTTCATCGTCATACCTATGATTGAGTTTGATATAATCCTCGGTATGGACTGGCTTTCGGACTATGATGCGAAGATTTATTGTAAGAAGAAAGAGGTTACGATTCTTGATGATAATGATAAGGAGCACCTTATTTTTAGAGCAGAATCGTCACCACCTAATTCTTATTTAGATCCACCCCCAGTAGCTCAACTTAATTCAATTATTGGGGAGGAAGAGAATGAAATAACTGCGGGTGAGGAAAGGAATGTTCAAATAGAGGATGTACCTGTTGTGAAAGAGTTTGTAGATGTATTTCCGGAAGATTTACCTGGACATCCTCCAGAACGAGAAGTAGAGTTTTCCATTGATTTAATTCCTGGATCAAGGCCTATATCAAAGACCCCGTATAGAATGGCCACTGTAGAATTAGTCGAACTAAAGAAACAACTAGAGGAATTGAGTAATAAGGGATTTTTTCGCCCTAGTGTTTCTCCATGGGGAGCCCCTATTCTTTTTGTTAAAAAGAAAGATGGATCTATGAGGATATGTATCGACTACAGGGAGATCAATGCTATAACAATAAAGAACAAGTATCCCCTACCTCGTATTGATGATTTATTTGACCAACTACATGGAGCTCAATACTTTTCAAAGATTGACCTTCGATCTAGATACCATCAGTTGTGTGTGAAGAAGGAAGACATTCCGAAAACAGCATTTCGAACCAGGTACGGGCATTACGAGTTTACTGTAATTCCGTTTGGATTGACTAATGCACCCTCTGTATTCATGAATCTGATGAATAGAGTTTTCAAGGAGTATCTCGATGAATTTGTGGTGGTATTTATTGATGATATCTTGGTATACTCCAAAACCTACGAAGATCATGAAAATCACTTGCGCATTATCTTGACGACTCTGAGGAGGCATGAATTATATGGAAAGTTTAGAAAGTGTGAATTCTGGCTTCAGGAGATTTCTTTTCTTGGCCATATTGTCTCTAAAGATGGAATCTCTGTTGATCCTTCTAAGACCAAGTCAATCCAAGAATGACCAGCACCTACGATTATAACTGAGGTACGTAGTTTTATTGGTTTGGCAGGTTATTATCGACGTTTCGTCCAGAATTTTGCCCGATTGGCAAACCCATTAACGAAGCTCACACGAAAAGGGGTTAAATTTGTTTGGACAAAAGAGTGTGAAGAATGTTTTGAAGAACTGAAAAGAAGATTAGTCAATGCTCCTATATTGACTCTACCATCGGGGAATGATGGGTTCGTTATTTATAGTGATGCATCAAAGAAAGGACTTGGCTGTGTCCTTATGCAGAATGATAGAGTTATTGCCTATGCATCACGACAGTTAAAAATTCATGAACAAAACTATCCTACTCATGATCTCGAGTTAGCAGTAGTGATCTTTGCTTTGAAAATATAGAGGCACTACCTCTATGGTGAAAAATGTGAGATTTATACTGATCACAAGAGTTTGAAGTATATTTTCTCACAAAAAGAACTCAACATGAGGCAAAGGAGATGGCTTGAATTACTCAAGGATTATGATTGTACGATACACTACCACCCAGGGAAGGCAAACAAGGTGGCAGATGCTTTGAGTAGAAAAGACCATGGAGTTTTGAACAATATGAGAATTGAAAGGGATCCAATTTTCATGGATCTAGTGAAGATGGACATGGGAATAACCAGGGAAGGTGAAACATCAATTCTTTTTCAAATGGTTGCCAAACCATCTTTACTAGAAAGGATTAAGAGTTCTCAGACCGATGATGAAGAATTTCAGAAGAAGGTTAAAGCTGTGAATGATGGGAGATTGAGAGACTTTGTGTATGAAGATGGAATTTTGAAATTCGGGAAGAGACTTTGTGTTCCCAATATACCTGATCTAAAAAGGAAATTGCTGGATGATTCTCATAGTTCCAATTTCTCTATACACCCTGGGAGCACCAAAATGTATAGAGATTTGAAAGAACATTTTTGGTGGGACAATATGAAGAGGGAGATTGCTGATTTTGTGTCAAGATGTATGGTTTGTCAACAAGTGAAAGCTGGAAGGCAACAGCCTGGAGGAGTCATGCAACCTCTTCCTATACCGGAGTGGAAATGGGACAATATTACGATGGACTTTGTCATGGGGCTACCAAAGACTCCTAGAAGGAATGATGCAATATGGGTTATTGTCGATCGTCTTACCAAGTCAGCACATTTTCTTGCTATAAGAGAAGATCTACCCCTGGAACGTCTAGAAAGACTATATATTAATGAAGTTGTGAGACTTCATGGAGTACCCTTATCAATTGTTTCTGATCGTGATCCCCGTTTTACTTCAAGATTTTGGAAAAGTCTTCAGAAATCCCTGGATACTGAACTTCATTTGAGCACTGCTTACCACCCTCAGACAGACGGACAATCAGAACAGACTATTCAGACCTTAGAAGACATGTTGAGATCTTGCTCACTTGATTTTCAGGGTATGTGGGATCAATATTTACCACTAGTAGAATTTTCCTATAACAATAGCTTCCATTCGAGTATTCAGATAGCACCATATGAAGCGTTATACGGAAAGAGATGTCGTACACTAACCTGTTGGGATGACGTTGGTGAAAGAAAACTTGTAGGCCCAGAACTGGTGGAGGAAACGGTGGAAAAGGTGAAGGTAATCCAAAATCACATTAAAGCAGCTCAAAGTAGGCAGAAGAGCTATGCCAATAATCGAAGGAAGGATTTGGAATTTCAAGTCGGTGATCATGTTTTCCTGAAGGTATCTCCATGGAAGGGAGTCATACGTTTTGGTAAGAAAGGTAAATTGAGTCCCATGTACATCGGACCTTTCGAAATTCTAGAACGAATTGGGGCTGTAGCTTACCGATTGGCAATGCCACCAAGTCTCTCCAAAGTTCACGATTGTTCCACGTATCTCTGTTGAGGAAATACATGCCTGACCCAACGCATGTACTCACCTATGAAGATTTAGAACTGGAACCCGATCTGTCTTATTGCGAAGAGCCCATCAAGATTCTTGATACGAGAGAACAAGTGCTGAGAAACCGGACGACGCGTCTGGTAAAAGTTTTGTGGAGGAATCATAAGATGGAAGAGGCAACGTGGGAACCCGAGGAACTTATGATGAAGAACCACCCGAGTCTTTTTATGCAGTAATACCCTAGAAATTGCGAGGACGCAATTATTTGAAGGAGGGGAGGATATAACACCCCAAGCTTCTATGGTACGTTTCCCTTTGAATAATGCGATAGCGTGTGTTGTACGCAACCTCGAGTTCTAACACACACCACAACTAATTAAACTAGCAGTTGTGAATAGTAATACCTAATTTTTGAAATTATATATATTTTATATATGAAAATGGACTTCATTTTTGGACTCGGAATATCGAATTTAGCCTAAGGTGAAATTTTGGTACTTTTCGGATAACTTTCATATTTTGATGAATAGTGAAAATTACTAAATTTTAATTAAAAACAACTTTTTTAATAAAAATAATTAATAGTGATAAATTATGAATTTTAGTGGTTTTAAAGTATATTTAGAATATATTTTTACATTTTAATATAATGTTGGTCATTGGACATAATTTTACAATTAAACCGAACATAATCAAGTGTCAATCTTTTGATAGTTATTATCTCTTAAAAACACGCTTTTTGTTTTGACAGCGGGAATTAATTTTAAATTAATTTCTGCCACTTCTGTGTTTTGAATTTAGGAAAATGGATTCCATATTTGGAATCAGGATGTTCAAATTGTGTAAATGGGTAACTTTTATTTTTAGACATTTTGAATAATTACTGCGGTAAATATTTTATTTACCATGGTTAAGGGTAAATCCGGTAAATAAGGGTTAAAAAATAATATTATAATAATACTAAATTACCCTAAAACGTGTCTTAACCCTATTGGTTGATACATGGTCGACCATGGGCATCTTTGGGGCGATTTTGGGACCCCATGGATCCACTTGTAAGTGATAATGACACTTTATATTAATTAACTTAAAATGAATACAAAAATGACACAAGCATATATCTTTTAGAACAACAATTTTTACATAGTGTTATATATGTTGGATTTTAGATTATAAGTATTCATTAGAAAGATAAAACGATTTCCTACATAATGATATTTTATTTATAATTTTTAGACATTGAATTATTTATTTTATTTATGACACAATGATGATGCAGTAATTACTATAATAGTGAAAAATTAAAATAATTGATATTATAAATACCCAAATAATTATAATATGAAACTTTTAATGAATTAAACTAATTTTATATGATAATATGATATATTAGGATTTATTTAATTGACTTTGTTGGAAGTAATCAATCTGTTAGGAGTTTCAAAAAAATCAACTATTGAATAGTGTCAAAATTGACATAAAAGAGTTCTTAAAACAAATATTATATTATTAATTGATATTTAATTCCTAAAAATCTAAGGTTCGGCCAAGAGACTTATATTATGATAGGTTCCTCATTAATGGACCACTTGGGGGTCTCTTGGATGTATATAGTAAGTTTATTAACCATATTATATAAAAATACAAAGAGACATTGTAAAAGTGAAACTAATTAACTTAGAGTTAATACTTAAAGATAAGGTTAATATAAGTACCCAAACCTGTCTAAATTCTATTGGTTGAGTGCTTTTCGACCTATCCCCACCTTAACCTTTTAATAGTCAACTTTGGAGCCATTAGAAACCGAATATGAATTTATTATAAATTAATATTTCTAGCTTTTCCAAAGGTGCCCCTCACCCCTCTTATAAAAGGGCACTCCTCCTTCTCATTTCTTCACACCTCTAAATCCTTTTGGTTCGGACAAACTCAGCCCAAATACTCTCCCAACATCCCTCACTAGAACCTAGGGGCCTTAGTTTGATCAGAAAGCCAACCTAAGGAGCCCTTTTGATCAAATCAAAAGGAAGAACCCGAAGAAGAGGTAATGTTTTTCAGCACCCCTTTTCCAAGTTCATTTCTTCTTCCACTTCTTCTTCCTTTGTTGTTACCATTCTAAAATAATGACTCCAGTATCATTTATATACTGTGATGTTATTATAAATATGGTACAACCATATTCAGTATTCTATCCACCCTTTGAATAACATGTCACCATACGTGCGTACGTACGGCTTACCGTCTCCACGTCGTGGTGTAAATGTTATTCAATATATTATTATTTGGATGGGTATAATAATGATGTGTAACTCATGTAAATAATAAATATAACATGTTAATGATTCTGTATATATGATATACCATCCATTTATATATTATTTTAATATCAAAAGAATGATATTGTCGCTCGTGCGTACGTACGGACTACCGTCTCCACGAACGCGATGAGATTCATTCTCCATCGTAACCATTAAAGTATAATTATCATTTGATGATTTAAAAATGATGTTTAAGGACTTGATATCATTCTGTATATGAATAATATACAACCTATCCTTTACAAACATGTCTTACGTAACAAAACATATGAAAGAAAACAAGTAAGTTAACACCCGAAACAACGATAATACTAAGATATTATTATCAAATCAATATTAAAAGATCATATATGATATCATATTAATGTATATGATTCTTGTATAATTTAATAACAATTATTTCACCATTATACAGGAGGTTAACCTACCCCAACAAAGGAAAAGTACAAGGTTAGGGTTATTTCACAATCTCTTCATTATCCGAGGTTGTTTATACGTAATAATCTACTGGGATATCTTTATCATCCACATCCATGTTTCTTAAAAATGTATTTCAAAACATTTTTACTATTTACAAGAATATGGGTTAAATTCATTTATACCCTTGTTTGACTTTTTATAAGAGGTTTATAAAGGAATCTTTCCATCATTTTCAAAACAAGGTCCTTTTTAACCTATTCGACAGAATTGAGGTAAGAATGTTTTTTTTAACTTATACAGCAGGTGCGGTTATTTTACACCGTTATAAAATCTTCAAAGCTTTCCTTACAAGCTTATAAGAATATTTTCAAAGAAAATGTTTTATTTTATATGGATCTTAAATGATTTCAAAATAAAAAGAGATATTTCTTTAAAAAGAATTTTGATTTCATCTATGTCAACATCCTTTGATGGATTTTAAGATTATTTGAAGTTGATTTATTATGATACAAAACTTCTATATTGTATTGAAGGTTTTGTGATATGTTTGACTGTGGATGTGCTATTTTTATACCATTCATAGTTTATGGTGAAATTATTGACATTTCGTATGCTAGTTTTAATACGAAGGTTTATGTTATGTTTAAACCTTTTCATATGGGAATGCATTGGACTTAATAAGTGACGGGTGGAGCCCGCTATAGCTCCTCGATGCATCGGTAGGTCTCATGAGACAAACTAGTGTCTTGGCACAAGGCCTTGACAAAATCTTATTTGTAGTCTTGGCACGAGGCCTTGGCTATGTGGTTATGATAGTCTGGCATTATGCATTCCAACATTATGAAGGTGGTTATTGATATTGCATGTGATTATTCGATTAGTAGAATATCCATGTGAACAAGTAAATGGCATTATTTCATTTTACTTTTTCCATACTATGTTGAAGTTCAATTTTAAAAGGCTTTTGTTTTAGTAATTCATTGCCTTAAATGTTTATGCTTATTTTGAATGTTCCGCTATATTGTTATCCTTACTGGGCATTTGAGCTCACCCCTTTTCTATGTTTTATTTTTCCCAGGTAGTGAAGAAGTAAATTATGATTGACTTGCAGGGATATTATGAGGGGTTTATAGTGTGGACGTTGGAAACATTATGTTGTTGTAGTAGTTTTTCATTTTATGATGTAATGTAAAACTTATGAATATATCTAGTGTTTCCAACGCTACTAAACTAATCGGTCTTTCGGGATTTGATCTTTCTTGTGATCATTCCAATGTTACAAAGTAATGCACCGACTCTGGGTAGCTGGGGTCGGGGCGTTACAGTGAGTCCTTCACGGTGTCTGCATACTTCAAAAAATATCTGTATTTGAACTAAGACAGTGATATGAAGAATATGGATTAAGGTTAATCATTAGAGAGTAAGAGAATGTGAATAATAAATATAAAGGTGTGATAATATATGTGATAATTGTGATCATGCATATGACTTGTAAATAATAAAGAGAGCAATTAACATCCATAAGCTTTATTATTATAAAAACATGATGTGTAGCTATTATTGAGATTGAAGAGCATTAGCAAGTTGTGCAATGAAGATCGAGATTAATTAACAGTAAAATGATTTTTGATCATTAAAACATGATTTACACATGAAGAGTCGAACAAACTCCCCCTTTTTGATGATCACAAATCATATACTGGTAGAATACAAATGACATGTAAAATTACAGTAACTTGCATATCAAAAACATTATAGAACTGATACTTGTATCTTTTCTCCCCCATTTATACAATTATAGAACTGACACTTGTAGTTGTTCCCCCCCTTTTGGGATTATCAAAAAGTAAATATAATGAAATGAAACACTGCATTTGGTACTAAACAAAGGGTTCAGAATTTAATAAAACATGAAACAACAAAAGACATCCCATAAAAAAACAGTCCTCGAACTCTTTAGGGATTCATCAAGTCTTTGACTTTATCAGTAGTAGGAGCTAGTGCTGAACTAGAAGAAGGCATAGATGTGGTAGACAACGAGGGTAAGGTTAGACCTTCAAAAACAGATGGAGCCAATGTAGGAGCAGTAGAATATCTAGGTTGTGGTTGGTCAAGAAAGACTGGATAGATCTGAGAAAGAGCTTGACTAACTATCATGGCAGTTGAGGCTAAGGCGGGTAGTACAGGTCTAAGGGGTGCAGCAGCTAGAGAAACTAAAGCAGTACTCTGCACATGAAGATATGGCTTCGAAAGATTGATGAAATCTGTAATGATTTCACCACCATAATGTATAGCCTTTTAAAAATCATCCTTATTCTCCATAAATCTATCCAACAATCTGGTGAACTCTGAAACTTTCTAAACATGAGCTTTAAATGCTTGAGTCACCGGAGGGATTCTCAAATTTTCCACAAGATATCTAAAGGGACAATCATATCACTTTTAGAGAAAATCCAGGAAAGATACAAATCTATTTTCGTGGATATCACTTGTTGGGCATCATTAGCTATCTTAGAATGAATCCTAACAAAGTCCAATGCTCTATCACTGTTCTTAATCACTTATGACAAAGAATATAGATCCAAGCCACTGGAGGCATTATGAAATTCTTCCTTTATTATGGATCACAGCATATGAACGTCCAAAGAAGGTGTGGAGGTCTGACCAGAAACAGGTGAAGCCTTGATAGCTTCGGTTAGAACATTGAGCTGTTTCATATCTTTTTGCAGACATGCAGTGTATTCATCTATATGCTTATTCAGATTTTCCACAAGCTCTGTCATGAGTTCCAGCATCATTGTGTGCCTTTTTCCATTATTTTGATCAATAGATAGTAGGTATGGATGAACTTGGGACACAATATCCCTAGCAATGAGGGAATCAGAAGACTCAGGAGAAACAACAACAGGTGCAGGGGCAGAAACATAAGCATGCTCTGATCTCAAAGATAACTCATTCTGTAGACTTGCTAAAATACTTTTCAGATTTGTAACATCAGCACGCAGTAGCTTATTCTCTACTCTGACTTCTTGAATTTCTTAGATCATCCTTGGTTGAATAAGAAAGATAATATTTTCCAAGAGAATTGATGCATCTTCTTGACTTACCTGAGTCACTGGGCGAGGTTGAGTGGAGACAATTTTCTCAATTATAGCTAACAAAGTCTTTCCAAAATCTTTCAGATCATCTTTGGTCACAAAGGAGTGAAGCTCAGGTAATGATGCAGGTAAAGGTAAAGGTTCAGATTCTGTTTGAGGTTCAGAGTCATCTTCAGACTCAGATTCTGATTTAGATTGCGGTTGGGGCTCTGGTTCTGGTTCTGAATGAGCTAAGGACTTCAGTTGAAACAGAGAAGAAATATCCATTCCAGTTGCAGTCACATGCTGTGACTCATTCACATCATAAAATCTTGGGAACTCATACCGAGAGTGTACAAAAAAAGTGATAGAAGGTTGAGAATCTTCAGTAGATCCAGCTTCCACAGTATCAAGATTTTGAGGTTCCTCCCCCTCAACTTGTGCTTCCCTTCCAGATTCTTGAGGTTCAGGAACATGGACAAGATCCACAGGATCATCCCTAACCTCTTCATCAAATTCTTGCCTTGCCAGGGGAAAGGCAATTTCCATTCTTTCTTCAGCAGATGGAATAATCTCAGGAACCGATTGTTCCACTTGATAAGCTTCAAGACGTGCTTCTTTCTCAACAGAAGGAGTATCTTTAACAAGATCTGCCCTTAAGGTTGCTTTCTATTCTGAAAAAAGAAAAAACCAATTTCCTTGCAGAATTGGGATGAGATTCTTCCTCATGAAGAACTACTGAAGGATCCATAGTCATTTCCTTTTCAACAACAACTTCCTCTCCTTGAGGTATTTTAGCAGGGATAACAGCAGGGACAACATCCCATTCCTATTCAACCGGAACTGTTTCCATTAGAGGCATTACAGGATCTTCTCTATGTGGTACTTCAGCTGTTACTTCTTCTTGTTCTTCTTCTTTTGAATACTCAGCCACTTCCTCTGGTTCCAAACCAAGATCATCTAGGTTCTTAGGCCTTCTTGGATAGTCAAAAGGATTAAACTTTTTATATAGTTTATCACTACCCTCAACCCATTGCTTCTTCCAGGGATTCTAGCTTATCTTCATCCTTCTGATGATAGGCATGGATAGGCATAAATCAAGGTCCTCTAACTTTTCTTCATTCGGTCCAACCATCCCTTTTCTGACTAACAAAGCTGAAATCATCCATGAGTAAAACGGGGAGGTGGATTTGGAAGTTACTTTGATCAGCTCACAGATATGGTTGATAACATACTTTCATAGAATGATCTTATGGCCATTCTTCAACAGGTGAATCAGGAACACATCCTGATACTTCATCACAGTAAAATCCCCTTTTCTTGGACTAACCAAATTCTGAAAAAACTTGAACAGAAGTCTTGTCTCCCCATCTAGTTCAGCATTTATGGACCTTCGCTTGGTTCCATTTACAGTTAGACTTTCCAAAGCAGTCTCTAGGTGAAAGATGTCGGTTGTTGGAGGAGGTTCTCTCTAGTAATCTTCAAAAATTACTTCATGTGGAATTCTTAGGCATGCAACCCACAACCTTGAGGAGAAAGAGCACTTATTACCATCGATCTAACTGGTCACCATAAAGATTTATCCAAACTCAAAAGAAAACATCACATACTGATAGAATTGAGATACATGCCTTGGGTAAATCTGTCTATTCTGTCCAGTGAACCATTCAATCCATCCTTGTTCTCTTAAATCTTTCAAAACTAATGATCTTCTAGACATCACCCATTCAGGGAAAACATCCTTTTTAGGTACAACTGTATGGCTTACCAGGTTTGGGTTTAGAGGTCCTTCGGGAGCTATCCTCGGTATCCTCTTTTGCTTCTTAGAGTGGCACTTCTCAGACGAGGGTGAAGATGGACGTTTCATACTTGGCATTCACTAAAGGTTCGGGCGAGAGTGAAGAGAAGGTTCGAGAGAGAGTTCGGGTAAGGAATCGAATGAAACCCTTATGTTTTATCATTTGGGAATGTCAAACGTCATAAAAACAAAAACGAGGGAAATAAAAATGCGGTGAAATAAAAATTACAGCGATACTGGTTAAAAATAAAAATAAACATAATTCTCACGGTGAGACCGTAAGTAGGAATTACAGTGAGACAGAAAACTAGTCCTCACAATGAGACAATTTGTAGTCGTTACGGTGAGATAGTGAGCATTTTATATAGTCACGGTGAGATAGTGAGTTGTCAGACCATGAGCATAAAACAGTAACTTAGAAACAGTAAGTATGAAACCGTAATGTAAAGTACAGTAAAGTATTAAACATTAAAACCATTAAGACATTCATTTATGATTAATCATACCGAGATCATGTATGATGTAGTCTAATCTTTCATAATTTAATGGTTTAGTGAATATATCAGCAGGTTGATATTCAGTACCAATGAATTCCAAAGTGATATCACCTTTTTGACAATGATCCCTCAAAAAGTGATGTCTTACATCAATATGTTTTGTCCTAGAATGAGATACACGATTCATAGAAATATTAATAGCACTTGTGTTGTCACAATTTATTTAGACATGTCTTAATTAATATCCATAGTCTAGTAATGTGCGTTTCATCCACAAAATTTGTGCACAACAACTTCCAGCAGCTATGTATTCAGCTTCTGCAGTTGATAATGCAACGGAATTTTTTTTCTTACTACACCATGATACTAGTGACTTGTCTAAATGGTGACATGTTCCAGAGGTGCTTTTTCTATCTAGATTACATCCAGAAAAGTCAGCATCAGAATAACTAACTAATTCAAATGATTTTTCTTTGGGATATAATAGTCTTAAATTGGGAGTATGATTGAGGTATTTGAAAATTCTATTTACAACATTTAAATGTGACTCTTTAAGGTTTGCTTGAAAACGATCACACATACACACACTAAACATAATATCAGGATGACTAGCAGTCAGGTAGAGTAGACTTCCAATCTTTCCTCTATAAGTGGTTTGATCAAAAGATTTACCATTTTCATCAAGATCCATCGTACAGGTGGTACTCATGGGAGTTTCACTACTTTTTTTGCTCTCCAATCCAAAATGTTTTAAAATATCTCTAGTATATTTACATTGAGTTAAAATAATTTCATCATCATTTTGAAAGATTTGAAAACCAAGATAGAATTTAAGTTCACCCATTAAACTCATTTCAAATTCATTTTTCATCATTTTAGAAAAATCAGTACATAATGTAGTTTTTGAAGATCCAAAAATAATATCATCTACATAAATTTTCGCAACTAAAACATCTTTAGAAATTCGTTTTATAAACAGATTAGAATCAGCTATTCTTTTTGTAAAACCTTTAGAAATTAGAAAAGTACTTAATCTATCATACCAAGCTCTTGGAGCTTTCTTTAAACCATATAATGCTTTTGATAGTTTGAAAATATGATTTGGAAAATGAGGGTTTGAAAATCCAGGTGGTTGTTCAAGAAAAAAAGCCTCAGAAATATATCCATTAAAGATTGCACTTTTGACATCCATTTGATATAGTTTGAAATTTAGATGTGCAACATAAGAAAGTAAAATCCTAATAGGTTCTAATCTGGTTACTGGAGAAAATGTCTCCTCATAGTCAATACCTTCTTCTTGACTATATCCTTGTGCAACTAGTCTAGCTTTATTTCTAACTATGTTTTCAGATTCATTTACTTTTTTTATAAACACCCATTTTGTGACTATTGTGAAAGTTTCCTTAGGTCTTTCAACAAGATTCCAAACATTATTTATTTCAAACTGATTGAGTTCTTCTTGCATAGAAATTACCCAAAATTCATCATTAATAGCATCATCAATGTTTTTAGGTTCAAGCTGTGACAAGAAGGCTTAATGTTCAACCTGATTTCTAAGAGAAGCTCTAGTCTCTGTCCCTCTATAATGATTTTCTACAACAGCATCTAAAGGATGATTCTTTAGAATTCTAGTTGATCTATTAAAAATAGGAGTAGAAACTTCTGGTTCACCAACAGGTTGTGAATCAACAGAAGCAGGTTCTGGAAAATTTCCAGAACTGGTTGTCTTTATAGTATGTTCATTTGATTTGTCATTAAGGTCTAGAACAGATAAATATTCTTCAAGATTTTAAAGAGAGGTTTTAGGCTCATGTGGATCAGTTTCATCAAACTTTATGTGAACATATTCTTTCACACAGTTGGTTCTTTTATTGAAAACCTTATAGGCTTTACTAGAAATAGAGTAACCTAGGAAAATTCCTTCATAAATCTTGGATGCAAACTTTTCAAGATTATCTTTGGTATTAAGAATAAAGACTTTGTAGCCAAAGACTCTGATGTAGTTCACCTTATGTTTCCTATGGTTCCACAACTCATAAGGGGTCCTTTTAAGAACAGGTCTGATCAAGACCCTATTGATAATATAACAAGATGTATTTATAGCTTCAACCGAAAAATAAATAGGCAGGTCATATTCATTAATCATGGTTCTAGCAATTTTTGTAGGGTTCTATTCTTTCTTTTTAGTATACCATTTTGCTGAGGTGTCCTAGGGGTAGAAAAGCTATGACTATACCCATTGTGTGAGCAATAGGATTCGAATTCTTGATTCTCAAACTCATGGCCATGATCATTTCTTATAGTTTTAATCTTAAGTCCAATACGGTTCTCTACAGATTTGGAGTATTTAGTAAAGTAAGAACAGGATTCACTTTTGTGAGCTAAGAAGTATACCCAAGTATATCTATAAAATTCATCTACTAAGACATAGACATAGTGCTTCACATTTAATCTAGAAACTCTAGATGGTCCAAACAAATCCATGTGAACCAACTCGAGAGGTTGGGAAGTTGAAACTTCTTTCTTTGGTTTGAAAGAGATTTTGTGTTGCTTTCCCTTTTGACCGGGATTACAAACTTTTTCATTTGGAAACTCAAGTTTGGGTAGGTCTCTCAATAAGTTCGTCCTAGTATCTTTTCTAAGTGAGTGTATATTTTAGTGTCCTAATCTTCTGTTCCAAATCCAATACTCTTTATGAAAAGAATTTAAACAAGTAATATTTTTCATGGCTAAATAATTTAAATCAACCACATAAACATTTTCATTTCATAGGGAAGAAAATACTAAAGAATTTTTAGAATTAAAAACATTGCAAGAATCATTTTAAAATTTAACATTGAAACCATCATCACATAACTGAGAAATACTTAATAGATTATATTTATGTCCATCAACGAATAAAACTTTAGAAATTAATACTGAGTCAGTGTTACCAACCTGGCCTAATCCGATGATTTTCCCTTTAGAATTATCTCCAAATGTGACAAAGCCTCCATCAATTCTGACTAAAATTTTAAGGCATGAGAAGTCTCCTGACATAATTCTTGAACATCCACTGTCCAAGTACCAAGTCTTTATACAGGAGCTCTTTAAGCAGTTTTCCTACAAAAAAGATTTAGATAGGAAATGATTTTGGTACCCAGATCTCCTTGGGTCCAGACAGGTTAGAAATCAAATCTTTCGGTACCCAAATTTGTCTTATGGGTCTCATAAAATTTTTAGAATCAACTGATTTTGAAAGAAAAACCTTATTAGATTAGTAACTATGAATATAACTGGTTGAAGCATATAAATGTCTAGAACTAGAACTAGCAGTATTCTATCCTGATTTAGGAATAAATCTATTATTAGTAAACTGTCTCTATCTAGGTTTGTAGCCTATTCCAGTCATGTATTTTGGTGAAACTTGCTTTCCTAACATTTGAGTTAGTGTATCCTTTCCATTTTGGAATTTCTCTAAATCCTTTCTGAGTTGCTCATTAGACATTTTCAGTTCGGTGTTCTCCTTTAACAGTTGATCATTTTTCTCTTTTTCAGTAGTAAGTTCAGTTTTAAAAGTAGTAGTGAGAGAATGTTGTTTCTTTAATGATTTTTATTTATCCTTAAGTTCATTGGATGTCTCTTCCAGCATATTACAATATTCAAACAATTCCTCACTAGTCATGTTTTCAAAATCAGAATCAGATTTTTCACTATCTTTAGAATAATAAGAATTTAAAGTACGAGTATCTATGATTACCTCAGATATGTTTGTCATAAAACACATGTTTGCCTTATTTCTGTTTTCAGTCTCAGAAGCTTCAGATTCACTAGAGCTATCCTCAGAAGCTCTCCAAGTAGCCTTCATAGCCTTTTTGTACTTACTGTCCTTGTAATCATATTTCTTCTTGAATTTGAGCTTTGGGCAGTCTACTTTAATATGTCCTTTTCTTTTGCACTCATAACAGACAACTTCATCACTTTTATCTGGCTTTTTCCAATCCTTCTTCCAATGTCCCTTATTGTCATACATTCCCTTGTAATTTTATTTTATGAATAATTTCTTCTTCCTATAAAATTTCTTAAACCTTCTGGCTATCTGAGCTATTTCAGCATCACTATCAGAGTCTTAATATTCACTGGTTGAACTGTCAGTAGGTAGTTGTGCTTTATCTTTGTCCTTGTTCTTTGAAGCAGTAGTCTGGAAAGCCACTGATTTCCTCTTAGGTTCATCATCTTCCTCTTTATTCACCTTCAGTTTTTCCTCATACATCATAAGCTTACCAATGAGTTCTTCGACAGGTAGAGCAGCAATGTCACATGACTCTCTGATTGAAACAGATGTTCCTCTCCATCGTTTTAGTAAACATCTCAGAATCCTCATAATTTGTTCCTTTGCTCGAATAGCCTTTCCAAGTTAATTCATTGTATTCACTATCTCATTAAACCCGAGATACATATCAAGAATGGGTTCATCAGTCTTCATTTTAAAATTATCATATTTAATATTATAAGTATTTAATCACATTTCTTTAACATTGGTTGTTCCTTCATGTGAAACACCCAAAGTATCCCAAATTTCAAAAGCAGTTTTACAAGTAGAAATTCTGTTAAACCTTTCATCTCTTAAAGCACAGTACATGGCATTCATGTCTTTACAATTATTATTGTAAGCAGTACTTGTAGGTTCATCCCAAGTGGATCTAGCAGTAGTGGGAAGTTTATATTCTGATTCTATGGCAGTCCAAATATCAAAACTGATGCTTTCTAAATGAATATTCATTTTAAGTTACCACTGAGAATAGTTTGTACCATTGAAGAAAGGTGGCTTGTTAATAGTATCACCCTCTAGTCTATTATCCATAACTAGATTTTAGAAAGATAATTCAAAGAGATAAAAATTTAGAACTAACAGAAATTTAAGACCTTTAAAGATGCAACTAAAATCACAGTTGAAAAATAGAGTATTTCAAAAATCTTTGAACAAAAACTAATCCTCTGATAACAAATGTTGGTCGGAGTGGAAACTCAAGAGGGGGGGTGAATTGAGTTCAAATTAAAATTTCTGTTAAAATATTGTCTAGTTAAAAGCCCCTGATTTATAGAATAAGTTAAACTGTAGTGAATTTATACAGATTGTAAATGTTCACTTAGCTTCTCAAAGATTTATTAGGTCTCAGTTAATTTAACCAAAAGATCAAACTAACATTTGAAGCTAACCTATTGATTTACAATAAGAGTAAACAGTTGCTAATTTAACAATCAAAGTAGCTTCAAAATAGTTTTTTATTTCAAAGTAATAGCAGCGGAATAAATAAGATATATGTAGTATACATTAAACTTAAATAAAATATGCAAAACAGATATAAAAAGAGGTTCAGTCTCAAGCTGAGACGTAGTCCTCTTAAATATATATAAATTTGATCCACACCCTGGATCGGGGTTAATAATAGTTTTACAAAACTGTCCAGGCCATGCAGGGACCTCTACCACTGTTCTTCGTGGGAAACAAAACAATGACCAGGTCACATAAGGACCTCTTCCACAGTTGATTTTGGTAAACATAAGTAAAGAGAATTTGAGTGAGGATTTTGATATCCTCCAGTTCAGTGCAGGAGACAGTGTGTGTAAAGATATACAGAGTACACCACACTGCTCGAAAGTTAATAAAAAAATCACATAAAGAAGATAAATGAGAGTTTAGAAATCTCTAGTTATTGTCAATATATCTCTGGACTCGTTGGACTCAACAGAAATGCTTCTGAGTCCTTATCTGGTTTTTCTGTTGAAAAACAGAGTGTCGTAGTTCAGCTTTTCTTCTTCAGGGGTGAGAAAGATATCATGATTCATCGTGTGTTCTTCAGCAGTATTAGATTGCACTCATGAGAGTTCTCTGAAGGACATTCAATCTTTTTCTTGTTCAGGATTGTTCTTCTTGTTCAGCACAGTGCACTCGGGTGTAAGTAAGTTCTTCTTGTTGTTTCTTGTTTCTTCTTACTTGTTTAACATGTACTATATCTTAGTATTTCTTATATTCCACGAGTTCTAGCATTAGGAATGATTCCCTTTTCATAGGTACGAGATACGTTTTCCTGACATGCAAAAAAATATCATTAAATAACATTAAGTGCATTAAAAACATCAAATATGACTGTTAGAATTATTTAAATAATATTGACAAAAACATAAGAAATGGTGTCACAGTGATTATGGAAACAATGTCTTCTTCACGGTATGTGGTTCATGGTATGAACTTCACGGTGTGAGCTTCACGGTGTCTGGTCATGGTGTCTGGTCCCGGTGAGTCCTTCACGGTGTCTGGTCACGGTGCTGGTTCACGGTGAGTCCTTGACAGTGTCTTGTCATGGTGTCTGGTTCACAGTGAGTCCTTCACAGTGTCTGGTCACGGTGTCTGGTTCACGGTGAGTCCTTGACGGTGTCTGGTCATGATGTCTGGTTCACAGTGAGTCCTTCACGGTGTCTGGTCACGGTGTCTGGTTCACGGTGAGTCCTTCACGGTGTCTGCATACTTTGACAAATATCTGTATTTGAACTAAGACAGTGATATGTAGAATATGGATTAAGGTTAATCATTAGAGAGTAAGAGAATGTGAATCATAAATATAATGGTGTGATAATATATGCGAGAATTGTGATCATGCATAAGAATTGTAAATAATAAAGAGAGTAATTAACATCCATAATCTTTGTTATTAAAAAAACGTGGTGTGTAGCTATTATTGAGATTGAATAAAATTAGCATGATGTGCAATGAAGATCGAGATTAATTAACAGTAAAGAGATTTGTGATCATTAAAACATGATTAACACATGAGGAGTCCAACAACCATGAATGTTATATAAATAACACATCCATAGTCAATTATACCAAAAAAAATTCAATAAAATATTGAAGATTTGTATCATAATAAATCATCTTTGAACAAGTTTAAAATCCATCAAAAGATGTTGACATAGATGAGAATGATTTGTAAAACTCTTTGAGAGAAATATCCCATTTTCATGAAAACATTTAAAAGTCACACAATATAGAAAGGAAGACATTAAAAGTCATTCTCTAATCAAAGTGTCCCATACCACTTTAAAACTTTTGAAAGGAATTAACATTTTAAAAACATTCATTTCCATATAAATAAATCCTTGAAAACCATTTTCAAGACATGGAAATTAATGAGAAATATTTAGAAGAATAAATATTTAAAACATTTGAAATGATGTTTTTGTAAAAAGTTCCATAAAAGAATCCCTTTGAAAACTCTTTCATGAATCATGGACATGGATAATAAATATGTCACATTAGATACTTACGTAGAAACAACCATGGATAATAAAGAGATTGTGAAATTAACCCTTAACAATTTGGTAACATAGAAAACATACACCCCATGAAAGATGTATCATACAATGAATATGTAAATACACATAAATTAAAGAGTATTAACAAATAATACAATTATGTTCAGTACATACACCACACAAAAGGTAATAGTGGCAATATGGCATGAATCTCATGAGAATAAAGAGTGAGATGAAAATCCATTACCTTGCACTTTATTTTAGTCGAGGGTACGTTTAACCATATGTATGAAGACTATTGTATGATATTAAATTATACTAGAACCATATTAATATTTGTGATATCATAAAGTATTCTTTTATGAATTTATACAACCTATTTAATAATAATTTCCTTGTTATATTAATATTTTGGGTAACAATTGCTTTCTTTATCGTACATGTTTTAACTTGTTACCCTTGATTGTATCACTTAGATCATGATTTTAATAATTCTTGAATATAAAACATGATTTATATATCATATATATTTAGAATATAAATATGTATAATAGACATATATATGAAATGGAAAACGCCATTTGCGGAGACGGTAGTCCGTACGTACGCATAATTTTTTTTCCCGTTTTCATATAGTATTGAACGGAAGTAAGTGAATAAGATATATGTAAGTACATAAATACTTATATATATATATAAATATATATATCTCCAGTATCATTATTATGTCATCTATTACATACTTATTATTAATATATATTTTTATAATCATTGATGAATGGTGAACTTGGAAATGAATCTCATTGCGTCGTAGAGACGGTAATCCATACATACGCACGAGCGAAAATATCATTATATTGATATTAAAATAATATAATTGGATGGTATATCATATATACAGAATCCTTAGTATTTTATATTTTTTGTTGACAAAAAATACACATCATTATTATACCCATCCAAATAATAATGTATTGAATAACAATTACACCACGACGTGGAGATGGAAAGTCGTACGTACACACGTATGGTGACCTGTCATTCAAAGGATGGATAGAATAATTAATTTGGTTGTACCATAATTATAATAACATCACAGTATATATAAGATACTGGATTTATTATTTTAGAATGGAAATATCAAATAAAAAGGAATTGGAAAAAGAAAAGAACTTGAAAGAGGGTGGTGAAATCATTACCTCCTTTTCGGGTTCCTCCTTTTGATCTGATCAAAAGGGCTTCTTAGGTTTGATTTATGATCAAACTAAGGCCTATAGGTTGAATTTAGAGAAGTTGAGAGAATATTTGAGCAGGGGTTGGCTGAGCCATAAGACATTGAAGGTGTGAATTAGAGAGAAGGGGGAGTGCCCTTTTATAAGATGGGTTAGGGGCACCTTTGGAAAAGCTAAAAATATTATTTAATAATATATTCATATTCAGTTTATAATGGCTAAAAAGTGGATTATTTAAAGTTTAAGGTGGTTATGGGTCTAAAGCCTTTCAACCAATAGATTTTAGACTGGTTTGTGTCACTATATTAACCTTATCATTTATATTTAACTCTTAGTTAAATAGTCTGACATTTACCATGTCTCTTTGTATTTTTATATTATATATTTAATAAACATAATATATACCTCCAAGAGACCCCCAAGTGGTCCATTAATGACATAACTATCATCATATAAGTCCTTTTTCTAATCCTTATATTTTTAGGAATATTATATCAATTAATAATATAATATTTTTTAAAAAACTCAATTATGTCAATTTTTACGTTATTTAATAATTTATTTTTGATAAAGACTTAATAACTTTATTAATTCAAACCAAGTTAATTTAATCAATCCTAACATTTCATATTAAGCAATAAAATTCGTGGAATTTATTAAAAGTTTAAATTATTTTTATTTGGGTATTTATAATGTCAATTATTTTAATATTTCACTAATAAGGTAATTACTGCATCATCATTGTGTCATAAATATATTAGATTATTTAATGTATAAAAATTCTAAATAAAATACCATTATGTAGTAAATATTTTTATATTTTTAATGAATATTTATAATCAAATTTATCTTGTGTATAACCCAATATAATTTTTTTAGTTATTAAACATTGATTTTAACTCTTTTAACTCTTCTTTGAATTAAATAATAATAAATGTCATAATATAATCTAAGTGGACCTAAATGATAATATTTTATTACTAATGTTTTTTTGGTCGAGATAAACTTGTCCAATCGAATTCGGACATGTGTTAGTGTAATATTAATATCATTTACACCCTTAATTACCCTATTTACCTTTAACCGTGGTAAATAAAAGTAAAAAGTTCTATTCACAAAAAAATATTTTTATCTTATTGAACCACATTTTACTCCTTTATATTAACTGTGTCTCTCGTATTTTCGAAATTTCACTCACAAAAGCGGTAAAATTATGTTTTATGTGAATTTCAAAATTCTACTAGGAGGTGGGTAAAAGAATGTGAAAAGTTCCATAAAATTTTTATATATGTAAAATTATTCTAAACTATATCCAATGAATTAAATTGAAATTATATAAATATTATGTATCCATTTTAACCTTAATTAAATTTAAATAATATAAATAATTATTTAAATAAAAATTCGGTTTTAAACTATAACTGAGTGTTTTTTCACTATTCATGAAAAATTGAATGTTTTCAGAAAAATACCAAACATTCACCCTAATTTTTTTTTAATATTCTGAATCCAAAATTGAAGTTCATTTTGAAAGATAAAATTTATACAATTTCAAAAAATTGGGTATTACTATTCATAAAAGATAGTTTGATTGATTGTGGTGTGTGTTAGAACCCAAAGTTGCATACAACACACGCTAATATATTATTCAAAGAGAAGCATACCGTGGAAGCTTGGGGTGTTACATAAGTGGTTTTCACATTCATTTAAAGACATGCGACATGTACAAAACACAATTTTGCAAGACCTCATGAGAAGTCATCCAGTAATTATCGTTATGGTCATACGAAGAATCTTTTGATCTCGTGTGATACCTTTGACTTGTTCACCTTGATTAGGCAAAGAGACTTGAGACAAGAACATTGATCTCGAGGATCACCTCAAATATGTCATCCTAGACACGCGAATCACTCATTCCATGTCCACCTGAACATGCAAAACACCACTAACTTGTCTGCCTAGTCTTGTTAAGAACCTTTGACATGTTTGCTTCGCCCTAGAGAAGACACCAGAGGTAAGTAATTCAATCATGAAAACGACATTTACCATTCCCACTTTAGTAATATGAAGCATCTCAGAAAAGTTTTCTTTGCCCATGCAAAGAAATCTAGAACATGAACATTTATTAGGAATCTATCCTTGTATATGTCCACTATGTCAGATAGGTTCCACAAAAATGGGTTTCCAATCAAGACTTTCCTAGTAGATGGTCATGGAGTGTCAAGAAAATCCCTAATGACACATCCTATTTGTGTGGTAGAACTACTTGAACTCATGACATTTGGACCCTAGATTAGAATATTTATCCAAATTACCCTTTGTTGAAGGAAGTGGCCTTAATTAGTTTGGGCCATGCATACATGAAACAATACTAACATCATGCCCTCGAATAGACCACCATGGTCATCACTGTCTCTCTTTAATCTTATAGAGGATATAGACTGAGTGCCCCAATCTGGCATCCCAAGAGTTTAAGCCTCGACCAATGACATGACACCAAACTAGTAGCATAATAGTGTGAGCCCCAAACAATGAATAGATACCAAATGGGTAGCCTCAGGGTGTAAACCCTGAACAATGACACGATTTTAGTTCAATAATCATGGGAAACCCCAGAGTGTAAGCCCTGGTCATCAACATAATATAATATTTCTACACCGATAGGGCCTACACCTTGGTATAAGTCCCTAGAACTCCTAAAACCCTAGGGGTATCCATAATGCATCAAAGTGTGACCATTAACCATAACCCATCAGTGTGATAAGCGATAAAGTGAAATATGAGAACTCAAATTCCCACCATAGTCGTGATATGTTGGAAGCATTCTTAAGGCCCGAGCTCCATTTGGAATCCACGTTAGTGTATGTCCCTTATCATTCCAATTATTCCTGACTTATAGGAATAAATACATTCTTAGTTCTTCCATACCCTCATACATTATATAATGAGGAGAGGACTCATTCATGGACAACATTCTATGTCTAATTCCCGATCATGCTCTCATGTACCTCAAATCCATCAACAGAATTGAGATGAACTGAACTATAAAGACTCTAATTCACTCTATATCCAGGATATGTAGGAAGCCTTCAAAAGGCTTAAGCTCTATACCATATCCGTCAAAAGGGAAAATGTAATGTGTAAATCTAGAATGGGTATGCTCTCATGTAATATGACCAACCACATTATTTCTATTGTTTCTCACACTGAGCATGAATGATGCAGGCTTAGAGGCTAGTTGTGGTTGTACTAATAACATGATGAAAATTACCTCAGTGGGAAATTACAATCTGGGTGTATGTTTGATTACATCCCATATATGATCATAGGGCCATATTTCCAATTAACCAATTTAGGGTAGTCTCATGTGTATATGTCCCGCTTAGGATCTCTATCATCGTATCACCCATGATGCAGATGCCCGCTTCAAGAACAACATGGACTCTGATTCCTATGTAAAACGTGATATGTAGGATGCCTAATTGAGGTCTGAGACTGATATTTATTTCCTTACCATATGAAGTCAAACTATATGGTTGGGTTTGTTCATACAGCCTTAAACTATTCTAAATTAACTACATATGTTTTTATTCCTATTCTCCCAGTATACATAGGATGACTCGTAGATGTTCAATCCTATCCCCAAGATACCAACCATCTCCCAGGACTACAATAAACTCTAGAGTTACATAGTTTGGACATGACCTAAGGCATCAAAATTAGATAACTGAGTGAATGTGAACCCATGATATATACACACTGATCCCTATCGATACATGATCATAATCATGTCACTGACACTGGGGTAACTAGTACTATATCCATGTCTTGGTAGGTTTTCATGAGAATATAAAAAATCTATAATAGGGTCTCTGAGTAGGCCAAAATCCCACTCAAAAGGGCTAAATGATCCTGAAATCCCATCCTCTCTACTAATTTGAGTCCTTAAGAGTTGTTGGCACAATAAACCTAGATGAACATCGACCTTTGTATTGAAGGTCCGTACCTAGTTATTTATGGGGGAACAATTGGGATGTTTGTGGAAAAGTGACAATGGTCATGTGATAAGAAAAAACCCATTACATGCTATAATATCCCAATGAAACAAAGGCCATCATAAAATTAAGGCTATGACAGAATCTAATCTTTCAGTTTGGATTTACAGATGCATTATATAATCAATCCATTTATTTACATCAATGGAGACCTAATCTCATCCTAGGAATTCCTAATTTAGATCCTAGGTGTCACTGTATTTGTTTAATGAACCCATCACTTTATATCCATTCCTCCTAGGAACCCTTGTATCACTCATGGGTTGGTATAAATTCATCACCCACAAATTCCGCCCTTAGAAGTCCAAAGAGGGAGGCCAAGTGCTACCCATGAAAAATATATTAATCTTCCCCTAAGTCTATCATTATAATCCACATAGTGAGTCCATGTATGAGTCATGGAATAGTTACAGTCTTCCCTCTGAGTCCATCAATGGTAGTCTATAAAGGAGTTCATGTATTACTAGGGAGAATACAAGTCAATTACCAAATGAGTCCGTACATGGCATTCATACATGAACCCATGGGTCACTAAAGGAACATAATAATCATAAAATTATAGTCATTTAATTAATCAATCCAAAAAATTCTCTTTATGGATATCACAAATTAGAACCCACCTCTCACTCTCAACTTCGAAATATGAATGGTCATGGTCCCAAATACTAACCACATCATTTATGTTCCCTTTTAATTAAATTTCATGTTTAATTTATAAATACACATAACCTAACCTTAGAAGGTGGATCAAATAATGAATATGATTAAAAGGCCCAACATTACATGAATCCTCCAATTCATGTTAACTGTGAATTTTGATATAAATAATATCTTAGTGATATGAAAGAGGGATAATGGCCAAAGGAATAGGTTAATGGTATTTTTTCCCTATTCATTCAATTAAATTATATTTTAATAATTTCATTTAACATACCAAATCAAGGGGTAATGAACACACCAAAATATAGTCAATTAACTTGTAGTCCATCCTTGTTATTTCTATCTATTTAGGAACACACCAAAATAGGTGGTTAAAAATTTACGTCCTTAAACATTAACAATATAAAAATTATTTGGTGAGTGGTATGGGTCAATACAATTCATTTAGTTCATGTTTAATCCATTTTAATAACTAATTTTAAAAAAATCTAGTTCATGGGAAAGAAAAATATATATAAACCCCAAAACATTATGGGAAATGCACGATACCACCAAACATAACATGGTAGTCTAATCCTCATCCATTGATGTTCTCTAATACTACCGTTAATGGAAGAAATAAATAAAATAGTCAAACAATCAAAAAATAGTGAATATGATATCATAGTAAAATAACACCATTGAGAGGAAGTGAAAATACTAAAAGTGAAAGAGAAATAGGGAAATCATTGGTATCTTTCCAATGAGACTGAAAATGGATTGATCCACGTCCACATAGAGACGATATAATAAATCCTTTGATATTATGGGATGGGAGCTACAAATGATAGGGAGTGGTGGCCACTGCAAGAAAAATATGAAAAAATGGATAAGGATTTAAACATATAAATAAATTAAGGTCAAAATATTCATTTAACCATCATTAAAGGGTCACAGTGTTTAGCTGCATGGTTGTCCAATTTGTGGGCAAACAGTGCAAGGCTAACTACATAGGCTCCCATTGATGCATGACCTTGGTGATTGGTTGGGAAAACTATGCCCTGACAGTGTATTTTCCCACTGTCAAAAATTATGATGCAAATGCACAGTCGTGGGGCCCAAGGTGGACAATTTCATTTAAAATTATGGCCCAGGATAATGCACTGGATCACCTTACACAATTTGATCAAACCATAGAGACTTGGTTTCACAGATTCTACTAACCATGCAACCAAGATGGATAATCGAAAATCTTATGCTATTGGATTCGTACAGGCTCCAAACCCCCCATTTTTCTCCATGAATCCATTAATCACTCCAATAAGGATTAAATTGTAGAATAGAACTAAAAATAAAAGGTTCCATTCCTTATATGAAATTCAGGTTCTTAAAAATATATAGACTACTTCAAATGTTTTATTATGAAATTCATTTATTCATTCATTTAGATGATAAATATTATTACCTATATTCCAAATCATTATGATTGAATTTATACCCAAGACATATGTGGGATTTTCTGTGACAATACTTTTTCCATGGGACATATATTATATTCACCACCTAATTTCTTTTTTGTGATGAATAAATTTACAAAATAAAATTATTTATATTTTACTAATGAAATTTATGGGATTTATAAGATTATATTGTTATCACTCTCTCATATTATTTTGATTAAAGGGTTATATTTTTCATGGTTGAACATCCATCCAATGTCTTGGTAATGTAAAAGTGTTTTTAATTTCATGGAAAATAAATCCATGTCAGGATAATGGTAATTAGATGAGGTTGTTTCATTATTGCACCAATAATTAGTCACTACAAAAGGGTTCTTTGACCATTGAGTCAATCATGAACCTGCCAGACAATGATTGAGACAAATACTAAAAACTTGGAGAGATAGTATAGGTGAATACGATTTGTGATATCCACATTCTATTAATTAACCAATATGAATTGTTTTCCCCCCATTTCCATGATATCCAACAAGTAAATGACATTGAATCTAATTACTATATTACTTGGATAACCCAACATGGTATAAGTACGCTCACCACTATAATTTTTTTGACAAGGTTACTTCATGTTACATAGAAGATACCCCAAAATTTCTAAGTTGATTATGGTATGTTCTCATAGAAAATCACATTATTCTATTTAGTGGGTATATATTTAATTTACATATTTCTATGTATATTTTTATCCAAGTTTTATTCAGTAAGAGGATACATGGCATATGGTATGGAAGGTCCTCATGAATCTTATATTGAAAGAATTTGATATTATCGTGTGATGGGTGGAGCCCAAAATTTATATCCCCTCGATGCATCGACATGTCTCATGATTCAAAAAAGGATTGAATTTGTTGTACGTCTCTTCTGATAATAGGAATGATGTTTTTGAAAAGGCCTTGAAAATAAATTTTGGATGTCTAGTATTATGAATTCCATATACATGATATAAATAAATATTTTAATATATTTTTTCATTTTTTATGATGGACATAATATTCCATCAGTTTCGGTTGATTATGGATTCCATATTTTATTTATTCTTTCCATATCACTTATTTGAGGTTTCTATTATATAGGATTCCAATATGATGGATGGGCTAATAGGGCAATTTCAATGATTTAATTTTGTATCATATGTTTTCACGTGTAATGAAGGTATATAGTTAGTATTCCTAGAATAGTACACTATTAAATCCTTTAGAAACCTTTTTTGTATGTACCAATATTGTAATATAACTATTATCTTTGGGGTTTTGTAGTTACGGATCATATAACTTGACTAATATCATAAAGGTGATTTGAGGCTCCATTTCAATGGAGTGTAACTAGTTCTCTAGAAACCTATATTTCCTAACTATATTCTATGATATAGAAAATATTCTATACCATATAACATGACAACACATATCTTACATTATGATATACGGAAACAAAAAAAATTACAGTATTCTATAAATACTGACCAGACATATCATATCTTATAATTATATTTGAACATTTGAAATAATATATCATATAATATTCTATATAAAAAATATATATAATATTTTTTAATATCTAATATGATATCCATTTTTCTTCATTTAAAACGTGATTTAATTAACTAACTCACTGCATAGAACTTCGTAGATTCCAATATATGGTTTCTCATTATTGAATAAGATTTATTAAAAGATTTGAAAACAAAGAAATATACTTTATTATTTTCAATGATATTTAAACCAAAACAATTCATAATATAAAATGATGAATATATCATTCAACAATGAAGTCCGAGCTTTCAATATTCATCCAAATATATGATGAAGATATCATAAATGAAACTACAGGATTACTTCCACCCAGTGTATCTATAGGTTGATGAATCAAACAATAATTGGGAATGATCCTCCTTTGGATAATGGTCTGCAATAACCTATCAATGTTAAAGGGAAAAAGGTGAATTTAACTTAATATTATAACAATTCATGTTATACATATAATTTTGATTCCATTTACTTAGCCTTTGGATTTTTTATATATGCCCTGAGGACACTCCCTATGCCATCCTCGATTTTCATGAATGATATAAAATTTTTGGACTAATATTTATTTTGAATATTTTTTATAAACGTAAACCTAGTATGTATATATTTAACATTAAAATTAATTCAAATTATTCCAATAGAAATTTAATTATATTAAAAGAAGTTATTAATGATACATTATGTGGAAAAATAATCAAATGTTAACATTTAACATCAAAATGACTTAATATCAATATTATAACAGGGTTAAATAAATTCATAATATTTTTTATATTGATATATCATATAATATGATATGAAGAAGGTAGTGATGTATTATTCTAATAATAGAACATATGATATATTGTACCCAGATATATGATATGCCATGGTTTTGTGTACATTGTACAAATATAACATAACATTATGATACACCAATATATATATATATATCAATATATATCATATATACCTGTATTAATTTTCATTTAATGAATATATAAATTAGTTTTTAGGTTACAAATTTTTTCAAACTCTTGTAAAGTTAAATCCTCATTTCTTCATGGCTAACTCATCACTGGAAATTTCTGAATCAGCCCAAGAATCTGGAAAACCTACTACATTAAATTAAACTGTATATTATTTTTCATCATAATTCAATTGGTGTTATTAAGTCTCATAATAAAAGAACTATGATATTTATATACCATGCTCCTCCATGATAATAATATCACATATGTTAACAATATTCTTCAAATTATTATTATAACATTGATAACTTGTTCTATGATGCGAGTATCTATTAAATATTCCCTTATCATATTTCTTATGAAACATTCTAATATTTATTTTACAAGTGATATTGAATATTTTTGAACTATTTATTTTGTTCTTATTCCTATAAAAACTCCCATTAGGTAAATTGATTAAATTTGATTGATGTAGACACCAAATGAGAATACAGAGAGCCACTATTGTGAATTGTCTCCAAAAGGTTTTTTGAAGTTTCATGATTTAATAATATTGTTCTCCACATTAACATTATACTATTATTCTTTTATTAAACTACTCACGTTTTTTGGGGGTGTATATAAATCAATATAATCTTATTTTATTCTATTCTTTTCAAGATATTTCTCGAAACCTCAGTTATTTAAATAAAATATATTGTGAGACCAAAATATTTTGAGATGAAATTTCATTGGATTATCAAAATAACATTAAATATTCATTAACTTATCAAGATCTTGTGACATACTCAGTATAAAGTAAACAAAATTCAAATAATTAAAATAATTAATGATAGCTATTATGTACTTATCTCCATTGGTTTATTTCAGTAATATAAAAAAAACCAATGTGATGCTTTTTGTCATATATTTAAAAAAAATTACTATATGTTTCCTATAGTAACACTTTTACAATATCAAGACTATTTATTAACATGAGGTCATGGTTTTACAAAAATACTACCATATATGAGTGATAAAAATCTTTCTCCTAGTTGATTTTTGAACCCCCCCTCCTACAAATGTACACAGAAATAGAAACCGTGAAATTATGATGAACATGAATAACTGAAATATATATATATGCATGATATATATATATATATATATATAATTTTATCATTTATAAATTTATACATCCAAAGAGTTTATTTAATTTAAAAAATAATATAAAATTTAAATTAAAATAAATATTTACTAAAACCACACAATTTTTTTTATATATTTATACATTGAAAGTGTCTGTTTTCATTTGAAATATAATATCAAATTTAAGATGATGTTGAAATTATATATATATATATATTTATATGTATATAAATATTTATGTATTTACATATTGAAATAAATAATTTCATTTTAAATTATAATATAAAATTTAAATCTAAAAAAATACACACACACATATATATTTGACAAAAATAGACGC
Source organism: Viscum album (assembly GCA_963277665.1). Classification (NCBI taxonomy): domain Eukaryota; kingdom Viridiplantae; phylum Streptophyta; class Magnoliopsida; order Santalales; family Viscaceae; genus Viscum; species Viscum album. Next base: position 1,553,676,535 of record OY728131.1, read on the forward strand.
ATAAGAAATATAAATATCAATAAATAAATAATTAAATAAATATTTACATTTATACATCAAAAGAATTATTTTTATTGAAATTTATAAAATAAAATAGAAAATTACATTTAAATTCCAAACATACAGACAAACATATGCATGTTGGTATACATACATAGATTCATCTACCTATCCATCTTGCCATACTTATATAAATACATAAATATTCACACACACACAAACACATAAATACATACACATTGACAGAAATACTTACATATACATACATACATACATACATACATATATATATAATTAAAATAACATAAAAAAACAAAAACATTTATAAATTAAAATAAGTTACTTATTTTTGACATATAATATAACATTCATATTTAAAACACACACACATATATAGATAAAAACACACACACATACAAATTGTTAGTTGTTGTAGTTTTCTGTATATTAAATGTAATTTTGATTTTTTTAAATCCCAAAAAAGAGTATATTGCAACTGAGTCTTATCATACAAACATATTAAATATTAAAAGATGAAAATTCATTATGTAATATTGTGATCCATGAAAAAATCATATAGGCCTATTTCCTTTGGAAACATGGTTACAAAAAAAACTCATTCATAATTAAATATCATTTTCAAACACCTATTTTATCAGAAATATCACTTGTCTTAGTCATATCATACATAATACAATTCTTCACAACTAGGTGAAATTATTGATAAATTTTTTTTAGATAAGACGGTCCACAAGGGAATGAAATTGAGATATCAACATAACAAGAGAAAAAGGTCATGCAACCATGTGGATAACATTTTCAAAAAATCATACCTCACATATCATAGATCTTAATGATGAGTCATGGAATAAATATTTATAGTTAATTAGTGTAACACCCCAAGATTTCATAGTGTGTTATTTCTTCAAAATAATTCAATAACTTGCACTACACGCAACACCGAGTTCAATTGCACCATGACTTACCAAAAAAAAAATCCATTAAAAGAGGTCATGAATAGCATTAACTACATTTTTAACTTTATATAATCCTTATAATTTTAGAATCCATATTATGAGTTTCTTAGTCATAATGCAAGAACAGATTCATTTTCAGTATTGCACTTTTATCAACTTTTGATAGTGAAACCTTTTTAAATACAATATTTTAAAATTTTTGACTAAATGGAGACATCAAAAAATTTAAAATGAAACATCCCAAGCTTCCACGGTACGCTTTCCTTTGAATAAAACAGTAGCGTGTGTTGTACGCAACGTCGAGTTTTAACACACACCACAACCGATCAAACTAGCCGTTATGAATAGTAATACCTAAATTTTGAAATTATATATATTTTATATTTGAAAATGGACTTCATTTTTGGATTCGGAATATCGAATTTAGCCCAAGGTGAAATTTTGGTACTTTTCGGATAACTTTCATATTTTGATGAATAGTGAAAATTACTAAATTTTAATTAAAAACAACTTTTTTAATCAAAATAATTAATAGTGATAGATTATGAATTTGAGTGGTTTTAAAGTATATTTAGAATATATTTTTACCATTTAATATAATGTTGGTCATTGGACATAATTTTACAATTAAACCAAACATAAACAAGTGTCAATCTTTTGATAGTTATTATCTCTTAAAAACACGCTTTTTGTTTTGACAGCGGGAATTAATTTTAAATTAATTTCTGCCACTTCTGTGTTTTGAATTTAGGAAAATGGATTCCATATTTGGAATCAGGATGTCCAAATTATGTAAATAGGTAACTTTTATTTTTACACATTTTGAATAATTACTGCGGTAAATATTTTATTTACCATGGTTAAAGGGTAAATCCGGTAAATAAGGGTTAAAAAATAATATTATAATAATAAAAAATTACCCTAAAACGTGTCCTAACCTTATTGGTGGACACATACCCGACCATGGGCATCCTTGGGTCAATTTGGGGACCCCTTGGAGCCACTTGTATGTGGTAGGGACACATTATATTAATAAAGTTAAAATAAAAATAAAAATGGCATAAGCTTACATCTTATAGAAGAACAATTTTTACATAGGGTTATACATGTTGGATTTTCGGTTATAAATATTCATTAGAAAGATAAAAAGATTTCCTACATAATGAGATTTTATTTATAATTTTTAGACATTAAATAATTTATTTAATTTATGACATAATGATGATGCAGTAATTACTATAATAGTGAAAAATTAAAATAATTGATATTATAAATACCCAAATAAATATAATATGAAACTTTTAATGAATTAAACTAATTTTCTAGGATAATATGATATATTGGGATTGATTTAATTGACTTTGTTCGAAGTAATCAATCTGTTATGAGTTTCACAAAAATCAACTATTGAATAGTGTCAAAATTGACATAAAAGAGTTCTTAAAACAAATATTATATTATTAATTGATATTAAATTCCTAAAAATCTAAGGTTCGGCCAAGAGACTTATATTATGATAGGTTCCTCATTCATGGACCACTTGGGGGTCGCTTGGATGTATATAGTAAGTTTATCAACCATATTATATAAAAATACAAAGAGACATTGTAAAAGTGAAACTAATTAACTTAGAGTTAATACTTAAAGATAAGGTTAATATAAGTACCCAAACCTGTCTAAATTCTATTGGTTGAGTGGTTTTCGACCTATCCCCACCTTAACCTTTGAATAGTCAACTTTGGAGCCATTAGAAACCGAATATGAATTTATTATAAATTAATATTTCTAGCTTTTCCAAAGGTCCCCCTCACCCCTCTTATAAAAGGGCACTCCTCCTTCTCATTTCCTCACACCTCTCAAGCCAGTTGGCTCGTCCAAACTCTGCCCAACTAAGCTCCCCAAATCACTCTCCTCCTCCTTGAAGCTTCCCCTTAGGCAGAAAGCATTTCAAGAAGTCCTTTGGTTCCAACCAAAGTGAGTTACCTAGATTAAAGGTAACGATTTCTCTTAAATTATTTTCATTTATTTTGCTTCTCCAACCCCCAAACTCTTTTTATTTCCTTTCTTTTGTAACAACACCAGTATCCACAATATACTAGGATGTTGTTATAAGAAGGATTCAAACTACACATACACACAACTCCATCTAATGGATGATGAACATAATGTTTCTGTGGATGGCAAACTAACACCTCACGAAACGATGATTGTTCAAATACATCTTACCACCTCTCATGGTGGCCATTATGATGGCACTGTAATTAAATATGATATTAATGATATATATTTTATATATAAGATTCTGTAATTACATTTTATTTCATACCATTATTCGTTTCATGTTGTATATACATACGATAATTTCATTTGAGGAAGTGCGGACTACCGCCCCCTTAAAATGATATGACTCGTTCATACCACACATGGAACGTATAAAGGATGGTGTTAATGAACTTAAGTAACATATATAAAATACTATACTGGAATATTAATATACCTATGTATCATTTGGATTAGATTCTTTTAAAATAAAAAATTAAATGGAAGTAGCGTTCGTGCGCACGTACGGACTACCGTCTCCACGAACGCGATAAGATTCATTCTCCATCATATCCATTCAAGTCTTATTCTCATTTTGGGTTAAAAATAATGTTAATATCATTCTGATTATGAATAAGATATAATATATCCATTACAAACATGTCTTACGTAACCAAACATTTAAGAAGAACGAATCGATTATCACCCGAAACGACGATAATACTAAGATATTATTAATAAAGCAATGTTAAAAGATCATATATGATATCATATTAATGTATATGATTCTTGTATAATTTAATAACAATTATTTCACCATTATACAGGAGGTTAACCTACCCCAACCAAGGAAAAGTACAAGGTAACGGTTATTTCACAACCTCTTCATTATCCGAGGTTGTATTATACGTAATAATCTACTGGGATCTCGTTATCATCCACATCCATGTTTCTTCAAAATGTATTTCAAAACATTTTTACTATTTACAAGAATATGGGTTAAAGTCATTTATACCCTTTTTTGACTTTTTATAAGAGTTTTATAAAGGAATCTTTCCGTCGTTTTCAAAACAAGGTCCTTTTTAACCTTTTCGACAGAATTGAGGTAAGAATGTGTTTTTTAACTTATACGGCGGGTGCGGTTATTTTCCGCCGTTATAAAATCGTCGAAGCTTCCCATACAAGCTTATAAGAATATTTTCAAAGAAAATGTTTTATTTTATATGGATCTTAAATGATTTCAAAATAAAAGGAGATATTTCTTTAAAAAGAATTTTGATTTCATCTATGTCAACATCCTTTGATGGATTTTAAGATTATTTGAAGTTGATTTATTATGATACAAAACTTCTATATTGTATTGAAGGTTTTGTGATATGTTTGACTGTGGATGTTCTATTTTTATACCATTCATAGTTTATTGTGAAAGTATTGACATTTCGTATGCTAGTTTTAATACGAATGTTTATGTTATGTTTAAACCTTTTCATATGGGAATGCATTGGACTTAATAAGTGACGGGTGGAGCCCGCTATAGCTCCTCGATGCATCGGTAGGTCTCATGAGACAAACTAGTGTCTTGGCACAAGGCCTTGACAAAATCTTATTTGTAGTCTTGGCACGAGGCCTTGGCTATGTGGTTATGATAGTCTGGCATTATGCATTCCAACATTATGAAAGTGGTTATTGATTTTTGCATGTGATTATTCGATTAGTAGAATATCCATGTGAATAAGTAAATGGCATTATTTCATTTTACTTTTGCCATACCATGTTGAAGTTCAATTTTAAAAGGCTTTTGTTTTAGTAATGCATTGCCTTAAATGTTTATTCTTATTTATGAAAGTTTCCGCTATATTGTTATCCTTACTGGGCATTTGAGCTCACCCCTTTTCAATGTTTTATTTTTCCCAGGAAGTGAAGAAGTAGGTTATGAATGACCTGCAGGGATATTATGTGGGGATATGAGTGTGGATTATGGAGACATTATGTTATTGTAGTAGTTTTTCATTTTAGGATGTAATGTAAAACTTATGAATATATCTAGTGTTTCCAAGGCTACTAAACCAATCGGTCTTTCGGGATTTGATCTTTCTTGTGATCATGCCAATGTTATGTAATTAATGCACCGACTCTGGGTAGCTGGGGTCGGGGCGTTACAGTTGGTATCAGAGGAAGTTTAGTACAAACCTTGGAAGCTAGATTTAGATAAACTCTGATTAGAGCACGTAGACCTAAGATGAACTTTGAGGATTAGTGTAGAAGAAATTCCTAGAATTTTGGTATTGTAGAGATTTTGTGAGTTTTCCGAGAAATACATCCCTGTCTGGATACGAGCAGGTAGAGGCGGCTCTGGCACAGATGTACCTAGGGGTAAAACCCGAAAACACCGCTTTGAGCTAGACTCGAACGGGAACTGGTGCACGACAACGGGCCTTGCTGCACTCTTGGTTACGACACTCCCGGGGGATATGCTTAGGATAATTCTCATTTTCTTTACAAACCATTATGAAGGGTTAATGAGTATATACATCCTCAAAGGAGACATTTTTATGATTATGGATTATATCCATAAATAGTTCAATTTATGTTAAGTGTTTTATAAGTATGGGATTATGTATTTTGATTCATAAACTGATCTAGTGTATGCCATTGTTTAGAAATGGCGCCCAGTAGAAGGAATGAGACCTCCAGAAATGCACATGATCCAAAGAGAAGGAAGGATCATATCTTTCCTGGTCTTAAGCTAGAATTTATAAGAGAAATAGTCTCCCATGTATTATCATCATATGAAGAAATAATATCATGTGTTGATAAGATAAGTAAAGAGTTTACTGAGTCCTATGGATTTGAAGGGAAGCAAGAGAAGAAAAGGATAGAAGAGAGAAAGATGGATAAAGGGAAGAGGGAAAAGAAGAATTTTCCCATATGTGGTAACTGTGGAAAGAAACACCCTGGAACTTGCCTGAAAGGAATGGGAGTTTGTTATAAGTGTGGAGAAAAAGGTCACAAAGTACATGACTGCAAGGGTAAGAAAATGGTTTCAAATGTACAATGCTTCATTTTCAAGGAGTTTGGACACTACGCGAACCTATTTCCCAGTCATCAGACTATGCCGCAAATGATGTTATTGGATAATAATCAAGTTATGATACTACCACAGATGAAGAGGAATGATTAGAGTTCTTATGTTGATTATGTCAATTGAGTGTTGTATCAACAATGTACTTGTTATAATAATTATGGAGTATATAAGGATTGTACTGCAGTACTATTTCATTAAGGACTTGAGATTGTGTGGAACAGAGAAAAGTGACTCATTAGCAGGATAGATTTTTGGAAAATATGTGGTTGAGAGAATGATAAACCATAATATAGTTCTGATACTGAGGTAGTGATTTTGGAATAATATGTGATTGTTTTGGATAAATTATACTGGATATTCTTGACTACCTTGGAACTGATTAATGATTTGTATATTCCATCATTGTTGGGGTTTAAAACATTTTTGGATTAATGAAGTATATCCAGCATTCTATATGGAATAAGGGAGCATGAATGTAATCAATAAGGAATATGGTAATACATGATGAAGGTATTCATATGCTATTACGGGGTAAAAAGGATCTATATTATGTTTACCTTCCTTATGAATGTTGGACTGTGAGTTTGGACAGAAGTATTTTGGATAGTTCTAGTTTGGATTATTTTGGATTGCCATAAAAGGACAACCCGGAGGTCGGGCGGCAACCCGTCGCGTCCGGCAAGGCTGTGAGACTTGAACCCGCAACCGAAGGGTGACAAGGGTGTATCACCTACCACTGTCCCACGAGATGTCCTGAATTAAATAATGTAGTTTTTTTAAAAGATCTGGTAGATGAATTATAATTCATTTATTTTGGAACCCTGTACGAATAGTATAAATAGAAAAAAAAATTACTTTCTATTATCTTTTAGAATGAAAGATGAGTTTGTGGTATAAATTTATTAATGGGTAAAATTCTAATTATAAAGTAAGTATATCTCCTTATTATCTTATCCAATCTCATAAATAAATTCCTCAACATTAATAATAGAAACTTAGAACAAAAATGTTGTCCTAGATGGTACCTTAAATCATCACAAATTTATGGCTTTGGGATTGTTGGCCTTTTCATAGCCATGTTCTCTACCACTCTCCATCAGATAATTGATGGTTAGATTTCTCTTCCATATCCATATTTTCTTACATGGAACCCTAGTATGTGTTATTTTCGGTAATCTTCATACTTTCCACTCTTTATTTTAAATAGAGGCCTCATCAATTCATTTTTCGATGTGGGATTTCAACTAAGATATTTTGAAACGTAAAAAATGTGTTATCCTAATACCCTATGTTTTGTTGAACCGATGGTATTTCAAATCATCATAGATTGATGAATTTAAGGACCTCAATTATACACTTGTTTGTGATTGATGACCTCAATCACTACCTATAAATATTTACGTTTTTCCTCTGATTATATGTCTCTAATTTCCACCAACGTTCTCCTAATCGAGATCATAATTTGGTGGTGACCCTTTGATTTCTCTTTTCCTCATATTAAGACTAAATTTTAGTAACCCAATTTCCGATGTGAGTTTTCCCACAAATATATTTTCTACTTTCAACCTTTTATTTTTGAATAACAATTTCAAATTGCGAGGACGCAATTTATTGAAGGAGGGGAGAATGTAACACCCCAAGATTTCATAGTGTGTTATTTCTTCAAAATAATTCAATAACTTGCACTACACGCAACACCGAGTTCAATTGCACCATGACTTACCAAAAAAAAATCCATTAAAAGAGGTCATGAATAGCATTAACTACATTTTTAACTTTATATAATCCTTATAATTTTAGAATCCATATTATGAGTTTCTTAGTCATAATGCAAGAACAGATTCATTTTCAGTATTGCACTTTTATCAACTTTTGATAGTGAAACCTTTTTAAATACAATATTTTAAAATTTTTGACTAAATGGAGACATCAAAAAATTTAAAATGAAACATCCCAAGCTTCCACGGTACGCTTTCCTTTGAATAAAACAGTAGCGTGTGTTGTACGCAACGTCGAGTTTTAACACACACCACAACCGATCAAACTAGCCGTTATGAATAGTAATACCTAAATTTTGAAATTATATATATTTTATATTTGAAAATGGACTTCATTTTTGGATTCGGAATATCGAATTTAGCCTAAGGTGAAATTTTGGTACTTTTCGGATAACTTTCATATTTTGATGAATAGTGAAAATTACTAAATTTTAATTAAAAACAACTTTTTTAATCAAAATAATTAATAGTGATAAATTATAAATTTGAGTGGTTTTAAAGTATATTTAGAATATATTTTTACCATTTAATATAATGTTGGTCATTGGACATAATTTTACAATTAAACCAAACATAAACAAGTGTCAATCTTTTGATAGTTATTATCTCTTAAAAACACGCTTTTTGTTTTGACAGCGGGCATTAATTTTAAATTAATTTCTGCCACTTCTGTGTTTTGAATTTAGGAAAATGGATTCCATATTTGGAATCAGGATGTCCAAATTATGTAAATAGGTAACTTTTATTTTTACACATTTTGAATAATTACTGCGGTAAATATTTTATTTACCATGGTTAAAGGGTAAATCCGGTAAATAAGGGTTAAAAAATAATATTATAATAATACAAAATTACCCTAAAACGTGTCCTAACCTTATTGGTGGACACATACCCGACCATGGGCATCCTTGGGTCAATTTGGGGACCCCTTGGAGCCACTTTTATGTGGTAGGGACACATTATATTAATAAAGTTAAAATAAAAATAAAAATGGCATAAGCTTACATCTTTTAGAAGAACAATTTTTACATAGGGTTATACATGTTGGATTTTCGATTATAAATATTCATTAGAAAGCTAAAAAGATTTCCTACATAATGATATTTTATTTATAATTTTTAGACATTAAATAAGTTATTTAATTTATGACATAATGATGATGCAGTAATTACTATAATAGTGAAAAATTAAAATAATTGATATTATAAATACCCAAATAAATATAATATGAAACTTTTAATGAATTAAACTAATTTTCTAGGATAATATGATATATTGGGATTGATTTAATTGACTTTTTTCGAAGTAATCAATCTGTTATGAGTTTCACAAAAATCAACTATTGAATAGTGTCAAAATTGACATAAAAGAGTTCTTAAAACAAATATTATATTATTAATTGATATTAAATTCCTAAAAATCTAAGGTTCGGCCAAGAGACTTATATTATGATAGGTTCCTCATTAATGGACCACTTGGGGGTCGCTTGGATGTATATAGTAAGTTTATCAACCATATTATATAAAAATACAAAGAGACATTGTAAAAGTGAAACTAATTAACTTAGAGTTAATACTTAAAGATAAGGTCAATATAAGTACCCAAACCTGTCTAAATTCTATTGGTTGAGTGGTTTTCGACCTATACCCACCTTAACCTTTGAATAGTCAACTTTAGAGCCATTAGAAACCGAATATGAATTTATTATAAATTAATATTTCTAGCTTTTCCAAAGGTGCCCCTCACCCCTCTTATAAAAGGGCACTCCTCCTTCTCATTTCCTCACACCTCTCATGCCAGTTGGCTCGTCCAAACTCTGCCCAACTAAGCTCCCCAAATCCCTCTCCTCCTCCTTGAAGCTTCCCCTTATGCAGAAAGCATTTCAAGAAGTCCTTTGGTTCCAACCAAAGTGAGTTACCTAGATTAAAGGTAACGATTTCTCTTAAATTATTTTCATTTATTTTGCTTCTCCAACCCCCAAACTCTTTTTATTTCCTTTCTTTTGTAACAACACCAGTATCCACAATATACTAGGATGTTGTTATAAGAAGGATTCAAACTACACATACACACAACTCCATCTAATGGATGATGAACATAATGTTTCTGTGGATGGCAAACTAACACCTCACGAAACGATGATTGTTCAAATACATCTTACCACCTCTCATGGTGGCCATTATGATGGCACTGTAATTAAATATGATATTAATGATATATATTTTATATATAAGATTCTGTAATTCCATTTTATTTCATACCATTATTCGTTTCATGTTGTATATACATACGATAATTTCATTTGAGGAAGTGCGGACTACCGCCCCCTTAAAATGATATGACTCGTTCATACCACACATGGAACGTATAAAGGATGGTGTTAATGAACTTAAGTAACATATATAAAATACTATACTGGAATAGTAATATACCTATGTATCATTTGGATTAGATTCTTTTAAAATAAAAAATTAAATGGAAGTAGCGTTCGTGCGCACGTACGGACTACCGTCTCCACGAACGCGATAAGATTCATTCTCCATCATATCCATTCAAGTCTTATTCTCATTTTGGGTTAAAAATAATGTTAATATCATTCTGATTATGAATAAGATATAATATATCCATTACAAACATGTCTTACGTAACCAAACATTTAAGAAGAACGAATCGATTATCACCCGAAACGACGATAATACTAAGATATTATTAATAAAGCAATGTTAAAAGATCATATATGATATCATATTAATGTATATGATTCTTGTATAATTTAATAACAATTATTTCACCATTATACAGGAGGTTAACCTACCCCAACCAAGGAAAAGTACAAGGTAAGGGTTATTTCACAATCTCTTCATTATCCGAGGTTGTATTATACGTAATAATCTACTGGGATCTCGTTATCATCCACATCCATGTTTCTTCAAAATGTATTTCAAAACATTTTTACTATTTACAAGAATATGGGTTAAAGTCATTTATACCCTTTTTTGACTTTTTATAAGAGGTTTATAAAGGAATCTTTCCGTCGTTTTCAAAACAAGGTCCTTTTTAACCTTTTCGACAGAATTGAGGTAAGAATGTTTTTTTTAACTTATACGGCGGGTGCGGTTATTTTCCACCGTTATAAAATCGTCGAAGCTTCCCATACAAGCTTATAAGAATATTTTCAAAGAAAATGTTTTATTTTATATGGATCTTAAATGATTTCAAAATAAAAGGAGATATTTCTTTAAAAAGAATTTTGATTTCATATATGTCAACATCCTTTGATGGATTTTAAGATTATTTGAAGTTGATTTATTATGATACAAAACTTCTATATTGTATTGAAGGTTTTGTGATATGTTTGACTGTGTATGTGCTATTTTTATACCATTCATAGTTTATTGTGAAAGTATTGACATTTCGTATGCTAGTTTTAATACGAATGTTTATGTTATGTTTAAACCTTTTCATATGGGAATGCATTGGACTTAATAAGTGACGGGTGGAGCCCGCTATAGCTCCTCGATGCATCGGTAGGTCTCATGAGACAAACTAGTGTCTTGGCACAAGGCCTTGACAAAATCTTATTTGTAGTCTTGGCACGAGGCCTTGGCTATGTGGTTATGATAGTCTGGCATTATGCATTCCAACATTATGAAAGTGGTTATTGATTTTTGCATGTGATTATTCGATTAGTAGAATATCCATGTGAATAAGTAAATGGCATTATTTCATTTTACTTTTGCCATACCATGTTGAAGTTCAATTTTAAAAGGCTTTTGTTTTAGTAATGCATTGCCTTAAATGTTTATTCTTATTTATGAAAGTTTCCGCTATATTGTTATCCTTACTGGGCATTTGAGCTCACCCCTTTTCAATGTTTTATTTTTCCCAGGAAGTGAAGAAGTAGGTTATGAATGACCTGAAGGGATATTATGTGGGGATATGAGTGTGGATTATGGAGACATTATGTTATTGTAGTAGTTTTTCATTTTATGATGTAATGTAAAACTTATGAATATATCTAGTGTTTCCAAAGCTACTAAACCAATCGGTCTTTCGGGATTTGATCTTTCTTGTGATCATGCCAATGTTATGTAATTAATGCACCGACTCTGGGTAGCTGGGGTCGGGGCGTTACAATTAGAGTAAATCAACAATTAAAAAAAGATCATAATCCATGAGAGCATAACATTAGAATATGACATGGATTTTTGAAATGCACATAATAATAAAAAAAAATTCTTTAATAGACAATGCTCTTTACCAAGGCAATTAGAGTGGATTAGGGTCACTCCCCAAATAATTGTAGTATTAATAGTTCACTCCCAATACAATCATAGTTGAAAAATTACATTAATGAACTAGGTTAAATCCAGTTTATATACATTTTTACCACATGATATATCAATCGTTAAACAATATATTTTTGGGAAAAATAATTCCCACCCATCCTTAGTGATAATGTGACCACGATAATTTATTATAATGTAACCAACTTCCTTGGTTATAATATAACCAATTTATCAAAATTTAAATGATAATTACATGTGGAAATATATTATAATAAAAACATATATAAAAACAGATGAAAATAAATGGTTTAAATAAACAATTCATCACATCATAACAGGTGGAATTTCTTTATAAACATTTCATCATTTCATCATCGCATAACTCATGAAAAAATTAACACATTTCATAATAATATTCCCATCATTGAAATAAAACATATAGATAAACAATAAGGATATTATTATTGTATTATAACTCCATTAATGATGAAGTAACATCAAAGGACTTCATCTTATATGGAAAATGATTTTGAAATATAGCATGGAGCTTTTATAGGGGAAAAACCATTCAAATAGGAAAGAAACTTTTAAAAACAATAATATCAAATTAAATTTTGTAAATAAATTGAAAATATATTTGGAAGCATACAATGTAATTTTAAAATCATTGAGTGGTTAAGGATCCTAAAAATTTCATTCATGTGATATATGTTAAAACAGGCACCCCTTTCACATTTTCTATTAATGTAAAAATTAACTTGTTCAGAAAACATTAAGGAGATTCCTTCAAACCAAAATAGAAAAGTGTAAAAATTAATATAATATATTTGATAATATTTAAAACTTTTCTTAAAACATATATAAAAAACATTGACATGGAATAAAATGTATTTTTTATAGAATTGATAAATAAAAAATGGATTCTTTAAGATCATTTTTTTGCAATATTGAGTACATAATGGTTAGAAAATGAAATTAAAACTTATATTTTAATTAAATAATCGTATAATAATGAATTAAATGATGTTATTGAGATGTAATTCATAATATTTCATCACCAAAATTGTAATAATAAACAATCAGGATAAATAATGACATTATATGATAATACCTTTACCACTTTGGTAATTTTCAAATCATAAGGCCCATTATTGAATAAAATCAAATAAAAATTTAGATATCCTCAAAAGAAGGATATTAGTGATATAATATAACAATGGCGAATTATATACAACACACAAAATAAAAGAGAGGTGACTATGGAATATGTATCCTTGAATTAAAGGGGAGAATGGAAATCCCTTACCTTAATTCTCAACATTATTTGAAGAAGATTGAAATTCCAATATAATAAATAGAAATTTCTTATAAATATATATTATAAACAAAATTATATATATGTAATACCATAGATATTTTACTTATTACCTTTTATCACCCTGTTCCTAACAATTCATTACTTAAATCTTGTTTTGGGTAACAATTGCTTCATTTTTTATGTATGTTTTGGTTTGGTAGTTTCAGTACACTTAGATTGATCAAGGATAAATCATATAAATTATTTTAAAGACAATATAATTATAATATATATTCAATATATATAGTAATGGTACTTTAAGAAATATAGATATTGAAAATAAATTACACAATCTATGGAGATGGTAGGTCATACGTACGTGTGAATGTGGTTTCCATTTTCTTAAAAAATGAGACAAAAGAGAGGTAAATAATATTTCACATTTAAATATGAATTCCTATTTCATATATATCACTTATATTAATGTATTATATCATTTTTACCATCCATATAAGTGTATGTGAATAAATAAACCACATCACTTCATGAGGAAGTTGTCCGCTGTCCACACAAGAAACATTATTGTATTCCCATGTAATGGTGAGTAAGAAATTATATATGATATTAAAATTACAGAAGTATATTTAATTTATTAATATTATATATATTATTTAACATTTTAATTATATCATTTTTTATATGAGGGGACATAAATAAAATCACATCGGTTTGCAAGGTGGTAGTCCTCTATACACAAGATCGATGGTTTCATTTACCATTTTATGGAAATATAGATGAAAAGAGGTTATAAAATTGACATAATGTCATATTATTATTTCTTATATACTTTTTTTATTATATATGGATTATTTATACATTAATTAATGAGTTAAGATAAGAACTAAAATGAAAGAGCATACTGATGAAAATTATATTTTCTTAGAAAAACTTCCTTTGGATCTCTTATTAAGGACACTGGGGTTGGTATTTTGGAAGTACCATAAGCTATAAAATGTGGATAATGATTTTGGGGAGATATTTTTCATGGGTTTGGTAAAGTTAAAGGACTTAATAGGTGTGAATAATAGATGGGAAGAAGCATCTTTTAAATAAAAGGTAGTTTTTAAATAAAATCATTAATTTTTTACCATTCATAAAAAATAAAATGTCATGACATGTCTCTAAAAATCAGTCAAAGATAATTTTCACAGGAATTTTTTTTAAAATATGTTTGTTTTTTCAACGAAATTTTATAGTAGTGGGAACATTAATTTAATGAATGGTCCTAACCCAGAACAAAATAACTTTTTAGAAAAAAAATAGTTTTCATCATAAAATTGGATTTATTCTTAACTAATTCTAAGAAAAAAATATTAGATGAATGCTAAATTTTATTATTAAATATTTAATATTTAATATTTTTAAATTCTTCTCTAATATAGATTAATTTAATATATTAATATAGAAACACTTTGCGCGTGTTCAAATAATTTTTTAGAAAAACCCTTATCTTAATTTTTAATGGTATTTATTTTTATTTATATTTGATTTATATTAATATAATTTATTTGATACATGTTTATAATATATAATTTTCACATTTTAGTTATTTATATTTATACTGGCCAACACACATTCTAGATGACAATTGTTATGATAATTTTTTTTAATAGTATATCGTGGTTCTTTTGAACCCAGTGTTTCCTGTAACACAAGATATAGAAAAACATAAATGTATTTAAAAAAAATCACAAAATATTGGGGTGTTACACTCTCCAACCAAACTAAAATAAATTTATACCCCAAAATTATATCAACTAGTTGAAAAAAACTATTGTTACTTCCACTACATCATAACTTTTGTTTCCCATTTAGCTTCCCCGAGTTGGGGATTTTTCCATAAATCATTGACTAGGTGAGTGGACTTGTTTTATTTCACGTTCTCTGTATGATACAAAACATCCATCAGTTATTCCTCATATGAAAAATAATTATCCTTTAGTATGAGTTCTCAATTCAGTATGAGTAAAGTATCAAGTATGTACTACTTCTAGAGAGATACATGGAGTAAATCATGAACATATTAGAGGTCATATATAAGTGATAAGGGATAAAATATGGTTTTATTACAATCAAGAGTATCAAAAGGAAATTATTTACCTAGGGCTTAGTTTGAAATTTTGTTCAAATTTCACATCTTTTTTGATGGATAAATTCAGAAAAACACCTTCTCAAAATCATCAAATTCCAAATTGTGTCAACGATTATCAGTATTAATTTTCTTTCAACTTTGTACTATCCTTATGTGTTGAAAATTTCTCTAACATTATTTTCAATTTATTTCTATATCATTATTCCTAATACCATTATTTATAAAACTTCATCTCATTACATTAGAGTTATACACTTCTTTCCATATATGGATTGTTAATGTTCCATCCAAATGCTTGAGGGAAAGACATGTTGATTGAAATCTATACTAGAGGAAAATGTTGGACATAAAAACCATTTAAATTAAAAGATAAATATATTATAAAATCATCTAGGGTTTGAATTATTGAAAGCCAATATTCTCATTAACGGATATTACATCCGTTTATATGACTTTTAAATACATTACAAATGTACCTTACCAAGGATTGTAATAGTTTAATGTATTAGGTAACCTGGAACAAAAATATTATTCATTCATGAAATATCGTCAATTTCTCCAACAAAGATCTTACCATTAAGTATTGTTCCTAGGAATAATCAACTTAATGAATTTCACAATGTCCCAGCCTATGTTCCACTTACCAGTTCCATGATGCAGTTAGTTAAATAACCTCACGTGTACCTCCCCATATTCCAGAGGCTACATACTAGCATCGAGTGTATAATATATAACATGAGGATATTGTACCTTCTTTATCAAAGAAGCACAATATCAGGAATAAATAAAGAATAACCGAATAATTATAAATATATCCATAATAATACCAGTATCACTAGATGACCTGAATAAGAATACAATATCCAAACTAAAATAATAGACATCTCCAGCCATATACGCATCAAGTGTCAATATGAAAAACAAATAATAAATAAAGATACTGGGAAACCCAATCTAGTCCCAACACCATGTCCACTTATATCATCCACGATACATCCCATTTCATCCATCTATCATAGGGTTCTTGTACATATCCGGTCCTACAAACATGAAGTCTATTTCAGTACAAATCAAGTAGCCTAAGTATGGCATGAGTACAACTCAGTCAGCCACTAGCAATGGAATCTAAAACAATATCTAGTAAATAATATTTTATGTAGTTGTATAATGAGTAAATTTTATTAATGTAAATGGGTTTCACATTTAATTATTCATTAATTGACCTCATAAATTACCATGGGTTCATGATGACACCCACACCATCAATACAAACCTCTACCCATGACAGAGTATGAACCACATCACATATATAATCAAAATTTACATAACTGATGGGTTTTAATTTATCGTATCATTCTAATTAAAATCCTAGAATTTTAGAACCATAGTACAATGAAAATTCCATGGGTTTATAAAGTCCTATCTTGCACCCCATGGGTATTTGGAGCAGTAGTCCCTCTCCTATACTCAAATGTATTTGGATCATCAGTCTCTGTCTTATAAAATAACATCCAAATTCCTGAATTTGGGTCAATAACATCATGGCTAGAACCCCTTGGGTATTTAGTGCGTCAATTCATGTCCCACACCCCATTTCTCAACCATGTACATATATCATACATATCACATTTAACAAGGATAATCAAATTTAAGCCTCTAATAAACAATTCACATAATGATATACCATTTCAATTTTTAAAGCAATCATAATTAATTTCATTAATCACTTAGAATAGTATGAAAAATTCATCATTTAAAAATCTATCAAAATTTATCCACATAACCCATTAATACTTCATAGTTAATCCATGTAACCATATATTCCAATTATCAATCAATTACATATGCCAATAATTAATCGAACACACAATCCCACTTAATTAACCAATTCCATAATCCCAACATCCCATCAATTTAATAATCTTGTTATTCTTTAATTAATTAACCACACAATTAATCCAATTTAATTTGAAATTGAAAAATATGGAAATTTATATTTCACAATTCCATAAAAATAAATATAATCAATACTATGTGATTTATAATTTTAAAAACCTACCTCAAGATTGTTGACAGATGCACTCCAATAGAAATCCCTAAATTGAAGAACATTCGATTCCATAATGAAGAAATATTTCTAGATCTAAAAAGTAGAATCAAGATCAAAAAATGTTTTGAATTTCAAAAAATAGATCAAAACACGCACCATTAGAGGAAAAATATTCCCTTATCATTAGGAAAGATATATGAGTTGGAGAGAAATCTATTTGGGAAGAAATCACATACTGAGAGAGGTGAAGACATGAGAATATGTTCTTTTATTCATGAGTAATGGAGGTTATAATGCCATGGAATTCATTTGAGAGCCTCTAAAAAATATAGAAAATAGTTTTCCCATGATTTAATTTTGGGTGATAATTACCGAGGTGGCGGGTTCAAGAATTTAACAACAATTTTAAAAGGATTAGAATCCAGCATGTATGGTTTCTTGGGATGTGTCCAATGGTTTTCTAAAACGTGCACCCAAACCATGAAACTATATTTTGGGTATTCATAGTTACTTATATGAGGGATCCAAGTTATAAAATGATGGTTTCAATCATTGAATCCCTATCTATCCTTGCTTTCATGGGTTTTTTGGTAGCCCACATCATTTGGAAAAAACAATGCAGCAACCATTTATTATCCAATCCCCTCAAAAAACATCCAAATGTTTCCCAAACGAACCCAAAACATGACTAAACCAATTAATAACCTAAAAAAGGTAAAATATTACCTAAAAATGGGCAAGATACATCTTCAAGAAAATTCAAGATCTTACAATTTTCCTACCTTATAACAACTCATCTTCATATTGTTCTCCCAAGCATCAACATGATTTGTAGGTAAAAAGATCCAGCCACCAAGATTTCATATCCACTTGTATATCCTATGTCTCCTCCTAATCATTCCATTTTTTCAATAATACATGAACTATTAGTATAGTATTTCCTCGAAAAATGATCTCACTATGATCCAACACATGTATTATATGATCCTCAAAGGTCACATTGATATAAATATCAACATCGTCCACATAAATTACATGAGAAGGGTTGGAGTTCTACCACTAAATATGTGACACTTGAAAACATCATGTGTAACACTATACCTTCTTGGAAGATAAAATAGGTATTCCACCAACCCAATCATATCAACTACCTTAAATGTTCCAAAAAACCTGGGCACTAACTTTCCATTCCTTCGAATCATATGGTGACCCAATCTAGAAGATACCTAAAGGAATACACGATCACCATATTTAAACTATTGGGGTCATCAATTTATATTATCATATAACTTATTCCTACTCTGGGCCATATCCATACATTTCTAAATCACCAGAACCTACACTAATGTCCCCTATAGGAGACTGAGTCCCAACATCTTTGAATCACATTATTCCATCCACCATAATGGATATATGGATGGCCTACCATATGTTGACTCATATGGTTGCTTAGAAATAGTTTCATGATAACTATATTTATTGGTAAACTCCACCAATTCTAGATGCTTCTCCCATGAACCACCAATATAAATAATGCATGCCCGAAGAATATTCACCAAAACCCATATAGTATGTTATGACTTGAAGACAATTTATTAGTGGAAATACGTACTCAATTATATCTACATACCATGATTTTTTTAAAGTACTTCCTACAATAGGGAATTAAAATGTTAGTCATGGTCTCAAAATAGACTCCTAGACACCTAATGCAGATAAAATATCTAACACATGTACAAGTATCATAATGGATCAATTGAGAAAGCCACCCATATAGGAATGAAACATTATTATTTCATCAGACAGTCCACAACCACCCAAATAACATCATTCTTATAGGGTATCCTCAAGATACGTACCAAAAAATCCATCGTAACGTCATCCCACATCCATTTTAGAATAGGAAATAGTTGTAGTAGACTACTGGGTCATTTATGATCACACTTTATCTATTAATAGGTGTAACATCATGTCACAAACCCTTCAATCACCTAATTCATAACCAAACCTAATAACTATCAAAGTTAGTCATGGTACATTTTGGTCAAACTCTGATGCAACACCAACTTTGACGAATGAAAATTATTAATCAAATCCTCATCCATACTTTTATGATCAACAAAATGACCATCGTTATATATGATATCGTCCTCTTCTACGGGTAAATTGGAAGGTTTCTCCCCACCTTCCATGCTTTCCGTTAAGGACAAAAATTATTGATACTAAAAATTCCTCTCACTAATCTCGATCAAAATCATAAAATCTATTGATACTGATATGGGGGACAGCTACTCCTAGCCTTCTTGTGCCACAACATGCATCTTGGACAACAAAGACATCATATTCCATTCATTGTAAGACTCCTGAACTCCATGAGTTTGAGTCTTCCTACTCAAAGTGTTAGAAAAACTATTCCCCTTCCTAGGAATACATTTTATATAAATATCAAAGACCATATATACTGAACACATCTCTGTCACCAAATATTCAAGCCTTACTAAGAAAATATTATCTTTCAACTCATGTGTTCAGTATCCATAATTAACTTTTCATATAGTAGATAATTCATCCAAAAAATCATGGTCTAAACCAATAAAAATAACTTGAGTTCATGCATGGGGAACTTCTGTTCTTGTGGACTCATCATCAATGACCCATATTCCGCAAAAAAAATATATCCATGAACCAATACAGCTGATAGCCTAATCCTAGAAAAATCACAAAACATTGTATAATCCTCACTAGACTCTGGTAGGATCAATATTGGTCTGATTATCACAAAATTATTCAATTATTGGGAGGAATTATGACATGAACCAGTTAATTCAAACCTAACTCCCATCAAGGTCAATCCCAAAAGTGGTGATACTAAGAAGGAAATGCCCTAGATAAACCTCATATAATAACCCTCTAACCCTAGAAAACTAAATATATTAAAATAGTCTTGGGATACTTCCATGAAACAACATCCTACACCTCAATAGGGACTACTAACACACCTTCCTTAGAGAAGATGTGACCCAATAAATATACCTAATCAATCATAAATTGGAACATAGATAGATTGGGGTATAGTTGATGATCTCTTAGCACACACATGATGATGTCGGGATTTTTTTCATGATCATCATGAGTTTTGGAGTACACCAAGATTTCATCCACAAACACTACCATAAAATGAGTTAGGTACGAGTGGATGATGTTGTTCATCATGGCCACAAAAACTATTGGAGCCTTCATTATCCTAATTGACATCATAACGAATTATAAAGAATATACCTTATTTTGAAATCTTTTCAAGGTATATGAGAAGTTCAAACACTCATATTTTGATATCCTGGTCTCATGTAAATTTTTGAGAAAACACAAGCTCCTCTCAACTTGCTAAAGAGATCCTAGATACATGGAAGAGTATATCAGTTCTTCACTTTCATCTGATTCTACATTTGGTAATCACCACATAAGTGAAAAGATACATCAACATTATTAGAAAAAATCACTAGTGAACCCCAAGATAACATACTTAGATGGTTAAATCCCTTATACATCAACTCTTCTAGTACAATCTTGTCCCATTATGGCTCAATTTGGTAAATTATGTATTGGGAAATGGAAACTAGAACTTCTCCATATATATGATCATTCATAAACTCTATATATCTCACTGGTGGAAGTCATAGGAAGTCCTTAGGAAACACATCTTATAACCAGTCTACTATGGGTGAAAAAAATCTTTCTTCACATCCCCATCATCCAGAAAAATAGATTCAACATGTGTGGTGAGCTCTCCTAATTGCGGATGAGTTGGAAAAGTATGAACCACCATGATATCGAACTCCCCATGATGAACATAATTTTCACCCTCTTGACATGTAAGAATCACTCTATTGTGGTAAAAATATTTATGGAATTGGTATGCCACAAAACTATCAATAGAAAAAATCAATTTGAATCGTGACATATCAATTATATACTAATTCCATGTAAAATGATACTCCCCATCCTTTAGAGAACACCCCCTTCATAAATAGAAATCTCTAGAACATACTCTCAACAATGTATTGAAAATGAAAACCCTACACCAAAACTCCACTACCAGGATCAAACCATTCACTAGAGGTAAAAATATAAAATAATAGGAGGCACCAATATCAAATAATACACTACAAAGCATAGAAGACGTAGGAATAGTACCTCTAAATGTCAATGGTCGATCCTCTCTATCCACAGGTTTCAGATGAACTGCATGGAACTATCCTACCCCACTTCCCTATGGTGTAGTATGAGTCTCCTAAGATACAACACTCAACTAATTTGGGTTATCATTCTCATAAGTACCTTGTGAATTCCCTCTACATCGAAAACTAGTAGAAATCCCCATGCCATACTATTATTTTTTAGAATACCCCCTTTTAACACTCTTAGTCTTCCAAGATCCTCTATTATTACCCATCTATCATGGGTTTATGTAGAACCACTATAAATGTCCCATCCTTCGACTAGATTAGCACTATACTAGTGGTCGAGTGAGTTATCTATGAAATTTAATCAGCCTACCTCACTGGTGGGAGAGTATTCGAGTATGCCCCAAGTCAGAGAACCTTCCCCATGGGTACTCTCCTTACTATTACCCTAGTTGTCATTTTCATTGGGACACATCATACAATTTGATTTCATGCTTCCTGATCTTCTAGTAGAAAAAACCTATCCCACACTAGAAGCCTCCATCTGGTTCCCCTAAATATGAGATCTCGATTCAATATCATGACCCGGCCTAGAGGGGCTCACACCGTGACTCCCCATGCCAACCTCCAATTGGCCATGGGTAGACAAACAACATCAAAAATTCATATAAATGACATGGGAGGCCTTATCCTATATACATGTACACATACACAGATCTCTATTTCTATATAGGGAAGTTATTTAAAAACAATTTAACAAACATGCATGTATACATATAATCCCATAAACAATGTACGATAAGAATTAAAATCAAGTAAAATAAAAAATAAAATCCCACAATAATGAGTCTAAAAATTATGTCAAATTTGAATGTAAATACTAGGATTACTATAAGAAAGCCGTAGGAAAAAACCTCGATCTATCCAATACCACTAAGAAATGTCTCACCCTAGTACAACTAGGAATTTATCAAATGTTCAAAGACTAACAAAAGAAATGAAAAGTGACAAAAATTATCATGTAGGGTTGAGTATAAAAAACTCAATAGGACACCCCAAAAACACAAATCAAACAAAAAAGAAAATAATATCAGTTCTCCACTAGTATGTGTTGACAACGTATATAACAATAATATTCAAATATACTCAACAAATATACACAATCTTGAAGTAAGTCAGAACCATAGTATACCAACCTAGAATTGTGGCTCAAAGATTCCACAAATAACTCATCATAGAGAACACACTCCTATATTTGATAGAATAGATGATATTTGTCTAAAAGGCAGTACTCATCCAGACTCTTCATGAGAAAGAACATTTAAACAGTCTAGATGGAATGAGATACACAGATGATGATCACTTCCAAGGCCATGGGGTGATACCAATATCTCAATCTAGATTAACCCACAAGGTATTGAATTGACATCTGTATAGTTCTGATCACAATGATACGAAGAACTACCCCAAGGGCTTGAAGATGAAGTGAGGATCTCACTCCGGGACTATCAGAGGCATTCCAACGACTCTATCAAGGAATTACTAATAAAGGGATCATAATTCAAGGAGTAGGAAATGATTCCATAATAAAATTTTGCGAATGGATAAGGGGAACATACCGAAAAAATCATGTCCATGATACTTAGGAAAAGATATCCAGTTCATGTATAAAATTTTACACGATGTGTAGAATGGGTCACATGATGTGTCCCTTGACCCCAGGTCCTGACCTTGTAAACGAGACACCTTCTCATCACATGGTCTCCAAAATAATCTATATAATATCAAAAAAATAATACACTGAAAATCTGAAACATTTCATTCACCATTTAATAAAACTTTTTCAACTGAAAGATATTCACTTGGGGCATAATCTGATATCTAGTCCCATCCTAATGAACTTTTAATACAATAACATCATATCCTTCCAACATTACAATAAATCCCAAAAAATCTTTAATGTGACTAGCATAATACATCATATGAATACTACCCTAGGTCAGCCTCATGAACTATATTTCCCTCAACTTCCTGAGTGTATCATGGTAAAATTACTACATGAAATACCCTTGAAATTACATCCTTATCATATTTTATATATTACCATACCATATATGTATGTACCATCGATAATTCACCTAACTAGATAACATATAAAAAGATACTTTGACTCCATTTTTAAGGGGAATCTCTATGTGGTCAAGAATCATCTGGATAGAATCTATCCCGAACTCAACTTCCTCCAGTCGACACTACCCAATAAATGTTAAAGGGTGATACATCTGAAATGAACATTGTAGGTGTGGAATACTATTCACAACTGGCCTTGGGTCTGTTTCCATACACTACATGATGTAAAATGATTTCTTACAGAATTTCTCCACATCACCCTCGTTGGCACTATCAGTGCCTCATGTTCTACTATTACAAGATCATTTCTAACCATTTACACCTACTGATCTATCAACAATAGTCATCATGGATTCATATGTAAATAATTACAAACATATTTCCTAGGAAAAATTACAAAAAATAAACACCTTAACATAATAGTTATTCATAAAAAACCTCAAATAGCAACCCTTTATTCCCCATCACACGACCATAACTTAGGTGATATCACTACCATAAACCATCCCTCGCACATGTCATGGTTAACATGTGTTCACACACATTCACAAATATTTTTTCACATTAGATAACCATTTTAATGTTTTTTCAAAATTGTACAATTTTCATTTACATATTTGACATCATTTTCAGTTAGATTACACAAGAAAGGGAAAAGTTTTTAATTTCAAAGCTTATAGAAGACCTTCTTCTACATTCATTGTTAAAATGTTTCAAGTCATAATTAATACTGAGTACATAAAATGATTCATGCATACTCAACTCTCATTACAAAATTGGAAATGATTAAAATATTATGAAATATTGGAAATAAATAACATCATAGAAGAAGCACATCACCCATGGTGAAATTACATCTTACTGTAATATAAAACATCAATAACAATAACCCCACATGGGTATATTGGTTTTACCCCATACATGGGTAAGCTAATTTCATGCATGAGATCATGTCCAAATCTAGAATCATCATAGTCTCTCATGTGCCTTTCCGAACTAGTAAGGGAAAAAGAATGAAATGAAAACCCTCCATTAATACAAATTTGTAATGTACTGACCTAGGTGCCACATATTGGTGCCCTGAGCTGGTTAGTTACATAGCCTCAATCATGCCTCCTCGTATTCCAGAGGACTACAACTAGTATAGAGAGTTTAATAGATAATATGAAGAGACTATGCCCTCTTTATCAAAGTAGCATAACAGAGTAAATAAATAAACAGTTACCAAATGATAATAACCATGACAAGAATAATAATAGGGTAACATAATGAACAATACATGAAAAAAATATCCAAAATAATATAGTAGATATATCATTCCATAAATCATACATGTTTAAATTTGAAAACCCCAAAATAAATAGACACAGACCACCCCCAACAATTTCCCAACACCATGTTTGGTTCCCACGTCCATACTCTATCCCATCTCGGCCATTTGACACTAGGATCAATCCTTTATCCTCTCCAATAAACATGAAGTCTATTCCAGCACTGATTTCACATCCTTATTAGGGTGTGAGTAAATCTTAGTAGTGCACCACTAATGGTATCTAAATCAATATCATGTTATTAAAAGTGTATGTAGTTGTATAAATAATAATGTATAATAATGTTAAAAATTTCACATTTCATTGTTCGTTAATTGACAAAATAAATTAAACGTGGTTCATGATGGCACCTAAAATATCAATACCTAACATAGACCATTACAGAGTAGAAATGACTTCACATAGAGAATCAAAATTGACATAACCTATTGGGTTTCATTTTTTATTTCATTTCAATTCAAATCACAACCTTTTGGAACCATTTTCAATTTTTGTCACGACCCATACCCCAATGCCCGTTCTGTGACTACCCTAAGCCTACCTTCCATAGGCCAGGGGTTGGCGACTAACACCGAAAAGGTGTATCCCAAAAATGGGAAGAGATTTCCTTTAAACATAAACACACACAGACTAAGTACACATCGAAATTAAACCACAAAGTGAAACAGTGGATGTAATTGTTAATACTGAAAGTAAAGGGGACGGAATACAAGCCCAAAAATGATCCAATACAACAGAAAAAATAAAAAAGCTCCTGAGGTCATCTGCCAGGGATCCCACCAGAAGTTTAGGTACCTATTTTATCCAATGATCTCCACATCAATCGTCACCACCATCCATTTTTAAGTCCTAGCTCTCTGAGTCTTAGTCAAGGCTGCCCATCATCGGCCAAGACACAACAAGATGCAGGTGAAGCCTGTGTCGGGGTGAATATAAAAATACCCAGTAGGGATCTTGAGACCCCTGAAGGTATCTCAAAATTACAAAAAGGAAAACCAAAAATCTTGATCTCAACCACAAAGGACAACGAAAATACTCAACTCAAACTAGGTAGAACTTATGTACAGAAGTACATACGATTAGTCACAAAGCTTGATCATCTTATTATATTAAGGGTTCTACTACTGATACACATAGGATTTCTCGTTACCAACCCCCAATAAACCACGTAGGATCAGTATGTACTAACCCCCACTAACCCACACAGGATCCGACCCACCAAGGATTGATAGGTAATAACCCACGCTAACCCACACAGGATCTGACCCACATGGGATCACTATGCGCTAACCCACACAGGATCACTAAGCACTTTCCCACATAGGATCTGATCCACATAGGATCGGTAAGTGTTGATCCACACAAGATCACAAGGTGCTGATCCAAAGAGGATCTCTCATTGCTGATCCACCTAGGATTTCTAGGTGAAAATCCACACATGATCTCTATCCATTATTCACATCTCATCCAACCACTAGATTCCTATACCTAGTATGCTTGATTATGGGAGGATCTGCTCTTCAATCCATTGACATTACATCAACCAGCATGATTTCCCACATAGAAGTTACCCACTGGTCTGTCATGCAATAATGGTTTCAATTCAATAGACAACACGTCAAAAAGACACCTGGTTTGAGAGTTGTATATATTTTAATGCTGAAGGCCTAGTTGGATTCTGGAATGATCCAACCCAAACATACTACAATGTTCTCCAAAACTCAGGTAAAGTATTTAAAAAGTATCGTATCATCCCAAGGATACCAATTCCATAGATGGTTTGTCAAATGGATGTCTGGTTTGTTAGTTACAACCCTATTTGTGAAAATGTGCTGAAGTGGGTCCAGGTCTGGTCTGACCCGGTCTAGCCGACCCAACACGGTCTGGCCCGAACAGGAAGGTCAATGGACCGACCCAACCTAAACTGACTGGGCGAAGTTGATCTCAGCCCGCTCGGCCATGGATCATCCCAGCCTGAACAGGCTGGGCTGGGCCGCGGCGGGCTGGACCCGCTCGGCAGCGGACCCGCTAGGCTCACTGGCTAGGGCGACCCATGCGAGGGGTCACACGACTCCTTGTTTTCAAATATCTCAATGAGCCATTTGGATCTTTAACCAGTGGCGCCATGTTGTGCTGTCTCAACTTGAGGTGGGACCAAGAGGCATGGGTCCCCTTCACCGTGACATTGAAGCCACAACCACCTCCCCTGGCAAGTGACGACATGCTACTCTTCGCCAATGCAACCAACAGAGGGTCGACAACCCATATGGTCCACCTCAGCAATGAGCTGCCGATGATCACTAGAAACCACCCTCACCCACCGAAGCTGGTCGCCGACACCACCAGGCTAGTCACCGAATCTTTTTCTGCGGGGCTACAGTGATGCTACAGAGCTTCGTTTCCACTCGCATCAGCACATACGGGCCTCTCGGGATGTCGTCTCCCCTGCGTGACCCCTTGATTCAATTTTCCTTCATATTAAAAATTCTCACACGAATAATGCAATGATAAATAAAGGGGTAGAGGGTCTGAGCCTTGTTTGTTTGTCCTGCTCCCTCCATGTTTTCATTAAATCAAGAGGGTATCAAATAGAAATATAACATATATACTGATTAATACCTGCTCAAATCTCCCACAACAAACACCACCAAATTCTAGAATGTGGAAAAGAAAAGAGAGTTTCTTGAATTTAATAAAAACTCCTACCTCGTGATCTATTGGGTAATCTGTCATTGTGGAAGGTGATGATTCCTCGTTGGACGATGTCTTCGACATTTCTCAATCCTAGATCAATGCCTTCCTAGCTTCCATTCTTTGTCAATAGAAGATATAGTGGTACATTGATAGAGGATTCTCTCTTAATGGAGCCATGTCTAAAACCCCATCCCAAGCTCCATTTAAATAGAGGAGGAGGATGAGAAACATATTGATAGAATTAATGAGGTTCATTAACAATTTTTTAATTAATGAACCTCTTAATAAACAATGGTGTGGTGACTTAAATGAAGATCCAATACATTAAATGTCTTGATAACCCATCGGTCCCACCACCGCTACTCAAAAGGATGTAGAGAAAATATAATAATTTTTTGGTTTTTTATCATTTCATTAAATGTTGAAAAAACTAAATTTTTTACTCAACCTAATGCCATCTATGTTAAGCCTCCATTTAGAAAATCTCAGCTCTGCAGATTCAACAGTTCCCTTGGATTTTTAATCTGAGCACTAGTTCAAAGGATAAAAAACACCACTTGGGCGTTTACTAAACATACCTTTAAAAAAGTTCAAAATTCCATTCCTGGAAAACCAGGCCTCAGAATCATGTGCCATAAATTTTTGCAGACTCGTAAGAATATCAAATAACATTAAAAAAATTATATTTCATTTTGGGGTCTTTAAATTTTCATGAGTTTATGGATTTTCTTTTCCTAAAGATACAACAAAAATAGGGAAAAAATGTGGGTAATGAGCATGCATCTGAGCCTCCAAATCCTATGTTCTCCCTTGAGGTTCCCGAGTTGCCAACAAACTCACCCTAGAGGAATCATCTACCCACGAATCACCCACTCATGTCGATCCTCTACTCCCCTGGGAACACTACAAATGTCACCCCATCGTTGATGTCCAGCTCTCCCGAGTCAATAATGTGGGATAGATCATGCACGTACCTCCTCAGTTGTGACTTATGGAAAGCTTTATGCACCCAGTGCATCTGTGGGGGAAGAGATAGATATTACGCCACCTCCTCTACTCCGCTGAAGATCTGGAATGGTCTGATGAATCTCAAAGATAACATGCCACCCCAGCCAAATCTCCACAATCCTCATCGAGGTGAGACGCATAGAAAGACATAGTCTCCATCCTCGAACTCCAAGGGTCTCCGTCTTATGTCACCATAAGACTTTTTTCTGCTCTGTGCACTCTTCATCCTCTCCTGGATGATCTACATCTTTTTCGTGGTAGCATGAACCAAAAATAGACCCATAAGTGCTGACTCCCCGGGGTCTGTCCAACATAGAGGTGATCTCCAAGGTCACCCATATAGGGCCTCAAATGAAGCCATTTTGATGGTGGAGTAATAAATATTGATGTATGCAAAATACACCAGTGACTGGTGGTCCTCCCATTGGTTGCCAAAATCTAGGACACAAGCACGAAACATTTCATTAAGTTTCTATATGGTCCGCTCCATCTGACCATATATCTGAGGGTGAAAGGTAGTTCTCAAGTGTAGTTGAGTCCCAAAATCCTCCTATAATCCCTTCCTATAGAATATTTTAAAATGTGCATCATGATATGAGATGATCACCGATGGAACCCCATGAACTCGTACAATCTCTTGTACGTAGAGGCATCCCAAGCTCTCTATGGATCCCTGCTCTATGATGTGTAGGAAGTGGGATGACTTGGTGAGTCAGTCAATGATCACCCATATGAAATTATGGACCCTAGATGTACATGGTAGACCTATCATGAAGTCCATGGAGATACCATCCCAATTCCACTCTAGTACATCAATTGGCTGAGCTAATCCTGCTCATATATGATGCTCCACTTTCACTTGCAAACACATGAGGTACCGAGAAATTAACTCTGCTACCACTTTATTCATCCTTATCCACTATTACTGTTGTCAAAAGTCTGGGTACATCATCGCCACTCTAGGATGTACCACCAAAGGGGATGGGTGGAACTCCCTCAATACCTCCTTTAGTAGCATCACTGATACCATAGTGTGTCCTAGGAAGTAAACGATGTGCTCCCCACCTTTAGTAAATCCATCAGGAGCCTACCATGAGGATATCTGAGCACATTGGGCCACTTAGTTTATATCCCCAAGATGTGACTCCCTCACTCGCTAAAGGAGAGGGGGAGTAACTGTCATATACTAGAGGTATGATTCTCCATCATTATCCAAAAAGGATATCTGCAACATGGCTAGCTTCTTTGTCACCTCAATCAGAAAATATAGATGATACCTTCTTCTGAGTGTGTCTACTACTACATTCCCCTTCCCCGGTGTGTAGAATATCTTAAATTCATAGTTGTCGAGGAAATATAGCCATCACCGCTGTGTCTGGTTCATGTTTTTCTATGAGAAGTGATACCCGAGACTCTTGAAATTAGATTAAACAAAAAATCATTCACCAATCAAGTAGTTCCACCACATATTCTATGAAAAGAAAACTGATACTAATTCCAGGTCATGGGTAGCATAGTTCTGCTCATGCTATCTCCACTTCTGTGAGCCATAGGTGATCACTACTGGATCCTACATCAGGAAACAACCTAGTCTGATCCCTAATGCATCATAGTAGACTACATACCCAACACCTTTTTTTGGTACCCTCAAGATGGGGGCACTTTTCAGTCTATTCCTCAGCTTCTGAAGACTCCACTGAAATCATTTCATCCACAAAAATGTATGTCCCTTCATAGTAAAAGTATACATGGGTGTTGAAACTGTAGAAAAATTCTGGTATGAATCTCTAATTGTACCCAACCAATCCCAGGAAACTCCACACCTTGTTCACCCTCCTGGGGGGCTCCCAAGCAAGAACTGCTGCTATCTTCCCTGGATCCACTGCAGCTCCAACTTCCAATATAACATGCCCCAGGAAGTGGACTTCTCGTATCCATAACTGGCACTTCGAGAGCTTGGGATAAATATGGTGCTCTCTGAGTGTATCTATAACTATCTGTAGGTGCGTGGCATGATCTTCCTTCGACACTGAGTATATCAAGATGTCATTAATGAAGACTACCACGAAGCAATCAAGGTGAGGATAGAAGATTCTAGTCCCAAGTCCCATGAACACTGTCAGAGAATTAGTTACACCGAAGGGCATTAAAAATAACTCATTATTGACATAACAACTTCTGAAGGCTATATTTAGTATTTCCTCATCTCTTACTCTGAAAAGATGATATCCTGATTCGAGGTCTATCTTTGAAAACCATCGAGTTCCCTTCTGTTCTCATAAGATATCATCAATCCTCAAGAGTGGATACTTGTTCTTCATGTCACCTAGTTTAGGTGCCGATAGTCCATGAAAATCCCCAGACTCCCATCTGTCTTCTTGGGAAAAAAATCTGCGATGCCCATGGAGAAACACCGGGCCTTATGAACCTCTTCCCCTACAAGTCCTCCAACTATTCCTGTAGCACATGATGCTCCATGGGAGACATCTGATATGATGGTGTAGATATCGGTGTAGTCCTAGGGTATAGGTCATTTTGGAAGTCTCTCCCATTGCGAGGAGGTATTCCTAGAATATCATAATGATAGAAATTTCAAAATTGGTCCACCACTAAAAGATAACTAAGATTCCCCACATCAACAACTCTTAGGGTTAGGCTAGCCAACAGAAGAGTGATCTATTGCACCCACCTTTGAGTAATTCCAGCATATGCTGCAAAGGTTCCCTTCTCACCGATGAAGGAAAACCTGATCCCATCCTCGTAGACACACAACACATTGTCTCTAAAATAGTAAATATGAGCATGGACTCTGTATAGCTAGTCCATACCCAAGATGACATCGTAGGGCCTTGATGATACTACTAGGAGATCCCAGCCGAATCTCTCTCCCACTATAGTGAGCTCACACTATCTGCACTAGTGTGTAATTGTCAAATATTATCCCATATGAGTCTCTAATAATAATAATCAAGCCAAAATTTCTGTTGGAATCCCTGAGCATTGAACAAGTGTTGTGGAAATAAAAGAGTGACTGTCACCTGTGTCTATAAGAATTGAAACTAGGGTAGAATAGAGAAATATTGTGCCTCTAATCATCTATGGAGTTCTATGGTCATAGTCTTATGCTACCTGAAGCTGAGCATCTCCATGTCCACCGGCTCCCTTTGGTCGGGGTGGACCACCTCAGGGTGGTGATGGTAGAACCTCAAATTGCCGTCCACCACCTACTACACGACCTGCTCCTCTTCCATGTATGATGTTCTACAGACCTCATCGCATGAATCTTTACCTTTTTCTTAGTAGTATCTGAAACATCTACTAATCCATAGTATAGATGGTTTGGTCGTCGCGATCCATGTGTTCTTGCTTGCCCCACGTGAAGCACAGTCTTCTCTTCTGCTGGCCTGCTCCACCTTGTGAGCTCCACACTTCCGAACCTACATCCTGGGATTGTCCCTCGAAAGGTATGGCCTTCTTGGACATCTGTGTCTTATGCCTACTTCCTGCTGTAGATGACACTGCTACCTGTCATCCAGTGGTGGCTCTCACTGTCAGTGTTTTCTCATCTAAGAACCTCTTTACAAATAATTCTCACTCGGGCACTCCATCCTGCTTCGAAATATTGAGAGATATCTTCGAGGCTCTGATAATCAATTAGAGACCCTTCTCAAATGTTGAGAACCTAAAGAAAGAGTCTCGTCCCTAGTCTGTGGAGTAGAGTGAGAGGTCAGTGAATATCTCCGAGTACCGGGACACTATTAGTATGGCCTACTGTAAGTGAAGCAACTCCTGGATATTCATTGAGAATAAAGTTGTTGCTACGAACTCCGCCCTAATGAGGGTCTCAAATTCCAACCCAGAGAGTTTCACCTCCTCATGTTTCTAGAGCATCAGACTCCATCGTCTCCTTGATTTTCCTTTAATAGAATGGAAACTATGATCACCATATGCTTTGCTGGTGTCTCAACTTGGAGAAAACCCATGCCACATCCTCTACCCTGTCCTCAGCTACCTAGGGTTATGTCTCGAATCAAAACCTCAGAGGCCTCTATCTTTGTAACTTGTGTAATGCGCTTAGTTGGCATGCATGGTATGCTTATGGGGCTAGTGGAAACTGCTTCCCTACGAGTGTTGGTGCTACTAGTACACCACCCGAAGGTGCCAACATAGTAAGAGGGCCCTGTACTGAAGCCTCATCGCTCAATAGGCCATCATCGTGTACCCTCCCAGGAATCCTGACTAGATGTCTACATGGGGGCATAAAAAATGGTTTTCCACAGCTAATAAATTATACCTAGTGAGATGAATCTATAGAGATTAAAAGTAAAAAATTTCCAAAACACATGCAATTAGTGTTTTCATGCACGATGTCCGACATCAGAATTCAAGGTCCTAGTTTGCAGATACATCAGCCGCCGCACCAACAAAGAACTCCCCGAACTGAAAACCACAATAAAATATCTTAACACTGTTGTTACATGGGGAAGATTAGACTCCTAGTTCATCAATAGAACCAACTACCCTGAAACCTCTTTGTCATGACCCATCCCCCAGGGCCCGTGTCGTGACTACCCCAAGCCCGTCTTCGAAGTCTTGGGGTTGGAGACTAGCACTAGAAAGGTGTATCCCTAAAACGGGAAAGCATTTCCTTTAAAAATGTATGTACATAGACTAGGTACACAAAAAAAGTAAACCATGTAGTACAAAAATCGAAGCAAAAGTATGTACTGAAAATAAAGGGGCCAGAATACAAGCCCAGCTGAAAGATACAATACAACAGAAAATAGAATACATATCCTACGATCTTCTACCAAGGATCCCACCTAAAGGGTAAGTATAGATCAACTCCATAGATCTCCACGTCAACCATCACCATTATCCACAGTCATATCCAAGCTCTTTGAGTCTCAATGAAGGCTTCCCGTCATCTACACATGACACAAAAAAGTGAAGGTGAAGCCCGTTTAGGGGTGAGTATAACAATACCAAGTAAGGACCTCGAGACCCTTGAAGGTCTCTTATAAGTCCACAAAGGAAAATCACAAATCATGATCTCAATCAAAAATAATAAAGTAAAGACTCATCTCAAACCATGTTTAACTTAAGTATAAATGTACAAATGATCAGTTGTAACGATAGATGTTCTTATTATGTGAAGGGTTATGCTACTGATCCACATTAGATCGCTCGGTACTAACCCCCACTGACCGACACAAGATCGGTAGGTAGTAACCCTAGCTGACCCACATAGTATCTAACCCACCTAGGATTGATAGGTAATGACCCCTTCTAACCCACACAGGATTTTACCCTTACATGATCGGTATGCGCTGACCCCCAAAGGATCACTGAGCGATGACCCACAAAGGATCTGATCCACACAAGATCAGTAGGTGTTGTTCCACATTAGTTCAATATGTGCTGATCCACATAGGATTTCTAGGTGTTGATTCATACATTATCTCTTGGAGTTAATCCACATAGGATCACTAGGTGCAGATTAATATAGAATCACTAGGTGCTGATCCACACATGATCTCTATCCATTCTTCTTGTCTCATCCAACTACTGGATTCTTGTACATAGTATGCTTTATTTTGGGAGGATATGCTCTTCAATACATCAGTAGTAAATCAAACATGATGAATTCTAATGTAAATGTAAAATCATGATCTGCCATGCCATTAGGGTTCTAACTCAACAGACGATGCATCAAACAGACACTCATTGTGAGAGTTATAGGTATTTTAGTACCAAGGGCATAGTTGGATTCGAGTATGATCCAACCCAATCGTACTACAACATTCACCAAAACCAATGTAGAGTATCTGAAAAGGATTGTATCATCCCATGAATTCCATCTCCACATATGATTATTCAAACAAACATCCGGTTTTTTAGTTACATCCCTTTTTGCGAAAACATGCTGAAGTGGGTCTCGGTCAGGTCCGATGCAACCCAGTTCAGGTCAACCCAACACTGCCCGAGTCTGACTCGGCCCGGGCCGAACCGGCCCGGCCACGAACTGTACCAGCCTGAACTGGCTAGGCCACGGCGGGCTCGACCCACTGTGCTGCGGCGCACTATGGTCTTCCAGATGGCGCGACCCGAACGAGGGGTCACACAACCCCTCGTTCCTGAATGGCTCAAAGAGTTGGTTGGATCTTTAATCCGCAACACCACGTGGTGTCGCCTTGGCTGGTAGCAGGACCCATGGGGCACGGGTCCCCTTCACCAAGTCTTTGAAGCTTTGACAAGCTCCCATAGTACACCACTCTCTACCAACGCGGCTGAAGGTCGGCCGCCCATCATGTGCGCCACGACATCGAGTGGCGTCGCCTCATTGCATGACCAGTGAGTGCCCACCGGCGCTAGTCGCCGATACTTCTTGCGTGGGGCTCTAGCGATGCTTTGGAGCTCTGTTTCTAGTCCCGTATGAGCCTACGAGCCACCTGGGATGCTTTTGTCGCTGCGTGACCCTCTGATTTTCATTACCATCGAATAATAAATTTTCTCGTGAATAATGAAATTAAAAATCTAGTGGTGGAGGGTCGAGGCCTTTTTTATTTGGCCCATGCCCTCCATGTTAGCATCATTTCACACATGCATCAAATAAAAAATCTCATAGGCATTGGTTACACACCATTCAAATCACCTGTAACAAACACCACAAAATTCAAGAATGAGGAAATGAAAAGGGAATTTCTTGAATTCAATAACAACCCCTAGCTTGTGATCCATTAGATGGTGATGCAGTTGTGGGGAGAGAAGTGTCCTCATTGGATGAAGTCTCCTGAGTTCGTTGATCCTTGATCTTTGACATCCAATCATCCATTATTAATTGGTGGATGATGTCATGGTACATTGACATAGGTTACTCACTTGATGAAGTCATGTTAAAAACCCCATCCTGAGCACCATATAAATATAGGGGGATGGTGAGTTACTCATCGTTAGAATTAATGAGGTTCATTAATGAGTTCTTAATTAATGGACCTCTTAATTTTCAATGGTGAGGTTACGCAACTGAAGAGTCAAGACATTAAATGGCCTAACAACCCATCAGCCCCACCACCACCTCTCAATAGAAGGTTAGAAAAATATAATAACTATTTTGTGTTACTTTATTGTTACTTTAAAAATCAAAAAACTATTTTTTTCACCCGACCAACTGCCTTCGATGTTAAGAAACCCTTAAGAGAATCCTAGCGATGCAGATTCAACGGTACCCTAGGATTATTAATCCATTAAAAAATTAAAAAGATAGAAAATGGCACCTACACATTCACTAAATGTACCATAAAAAAGGTTTAAATTCTGTTCCAGGCACACTAGGCCTTGTAATCAAGCACCGTAATTTTCTTCAGATTCATAATAATCCTAAATAATTTTTCGAAAAATTATAGGGGAATTATTGGTCTTAAAACATTCAAATTTCATTGGTGTAGAACATAATGTCTCGCACCCCATGGATATTTGAAGAACCAATACCTATCTAACAACTCATGGTGATTGGGGTAATCTCTCCTTATCCCATACAATATTATTCAAATGCATGAATTTGACTGTAGAACGTCATGGAGAAAACCCCATGGGAATTTGGAGTATTTGTTTGTGTCCCAAACCCCATTTATTAATCAATTACATATATCACATATATCACATTTAACATTGTTAATCAACATTAAACATATAATAAAAAGTAAAGATAAATATATACCATTTCAATTACCAAAAAACACATAATTCGTTACTTCAATCATATTTAATATTATGAACTAATCACCATTAAACTATCTATAAACATTTATTCACATAACCCAATAACCCTTAATTTTTTAAAAGAACATTCCATTGTTTGCATTATCAATAAATTCCATATTCCAAAAATTATCCAAATACAGAATCCCATTTAATTCACTATTTCTATAATCCCAATATCCCATCTATTTCAAAATCACTTCAATCCATTAATTAATTAATAAATTAATTAATCTAATTTATGATAATATTTACAATCATTACAGTAAGTATTTTACAATTCCATACAAAAATATAAGGGAAAATCTAGGATTTTTAATTTAGACCACAAAACTCATGATTATTGATGGACACTCATGAATGGAAATCCCTAAATTGTATCAAAATGTTCATTTGCATAAAAAATAATTAGATCTAGATCCAAAACCTATATAAAAAAATGTAGATATATTAAAAAATGATCCAAACCCAATCCAATGGAGGAAAACTATTCACTGTTATTTAGGAAAGATAAATTGGTGTGAGAAAATCTAATCCAAATGAAATCACATACTGAGAGTGGTGTAGATCTAACAAATAGATCATCAATTATTCATGAACGGAAGACATAATTCCCATTAATTAATCCATAGGACTCTTAAAAACATAATAAATAGGTTTAACTAGTGATATGGGGTTTAGGGATAGTAAATAGTATGTTTAAGAATTTAAAATGAACTTTTGGAGGATTAAAAGCATATACACACAGTTTCATAGATTAGGGTGCATAGTTTTCCAAACCGTGTTCCCTAATCACATGCCTCTCCTATGGTGGTGCATGAGTACTCCTAATAGGTAACATGGTTTAAAAAATTGTATTTCAAACATTAAATACCTTTTTTTATGTTGTAACATGGTTTTCTGGGGAAAGACATAGAGTTTGGAAAAACAATGCACCCAACGTGGACTTCCCAAAACCCCTTAAAAGCATCCATATTTCATCCAAACACACCTAATAAATGGATCTACCATAGTATAAATTGAAAAAGGAAAGATATTAAATGTAAAAAATCTCATGTTATGTATAAAAAATATCAGTATGTTACACCTTTCTTCATAACTAGTGGAAATGGAAAATAAGAAAGGTGAGCTCAGATGCTCGGTAAGGGGTAACATGGGATATACATGATCATAACATGAATATAGCATATGTGAAAATGATACTAAAATAGGAAAACCATTTATTTTATAACACATGTTATAATATTGTGCCCTTACATATAAATTCTCTATACATAAGACATGAATAAAAAGGAAATCAAATAAAATCAGCCATGAGAGAATGACATTTTCATAGGGCATAGATTTATGGAATACACATCAGCTTATAACTCTGTGAAAAAGTTTACACAGAGACAGATTAAATAATTAATTTATGGACATGAAATAAATTCCTCACATACACTTAAGGATATGAAACTAGGTCTACAATAATATCAAGGACACGAACGTCAGGTCCATGTGTATCAGTGTGAACATGTAATAAGGTTCATGTATAACACTATGAACATGTAATCAGGTTTATGCATTATATTATTATCATGTAATCTTTTTAACAAATAAAATTGTGGGCATGTAATTTTTTTTATGTATAACATATTTACTGATCAACTATCCATCATTACCCAATTCATAAGTGGGAGATATAGGTCCCACCGATAACATAATGATAATAATATGCATGTGTTCCACAGGATAATAAAAAAATCATTATATATAACCGACAGATAGATGTGAGTTTCAAAATAGTTCTATCATGGTATAATAGGTGGATGATAAATGTGTTTCATAAACATCATGTTATCTTAAACATAAAACATTTATAGGGAGAATAATAATTAAATCCATGAATCATATCTCTAGTAAACCATAAGTAAAGTCAAATGATTTCAAATTATATGGAGAAATATTTTTAAATAAAAATCAATTGGAACATATCAGGAAAAAATATCCATTATTTGAAAATAAATTTTTAAAACATAAATCATTTTAAAAATATATTATGTTTAAAATAACATTGAAAACATTTAAAGGAATATTTAAAAACCATTTAAAATATTTCTTGTGAAAAATATTGTTTCCACTTTTAAATGAACTTTTTTAAAACATTATGAATTTTTAAAATCTTTTTATTTAGAAATAACTATGAAAACATATAATGGAATCTTCAATTAATCTAAAGGTCTTGATGGATAAAATTCCATTCATACTATACACAGTGAATCCTTTCAAAGTTTTAGAAAAAGGAAAATGGGAATTGTTTTTGAAAAAATTACATGAATATTCTTTTTAAAACATTTTTTAAAATGTAATACATTTTAAAAAAATCCATTAATAAATAAAAAAGGATAATTTTTTTGATTTTTAGAAAACATTATTTTTCAATAAAAAGGGATTTCGACCAAAAAGGAAAATATGAATAAATTTTTAAAAAAACATTATTTTTTACTCTTGGGTATATAAAGTGGAATATATTAGGAAAAAATATATTATAATGATATAAATTGATGATAATAATATTTACATTTTTCTTGATAGATTTATAATGAAATTATATCCTCGAAATTATGATCAAAACAATCCAAATAAATTATGAGACGATAACATAAAATGTTTACCACTTTGGAAAAATTGAAATGTAAGAACCATGAAGGAATATAATTAAATGAATGTTAAAATATAATGAGGATAAATAAATTCATGATATAAAATTCTAAAGGGGATGTATATACACCTCATACAAGACGATCAGTTCATAATATAATCATATGTTCCAAAGAAGGAATATTAAGACAAAACTACCAAGTGATTTGGTATCTTTTGAACCATAATCCCCATGAAAGACAGATAATAATATTTATATCTAAATTAGAATATTTTTAATTAAAATTCTTATAAAATACATTCATTGATATTTTATAACCCATATAAATGAAGCATGTGGTGAATATAACATTTGTAACACAAGAAATAAAACTGTGATGAAAATACCCAATCAATTTTGTAATCTTTTGAATCGTAAGACCCATTAAATAAGTACAGAAATAAAAAGATAAAATATAATTAAATAAATTGTATTCATGATATTACATTTTATAGGGTAATTATATACACAACCAAAAATAAATAAGTGGTGAATTTTTACATACCCCCAATAAATAAAAGAGTTATTAGAAATCCCTTACATTAAGTCTTGACTACCTCGTACATGTTAGAACCTCTTTCATAACAAATATATGTTTATTATACATATATTATAGAACTATATTATTATATATCATACCATATATTATTTTTATATTACCTTTTATTACTCATTTATTAATAATTCACTGTTATGGTTTTTTTTGGGTTATATGTACATTGTTTTTTCATATACGTTTTTGATCTTTAAATTCTGAACATATTATTTTGATTATTATTTCCACTTATAAATAATGTAAAAAATTATATAAATATAAATATTATACATTATATATGTATTTATATTAATCTGTAAAACACAGTGGTATGAAATGAAATACACTATTCATGGAGACGGTATGTGGTTAGTATGCATGAACACTGTTTCCATTTTCTTGTTAGATTAAAATAATTAAAATTAAATAATATATATTAAAATTAAATAATATTTATTATGATAAATATATCACAAATCTTCATT
Source organism: Viscum album (assembly GCA_963277665.1). NCBI lineage: Eukaryota > Viridiplantae > Streptophyta > Magnoliopsida > Santalales > Viscaceae > Viscum > Viscum album. Next base: position 1,553,717,014 of record OY728131.1, read on the forward strand.
AAACCCATCATTATTACCTTCCTTGTTAACCTTGAATGAATCAAATTGCTTTGTGAGGCGGAAATCTTCCATACACATGATCAACGTTATCATATTCCCAAAAAATGGAATGAATAAAGGTATGTGTTATATAATAATTAATGAATAAGAATAATATCATAAATATCATATATTAATTATAAATTCACCACTATTTCCTATCTTGAGATATGGTAATGAAAATACAAACGATATTGATTTGTCAAACGGTAGTCCATCATACTCACGAACAAAAGATTCTGTAACCCATTTGATGGAAGTGGACATGGTTTAAATAATTATATTGAAAAAATATATGTATATATAATAAAATTTGGTTATTATAGCATCATTATGTAATAATAATTGAAGGATTTTGAGGAAGAAATAAATAAAATGCTTATTGATGAATGTTACCTCTTTTTTGTCTATCCACCTAAGGTTTTCAAAAAAATAATTCCTTGGATTAATTTTATTCCAAAATATTGATTCTATAATTAGATGGGGGAATTTGGGGATAAATATATTTAGGGCTTGGATGATCCTTAATTATTGGAATGAGTGATTTGGATAAGAGAATGGGTGGCCTCTTATATGTGAGTTGAGTGACACTGTTATATTTTTTTAAAGAAACAATTACACCCATGTTTATCGCATGTCACAGGGCTTCAATAATGGATAATTTCAGATAAAATAAGATATAAGGTCTAATTATGTTCATATAATGGTTTTCAATCATGTTTTGAGTCATTTTTTTACCCTTATCATTTTAGTTTAACCTTAGGTAAATCCATTTTTTACATTAACCATGGTAAATAATTTCTTCTATTTGTGCGATTAATTATGAATAAAAATTAAATTTTACATGTTATATAAAAAAATACTCTGATGCGAAATATGGATTAAATTTTTAAAAATTCTATTAATACAAGTTGTAAAATTATATTTAAAAATAATCCCACAGACGTGATGAGAAAGACAGCTTTTAAGGAGAAAATGTTGAAAAGTTTACTATGTTTTTATATCAAAATTTAATATTAATTTCTTTACAATGATCTAGTTTTTTTTTAAAAATAAATATTTTAGTTAATTCAACTTTAAAACCCATTAGAAAATTATCTTTATAAATAATTTAAACAAAAATTATATTTGAATTAAAATTCGGTACTTTTCACTATCTATAAAAAACAATTATTCTATTTTAGAACATATAAACCCCGACACAAACATTTAATTAATATTTAATAAAAAATTTACATATTTTTGAAATAAATTATATAAAATTTAAAACATATAAATTTTAATGTTAACTCAAGTAACGCGATGAAAAAGTTGGTTTTTTAGAAGTGTATTTTTTTAAAGTATAAGATGATTTTATATTAAATATATGTTAAATAATATTTATTTTATGAAAATAAACATATTTATATATAATATATAAGTTTATATAAAGTAATTATTAATTTATTATTATTTTAATTAATTAAAATGGATAAACATTATGTACAATAAAATAGTTTTCAGAAAAAACCCTTATTTAAACCAAAAATTAAACACATACAAAAATAAAATACAGGTTGATTAAAATATAATTAAGTGGATTAAATATAAATAAATAAAAAATATGTTACATCAAAATATATTGTTGAATTTTAATTATTTTAATTATTTAATATAAATCATAGTTTAACAAGGCATGTTATCTTTCATTATTCACTGGAAAATAAATATTTTCCAGAAAATAAATTTTTTTTACCATAACTTAATTTCGATAGGATGATTCAAAATATTTCTTTAATTTTAATAAGTAAATTTTATAAATCATTATAAATTAATTATAATATTTTCTTGTAAATTAAAATAAGAATCCTTTTTGAAGAACACACTTTTTAAACAATATAATTACATTACTAGAAATGAAAGGATTATTTACTAAGAAATTATAAATAAATTTATATTGAGTAGGAAATTTAAAAATATATTTAAAAAACTAGTAATCACTATTTATATACACCTAATTTATGTCTTGGTTATAATATTTGTGTTGGTCTATGTGTGGTGTCGCATGTCATGTATGTTATTGAATATAATCATTAATGTGTGTAACAAAAGATAATCACACAATCTATAAGTAGTGTTAATTATAAAAAAAATATATCAAAAAGACTAAATTAATTTTATTTTTTCCCTAAAATACTTGGGTTGTTACATTCTACCACCCTTAAAATGAATTTGTCCCAATAAAATTTGTGTCGGTCATAAAAGGTTTAACATTTGATAATTCATTCATAGACACCCACACCATACAAATGAATGAGTAAAAATCAATTAAAAGTGGGTTTTTGTAAACATAAATGTTACATAATTAAATCATTACTAGGTTTCCACATAAGGGAACATATATGGTAAGTGAATATTTGGGCATGGATGAAAATCATAAATAATCGTACAGAGTGGTTAGGATCACAAATAAAAAGAAATTGGATTATCTAGAGAAGTTTAATGAAATTAAAAAATAAACCATAGATGCATGAAAAAGGACATTGGTATCATCATATAATAATTATATTACGACAATATTTTATTTCAAGAACCTTTTCTTGAAGTTGAATAATGTTCATGAAAGGATATGATTAATTGTTTTTATTCTATTTTTTAAGAACAAAAACCCACATTTGTTGTTACTTGATCAATTAAATATTCAAATATTACTCAAAGAAATAAATATGAGTTATTTATGCAAAAATCATTAATGGATCATAAGATCTATAAATAGATTGATTATTCATTCCACGTATCTTTAGATATCATCACAAAAAAAAATTAGCACAAGTTATCCAATATAAATAAATCTTCATATGGTGATGTAATTATTTAATACATAAAGCTGTAACCAATGATCACTTAAATCATTCCATAAATTGATTACCTTATAAACTGTCCAAAATTCAAATTATATAAATAATGACACTAAATTTCTAAAAATCATCACAACATTAATCCCCAAAATAAAACGAAGTAGACCTCAATTATCACATACCAAACATGATAATACCGCCATCAAGGATTCTATTGAAACATGGTAATAACCTAAATTACCGTAAAAAATTATTAAAAATATACATGATTCATTATTATCTGAACAGAACCACTTTTCACTAAATATATTCCATAAATCCTATAATTTTGTAAACACCATCAATGAAAAGATAATCTAATCTTCCGCAAATCATTAATCATATCCACGGTCAACAATATTTATCAATTTACAATATTTATATCAAAAACCTCTTTTTCAAAACAAAACTCCATTTTCAACATTAAGAACATAATAACAGTTGTATTTGCATTATCAGAATATCACCTTACCATTTAAATCAAATATATTGGTTATCAACATCATTCAATATATTCTTTCAAATCCTCAATGAAAAAATTATACTAAGTAATCCTTATATATTTCATAATTCATGAATTCCAATACATAAATACTTTAATAATACCACTTACATATTAAATCATTAACTAAGATTCATCATATACTTCCTTAATAACCCCTTCCCCTATTATGTCCTTTGTAACCACTTCAGTATCAATATGAAAACCATTACTTGTAAAAACATTTTGAATCTCTTAATGATCCCCCCACATTTGGAATATATTTGAATAATTTCTATACCTTCTACATTTGAAATTTTCTTCCATTGATGATATATTAGTGAGACCATAATTATCATCCATTACGTTAATTGACTAAAAATTAAATTTTTATTTCAAAATAACTTTTGAGGAAATAGTGGTAAATCCAAAAATAAAAACATACAATAAGTAACCCAGATCCATACTACAAAGAACTGACCCCCCAATGACTACATCATTTTGTCAAGCCTCCACCTTACATGACCACTTGACAAGCAATCCCACCTTGGGTTACAAGAGGATTATACTGATGGGAAATATATACTCTCTTTCTCATCCAAATCTGAATGGACATACTTAGATGAATGCTTCTAACTCTATATCCTAATATGGAGATGATCCTTATTGAGTTATGGTTTCTTCCACCATAAAAGTCAAAAAATCACCAAAATCTAGAAAAATGCATCAAATACTACCCATTTGAAATTTCAGAAACCACCACTAATAATTATCCAAGATTCAAATATATAAAGACACCAAAAGCCATAAAGCTGATAATCACCATAGAACACTCTAAAATGGCCACTTGAACTCACATTCCAAAGGACCAAGTAGACCGCTGCACAACTCAGCCTCAGAGTGAATAGTAGAATCCTGCCACCAGAGTAGGGAACCAAGCAGATAAAGGTAGAAAAAAATCCCCGATTACACCATATCTCAGATCCTACGTTTCACCTTGTTCATTATCAAAACAATAATAGCATCACTAAAATGAGAAATAATCTTCAGAAACTATGTAGGGAAAACCCATTAGAGTATCCCGAAGTGCATATTATTGGAACCTGGAGTTACTAGTACATGGATCGCAGAGGTGACTAGAGAAATTAAAAAGTGAATCCGAGAGAAAACTAGAGAAACCAGAGATGCACATCAGAGAGGCCTCCAGATAATCATAATAGCGCATCACAAGGAAGAGAACAACAACCACGTGGTCTGGTCCCCCACTGAAACCAATGAGTGGGAGTGGCCAGAGACACCAAAACATCCCAAAGAATATCACAGGGGAAACTAGAGAAACTAAAACAAAAATCATAGAGGCGATATGAGCAGGTAAAAATAGCATCGTAGAGGTGACTGGAGAAACCAGATTTGAGCATAAAAAAGACCTCCAGAATAGTATAGCTACAAAAAACATGGTTGAGAACCTCTAACACTAGGGTCTGGACCCCCACTATACATCACAAGATTCTCCACTAAAATTTTCAAATAATTCATTCTCCTCAATACTTCAAACTGTCATTAGGTTCGGGTCATTCATGGAGGAAAAAATCGATATGAATAAAAGTGAAACAAAAAAACCGGGATTTGTATTTCGAAAAGCCTCAATGTCACTTAATGCACCATATATGAAAAATAAAATGGCTTCATTGATATCATTCATCATTTTCTGGAAGGTTTGAGAACAAGATTTCTGATTTTTCTTCTTCAATAAAATTATCCATAGGAAAATACCCCCACAATGAGCCTCAGAATGACAATTCCATTTGAAATGATCAATAATAGAAACTATCCAAAATTCAAAAAAAATTACATATTGATACATGAACATAATTAACAAACTTGTATCAATCGCACGAGAAGATCACCAAATCCATGAACGAAATGTGGCCACTGCAGATTGAAACTGAGGGCCGATAATGTCTGCATCACTCTCTCCGAAAAGAATCATCCTGTAAAATTCATCATGAAGCTGAACAACAATACCTGGAAAAGACCTCCTCTAATGAATCTAATGTTTTCAATGAAAATATCAATCATTCGTAGGATCCAGTCACCAAAATCATGAAATCACACCTCGAGACCCCCTAATAGATAAGATCACCCTCACCAATCAACCTATGCATCCATTGTCCACCAGAGACACTCTCAAACCAAAGTCCCTAAATCCATAAGGCCACTAAAATGGGTGAACCCCTAAGTAATCCATAGAGAAATCATATGAAGTCAAGACCCCCCTATGGCTATACACTCCTGAAACACTGGTATATAAAATTTCCATTACATTAATTGAACATTTCATTTTTACACTAAAATTAGTTTATTTTTGTCCTTATTTTCTATACTCCTAAAATATTACCATACCCCTATAACAATCCCTTTAGTTCCTTTTCCCACATTATTTAAATATATAAAATTGTATATTCTTTTCTCCATGGTCTCAATTACCTGATCTCTTAGTGATCTCTCTTATTCTGTTCTTTTTTGAGTTTGGGAGTTTGTTACGGTGCATGTTGTAAATCATATATAATGAAAAACGACTAGGAATAATCTCAATATACATTACTCAATTAATCATTAAATTTGAATCCTATATTGAAATTTTCCCTCACAATCAATGTTAACCCAATTCCATCTGGTTTTTGTAAACACCTAGAAATTCCATGTAATTTTTTTAATTAGATTGGAATTTTATCAGTCTGTGATAATTGACAGTGCATGATTCCAAGGCCCGGTGTGCCCAGAATGAATTTATGAACGTTTCATTGGGTACATTCAGTAAACATGCAAGCATGTTTTTATAAATTTTGAGCCAGTGCTCAAAAATGAAATATGAGGACACCATTGAACCCGTAGCGCATGTATTCGCTTATGGAGACTTTCACCTCGATGGAAGTTGGTCGAGGGTGAAAGTTAGTTTTTTGTCTTTTTCGTGGAATAAAAATAAAATTTAGAATAACTTTTATTTTATTTTTAACCTCCAATTTGAATGTTTTATGGTGGGGACCACCTGATCCTAAACCCTCCAAATTGAATTCCTAAAGGTGGGGACCACCCGACTCTTGAACACCATCTTTATTAATGGGGGTGATTTAGATTTCCTTTATATTAATTATACATCATCAACTGATTAATGATTCCAACATAATTCATGCCATCAATTTAAAAATGGTAAAACATATTTTATTTGGGTTTTCTCCACTTTTTGCTTGGGAGAAATCATTTGCGAAAGGGAGGCTTGGAGAGGGATCTTGGAGAACTTATCCTCCAACAAAGAACACAATAAATTCTCCAAACGTGCCATCTCCAATGAAGAATGAGGTACCGACCATGAGCCCCTATCATAAACACCTTGCGGAGGCAATGATCGCTGACGTCTTCGACGATGATGAACCAACGTCTGTCCTTTCCTCCTCATCGATGTCAACAAATCTATTTGGTAGGTACTATTGTTTTGAGTTTCCCCTATTCTGTTCTTAACAATTATTCGTAATTTAAGAAATATTTGAACCGCATGATACCGCCCTAACATAGAGGGTATGGGCCAAACAAACATGTCCCAACTCCTCTATGAATCTGGTGGCTCTTTTTGTGTTCTTCGCAATGGAGGAGGACAGAAGTCATCAACGGTGGGGCTTAGAAACGGCGGTCGGCACCACAGTTGGACGCGACGAAGGAAGCAGCAATGTCAGAGAAGATCCACAGCTCGTCGGCCACATCAGTGGATAGAGGGTAGAAGACGTTGGACCAAACACAGAGTTTCATCTCACGATGCGACGCCATTAGAGCAATGGGTCACGGCCCGCCGGGCCGAGATGGATGGCGGAAGGCCTACGACGTTTGGCCAGCCACGGAGGGTTGGCACATGACACACCGCCGGGGGCGCGCGACTGCCCCCAGTATGCGGCCAGGCCGGGCCGCCTGGCTCATACCACCCGGCGCGGGCCGGGATGCCCAATGCGGGCCAGGCCGAGATGTGGCGGGTCATTCCAATAAGGTTGGGCCAGAGCCAGACCCACATCAACCCATTTCCGCTCTTTTGGCCATAACTTTGGCACTGAGTGTCCGTTTTATGAACCGTTTGTAGAGATGGAAACCTTGGAGTGAGACAGTCCTTTTATTGTACCGCACTTGAGATTTGGATATATTTGGGGTATGGTCCGGACGGATCGAGCACGAATCTAACCGGGCCCTCGAGACAGAAGGGCTAATAAGTTATATATCGGGCGTCTGATTGACGCACCGTCTGTTGCGTTAATGCCCCTTTTACATGTAAGTACTTTGGGATAATTCATTATGGGAATTCATTGCAATTGGGGTATCAACTAGTGGGTTGAGAAGCAGGCCCTCTTAGAGATAAGTGAGCTTAGTGTAGAAACCCTGTAGCTAGCTGTAACATGAGAAAGGGATCCTTCATAGGCCTGTATTCAAGGATCCCACTTGGATCCGCTCTTGGAATACATGTGGAACTACTCATGGATCCTGTGGGGTTCTACCGTACAAGGATCCTATGTGGTTTTTATGATTTACTAGGATCATTTGTGGGTATTCCGTACTAGGATCCTGTGTGGGTTTGATGATGTACTGGGATCCTGGGTGGTTCTACCGTACTTGGATCCTGTGTGGGTCTGTTGTACTAGGATATTGTGTGGGTATGATAATGTACTAGGACCCTACGTGTGTCTACCTCATAATGGAGCAATATGATTCAGTAGTTATATCTAATCATTTATACTTCTATACCTATGTTATACATGGTATGTTCTGAGTGCTTACCTTCATGGTGACTCCTTGTGGTATTCTTCTATGTAGTGTACCTTTGTGGTACTTACGTTCATGGTATTTTTTCCATTGTGGAATAGTTGAGATTTGGGCTAATGAGTAGGGCCTTGAATTTCCTTATGATTGAGATGGGATTACTAGATAACTTAGGTATATATAATGGTGTATACATAAATAGGGTTTTCAGTTGTTTTCATGCTTTTTGGTTTATCCTTCATGGATTTTGTGAGATGGTGAGGGATTTGGGGTCTCTACTGAGTATTTTTATACTCAACCCTACATGGGCTATGCCTGCACCTTGTTTTGTATGGTGCAGACGACATATATCGCTATCTGAGGAAAAGGGTACTAGGACGAGAGGTAGCTCGGAGGTGGATCTTAGATGATGCGTACTATAGAGACAACTATTTGAGATTTGTACCTACACTTCAGGTAGGATCCTTGGTGGGTGTTCATAGGTGATATTTTTGTTTACTTGTACATTTTATTTTTCTTGTCTTTTCTAGTTGGACTTGTATTCTGGCCCCTTTTGCATAATGTACCCACTCTATTTACTGTTCAGTTTACAGATGTTCATATCTTACCGTGTGCTTGGTTAAGTGTGTTTATAGGATATATTAGCAACGCCTTCCCAGTTTTAGGGAATACGCCTTTTGGTCCTAGACTCCCACCCCTAGCCTATGGAAGGCGGGCTTGGGGGAGTCACGACATGGGCCCCGGGGGACAGGTCGTGACAAATTGGTAACAGAGGAGTCAGTTCTACCATAAAACATTAGATTATGATCTTTTAAGCGATCATAGTGTTATGTGTAGTGAGAGTGGTTATTAGTTTAGGGAATCCAGTGATGGTGTGGCAGCCGATGTATCCATACACCAGGACCCTGACTTTGGATTTCGGACTCTGTTCATAAAAACACTGATTCCATGTGTGTTTTGGAGAGTTTTCATTGTGATCTCTTTGAGTCATCTCACCAGGTATAACTTATCGACTGTGGGGCACCTGTTTCCTTTTCAGGATTCCTCCACACAGACAACCAGCAATGGTTCCGGGTATAGTACGTGATGATATCCAACCGAGTGGAAAATCCTCGATGTAGGGCCCTTTTATAGTAGAGGCGCCATCATAGGAACTAGCCATACCATTAACCATTGGGACACTGATGCCACCAGCCCCATCAGTAGAGGGTGCACACTGCATGAGCACGTTGCATGAGCTCCAGCACCCTAGGCCACCCAGTTTCAGGGGAGAGATGGACCCACAGGTTGCTAAGGATTGGTTGGAGGCTATGGTGAGAGTCTTCTAACTGGTATGGACACAATCTGATCTCATGGTGATCCTTACCGTCAGTCTTCTATAGGAAGCAGCAGGATGATGGTGGATCTTGATGCTCCAGGTTCACGACATGGTGATGCTTCTCTGGGCAGACTTTGAGATCCTCTTTCAGGAAGAGTTATTCCCAGCAACTCTTCGTGTAGTTCACACATAGGATCTTCTTCATTTGCAGTAGGTAAGCATTACAGTGCATCAGTACTCAGTGAGGTTCACTGACCTCTCATGATACTCCACTGATATGGTGCATGAACCATTCATTAGGGCCCAGAACATTGAGCAGGGACCCAGGCAGAAGATCAGGGAGTCGATGATTTCTCACAGCATCTCGACAATGGAGGGGTTGTTAGATAAATCCCTCTTAGAAGAGAGTTTTCTTACTGAGTAGTCACCAGCTGCACGACCCACAACCAGTCATCACATAGAGGAGTCATATGTTGCTTACAACAGACAGAAGTCACAATGGTCCAATAGGAACAGACCAATAGGTGGATGACTGTAGGATTCGGGGTCGGTTGTGTGGGGTACCAGAGACAGATACAGTCATGCGAGGAACTGGCAGTGTTTCACATGCATCGGGATGGGTCACATTGCTCGTGACAATCCAACCCGCCGTACAAATGATTAGAAGATGGTCGAGGGACCACCCAGGCAGAGACAGTGGTTCAAACAAAGAGGTCTGGAGGGAGATGGAAGATGTGGGAGAAGAGCAGGCTATGCAGCTGGTGGTGGGAGACGATTCAAGATGTTACTGCCAACACCACAAGGTGGTCCACCCCGACCATACGGAGCAGGTGGATAGTGGCGAGCTCAGCTCCAGGAAACTGAGGCCCATGCCCATGGTGATCAATAGATGATACGAGGTACAATATTTGTCTACTAAAACATAGCTATAGTACTTATAGACACCGTTTCTAGTCATTATTTTATTCCCACTACCCTCGTTCAGAGCTTGGAGATTCTGAAGGCAATGTTGGCTAGATCCTTTTGGCTAGAGACTCCTACGGGTGCAAATTTTATGATTACACACTGGTGCCGAAAGTGTGAGATTAATCTAGGATGCATGATCTTCAGATGGGTTATCCTAGTAGTGGCGTTGAGGCCTTAAGTTGTCATCTTGGGCATGGAATGGTTATCAACTGCCCATTCTTAGATTGACTGTATTAGGTGCAAAAGGTGGTGTGTCTGCATGGATGGGACTAGGTTTACCTTCACCGGTGAGAAGGGAGCCTTTGCAGCATCAGATAGATGTACCCAGATAAGGGTGCATGTTATTACACATTAGTTTTCTTGCATTACCATTGGAGCGGTTTATGTGGAGAGTCCGAGCTATCCTGTTGTGGTGGACTAGTACAAAGATGTCATCCCTGATGATGTTCCTTGTCTACCTCCTCGTAGAGAGGTGGAGTTTTACATTGACATGTACCCCGGTAAGACATAGATATCTACCCCAGCATATCGGATGGCTCTTTCAGAGCTTCGTGAGCTACGTGTACAGTTAGAGGACTTACAAGGGAAATGATTCATCTGGTCTAGTGTTTCTCCATGGGTAGCCCCGATTTTGTTCTCTAAGAAGGTAGAGGGATCATGAGACTTTGTGTCAACTATCGGCGCATGAACTATGTGATCGCGAAGAACATGTACCCACTACATATGATTGATGAACTCTTTGATCGTCTGAAGGGAGAATGGTGGTTCTCGAAGATAGACCTCAGATCTGGCTATCACCAACTTCGAGTATGAGATGAGGATATGCATAAGATTGCTTTCAAATGTCGGTATGCCCATTATGAGTTTTTGGTCAGTCTCTTAGGTGTGACCAATGCTATATTAGTGTTCATGGGACTCATGACCAAGATATTTCAGCCGTACATTGATCGCTTTGTAGTAGGATTCATCGATGACATTCTGATCACCTGGCTACTGAGGATGAGCGTGCCTATCATTTGCAGATAGTTCTGGACACACTCAAAGAGCATCAGCTTCATGGTAAGCTCTTGAAGTGCCAGTTACTAATTTGAGACGTTCAATTTCTTGGACTTGTCATCTCGGAGGTTGGATTTGATGTAGATCCAGTGATCACTGAGGTAGTACTTCCATGGGAGCCACCTAGGAGTGGGAAAGAGGTATGAAGTTTCTTGGGTTTGGCAAGATACTACTGGGGATTTGTGCCAGATTTCCCCAATGTTGTAGCACCTTTATCAGTGTTGATGAAGAAGGGACCACCCTTCATGTGGTCGAAGAGATACCAACGGAGTTTTTAGAATCCGAGGCAGAGGCTGAATAGTTCCCCCATCTTGAGGCTACTAGAGGAGGGCATAAGGTACGTAGTGTACTGTGACACATTAGGGACCGGGCTCCGATGTGTCTTGATGTAGGAGAGAGCTATGATGACATATGGTTCTCGATAGCTGAGACAACATGATAAGAACTATGATAACCATGACCTGGAGTTGGTAGATGTGGTCTTCGACTTGATGATGTGGCGACATTACTTGATGGTCGAGTGTTTTACAGTCTACTCAGATCACAAGAGTCTTAGGTATTTCATCTCACAAAAGGACCTGAACTTGAGAAAACAACTTTGGCTTGTGTTCCTCGAAGACTATGACTTTGAGATAGCCTATACTTCTAGGAAGGGGAATGTTATAGAAGATACACTCAGTATGAGGTCTGGTATACAACTACTAGGTGAGGTGAGAGTGCAGCTGGCCACTTTGTAGATATCATTTATGGATCGAGATAGATCATCTTTCCTTCAGTCTCTTACAGTCACTCCCAAACTCCTTCAGTGAGTTAGGGAGGCGGAGTTTGGGGAAACAGACTCTGAGGCTCAACATTCTCAGATATCCATAAGACAGACACCTGATGGATTTTGTGAAGGTGGGGAGCAGATCATCCTTTTTAGAAAAGGTAAAATGGCACCCGTGTCGCTTTGGGAGGAAATGTTTAGGGAGTTCTACACGCCCCCTCTAGCGGTATGTCCAAGAGTGGCTAAGATGTACCCAGATCTCCAAAGATAACACTAGTGGCCAGGAATGAAGAATGAAATAGCAGAGTTTGTCTCTAAGAACCTCATTTGCCAGCATTTGAAGGTGGAGCATTAGGTACCAGTAAGATTAGTTAAGCCTTTAGAGGTCTCAGAGTGGAAGTGGGATGGGATATCCATGGACTTCGTGACATGACTTCCACATACTTCTAGAGGACATGATTCTATTGGGGGTGATCATCGACTAACTCACCAAGTCATCCCACTTCTTACCGATCAGAGAGCAGTGTTCAGTAGAGATCTTGGGACGCCTCTATGTGCAGGAGATTGTGTGGCTACAAAGAGTAACCTCGATGATTGTATCTGATCGTGATGCATGTTTTACTTACAAGCTATGGAAGGGGTTGCAGGAGGCTTTCACGACGCAGCTTCTTTGAGAATCTTTTTCCATCCTCAGACTGATGTCCAGAATAAGTAGACCATTCAGACCATAGAGGACATGCTGCATGCTTGCGTCCTCGACTTCTGTCGCAGATGAGAGGATCACTTTCCTTTGATGGAGTTTGTATACAACAACCTCAATCACTCCACCATTATGATGAAACGTTTTGAGGCGTTGTACGACCAACCTTCCAGATCGCCATTGTTCTGAACTGACCCATGGGACTCAGCCCTCATGGGACTAAATATAGTATGAGCTACCATGAAGAAGGTGTAGATCATCCAAGAGCAGATGAAGACAACATAGATCAGGCATAAGTCTTATGCCAACAAAATACGGATACCTCTGATGTTCGAGGGTGGAAACCACGTCTTTCTACAGGTCTCACCCTGACGGGGTTTTTAGAGATTTGGCTAAGGAGAAAAGTTTTCTACGAGGTTCAGTGGACCCTTATAGGTCCTCAGTAGAGTTGGTGAGGGGGAATACAACTTAGAACTACCCCCTCAGTTGCACCGGGTGCATAACACCTTTCATGTAACCTAGCTAAAGAGATACATGCACGAACCAACAAACGTCATCGACCAAGGTGACCTGGACATCGATGATGGGGCGACATTAATGGAGGTTCCAGTGGAGATTGAGGATTGACAGGAGTGGGACCTCAGTGCGAGGTCGATACCTTTGGTGTGTGTACGTTGATAGCATGAGAACATCCATGAGAGCACATGGGAGTGAGAGGCTTAGATACGTGCTTAGTACCCCCATTTGTTTTTCTAGTTTTGGGATGTGGCTTTTGGGGATGAAAAGAGTTGAGGTGGGGAGAATGTAAATACATGGAAATTAGATGTATTTTTTAATTATATGGGAATTTTATGAGTCCGTGAAAATTGCCAGCGTGTGATTTTGAGGCCCGGTGTGCCTGGAATAAATTTCAGAACTTTTCTTCAGCTACGGTTTGTAAACGTGCGAGCGAGTTTTTGTATCTTTTGAACAGATGCTCGGAATGGAAATCCGAGGACACCATTGAAGTCACATCACCATTATTCTCTTAAGGATATTTTCAACTCGACGACAGTTGGTCAAGGGTGAAAGTTAGTTTTTGTGTTTTTCGTGGAATAAAAATACAATATAGAATAACTTTTATTTTATTTTTACCCTCCCATTTGAATGTCCTATGGTGGGGACCACCCAAGTTTAAACCCCCCAAATTAAATTCATAAATGATGGGACCACCCAAATATTGAACTCCCTCTTTAATGAGGGAGGTTTCTTTAGGTTTCCATTACATTATTTATGCCTCATCAATTGATTTATGATACCAACATAATTTGTGCCAACAATTTAAAAATAGAACAATATTTTTTTTAGGTTGGATGCTTTTTTTGCTTGGGAGAAATCATTGGAAAATGATAGTCTTGGAGAGAGCTCTTGGAGAACTCGTCCTCCCACAAAGAATGTTCTATCCTCTAAAAAACATCCATCTCCAATGAAGAACGAGCAACCAACCTCGAGTTCTGATCAGAAGCACCTTGCGGAGGCAATAAATGCCAAAATATTCGATGATGACTAAATGACATCCATCTTTTCCACCTCATTGATGTCAAAAAATCTCCGAGTTAGGGATTTTTGTTTTCAGTTTCCCCCATTCCTGTACGTAACAATTCTTCGTGATTCATGAAATATTTGAACTAATTGCTACTACCCAAACATGGAGGGTACGAGCCAAACGAACATGGACCGACCCCTCTGCAAATATTTTGGTTATTTTTGTGTTATTTGTGATGGAGGTGGATGGGAGCCATCACCGGTGGTGCTTTGAAATGGTTGTCGGCACCACAGAAGGCCACGATGAAGGTGGCAGCACCGCCGGAGAAGAGCCGCTGCCACTCAGCCACAGTGGTGGACAGAGGGCGGCCATCATTCGGCCAGACACGGAGGGGCTGCGCCCGACACACCGTCGTTGGAGCAAGGGGATGCTGACCGCCTGGCCATGATATATGGTAGAAGGCGAACGAATTTTGGCCAGCTTTTGAATGGCGGTGCATGATGCGCCACTGGGAGGAGAAAAGGGGCCGACCAAAATGGTCGACCGAGTTGGACCGAACGAGACCCATGGGGGGTCATGCCTGATGCTAGTGACTGAACGGCCGACGTTCTTTAGTGAGCTGATGCAGGGGGCATGCCACTCCCCCTCACATGTGGCCAGGCCAGGCATCCCAGCGCGGGATGGACCCAGTGGACCGGGGTGACTCAAACCGGGTCGGGTCAGCCCAGGCCAGGTCAGACCGTACCTGGACCAAATTTGACCCATTTCTACTCTTTTGGCCATAACATTGGAACTGGGTATCCATTTGATGAACTGTCTATGCTTCCAGAAAACATGGAGCGAGACAGTACATTTTTTGTACCCCACATGAGATTTGGATAAGGTTGGTTTATGGTCAGGTTGGATCGAGTACGAATCCATCCGGCCCTCAGGACTAAAAAGATAATAACCTACCATCCGGGAATCTGATTTACACACCGACTGTTTCATTGATACACCTATTATGTGGCCGTATTTTAGAATACTTCTTCATGGGAATTCATGTAAGATGGATTATCAGCCATTGTCTTGAGGAGAGGGCCCTCACAAAGAAAAGTGAGCTTAGTGTGGAAACCCTGTAACTGGCTATAACATGAGAAAGGGATCCTTTGTGGGTTTTTATTTGAGGATACCGTTTTCATCCACACTTGGAATCCATGTGGGAATACTCTAGGATCTTGTTGGGGTCTACCATACTAGGATCTTGTGTGGGTCTAATGATGTACTAGGATACTGAGTGGTTTTATCATACTGGGATCCTGTGTGGTTCTGATGATGTACTAGGATCCTGTGTGGGTCTACCGTACTAGGATCCTATGTGGGGATGATGATGTTCTAAGATCCTCTACGGGTATGCTATAGTAGGATCCTATTTGGGTCTTACAATGTACTAGGATCCTACATGGGTCTGCCACTTAACAGAGGATGAGGATTCAATAGTTACATCTAATCATCTATACTTATGTACCTAAGTTATACCTGGTATGAGAAGAGTGCTTACCTTCATGGTGATACCTTTGTTGTATTCTTCTGTGTGGCGTACCTTTTTTGTACTTACCTTCATGGTATTCCTTCCTTTGTGGAAAAGTTAGCATGGGGATAATGAGTTGGGCCTTGTTTTTCTTAATGATTGAGATGGGTTTACCTGATAACTAAGGTATATGTATGGGCATATACCTATGTAGGATTGACAATTGTTTTCATGCTTTTTGGTTTATCCTTTGTGGATTTTGTGAGACCATGAGGGTCTTGGGGACCCTACTGAGTATTGTTATACTCAACCATGCACGATCTGATCATGCACCTTGTTGTGTTCGGTGCAGAAGATGGACAATGCTGACTGAGGACGAGTGTACCAGGATTGGAGGTTGCTCTGAGGTGGACCTTATACAATGTGAACCACAGAGAAGACTATTCAAGAGCTGTACCTACCCTTAAGGTATGATCCTTGGCATGTGTTCATAGGATCTGTTTCAGTTTACTTGTACTTTTTCGTTTTCTTGTAATTTCCAGTTGGGCTTGTATTCTGGACCCTTTTACTTATTGTACTCACTCTATTTACTATTCAGTTTACTCATGTTTGTATCTTACTATGTGCTTCGTTGCATGTGTTTACATGATATAAAGGCAATGACTTCCCGGTTTTAGAGAATACACCTTTTGGTGCTAGTCACCAACCCCTGGCCTATGGAAGGCGGTCTTGGGGTAGTCACGACACGGGCACCGGGGGACGGGTCGTGACAGTTCTCACCATTCACTACAACCAAAAAGCATTATTTGGGAAATACTAATCATATTGGAATCCCACATTATAAAAACACCATTATATGATATCTAAATCATGAAACATTAATTTTAATCTATGAAACCTAAATATCATCCTCTTTAATTAAAATTCATCATATATTTAAATCATTCATGATGGTTTGTAACATGTTTGGGAATTTCTAAAGAGTAACCCCAGGTGTGTCAAATCGGGTTTACAATAAGGTCCATTTTCATGAACTAGGTGATGATAGGGTCAATATTAGTGTATCCTTTTTGGACTTGTTACCCCAAGGTAACTCTATTCTAGATGCACATCCACTTGTAATATATAGGAAGGGACTTAATTTATGGGAAACCACTCACTCTGTCCTTTACCAAAATTAAAGGATAATTTCCTATACATATTGACACATCCTTATACTTATCCTTATACATGACCTTAGAGATCTCACTAATGTTTTATCATCCTAGGTTCCCAATGTTAAAGAAACCTATCATCATATACAAAGCACAATGAACAAATCTTATCATACATGGATATTAAATATTTTTAGATGAATATTCAATGTATTGTAAATGTACACACCTAAGGACTATAATAGTTTAGTGTCTTTGGAAGCATAAAATATATTTTTTAAATTCATGAATTATTTTATATGTATGCTAAAAATATATTCCCATTAAATACTCTTTATAAACATACGCTACTTAAAACCTTTCTTGATAACATAGGGAATGGAAACCTAAGAAGGTGCTAGATTAGATGCTCATTAAGGGTTAAGAAGATAGATAAGTGAGCATATGATGAACATATGTGTTTGAGAACATGATCATAACATAAGAAAACTAGACCCTACATATCATAGATCATAATCTTGAGTAATTACATAAATATTGGAATTTTATAAGATATGAATAATATGGAATTCAAAGAGAAAATGATATCAGAGAATAACATTGGAATAAGACATAGATTTTTGGCACACACATCCACTTATAACATTGTTATCATGTTTAGAGAGAAATAGGTTCACTATTTAAGTTAAGGGAATGATATAAAGACCGCAAAAAACACATGGAAATGTAACTAGGTCCACACGTAACATTATGTCCATGAAAGACTAGTCCACACATAACATTGTGAACATGTAATCTGGTTCACGTATAACATTATGAACATGTAATCAGGGTTACACAAAACATTTTGAGCATCCAATTAGGTTCACATATAAAGTTTTGAACAAGTAATAAGGCCCATTCATAACATAATTACACATGATTTATCCATATTTACACTATTAATTAGAGGGATGTATATGGCCCACTATATACATAACGAAAATCATACGTATGTTTTACATATATCATGTAATGTTCATCATATAAAAACCCATGAAAATAAACAGATGTAATTAATGTTATATAAAGGTATAACCAATGTATGAGAAACTAGTTTTATAAAAAAAAGTCATTATAAACATGAAACATTCAAATAAAAAAGAAGAATGGTATCATTTGATCATATCCTGAATAAAACATATATAGTCATAGAGGATTAGATCTTTGATGGATAATAATTTTTGATAATAAAATCACTTATAATGTTTCTTGAAAAAATAACCTTTATTTAAAATGGGTTTTAAAAACATATTTCATTTTCAAACTAATTTTATTTGAAAAAAACATTGAAACCTTATAAAGGAAGCTTTAAAAATAATTTAAATTAATTATTGTGAAAAACCATTTTTCTTATTTGATTTTTTCTAAAATAGAAGCAATGTTGAAATTTTTTCAATTTAAAATATATTTACAATTTTATAGTAGAATATTAAAATCAATTATGATTCAAGATGGTGGAAATTCCATTCATTCTGTATATAATTATTTCTTATATATTTTTAGTAAAATCCAAAGAAGCTTTATTTTGGAAATGTCATCATATTCCATTTTAAACATTTTTTAAAATATAAAACATCAGGAAATATTTATTTAACAAATAATTAGAAACAAGTCTTAATTTTTATTGAATTTTTTTAGAAGACAAGTTTTTGGATGAAAAATGGATTTCAAATGATAAAAACAATAAGCACAATTTTCATAAAAATATTATTTTTAACTATTGAATAAATATAAAGAGTAAAATGATGTGAAAAATATATTGTCATTAAATAACCAAATGATAATAAAATTAATTTGTTTTCTCTAGAGATATATCATATGATTCAATCATTTATTACATAATAATTAATAATCCTAATAAATGTTGGGATTGTAACATAAAAGCCTTAAAATTTTGTAATTATTGAAATGTATGAACCATGAAGTTAAATCGTTAAATGAAAGAAAAACTACGACGAGGTTAAATGATTTTATGGTATTAATTTGTAATGGGGATTTATATACAAATTATATAAGAATATAGGTTCAAAACATATCAAAATTTTAAAGAAGGCATGTTGAGATAAAATTACCTTATAAATTTGGTTACTTTTGAATAGAAACCCCATGAAAGAGAGATCAAAAATTGGATATTTAAACACCATAAATCTTTATTAGAACCATCATAATATAAATACATGGGTAGTATACATACCACATAGAGGAAACATGTGGCTAAAATGGAATTTGGAACACAAAAAATATATGTTGGATGGATATACCTTAATACTTTAGTAATACTGTGAATAATAATCAACAATAAAGAATAAAATGAAAAGATAATTTAAATATAAATAAATTAATGGTATTATTTATATAAAATTTCCATGTGTAATTACATACTCCACAAAATTTTAATGAGTGAATAATTTTCATTTGTCTCTATAAATAAAAGAGAGGCTAAAAACACCTTACCTTAAGTATCAACTTCATTCATAAAATTTTGAACCTATTGTAAAAGAATTTAAATTTATTATAAATAAATTAATTTATTTATTTACATATATAATACCATAAATTATTTTCTTATGTCATTTTATTAACCATTTATTAACAATTCCATGTTAAATTAACATTTTAGATATTTTTTTTTTGTTTTTAGTATATGTTTTGAATTGTTATTTTTTGGAATTTCTATATACTGATTTAATAATATATATAGTGTAATATATGATATATATATCATATATAATTTTTACATATGTATATATATTAATCAATAAAATTTTTATGTAGAAAATTAAATACATAATTCATGGAGATGGTAGGGTGTATGAATGCATGAATGAGGTCTCTAATTTCCAGTCAGATTTTAAGAAAGATAATAATGAATATATGTGTGATATAATGATCAAGTATTAATAATATCAAAAAATAATATATAGACAAGATATCGATCATTATATCTAACCACGAGAGGTGGTAATGGAAAAAATGAAATCGATTTGTGAGGCGATAGTGTTCCGCATAGACGAGTGATGATTTTGTAACCCCTTTAAAATAATTAGAATGGTATTAGGTAATTAAATTAGCATATTTAAGTATTATTATATTTAATATAATTATGTTATTATGTAATCATGTTTTAATAACAATTAAAGAGTTAGAGGAATAAATAAAACAAAATACTAATTGATGAACATTATCACTTCTTTGGGTATCTTCCTTTGGTTTTCACCAAAAGTCATCCTCAGATGATTTAAGGTAAAAATTAATAATTATAAGAGCATATAAAATAATTTTAGAAGTAAATTATCTATGTAATTTCACATAAAAATGGCTTTTATGCTGTTAAGAGTAGATTAGAAGGGGGGGGGGGCTTTTATAAGTGAGTTGATTGGCACACTTGTAATTTTTCGAAAGGAAGAATTACACTCAAGTATTTTCTTGTCATAAGGATCTAATTATGGAAAAATTTCAAAAATATAATTTCTATGGTATATATATGTCACGAAAATGTGTGTTGGACAATTTTTGGGTCATTTTTTACCGTTATCATTTTATATTAACCACTGGTAAATCCCATTTTTACCTTAACTGTGCTAAATAATATTTAATGTTTTCTACTATTAATTTATTAAAATATAAATTTGATTTCGTTATATAATTTGAATTATTCTTGATTCCAAATATGGAATCCTTTTTTCCAAATGACATTGGCATAATGTGAGAAATTTAATATAAAATTAATCATGTAGATGCAATGAGATATGGTGGTTTTAATGAGAGAATGTTTAAAAGATAATAATCGTTTCATATTGAAATTAAATATTAAATTGATGAAAGTGGATTTAAATGGATTAATTGATATATAATTTAATTAATTAATCTTTTAAAAGAGTTAAAAATATTATTTAAATTAATATACTATCTCACTAAAACGAGTGTTTCCAATTAAATGTGATTATTTTTTAATGATCTTCAAAAACTAATCTTTTCCAAAAATTATTAAGCATTAAACATAATTAAATTTTGAAATTATGATTTAAAATATTATTATTATATTTTAAATGAATTTTTTGAAATTGGGAAAAAATTAAATTTTAAAACAAATTTGGAGACACAATGAAAATTGGGTTTTTGAGAAGTCCTTTTTTCACATACAATCTGATTTTAATTAAAATATATGTATAATAATAATCATTTTCTGAATATAAATTTATTTATTAAAAATATATAAATTTATTTTAAAAAATACTCGTTAATTATTATTTTAATTAATTAAAATAAAGATATACTACAAACATTGTAACAGTTTTTAGAAGACAAAAATGATTTTTAAACCCCAAAATATCCTCCTACTGAAATCTAATATAAAGATGATAAAAAAGTTAATAAGTGTACACAATATAAAGTAAAATATATATATAAAATAATAAATAATATATAATTTAAATTACTTAATTTACTGAAAATAAATGACAATTTTACAAAAATTGATAGTTTTCACTACTCAAAGAAAAAATACTTTTCCAAAAATCCCAAAATTTCACTAAAAAATAATTTTGATACGTTGATCCAAAAATTTAATTTCATTTTGTAAAATGAATTTTCTAATATATATATATATTAATTATAATATTTTCTCATAAAAACCAATAAGAATCCTTTTTGGTGAAAACATATTTGTTACTTTACTATAAATTGAATAATTATTTTCATTTAATTTATAAATAAATTTATATCAAAACCAAATGTATATTTATATTTAATGAAGTAGTTAATAATATTCAAACCCACCTAGTTAACAATTAGGTTATAATAATTTTATTTCATGGTTTACCAAATATTTGTGTCACGCAGCATGAATGTTATCAAATAAACACATTGTTACATATAGTAAAAGATAAAATCACATGATATACTCAGTTTTACATGTTACAAAAAATATCAAAGAGATTAAATTCATTTGTAAATTTTCTCCCTCAAAATATTAGGGTGTTAGATTCTACCCTACTTAAAATGAATTTCTCCTTTGAAATTTTTCATGTTCATAAAAATTTTAGGATTTGAAAACTACATCAATCAAACCCACATCCAAAAAATGAATGATAAAAAAAACAAATATTTTTTTGAAAATATAATATATTCCTAAAGAAAATTAATTTATATATTTTATTAAAGAAATACTGCATCTAACACTAAATGATTAGATTGGTAAATTTTCTCAATCACCTTCAATTGCCATCGAAAACAAGATATAACCATGTAATTAGGCATGTGAATGTTTCATAATCAATTCTTGGATGCATTACTACTGATTAAAAACACTTTTCAACTACTAGGTAAGGTAATCATAGTTTCACCAACTAATCTTCAATTTAGTTCCTTGAAATTTTCCTTACATTTATTCATTGCGAGGAACTTTGATATATTTTAGTAAACTTGGTGAGTGGATTATAGAGTTGTGATATATTATCCAAAAATCATTGTTAATATCATCCAAACCATAAAAATTTGGATATCAGTTCTCTTGGTCAGGTGAAAACAATTTTCATTAGCCGTTATCTTTGGTGGATCCATCGATATACCCTAGCTTGAAATTATATGATCGGAAAAAACCCCATTGTATCCTAAATTCAAAATTAATAATTTTTTATATAGTTTCTCATTTATTATGAAATTCAGAAAAATTATCATGTAATATTTATACTCTTTCCTTATATTGGAATATATTTATGAATATTAACTATAAATAATACCACAAAATGATCAAAATAATCAATAAATACTCTATTCATTAATCCCATATAGATGATGGGGGAATTACTAAGAATAAATATAATCAATAAATACTTATAGTTTCTATACCCTATATGGAATTTTGTCTTGGGTATATCCTCTTTATTTATCTTCAGTTGATGATATCCAGAACAAAAGTCAATTTTTGAAAATAATTGAGCACCATGTAGTTGATACCAAAAGTCGTCAATAAAGGATAGGGGGAACTTATTCTTTATTGTGATCCTATTTAATTCATATTAATCAGTGAAGAGTCACATCAATCCATATTTATTCTTAAAAAAAGTAGAATAAAAGCACCACAAGGTGACACACATGTATTTATGAATCCCTTTTTAATGTTCACGTATCATTTCTTATTCCATTCCTGTAACTCAATTGAGGCCACTCTATAGAGAGTCTTCAAAATAGGTGTAGCACTATTTTAGAGTTCTATTGAATACATAATTATTTTTTCAGAGGAATACTAGATATCTCAAAAAAATCAAAACATTCTCAGAGAATATTCATTTCATTTATATTGAGTTTGTATGCAAGAATCTAATATAAACACCCATTTTTAATGGGAATCAAGACACATAAAATTGATGTGATCTCCATCAAAAGTTCATATTTATCATCACATTGATATACAATCATATGTAGGTTAAGAATATAAAATGTATGATCCATTCCATATAAATTCATGTGGGAGTTAGGTAGATAAATACAATTCATTCCTATGAATCAAAAAACTCATCAAAAGGATGAATAATTATGTTTGAAGGAAGGAAATTCTCATCAAATTTAACAAGAGAAGAATCATTGACTTGATATGTGATCATCATACCATTATGGGATTTCACTAATAATTAAATATCTAACTATTGGGGGTGGGAATTATCTTTACTATATAATTTTCACGATATAATGGAATTTAGATAAACAATCTCCAATTAGATATATCAATATTATAAAATACATGTCAACACCTCAACTTCATCATTACATCTCTAATCCCTTTCAAAAACCAAAATGTTTAGAATAACCACCAAGAATAATTAAAAAGAGTGATTAATCATGAACAATGATTCATCAGATATCTAAATCATTGAACATTAATTTCAATCTTATAATCCTTAAGTTTAACCTTGTTTATTAATGAAAATAATATATTCAAATACACCATGATTAGTCCTAAAGAGTTTGTTAATTTGAAAAAATATCCCTTGGGTGTGTAAAACTAGGAATATATCAAGGCCCATTATCAGGAACTAGGTGATTATTGAATCAATGAATGATATTCCATTTTCAGTGTTATTACCATGAGGTACATTTGTGCCATATCAACATAAATATATATTATTCAGACATGGATGTCATTTCTTGAATCCTCTCTCTATCATTCACTAGAAATATCAGAAATTTTCATATACATTGACACATATTATTACAATACCTTAGACATATCCCGATGAATATCACTATATATTTTCATCCTAATTAAAAAATTTAACTAATAATGTCTCTAATTACATGTATAATGACATGCTCTTTTCATGCATAAATATTACTTATTAATATATGAAAAGAATTTTAATAACATAATCATTCATTATAGAATCGTATAGGTCTAGTTCCATTAGAATATTTGATACATAAATTAATGAATTAGAAAGTGAACAATATAATCCCCCAATTAGTTCCTCAAAACTATCACTACTCTTAGAAATATTATACATAATTCATTTATTCATAATATAGGGGAATGAGACATAAGAAAGAATGATCTTAGAAGCTAAAAAATCATTATAAAGGCAGATATCAATATAACATGACCATAATAGTATGAGAACATGAAAATTAAATTTTAAAAGAACTATACCCTATATATCATAGATCATATACTTGAATTAGAATGTAAGTATTCATAGATCATAAAATAGAAATCGTAAATGAATCCAAGAAAATGATCCATGATAGTAAAATATTTATAACAAAACCGACACCAGTAGCCCATAGTCAATATTTTACTTTATTAAATTGGATTTATATACAAGGAATAACATCTAAAACAACCAAATACTTTATTAGTTTTGGTAAAATATATACGTACATGATTCAAATATTATATTTGAAAAGAAAAATTACAAAATATTTATTTCTTTCGACAATAACATTATTCCCTCTAGAATATCCTTAGATATAAAACTTTCTATAATTCATAGATTCATGACAAAGAAAAAAATAAGGGTGATGCTAGATTCTAAGTAAGGATTAATTATGAAATAATCCTTCATGAATCAATAATCATAATAAAAAATGGATGGTAAAATAATTGAGTAGATGTTCCATTTACATAAATTGACTATCATGATAATATAATGTATAATCAATATAGAAGTATAAATAATAGAAAACACATTAAATATAATAAATAAACCAAGAATAAAATTCATAAATAGATAACATCATTGTAAAAATATCATGGATAATAATAATTGAATTCTTAAGGAAGTAAATTCTTAATAACTAGACGTCAGGTATCAAGAAAATGATACCTTTACTATCAAGATACATCCTTAAGAAAATTTAAAAATAATGGGTTGATACCCAATTAACTAAGGATATCCAACTAATTATTCTCATTATATTTGTCTACGCATCAAGTGGTTATCTATAACTTATCCCGACCCATGTTTGGAAGTCCAAATGATTCCTCATATGTTGAATAATTGATTTAATTCATGGAAATTATTCCATATATTCATATAACCATTTGGAATAATGAATACATATATATTAATATTTCCCATGAAAATAATTTAAAATCAATTTATAACAACCTATGAATAAATGGAATATGATTTAATAAAAAACATCTCTAAGAGAAATTATTTTGATATTTATGGGAAATATAATTTCCAATGATCACATGTTAGTTAATATTTCGAAGGAATGTGAATAACTAAAAAAATAAATCAAGAAATTGAATTATTATAATTTCTTCGGAAAAAATATTGGAATCCATTAATATAAAAAAATACAATATTATTCCACTATATACCCATTGGAGTAAGAATAAAGGGTTGTTATCATTAAAAGATAAAAATACTATAAAAATATTTAATAAAATTCATGAGGAAAATATATTTTACAATTTGAGAAACAACATTGAAAACTAAAAGTTAAAAAACAATTTTGAAAGTATTATTTTAAAAATATACTTTGAATCTTATAAATGAATCTCTATAACATTATAGTGGTGACGACAGTTGGGAATTTTATTAATGTTGTACACACTAAAAAAATGATTCCTTTCAATTTTTCAATAAAATAAAAATGGTATATTTTTTGAAAATACCCATAATATTAATTTTAAAGCATTATTAAAATATTAAAAATGGCTTAAAATTTTTTTTGTAAATAATTTTAAAAGTTTTTAAATAATTTTTTGAAATCTTTTTTATAAAACATGATTTTGAAAAAAAATATTTCTGATTGAAAAGAGAAATAAAGTCGTTTTATCTTAAATAAACCATATAAAAAATATTATGTACAAGAGACTAAAAAATGGTCTTATTAATTTAAAATATCATGAATAACTAGAAGGGTAAAGATTAATATGTTTTATTGGATAAAATCAAATAATAAATTATTTTGATTAGAATGAGATTGTGAAACAAACCATTACAAAGATTATAATATTAATGTGAGGATTAATAAATATATTTATTTTGGGTATAAAATCTAAATCCATATAAAAAATAAGGAAATAAAAAATAAAATAAAAAATTTTAATTACAAAAATAGTATTTTCATGACTTAATCACTAAAGTAGAAAATTAAACCAATAAAAGGAAATTTAGTTAAGAAATTATTTAACACTTGATTACTTTTATATTAAATCTCCTTGGAGGAGATAATAGAAATTGAAACTTAAAATACCATTAATTATTAAATAATCCTTATATTACATTTCAATGTGAAATTAGAAACACCATGTAAATCAATGATGTGTATAACATTATAATTCACCTCAATTAATGGAAATTGAGATGAAGTCCCCAACCGGACACTAATTCTTGGTTGAACATGATTTACCATACTATATTGTTGTTTTAAACATTATATTAACTTATAATTGAGCTATACTAATATTTATAATATCATATATGATCATTTTTGACATGTTTTCATCAGTTCATTAATTATATTTCATTATTTTCATTGCATCGATTGCCAATTTTCTGGTTTTCTAATGTGTGTTTCATCAAGAAATATCCCTTGATTGTGAATATTATATAGTTATATCATTTTCATATTTATAATAATGGAATAATTTTATTATTAATAGAACAATTATAATTTTAATAAGAATCATTATATATTTTAATGAGAAATGAACAATGTTACAATCATTGGGAAGGTATGATATTTGTACGAATAAGTAATGTCTCCATATTCCAATGATAACTTTTGAAATAATTTGAGTAATATTTTATATTTAATGAATTATAATAATATTATATATACCAAATTATTTCTTTAAATCTATTTCTATAGACCATCCATTTGATGTGGTGATGAAAAGCGACACAGATCACTTCGTGAAGGTGGTAGTCCACATGTACACAAACAATGTTCTCATTTTCCAGTTTAAGAAATACAATGATATATTATATATTGAGAATGATATATATTTCATGAATATCATAATAAGTTCATGTATCTCGCACATATTCATTGAATTTAACCTTCCACCATCCATGTAAAGCGTTAGTGAAAGACGAATCACATCACTTCACGTGGTGGTTGTCCGCCATACATACGATTGAAATTGTTGTATCCCATACAAGGTAGAACATAAAATGGTATATAAAAACCTAAGATTATATGGTATGTATGTTTTTAAATTTATCATAATTGATATCTTACGTTGCAAGCAACATTGAGATTTAATAAACCAGGTTATACTATTAAATATTAACATTACTATTGGAATAATAACGTAACAGTTAAGAATAGTAATGTGTACATTAGGATAATAACCTAAAATATGACAGTATATATAAAATTATGGTATCTTATGAATTAAAATATGATATATTTTTATCTTATTATAAATAAATAAATGTTTTAAAAATGATAAATTATGTGTTGGTATTTTTAAGATACGTACATTTTTTAGAATATATTAATTACTAAAATGATTTAAATGAAAATTTATTTTCATTAAATAATATTAAAAAATTAATATTTAGTTTCATTATAATTATAAGATAATTTTATGAGACCATAATTAATTTTTCAATTTTTTGCAAAATCCATTATAATATTAAAATCGATGTTTTTCAAATAAAGGATGATTTTGTTTAAATTTAAATTTATCATATTTAGAATTTCAATTTCATAAATTTTTTCAAATTTTTAAATCTAAAAATTGGTTATTTTTTAGGGTTAATTTTTGGTATTTTTTTAAAATAGCTGATTTTTTAGTGAATCTAGAAATGTGGTAATTTACATTATTGAACATTATAATAAAATAAATGAATCATTGAGTCATGGATTGTCAAAAACATGTTATTCATTAATGGTAATTATATTTCATATATTTTTATTTTTACATCCCCCCAAATTCCCCTCTAATCCCCCAAAAATTATTGTGGCATTAGGAGATGTTTTGAGGGGAGAAAGGAGGGTGCACGATTTAGGTGAACAATTATCCAAACCGTACATAGAAACCATGAGCCCATGCCCAGGTCCTTAATAATGTTTTATATTTCAAATTTTTTGATCATGGGATTTGTCCAAACTCACCCCTTTCTTATCCTATTCGACAATTACATCTATTTCTTCCACCCAAGCTCTTCAGACCCACCTTATAGCTCCATTTTGGATGGGGATTTGGTGGAGGAACGTCATACAACCTCATGTATGTGTTTCTCCGTCTTAGTTCCTACCCTATTAATGAAGTATTTTCTATTACCATGATGTCCCAAATGACCAGAGGGTTGGGTTTAAAATGAAGGGTTTAAATTTTGGTTTTTATGGTCCAATATTTTAGTTTTTGGCTTGATCTTCCTTCTATATGGTGCAATGTTAATGCGATTGAATTTTTAGACAAAGGATTCAATGTTTTAACCATTTGGGTAGGTGATTCCATGTGTATAAAAGACATGTGACTAATTTTTCTTGTTTTTATGATATTTTCATGTTTATCTCATCTGATTATTGGTGAGAAATTGGGTTTAGTGGTATTTGTAAAGAAAATAAAGTTTAAGTGAAACTTTTATGTAAAATTGGGATTTTTTTCATAAAAATCGTTTATTGGTTCATTTATGTCATTCCTATAACTACATATTTTATTTCATTGAAATATTTTAGGGTTGAAAATCATGTTTTTAATGTTCATCTCCTTTGGTTATTGCTGCAAAATCTGATTTTGGTGGTGTTTGTTATGTAACTTATTTTTGGGTACCAATTTGGTGTTAAATCTGGTGTTGGACATGTCTATAACATGTTATGCCTATCAGAGATGTTTTATAACATGTGTCATGGGTTTATATAAATGTTTTTGGTGGTGTAAAATCTTTTTTTCTGTGAATTTGAGTATGAACAAGGTGTTAAAAGTGGGGTTTTAAAGGGATTTTTGGTGTGCAAAACATTGTTGTATTTTCTGAATTTGTTTTATTAAAAATCCAAATTTTTAGTTGTGTGTTTTAAGTGGTATAAATTTTAAAAAGATATATTATTATTTTTATGTAACCAGTTTTGGTGCTTTTATATAAAAATAGATTTATGTATCATGCAGAAATTGATTGAGCACAAAGGGGGAAAACCAGGTACCTAGGTGGGCAGATATGTACTAGTACACTGGTGATCCGGATGGGATTTTACCTTTTTCCCTTATAATTTTGGATAATAAAAACTCTATATAATATATATGGATGATGTTTCGGGACCACTAGGTTATGGGAATGTTTTCTACTATTGGATCGTGCATGGGAAATTATTATGACATGGATATCTTACACCGAGGTATGAGGTATATCGGGACCATGAGTATCAAGTGATTAAGGGTGTTCCCAGATTTGGATCTCATTGTATTTTTGGTATTTACCCATGTATTGTGGTGTGTTTGGATGTAAATTATATTAGGTAACATGTGTTATTTAAATGAGTTGTCATTATAAATGTTTTTATTTTGAAAACTATTTAAAATTTAAATTTTCATTTCTTGAAATTTATCACCGCTTTTCCTTACATATTAAAATTGAATGTTTTCCACCTTGTACTGAATACTATTAAGAATAATTGGGTGTTATCCTATTTGTATTAATACCACACTATACTTACACCCTTGGGTGTAATTAGACTTGATTATGTTTGACACATGTAAACGAAAATCCTTGGGTGAAGACGGTTCAAGTTGTTAGCCCCCTCCTATGGTGTGGTATTGTGGAGACATCTCGGGGGTGATGACCCATTTTCATGTTGAGTCTTTGTGAATGTTTTTATGATGATTTTATTTATTTTTGGACCACTTTTATTTAATTTAAAACCATTTATTCCGATATGGTTTTTGATAAGGCTAGTTTGGCATAAAAATTTCAGAATCATATTGATGAACGTTTTTAAGGTTTTATGCTTTCATACATGCATAAATCTTTCCCATACAATATTTATTGATTCCCGAGAACTTGTTACCACCTTTGGGGATTGGGAATGCTTTTTGGGCCTTGTCATGGGATGGATTATGTGCTGGTATTAGTGGCAACCGGATTCGGTCACTGAAAAATGGTATCAAAGGAGGCCAATGTTTTTGGGTTGTATTATTATTTTGGGATGAGTCAGGATAGAATGGAGCTAGGCCTATCAACGACCAGGGTTTTGGTCAAGTGTAGGGTACTTGTCCCACACATCTCATGGTGGATCATGAGTCACTAAGGAATGTTGGAATTTTCTAATTGACTTCACTTCTAGGTGAGACGTATGGGCTGCAGACCACACACAGACATCAGGTAGGGGTGGAGTAGTTGTTTCTTTTGTTAATATAAAGTTTTTAGATTATTTATATTTGATTTATTTGATTAAAATTTTCCTAATTGTGGTATTGACTATTGAT
Source organism: Viscum album (assembly GCA_963277665.1). Taxonomy (NCBI): domain Eukaryota; kingdom Viridiplantae; phylum Streptophyta; class Magnoliopsida; order Santalales; family Viscaceae; genus Viscum; species Viscum album. The sequence continues at coordinate 1,553,748,132 of OY728131.1, forward strand.
TTTGTGACTATTTAATTTTTTTAAAAACATACCTCCCCGAACAACTCCCATGCACCTATTAGAGGAAGCCAGAGTCAGATGTCTCACAACGATTGATCAGAGGCTAGTAGAGGCTATGGTTCGAGCTGTGCAAGATCTTGGACAAAGACTTGATTGAGTTCCAATTAATATTTTGGTAGAAGAGGCACGTCCTAGAAAACATAATGCTCAAGAGTTTCTGATAAACAACCATCCGACTTTTTGAGGTAGCATAGAACCCTAGGAACCAGAGGAATGGATTGAGAAGATCTAGTGAATTTTCGAGTTTCTGGATACACTCGAGGACCTTAGGGTGGAATGTGCCTCCTTTTTTTGAGGGTTTATCCGTAGGTAGGGGGAATCGGTACTTCAAACTGGGAAGAATGATCAGATGTGCTGGGGAGACTTCAAGGCTATCTTTAATGAACAATACAACCATGAGGTCTTGGAATATGTGAGGTACCAAGATTTTATAGAACTTGTTTAGAGAAATCTTTTTGTGATGGAGTACACCAACCGTTTCACTGAGATATTTTTATATTCCAATGAAATCATCTTGAATGGACAAGCGATGTCCTAGAGGTTTGATAATGGATTGCGACCAGAGATATAATCCGAGGTTTTATTGTTGAAGCTGAGGAACAATGCTGAGGTCATTGAATATGTGTGTATGGTGGAGATTGACCATAAAGGAAGAGATTTTCTTCTAGATTTGTATCAGTAGTGGGATGTGTATTCTCTTTAGAGAAAAAAAATCAATCGGGAGGAACAGGTGGAGAAGGAAGGTAGTAGTTTGGGCCACTCTTCCATGCAATTTTTATCTGTGGCATATGATGTGAGTTCGGTCCTGTGACACCACTGTGGGAAGCTAGGGAATATCTGAACCAAATTCCTACTTCCTTCGAATTCTGGTTACTAATATGAAGTTACATTTCACTTTCATCGATTTAATATGGGGGCGCTCCCACTTTGGAGTGGGGAAGGGCCAGTGGATTCAAGAGAAGTGACCACACATTCCGAGTCGTTGATGATGGGGGGATCTCAATTAAGTGGCTGTTTTGGTAGGTCTTGGTCATCTTCTAGGAAGATCCAATTTAGGGAACTGCCAAAGACTAGTGGTCAACCTCAGGTAGAGACCGGACATCTCCATGCAGTGGATCTGGGACCACCAGGATCAGAGGCGGGATATTTGACCGTTCGAGTTACCATTTTGATTGCATCTTCTATAGATGTTGATATTTTTGATACATGTGCCTATGTTTCATACATTTCTTCCCATTTTTAGGAAACGCTAAATTTTCCAACCGATTTATTGTCTTTTGCGATGGATTTGGTGGCGCTGTTGGGAAATGTGAAAGAGTAGGGTCTTAGGTTCACGTCATGTACACTCTCTATTTTAGGAATTGAGATGGGGTGGGACTGCTTGGTCATATATATGGATTATATTGACATTCTAATTGGAATTTATTGGCTAGTACACTGCCATGAACACATTTATTTCTATAGTTAGTGAGTGAGTTTCACAGCATCTCATGGGAGTCTTCATGTTTTTCGTAGAGAATGGGATCCTCGGTCGGGTCACGCAGGACCTCCACTCCTAGAGTGGGGAAGTCTTATCATTGAGTTATCATCATTTTTACTAGAGGACTATGGAATTTCCCTTGAATGTTCACTAACTCATGCAGTGAATGAGTTTCTAGAGGTATTCCCAGATGATTTTTCAGGTTTCCCCCCGGTGCGGGATGTGGAGTTCTCGATTGATCAAGAGCCAGGAACACATCCGATATCTCTTCCGTCATATTGTATTTCCCCCACCAAGTTGATGGAAATAAAGATACAACAAGATGAATTATAATCCAAAGGATTCAATTACCCAGAGCATCTATCCTTGGGCCACTCTTGTGTCATTCAAGAAAACGGATGACAGATCCCTTCTGGTTTGCATTGACTACTAGAAGCTAATTAAGGATTAAGAAGAAATACTCATTGCCCAGAATATATGATTTTTTTGGTTATTTTAATGGGAAAATTGGTTCTCCAAAATAGAATTGCGTTCATGATACCATCAAATTAGGTTGAATGAGGAAGATATCCCAAAGACAGCCTTCCAAAGCAGGTATGACCACATTGAGTACTTGGTCATGCCATTCAGATTGACCAATGATCCAGCGGTCTTTATGGAACTCATGAATAGGTTCTTCCACCGGTATCTCGATTCCTACATTGTGGTATTCATGGATGACATTCTAGTATACTCTATCTATGAAGAGGAACACAAACATCACTTGAGGATCGGTCTGGTCACCTTGCGAGACCATCACCTTGATGAAAGGTTTCCTAAATGCACTTTCTAGGTCTCAGAAGTGAGATTCGTGGGGCAGAGATCTTAGAGTTGGGGGTTTTAGTGCGCCCCAAGAATATTAGTGCAGTCATGTCATGGGAGAAACCATAGAATGTGTTCAATATTAGAAGTTTCCATGGCCTGGATTGTAATTACATGTTGTTCGTTCGGGACATCTATCGACTTGCTTCACCAATGACTGTGCTCACCCTAAAAGGGGTGATTATTTATGGGCCCCAGAATGTCTAGTTTCCTTGGAGGAGATGAAGTGGCGGTTGACTACTGCCTGCATGATGATTTTTCTTGAGGCTAGGAAGGAATATGTGGTTTATTACAATGCTTCAGGTATAGGTCTTGGGTGCATTTGTATGCAGGATGATCATGTGGTGGCGTATGGCTCCTTCCAACTCCAACCACATGAAAAGAATTACCCAACCTACATCTTGTAGTTTGAAGAAATGATGAATTCTTTGATGACCTGGAATCACTACCTCTTTGGGGAGATGATTTTGGTATACTATGATCAAAAAAGCATGGCCTATATCTTCTCACAAAAGGATCGCAACATGAGTCAGCATCGTTGGATCGAGTTCTTGTAGGGGTTTGCCTTTGACATAATATATACCCCAAAAAAGTGTAATGTGGTGGATGAAAACATGAGAAGAAGGGTTCCAGTGTAGGATTTGGGGAAGTCTAGTGATGATTGAACTTTTATGGGGATATTTTCTCATAATAATGTGGAAAGAAAAGAGAAAAATTGGTGGGGTTGGGTGTGTGTTCTTTTGGAGCGTTTAGTTGACTTGTTCTCTATTGGAGCTGATTCAGTGAGAACATCCCAAACATGAGCTTTTTCTATAGTATAAGAAGATTTTCATGGCGGGGAGACATCTTCGAATTGGCCGTCATCTCTGGGGGGCACCATGTGCTTCATGAGCCCTTTAGTGGTCCCATTGGCTCTGCAAAAGGTGGTGATGGGGGATAGCCACTAGTCTTAGTGGGTTGTCTATCTGGGTGCCACCAAGATGTAATATGATTTATGTCGGCTGTTCTGTTGTCTTGGTATTAGACGAGACATCACAGACTTTATGTTGAGATGCTACACATGCCTGTAGGTGAAAGCAGAGCATCAAAAGCCCTCTGGTTTTGTTCAACCATTACCCATTCTTACCTGGATGTGGGATGAGGTTTCCATGAATTCATTGTTGGAATAACACATACACCTCAATGTAAGAATTCCATTTGGGCATTGATTGATCATCTATCCAAATTATCCCACTTCATCCCAAATTAATGATACAAAAAAAAGCAGATGAGTTGGGTTGTCTTAATCATCTGGAGGCGGTAAGGCTCTATGGTTTGGCATTAGAAGTTATCTTGGATATGGACCCCCATTTCACTTCCCAGCTTTGGGAATTCCTTTATAAGGCCTTGGGGTCTCAGATTAAGATTATCATGTCATACCATCCTATATCATATGGTCAGACAGAGTGGAAAAATTAGATTATAGAGGACACACGTCGTGCATATGTTTTGGTCATTGGAGGTTCTAGGGATATCAATTTGGTTTTGAATGAGTTTTATTATAAAAACATTTACCAATCATAAATTATAATGTCTTCTTTTAATGAGTTCAATGGTCGTCCTTGTTGACCCCCCCTGTTTTTGGATGAGGTTGGTAAAACCTCACTACTGGGGCCATGTCTAGTCTAGGAGATGTTTGAGAAGGTCAAGTTGATCATGCATCACTTTTTGACAGCTCAGGGTCATCATAAATCTTATGATTACCTGAGGCATTGAGGCCAATAATTTTCATTAGGTGATGGAGTATTCTTGAAAGTGTCCCCTCATCTGGGCCATCGTCGATTGGGGAAGCAAGGGAAGCTGACGCCGTAATATGTCGGCCCTTTTGAGATCACCGAGCATATTAGAAAGATAGATTATAGGTTGTAATTACCAACACCGTTTAAATCCATCAATTTTTTCTTCCATGTCTCCTAGTTGAAGAAGTACAACCTGGATCCATACCATGTGTCGAGTTGGGAATAACTTGAGATAGATCCCGACTTGTTAGTTTTTGAGCGGCTAGTGGAAATAGTGGACTCCCAAGAGAAGTTTCTTCAAGGGAAGTCTATTCCATGAGTCCAAGTTCATTATTATCATGGTAATGATACACATGAGATATGGGAGATGAATTCATGGGTTGAGGAGGAGTACACATTATTATTTTCTGATCAAGCCTCTAGTCGACTTTCTAGGGTTGAATGTTTTAATGGTGGGGAGAATTCCCACACCCATGTTCTTAATTGAAGGTACTTATAATTCTTATATTTTTATCCTATCATACCACCTAAGTCCCCCATAATCCCCTACAAATTTGGGTGGTATTAGGATTTTTTTTAGGGGAGAAAGGAGGGTGCACGGTTTAGGTGCACGATTTTACAAACCATGCACACAAATAGTATGCCCATGTCTGGTTCATTAAAAATGTTTTTAATTTCAAATTTCTCCATCCCAAGATTTATCTAAACTCACCCCATTATTCCCTTATTAGGACATTACAACTATTTTAGCCTCCCATTCTCTTCTAACATTCCTTGGATCTCTATTTTTATGGGGGATTTGGGGGAGGAACTTTATACAGCCTCAAGTAAATGTTTCTACCTCTTAGTCTGATCCCTTTTCATGAAGTTTTATTCCTTTTAATTGAATTACCAAATGAACAAAGGTTAGGGTTCCAAAAAAGGTTTTAACATTGGATTTTCTTGGACCAATAATTGGATTTTAGGTTCGATCTACCTTCCTTGATGTGCGGCGGTGGTGCGATTGAATGTTTGCACAACAGATTCAATGTTTTGACCATTTTGGTAGGTGATTCCATGTGAATGAAATCTTTGGGACTTGGATTTTTATGTTTATAATATTTTAATGTTTATTTCATATTATTATTGTATCAAAAATTTGTTTTAGTGGTATTTATTATGATAATGAAGTTTAAGTTCCAATTTATTTGAAATTGGGGGGTTTCTATAGAAATATTTTATTAGTTCATTTAGGGATTAACAATAACTACTTAAGTGATATAATTTAAATATATTGGGTCTTAAAATAATTTTTTTAATGATAATATTATTTTATTGTTTATTTGTAATCTGGTTTTGGTGGCGTTTGTTATGTTAATGGTTTTTGGGTACAAATTTGGTGTTAAATCGGGTGTTTTACATGGAAATTTTATGTTATGCCTATCGGGGTTGTTTAACAAATCATGTAATGGGTTTATAGAAATGTTTTGGGTGTTTAAAATTATGTTTTTGGTAATTTGATTATGCACATGGTGTTCAAAATGGTGGATTAAAGGGATTTTTTGTGTGAAAAACATTATTAGCTTTTGGGAAGTTGTTTTATTGAAAATAAAAATGTTTTGTAGTGTGCTTTAAGTGGTATAAAGTGTGAATAGATTTTTTATTGTATGTATGTTACCATTAATGGTGGTTTATATGAAAAGGGGTGCATGTAGAATGATGAAATAGTTTGATCACAAAGGGGGAAACCCGAGTACCTAGGAGGGATAATATGTACTAGTACGCTAGTGATCCGGATGGGTTTTGTCCCTATTTCACATTGCATTTCTTGATAACGAAAACTCTATCAAAACTAAATGGATGATTTTTAGAGACCACTTGGTATAGGGTATGTTTCATACTAGTGGATTTTGCATGATTAAGGATTGTGACTTTGATATTTTACACCAAATTACGAGGTATATAGGGACCAAGACCATATAGTGCTTAAGGGTGTTCCTAGTTTTGGTGATCATTGGATCTATGGTATTTACCCTTATATTAGGGTGTGTTTGGATGCACATTAAATTAGAAAACATGTTTATTTAAAAGAGTTATCATTCGTAAATATTTTATTTTGAAAACATTTTTCAATTGAATGTTTTATTTCTGGGAATTTATCACCGCTTTTCCTTACATATTAAATCTGCATGATCATGACATTGTTTTTCTTACTATTTGGAATCTTTTGGTCGTATCCTATTGGGATTATTCTCACACCCTACTGACACACCTTGGGTGTAATTAAACTTGATTATTCTTGACTTAGTTAGGGGAAAATCCTTGGTTATATGTTATATAATGTTATGGAACCAATATATAAGCATGATATTAAATAAAATGATATGAATTCCCGATGGTCGTAAAAAATCCAAAATAAATTAAATCATTTTAATTTTCATTTTATCTTATTAATTATCCTCATAACATATAAAAAAATATAATTAAGGTTTATTATACATATATATGTTCATTAATGACATATAATTTCAATTCAAGATATTTATTCCAATTTTACATGAACTTCAATGTTTATTTACGAAATAAAAAATCATAAAAACCACGAAATAGAATGCTCCCAAAATAGAGAAATTAGACTTTATAAATAATCATAATATCCAAAAATAAAAATTTTAAAATTATTAAAAACAAAATATGTGATTAATGGGTTTTGAATTAAGTATTTAATGAGTCTAATTTTATTATATAGGACAATATCTACCAGTGCTGAACACATTATGATATATAGTAAGATATTTCTAAACTCAATTTTCCTTATTTGGGTAAAACTTATATATAATTGGTTATTTTATTCCAAGAATATGTGATAAATTAACTATAGTTGTTCTGTAATGTAATTCGTCTTCAATTTATTGGATTTACATTTTTCACACATAATTATTTCATTGATTTATCCCCACTCCAATGACATGATATTTGTAAGGGATTTCTTAACTAAATTTTAATTCATTAGGTTTTAATATTATATGATGATTATATAATAACAATATTATGTGTGGAATCCCCTATTTATTTCATTATGTTGTATTCCCACTTCTACATATCTTGGATATTCTTTTGTTACACAAAATCACACCATTGGTTAATTCTCAGCTCAATGATACGAACATTGTTAGGGGTTTCTCATCTCAATTTTATTTCTATGAGATATGATTTATTCAATGTATATTTTTTAGTGTGTGGTTTAATTATACCATCCATTGATATATCATATCATTACTCCATTTATATTTATGTTATTAAATGTTTCATTTGGAGATCATTAATTTTATGAAGCAAATATTTTGACTTTTCAAAAAGTGGTAATGAGAATATGGAAATCAATTCCCTTTCATTAGGTTATACCACTTTCATGGAATATTTTAGTGTGGATGATCCTTAAATATTCGACAAATATATTTTAATTTTTCTTCATTTTTATTTATGGGGATACACATGTTTCTAAAATTAATTTATTAAAAATACAAAGAATTCTGCAAAAGAATGGTTCTTTGCAATGTAAACAGGATATTTCCCTTCTGAAAATTTTGAAAACGTTGTTAGTGTATTTTCATCTATGTCAAAACCCTGTATTGAATCATACAATTAATTGTGTTTTATCTTTTATGATACCATCCACAATATGTTTTTTATGGTTTATGATCACATTGACGTGGGATGTACTTAAACAATACCATTATCAATTTTACTCTTGATAGTTTAAGATTATGCTTACTAATTGGATAATTTATTCACATTTCATATACTAGTTTCAATTTGAATGTATATTCTAATTATGTTTCACCTCTTTCATTATGGGAATACATTGGACTTAATAAGTGTTGTAAAGGCCCACTTTACCCCCTCAATTCCTTCGTAACTATCACAAAGAAAACAAGACTGGGTTTTGGCTGATGCATTACCAATCTGTATAGACTTCTTGGCTGAGGCCTTGATGGTATATTTACTATCTCCCACATTATTCAATACCTCCTTATGGGATTTTTTATTGATGATCCATGTAATAATTCAACTTGTATAATATCTATGAGAAAGTATCATTCTCTTGTGATTATTTATATTAAATTCATTTATCCACTTTTATTGTTACTATATTATTCTAATGATTATATTTTATTGGAACTGAAATTTATTTATTTACAATTCCTTATTGAGTATGTTTATTTATGATATCTTCTACAATATTCTTACCCTCACTGATCATCTGAGATCACCCCTCACATTTTATTTTACCCCAATATTCCAACATGTATATTACAACTGAGATGAAACAACAATATAGAAGAATATGGATGTCTCTAATGGAGTTACAATGTTGTATTTAATTTATTGAAATAATTTAATATTTATGATTTAATCTAGTTTTCCTAATATACTAAACTCTTTATTCTTTCAGGATGTTACTTCCATGTTTATTATTTCATCTTAACAAAGTAAGGAACCATCTTCGGGATACTAGGGTCGTGGTATTTAAAGTTGGTATTAGAGGAAGACTGTTACTATTATTGGGAAATAATATAGGAAATCTTAGGTTAGTAAACATAACCCTAAGAAGGGATTTGTGGATAACTGTAGAAGAACATTCCCAACTATCCATATTTATGAGTTTATCTACGCATAACCTTTTCAAATTAGGATAAGTATTTATCTAGTTTTTGGAATATATATTGTGATATAAAATTGTATGATTTAATATAGTGTATTAAATTGTTTATAAATGGTTCATAGTGTAAGGAATGGAAACCTTATCAAGTAACTTATCCCATGTAGAAATTTACCTCATATTCAAGATAATAATGTTGGAGCTAGGGATGAAACTGGTGTTGAACAACTTATAACTATAAAAGGACAATTGTATTATGTTTTGAGAAATAACCATACTCAAATAAGGTAGAACTATTCACAATGTTGTGAGAAAATGTTTGAAATCTTCATGAAACAACAACAACAGTCATTTTAATGGTAGTACAAACCCATTTGTAGCTGAGAAATTGATAAGTTCCTTATAGAAGATATTTCTCGCATTGGGATGTAACAAAATGGATAAGGTTATCATGGTTGTTTATTGTCTGTTATAAGATGTCGGTAAATATTGACCATTAATTCAAAAAATAAAGGTAGAAGTGGAAGTTCAAAATTTGGAATCAATGTAATTTAAGGAAATTTTCTTGGAAAAATATTCCCCTAATGAACTGCGAGAGGATATGGAGAGGAAATTCTTGTGTCTGAGATCGAATGAGGATACGAAAATTTTTACGTATGAATAAAACATTATTATCTTAGAAGGTCATGCTTCATTCTACATACATAATCTATGGAGAAATATCAAATGTTTCATTGATTTTCTTAAACCAATAACAAAAAGGTAACTTGTATCCTGAACATTCTCATCATATGAGGATATACAATCATGTGATATCAAGATAGAGAAATAATTCTCCATGTTTTATGAATTTTAATGGAATTAAGAGATCGAGAAGATGACATAGAAAATGATGTATAAAGTGAACAAGGGAAAGAATTATTTTCCCATAAGTGATAATTATTGAAGGAATCCCAACGGTTGTTGCGTGAATATAATGATCATTTTCTAAAAGTATGAAGAGATGGGCCACAAAGCTCATGATTGATAAGGGAAGAATGAATTCATCCAATGCTTAAGGATATATGAATGTATGGAAGTGAATCTCTCATGCATAAAGGAAAAATAGAACATATCAAGTAATGGGATCAAGTTTGATCTTATTCAGTAACTAGAATGAAAGTGGAATTATTATAGTATTTTGGTATTTGGATATAATAATTATTTGGTAAATGTATTTTATTAATGAACTTATTGTTATAAAAATCACGAAATATATAAGGATCTCACTAAAGTAGTACTTCATTAAGGATTTAGAAGAAGTTATATTTTTATTATTGTAATAAAGTGATCAAGGTATTCCTATATTTGATATGTATATGAAATCTACATTATATTCCTTGGAAAATCTAATGATATGTTGATTTTATAAATTTATTGACCTTCCTTCATAATTTTTGGTCTTTGAATTTGGAAATACATAATTTGGATGAGTTTTAAGATTAGTTACTTATGGAATGGATTATTTTGAACATTTAATATTATTGTTTGAGGTTAAAGTATGATTTATTATATTGGATATCTTGTTCTAACCATTTTGGTTTTAGTAAACATTTAATGGTTGAAGGAATAACTTGTGGATTTTATGATTCATTAAATTACTTTTGAGATAAAAAAACTCATCATAAACAGTCATATTCTGGTGTAAATATTAAGTGAAAATAGATTTAATGACTACTAATGAAAGATATTATGATTATGAAATGAGAATAAATCAAGTAAGTTTATTTTCTCATGTTCATATCTGGATTTTAAAAGAACCACTCAACTCTATGGAAAATATTTTGGATAAAATGTTATATTTTTACTTTTCATACTATAAATTTTATTTCCTTTAACCGATAATTTTTTTATGGTTTTGTGATTTTATAATTTGTAGTAAACAAGTTCCCTATCACTCTTCAGAAATATTTAACGGTTATATATTTTTTCATTCCCATTTTACTATTTTCCACTAATTTTATCGTATAGGGAAACCTATTTTTGTGGTGGAAAACTCCATGATTTTCAATCACAAGCTTAAATAGAGAAATTTTAATTTATTGAAAAAGGTTATAATGTAACACCCCAATATTTTATTATATGCCTCATTTTTGAAATTTATCATCTTTGAAATATTATATTGCATGAAACATTGATCTTAAATGAAACAAATTATGCAATTAAATATTAACATGACTATTGGAATAGAAATATAATTGGTAGGAATGGTAAGGTGGAATTTGGATAATAAAATCACATAAAAAAGTATAAATAGAATTTATTTATCTCATAAGTGATCATATGATAGATTTATTTCCTGAAACAAGTAAATAATTTTTTTAAAATGATAAATTAATTGTCGGTATTTGTGTGAAATGTAAGTTGTTTTTTACAATTTTTTAATCAGTGTAATTATTTAATTGAAAATGCATTTTCATTAAATAAGATTCCTAAATTATTATTTTATTTCATTACAATTATAAGATAATTTTATGATACCATAATTAATATATCAAAGTGTCCCAAAATGAGATTTAATATTAATGCATGCATTTTTAAAATAAATGATCATTTAATTTAAAAATAAAAATTATCATATATAGAAAAATATTTTTATAAAATATAGTCAATTTTTTAAATCTTCATGTCATAAAATGTGTTGGAAAACATTTTGGATTTTTCAAAAGTAGTTGATTTTTGGTGAATAGTGAAATACAACAATTTAATGTCTTTAACGTTACATGTAAATAAATGAATTTTTGATTCATGGATGATGTAGGGATGATGAAATCACTATTAAATTCAATCTAAAATTCTCTTGATATTGTATTTAGTCAAAATAATTACTACTATTTGTAATCTTGAGACAAAAAAATATACTAATGAATAAAATAATAAAAAAACACCCCTGTCATCCACTATAAATTCCACCCTCACCCCTAGGTCTCCTCAAACCTTATAGAATTTTTATCCTTCTTATATTAAAAAACATTACACTTTAAAAACTCTTACCCATATCCTTGTCTTTCTGGTGTTACCATAACTCTAATACCAAATTCTATAAAGAGGTTCTCATGGTGACATAATACAAGTGGATGAATCCTCTTTTTTCATTTTATTTACATTAATTTATTTGAATTTTTTATCATCTCCTTACCTCATACATCTAAAAGAACATGATAAATCCAGTATGTTATATATACTGGAATGTTATTATTTAAATGGAATATCCATCATCAAACCCCTTCTCCTATACCTTTTATTGTAAAATTGGAAACATCGTCCCTGATGACTTGATTTACCGGCATCCGGGATGATGAGTTTTAATTTTCCATTATAGCCATAATTAATTTTCATAAAACAATTATTATGGATGAATAAAAATTTAGTACACATATTATAAGTTATATAATGTTTTGGAGCAAATATTTATGTATGATATTAAATACAATGATATATGTTTCTGATGATCATGAAAACCATAAATATAAATTAAATCTTTTATTTAATGTCTTATCTAATGAATCATCATCATAACATATAATAAAATGATATATAATATCCTTTAAACTTATATAAGTTCATGAATGAAATAAAATTTCAAATATAAATAATTATTCCCATTTTACATGAAATTCCATACATGTCTATAGTTAACTGATCATGAAAACCAAGAAAACGAATGCTCCTAAAACAAAATAAAATTAAACATTTTTTCTTCTTAGAATGGCCATAAATGAAATTAATAAAATTATAGTAAACCAAATATATGTTTAAGAGGTTCTTAACTGAGTAATTAATGAATCTAATTTGATCATACAAGACATTAAGTACAAGTGTAAAATTATTTTGAATATAATATTAGGGATTTATTGACTTAATTTTCATTCAATAGGTTAAACTTATATGCAATTGGTTTTAATATAACAAGAATATGCGAGAACTAAACATTGATTGTTTTATAACTTATTTCTAATTTTATTGATTGGATTGAAATTTGTCCCACATAATTATTTGATTTATTTATCTACACTCCAGTGACGTGATCTTTATATGGTATTTTTCAAGATCCCTCTATCCAAAGAATATTTCCCTCCTTAGATAACAATATATAAGGAGAGATAATAACCCCCTAAGTCCCGGCTCCTGCAGGCCCTAGGGTGGAGAACAACACTAAGGGTATTCAAATCTCACAAAAATGGCAGAATGAAATTTTTTAAAGTAACCAAGATCAAGATATAAGATGTATCAACCTCAATAAAACATCAAGACATAAATATAAAAGAAAGCCAAAGCCATCCCACATGCATGTTAAACAACTACTACCAATATAAAGAAACCCAAATGTAGGTACCAAAATAAATGCTATAAAGCGACCCAACAACTATAACTCCCCATACTAAGACACCTAGAGAAGGTGAAATATTTTAATAAATTTTCATTATTACAAGTAATTAAATCCCGAAGGACCGATCAGTTTAGAAGTCTTGGAAAATAGATTAATTTCATGGAAGTTACATTATAATTTTAAACATAAAGTATAAAATAGATAATCCTTTGAGAACAACATTATTATCCCAGTATAACCCTGCATATAAATTATAATACATTTCTTAGAATCCTGAAGAAATAAGACATAATAAATGGGTGATCATAGAAGCTTATTTAGGTTAAACAATACATCATAAGCTTTTATGAATATGCATAAACATTTATGTAAAGGTATAAAAATGAATCAAAAACATTGTAAAACATGATAATAATCATAATATGGAAATAAATAAATAAAATATTACCATTTAATCATGAACATGGATATTTTACTAGTAAAATAATAACATGTAAGAACTAATATCATAAACTGGGAATGAATAAAGCTGGAAATTTGAACCATAACAATGAGGCATCATTCTAAGAATGTAGTATTTTCAATTAGTCATGCCAGGCATCTAATACATTCAATTCTTGATGTCAAGAATCAAATAAATGGGTAAGGCCTTATCCAAAACCACATCGATTTTATTTAATGAAACCCACTAATGCATCAAGGGGTTATAACTGGCCTCACATGACACTTACAAAGTCAAATGAATTCCTCTTATGAAAGGGGTATAACATAACAATCATAAAATTTCGTATTAAAACTAGGATACGACATGTAAATACTTAAACCATAAGCTATTAATGGTATCAAAATAGCACTTCCATAATCAAACATATCATAAAACATTCAATAAAATACTATTGATTACATCATAAGAAAACAAAATCAATTAATAATAAAATACAATAAATGATTTTGAAATAGTTGAAAAATAATCTAATAATATAATTAAAACAATTGGACGGAAATATCCATTTTTTACTTTGGAAACATTAAATGTCGCACAATATATAATAGAATAAATTTAAAATAGATTTTGGAATCAAAGTGTCCAATACCAATTTGAAACTTTTTAAAGGAATTATCATTTTGAAACATTCATGTCCATTTTTATAAGTCAATAAAACCATTTTCAGAACATGGACATTAATGAGATATTGTTATAAGAACAATTCATTAAACCAATTAAAATGATGTTTTAGTCAAATAGTCTCTTATATATAGCATAAAAAGATTAGTTTTGAATACATTTTTAAGAAAAAATAACATGGATGAAAAATCAATCCTAGAAAATACTTATGCATAAACAATCATGGGTAATAATTATATTGTCAAATTAACCCTCAACATGCACTTTCCATTAGTTGAGGGTGCGTTTATCTTCTCTATTCTGGTATCTCCTTTTGATTTTCACAAAATGACTATGGATGGATTTATAACAAAATTATGTACTCTAAGATGAATTAAGGATGTTTTTTGAGGAGGATTGGTCAGGGGATGGCCGTGCTAAATTGGTTTAGATGTGTGAATAAAAGAGAAGAAGAGGTGCACTTTTAATGAGAGGTGAGGGTCACTATAGGAAACTCCAAAAATATTGAATTAATATAAATTAATTTTTATTTGCAAATATATCCAAAGTGAAATATTAATAATATTAGATGAGTAAGGGTAAAAATAACCTCAACCAATCAAATTTATCCATGTTTTTAATTTATTTTAAACCTTATCATTTTGATTTATCCTTAATTAATCAATTTTTTTTGTAATTGTGGTAATCAAAATAAAACTATTTAAGGGTTATAAATTTTTTGTTATGTGGTGTAAATAATCAATAATTTGAAAAATTATGAAATTTGAGGTCTTATAACATTAACTTCTTATTTTTTAGTTATTTTTATGATTTTCAAAAAAATTAACCAAATATCAATAGTTTCAATTTTGTCACTATTCATTTCATTGATTTTAAATAAAATCCAACCAATATATATATATAAATATATAAATCAATGAATATAATCCTAACATCTCATAGTCACATAGAAATTTTTTTGAGAACTTTAATTAATTAAAATAATATATATTATTATATTTTTAATACCATTTATTTGATATTTCTATTAATTAAATAATTTCTACATCACTATTGTGTCATCATTAATAAAAATTATTAAATTTCTAAAATATTTAAATAAATTACTATTATGTAGGTAAAAAATTTATAATTTTGTATAATATTTAGAATTGATGTTATCTTCTTGTTATCAATATATTAAAATTATAATACAAATATAAAATAAGTGTGTGACATTTAGTCAAATTTTTTAATTTTAATAATAATCATATCTTATTCTTATAAAAGAATTCATTAAGTGGTTAAATCTAGATACATAGATGATAAGGGTATAATTTATAAATTAAATTGTATTTTTAATGGTCTTAGTGTTATTTTATAATATATTTTTACGTTTTATTACCTAACCAACTCTTAACCATAGTAATAAAAAAATTACTAAAGATACTATTCGTAATATCCAAAAATAAAATTAACCTATTAAAATAATTTAGACACACTGATTCCAAATATGGAATCACTTTCTCATGTTTTTAGACATAGAAGTTGTATTGATTAATTAAAAATTAATTCCCATTGACAAAATGGGAAAACAGTTTTTTAAAAAGTAAAAATCATCAAAATATTTACCTGTGTTTCTATAAACTTTTAATGTGACAAAAATTTCAATGAACCAACTTATATTAAATGGTAAAAAATTAATAATATTATACATTAAAACAAATTAAAAAGATAATATGACAAAAAATAAATTAGATAAAAAGGCAATTATGAATTAAAATGCTATATTTTTCATTATTTATTTAAATATGAATATTATAAAAAAACCAATATTCCTTCCAATGTAAATATTGATGTCCTAATTCCAAATAATTAGTTTAATTTTTCAAATATAAATCATATGATTTTAAAAAATCATTTAAAATGGGTTCGCTGTCAAAAGTATGAAAAAATGAAATTTTTTAAAAATATATCTTTTATCAAAAAATTTAATCTTTTTTATATCATGTAATGAAAATATTTAAGATTAATGTTAAAATTATATAAAATATATAAGATAAAAAATTGATTAATACTATTCATAACTATTAATTTAACATCTATTTTATGTAGTATTATAAATAAAAATATTTTATTAATATATTATTGTTCAGTAGAACAATAATTGTGTGTAAAAAAATAAAATGTATTATTGTGTGTAGTTTAATCTTAACATGGTTTCTTTTAAAAATCATACAAGAAACAAAATCAAATTTATTCAAAAATAAAAATATTATAAATCTTGGGGTGTTACATTCTCCCCTCCAATAAATAATGTCCTTACAATTTGTAAATGTTGTTTAATAATTAAAGGATGATACTATAAGATAAATTGGTTCAAAAACCACATCAGATACAGAGTTAATAAAATATACTCTTAATAAGTAGGGAATGTAATTGCAATGGTTTCCACTAAATTAGGCTCTTGAATTAGATAACATTAGTGGATAGTATATATATATACTTATAGGAAAAATTTAAATATTTATAGGGAGAGTTTTGAGGTCATAAATTACAATTTACGGAACATTAAATGAAATATTTATGGCCCCAAATCCATAAATCTATGATGATTTAAAAAAACCACATTTCAAAAAAATTAAGTTATTATGATAACACATTTTTTTGGAAATATTTCCTAATGTTGATGTATTATTTTATTATACAAATGAGAACATGTGAGGAAATTATTGATTCCATCATTTTTATCCTTTGGTTGTGCTTTAATCTATTTAAACATAATTTCTTTCCCCTAGAGATAAATATTCAATATGATATTTATGCATGAAGAACTTTTAACGAATTGTATGGTCTATGTGTATTTCAATCAATCATTAAATGTTTACTGAAACCAAAACATTTATCCCACAATAAAAAATAAATCATATGTGAACATAGAAAAATAGAATCCATTGTTCATATTTACCCATTCAACCATTAAGACTCAAACAAAACACTTCTATCAAAATTCACAATCCAAAAGGCTCTATAAATTTCCAAAATCAATATTAACATCATATTCCAGAAAAAACATAATTTATCTCTCATTTCCATGTAGAAAATATTTTATAAAAATTAAATCCTTAAGTATACAATTTATTCTTACAAATCCTTAAAGAAGAAATATTACATTACAATCATAATATATCTCACTAAACTTATAATAATAGAACCATTGATGTAATAATTCATAAATCCCAATAAAAAATAATCTTAATAATTCTACTTCACTTTTTACCTCTTTCATCTAACTTTTATTTTTTTCCCCTTAATCAAAAGTAATATAACCATTTTTTTATAACCTCAGTGATTCTATCCATTGAAGAAAACTCAATGAACAATGTGAGAAACACTAATCATTTAGATATAGTCATGAAGAATCATTTATAATATTACTAAATTATTCATTCTTCTTCTAAATCCATATATCCATATGATTAACCTAGGTCACTAATTAGCATATCTAAAGGATGATATCTTATACTTAGACTAATCCTCAATGTTATACATAGGGATATGATTTATAATCTATACCTTCTAAATATAATTTCAAATGTATTTTTCTAAACCATGTATGATAACAAATATAACTCCTTACCCCCAGAAGCCAGGAGTTGGTAATTATTTTAATATTTTGGAATGATTACAAGTAATAAAATCCCAAATGACTAATCAATTTAACTATCTTGGAAAATATATTACCGACATGGATATTACATTATAATATCAAACATAAATTACAACATGGATAAATCTTTCAGAACATCGTTATTTTCCTACCATTAAATTATATATAAATCATAATACACTTTTTGGAATACTTGGTAAATAAAACATATGAAAGGGGTGAGAATAGATGCTCAAAATGGTTAAACAATAAAACATATGCTTTAATGAATAAGAATAAACTTTTAAGGATAGGAATAAAACTAAAATAAAATCCTTTAAAAACATAATCTTCAGCATAATATGTCAAGAATAAATCAAATATTACCAAATAATAATTCACATGGTTATTCTACTAGTCAAATAATCGCATGTATGAACTAATCTCATAAAGAGGGAATTCAAATTATTGGACATTTGAAACTTACCATCAAGGATTTATGCCAGCAAACTAATACTATCATGGATTCATGCTAAGAATATAATACTTTAAAGTCTTCATTCCAAGAATCTAATAAATGGGCAAGGCCTCAGCCAAAACCATATCTATTTTGTTTCATGAAACATAACAATGCATTGAGGGGCTATATAGGGCCCTTCCTGGCACTTACAAAGTCTAATACATTTCTTTTATGAAATGGGTAAAACATAACCAACATAAACATTTTTATTAAAACTTGCATATTAAATGTAATTACTTAAAAAATAAGGTATGAATGGTATCAAAATATCACATACACAATAATATATATCATAATCCATTCAATACAACATGGTATTTTTTATTATAATAATACAACCATAATTAAGCTTAAATACAACAAAGGATGTTGAAATAGATGAAAAATTTTCTAATAAAAGCCTGAAAACTCCTTGAGAGAAATATTTATTTTAACTTTGAAAACATTAAATGTCAAAGAAAATTTAAATGATGAAATTATAATTTGATTTTTGGATCAAAGTTTCCCATACCAATTTGACACTTTTTAATGGAATTAACATCTAAAAAAATTAATGTCGATGTACATAAATCCATAAAAATATTTTGAAAACATGGAAATTAAGGATATAGATTTAGAATAATAAATGTTAAAAACATTTGAAAATATTTTTTGGATAAAGAGTATCTTATATAAAACCATAAAAGGATTCCTTTTGGAAATATTTTTATGAATCATAGCAATAGATGATAAATATGTCCCAATAAATACATACACATAAAAATCTTGTATAATAATGTGATTGTGAAAGTAACCCTAACCATGATCTTTCTTTTAGTGGAGGGTGCATTAACCTCTTCTTCTTTGAGTAAAAACTTTTGATTGGGATTAATAGACTTTTTAGGATGGATTTAGATCCGAAGAATGACCTCTAAGATGAATTGAGAGAAATTGGGAGGAGTAGTGGAAATGGGATGGCTGAGTGAAATGGATTTAGTGGCGTGCATAAAAGAGGAGAGGTGTCCATTCATAAGAGAGGTGAGGGTCACTATAAAAAACTCCTAAAATATTAAATTTATATATACTATTATTCAATTTCAAATCAAACCAAAGTGGTTTATTTCAAATCTAAGATGAGTATGAGTCAAAACACTCTATATAAATAAAATTTAGACATTTTTGTATTTTATTTTAATCTTTATCATTTTTATTTACCCTTAATTAATAATTTTAATTTTAATTTTGGTAATAATATTCTAAATATTAAATGGGTATAAATATTTACATATGTAGTGTTAATTTTCAATAATTAGACACCTTATAATTTGAGACCTTATAAAAGTCACGTTTAAATTTTCAATGTGTTGTTATGATTTTTAAGTAATTTAGTAAAATGTTCTATTTCTAAAATATCAATTGTTTTAATAGTTAATCTATTCATTTATTTCAATTGGAATAAAATCCACATAGAGGATAACTTCAAACCAAATATTTTAATATAATATTATCCTATCATAGGCACATAGAAAAATATTAGGTCACTTTAATTAATTAAATTAAATTTCCTTTTAAATTTTTAAAATCGTTTTTATGATATTTCTATTAATAAAATAATTTTTGGATCACTATTGTGTCATCAAAAATGGATATTATTTAATCTCTGAAAATTATAAATAAATTATTAAGATGTAGGTAATTATTTTTTATTTCCAGATAGTATTTATAATTTTTTTATCTCCTAGCTATCCATATATTATAATTTATATACTTATATAAAATTACAGTGTCCCATATTGCCACATTCAATTATTTTAGTAATATTCACGTCATTTTCACAGAAAAAGGTTTATTAAGTGATTATATTTCAATAAATAGATTAAAAGATTCTAATTTAGTAATATAATATGATTTGTATGAGTGTTAGGGTGACTTTATAATGTTAGTTTTACCTTTAATTACCCGATATACCCTTAACTATGGTTACAAAAATTACTAAAGGTATAATTCATAATGTCCATAAATAAAATTAAACTATCAACATAATTTGGAACCACTGATTTTGAAAAATGGAATCTATTTTTCATGATTTAAAAAACATAAGTTTCATTAATTATTTTAAAAATAATTCCAATTGACAAAAATAGAATACATGTTTCTTAAAATTTAAAAATAAATAAAAGATTAACATTTTTTATATCCAATTTTATGTGAAAATAATTCCAATGACCTAAATTATTTTAAATGATGAAAAATATCAACTTATAATTTAGAACCAATTAAAATGATAATATTTATATATAAATAACTTAGTTGAAAAGGTATTTTTGAATTAAAATTCTTTAATTTTCACCAATCATTAAAATACGAATTTTATCAAAATATACCAAAATTTCAACCAAATTAAATTTTTATGTCCCTATTTAAAATTAAAAACTTATTTTCTAAAATATAACTCATAAATGTGTCAAAAACATGATTTAAACTGGGTTCTCCATCAAAATGTGGAAAACTTTATTTTTTAAAAATTTTTTATTTTATCTGAAAAATGTACTATTTTCATATATAATGTAAAGAAAATACATAAGATTAATTTTAAAATTATATAGAATATATGAAATTAAAATTATTTAGCATCTTGTTTAGATATTATATTAAATAATAAAATTTTATTAAAATATTATTGTTTGGTAGAACTAGGCCTTTTGTGAAACACAAAAAAATTAATTATTGTGTGTAGTGTAAGATTAACATTGTGTTGTGTAAAAAGAATACAAGAAATATAATTAAATGTATTCAGAAATTAAAATATTGTAATGTATTGGGGTGTTACCACAACTATCCCAATATTCAACCTAGTAATTCCCAACAAGGTCCATGTAGCCCTCCCAGAAACCAGAAAGCCATTTTATATACGTCGGGTAAGTATACAAGTATACTATGTAGGGAAAAAACAAAATTTGGTTATTTATAATTGGAGAATCATACTAATTACTCCATGAGAAAACATTATAAACTAAAATCACCAAACATGGAATACTATAAATTTCTGACCTTATTAAGGAATACTCACCATGTAACAGAAGTCATGTAATGTAATATTGTATCCACATTAATGATAGGGTTCCCCACACCACTTTACCACTTATTAGTCACTCTTAGACTCTAATGAAAGATGCCATAGCACTCCCACCTCTTTCGAAAGAACCACATCACAAACCTCTTGCACACACCTGGGCCTCAATTCTAGTCCCATGAACTAGGAAAACGAAGATGAACACCCCCCGTACAATCCTAGGCCTCAAACCACATCATACCTCACCCGTAGACACCTAGACCACAAACCACACCACATACCAAAGATACCTTGGGAAGAACAAAACATCACATCCCAAAGGCACATGGAAAATCACAACATTCTCGAACACACATGGACCCCATAACCAAAACATGCCCAAAGATTCTTGTGATATCACCAGCTGGAAGAGGTAGTTGCGAAGGGTGGGTGGACAAGAAGCTATCCCGCCAATATGATTTTTTGAAAAGATAATATCCCCTATGAAGATGGGGGTGTTCGACTCATAGTGCACAACTAGTGTGGGGTGTGTATAAAAATGAAAAAGGAAAATGCATGTAATATATATAGGAACTAAAAACTCAGCCCATCTTATGGGTTCTCAAACAATAACCATCCCGCAACACCACATTGCATGCTACCTCTAAATGATGAAAAACACACAACATGTCACAATCTCAATTCAAAACCCCTGCCAGATAATTTAACCAATTCACATTATTTATTAAAAAATTCATTCATTCATTCCATATATAAAAGGACAGATAACAACACCAAACCAATCAACACAAACATAGTCATTACAGAAAATAAAGAGCATGATAAAACGTTGTGGCTTCACACTAATGTCGCATTCCACTCTATTTAACACCCATTCCAACCACGTTAATAAAAATTATTCAAATTCATTCAACCAAATACACCATATAAACCACAAAAACAATAACAGGAAAATCAAAAACAATCCCATACACTACCCTCATCACAACCAACCTGGCATCCCCACAGCAAAAACACACCACACCCAATAACACAAACAAAACACCACCTGGTTGCAGTCCCACTGCACAACACTGCTCATCCATTATAAAATAAATGAATCTGACAACCTAATATTTAATTACAACACCCAAACCACCACAAAAACAATCATACCTTCAAAATGAGCACCACACAACCATACAAGGTATAGCATCTAGATTTATTAGGGATCATCTTCTTTAGTTCCAGTTTTTAAATTCCATGGTGATCACAGAACAAGTTCAATCCTCAAGAATCCATTTATTTAACAAAATATATATGGTTAATCAATTTTATATATATATACATTCAATATATTAATAACAAAAATCCACCACTAGCCATAATAGGATTGCACATAAAGACCACCAATGACCGTTATTGTTTGTAGGCATGCAACCCATACAAGTGGCAATAAAAATAAAAAATAAAATAAAATGATGCTACACTTTTCCCAACCCATATATATTGATATTAAAAATAATAAATTATTATTATTATTTTAAAATTCTTCTATCTTAATAATATGGATATTAATACACCCACTGTGTATGATATACAAATAAAAGAGAGACGAAGGGATTCATACATCGAGAAGTATATGATCAACACCTCCTCCTATCATGAAATAGAGTGTGCGTAAGGATCCAAGGAAAACACATCCATTGGGTACTCCAAAAAATACTACTCCTCAATGATGAATGGTTTGGGGATGCCCAATATCAAGAGTCAGGTGAAAAAACACAATGGAGAAAGGGTCTTAGCATTAGAAAGGCCAGATCCTATATTAATGTAAGAAATGATTTTAAAACCCATTAAAGAAAAATCAAGATAAAATTTTTTTTTGACTATATATAATCCTTCAGAGTGTTTGGAATTTCAATTAATATTTTATATTATTCGAATTTTCTTCAAAAACACTTACATATGGGTTTAAAATCATTTTACGTCGAATAAAACATTAAAGGGTCAAAAATGGAAAAATTGTGAAAAACTAGAAATTTTTTACATACTATAGAAATGACTCACCTATGGATGACTTAAAAAAGGTAGAATCACCCTTATGTGACCCACCATTGGATGAATCACCATTGGATGAATCAACATTGGATGAATCACACTCATGTTTCCCCACAAGCGAGTTACTGTTGCTTGTCACCCCTAGACGAGTCACCGCTAGCGACCTAATTTTGCGAGTCACTGTCACGAATCATCAGTGGGTGACCTACCAGTGGATGAGATATCAGTGTAAGAGTAAACATTAGTGACTTACCATCACATACCATTATCAGTGAGCTACCATTAAAAAAACTGGAATTTTGAAAAACTATTAAAATGAGTATGTGTTGGGTGACACACCAAGGGTGACCAACCATCACATCCCATCGTTAACAAGCTAGCATTGGAAAAACTGGATTTTTGAAAAACTCTTAAAATGAGTCAATGTTTGGTGACTCACCACTGATGACCTACCATGATGTCCCGCACTCAGTGAGCTACTGTTGAAAAATATAAATTTTTGACAAAATCTTGAACGAGTCACCATTGGGAGACTCACTGTTGGTGATCTACCATTAAAAAAACTAGAATTTTAACAAATTCATGAAATGATTCACCATTATATCCTAAAAAACCATAAAAACCTGATTTTTTAAAAATTAATGGACCAGTGAGGTCCATTCCATTACATAAAATACCTCTCAATATATTATCTTCCCGGAGAATTCAAAACTATAAAAAAAATAAGGAGGGGTCTAATAAACCACCCTGTAACATTCTGATTAAATATCTTTCTATAAGTGGAACCCCACTACTGAATTAGAAAACCAAAGTTCGATGATAAACCACATTATGTTTTTTGAAACATGTAGTGAAACCAAACCATCCAAGAACACCTCATATGATATCTTCTAACCCAACCGACCAGAAGACACACTAAAAAACCTAGAGATCCACACTATCCAAACAAAATAATCAGATAACACTATCCTATGTGCCAAGATACTATCCGATCTAGGTGCCACTGACTCTCCTTCATAGGTTTAATCACATCACAATTAATTCCTATCAATTAGAAAATCGGTCAACCTCTTTTTTCTTGATAGGAATTTAACATACATTTAGGAAAAAGGAAACAACTCATCTCATAATAAAAAACGGTTCACACATTACATCACATCCTAAAACTAAAAAAGAAAAAACTCAGAACAACTTAGTGTACTAGGAATGCATCTGCATTACATATTTCAAAGTACTCCTCCCTAGACCACCATGCCCCCTCGACACATGATCCAAGGGAATGGTTCATTCATGCAATACCATCTTCTGAAAATCCTGGATCTCTACTGCCCACTCGAAGAACATTGTGCCGTCTTCAATATAAATCTCTCCCCAATCATTGAAATGGGGGTCATCGTGAAGATACCGATGAAGTTCATAGATGTGAAAGACGTTGTGGATCCTTTCCAACTACATTGGGGGTGCTAACTAATATGCCACCTCTCAAACTCACCCCAACACCTCTAATGGTTTGATGCGCCTAGGATTAAGATTATACCCTCTACTGAACCAATGTTTCCCATGTAAAGGACAATGCTTCAAGAACACATGGTCCCCATCCTCGAACTCCAATATTCTTCTCCTATAATTGACATACGAATTTTTCCATTCCTGCACTTCTTTCATCCTCTGACAGACAGGAAGAACCTTCTCTGTTGTTCTCGACACAACGTCGGGACCATGAGCAGTTATCTTCCCAACCTATATCCAACACAAAGGAGAACGACATAGTCTTCTCGGAAAATATTCAAATAGATCCATGCGAGTGGAAGAGTGATAAATATTATTTTAAGAAAACCTTAACAAGGGAAATTATCTCATCCAAGTTCCACAAATGACAAAGATGCATTCCTTAAATATTTCCTACAATGTTGGGATGGTCCTCATGGTTTTCCCATCTACCTGGTGGTGGTAAGCAATTCTAAGGTGTTTCTGAGTTCCAAAATCACGCTTCATTCCCCTATAGACCCATGAGGTAAAATGGGTTTCTGAATCTGATACAATGGATCTAAGAAAATCATGCATCCACTCCACCTCATCCACATTATTCTCGGTCATGGAATCCACTACACCAAAATACTATATCGCTATAAAGTGAGATGATTTCATCAACCTATCAACTAATACCCTGATCTCATCACAACATCAATGTAATATAGGTAATCCTGTGACTAAATACATCGAGGTATCATCCCATTTCGACTTAGGGACATCTTGGGGATGCAACAATCCACTGGGAACATGTTGCTCATCCTTCTCCTGCAATCACCCTAAGAAATTTCCACAAAATCCGCTACTTCATGTTTCATCCTAGGCCACAAAAACTTCTCTATCAAGCCTTAATACATTTTGGAAACTCTTGGGTATACCAACAATGTTGAGGTTTGAAACTCACAAGGATCTCCCTTTCACATCACCACTAGAACAAGAAACCTTCCATAGAACAACATCTTATTATGACCATCCTCTGACCATCTCTAAAGAGCGTTGCCATGGCCAAGGTGATCAGACATCACCTCTTCCTCCAAGTCTCCCCAATGAGACTCCTCCACCCACTACATTAAAATTTACTACACTTTCATCTAAAAGTAATGCCTCTTCCACCATTCATTCATACATTTAGGTGTAAGGAGGAAAAATCCCCCATCACCTTCCTTGAATATGAATATTCCTCAACATACGCCTTTTGTGACTTCCTACTCAAAGAATCAGCCATGCTATTCCCCTTTCCAAAGGATTAAGTGATCTTGATGTCATAGTCCAAGAGATACTCCATCCACCTCCACATCGCATGTCCAAACCTCACGAGGTAAATATATACATTAGGATCTTATGATCTATGAAGACCACAAATTACACTCCAATAAGGTAATGCTGCCTCAATATCAGTGAAATCATGACCGTCACTAGCTCCAGATCAAGGGTGGAATAGTTATGCTTGTGGTGAAATAACTACCTGGACCTATAATATAGCACTCCACACTGTTAAATTAGAACACATACAAATACATGTCAGGATGCATCACGAAACACCTCAAACAACACCCCTTCCCCTAGAAACTAGAGAACTAGAGAAGTAACCAAATTCCCCATCAGATAGCCAAACAATGCTAGACACTGTTCGCTACCCCCAAAAGCATGGTCTTTCCAAGTTAGAGCTATTAATGGAGAGGAATATGAAGATAAATCCAGTATAAACTAATGAAAATAGAATTCTAAAGCATGAAAACTATGAACCTCTACAACATTATTGGGCGATGCCTAAGAAACAACCACCTCTACCATTGGAGGGTCCAATACTACACCTTTTTGTGACACCATAGGTCCATGAAATGTACCTCTTGCTTCCAAAACATACAATTGGACAACATTCCATAGAGTTGGTGGTGTTGAATAACCTCCAAGACAGTCCTATGGTTCTTGGTATTCTTCTACATTGGCATCGACTAGATCGGGATCTTATCGATGAATATGACAATGAACTAGTATATGAACTCATGAAAGATGGAGTTCAAAAGCCCTATGAACACATCTACTTAATTTGTAACTCCGAACGACATGACTATGAAATCAATGTGCCCATACATGAACCAAAGAGATTCCTTTAGGATATCACACTCCTTCACCCTCAACTGGTGATAACCATATCATAGGTCAATCATAAAAATGAACTTTCTCCTATCAACTGGTGGAAAATATCATCTATCCTTGGGATCGGGAAAAAGTTCATGACCGTCACCTGATTCATCATCTAGTAGTCTACAAACAACATCAAATAACCATCTTACTTATTTAAAAATAAGACAGGTAACCCCATGATAAAGTAGTAGGCCATATAAAACTCTTATCCACCTGGTCATTAATCTGAATCTGCAACTCTTGTAACTCATAAGGCACCATTCGATAAGGAGCCATAGGAACCAAGCACGCATCGAGCTATATTTATATCCCTAACCCAACATCCCATTGATGGGGTAGAGTCACAACTTCCTTGGGAAAGAAATAAAATAAATCCCAAACAATGGTGGGAACCTCTTCAATCTCAGCATCCACCAGTTCAAATGATATCTCATCCAATAAGTAAATAGTAGACTTCACATGTTGACTGCCAATATAAAAGACCTAATCACCAATGAAATCAACACACACTCAATCTAAGTCTTAAAAACTGAATCTATTATAAAAAATTTGATAATGCCATGAAAAAATACAACCAATATATTACGATAATTCCATTGATTGGATGCATCTGTATCAAGAACAGATCCCCACAGGACTGATGCGGTCCCATCACTAGTCTACATCCCCATCACACATCAAATAGGATGGTCCGACCTCCAAATGGCATACTCAACACCAAGATAATGATAATCCCTTCTACTTCTAGTTCCATTTAATATTCAAAAATGTGTACATAAAAAGAGGATGAAGCTCCTTAATCAAACAAAGTGCATGAAAGAGTACTGAAAAAACTGATCGTACCTCTAACGATCTCCAGCTATGCTAGAACTGCTCCCTATGCATCATGCAAATAACCACACACAACTATTTTTCTCCACTACTAAATACTACACCCATTACCATGCACGAGTCAAGAAACATGAGGAATATCCTATGTTCATCCGCCACATGATTTGTCTCTCCTCGGTAGAGCGCGATCTTACTGACCTTACGGATGAAACAGTCTACCCAACAAATTCTACTAAGGGTGGTGTTGAACCAACCTGACACCTACATGATGATCTGAAATAGATAATGGGAACTGACTCTGAAGATGACCATGAGATCAAAATAAGAATAATGTCATCCACAAGCCCACGATAAAGGAATTTGGAGATGGAGATCGAAACAAAAAATGTTGGGGTCAACACCTCGCTAGTCGAAACCTCAAAGTCCCTGGCGCCTGAGACATACTACAAGTAGCCTTTGAATTAAAATAACCCTATTTCTTCTCTTCTCATATTATACGTCCTCGAATGTTCTTTCACTCTATAATAACCACCTTATTCTAAAACATTAAGTACATGAACAACATAAAGGGAGAGACTCCATACTTGATAGAGGGAAGAAGTGGCTCCTCTTAGCATCCCACACATGACTCCTCTTCCAAAAAGAGATCTAGGGAAAAGTGAAGGATATCCATGAACATAATCCCCAACTATCATACCGACAGACCCCCTACTAGTGGGACAGTAGCTGATGCCTCTTCTCAGCCATCATGGTGGATAAAGGAAATTCTTCCCAAAATTATTTCTCATAGTCAACCCGCAAAACATCAACCTATTTCCTCTCACCCATGTACATCATCCACCACTAACATGAAATTCCTCACATTTAGATCACTTCTAGGGGGACCAAGTACTCCATGAAATCCAAAATCAAACTAAAGGTTATCTCAAGATCCTCAATCTAGATCTCCCTCTCTTTGTCCAAAACATACCCCTCTTACATTCCCAAGGCGTTCCACTATATGGAAAATAATTTTCCCTACCACTGGTTGTCCTTATTCACTGTATCAATCCTTTTCCAATCAATAGAGTCAGCCTACTGAGAATCAAATGACCGAGCAACACACGTATGATGATCAGGTGCTATAGTTGGAAAGGTAAACAAGGATGTCCTTTGTCATACTAGTACGACATTTTATTTAACATTAATTTTAACTATAATTAACTCATTTCTATTTTAATATTTCCTAAAACACGCAATTAAAATTGGGAAATAAGTCATTATGAGACATTTACCTTTCTTATGGTCTATACCCTATAAACGGTGTAGCCTTACATAGTCGTTTGGTGGGATCAGTGTCCTTGTATCAGATCATGGGGGCCCAAAAATACCAAGAACTAGTCAGTCATTCTTGGCCTATGTCAAACACCAAGATCACTTGACAATATCATCCAACAACCCTATGTAATCTTCATTGATTATAACTCCAAACTCCATTCTATCTCTCAACCATCAGCTTTGATACTATTCTGAATGATTCCATCCCTCCATGGATTCCCCTTAAATGTTTAAAATGGTGAAAGAGAGATAATGAACCTTGAGTCCTGCCTCCAGTATGCCCCGTGGTGGAGACAAACCCGAAGGGTATAGAATCTCACAATATGGCAGGTATTATCATTTATCTAATAACCATGATCAAGCGATAAAATTTATAAACCTAAAAACTAATCCAAGACATATATATTTAAAATAAATCAAAGACAATCCCACATGCATGTTTAAAACAAAACTTTGACCAATATAAATAAACTCTAAAGTTGGTATCAAAATAAAAGCTAACAGTGACACATCAATTATCCCAAATTCTTGGATATGAATGCCCAATATCATTTATGTAGTCCTCTTAGAAACATGAATGTAGTTTTATATACATATGGTGAGTATAAACTTACAATTAGTAGGGAAAAACCGAAGTCTCTCGGGCACAAGTAGAGAAGAATACTAATCCCTCCTACAAAAATCAGAAAATAATAGCACATAGTAACACATAGTGGTCATTCCCTACTCCCCAAGGCACAATCACCAAGGCACGATCACCACATAACATAATCAAAAATGTCTTGTCACTCCCACATATTCTGAAAGAACCATGTCACAAACCACCCACACACTCTTTGGCATAACAACTAGTCTCGTCACCTGGGAAGATGATGCTAATCAAATCCCACCCACATACACCTGGGACTGAAAAAATATGACACATCACCTTCAGACACCTGGGTTCAAAACCACGCCTCATCATGAAGACACCTAGGGAACTACAACCTGCCTGCAAAAACTTGGGCCTCACAACTTCAATATATCCCAATATTATTAGGCTATCACCACTTGGAATAGGGATCATGGAAGAGCAGGTGGCCAGTCATCCATCATCCCACCAGGATGTTTGGTAATGACACCTTCCCCATGACGATGGGGGTATTTGGCACATAATTCTCAAGTAGGGTGGGGTGAATATATAAATAACTAAAGAAAATATATGAATACATATAGTTAAAAAAATATCATAACCTTTGGGTTCTCAAACAAAAACCATCAGACATCACCACATTTTCTACTACCTCTAAATGCACAAAAAGACACGACATGTAACATTCCCGATTCATACCCCTAGTCAGATAATTTAACTAATTTACATTCTTAAAAAAAATTAATTCATTAATTCCATCTCTTCCTAGGTAACATATAAAAAATAACTATTCAACACAAACAAAGTCCTTATATAAACTAAATAGAATGATAAAACAATGTGGATTCACACTAAATTCACATTCATATCAGTTTAACAACCATGCCAACCACTTCCATTTTCAATCATCAAATTCATTCAAATGAATCCCCCATATCAAACACACACAAAAAACGGCCAACTCATACTAACTCTCCTAACTCCCCTTATTGCAACCTACCCAACAACCCTATTTAAACAACACACGACACACAACAACATAATGAAAACACAAACTGGTTGTAATACCACTACATAAAACATCTTATCCATTCCAAAATTATTAAATATCTCTAACTGAGATTGAATTACCCCACCCAAACCCCCCACATAAAATCATATACTTAATAGTTGAACCGAACAATTATACCTAGCACAACATCTAGATTTAACGTGGCTAATATTCCTTATTTCCACTTTTTGAACTCAAGGGTGATCACATAACTTGTTCGATCCTAGCGAATCTATTTACTTAACCAAATATATATGGTTACTAAATTGATTACAAACATCCACTAAACATATTATTGACAAAAAACCACCACAATCTATCATAGGTGCACACACAAATACCACCAATAACCATTATTTTTAGTAAGCGTATGTCCCATACAACTCACATTATCAATAAAAAATAAAACTGCTGGATGCAACACTTTTCCAAACCACTATAAATTAATATTAAACAGATCCAATTATCATTATTATTTAATAACTCATCCATATTCATAAGAGATATATTCAAACACACACACCACCAGATTCACAAGTAAAAGAGATATGAAGATATCCCTAATTTGAGAAACAGATGATTAACACCTCCCCCTTGTGCCAAACTGGGGGTGCGTGAGGATCTAAGGGAACAAAATACTATGGGTATACCACTGTGAATGAATCCTCATAGAATAAAGGATTGGTGATTCCCAATATCATGATTGAAGAGAACACGTACAAGGGAGAAAAGGTCTTATCTTTAGAAAGGCCATATCCAAAATCATTGGAAGAAACAAGTTTAAAATCCATTAAATATAGATCATGATCAATACCATTCATTTATAATATCTAAAAGCCTTTAGATTATGAATAATTTAATTATATATTTATATCCATAGAAACATATTAAAATCACATAAATATGGATTTAAACTCAATTAACATCAAATAAAATGTTAAAGGGGTGAAATAGAAAAAACATGAAATTTGATAAACTCTAGAAATGACTCATAGATTGATAATGTACCATTGGATGGATCACTATTAGGTGACCCAATGATGGATGAATCCCTATTGTAAGGGTCACCATTGTATGACTCATCATTGGTTGAGTCATAGTTGGATGACAAAACATTAGACGATTCACTGTCGCGAGTCACCGCTAGTGACATACTGTTGCGAGTCATCACTGGACAAGTCACTATTGCTAGTCACCATGGGAGACGTACCATTTCAAGTCACTGTCACGACTCTCCAGTGGACAAGCTATTAGTGGATGAGTCTCCATTGGGTGACACGCTGATAGAAACCTACCTTCATGTCTAACTATTAGCGTGCTACTGTGGAAAAACTAAATTATAGAGAAACTATTGAAATGTGTCACCATTAAGTGATGAACCATTGGAGACCTACTGTTGCATCAAAACTTTAGAGATCTACAATTGAAAATAATATTTTTTTTCAAACCCTTGAAAAGGGTCACCGTTGGGTGACTCAACGTTGGGGACCTACCGTTGTCTCCCACTGTCAGTATGAAGCTATTGGGAAAATTGATTTTTGATAGATGAGTCTCCATTGGGATACTCACCATTGGAGAACTACCATTAGAAAAATTGGATTTTTGAAAACCTATTGAAATTAGTTACCATTATCTCCCAAAACACCTCAAACATCAGATTTTCTAAAATTAATAGACCAAAGAGGTCCAGGCCATTACATATTTCTTAAAATAATTTCCATTCATTGTGTTATACATATACATTATTAATTATATTGTTCCATGATTATTTTTGGAATATATTTTTTATATTTTATATATTTTTTCCCACATCTCCATTTTTTGAATATTCTTTTGTAACACATAATCAATCAACTTATTAATTCTAACCTCAATCATAAAATCATTGTAAGGTTTTGATCATCTCAATTTTCATTCTTTGATAAATGAATTATTCACCACTTATTTCTTGTGTGTGGATGATGTATACATCACTTTTATATAGCACATCATAAATATATATATCTTCATGGTTTTTAATATTTCATTTCCTGATAATTACTTTTTTGAGGTATATGGTTTGATGTTTTGAAAATTGGTAAGTGGGTTATCTTACCAAAGACCCTTCAAATGGGTTGTACCTATTACATACCAAATTTTAGTGTTAAAGTTCCATTAATATTACTAAAAAATAATTTCATTTTTATTCTCCAATATTTTTATGGATACACATGTTTATAATATTATTTTATAACAAATAAAAAGAAAATTCTATAAGAAATTTTCATTCTGATGAAAAATGATATTAATATCAATAAGTTTTCTATGATTTTGTGAGATTATTTTAATCTACTTCAACAAAATCTTTTGAATATTATTCTTAATTAATGGTGAGAACTTATGATACCATCTACCATTTTTTATTTAATGGATTATGTTTATTTTGACTGGGGATGTACTATCTTAATACCACTATCCATATTACTATTGATAGTTTATGATTATTTCTACTTATTTGGTAAATTATTTATATTTCATATGGTAGTTTCAATATGAATGTATATTTTGATTTTATTTCACCCATTTCATATGAATAATGATTTTCACATAGTAAATTTCAGGAAGGGACTTTAATATCTCTTTAATGCATCAATACGTCTCATGAGACAAACTAAACTCGGTATTGGATGAGGCCTTTCCCATTTTTGTAGACTCATTAGAACGTCCTTGATGATATTTTTATGATGTCCCACATTATGAATTACCTCATTATGAGATTAGTTATTTATAATCAATGTGATCATTTAACTAGAATGATTTCCATTAGTATGCATCATTCTCATGTTATTATTTAAATGGTATTGATTGATTAAATTATATTCCTTCTATATTATGATCAAGATTATGTTTTAATGGGAAAAATATTCAGTTTTTTCACCTTGAATTATTTTTTACGTTTCATTAAGATATATTCATTTGTATTATTAACGATATTGAGCATATGAGATCACCAAATTATTGTGTTTTATTTTTCCCCAGGATGCCAGGATCTATAATATGATTGACATGAATAAATAATCTAAGAGAATAGGGATGTGTTCAATGGAGTAAATATTTTTTATTTAATTTCATGTCTTAAAGTAATGCTTATTATTTTATCTAGTTTTCGAAATCTACTAAACAATTCCATCCTTCAGGATGTGACTTACTTGTTTATTTTTCCAATGATATAATTTAAGGAACCATGTCTAGGATACTAGGGTCTGGCTATTTATATTGTATATATGACATAATGACTCAATAGGTATAAATATTTTATAAATATCAAATATATAATTTATATCTATAATCATAATAAACCATTATAGGTGGTAATGGAAAAATGAACGACATCAGTTTGTGATGTAGTAGTCCTCTATATAGATGAATAATGAATTCATAATCCATTTATTTTTTTTGGAGATGGTTTTAGATCAAAACCTTAACATAAAAATATTTTAGTGTATGCAATACAATTTTATTATTATATAAACTTGTTTTAATAAAAATTAATTTATGTGGAGGAACAAAAAATATAAAAATGCTCCTTGAATAACACTACCTCTTCTTCAGGCATCCTCCTTAGTTTTTCACTGTGGCCTTCCAAGATCATATTTCTACCAAAACTAAGGCTTCTAGAATGAGGGGTGGATGTTTTCGATGTTATTGGTATTTTTATTTGATAAAACAAAATTGTTGTAAAGTGTAAATAAGAGTTGAGATGGGGTGGACTTTTATACGTGAGGTGTGTGACACACTTATAATTTTATAAAATAAAAATGCGTACCCATGATTTCCATAAAAAAAGGGTTAAAATAGATTAATCAATTTAGTTATAAATTACCAGTTAAAAATAACTACAAAAAATATATTTTTGAAATGTTTTAAAATAAAATTAACAATTATCGTTTTAGTTTAACTCCTGATAAATATATTTTTATATTAACTAGGGTATGTAATTTTTATTTTTTTCAATATTAAATTTTGTGAAAAATTAATTTATCCTTATTAGAATATTTAGTTATTACTATTCAAAATAATGAATTAATTTTTAAAAATTCCATTCATTGATGTTTTAATTCATAATTTAAAATTAATCATGTATATGTGATGAGAAAGCCGATTATCAATTAGAAAATTCTCAAATGCTTACAATATTTTTATAGAAAAACACTCAATAAAAATTATTACAATAAAATAAATGAGATTAATTAATAAATAATTTTACTAATTTTACTTTAAAAATAATTAGAAATATAATTTAACATTATAAAATAATTAAACTAAAAGGAAATATTCAATTATAATTCATTATTTCTCCCAATTTATAGAAAAATGAAATATTTTTCAAAAACAAATAAAATTCACCCATTGATATTTTTGATATTATAATTTCAATAGTATAGTTCATTTTATCAAATAAACATTATTATATTGGAAAAAATTAATTTTAAATTATGTTCCCAATGCATGAGAAAAAAATATGTTAGAAAATATTGTTTTTCCAAAAACATTTATTTTTTTATTTAAATGATATTTAATTTAGTTATACAAATAAATGAACCTGTTTTTTTAAAATTTATACAATAATATTAACACCTCTAATTTATTTTATATTTTATAATGGTATACTATATTAGAGTTCATTTAGGAATAGGGTTTAATGTTTTAAAAGTAATCGAAGAGAAAAAATTTAAATAAATATATTTTAGGTGTTATATAAGATTGGTGTTTCATGTCACATACACTATCATATAATATTTATTATTATTTCCGGGAATTAAATTATCCCCATATTAAATAATTTTCTTCCACTCAATTTAAAATTGATATTGGTGATATGGAGTTTTACATTTGGAAATACCACTGTTGAAGAACCCACATCATTAAAAAGGTTAATACAATATCTGTCTATTAATAGAGTATGGGACATAAAAAATATTACATGGAATAACACATTACTATGTATGAAATTTGGTTAACATTATTGTAATGTGAATATATGGACCTGGAATAGATTATTATACATAATGACTTAGGTCACTGATCACAAGAATGTGAGAGATCAGTAAAATGTTAAGGATATAAAAAACACAAATTTGTGTTTGTTTATAGACCATTTGATTCATCAAATACTAATGTAATTTGATAATTTTTTTGTTTCATGATCACTTTCCTAATGTTGAGGATTTCTTTACTATCCTAGAATATAAATAAATACAGTTGATATGTTTTTACATTCTATGCATAATTTAATCTTTTTGTTGTGATTTGATCAATTTCAAATTCATTTCTTACTATAAGAAAGGAATATAAAAAAATAAATTTTTATGAAAAAACACCCAAATTAACAATTAATGCATTATAATATCCATAATATAATAATAAAAAATTCCTTTGATATCTAGTTATTATTAAGAAAAATTTCTTAGCATAAGTTATCTTATATTCATGAATCTTTATATAGTGAAATAATATTTTAATCTCTAAATCCACATCCAATGTTCAAATTATAATATATTAAAAAAATTAACCTTAGAAACCTTATAAAACATTAATATCAAAACATTATAAAGAAGGGTATTAAATTTCATTGATGAACATATCATTAATCCCCCAAACAACATGAAGTATCTCTTAATCATCAGATAATGAAAATTTAGATAACATTACAATGTATTATCTTAAAACATAGTAATTATATGAATTTACATAAGACATTATTAAAAACATTCATGATTATTAATTATATAAAACAAAAATTATTGGAAATATTCCATAAATTTTAAAATGGTGTACACTATATAAATGAAAACATTACCTAGTTTGTTAACAAAATATTTCTCAGTTCCATGTTAGTGAGTACTATCCAAAATAATTTTTACATATGAGTCACCCCTTTATCCCAAAATCATTATCTAAACATTGGTAGAATATTAAGGATTTTATTTCCTTCACTAATGTGTCTTCAATGTATTTCAAATTTCCACTGAATGATTCTTATTTGACATCAATATAGTTCAACATATTATTTCAAATCCATAATGAATACATAGTATAGTATAATAGTTATAAATTTAATAAAAATGATTACCATGATATAATTTATAAATTTGTCAAATGAAAAAAATTCTTGAATCCAAACAAAATAACATTAATAATTCTACATTGTTTTTGGTAATATCATAAGATTTATCATTTTCAATTAACTTCTTTTAATGTATTTTCCTTTGAGTCTTGAGACATTAATTTTTATAATGTTAAATATACATAAAAGTGATGAATTGTACCTTGGAATCAATTTTTACCTCCCTTGAATTCAAAATAATGGTGTCCTTTATCTCCACAATTTTAAAAAAATTTATACTTTTTAAAAAATCATCAATATGCTTCCTTTTATAATTATTAAAATTTGGAAAATTGTTTTTTTCTCTTATTTCCTTTATCCATATTTTTCTTTATCATACCCATATTCTCTTTATTCCCATAGAATCCATAATACATAGATAAATATTTATTTATTTTGGTAACACATGATACTATGTCCTCATATGATAATAATTTTTGGGAGAATAGTTCCTTTATGAATATTGGAATTATCCCATCACATAATGAGTCATTATATCTAATTTTATTACATTCATTGGTTATATTCCAATTATTTATTCTAGGAACCATTTCTATTTTATGGAATATAGAAGATTATATTATATCATTATGAAATATAATGTATAGTCCCAAAATTGGGGAAATAAATATCATTAAATGAAAAATTTGGGCATAACTAATCTCATAACAATAATAAATATTTCCCTATGGATTTAAATATAATCAAATACTTTATAATAGTTTCTAATGAAAATGTTAATTAACATGTGAATACACCCCATGAGATTCAATCCAGGTGTGCAGTAAAACCCATTTTCATTTACCATGTTATGTCAGGGTCAATCCCAATGTGACCTTTTTGGAGTTATTATCCCTATGTACATTTGTACGACAAACACATCCAGGTTCAGTATCCTCATAGGTATATATTTCTATGAAATATAAAATAACTTGTACGTAACTAAAACATAATAATGTTCTTCTATATGTATAGTAAAACATTATAATAGGGTTATAATACATAATCAATGTTTTCCTAAATTGAGTTCCCTAGGTTCCTACTAAAAAACACCAGATACCATTTATAATTACATATAACCTGGTTATCTGGAACCAATGTCATACTTTATTACATTTTCATGACATATAAAGAATCACATCCCGAATGATAGAATAGTTTAGTTGTCTTGGATAATTAGATATATTCATTATTTATATATTATATTAGAAAAAACGTAACAATTTTTTTCATTCAAGAATTACATTACTCCCACTAGAATATCCTTGATTATCAAATGTATAACACTTCATGTATTCCATAGAAAGGGGAAAATAAGGGTGATCATAGATGATCAGTAAGTGTTGGGTATAACAGAATATATCATGAATCAATAAACATATTAATATTATAAAATTAAATAAATGAGTACACATGACAATTATATAACTTCATATCATTCTAAGAAAAGAAGTAATCAATATTGAATAATAGAAAAAAATTCCATTCAATCAAGAAATTGTAATGGAAATGCTTCCAGAGATAATATAATTATAAAAATCATATATATAATAATAACTTAATTCTTAATGAAGGAAATTCAAAATTATTGGATGTTATGTCTTCGGCACAAGAGTCCTATACCATCAAGATCTATCCTAAAGGCAATTTAAAACGTATTGGAAGACACCAATTTAACTAAGGATATCAAATTGATTCTCCTCCTGAGACCTATTGATTCATTGATGAGGTATCTATAACTCATCCCCACTCATGTTTTCATGTACAAATCATCACTCATATATCGAATAATTGATTTAATTCATGAAAAATATTCCCTATTTTCAAATACCTTTCTCGAGTATGGAATAAAAAATTATTAATATTTATCTAGATCGAAAAATAACATTAAATTTAGAAAACAATATCTATAAATGATATCTATTTGATGAAATAAACAGATATATGATATATTATATGGGCGTTTAGAATAAATATAATATATAATGATCATATGTAATATTCAAATTCAAGGATAAGTTATTGACAAAAAAATGGATCAAATAATTGAATGTCAATACTTTCATTGGTCAAAATGTTCATAAAAATCCATGAAATGAATACAGGTAGTATCAATCCTTCAAATACTTATTTGATTAAGAATAAAGGGTTTTTTGTAACTGATCAATTGAAATACCATAAAAGGATCTTTAAAAAAAATCATGAATAAAATAACCATTTGAAACTAAAATTTCACAATGTAACACCCCAAGCTTCTATGGTACATTTCCCTTCGAATAATGCGATAGCGTGTGTTGTACGCAACCTCGAGTTCTAACACACACCACAACTAATTAAACTAGCCATTGTGAATAGTAATACCTACTTTTTGAAATCATATATATTCTATATTTCAAAATGGACTTCATTTTTGGATTCGGAATATCAAAATTAGCCTAGGGTGAAATTTTGGTACATTTCGGATAACTTTCATATTTTGATGAATAGTGAAAATTTCTAAATTTTAATTAAAAACAACTTTTTTAATCAAACTAATTAATAGTGATAAATTATGAATTTGAGTGGTTTTAAAGTATATTTAGAATATATTTTTACCATTTAATATAATGTTGGTCATTGGACATAATTTTACAATTAAACCGAACATAAACAAGTGTCAATCTTTTGATAGTTATTACCTCTTAAAAACACGCTTTTTGTTTTGACAGCAGGAATTAATTTTAAATTAATTTCTGCCACTTCTGTGTTTTGAATTTAGGAAAATGGATTCCATATTTGGAATCAGGATGTTCAAATTGTGTAAATGGGTAACTTTTATTTTTAGACATTTTGAATAATTACTGCGGTAAATATTTTATTTACCATGGTTAAGGGTAAATCCGGTAAATAAGGGTTAAAAAATAATATTATAATAATACTAAATTACCCTAAAACGTGTCTTAACCCTATTGGTTGATACATGGTCGACCATGGGCATCTTTGGGTCGATTTTGGGACCCCATGGATCCCCTTGTAAGTGATAATGACACTTTATTTTAATTAAGTCAAAATGAATACAAAAATGACACAAGCATATATCTTTTAGAAAAACAATTGTTACATAGGGTTATATAAGTTGGATTTTAGATTATAAATATTAATTAGAAAGCTAAAATGATTTCCTACATAATGATATTTTATTTATAATTATTATACATTTAATAATTTGTTTTATTTATGACACAATGATGATGCAGTAATTACTATAATAGTGAAAAATTAAAATAATTGATATTATAAATACCCAAATAAATATAATATGAAACTTTTAATGAATTAAACTAATTTTCTAGGATAATATGATATATTAGGATTGATTTAATTGACTTTGTTCGAAGTAATCAATCTGTTATGAGTTTCACAAAAATCAACTATTGAATAGTGTCAAAATTGACATAAAAGAGTTCTTAAAACAAATATTATATTATTAATTGATATTAAATTCCTAAAAATCTAAGGTTCGGCTAAGAGACTTATATCAGGATAGGTTCATCATTAATGGACCACTTGGGGGTCGCTTGGATGTATATAGTATGTTTATTAACCATATTATATAAAAATACAAAGAGACATTGTAAAAGTGAAACTAATTAACTTAGAGTTAATACTTAAAGATAAGGTTAATATAAGTACCCAAACCTGTCTAAATTCTATTGGTTGAGTGGTTTTCGACCTATCCCCACCTTAACCTTTGAATAATCAACCTTTGAGCCATTATAAACCGAATATGAATTTATTATAAATTAATATTTCTAGCTTTTCCAAAGGTGCCTCTCACCCTTCTTATAAAAGGGAACTCCTCCTTCTCATTCCTCACACCTCTCAAGCCACTTGGCTCATCCAAACTCTGCCCAACTAAGCTCCCCACATCCCTCTCCTCCTCCTTGAAGCTTCCCCTTAGGCAGAAATCATTTCAAGAAGTCCTTTGGTTCCAACCAAAGTGAGTTACCTAAATTAAAGGAGGTTAACCTACCCCAACCAAGGAAAATTTCAAGGTAAGGGATTTTCTTATCTCACATTCAATTCTGTGAGATTTCCATTGTTCGCCACTAAATTATTGAAAGTGGTGTATTTTGTACGGCCATTTGATATATATTATCATGATTCCCTTTATATTCATGTTATTATGTAAATAATTTGGTGGTTATTAACTTTTGGCCATACGACTCAGTTGATTAACGTGGTAAGGGGTTTTCATCTCACTCCTTATTCCCGTGAGTTTCATGCCATATTGCCACCATCACCTTTTGTGTGGTGTATGTACTACCCATAATTATATTCTTTGTGTAATACACTTTAATTTATGTATATTTACATATTCATTGTATGATACCTCTTTCTTGGGTTGTATGTTTCATAAGTTACCAAATTGGTAAGGGTTATTTCACAATCTCTTCATTATCCGAGGTTGTTTATATGTAATGATCTACTGGGATCTCATTATCATCCACATCCATGTTTCTTAAAAATGTATTTCAAAACATTTTTACTATTTACAAGAATATGGGTTAAAGTCATTTATACCCTTGTTTGACTTTTTATGAGAGGTTTATAAAGGAATCTTTCCGTCGTTTTCAAAACAAGGTCCTTTATAACCTTTTC
Organism: Viscum album; assembly: GCA_963277665.1. Classification (NCBI taxonomy): domain Eukaryota; kingdom Viridiplantae; phylum Streptophyta; class Magnoliopsida; order Santalales; family Viscaceae; genus Viscum; species Viscum album. The sequence continues at coordinate 1,553,789,982 of OY728131.1, forward strand.
GACAAAATTAAGGTAAGAATGTTTTTTTTACTTATACGGCGGGTGCGGTTATTTTTCGCCGTTATAAAATATTCAAAGCTTTCCTTACAAGCTTATAAGAATATTTTCAAGAAAATGTTTTATTTTATATGGCTCTTAAATTATTTCAAAAGTAAAAGCAGATATTTCTTTAAAAAGAATTTTGATTTCATCTATGTCAACATCCTTCATTATTATTGATTGAGGTCAATGTGATACAATACAGTCTTCCATATTGTATCGAATGAGTTATGTTTGACTGTGGATGTGCTATTTTTATATCACTCATGGTTTATGTTTAATGTGTTGACATTTCATAAGTTATTTTTAATCCGAATGTTTATGTTATATTTCAAACTTTTCTTCAGATGAATGTGCTGAACAAGTATGTTCCGGGTTGGGGACCGGTAAAAGTAAGCCCTCCAGGTTGGGGACTGGTTAATGTAAGCCCTCCAGGTTAGGGACTGGTAAAAGTAAGCCCTCCGGTTTGGTCTCCGGTTATTAGAGGTACTCCGGGTTGGTGTCCGGTTATTAGAGGCACTCCGGGTTGGTGTCCGGTTATTAGAGGCACTCCGGGTTTGGTTCCGGTTAGAAGTAACCCCTAGGTCTTGGGATGAGGCCTAGACAATGAAATTAACGTTTGACATTATGCATTCCATAATTATGAAAGTGGTTATTGGTTTTGCATGTGATTATTCGATTAGTAGAATATCCATGTGAATAAGTAAATGGCATTATTTCATTTTACTTTTGCCATACTATGTTGAAGTTCAAGTTTAAAAGGCTTTCGTTTTAGTAATGCATTGCCTTAAATGTTTATGCTTATATTGAATGTTCCGCTATATTGTTATCCTTACTGGGCATTTGAGCTCACCCCTTTTCTATGTTTTATTTTTCCCATGATGTGAAGAAGTAAGTTATGAATGACCTGCAGGGATATTATGAGGGGATTATAGTGTGGACTGTGGAAACTTTATGTTGTTGTAGTAGTTTTTCATTTTACGATGTAATGTAAAACTTATGAATATATCTAGTGTTTCCAAGGCTACTAAACCAATCGGTCTTTCGAGATTTGATCTTTCTTGTGATCATGCCAATGTTACGAAGTAATGCACCGACTCTGGGTAGCTGGGGTCGGGGCATTACAGTTGGTATCAGAGGAAGTTTAGTACAAACCTTTGAAGCTAGATTTAGATAAACTCTGATTAGAGCACGTATACCTAAGATGAACTTTGAGGATTAGTATAGAAGAACTTCCTAGAATTTTGGTATTGTAGAGATTTTGTGAGTTTTCCGAGAAATAAATCCCTGTCTGGATACGAGCAGGTAGAGGCGGCTCTGGCACAGATGTACCTAGGGGTAAAACCCAAAAACACCGCTTTGAGCTAGACTCGAACGGGAACTGGTGCACGACAACGGGCCTTGCTGCACTCTTGGTTACGACACTCCTGGGGGATATGCTTAGGATAACTCTCATTTTCTTTACAAATCATTATGAAGGGTTTATGAGTATATACTTCCTCAAAGAATACATTTTTATGATTATGGAATATATCCATAAATAGTTAAATTTATGTTAAGTGTTTTATAAGTATGGGATTATGTAATTAGATTCATAAACTGATCTAGTTTATGCCATTGTCTAGAAATGGCGCCTAGTGGAAGAAATGGAAACTGTATCAATGCACGCACTCCATGTAGGGATTGCCCTCCTGCTCAAGATAATTATAGTGGGGCTGGTGATGCAACTGGTGCTGATCAGCTAATCACCATACTGGGACAACTTACTCAGGTTATGAATAATAACCTTACCCGTATGGAGCACCCTGATCCGCAGCGTGGAGGATCAATGTTAGATCGATTCATGAGGATCAACTGGTGCTGATCAGCTAATCACCATACTGGGACAACTTACGATTCTTGATGATAATGATAAGGAACACCTTATTTTTAGAGAAGAATCGTCACCACCTAATTCTTATTTAGACCCACCCCCAGTAGCTCAACTTAATTCAATTATTGGGTAGGAAGAGAATGATGTAACTATCGGTGAGGAAAGGAATGTTCAAATAGAGGATATACCTATTGTGAAAGAATTTGTAGATGTATTTCCGGAAGATTTACCTGGACATCCTCCAGAACGAGAAGTTGAGTTTTCCATTGATTTGATTCCTGGATCAAGGCCTATATCGAAGACCCCTTATAGAATGGCCACAGTAGAGTTAGTCGAATTAAAGAAACAACTAAAGGAATTGAGTAATAATGGATTTATTCACCCTAGTGTTTCTCCATGGGGAGCCCCTGTTCTTTTTGTTAAAAAGAAAGATGGATCTATGAGGTTATGTATCGACTACAGGGAGATCAATGCTATAACGATAAAGAACAAGTATCCCCTACCTCGTCTTGATGATTTATTTGACCAACTGCATGGAGCTAAATACTTTTCAAAGATTGACCTTCGATCTGGATACCATCAGTTGTGTGTAAAGAAGGAAGACATTCCGAAGATAGCATTTTGAACCAGGTACGGGCATTACGAGTTTACTGTAATGCCGTTTGGATTGACTAATGCACCCTCTGTATTCATGAATCTGATGAATAGAGTTTTCAAGGAGTATCCCAATGAATTTGTGGTGGTATTTATTGATGATATCTTGGTATACTCCAAAACCTACGAAGATCATGAAAATCACTTGTGCATTATCTTGAAGACTCTGAGGAGGCATGAATTATATGGAAAGTTTAGCAAGTGTGAATTCTGGCTTCAGGAGATTTCTTTTCTTGGCCATATTGTCTCTAAATATGGAATCTCTGTTGATCCTTCTAAGACCAAAGCAATCCAAGAATGGCCAGCACCTACGAGTATAACTGAGGTACGTAGTTTTATTGGCTTGGTAGGTTATTATCGACGTTTCGTCCAGAATTTTTCCCGATTGGCTAACCCATTAACGAAGCTCACATGTAAAGGGGTTAAATTTGTTTGGAAAAAAGAGTGTGAAGAATGTTTTGAAGAACTGAAGATAAGATTAGTCAATGCTCCTATATTGACTCTACCATCGGGGAATGATGGGTTCGTTATTTATAGTGATGCATCAAAGAAAGGACTTGGTTGTGTCCTTATGCAGAATGATAGAGTTATTGCCTATGCATCACGACAGTTGAAAATTCATGAACAAAACTATCCTACTCATGATCTTGAGTTAGCAGCTGTGATCTTTGCTTTGAAGATATGGAGGCACTACCTCTATGGTGAAAAATGTGAGATTTATACTGATCACAAGAGTTTGAAGTATATTTTCTCACAAAAAGAACTCAACATGAGGCAAAGGAGATGGCTTGAATTACTCAAGGATTATGATTGCACGATACACTACCACCCGGGGAAAGCAAACAAAGTAGTAGATGCTTTGAGCAGAAAAGACCATGGAGTTCTGAACATGATGAGAATTGAAAGGGATCCAATTTTCATGGATCTAGAGAAGATGGACATGCGAATAACCAGGGAAGGTGAAACATCAATTCTTTTTCAAATGGTTGCCAAACCATCTTTACAAGAAAGGATTAAGAGTTCCCAGACCGATGATGAAGAATTTCAGAAGAAGATTAAAGCTGTGAATGATGGGAGATTGAGAGACTTTGTGTATGAAGATGGAATTTTGAAATTCGGGAAGAGACTTTGTGTTCCCAATATACCTGATCTAAAAAGGGAATTGTTGGATGACGCTCATAGTTCCAATTTCTCTATACACCCTGGGAGCACCAAAATGTATAGAGATTTGAAGGAACATTTTTGGTGGGACAACATGAAGAGGGAAATTGCTGATTTTGTGTCAAGATGTATGGTTTGTCAACAAGTGAAAGCTGGAAGGCAACAGCCTGGAGGAGTCATGCAACCTCTTCCCATACCGGAGTGGAAATGGGACAATATTACGATGGACTTTGTCATGGGGCTACCAAAGACTCCTAGAAGGAACGATGCAATATGGGTTATTGTTGATCGTCTTACCAAGTCAGCACATTTTCTTGCTATAAGAGAAGATCTACCCCTGAAACGTCTAGCAAGACTATACATTAATGAAGTTGTGAGACTTCATGGAGTACCCCTATCGATTGTTTCTGATCGTGACCCCCGTTTTACTTCAAGATTTTGGAAAAGTCTTCAGAAATCCCTGGATACTGAACTTTATTTGAGCACTGCTTACCACCCTCAGACAGACGGACAATCATAACGGACTATTCAGACCTTAGAAGACATGTTGAGATCTTGCTCACTTGATTTTCAGGGTATGTGGGATCAATATTTACCACTAGTAGAATTTTCCTATAACAATAGCTTCCATTCGAGTATTCAGATGGCACCATATGAAGCGTTATACAGAAAGAGATGTCATACACCAACCTGTTGGGATGACGTTGGTGAAAGAAAACTTGTAGGCCCAGAACTGGTGGAGGAAACGGTGGAAAAGGTGAAGGTAATCCAAAATCACATCAAAGCAGCTCAAAGTAGGCAGAAGATCTATGCCGATAATCGAAGGAAGGATTTGGAATTTCAAGTCGGTGATCATGTTTTCCAAAAGGTATCTCTGTGGAAGAGAGTCATACGTTTTGGTAAGAAAGGTAAATTGAGTCCCAGGTACATCGGACCTTTCGAAATTCTAGAACGAATTGGGGCTGTAGCTTACCGATTGGCAATGCCGCCAAGTCTCTTCAAAGTTCACGATGTGTTCCACGTATCTCTGTTGAGAAAATACATGCCTGAACCAACGCATGTACTCACCTATGAGGAATTAGAACTGGAACCCGATCTGTCTTATTGCGAAGAGCCTGTCAAGATTCTTGATACAAGAGAACAAGTACTGAGAAACCGGACGACGCGTCTGGTAAAAGTTTTGTGGAGAAACCATAAGATGGAAGAGGCAACGTGGGAACCCGAGGAACTTATGATGAAGAACCACCCGAGTATTTTTATGCAGTAATACCCTAGAAATTGCGAGGACACAATTATTTTAAGGAGGGGAGAATGTAACACCCCAAGCTTCTATGGTACATTTCCCTTCGAATAATGCGATAGCGTGTGTTGTACGCAACCTCGAGTTCTAACACACACCACAACTAATTAAACTAGCCATTGTGAATAGTAATACCTACTTTTTGAAATCATATATATTCTATATTTCAAAATGGACTTCATTTTTGGATTCGGAATATCAAAATTAGCCTAGGGTGAAATTTTGGTACATTTCGGATAACTTTCATATTTTGATGAATAGTGAAAATTTCTAAATTTTAATTAAAAACAACTTTTTTAATCAAAATAATTAATAGTGATAAATTATGAATTTGAGTGGTTTTAAAGTATATTTAGAATATATTTTTACCATTTAATATAATGTTGGTCATTGGACATAATTTTACAATTAAACCGAACATAAACAAGTGTCAATCTTTTGATAGTTATTACCTCTTAAAAACACGCTTTTTGTTTTGACAGCGGGAATTAATTTTAAATTAATTTCTGCCACTTCTGTGTTTTGAATTTAGGAAAATTGATTCCATATTTGGAATCAGGATGTTCAAATTGTGTAAATGGGTAACTTTTATTTTTAGACATTTTGAATAATTACTTCGGTAAATATTTTATTTACCATGGTTAAGGGTAAATCCGGTAAATAAGGGTTAAAAAATAATATTATAATAATACTAAATTACCCTAAAACGTGTCTTAACCCTATTGGTTGATACATGGTCGACCATGGGCATCTTTGGGTCGATTTGGGGACCCCATGGAACCCCTTGTAAGTGATAATGACACTTTATTTTAATTAAGTCAAAATGAATACAAAAATGACACAAGCATATATCTTTTATCAAAACAATTGTTACATAGGGTTATATAAGTTGGATTTTAGATTATAAATATTCATTAGAAAGCTAAAATGATTTCATACATAATGATATTTTATTTATAATTTTTATACATTAAATAATTTATTTTATTTATGACACAATGATGATGCAGTAATTACTATAATAGTGAAAAATTAAAATAATTGATATTATAAATACCCAAATAAATATAATATGAAACTTTTAATGAATTAAACTAATTTTCTAGGATAATATGATATATTAGGATTGATGTAATTGACTTTGTTCGAAGTAATCAATCTGTTATGAGTTTCACAAAAATCAACTATTGAATAGTGTCAAAATTGACATAAAAGAGTTCTTAAAACAAATATTATATTATTAATTGATATTATATTCCTAAAAATCTAAGGTTAGGCCAAGAGACTTATATCAGGATAGGTTCATCATTAATGGACCACTTGGGGGTCTCTTGGATGTATATAGTAAGTTTATTAACAATATTATATAAAAATACAAAGAGACATTGTAAAAGTGAAACTAATTAACTTAGAGTTAATACTTAAAGATAAGGTTAATATAAGTACCCAAACCTGTCTAAATTCTATTGGTTGAGTGGTTTTCGACCTATCCCCACCTTAAACTTTGAATAATAAACTTTGGAGCCATTAGAAACCGAATATTAATTTCTTATAAATTAATATTTCTAGCTTTTCCAAAGGTGCCCCTCACCCCTCTTATAAAAGGGAACTCCTCCTTCTCATTCCTCACACCTCTCAAGCCACTTGGCTCGTCCAAACTCTGCCCAACTAAGCTCCCCACATCCCTCTCCTCCTCCTTGAAGCTTCCCCTTAGGCAGAAATCATTTCAAGAAGTCCTTTGGTTCCAACCAAAGTGAGTTACCTAAATTAAAGGAGGTTAACCTACCCCAACCAAGGAAAATTTCAAGGTAAGGGATTTTCTTATCTCACATTCAATTCCGTGAGATTTCCATTGTTCGCCACTAAATTATTGAAAGTGGTGTATTGTGTACGGCCATTTGAAATATATTATCATGATTCCCTTTATATTCATGTTATTATGTAAATAATTTGGTGGTTATTAACTTTTGGCCATACGACTCAGTTGATTAACGTGGTAAGGGGTTTTCATCTCACTCCTTATTCCCGTGAGATTCATGCCATATTGCCACCATCACCTTTTGTGTGGTGTAGGTACTACCCATAATTATATTCTTTGTGTAATACACTTTAATTTATGTATATTTACATATTCATTGTATGATACCTCTTTCAGGGGTTGTATGTTTCATAAGTTACCAAATTGGTAAGGGTTATTTCACAATCTCTTCATTATCCGAGGTTGTTTATATGTAATGATCTACTGGGATCTCATTATCATCCACATCCATGTTTCTTAAAAATGTATTTCAAAACATTTTTACTATTTACAAGAATATGGGTTAAAGTCATTTATACCCTTGTTTGACTTTTTATGAGAGGTTTATAAAGGAATGTTTCCGTCGTTTTCAAAACAAGGTCCTTTATAACCTTTTCGACAAAATTAAGGTAAGAATGTTTTTTTTACTTATACGGCGGGTGCAGTTATTTTTCGCCGTTATAAAATATTCAAAGCTTTCCTTACAAGCTTATAAGAATATTTTCAAGAAAATGTTTTATTTTATATGGCTCTTAAATTATTTCAAAAGTAAAAGGAGATATTTCTTTAAAAAGAATTTTGATTTCATCTATGTCAACATCCTTCATTATTCTTGATTGAGGTCAATGTGATACAATACAGTCTTCCATATTGTATCGAATGAGTTATGTTTGACTGTGGATGTGCTATTTTTATATCACTCATGGTTTATGTTTAAAGTGTTGACATTTCATAAGATATTTTTAATCCGAATGTTTATGTTATATTTCAAACTTTTCTTCAGATGAATGTGCTGAACAAGTATGTTCCGGGTTGGGGACCGGTAAAAGTAACCCTCCAGGTTGGGGACTGGTTAAAGTAAGCCCTCCAGGTTAGGGACTGGTAAAAGTAAGCCCTCCGGTTTGGTCTCCGGTTATTAGAGGTACTCCGGGTTGGTGTCCGGTTATTAGAGGCACTCCGGGTTGGTGTCCGGTTATTAGAGGCACTCCGGGTTGGGTTCCGGTTAGAAGTAACCCCTAGGTCTTGGGATGAGGCCTAGATAATGAAATTAACGTTTGACATTATGCATTCCATAATTATGAAAGTGGTTATTGGTTTTTCATGTGATTATTCGATTAGTAGAATATCCACGTGAATAAGTAAATGGCATTATTTCATTTTACTTTTGCCATACTATGTTGAAGTTCAAGTTTAAAAGGCTTTCGTTTTAGTAATGCATTGCCTTATGTTTATGCTTATTTTGAATGTTCCGCTATATTGTTATCCTTACTGGGCATTTGAGCTCACCCCTTTTCTATGTTTTATTTTTCCCAGGATGTGAAGAAGTAAGTTATGAATGACCTGCAGGGATATTATGAGGGGATTATAGTGTGGACTGTGGAAACTTTATGTTGTTGTAGTAGTTTTTCTTTTTACGATGTAATGTAAAACTTATGAATATATGTAGTGTTTCCAAGGATACTAAACCAATCGGTCTTTCGAGATTTGATCTTTCTTGTGATCATGCCAATGTTACGAAGTAATGCACCGACTCTGGGTAGCTGGGGTCGGGGCGTTACACACAACATATATTGAAAATAATTTTATTTTGAAATTTTATTTTAAATTTATAAATAAATATTTAAAACATTTTATTGATCATGATGGATATAAATTCCATTTCTGCAGTAAACATAAAAAAATTACACTCTATTTTTCTGTAAAATCCAAACATGCATTATTTAGGAAATTAAAATAAAATTCCGTTCAATTTTTTTAAACATTAAAAAATGAAAAATATTTATTTAATATATTATTTTAAAATTTTTAAATGTTTTTTTGAAAACATTTTTAGAAAACATGTTTTTAGAAGAAAACACATTTTAGACCAAAAAAAGAAATGCGGTCTTATATTTTAAAAATCATTTAACAATATTTTAAGTTAAAAATATGGGAAAATGATACTATTAAATTAAAATATCATGAATAAGTAGATTATTAGAATATAAAATGGGTTTATTAGGCAAAGAACAACTAATAGTTTTTTTTAATTCGAATGATATTTTTAAATAAACCCTTAAAAGATCATAATGTTGAGGTAAGGATTAATCAATGAATTGATTATGTATATAAAATGTAACTACACATAAAAAATCATAACTAAAATAGTAAATATTAAGATATAATTACAAACATAATCATATCATTATATAATTAATTAAGAATAATTTTAACACAATGAATGGAAATTGAGTTTGGAAATTCCTTACCACTTGGTATCGATTATATAAAATCCACTTGGATGAAATAATTGAAAATGAAACATAAAATACCATGAATTATTAAGGAATCATGATATTAGGTGTAAAATGGGAATTATATTAACTATATTAATGAAATTATAGGCATGTATTTTGAATATGCATCAATGATTGGAAATTGAGAGGAAGCCCTTTACCTCACGTTTCTATATGCTAGAACCTGATTTGATTTCATGTATAGTGGTATGAAAGATTTTATGAAGTTTTAAAATAACAATAAATGAAAATATAATACCATATATGAATGATTTGTGACATATTACCACAAGTTTGTTAATTATTGTTCATTATTTTTTGTTGTTTTGAGTGTTAATCCCCTTATTTTCCCTTGCATGTATAATAATAAAAGATCTAGTTCTTACACGTATTATATCGTTATATAATCACCATAATGCTAATAATGGAATAATAATCATATTTTTACATCACATATATTTTTCAAACTGATTTTGAATGATGGTTATGAATAGTAAACCATGTTACAATCATGGAGATGGTTGGTCGTATGCCCACCTGAGTAACATTTCCATCTTCCAATGATAAATTTTTAAAGAAGGTAAGTAATATTTTATTACATAATAATTATAATAATATCATATATACCCTATCAATTCTTCAAATACACAAACACACACACATATATATCATCCATGAGGCGTGGGGATGAAAACAGATTCACATCGCTTCATGAAGGTGGTAGTCCACACATACCCGAACAACGTTATCAATTTTTAGACTAAAAAAGAAAATATTATATTTTAAGGATGATAAATATTTAATTATTATAATAATTATTTAATATATATATAATTATAATCATTAAATGTTTCATTATCACATTCCAGGTAATGCGTTAGTGATAGGTGAATCAGATAGCTTCACGAGGCTGTAGTCTATCACACAAAAAAGAGGCGTTATCGTATCCCCTATGTAATGGAAAGTAAAAATTCATATATTACATAATTAATAAATATGTATTTTTATGTTATAAATTTTATATATATACTTTATATCCATCATCATACCCAACCATTAGAGGTAGCAATGAAAAAATCAATGACATTGGTTCGTGAGGTGATATATAGTCGTATACACAAATGATGATTTCATAACCCATTTGATAGAAATATACATGTTTGTTGGTAATTAAAAATAAAAAAATATAATTATATTTAATAGTGCAATTTTATTATATTATATTCTCTTAATAATAATTTCAGGAGTGGGAGAAAGAAATGAAATAAAAACCCTCGTTGAAGAACGCTACCTCTCCTTCAGGTAACCTACTTAGGCAAGAACAAAATACATCCAAGGTTATATTTCTACCAGAAATATGGCTTCTAGGATATGAGGAATGTATTTAGGAAGTTATTTGGATAGTTATTACCAATAAAATGTGTTTTAATGTGTTAATAAGAGAGGATAGGCGTTGTCCTTTTATAAGTGAGGAGAGTTGAACACTTGTAATTTTTGTAACTAAAATGGTGAAAAAACTTTATAAAAGATAATAAGAGTCAAAAAATTATTAGTGAAGAGAAAATAGACATTATAGGGTAAAATATGTCCATGTAATATATTTAATGAGAGTAATTTGGTCATATTAACTGTTATCTTTTCAGTTTAACCCTGGATAAATCCATTTTTACCTTAAACACGTTAAATAACCGGTATCGTTTTCACATTTAGTTTTGGTAAAAAATTATGTTGATATTATTAGATATTATAAATTACTATAATTAAAAATATAGAACCCATTTCCCAAAATTAAACTCTCCGAAGTGGAAAATTTTAATTTAAAATTAATAATATATAGTTGATTAGAAAGTAGGTTTTCAAAGGGAAAATGTTCAAGTCTTTAAAATGTTTTTATTTGAAAATTCAATATGAAAATGATTCCAGTATCCAAAATTGTATAAATATTATAATAATTACAACAGTAGTATGTTAAACCTAATTAAAAATATAAAATAATTATATAAATATTATAAAATAAAATATTATTTTCAATTAGAATTTAGTATATTTTACTATTAAACAAGAAATTAAATATTTATATAATATTTTAAAAAATAATCCTAAATTTTTTTGATATTATTATTTGAAAAATTTAGTTCATTTTTTCCAATTTTTTTTATTAAATTGATAAAAATTATATTTAAATTTTGTGCCCAAACCACAAATAAAGTGTTTATTAGAAATATATAGTTTTTCAGAAAACATTTTGTTTTATTTTTAATGATAATAATTTTATTTCTAATAAATATGGAGTCATGATTTTCATAATTTAGTTATTACAATTAATAACTACTATATTATTATTTAGGTTATAATGTTATATTATATTATTCCTTATTAATACTTGGGGATGTGTGTTCCACGTACTATCTAAGAGATTAAATTTAAATCAATTACATAACCATAATAATATATATTATACCATATATGATTTACATATAAGTATTTTAACTTGTTTATTAATAATTCCATGATAGAGTTATATTTTGGGTTATAATTACATTATCATTTCATTTATATTTTGGATTAGTAGTTTTAGTCTATGTAATATGATAATAGTTATATAGTATCCAAATTATAATCATGATATAAATATAAAATATATTCTTAAAACATGTAGACAGATTATTTCATAGTAGTTAGATATATAAAATGAATTACATCATTCATGGAGATGACATGTCGTATGCATTCATGAGTACTGTTAATTTTTTTAATAATGTATGTAATGAAAGAAAGGTAAATAATAAATCACCTTTATATATTCATTATATTTTCATTTATTTTAGGTATATTTATTAAATTTGTACTTATTACCTTTCAGGAAAAGCGTATGTAAAAAATGAATCAAATCGCTTCACGAGGTGGTAGTCCACCACACACATGTGTCATCTTACCATATTTTCACAGAAATTAAAATAAGATGTTATATATTATATTATAATTATATAAGTAAAATTTTGTTAATAATACCATATATATAATTTAAATTCATCATTATATCTTTCCATGGGAGGAGGTCATAGGAAAATAATTACATGTATTCACAAGGTGGTAGTCGGCCTTACAGAAGATCTATGGATTGAACTACCATTTGATGGAAGAGGATATGAATATATAATGTTTCCTAAATGTAATAAGAAATTAATATATGTTATATAATTTTTTATATAGTAAATATGAATACATCAATGAATGTGGTGAAATAAAGAACTGAAAACAAATGTCATAGTGGAGAAAGTTACATTCTCTTAGAAAAAATACTATGGATATCTTATTAAGGATTATATGATTGGTATTTTAGGAAATCTAGTAGATCAAAAAATTTAATAAGATTTATAAGGTGATTTTTTGGTGGCATTTTTTTATCGTAATGGTTTAAAAGGATAGAATATGTGAGTGGAGTATGCTCCCTTTTATAATTGAAGAGGATTGGATTTTTTTAATTATCGAAAACTATTCCATTTGGAAGTCAATTTCACCCCTTGTGCCACCAAATTTATAAATTAAATTATTAAAGGTAATAAATGGTCTAGCCTCACATAAAATGAAAAAAACACATATTTTAAATATGTGTTTCCTTATCATTTATGTTTACCGAATTTTACAATTTTATTATTAATCATGGTAACAAGTTTTTTTAAAATTTAACTTGGGGATTTATACATGGAACCAAAAAAGGGGTCTCAAAAGATAATATAGACACACAAAATTTAATTTTTAACCCCAATTTATTAATTTTTTATACGTTTGGACAACCATTTTTACCCTAAGAAATAAAAAACCCATTTTATCTAAAACCCAAAATAATTAATTTATAATGTTTTTTATATTAATTAAAAATAAAAATTAAATTTAACTTATAAATTGTTATTAAATATAATGATTCCAAATACGAAATCTATGATTCCAAATTTAACTTATATATGTTTAAGAATTTAATAAAACAATTATGTTACTTATATAAACAGAAAATATGGTTTTCCATGGAAAAAAATCTCTAATGTATAAAAGTATAATTTCAATATTCAAATATGAAATTTTTTACAATGATAAAAATTGGACTAATGATAATATAACTTAATTATATATACATTTAAACCATTTTTAAACAAGATGTAACATTGTAAAAAAGTAAATAGGATCCCTCTTTCAAGTATTTGGTTCAAAAACCTCATAAAAAAGAAACATATCTTAAATAACCAAAACCCTGATGAATATTTGAGACTAGATAAAATAAAAATGATTTATTTTATGTAGGCCCTTCATGGAAAAAATCCTTTGATTCATGAATTCCCTTATCATTCTTCTTTCAGGAAAATAGATGATGGGGGTTTCTTAGTAGTTTCTGATCACAATGCCTATCAACAGTAAAATTTTATGTGCATGTTCTACATACCTGGATGTATTATGCACTGTAAGGGATAAAAACAGGATATATATCAGATAATAAATCCCAAATAGCCCCATACTGGGGGGAAGTGAGTGGAAAATGATACGATTATAAGGTGGTTATTCCACATCCTCATGGGAAGAAAGGAAGATCTCAATTTATTGTGGATAATTGAAAATATTGATTTGAATCGTCGAATCCTCAAGATTTTGAAGAGGTAAATTAACTTTAATGAATTCAATCTAATAAATTCTACTGCAAAAATCTAAGATAGACTTCATTAAATGAATTTGGTATTTTGGTACCAAAAAATACTTAGTTATATTGATGATTCATTTAAATCCCCTTAAAAATGGATTATCTCACATTAAATAGATATTTTTTACTTTATACTTCGTTAATTGTTGTCATAAATAGTGATTAAAAACTTCTATAGTTGATTTAATTCATTGATAATGATATTAGAATTGCGGTTAAGGTTGAGTATGAATATACACCACCTTTTTTAATTTGTGCAAGACTATTGGGAACTCCATCATGAACTATTGATTGATCCAAAAAAAATAAAATCTACCCAAGGATCCTAATTCCTGGAAGGATGTAAATAAAAACTGGATAGGTAAATATCTATCTCTTAACAAGGATTATCCTTCAATGAAAAATGATCTTGGAATTTTTTTTTAAAAAATCCCAATTATTTATACTATAAGGATATAATGGTGATCTATTAATATAGTATTTTTTCCAAATATGAATTGGAAAATTAAATGAGGGAGAAATGTTTGAATTTGAGCACTATATCTCTTCCTCTGGTAGATGGGTTAAGGATTGATGAAGTAATGGGTGGTGAGGGGGTTTTTATTTATACTGAAATATATTATTACATTATATGGATTCTTCAGCCTTTGCAACATTATTCTACTGATGAAGTTCCTATCTCTATAAGTTATAGTGGATATTTTTTGTATTACTACCACAAAATTATAGAAGAACTCCAAGCATGATGATACTATCCCTAATAAATTACATGTTTATAAAACGTTAACAAAAATGAAACTATGGTTTTCTAGATAGAATCAAAGGCTAAGGATGAAATAAATCTAGATACTCTTGAAATTATTCCTTAATATAATCCAACTTTTGAAGGTAGGCATTTGATTTATTATATTTCAATAACTTCTATTGGAATCAGTGAAAGAAATTGATGGGATTTTTCATAACATTAAAATGTATTTTATCTTGTACCAACTACACTATATGTGGTTATATATGGAAATTAAGGATATATAAATATGATTATTTCTTTTTATGAAAACACCAATAAAGATACACCTAATTCTATTTGTGATGGATAATTCATGGATTTCCATGAACATAAAAATCCTAAGACATCTCTAGAATAGGTTGTTAGAGATGGAAACAGAGGTACCATGAATATGCCACCTGCTCAACATGACAACTCCCTAAAGGATACACATACTTAGTGAATCGCTCATCCAATTTTAATGAGTATGTTTGAATGACAATTCTACCTCTTGTATAGAATATTCGAGTGAATGCAAATAATTATTGGGTAATAATCACTCTTACTATTGTCATTTATAATTTACAAGTGTCTATTATAATAGTGTTTATGAAATTATATAGGCTTTTTAATGAATCTATCTAGGATTCATGTGACACTATTAATTTAACTAATCTAGTGAGATTTAACTATGATGACCATAAATTTTGTAAAAAATTTCATCTAGAGAGGTTAATTATCCCTTTATTATTTTGATTTAACAATTATATAGTTTTACACCTAGGCTATAAAAATACATTGAATAACCCATATAATTATATGAATTATAAGGATGATTCTATTGAAAATGTTTTCAATATTCATTTGATGAAAGAAATGATGAAGCTTTTTAGTTGAGAGTTCCTAAGTCATATGAATGAAAATATTTCATATCTAGAATCCTTCATTCACACCACACAATACAATAACAAAACATACAATATTTCAATAAGTCATTTCTAAGAAAATGAAACCACAAATGATATCAATACCCATCTAAATACCAAATAAGATATCCAAAGGGTTTTCTGAAAAATTTATTATATTAAAGTGGGTGATAGAAATACCATGTTATTTAGTACACTTCAATAGGTGAAAATAATTAATATACCCTTGGAAAATCTCAATGATAAAGTGGAGTTCTTAAGAACAGTGTGGAATTTGAAATTTATGTTAAACATTTTTGATGGTCCGAGCCCCAACATTGATTTAATGATAGAGATAATTCCTATATTTGTTAACAAAGAGGATGAATTAAGTCTCACTAAAACTCCTCTTATTGTTGAGATTAAGCAATCTATTTTTTAGTTAAATTTTGGAAGCTCTCTTAGACCAGATGCATTCCCAAAATTATTATTCTAGTTTTTTTAGGTGATTAAAAATATTGTTGTATGCAGACTTTCAATCTTTTTTTAAAAGGTGGTCATTTGACAAAGATATCAATGCTCAGATTATTATTATCAGTACAAAACATGATAATTTGAATGACACTCATCTCTTCAGGAATAATTATATTTTTTAACATAATATATAAAAACATTAGGAAAGTAATTTCTAAAAAATTATAAAATATTTCTAACATGATTGTGTCATCAAATCATTTTGGTTTCATGAAAGGAATAACTATTCATGTTTTACTTCTCAATACATATGAATGTGGCAGTATTCTTTAGAAATATATAAGGGGTGGTAATATTTCTCTTAATATTTTCATGAATTGAACACCCCAATCTTTCATGGTATGCTTCTCTTTTAATAAAGTAATAGCTTGCATGGTACAGAACATCGAGTTCTAGCACACCACGAACAATCAAACTAGCCGTTATGAATATAAATACCCACTTTTTAAATTATTATCAACATTATTTTTCAAAATGGAGTTCATTTTTGTATTTGGAATATCAAAATTATCTTAGGTTGAATTTTTGGTATTTTTTAAAAAACGTTCAATTTATTATGAATAGTAAAAAACAAGAGTATATTATTTAAAACTGAATTTTTATTTAAATAATTATTTATTTTATTTAAATTTATGATAAGTGAAAATAGATTCATAATACCTATATATGTTCAATGTAATTCATTGGAGTAATTTTATAATAAGATTGGATATATTAAATTTTATTGAACTATTTTACTCCGTTTACCCACCTTCTAGGCACATTTTAAAATTTTCATAAAACGTAATTTCACCTCTTCTGTGAATTGAATTTCAAAAATTTTGAGAGACACAGTTGACATACATTAGTAAAATGTTGTTCAATATGATGAAAATAATTTTCTTGGAATAGTAACTTTTGAATTTTATTTACCACCGTTAAAAGTAAATATGGTAATTAATGAAACAAAATGACATTCTAATTACTCTAACACATATCCTAATTATATTGGATAATTTTATTTCGATAAAATAAACCTTATGAACAAAATATGATACTATTTTATCGATATGAATTAGATTATGATATTTATTATATTTTATTTAAAGAAGAGTTAAATGTGTTAAATTCAAGGATTAATAACTGAAATATTTTTAATATAGGGATACACATAAGATAAATTTGACTATAAATATTAATTAGAAAGATAAAAATATTTAATACATCATGTTATTTTATTTATAATTTTTAAAAATTAAATAATTATATTTATTTATGACACAATTATGATGAAATAATTACCTTATTAATGAATGACTAAAATATTTGATGTTATAAATATCCAAATAAATGTAAGTTGATACTTTTGATGAATTACACGAATTTTATTGCATAATATGACATTTTAGGGTTGAATAAATGAATTTTTATTGAATTAATCATATTGTTATAATTTTTAAAAAAACCAAATACCAAATAGTCTCAAAATTGAGACAAATGAGTTTTTAAAATAAATTTTATTATGTTAATTTATATAATAGTTTTTAAAATCAAGGGATTGGCCAAAATAATTATATAATTATATATATATATATGTCATTAGTGAACAAACTGAGGTTTTATTGTCATTTTATAGTATGTTTTTTAACAATGTAATTTAAAAATACACGGAGACATGTTAAATGACAAACTATTAAACTAAGAGTTAAATAAAAAAGATAAGGTTAATATGGTGAACCAAACATGTCTAAAATATATTGGTTGAGAGTTTTTTTACCCATACCGACCTTATCCTCGAAATAAATCGATTGGGAGCTATTAGAAAATGAAAATTATTTTTATATTAAAACATTTTTTCAAGCTTTTCGTAATGCAACCCTCGCCTCTCTAATAAAAGGGTACATCCCATTATATTATTTTCACAACTCCAAATCCTTTTGGATCAGCCAAACTCTACTAAAATATACACCCAACTACCCACAAATCAACATATAGGCGTTAGTTTGATCATAAATCCAACCTAAGGAGCCATTTTGTACAAATAAAAAGGAATAACCCAAATAAGAGGTAATTACTTCATCATCACTTTCAAAGTGATTATCTTCTTCCACTTTCTCATTATTTATTATTTCCATACTAAAATAATAAATCCATAATCTTCTACAATATGATATTTTATTATAAATATGGTACCACAATATTCATTATTCTATCCATCCTTTGTATGAAGAAGTCACCATACATGCGTACGTATGACTTACCGTCTCCACGTTGTGGTGTAGTTTGTTTTTCAACACTTCATTATTTAGATGGGTATAAAAAATGAGTATTATTGATTTAAATAATAAATATAAAATGTTAATGATTCGGTATATAAAATATACCATCCAATTACATACTATTTCACAACTAATAGAATGAAACTGTCGCTCGTACATATGTAAGGATTACCATCTCCACGACGCGATGCGATTCATTTCCCATCATAAACATTCAAGAATAATTTTCACAAAATGATTGAGAATAAATTTTAATAACTTAATATCATTCAGGATATGAATCAATAACATCCTTTCCACAAAAATCACGACTTACATAAAAAATCATTCATTTAACATCCAAAACAATGATATTACTCAAATATCATTAACAATGAAATATTAGAAGATCATATATGATATAATATTAATGTACGAGGTTTTTTTAAAATTTAATAGCAATTATTTTACATTTATATAGGAGGTTAACCCACCATCAACTAAGGAAAAGTACAATTTGTGGGTTAACTTCTCGATCACTTTATTATCCGAGGGTTTTTAGACATAAGTATCTACTGAGACATATTTATCATCGACATCATTGTTTTATAAAAATTTATTACAAAACATTTTTACATTTTCCTATAGAATGGGTTAAATTCATTTATTACCTTGTTTTAATTTTTATAATTTTTTTTGAAATCCATCTTTCTGTCATTTACCAAACAAGGTCCTTTATGTCCTTTTAGACAAAATTATGGAAAGAATGTATTTTAATTTATATAGAGGTTGCTGATATTTTCCTCCATTATTATCCTTTGAAGATTCCATTACAATCATATAAGAATATTTTTAAAATAAATGTTTTCATTACTTTTAAATTATTTCAATATAGAAAGAGACATTTCACTTAAATAGTTTTTTGAATTGATTTCATCTATGCCAAAATCCTTCGTTGGATTTTCCATTTTTTTAATGTTTATTTATTATTATTCAATATTCCATATTGTACTGAAGGTTTCATGATATATTTGACTATGGATGTGCTGTTTTTATACCATTCATGGTTTATGGATAAAGTATTGACATTTCATATGATAGATATAATACGTTTTTTTATATTATGTTTCGAACTTTTCATATGAGGACTTCATTGGTATTAATATGTGATGGGTAGGGCCCATTATTACCCCTTGATTCGTTGGTATGTCTCATGAGAGAAACTATTGTCTAGGCAAATGGCCTTGAAAAAATCTTATTTTTTGTTTTGGAATGAGGCCTTGACTATGTTGTTATGATGACCGACATTATGCATTCCATCATTATTAAATTAGTTATTGATATTACATGAGATTTTTAAACTAGTATAATATACATGTGAATAATTAAATGGAATTATTTGATTTATCATTTACATATTATAAAAATTTTTAAGTTTAAATGTCTTGTGTTTTAGTCTTATACATTTCCTTTAATGTTTATGTTTTATTATGATACTTTCCTCTATATTGTTATCCTCATTGAGCAACTGAGCTCACCTGTTTCTTAAGTTTTAATTTTCTAGGATGTGAAGTATCATATTATAATTGACAAGCAGAAATAGGCTAAAGGATATGAGTGTGTTGAAAAGAGACATAATGGTATAGTTTTTATATTTCACAATGTAATGTAAAACATATATATGTATCTAGTACCTCAAAGGCTACTAAAAAATCGGTCTTTAGAGACTTCATATCTTATGATCATTCCAATGTTATGTAATAATGCACCGACTCTGGATAACTAGGGTTAGATAATTACAATTGGTATTATAGGAAGTTTACTACAAAGCATGGAAATTATATTAAAGAAAACTATTATTAGAGAACATTAGCCTAAGATAGAAATTGAGGATTAGTATAGAAAAACATCCTATAATATTTTTACTCTAAATATTATGTGGGTTTTCCATGAAATAAAAGACTATCTAGATAAAAAAAGTGGACGTGGTTCTGGCATAGATATATCTAGGAGTGAAAAATCTGACATTGGGTTTTGGTCTTGAACTAGGGTATCCTGGAATATGACCATATGCCCTACTACACACCTGGTTTGACACACCCATGTTATATGCTTTGGATAATTCATATTTTCTCTAAAACCCATTATGAAGTGTTTATGAGTAAATACATCCCAAATGAAAACATTTTTATGATTATTGATAATATGCATAGACTGTTCAATTTATGTTAGATATTCTATAAGTTTGAAATTATGTATTGTAATTCATAAACTAATCTAATGCATGAAATTGTTTAGAAATGGTTCCTAGTGCGAGGAATGGAAACTGTATCAAAACACAAAATCAATGAAGGGGTTTCCCTCACACTCTAGATAATTATAATGGAGCTGGTGATGCAAATAGTGCTGGATAGCTTATAACCATAGTGGGAAATCCCAATCTAGTTATAAATAATATCCTTACCCATATGTAAGACCATGATCAACAACATGAAGGATCAATGTTATACCACTTCATGAGGCAACAACCAAAAATAATCAATTGAGCTAAAAATCCATTTGTAGTTGAACGATGGATAAGTTCCTTAGAGAAAATATTTCATTTTTTGTGATGTAACGAAGGGGGAAAGGTTTTCATAGAAGTTTATCACATCACAAGAGTTTCATATCATTAGTGGTCATTAATTAAATACACAAAGGAGTAAGTATGAGTATCAAATATGGAATAGAGTGAGTTTAACGATATTTTCATAGAAAAATAAATTCATTGTGAACATCGAGCAGACATGGAAAGAAATTTTTTTGGTCCGAGTAAAAAGGATTATAATAATGTCACAATGTATGCGGCTAACATTACAAGGTTATCAAGGAATCTTATAGAATATATATATAACCCAATAAGTAATATTGATCAATTATATGATGTGTTAAAACTATTTCTCTGTCGAGCAATATTCTCACAGTACATCTCATCATACAATGATATAGTCTCATGTGCTATCAAGAGAGAAAATTAATTATCTTAGTATTATGAATTTAATGCAAAGAAATATAATAATAGATATATTTAACACTCTAAAAATATAAATTAGGGGAATAAAAGAAAAATATAACTTTCCAATGTACAATAAATGTGGGATAAAACACCATGGTACATGCCTGAAGGGGATGTGAGTCTATTAAAAGTTTAGAGAAACGGGCCACCATGCTCGTGATTGAAAAGGGAAGAAATAGGTTGTCAATGTTGGGTGCTATAGGTATAAAGAAATGGGGAATTATGGAAATGAATTCCCTAAACATGAAGGAGACATACCTTCAAAAAGGAAAAGGGAGAAAGTCCAAGAATATGTGATCACAGTTGCAGAGGTAGATGCTTTGAATGACATCGTGGAAAGTACATTAATAATTTCCTAAAATTTATCCAATGCTTTATTTGATTATGTATCATCTCATTCTTTCTCATCTTCCTAGTTTTCTAAGGAAATTTGATATTTCCAATTTGATTTAACAAGGGAGTAGTCAGTTAGAACTCCTAAGGAAAGTATCATGGCAACAATGTTTTGTGAATCAGTTACCATTATAACATATAAATGTTCTATATCTTCTGATCTAATCATCATAACCATAAATTAATTTGATATGTTTCTTGGTATGAATTATCTTTTGGACCATGATGAGAAATTGTTTTTTAAGAATATGGTGGATAAATTTTTTGATTGTGATAAAAATATATTATCTTAAGAGAAGAAACATCACCATCTAATTCTCATATAGATCCACCCCCAACAACTCTAATAAATTCAATTATTTGTGAGGAAGATAGAGAAATAAATATGAGTGAGGAAAGAAATATTTAAATAAAGGATGTACCTATTGTGAAAGAATATGTTGAGGTGTTTCCAGAGGATTTACCTAGACATCTTCTAGAACAAGAAATTTAGTTTTCCCTTAATTAAATTCATAGTTCAAAGACCATAAAAAAGACTCCTTTTTGAATATCCACAGTGGAATTAGTGGAAATAAAGAAAAAATAGATTAATTGAGTAAATAATGGATTTTTTCTCCCTTGTGTTTCTCCAGTAGGAGCCCCTGTTCTTTTTGTTAAGAAGAAAGATGGATCTATAAGGTTGTACATTGACTACAGGGAGATCAATGCTATAACAATAAAGAACAAGTATCCCCTACTTCACATTGATTATTTATTCGATCAACTTCATGAAGCTCAACATTTTTAAAACATTGACCTTCAATATGGATATCATCAGTTGGGCGTGAAGAAATAAGACATTCCAATGACAAGAATTTTGTACCAGTTATAGGAATTATGAGTTTACAGTAATGACGTTTGGAATAAATAATGCACCCTCTATCTTCATGGATCTAATGAATAGTGTTTTCAAGGAATATCTTGATGACTTTATTGTGGTATTTATTGATGATATCTTGGTATACTCCAAAATCAACAAAGATCATGAAAATATCTTGAACACTATTATAAAGTCTCTTAGAAGAAATAAATTATATGGGAATTTTATCATGTGTGAATTAGGACAAAAAGAGATTTATTTTCTTGGAAATATTGTCTCTAAGGAATAAATCTCTGTTGATCCTTTTATGAAAAGAGAAATACATGAATGTACAACACCAAAGCGTATAACTAAGGTATTCTATTTAT